>BSBK01002287.1:1677500-3032297 GCA_027943335.1 Chamaecyparis obtusa | reverse complement strand
TAAAAATTCTTGCAATTTCAAAATAATTTAGATTTAGACGTTGTCTATTTTTGTAACAATTCTTTATCATATTAAGATATTTCTATCTAAAGATTCTTCAGATTATCAAAACTCCTTCATTAAAATGAATTAGAAGCATAACTTTTACAAACACTAATGCAGCTATCTAATGATACTATTTATTGATCAGTAAATACTGATGAAAGAAAAGGACTGTATGTTTTAATTATATCCAATTGCTATGATGTTAAGACCACTTAGTTTTCTTATGTATGAGATGTAACATAAGAACCAATTAGTAATATTCTCTCTGACATTGTGTTGTCTATTTGTTAAGGCAAAAATGTGGTAACATTGTGTTGTCTAGAAGGTCATGACAACGTCACTTATTTTAGGAAATGTCCTAACATTCTTCCATGGTGTTCACATACTTGTATGGGCATACCTGTACACAAAGGAGGTAATCAGGTCACTTTTCAAGTGATTTTGGATTTTTCAAGTTTTCAACACATTTAGGGTTATATGGAATTGTTTATCTTTGCTTGCATGGGTCACTCATCTTTTGTAAACTATTGAAATCTTAGTAATGTAGCTATTGCACTTAAACATCAAGATTAATTCACCTACTTCTATTGAATCTAGCATGGTCAAGCCCCAGGGCATGGTAATGTCTCTCAAATATTTCATGCATTGCAGCACTACACATTCCCACATCTAACATCAATGTATTACATGTGCTTTTGCTGTAATCTAAGTAAAATGAATTACCAGAAGTTGCTTTTGAACGTACATGTCAACTTTATTAGTAATTACCAATTGAAAAAACCTGTGAGTGTATAGAGAAAAATTTCCTTCTTGCCATTACAAAGGGGATCTTAGTATTTTTTAAGATTGAATGATCACTTATCTACAAATTGACTAACAGCTGAAATATTTATATTGTTTCTATGTTAGAAAGCTAAATTAATTATCCATGTGTAGTCTGTCGGCATAGACCAACTATAGGTTCACCTCCAAAAGCTTAGTCTTATCTTCAACCTTATCTTATCTTATCTCCAACTAACTATTGTTAATGATGCACCTAACCTGATGAACAACATTCATAATATATTGACTATAAATTGAAGGTAACAATAATACATTTCAGAACTCATGTTTGAGTTTCTCATCTGATCCATGTTCTAACATGGTATCAGATCCAATGGAAGATGTTCCTAAAATTGTTGCAAATGTAGAAGAAGAGTGCTAGCAGTGCACATACAACTCAACTGTTAGGATTAAGAGAGAAATTTGAAGAAAGATCTGAGATCTAAACTGGAGGTGTTAAATAGAATGATTGCAAGCTGTTCAGAACCCAAACCTTGGAAGCAAGAAAGATCCAGCATGGAGATGTAGCAATTAAAAAGTCAGATCATTGTTTTAGTGTAGTATGAGTCACTTGCTTCAAATTAAAACCACAGCCTTTTCCAAGTGTGAACTAGCTAGGAGGAATTAATTCCAAGCCCGATCCTTGTGATTTGATTTGCTAGAGAAGAAACCGGTGAAGGTGCTTGTAGTTGTTGCCAAAGTTATTGCTGCAAGAGTTTGTAAAAGGTTAGTAGCATGTAGAGCACTTCTCTGCAAGTGAAAGTGGTAAAGGGTGTATTTTTTTTTTCTACATGAGTTGTCTCATAGTGAGATATTTGTGGTTGTTTGAAGAACAAAGCACGATGAAAGAGATCATTTATAGTCAATTTCTTTTTGTTGTTTGAAATTTATCAATGAAAGAGGAGTTGAAAGTGTTGAAAAATATAGTTGGGTTGAAATAAGTTCTTGTAAAGGAAAAGAAGCATACATGCACAAAAATAATTGTTTAGTGTGGTATCCTTACTATTCATTAAATAGATCATTGAATTTTTTGGATCAGAGTTAAAGAGAAATTGATCAGATGTAGCTGAAATCAAAGAAATCATGAAAAAAGATTGAGTTGTGTAGATCTATGCAGAGAAGAAATGAAGACGTAGAGCAAAGATTCCCCATAATATTGAGCTTAAGTAATAGAATTGTATTTCTATGCAAACAAATAAGAAGAGATATTTTTGAATGCTGTAGCATTCTGTTCTATTCTGAATGTATGCAAACAATGTATGAGGTCGATGGAGCCTACAAAAGCTAAGATCTTTGAGCACTAGTAATGTGTCTCAATGGGAGAATTTTTATTGTATCTGAGTTATTGTAGGGGGTGCATGATCAGTTGAATCTGACAACCCAAAGTGTTTTGGCTTAACATATTGATGAACCATGTAGGTGAAAAGGATTCTTATAGAACTGTCGGGTACCCATGTATCTTGATAGATGGATCAACTGTTTATATGGACTCAATGATTGATGAAGGTAAAAAAGAAGAAGCACACAATCAATGAAGAAAGCCCAGAGTGATGATAAAAAATTGTGTAATTATATGTTGGTTTCCCCATCATGTGAGGTTTGTAGTAATCCGAAACCATTTGTGAAGTTTTTGTAAGTTTATGGTCAGCTATGAACCATCTGCATGAAGAGTTTGTGGTAAGCTAGAAACCATTTGAGAAGCATATTGGTTAGGGATAAGCTGAAAAATGTAAAGGTGATTGTGATGAGGGAAAGTCAAAAAATGAAACAACACACTAAAGTCTAGTTAAATAGAACTTGTATAGCTATTTTAAACGGGTACCTAACAAGGCTATAAGCCAGGACCCATCGCTTCTACATTATGGGGGGATTTCTAAGACAATAGATAATTAATTTATGGAGGGATGTTAGAAAGCTAAATTAATTATCCATGTGCCATCTATTGGCACATACCAACTATAGGTTCACCTCCAAAAGCTTAGTCTTATCTTCAAACTATCTTATATTATCTCCAACTAACTATTGTTAATGCTACACCGAACTTGATGACCAGCATTCATAATATTTTGATTATAAATTGAAGATAACAATAATAAAATCTAGAACTCATGTTTGAGTTTCCTCCTCCGATCCATATTCTAACATTATAGACATGGATTATTACATATTAGTGGAATTTTATTTAGTATTCTAAAGACTAAATAATTTGCATCTCTGAGAATTGTGCTATTTATGGCTCATAAGTTTAGACTTCATAAATTAAGAATGTCAAGGTTATTGGATGAAAAGAAGAGTGCAGGATGCTTTTTTTCATTTTTTAGGGAAGATTAGGGTTATAGTGTATTTAAATTATATTCATTACGCATTTAAATTTATTCCAAAAAAAAATCATGCTTTAACAAACACCAATGTAGCCATCGCGTGTTAGCTATAAAGTTTTTCACTCCTGGTTTTTCCTATGTTAATTCAAAAAATTTATCTGCAAGCTTATGCAGAATTTGCATCCATCAATATATCCCTTTGGTTTTCTGTGTTAACTCAAAATTTGTGCAATTTCAAAATAATTTAAATTTAGGTTTTGTCTATTTATGCATATTCTTTTTCTTTTCTTTTTTAAGATTAAGTGGTTGAGTTTTTTATTGGGGCTCTGGAAATTATGAAGTCAATTGAAAGGACTTTGTGATCTCATCAAACTACTCTCAAAGGAATGACCATAAACACACTTGAAACTTTTAGGTGTCTTTATTATGTGTCTGTGTCACTATAAGACTGTTAAAGATTTATAGTAATCTTAATTTAATGCTTTTGTATTTTCTAATGAGGGGTGTTAGATTTACGCATTTAAATGTTGAGATGTAAGGTTTGTACATAAGAATATCTTTCAGATTTCTATTATATATTTTTTTATAAATTTATGAAATTTGTTGGTTATATGAAGTTTCTCTCGACTCTTCATAAAGTAGATGTAATCTATTATGGTTAACTACTATAAATGCAATATTATGCGATGAAAGATACTCCCGTTACTAACCCAAACACAAACAACACA
Organism: Chamaecyparis obtusa; assembly: GCA_027943335.1. Classification (NCBI taxonomy): domain Eukaryota; kingdom Viridiplantae; phylum Streptophyta; class Pinopsida; order Cupressales; family Cupressaceae; genus Chamaecyparis; species Chamaecyparis obtusa. The sequence continues at coordinate 3,028,381 of BSBK01002287.1, read as the reverse complement.
ACTGAGAAATAAATAGAAAATTGCAAGAACCAAATAATTACAAGAATAGAAGAAGAATGAAACACATCAATTGGTAAAGCTAATCTATCTAATAGCAATTTTAAGTTTCAATTTATGTTAACTATTAGTGTAGTCCTTTGAGATACTTAAATCTTCTAATTATGAGTGCTTAGAAAATTTATTAGTATTAAAATTTTAGTTAGAAAAGGTAGACATATAAGTAATTTGAAAGATATGTAAAGCATAATTTTACATTTTAGTGTTTCCATATCATCTTCAGGTCATGGATTTGTACATAAAATTCTATACTAAAGATTTTTATATTTACAAGTTTAAATAATTTTTAATTGCATGGGACAAGTTCAGATAGATTAATAGTAGCATCACCCCTCTCCATGGTATTCCTACCTTAGTTGGAGTCAAGTGCACTCCAAATTGTAAGTAATAATTTTTTTATTTTTTTTAAAGATCTTTAAATGATAGTTAAAACTCATGCAACTAATAATTCGTTTTAAAAAAATCTAATAGATGGTTAGAGGTTATGTGCCAAAAATTCTATCAATTTATTCCATAAGATTTTGTATATAAAGAGTAAGCTATAAATGTCTAAATAATCACAAATCCCTTGTTTGTGATCCACCTCCACACACGTCCATTTTTGTTCTCCTTTACCTTAATCAAATATATATGTATTACCTCACATGTGATTTTCTTTCTTCATTCCTAATTTTCATGTTCATGCTGTAAGAGCTTCTCTTTATAGCTATGAACAATACACTCATAATATTTCTTTCTGAGTGTATCATATGTAATACCTCTCCTATGGTGATACTTAGACTTTTCTGATTTGGACATTTTATTATTATTATGGTCAAGACTATACATTTACATGTATGTTTTGTGGATGATGACATGATGAATATGCTCATTTATGGTTAGTAATTACATGTTTATGAGATTAGAAAATTATCTATTTTTATATGTTTATGGATCTAACCCAATTATTTGAATCTAACCACTATCATGATGTTTTATGTTTCATGGATGTGTCTGATGTGTTTTTCATGACTCCAGGATGAAGTCGTAGTTACTCACTTAGCTGAGGTCCACATGATGTATCGATCCTGGTCATCTGCTTGCATATATCTGATTTGTATCTCCATATGTATATATATATATATATATATATATATATATATATATATATATATATATATATATATATATATATATTATATATATATATATATATATATATATATATATATATAATATATATATATATATATATATATATATATATATATATATATATATATATCTCTTCTTGGTGATGCAGGATTGCAGGTACTGGGTATCGTCTCCACCTGGCTTCATAGGTCTGAGCGATCCCTCAAAATCCTCGATCGTTGTTGTTGTTATGGAGGTATCACCAGGTCCACAGGAAGAAACTTCACCTTTGATCCTTTTATCCTTAGGTGGAAGTGTCGAGTCAGTCCCTTGTGTGAATGTCTTATGTGGTTTTGTAGTTGATGGAATTGTGGATCTTGTAGTTAGTTCTTGCCTTCGTGATATGTTCAATTCTGTTAGTAGATCATGGATGTAGATTATTGTTCATTTGAGGGTATGATTTAGTAGCATATCTCATTAGGAGCGATTTTGAGTGCAACTAAATCATGTGGTTTTAATACCCATGATGAGGATTAATTTTATGGTATTTTAATGTCTAAGGAAATATTAATAAAAAAAGGTTTTAAATAATAGTGGTAAAATTCTAACCTATGTTAGTGGCTACTTAATATATACATATATATTTTAGAATGGGGATTAAGGTATGAATAAACAATATATTTTACAATAATGTTATTCTAATGTATAACATTAATAATAATGTACCTTATTTATGGTATTATTTTATAATACTAATAACGACAAAGAGTCTATAGCAATAAAAATAATAATATGTTTTATAATAATAATATTATGCTTGTAATAATATTTATAATAATAAATACATAGGCATATGGGTGCACACATATGCATATGCATACATATATTTATGTATAATTATTACCATGTAATTATTTATTATATTAATAAATAAATAGATCAATTAGCGGTATGGTAAATAAGATTATCCTATTACCATAGTTAAATAATTTAATAAATTGTTTTAAGATTATAATATTTATTTTAATATCCTTAAATTTAGGGACTTAGATTATAGTTTATTTATTCCTTTATGGGAATGAGTTTTCAAAACCATCTCATTAACAGATGGATAGTTGAGATGGTTGCACTGGTTGGATTACCTGTGCAACCACCTCCTCCATTCTATTTACAGGAAAGATTTCCTGTGTAAAAGGAGTTGGGAGAAGAGGATTATTATTATTATTGTAGAAAGTTTATATTTTTAAAGAGAGAAGTCCCGTATTCTGTGAGTTTGGCATTTGGATTGTTACAGGTAGAGGCTGGAAGATTGCAAGAAAAGGGATTCAAAGGAGTGTTGGAAACATTGGAGAGGATTTGATCTTCCTTCTTCTCCAACTGGTCTTCGCAGGACTCCAGGTTGGAATCCATCCTGAGAAGTAGATTTATTTTGTAGAATGAATGTAAAATTTAGATTTCTTGAAAAGTTTCTGTATATTGTACTATGGTTGCAAAATATATATATATATATGCATTATTGTAGTATTATTATCTTGTGTAATAGTATTGCAAAGTGTTTGTGTGTGCATTAATATTATTATTTTGTGTAATATTATTGCAGAGTGTTTGTGTGTGCATTAAATTTATTATTTTGTGTAATATTATTGCAGAATGTCTGTGTGTGCATTAATGTATTATTATTATATTGTGTATTACTTTTACCGAATGTTAATACACTAATATACCATGTAATAACGTATTAAGGTATTCTGTAATAATGTATTATTACAGAATATTGATACAATATTGCATCATTGCTGGTTATATATATTATTGCTGGTCATATACATATATATTAATGTGCAATGCCAGCCATTCAATGTTCATGTTGTGGGATTGTTTTCTATTTCCGTTTGTACAAATTACAAGTTGCAAAACGTTTATGCAAATAGGCCATTAAAGTTTAGGACATATATTATTGTTGTATTCTCCAGCCATCTTTGCCGTTTATAGAAAGCCAGCCGTTTATAATACACTGACATTTCAATAGAAACAAGATAACATTTCGTGAGGCCAGCCAGGCTGTTGTAGAAGTTTATCAGGAATGAATATCTCTGTCGTTTGGCCGAATAATATTTTCTACCTACGTTGTTTATGCGCGTTTAGTTGCTGCATGTATATTAGGGTTAGGGTGGAAGAATTTTAATATTAAAACCGAAGTAAAATTTATAGGCCAACTAGCACAATAATTATACTTTCGCTTTATAGAAGTATAACATTTAAGTATAAGTTTACATTATTTTAATTTCTTATTTTAATTTCTTATACTTTAAGTTATACTTGTATAAAGGGATTAGGTACCCTTTGAATCCATTGGAATAGGTTTCAGGTTCCTAGGAGTTAAGTTGTAACTTTTAAATTTTAGATTTTTAATTAAAACAGACAGTCAATTTTCAGGATTAGCCAAGTTTTAGGTTTAGAAAGAAATTTTGTATAAACCTGAAGATTGTTCATTCCTTGTTTAGTGGAGATTAGGTTCAGTACATTTAGATGCCTTTATTGAGATAGAATTTTTGTAAGGAGCAGTTTAGGGTTTAGAGTCTTCTAAGAGGATCAAGACATTCTAAACATTTTTAAACGTACCTAATTTCTCTAAACATACATAACTATCCTATTATTTTCAGTTCTTTGTAGTAGTTCTCAAATGCATTTATAATATGCTTTGACTATGTGTATGATGTGTTTGCGATATGTGGTTTGAGGGTAGAAAACCTAATGACACCTAGTGAGTGGCTCTCAGTGCGGGGCCGGGGCCCTAAGTGGCTAGAACCAGGATAACCGACTGAAGAGTTATTTAACAAGTGAAAACCTAATTAAACTTATGGGAATGGGTTAAAACATTAAAAAGATTAAATATGCCTCACCCATGCCATTAGCACTAGTAAAGGCTATGGATGGGAGTGGGAGAAGGTACCTATGCGTAGGTACGATCGAATGACCCTTGTCAGTACGAAAGGCATTCGATCCCGCATGTGCCTACTTGGGGGCCGGGGCCCAAAGTGGCTAGTACCAGGACAACCCAAGGGGTGAGGGCTATGCGATGACACTCACTTAGGTTGTTGCTTAGAGTTTCTACCAAGCCTTAGAACCTTTTGGGAAAGATCTATACTTTGACTCTCTTTTCATTTGCTATTTTGGGAAAGATTACCCAACCCTAGGTTTGGCCTAGCTATTCCTTCTTTGTGGACCTTGGTGTTTATCTCCTAGCATGGGGGAGTGGGCCTTATAGGTATCCACGTGGTTGGGTGGTAAACAATTTTATCGAGGTATCTTTTGTAGATACAGTGCTTGAAGATTCATGCTTGCTTATGTACCAGTTTTGAAGAATGAAGGCCTTGTGATTATATTTCATGATGCAAAATCTTGTTACCTCTTATGAGGAGTTGAATGCAATGTAATCAGTAATGTATTTCAAAATGATGTATTTGGAATGGGTAGACTTAGGAAGAAGGGAAAAGGGAAATGTGAACTTTATTTTTAAGATGTATGTTGGGAAAGAAAGAAAGATTTTGAAAAAAAAATTCCAAGTTATGTAGTATGTTTTCATTATTGTTGTTTAAGTGAAGCTTTTGAAAAATAAAATGTAGTATATTCGTAATGTATCAAATGAGTTAGATAAATTCTATTTGATTTAAAAGTTATGATGTTCATAAAAGATTCTTAGGAATATAAATGGTGTTAAGAAGGAAAAAAAATAAAATTGAAATGAAAGTACTTTGTATTTCATAAAGAATCTTCTAATGATATGATGTAATTTTCTTGAGAAGTTATCTTGTTGTTAGTTGAATTATGGACTTAAATGAATCATGGATTTAATAAGAAGGGAAACTAGGAGGAATCTAAGTTTAATTTTTGATTACATAACTCTTTTCAAAGTTCAAAATTTTCATAAATTTTTACTTATGTTTTCTTTTGTTAAGAGAATCTTTGTTCTCTTCCCTGGTTCCCTTGCAGGGCATGACATCATACCATTCCTAGCTTTGTGAATAAGTTTTTACTTCCACTTTATTGACTTTACAACTGTTCATAAAACCTTACTCGTGAAGGTTTTTTACAAATAAATGCACATAACTTGAGATATATAGTTTAACATGAGTAACATATGTAGACATTTGAAATCTAAACATGTTATAACTTAGTAAAGAATATTTTTAGTGTTGCAAAGTGAATTGGGGAAGGACGTTAATTTAAAGAGGAAAATGAGAACAAAGAAGAGGATTAGGATGCAATGCAAAATTCTTTGATGATTATTCAATCAACAAGATTGCCTATAAATAGGTATTAAATAAACTGTAAGTAGTTTAATAACTGCATAACCGCAAAACGGGTGGAAATAGTTTTATTAATTAAAAAACTAAGCCTATAACTATAAAACTAATGTAATACGCTAGCATTCTCCCTCTTATTACTTTATCCTAAACAGGAGTTGAAGTTTCAAGGGTTATTAACCCAAACCTCTAGAGACTTTGATGAAGCACCTTCATCAATCCTCATCTCTCACTCAAGAAACACCGAACTGACTACATTAGTGGATCGCCTGAGCGCAAAACTTGAAACTATCCACACAACATGAGTGTTTCCACCTGCCCTGAACAATGAAACACATTTCCTCTGAAATTACATATCTTCTTCGAGTGTTTCTAATGCCTCTTCCAGTATTGTACATGAGATGCCTTTGTTCCAAAAGGACACATCTCCACCAAGTGTGTCTAATGCATCCTCAAGTGTTGTGGAAACAATCATCTTTGATATATCTGCACATGAGATGTCTTTCCTCTAAAAGCTCGCATCACCTCTAAGTGTGTCTAACGCCTCCTCAAGTGCTTGAAAAATCATATTCAAAGTCTGCCACCTGGCTCTTTGAAGGGACAATCATGTTGTCAGGCCCCCTCTTCTCTTCATGGACACAAATAAGTCAAGCCCCCTCTTCTTTTAAGGGATGAATATATCAAGCTCTGACTTTCTAGGGACACAAATAGATTTCTTCTCATGCAATAAATAATCCCTAAGAGAGAAGCTAGCTTGGGATGATGGAAAACCTCCCACCTCCATTGCCTCCAGCCTCTTGTAGTTTCTTTGCTATTCTCTAAAGCACAAACCTATCATGTATACCAATATTCCACACATATGTAGCCATTTCTAGAAGATGACAATTTTAAACATCAACCAATGATAGACCCATACCATAATCAATCTTATACCTCCGAAAACACACCTTTCTTATCATTTCAATGCATGCAATATCAGTCCAAAATGTCAAACCCTACCTCAGATGAACACCTTATCAACTTTAATTTTGAATCAATAACCAATTTTGACAATTCAATATTTTCTAGTATCTATGAATATAGACTACCTCAAATATAGATAATTGTGCTTAATTGTAAATATAGAAACTCTTACCTTTCATGTAGTTTCTAGGATGCAAACTCAAGTCCAAATCAATTGTCGATGCCTTTCAGAAAATAAGTAGAATTTTGATAAAAACTTATTATAATCTAAATGTCATAACAATCAATACCTTTCTTCTTTTATTTCCCTCGTATTCTTCTCATGCCACTTCTCCCCTTGAAGACTGTGAGGCCCATCTTAGTCCCACATAGTGATCTAGATTTCTAGACATTACATTTTATTTTGATTATGCTATTGAGATACTTGGACTCATTCGATCTACTGTTATGTTATGATGGACTCGTTAGACTTCACATTTTGTTGACTCTGTATGTGGATCCATGATGAGTGGATTTGGATTTGATCATGTTAGATTATATCATGTTATGAGAACTTGATGACTAGATTATGGTTGATCTTGATTTCATATATGCTTTTGAATCATGAATTGAATTATGCAAACTGAATTTACTTGATGTGATTATTGAATCCTATTTGATTACGTGCAGACAATTGAATTGTGTTAGATCATTACTTTTTGTATGATTCCTTGTATGCAATTGAGTTAAGATTAATGTGTGGATATTACATGTTGTATGTTTATATATGATGGTTTTCTTCCTTGAATTACTGATGCTGTATTTAGGTTTTGCAAGTGGAAGGACCATGGAAACATTCGGGGAAACCACATTGAATGCTTGTGCTATCAGTAAAGCCAAGGCCCTGTCTATTGAAGAGACCAAGGCCTCGTTGTGAAGTGTTTTATTTTGTAACCGTAATGTGAATGTATGTGTAGGATTGTTAAGTGTTGTAATATGTTGGACATACCTTAATTGTGATGTTAATTATGTGAGTGTCACTTGACACTAGAGTTATTGTTAACTAAGGTATGTCATGTGATTGGAGTGCGAGAGCAAGTCCTAGAAGCTTCCTAGAGGGGGTATTCTAAGTGCATCCTCTTGTCTTAGGACCCCTAAGTGAAGTCATACCTTACATTTTCGTGCATTAACTAAACCATGGCTTTTGGAGGGTTAAATGGGACCCTAGGGGGTAGTTTCATGCTTTTTAGGTAGCCCATTCCTTGTACCCATAGGTTAGGGGTAATTTAAGCATGGGAGAAGCCATATTTTGACCTTTTTGTCCCCTCCAATAGTGCCCATTTAATCTTGAACGAATTTGCAACTTGCATCATGGACCCAGAAGTACTTCCTAGGACCATCTTTATGAGGGTTGTAGAGAGTTGGTAGGGGGTTCCTTTTTAGTAGAACTTTTAGAGGGGTTTGGGGTTGTTCACCCACTCTCTACCTTTAGAGACCACTAAACTTGGAGAAGGAAAAAGCTAGGAATAGAAGAAGGAGAAGGCTCAAAACTTCATCATTTTGCATTGGATCATAGGTTGGAGGATCTTGCTCTTCATTTCTCTCATTTTTGTTGTAGTAGTTGTATGTGTTGTGTAATTGTTCTTTGGCTCCCCATGGTTGGTCATGGAGGAAGCTTGCATTTCTTATTTGTTGTGTTTTAGCTCCCCATGGTTGGTCATGGTGAGAGCAAGCATGTATTGTGTTTTTCTTGTAATTGGATTTGGGGTTGTTTACTCTTGGATTCACTCACCCTTGGGAGGGAAGAGCAATCAAGAGGGGGTGTGGGAAATGGAGGCAACTCCATGTGTAGAGTCTCCTCCATGTGTGGGGAAAGATGAAGCTTGGGTGAGTGATTTTCCCCAAGTAACCTTGCATATAGCCCATGAGGCATTGGGGGTATAAGGAGGGAAGATTTGGCCATGTGAGCCTTGTTATGATAATGTGCTTATTTGGGTCCATGTGTGGCCTTGTTTTGATATTGAGCATATTTGGGTCCATGTGTGGCCTTGTTTTATGCAATGGTTATCTCCATGGGTTGTCCACCCACACCCCACAAGAGGAGTTCATGAAATTCCTTAGTTATACCCTTGAGGGAATTTTGGGTTTTTGCAATTGTATGTTTCTTGTGAGTGTTTGTATATGAGTGATTGTATCCCATTTGATGTGGTTTCCCCAAGCTTGGGGGTGGCCTCATGAGAGGCCTAGGATGGGAGGTGAGCTCCCATGGTCTTTCCCTTGCCTTGTACATATTTGCAGATTTGTGGAAGCTCAAAGAGGAGCTATCATGGAGGTTTTCATCTTTTGGGTGGTTGTGAGAAGACAACCCATTCATTCCTTCGTGAAATATATCTTTGTATTTAGACTTCTGTTGTTGTAAAAGAGATTGTAATGTTTTTTACTTGGAGCTATTGTGAAGATGAAAAAATGAGAGATTGTTATTTATTTGATCTCCCATTGTGTGGCATTAGCAATTTGCAATGCTTTATTGTAACTATGAAGAAGTAATCTTATTTGATGTTTATGTAAATGTATTGGAGTAAAAGATGTGGAATAATTGAAATGCATTCTCCTTTCTATTTGAAGTTGCAATGAGAATGATGTAATGGTATGATTAATTTTACCTTACTCCTTTGAAAGAAAAGAAAGATAATATATGATGTGTTCTTGGTTATTCCAAAGAGAAGATAGTAACCAATTCAATGTAGATATCTTATGGAGTTTATTGTAAGCATTTGATTAAAGAATTGCAAACAGAAAAAGAAATTATTACCTCTCTTTACCTCTTCAGATTTGAAGTTGATAACTTGTTATTTCATATTGATGTAGAATCAATAGAATGTAGTTATGTAATTTGAGAAAATTCCTATCACTATAATTCATTCAATAGGGAACTAAATATATCAATTTGATAGATTAGTAGTCTCTTATATGATGTATTTATTGTTCATATTCATTGAAAATAATCTCTATTTGATCATTATCACACTTCTAGTCCTATAAATTGAAATAAAATAACTGTGAATAAATGATCATACTAGTTTACTATGTTGAAATATCAAACGATTAACTTTCAAACTATATTCAACATTGTATGATACACTATCAAATCTAAATTCATACACTCCTCAATACCTTAAAGGAATTATCAAATTTACAAAGTTTTACTACACATAACTAGTAAGAAATTGTAGAAGTAGTGCTATAGCAAAATAGCACTTTCCAGATTTTAAGAAAGCAAAATGCTCTCTAGATTTTGTATGGGATAAAAATCCCATACAAAATCCATACCACAATCATTTTAAAATTATATTCTTGCCACCTAATATGTAATAAACTAATAAAATATAAACAAATTTCCACACCACTTACTTCTTTATTAACTTCCCCTTTATCTAGGCACATGAGGTGGGATGGCTAGAATTTATATTAAATGCAAACATTTTCATTGGATGAGATAGTGTCCTTGTATGACACATCATCCACCCTTTTCACTTTATGTCTTACCTTTATGGTCTTCAAAAACTCACGCAGGCTTGCCCATGTTTTGAATTAAATTCAAATTTTGAAGAGGTACTTAAATGTGTCATGGGAAGGGAGTGGGTCCCACTTCCCACTTCCCACTTCCCTTTCCATGCTTCCCTCTTCCCCATGCAGTCTAGGCGCAGGTCCTTGGAATGGGCATTTAAATTTGATATAACACTTTTTTATCCTCCTTTCTATGCGTACCCCAATGTCCTATGTGTTGGGTGAAGTGGTGAGTAGGATGATGTGATGGGATTATAGGATTTTATAGTAGGTTAGAGCAGGTTAGTAGGTAGTTAGTTTAGTAGGATGTTTAGATTAATGGTATAGTTAGTATTTTAGTTAAGTTAGTTTAGGATGTTATTTTATTAAGTTAATTTGTATTAATGTTTTGTTAATAATAATAGTTAGATGTTATTTTAACAATGTTTTTATTTATTATTCTGTTAATTATAATTTGTTCTATGTTATTAATTATATAGTATGTATATATTATTAATTAGTATATTATAGTTTGTTAATTAATTAATAGCTATGTTAATTAATTAATATATTATAATTATTAATTAATTATATATATATATTATTTAATTATAATCAATGATTATATATCATTAACTAATATTTTGTAATTTATTAATTAATTAATAAATATATTAATTAATTAATAATTTATAATTAATAATTGAATTAATCCATGTTTATCTAATTTTGGTTAATTGTTTAACTGATTAATAATTGACTATCTAATTATAATAATTTCTTGACGTTTAATTTATATATATGAAAAATATTTTATCTATATATATAAGAACATAATTTAATAAATATCCTAGGAGTATTCTTTACTCCTTGATAACCTCTATGATTAATAGATTATCGTTCAACAAATTGATCGTTAAGATGATTTAACGAACTTTGATTATATTGAATTTCATCTAGCATCCTTTAGAAAACAACTTTGTTGAGGTTTGACCTCTTGTCACTTTTGGACCTCGTCATTAGCACCTTTTACCCGCATCGTGAACGTAGGAACTTATAACCTTTTAAAAAAAATTTGTTGGTTGTGTTTTGACCCGAAATTTTGGGCATTACAATGTTAATGCTCCTAACTCCTATACAGGATGCAAGGAGGTTTGATAGAGGATATCCTCAATTATCATAACTAATGAATATTTTCATTAGATAGTGACTGAAGATTTCAATTCTCCTCTATTTTCATCAAATAAAATAGGAGGATTAGTTGTTTTCACTAGAAGTCTGCTAGGCTTTTTAATTCCCTGCCAAGGAACCCAGGAGAAATTAACCTAAACATGCAACTGATTTTACAGAGTTTTTTTTCTTCAGAGTTTACACAACAATAATTTTTAACAATATAGAAGCAATATAATATAATTAGAACTCAAACATAGATTACAAATCTCAAGGGTTCCTTGACGTAGATTACATAAATATTAATTAATCTACTTAATACAACAATCATACAAAGTCTCCACAAAATGTAAATAAGTACAACATCATATGTATAAAATCATGTTATAATTGATGCCACAAGGTATACATGATAATCCACATCCAGTGCACATGTCGCAGGATATGTAATAATAATCCAATATAAAGTACAACATGATATTGCCAAAATAACTGATATAAGAACATAATATATTAAAGATACGAATACATCTCCAACAATGATGAACAAGAAGGTACAACTACTACAAGGATCATCCATCACTGGTACACGTATGTCAGAATCTCAAATGGTAAAAGAATCGCTACCAACCAACCTCATGGAACCTAAATGGTCCATGCCCACTGTGCTAAGGAGATAAAAACATACCCCAATTGGATATCAAACACCAAATAATCAAACACAGTGCAAGCTAAGAAAGGGATCCTGAAATATTTCTAACTAAAAAGGTAAAATCAAATAACAAAGGTAAAACATACTCAACCAGAGGAAACCAACACATGTAGGAAACCTACGATACATATGCGGAAGTGTCATCACATGAGCCAACTCTAGAGTTATCCTAGAAATCCCTCAAGACCCCAACACCCTAGTGACTCTATGCGGTATCAGTAATCCTCTCATATAGATGAGGTACCAACTATTCTATATCCAAGTCCATGTAGGTGGCAAGCATCATCTCACAAACCATCCTATCCTATACTAGAGCTCAAGGCATTGGTGAGGAACACATACATCTTATTATTGTTTCTATCCTAGTAGATTTTATTACGTTATCACTTTATTAAGTCACTTGCAATAATTTATTAACCTACCTAGGTTTACAAATTAGATCACAAAAAGATGATAACAATAATCCTCAAATCAGTTCCTTAGTACAACAGGAACACACTGGTTCTCAAACCATAATATCATAACAAAACTCTCAAGGTGTCCTCAAAGATAAATTTCAAATATACAACAACGTGAGGTAAATATAAATATTTGCATAACCCCAAGCCTCTGATAACGTTCCTAAAATGGACATTGTAAACCTCCCATAACACCCATAATCACACTAAAATGCACCTCCATAACAACTTATAAAATTCTCAACAAATGGTTTGATATACTTAATTAATACCACAATGGCATTATCCATTACAATTTAATCAACCACAAACTCAAGTTTATTTTTACAAAATAAAATACCATTCCCGATATGTATATATACCTTTAAATGAATTTAATAATTACTAATAGTATAAAAACAACTTTAAAAAAACCACCCAATTATTAATTTGTAATATCAACTAATAAATATTAATATTAATTTAAATACTAAAAATTGCTATTTATTAATAAACATTAATTAATATTAAAATAAATTTAATTTTAAAATTAATAAAAAATTATTAACATAAAATAAATTTAACTTTCAAATTTCTCTGATGCAAACCAAAGACACCCTCTTTTTTTTCTTTTTTTTTTTCTTAAAACATAGAAATTCTTTTTTTTCAATCGTAAACAAATACTCAAATTGATTTAATAATTTAATTTCTCACAATTATGGAAATGTTGGGATACAAAGATAAGGGACTGAGAGGGGAACGATGAATCAATACCCTCAAAAACTTTAACTAAATACTCAATCTGCAATAGTAGTGACTAACTATCCAACTGAATTCAGTGTATGCAACATTCATTCAAACAAATTTGTAAATGTAACGTGTATGAAATCAAACAATAAATAAATCATGAAATGTGACACATAACACAAGTATTTTGGTTATGGAGAAACCCTTTTTAGAAGGTTAAAAAATGTGGTGGGGATGACACCCCCAAATTCTTCACTACTGCAGATAATAAAGTATGTCAGTTAAGGCTACAAGTTTGATCACTTCTAGTGATCTTACCCTATTAGGAGTAATTATGAGATCGATTAGATCTACCTTGTGAAAGGATTTTAGCAACACTACTTAAGTGTGCACTCAGTTAATAAATTTACAATCAAATTGTTAAGTCTACTCTATTAAGAGATTTTTAACTCTTCTATAATGATTAGAGAATAACAGAAAGTATCTGTAAAATGACAACTATACTTTGTCTAAATCAAATCTATGATAGACTGAATAAATTTCACCTTTATGTGTAGTAAACTATACTATGTTCTACTTGGTAGCCTTGAATGTTTCTGAATAAACTGAATTGAATGTCTAAAAACTTCTTTGTCTTGTAAACCTTGTCTGAATTATGATGTCTTGAAGGTGGCTACTACTTCATGAACTCCTTCATCTATGTCAAAATGGCATCAATTACAAATATATAGAAAAATTCTATGATTGCAATGACCTAATTAGGTTTACAACATCTTAGAAAACCTAAGATCTACAGTATACAAAATTAACCTAGATCTGACTATTACATAGGAATCATCATAATATTTAATGATTACATCCATAATAAATAAACTTCAATCTTGGTAATATGTTTTATGGATCTGTGTAACTGTTTGTATAGATTAATGTGACATTATTGATTACTATGTCATTTCCTGAATAGCTCGGTAAACACAACCTTTTATGTTCGGTGAATACACTGGTGCTTGGGTGTATACTGCTTGATGTTTACTGACACTTGGTGCTCGGTATACTTTGATGCTTGGTAAATATTCTATGGTACCTGGTTAAACCTGTTTCCTTTTAGATCTCGGTTCTACCTTATGACTACTCGGTATGAAGGCTTGTTTATTCAATCGACTAGCATATTATAGCTTGTTAATCTATCCTTTACCGACTAATCAACTTAGATAATTGACTGATCTAATTTGATAGTAATGACAACATCTAATGCTCAAATAGAGATAAAAATCTCCCCCTTCAGCATTAGTATCAAAATTGTAATGTATATAAACCGATATTTCTCAAAATGTTCTAACTCTTCATATATACATAGCCAAAATTGACTCTTCTTCAAAACTCAAAAACTCCCCCTTGATGCATGCTTCTGGTATGTGTGTAGAATAATTAGCATATAAAATTACATTTGGCATATACATTATACTTCCCCCTTTTTGATATTAATTCCAAAATCAAAATTTTGTACTTACATCTTATAAAAAATGTGCTTGTGGGTTTTCATCAGAGAATCTAAGAGGTTTTCCCATTCTTCCTTCAATTTGGTGAGAGTGATGCGCTCAAGACTAACTTGTGCCTGCATGTCAAAGATGTTCTCCAACATAGAAATATATAGTGTTGCAACTAAGGCTTGTGCCTTCACAATGTGTCACTCAATTATTTTGAGGTGTGGAAGTAGATCTGCTTGCAACTCAGTGACTTGGTCACTTATCTTATCTTCTTGCTTCCTCAAATCAACTCTCAACTACCTGAGTTCTTGAACTTTTAGAATATGCTTATGAAAATCATTTGGCTCAGTTAGAGATAAATTAGCACTAGCTAGGATATCAACATCTAGCTTCTTTATCTTTCTACTGACCTCAGGAGTGAAGGTCTCCATAGTGCATAACTTGAATAAAATTTGAACTATTTTCTGAGTGATAGATTGTAATTTGGTTATTACCTCAGAAAGCTTGTCTTTGTTGATTTCCACTTCATGGATAATTTTCTCTACTAATCTATTATGTATTTTGGTTTCTTCTCTTTCTTCAATCCTCTTCTTAGCATCTATGTCTAGGGAATTTATTTCATTTGCAAGAGTTACAAGTTGGTTCAATATGGGTGTTTCCTCATTGATTTGGACTTCCAGTAGAACTTCCTGCAAGATGTCTCTCACATCCTCTAGTATCTTCTTGCTCTTTCTCTCTTTTCTTAGCTTCTCTTGTGCTTCTTTCCTTATGCATAACTCCCCATATTTCCTCAATTCCTTGGGGTCCAAAGTCCTCGAGTCACAATTAGGAATTTAAATCACTTCAACAAGTGTGACTGGCCCTTTGTCATGCTTTTTCTTCTTCTTCTTGGACTCTTGAGGTGATGAATTTACAAATGAAACTATTTATGTTACCTCAACACTTGATTTGTCTTGCTTGGTAGACATTGTATCTTCTTTCTTCTCCTCCCCGATGACCTATGTCTCAGTCGACTGAGATGGAGCTTCAGATGTAGTTTTGGTTAGTGTTGTCTCAGTAGGCTTGGGGTCATCTTGTACCTTTGTATCTTCCTCTTTTTATTTAGGCGTATCTGTCTCTGCAGTATGTGTTGTACTTGTTCCTTGTTCCCCTAATGTATCTTTAGGTTTCTCAGGGATTGATTGTTTGTGTTCTTCTTGTGAAATTATTTCAATATCTTGAACTAAGATTGGAAGATCACCCAGTATAGAACTTACTATTCACTCATTAGGGGCTTGTTCTACTTGTTGAGCTCCAACAATTGTGACATCCTCATCATCTTTTATTTTGTTAGGATCACCATTTTTAATATCCTCAATGAGTACATCATTTGAATCATTAGTGATTCCCTATATTGTAACCTGCTCAGGTGCATCTTGGATTACACTTATGTTATTGGTGGCATCAATGGTATCAAGTACCTCGGTATCTGATAACTCAATGGTGTTCTTCGGTACAAAGTCTGCATCATCAGAATGAATTACTTTTCCTTTTCTCTTGAGCTTCCTCTTGGGAATTATGGCCAAAGCTATCTTTTCTGACTCAGCTTGGGCTTGTAGAATTGAAGTCCATAGAAGTTGACTATTCTCATCAATGTCTGCCAAATTTTCATCAAGTATCTACAGTACCAAGATCTTTACTAAAAATATTTTTGTATAAGTTTTCATCAAGTCCTCAACTTCAGGAGTTGTTAATGTAGGCAATTCCATAATTAGGGATTGTTCCCTCATTCTCTTTTTGACATTCAATGCATATGTCCATCTCTATGAAATTCTTTCATATAATGCCTTAGGTACATATTTAGGAAATTCATTGGGTACCTTTTTGAATTTAATCATCATTTGAATGATAGCTTCTTCAATCTTGTTCTGGTCCTCAGTTGATAGGTGTTCAAACCAACTGACTTCAGGGTCACTTAGACTTTCATTGTCTATGATATTTTCAGCAACTTAATCAATTGAACGGTTCTTATTAACAACAACCTTGAATTTCTCAATATCATCTTCATCATCATCAATGTCATCCTTCCCTCTAATTAACTTTCTTCTTTTCTTATGGGCCTTGGTCGTAGCTATTGTACCTCTTTTCTTATATGTATTTGTTGGTGATGTTGCAATTGGCCTAGATATTTTCACAACTCCTTTCTTTAGTGGAGGTGAAGTTGTAGTTGTTGACCTTGTGTATGCCCTTCTTTGTACTTCAAACTGCATCTTCTTTGGAGTGGGAGTAGGTGAAACCGATGTAGAATCTACATCTCTATCAAACTTGGTTTCTTCATCATCATGTGGTTTGTCAAAAAGAAGTAACTGACTTTCGATTTCTCCCTCAATCGGTATGCTCTCAGATGATCCAGCATCATCTCCAAATTTCTTTACCAAATTAGTCATCATTTTCTTGGATTTATTTGTTATTTTACCAATAACTAGGTCTTTCTTTATCCTTATTTTGGCTTCTTCATATGTTCCAAACCTAGCATCTTTCAGATCCTTAGGCTTAGCCAATAAAGCCTTTATTAATCTAGATGCATAATCAATATCTAACTCATAATCCATAGGGGCTAACCTTTTTTTCCTTGGTTCCACATCCTTTATTAAAGTATAATCTGTATCAACTAGAAATAAAATATCATGTTAATATTCTTCCACTACTTGTCTCAGAATTCTGCTCCTTGAATTCATTCTCTCCTTAAATTGTTCAAAATAACTATCTACTAGACTAAAAAAATTATCTCCCAAACTATTAATCAAATCTATGATTTGGAGTGTGACTGGCTTGTCGGTTGACCAGTCTACATTACCAACCAAAGGAAAAAAAAATTTCACATAAAAGAATATATAAAGTAGTAAAGATCCAAACTTATAGCTATTGGACTTAGCCGACTGGATAGTCTTCATGCTTTCCTCTACTTGCTTCAATAGTAGCTTGACAAGTTCCAACTGGAATCCCTTCTTAACTATCTTATACACAATATCAACTACACCACATGGTACACTCTTTGGTCTACTCAATTGGAATATCTTATACCCTATGACATACGCTCCAAATCTTGTCTTGGGATCTTTGATAGTGATTACTTTCATTTCTCTTTTGTCCCATTCAGTTCCAGTGTTCTTCTCTATCTAAGTTCGGGGTGCATTCCTTATTGCCTTGACTTTGTCATTAGTTGGGTACCTGGTTACCACTTTTATGGTATTATTTATGATTTTTATGCACTCATCCAACCATAACTTCCCATCATGATACCAACTTGGAACTATTCTAATATATTCATTTTTTAAAACCTTTGAGAAATTTAGGGCATTAACCAGACCTTTAACTTTTAGGTGCTCATGATCAATTTTCAACTTTCCATCTTCTCCACACAACTTTTGATAAGTAGAAAATATCTCAAAATCTTTGATTTCTCCAATTTTGTAGTGAATATAAGAACAGATGTCTTCTACCAGTAAAACCCTAGGTGGTATGCTTGAAAAAGCTCCCATTTTTTCAATTTATGATGCCACTTCAGGATGAAGTTTGTATCTAGGTTCATCACAAGTAGCAGAAACAATTAAGTTCACTTCCTCCTCCTCTGCATACTTGGACTTATTCTCTTTTGACGTGGATGCCATAGTTTCTCATTTAGGGTTTCGGTAAGTAATAAATGAACAACTCAGTGATGATAGTACTTACTCGAAATGACAATGAGATCACTTGAAATTCTTTAAATCTATACTCAAATGCTCTAAAAAATATTTTCTCAAAATTTCTCTATAAACTCTTTGCTCTTTGTGATCGCTGTGTCAAAAATGAACTAAGTTCACCATGTATTTATAGCATTTCCAAATTCCTTCTTAAAACCTTTTTGCAATAAATGCTCGACATAACACAGCTCAACGACAACTTTCAAATTCGATGAAGACCATAAAATAACATAAGCTCGGTTAACATGTAAATTTCCACATGGTTAATACTGACACTTAGTTAACTTTGCATAATAGTTACCAACTGGAAACTTCTCACTTGGTCTAACATATACCGACTGTAAACACTTAAAGCTCAAAACTTATAAAACCATAGTGCATCTTAATTCATGCAGATTTGGTATGAGATCTTTTAATATAGGGAACTATATGATTAATGTGATCAATTAGGATTATTAGTTCCATACATACCTTTTTAGCTTAGGTGGAGGTGGTGATGTCACTCAATCCAATGGATGAGGTTTCACCAACTACATTACTTGACTCAACATTATCATTTGATGCTTTTCTCCACATAGTGTCTCTTATCCTCGTGATATCTTCAATTGTATTTCCATTTTCAAATATTTGTGTCTATGGTGCTTGGTCTCTGTAATCTTTTCTTAGGTGACCGACTTTGTGATAGTGTAAACATGCCATACCAGTAGTTATCCAACTCCGAGATCTGCCTCTCCAATTCTTTCTCATGCAATTAGTTGTAATATGTCTATATCTTCTACATGTTGTGCACTTAACTTATGCGTTATAATCCCAAGTATAAGCATTACCTTGTCTTCTTGGTTGATAAGTCTTATTCTGTTCTTTCGGTGTCCAGACTTGCTTCATCTTTGTTCTGCATTCTTGTGAAGTGTGTCCATGCATGTTGAAAGTGTGGCAATGTTTCTCCATATAGGGTTTGTTAGGAGTCCTATTCAACTTAGATCTACATTCATGTGCTTGATGTCCAAAATTTTTACAACTATAACAAAGACCATTGAAATTAGAAGTGGTTTTAGGTTTACCTTGTGCTTTACTCCTACAAACATTTGAAGTTTGGCCTGGTTTACCATAGTGATAGCATGTTAGCGTCTTAGGTCTTTGACTCTTTTATTTATTCATCTATTTAGTTTTCTTAGATGATTCTCCTTTCTCAGTATAGCCTAATCTAGTAGTGCTTCCAAGTCCTCTTTGACTTATCAGAAAATCATCAATTTTCTTGGAACTATCTTCAGGATTTTTCATCATCTCATTATGTTGTTTATGCATTTTCACTTCATTTCTTAGTTTTTCATTTTCTTCTCTAAGTTCACCAATGTCTTCAAGTTCCCTTGTTAACTCATTATTTACTTGGTTGATCTCCTGGCTTACAAAAAACATCTGATTAGATATCTCAAAGTGATGCTTGGTAAGTCTCAGTATCTCAGATTCCTTCTCTTGAAGTTTTTCAATCATTCTTCTTCTCTTGAAGTTTTTCAATCATTTTTCTTTTGTCTTCAATAGCTAAATTTCTCTCTTGTTCAACTTGTCTGGCATTATCCATCACATCAATCATTCTTACCATTTGTGTTTCTTGTCTGATCTGCAGGGCTTTAACTTGTTTAGTCAAATGAATATTTTTCTTAGATAAATCAAAAATTACACTTTCAGATATGTCAGATATACTACCTAAACTGGATCCAATATTCTCAAATAGATAATCAATTTCTTCTTCACGATAATCAATCTCACATTGTCGAATAGCCACATCCTTTCTCTAAACCAGTAACTTCTTCAACTCATCCTTAGCTTTCTTGTATTGCTCAATGAAGATTTTCATCTGACTCTTTTGATTCTCTCTTGTCTTGTTCAACTTGTATCTTTCCATCTTTAGATCTTTCCTCTTCAGTGGCTAAACTTCCAAATAAGAGATCTAGCTCTAATACCAATTGTTGGGATAGAAATAAGAGATTGAGGGGGGACGGGTGAATCAGTACCCTCAAAAACTTTAACTAAATACTCAATTTGCAATAGTAGTGACTAACTATCCAACTAAATTTATTGTATGCAACATTCATTCAAACAACTTTGTAAATGTAAAGTGTATGAAATCAAACAATAAATCAATCATGAAATGTGACACATAACACAAGTATTTTGGTTACACAGAAAGCCTTGTTAGAAGGTAAAAACTATGGTGGGGATGACACCCACAAATTCTTCACTACTGCAGATAATAACGTATGTTGGTTAAGGCTACAAGTTTGATCACTTCTGGTGATCTTACCCTGTTAGGAGTAACTATGAAATTTATTAGATCTACCTTGTGAAAGGATTTTAGAAACACTACTTAAGTGTGCACTCAGTTAAGAGATTTACAATCAGACTGTTAAGTCTACTCTGTTAAGAGATTTGTAACTCTTCTATAATTATTATAGAATAACAAAAAGTATCTGTAAAATGACAACTATAATTTGTCTAAATTAATTCTATGATATACTGAATAAATTTCACCTTTATGTGTAGTAAACTATACTCTGTTCTTCTTGGTAGCCTTGAATATTTTTGAATAAACTAAATTGAATCTCTGAAAAATTCTTTGTCTTGTAAACCTTGTCTGAATTCTGATGTCTTGAAGGCGGCTACTGCTTCATGAACTCCTTCTTTGTCTATGTCAAACTGACATCAATGAAAAATATATAAAAAACTTCTATGATTGTCGTGACCTAATTAAGTTTAAAACATCTTAGAAACCTAAGATATATGGTGTACAAAATTAACCTAGATCTGTCTATTACATAGGAATCATCACAATATTTAATGATTACATCCATAATAAATAAGCTTTGATCTTGTTAAAACATTTTATGGATCCATGTAAACATTCAAATAGATTAATGTGCCATTAATGATTACTATGATGTTTCCTAAATAGTTGGGTAAACACAACCTTTTATGTTCGGTGAATACACTAGTGCTCGGTGTGTATACTACTCGGTGTTTACTAACACTCAGTGCTCAATATACTCTAATGCTTGATAAACATGCCCTGGTGCCTGATTAAACCTGTTTCCTTTTAGCTCTCAATTCTGCCTTGTGACTTCTCAGTATGAAGGCTTGTTTGTTCAAACAACTAGCATATTATAGCTTGTTATACTATCCTTTACCGACTGATCAACTTAGATAACTGACTGATCTAATTTGATACTAATGACAACATCTAATGCTTAAATAGAGATAACAGGAAATTCATTTTCCAATTGAATACAAAGAACCAGACTAATTTAATAATTCCTTATGATTTTTTTGAATTTAATTTTCAAGGGTTTTCTAAAATTTTCCAAACAACCCTAACTAATTAAATCTATCAATTCTCCTATTTCTTTTCAACCAAATTTCCTAGGGTTTACAACAACAGTTATAATGAAATTTTTCCTTAAATCCCTATTAACTAATAATCAAAATATGATTTTCTAAAACCAAAGCATGTAGAATTTTTCTTAAGAACAACCTAGGGTTTCAACAGGCATAATTTCTTAAATTTTTAATTCATATAACATTCTATATATGGATTTCTCTAAAAAAATTCACATAAATTTTTAATAACCAAATCAAACCAAATAATGGAAAATCAAGCAATAAGATAATCAGACATTCAACAAGCATTTAAAACGTAATGTAGATAATCTTTTTGAAAGAAAATTAACATGGGTTCTTCAAACCCTTCCTAAAAATCCAGGAGAAGATCTGAAACAACAATTGGTCGAATTGAAGACTCAAAGACTCCAAATTACTCTTAAGATTTGAAAATAATCCTTCAAACAATCCAAATAATTTCTCTCAATAATTTTGTCTCCTCCCAAACCTATGTTGTGAATAATGGCTAAAAGAATTCCTAACAATGAAAATCCCCCCAGACACAACTCAACATGCAACTCTAAATCACAAATAAGAACCCAACACGCAACTCCTAATCAAAACAAGAACTCAACATGCAACTCCTAATCATAAATTAGAACTCAACTCACCAACCTTATTTTTGTCAAATTGTGGTGCATAATTAATTACAATTTTAATAATAAAATATGCACTTTTCAATTGTCAACTCTTAACTCAACTTTAAACTTAAATTCATAATTCCATTTTATTAAACTGAATGTGCAACTTTAATACGATATTAATAATTTATTAACAATTATTATTTTTTAACATAATAATAATTATGAAATTGACAATTAAATATCAATTCATTAATTATGCTTTTAATTTTAATTTTAGATTAATAATTAATCTAATCTTTTATTTTAATAATTAGAATTTTTTTTCTAAATTAAGTCTTTTAATTAAATAATGTATTTCATTAATTCTCATTAATTAAATACCCTCATATTAATATTTCTATATTTGATTAGATTTAATTATTTACTCACATAATCAAACCCATAAATCACTTAACCATAATAACATAAAATCACATTAAACCACTCAACAAGACAATATGAGAAATAACTTAACCAAAAATGCCAAATTCATGCTGAGGGAAAGGGTTCACAAATTCAAATCACCTTGACAAATTCAAATAGGAAACTCAATCAGAAATTTGTCCCTTAATTCAGGACAATAAATGGTTTGGATTGGGATTGGACCTATATGTTATCTCCCCTCTCTTACCATTTGAGATATTGTGATAGGGCGTGTTCATCCTTACAATTTAGTAAAGTCGATGCCTGATACCTGAAATCTTGCATAAAAGATGAGCATGTACATATACCTGAAATACTGCATAAAAGATGAGCATGTACATACATGTATAAATATATAATATACAATGGTAGGGATTGGTTGATCGTGTGTATCTTGCAAGTAAGTAACTACGACTCTGTCCCTCAACCACATCAGGCACGTCAAATAGAGAAGTAAAACATACACGCTAACCATACACATGCAAGTATGGGGTCAGAAAAATCATAATATAAATAACATCAAATTTATCTGAAAATCTAATACACACATGAAAATTGGCCTAAAAGAGTCTGGTCAATTAAACTAAAAAGTAAACTATGGGAGGTGTATTACAGGCTTGGCAAAATTTATTAGTGGAACTAGTCTTTTTGATATAATATTGATGGATCAACTATTTATTTCATTGATCATGGAAAGGGGGAACATGTAATGTCCCCTCCAGGGAACTCATAAGGAATCAAGTCTATGACCTAAAATTACAACTAACAATTTTATTTTTTCTTAACATTCTAACATTACATCATTTGTTACATTCACAAGTACATTCCTTAAGGTTCGCTTAATAAATTCATTTACCATTATCAAGCATTGAATTTTACTACTTAATCAAATGAAGTTCATTTCCTTTTCTATTTGTTTACTCCTTAACCTTATCTACGCAAAACTCAATTGCATTAACACTACATAAATAAGCTTTCCATTAAAAGACCTCAATTTCCATTTTCACTTAAGAACATAATAGAAGGAGTGTAAATTACTTTACCATATATTGATAACCAACAAAAACCATTCAATGAATCTTTCTTTTTCCATAATTTTCCACAAATCATCATCTATAACCTTGTATAAGTCTAGTTAAGAATTGAGCTTAAAACCTTGTTTGAATAATCACACATTACTCACATTAAACTATACATTTAAGAAGTCACATCTCATTACTACTTTAAATAACATACATTATTCCTTTTCCCTTATTATTTCACCGAAAGATACCCTTGAACTCTTAGCATATCTTCTCACTAACCATATATCAAAACAAGTTTCCTTTTAAAGAAGTTTACATCCATAAATAATTGCATTACCATTACTTCCAATTTTCATTTAAAAATTCACAAGAGATATAAGGTAGGAATTACTTAAACATAATCCATGCTTGATTTACCAACATTCCATTCCATTTTTTAGATTCCTACCCTTACCCATATACATAGCTTCTTTCATTTACAGCTTAATTGGAATTATAGTTACTGCACATGGCCCAAAGGCATAGAGAAAGATAATTACATCAAGTTTCCCAAGGGCTTACAATACATCTTTACATCTTGATAACAAAATATAGAGATACATGATACAAGAATAGAATCTTCACCAATGAACAACTTAGAATCCAAGTCATGACACGAACCATGAACCATACCTCAAAAGAGACTTGCCACCCAACCATGTGAAACTGGTAAAGTTCCACCCCCCGTGCTAGGAGATAGAACCAAGGTACTCTCAAGACCTTAAGGAAATCTAAGTCTCAAATACCAATAAATCCAAGACTCAAATAAAAGGAATAAGGCACATAAAAATATCATCATATTATAACACCGAGGTTAAGGTTCTAGGAGACCACCTAAGTGAGTGTAATCACACAACCTATGTATTGGGATCCATCCTGGCAACCATGTAACCCCGGTCCCCCCTTTATGAATAGGGATCCACCCTAGTAGTTATCCCTGGTCCCGATACTCCAATTAGGTTTGTGTGGCAATTATTATGTTTTCTTTCATTATCTTTTGAATCCCCCCCCTTCCTAGGTTAATTTTTTAAGGTTATCACTTTTTACAAACCCACCCATAGGATCATCTTGCAACCACTTTAGGGTTCCAACACCTATGGTGAGCCACTCACATAGGGTTCCTATTCTCTTACCCCATCACAATCCACAAATATAAGATAACACTTCCAAGTCCTGATTCGTAAGTTTAGGAAACTCCCTTGCACACTCAGGCCCTCAGAGCGAGTCCTAACCTTAGCCATATACATAACAGAAACCACTGGAATAATTTCTATCACATGACATCTCAAAGAAAAACATAAAACTTTCTACATGCATTAGTACAAATTTCCAAGGCTCATTTATAGGTCTAAGGAACCCTCCCATGCACACAGGCCACTGAGATGAGCCCTAGCCTTATAAACTAAGCTCAAGAATATGTCAAGTGCAAAAACACAAAAAGTATACCATATAACCTCAACACAACAAGTAATAAACATGCATATGGGATATAAACTTCCACACGCATAAACACAACATTCCATAGCTTGTTTTTATAAGTCTAGGAAAAACTCATGTGCCTAAAATTTGGCTAAGTCTGAAATTTTCAAAAAAACCAAAAACTATAATTTGCATCTTAACTCCTATGAAGTTGAAACCTATCTCAATCATCTCAAAAGGTACCTAATTCTTTTATACTTGTATAAATCTTATTTTTCTCAATCAACACTAACTTTCTCGGCCAATGCTAACTTGCTTGGTCAACGCTAACTTGCTTGACCAACACTAACTTGCTCGGCCAACACTAACTTGCTCAGCCAACACTAACTTACTCGGTCAAAAATAACTTGCTCAGCCAACACTAACTTTCTCATCCAAAACTAACTTGCTCGACCAACACTAACTTGCTCGGTCAACACTAAACCAATTGCCAGAAAATACAAAATACGACTGTCAACTTTGGCTTGCGGGTAAAATTGGGCATTATGGAGACTATGGTTGCCTAATCTGGGCATGACCCATTTGAGATCTCCCAATTTCCCTTCAAAAATAGGTCATCTATCCATCTTATCTATCTAAAAAATTTGTTCTAGATTTGGACAAAGAAAGGTGGTGCACAAACACATATGGACCAGCAAGGTTGAAATGATAGTTTTAAATTCTGGAAGCACTCACAGATGTCCTAGAAAGAAAGGAGATAAAAGGGAGAATACTAAGGAGCCTATAGACTAAATTAATCAAAATAAAAACAACCATTCACAAAGAAGCCTACAAGAGGAAAAGAGTAGGAAAAAAGGACTTCATCTCAATCCTACACCTTCA
Source organism: Chamaecyparis obtusa (assembly GCA_027943335.1). NCBI lineage: Eukaryota > Viridiplantae > Streptophyta > Pinopsida > Cupressales > Cupressaceae > Chamaecyparis > Chamaecyparis obtusa. Next base: position 3,002,298 of record BSBK01002287.1, on the reverse strand, counting down.
TGACTCTTCCTGTTTCTTACTAGACTTCCCTATTTCATTCAATAATAGGAGATACACCATCACAATCAATCAAAAGCATTCCCAAACCTCCAGGAAATATTTTACAGCAAAACTATACAACACTCATAATTTTAATTCACAGATGCATAGTTTGATCACACAGAATACATAGCATTAAATTTCCTTCTAACTCGTAGTTTATAAATCATATTCAATTCAAATAACATATCATAATCATCCATAACACACATAGGAAAAATATAGAGTTCATCCTAGGTTCAGACCCTACCTTGGGTCCTACGGAGAATCCTCTTTAAGCAGCTAGAGCACACTTTGCAAATCTCCAAGATATGGCAGCCTCCTTGATGGATTTCCACTAGCAAGCATTCATCCTTACTCATAGGAAATCCCCACACTAGCACTCACAAAACTAGAGAACTCTCAACCTCACAAAAACCTCAAAATGATCTTTCTGGAATAATATATGCAGACAACTTCCAAAAATTTCTCTAAAAACCTCCCTCTCTCCAAAAATCCCAAAAACACAAATAGTAAAACCCCAACTATATGGTTGGAGGAGTTTCTTTATGGGAAGCAACTTCTCCAACTTCCATAGTTGGTTGAAAAAATAAACCAACATCTCCCATAAACAATAATAAAACTTTTAATAAATTTAATCAAAAATTGCCTCCAAAGAACCCAATAACAAGAAGAATAAACATTAAGCTTTCAAGGAAAAACACATAGCACAATTGGGAAACAACTAGCCTAATTTCTAGGAGGTCTTGAGTTCAACTCCCTCCTAGATAGCTAGTTTTACTATAAAAAGCATACTCCTTTTATTGTTATTATGTTTACTTTTTATTTAATACATTCATTAAATATACTTTATTTCACTCACTTTATTTACTTATCATAAATAACATACCATTACACAATTAATGAAAAACATACAATTATTATTATTTATATAAGCATGGATATATGTGTGTGCACCCACATATACACATACCTATATAAAATACAAACAATATAACACATATCAAATATATATATATATATATATACAAAGATACACACACACACACACACACATATATATATATACTTACAAGGATAAATCTAACTCACATAAAAAATCACAGAACAATGTCAAATCATAAATCACAAGATCACATCACATACTGCATTCAAAACCCCCAGCTAGGCCTAAACAAAAATCTAAGTCCATGGGTAACCTTGAGAGTAATCTTGGTAATATCTCCACACAACAATAGTTTGAGGATTTCGAAGGCATGCTCAGACCTGTGTAGCCAGGTGGAGTCGATGTCTGGTACCTGCATCCTGCAACACCAACCAACATGCATATATACATATATATAAATAGACAATGGAAATAAGGAGGGAGAGTGGGACATCGTGTGGACCTCCTGTAGGAGTAACTACGACTGCCTCCCCTCATCCTATACTCACACTAGACAATGATATCAACAAAGCATAATTGCATTAATATGGTTAGTACCAGAATAATCTCTTTTCCATATTGTATAAAAGAATGCATCATAACATAATCTTGTGAATATAAATCATCTATTAACTTTCAAAAACCCATTTAACCATCAGGCATGTACTCAAAATGTCCTATTATTAAATCAAGATAAACAAATCATATAACCCTAAATGCATTAGTCATGTCTAATCCCAAGTTACGTTATAAGAGAAGGTAACAAATCTAACCCTTAAGTGATTATAATAAATTAACCTAAGGTAAACATGAATAATAATAATGATCATTTCGCATAAAAGCATATAAGTCTATCAGGTGATCCTTTTAGCATTAAGGTCCTTAACTATTTCTAACACACAAGAAGATGTATAGGAACATACCTATGCAATTATTATTATTTCCCATATTAAAATATGAAGTTAGGGTGAGTTGTAAGAAGTTCAGTTTAAGAAACCATCATAAGAAGGATCATTCTCACATATAGTCCTTCTTAATTTCAAGAGATCATAACCAAGACTTGATAGGGTTGGAGGGGCATTATAGAACACTCCATTCAAGTTATATTAGATAGATTTCTAGTTTCTACTAACTAGAATATTTTGATAATGCTATTCTTAGTGTCCTCTCTAAAATGGTGTCGGATCATAATCCTATTCTCCTTGAATGGATGAATAGGCCATCAAGAGGATATATTTTCTTCTATTATGAGATTAGGCATGGATCATGTACTTGAAGTGGAATACTCAAATAAATGAGACTCCTAAGTTGATAGTTATTCAAGTACATATGGATAATGGAGATTAATCAAAATCCACACATAAGGAGGGGGAATCGTTAAGAGAAAAATAGAAAGGAAACTTTAAAAGAGATATACTTATTGGAAAGAAACATTGAGAGTGTACTAGCTGAAAGAGGGTGATAGGAAGTCAACATTCTTCTATAGTTCTACCAGCAAGCATAGGAAAAGGACCACAATTCAAAGCCTTAAGGATGATATGAATAAGAGACCACTAATGAAAATTTATTGAGATTAATGGCATCAAACTATTTCTACAATGCTTATATGGAAGATAATAGAGTAATGAACAAGTTGTTGGAAGACTAGTTATTACACTATCTGCCTAATACCCTTGATTTTTCTAAAAATACTCAAATTCTCACCCTAATAGTTGAAGAAGACATTAATAATGTTTTATTACTCATGGGGGCTTATAAATCCCGAAAATTAGATGTATTTTGACTATATTTCTATTAGGATCCTTGGGATACTATGGGATTTGATATTACCATGGTGGCCAAAGACTTCATTCAAACTAGTAAACTACTAATGAAAAAAAATAGCTCATTTATTTCCCTAATACCAAAGATACATGAACAATAAAGAATTGTGAATTTTAGACCCATTAGTTTGTGTAATACATATATAGGACCTTTTATAAGGTCTTGTTCTTAGATATAGTTATAGATATATATATATATATATATATATATATATATATATATATATATATATATATATATATATATATATATATATATATATATATATATATATATATAAACAACAACCAAAAAGGGTTTATCCCTAGAAGGAAAACTCTTGATATAGTTATCACTACCCATCAAGTCATTCATGCTATGGATAGGTGTCACCTCCTAGGGATGGTTATTAAACTCGATATCTCTAACCTACATATGAAAGCGTGAGTTGTGATTTCTTATTTGAAGTCCTAAGGAAGTTGGGGCTTCAAGACAAAGTGATCAACTTAATCAAGGAGTGTGTAAGAATTACTAGATATCGAGTACTTGTTAATAGGGTCCCTAGGGGGTTTTTTGATGTTTCTTGAGGAATTAGGAAAGGTTACCCCCATTTCCCCTACCCATTCATAATCCTTTCTAAGGTTTTGGGAAGAATTTTTTTGTCTGGTTAGAATGGGAAAGTTTCAAGGGGTTAAATTTTCTTCTACTATACAACAGGTTGGCCTGCAGTAATTTGTGGATGATACCATATTGTTTAGGATGGCCTTAATGGCTGAAGAGAGAGAAAGGAAGACATTTCTTAACTAATATGTAGAAGTCCTAGGAAAAAACATAAATTTTAATAAAATCAACATACTTCTTTAATTGTACAAAGAAATTACATAACAAAATCAAATCAATTATGGGTTGCCAGTATTATTCTTCCTAGGTTATATGTGGACCACCTCAAAATATCAAAGAGGTATCCAACACATTTTGGATCATGATCTTTAAATAATCCAAAATTATCTTCTATGATGGAAAGAGAAACTTCTTATTAGCGTAGGTAAACTCTAACACTTAGCATCATCTTTACAAGGTATCCATGTTTGTTTCCTTTCTTTGTTTAAAATTTTAGGCACTATGGTGGAGAAACTCAAAAAAATATAAAAAAAAATATGGTTAGGCATGGTGTTGGTATGTGGTGAATGATCATGAAAGTATTGTACACTCATCATTTATCCTCACCAAGGTTTAGGAGGAATAACCCTTGATAATTTATTTTTAGGGTTAGGATAATTTTGTTAACTGACTTTGTAAACCATCTATAAAGAGGATTGATAAATAAGTAGGTGTGGTATGTAAAATCATCATATTGTGCTTTTCCTTTTGTTGGATAATAAAATAAGTGGATGACTATTTCTTTGGTGGATGTAGCCTATATTGGGTGAACCACATTAAATCTCAATGTTGTTTTATTTTTATCTTTCTTATTTTTTGCATTGTCTTAATAGTAGTTATTACTCATATCTATGTAAACCCTAACAACTAGTATTAGAATTTTGTATTTTTCAATTATTTGGAAAAAAAATTGAGTGGGATTAATGGCAGAGGAAGGAATGCTTAAGATTAAGAAGTTCAATGGAAAAATCTATCAGTTATGGAAGATGCAAACATAAGATTATCTATAGTAGAAGGATATTTTCTTACCATTGGGTGGAAAAGAAAATAATTTGATGACTAAATTAGATGAACAATGGGAGATTATTGATAGGAAGGAACTACAAGAAATAAAAATGTGTTTGGAATCATTGGTGGATTTCAATATAGAAATAGAAACAACAATAAAGGGTCCAATGAAGGCTTTAGACAAACTAAATAAAACCCTCAACCTTAATAAGGATTTTTTTTATGAAACATTAATTTAATATGAAGATTATAGAAGGTAGGTCTCTTAGTCCTCATTTGAATGAGTTTAACATAGTTATTAGTTAGCTAAGTTTTATAAAACTAAATCTGGATGATGATGGTAGGTATCTCTTTATTCTATGCTCATTTTCTGAAAGATGGAATGACTTTATCATGGATATAAATAAATCTATCTATGATTCAAACACTTTGAAAATTAATGATGGTTTTCAAGTTATCCTTAGCGAGGAAATGTGGAAAAAAGAACAGGTGAGACATTAATTAATTCTTTGACTATTGAGATTAATAGACAGCAAAGGGAAAGAGGAAAGAGCCTAAGTAATTGTGGAAAATCTAGGAAGGGTAGATTCAAAACTAGGGTAAATGTGGAGTTCTAGAATTGTGGAAAGAAAGGTCATCTCAAGAAATATTGTTCTCAAAAGGAGAAACAAGGGGGTGGACAACAAGAAAGCAACAAGGAAGAAAATGTAGTAGGTGATGTGTTAAACGATGCTTTGATTCTTGCTATGGATAATATTATTGATTATTGGGTATTAGATTTTGGGGATTCCTTTAATTCCATACCCCATATAAAATATTTTCTAAACTATGTTCAATTTGATTTTGGATAGGTTTTTTTGTGGGATGATGAACTGTGCAAAATTGTTGGAAAGGGAAACATAAAAATCAATACCAAATGGAAATAAATGGCTGCTAAAAAAGGTAAGACATGTTCCTAGTTTGAGAAGAAACTTAAGATCAATAGAAAAACTAGGAAGTGAAGGTTGCACAATCATATATTTCACAAACAATTCATCAAAGGTTACCAAAGGCTTGTTGATAATAGAAAAAGGTGAAAAAGTAGGTACATTGTATTTATGTACTAGTGATACTTATTATTCTATTTCCCTAGTTCCATAGGATTGAATAGTTGGAAAAATTTACTTTGGAACATGAGTGAGAAGGGGATGAAGATTCTTTATTCCAAGAATTTATTGCTTGGTTTGAAACAAGTTGATTTGGATTTTTGTGCAAATTATGTTTATGGAAAATAAGAGAGTCAAAATTTATTAGAGTTAGGAAGCAAAAGAAGAATGAAAATTTAGAACTTTTACACTGAGATATATGGGGACCAACTCAGGTATCATCTCTTGGTGTCTCTTATTATTAAGTTACTTTTATTGACCAAGCAACTAGAAAAACTTGGGTTTATTTCATTCCTAGAAAATATGATGTATTTGAAGTCTTTGAAGAAATAGAAAGTTTTAGTTGAGAATGAGACAAAAAAACAAGTTGAAGTGTCTCAAATCAAATAATAGAGGCAAATATTTAATTTAAAGATTTTGACAATTATTGTTTATCCCATGGGATTCATAGATAAAAGACAGTTCCTAGAACCCCACAATAAAATGGTATGTTTGAAAGGACGAAGAGTCATGAAGAGTGCAAGGAGCACAAGACTGCATTGAGGATTTCCCTTACAATTTTGGGTAGATACCATATATATTATTTTTTATTTAATAAATAGATGGCCATCAATTTCCTTAGATGGTGGCATTCCAGGGGGCATGGTCAACAGACAAAAAGATAATCTACTCATTTATAAAAATATTTTGTTATGAATTATTTTTCCATATTGATATCGAATATCCATCAAAGCTTGAAGAAAAATCCAAGTGTACTTTCATTGGATATGGATTTGATAATTTTGGTTATCATTTATGGGATTTTAAGAATCAATAAATCATTAGGAGTAGACATGTCATATTCAATGAAAAAATCATGTACAAGGATCAAATACATGGATAGAAGCAAGAAAAAGAATACACTAAATAGATGATAGTTGATGAAATCTCAATAAATGTAGTACCAATAATGCTAGAAAATATTGAAACTATAACAACTTCGTCAAACTCCAGTTAGAAGATCTTCTAGGATAAGTAGACCTCCTATATGATATTATTGACTGATTCAGGTGAACCATCTAAAGTTATGCATAAGTAATGCAATTTGACACTAGAAAGAAGTGGGAGCTCAAGGAATGAAAGAGGAGATGGATTTTTTTATACAAAATCAAAATTGCTTGTTAGTTGAATCGCCTAAAGGTAAAAGATAATTTCATAAAAAATGGGTTTACAAGTTAAAGGAAGAATATGGAGGCAAGAAATGATATAGTGCTATACTTGTGGTAAAATGTTTTGCATAGGAAAAGTGTATTGATTTTGATGAAATATTTTATCATGTTAAAATGACTTCAATTTGAACTATTCTAAGTCTTGTGGCTATAGAAGATATGCATTTGGAATAATTAGATGTGAAGATATCTTTTCTCCATGGATATTTGGAGGAAGATATTTGTATGCAACAACCACAAGGATATGAGATACAAGATAAGGAGGACTTAGTATGTAGGTTGAAGTAGAGATTGTATGTACTACAACAAGAACCCCAACAATGGTATTTGAAATTTGATAGTTTTATGGATAAACAAGGTTATAATAGATGTTATTTTGATCATTTTATTTATTTCAAGAGATTGGATAATGGTAGTTATATCATCCTATTATTAAATATTGATTACATGCTTGTTGCCAAGTATAGTATGAGACATATAAATGCCCTCAAATGAAAATTAGAGCATTCATTTATTATGAATGATATGGGTGAAGAAAAACTAATCCTTGGCATGAGGATAACTAGAGATAGGCAAAATCACACGACAACATTGTCTCAAAGTGATTACATAGAGAAGGTGTTGAAAATATTTTAGATGAAGTCATTTTAAATTGTCCAAGGAGATGAGTCCCAAGACACATGAGGAGATTGAGTATATGTCTAATTTTCCATGTTCTTTAGTATTAGGCTTCTTGGTGTATGTCATGGTGTGTACAAGGCTAGATATTGTGCATATAATGGAAGTCATGAGTAAGTATATGAAAAATCCTAGAAAATGGCATTGGAATGAAATAATGTGGATTCTTAGGTACTTGAGACATATAAAAGCTCATTCTTTATGTGTTGGAGGCTCTCATTCCACTTTATAAGGATTTTTTGATTCAAACTAAGAAGGAGATATTGATTGTAGGAGGATCACTATGAGGTATGTTTTTACTATAAGTGGCAAAATAGTCACCTAGATTATAGATTACAAAAGGTTGTAGCCCATTCAACAACAAAAGAAAAATATATTATTGCTAGAGAGGTTAGTAAAGAGATGATGTGGATACAAAGTTTTACAGAGGATTTGGACAAGACATAAGAAAATATGAGGTTGTAGAGAGAAAATTAGAGTACAATTCATCTTACAAAGAACTCATTCCTTCACTCAAAGACCAAAGACATATAGTTTTAGTACCATTTCATAGACTCAATTTTAGAAGAAGGATAGTTGAAGCTAGAGAAGATACATGCTAGATAGAATCCTTTAGATATATTAAACCAAGGTAGTAACTCAAGAGAAACTAACCTTCTACTTAGTTTCTATTCACCTTCAAGATTGATCATAGTAGAAATGAGAAATAGTCAAATCTAGGTGCGTCAATCCAGTGGGAAGTATAGGATCTAGGGTATTTCTACTTGATCAATATTCTCCAAGTGGGAGATTATTTCTATGTAGTGACTGATCATGAAAATGCTATATACCATTCATTTATCCATGTTGGGGTTTAGGGTTAGCCTAAGCCTTGAGCAGGGGTTTTTTTAGTGATTTTTCTTACACCCTCCGATTATAAAAGAGAAAATGAGAACCAGAAATGGGATACTTATATGATTAACATGAATCTACTTCTTCCTACAAACTAAGGGACAAGAAAAGACTAACATTGAACAGGCCTACAAACCTTCTACACTTTGAGCTCCACACACTCAGGTGGGTGTACCTAATTCAAACATGAATCTTCATTTATGATAACTTATCTTTGACATAACCTCTACTATGCAGACAAACATAACAGATAGTACTCAAAATTGTAAGAAATAGGAGTCAACGATCAACCAGTCTTATGCAAGATCCCTTATTGCATAAGTGTTCTAAGGACTAGGAAAATAGCACAGGTGACAAGGATAAATCCTTCTTCTCTTCAAGTTCAAGACTCAGGTAGGCTAACCCAAGTTTCATTCTTCAAAGAATCACTAAACTACATTGTATTCTGCAAATACAAATTATAAACATTACATGCTCCTCAATAGAAAGTAAATGTTCATTGATTTTGAAATTTTATGGTGAAAGGTGCAATGACAAGCAATGACCAGTGCCTTATAAATTGGGCCATAGAGTCAAATAAGAGAGAATCCCCAAATACTTTCTAACTCTAAACACACAAAACCCAAATGGAGTGCCTTACAAATCATTCTCTCATTCCTCTATCTAGACATCAGATTCACATACACTGTTAAATTCTAAGAATCATGCCAAAGATTTACTCACTCATTGAAAGAAACTAAGTACACAAATTCACAGTCACCTTGTAACCAGTATATTAGAGTGCCTTACAAACTAATACACAAGAATTTAATGCAATACATATGAAGACATCAGTAATAAAAGATTGGGATTCCGCTATTTTTCATTAAAAATCTCTGGTTCAGTACAATTAAGAAACCATGAAAACCACAAAAAACAAGACTCCAAAGCCAAAATACTGCCTCTGTGGTGATAATACCACCATCCTTTACAACAATAAGAAAATCAGAGATATAGGGAAAAAGAAACCAGCTCCAGCCAACTGACATTTGTCCATTCTTTGCAAAAAATATCTCTAACTTCTCCCCCAAATTTGATCTTCCACTGATCTTCTCTAATTTCCCACCATGTCTACAATCATTCCCAACTAATTTGATTCCTTCATTCTCAGGCAATGATTATATTATGTTCTATGAAAAAACCTCCATGAATGCTTCTCAAAAATTGCATAATAAAAATATTTCATTAAACTATAGAGAATACTATGTAAATTATTTAAATTTGCCTTTCACTTTTATTTCCTACACTTTTTCTCTTATTCCTAGCCTTTTTACCCAGAATGCACTAGAGTTTGCCATGTGTCATCTCTCTTGTCCTATAACCTACCTTGGAACAAACAAATCTGATTTGGCATTTGTCGTATCAAGCTCACTATAACAAACCCTGCAAAAACCCTTAATCATTTCAAATTATGGCCGTAATGGCTAACTGATCAAATTTAAAACATGGTCGTCGATCATAATTTTTTCCTGACACATTAGGTGGCCCTTGTTAATGGACAGTAGTCAATTATGATTTGAAAAATATCCAGCCACATCATCATTTCCCTTCAGCAACCAATCATAAATGAACACCTTAGCATCCCTAGCACTGGACCCACTTTAACCTCGGCAAGCACCTTAACTCTAAGCTATTTGGAAAACATGGGACTGGAGGCATTCGCTAGGTCGCTCAACATTTTCATTAACTGTAGTTTGATTGGTAGAATCAGTGAACACTGCATTCGCTAAGTCACTGAATGTTTACTTTAACTTGGGTTTTATCTAGAGATCCAACAACAACCACCCAATTTCACTTACATCAACAACCACCATTGAATTGCCAGACTTTTAACTTAACTCATCCTTTTCCTGGTGATTGAGTGATTGAAGGAATGTCATGATCTCTTAATGTTTCACTTAACCCCAGTTTGATCAAGAGAACACATGACTAAAGCATTCATGAGATTGTTGAACAAATGGATTGACCCTGGTTAAATCATGAGAACACACACCAGACATTGATCTTTTGTTTCATCTGTGGTCCACACTAAGTCTCAAATCTTTTTAACTTAACTCAATCGTATCTAGTGAATATGCAACTAAAGGCATCTCCCAATCATTGGATTCTAGCACTAACCCCAGTTCCATCTTGAGATCATGGGACCAAATCATTCTCATGATCGTTGCATCTTTCTTGACCTTTGGTTTTATTTTGCAAACTGGCGATCACCATTAGATCTTGACTGTATCAACAGTCCATGTTCAATCTCTAAGTGTTTAAATACTTGATCAGTTCATTTAGAGATTCAGCGACTGAAGGAAAAAAAAAACCACTTGCTGGATTGTTGAATGTTAAGCCATTAACCACCAAGATCATGAGAACACACGGACTCATCATTCACCAAGTTGCTAGATGAAATGTCTAACCACTTGAGAACTTGGAGATTAAGAGAACACCTCAATCACCTATTCGTTGGATGAACACTAGCCACTCAGACTTGGAGAATGCGTGAACAAAGGAAAAGGAAAAGGCACGTGCAGAAATAAGATCTAAGTGGCCCAAAAAAGGTAACAAAGAAATAGAATTGGCTAGGGTTTTCTGGACTTAGAAAGATTTTGGAAACCCTTATTCATGGAAGGGTGGTCCCACAATAGCACGTCCCACTTTTTTAGACATGCTAATTTTTGCTAAAATAACACATTTTTAATAAAATATGATGATTTAAGCCTTGAGAGGTTCTATTTAAAGGAATTAATTACAAATGTTTATCTCAAAGCCTCTTAGATTAAAAAAACATTGATATAACTTCTATACTCCTCATTCATACCTACAATGGAGTCTCCTTCACACCTATTAAAATGCTGACAAAAAATTAGTTTGACTTTATGTTTTGGGAGAACGAATGAATCCATTTGAAAAACCTATCTTTTAGTATGATGCTATTTGGAACAAGCTTTCTAATGAATATAATTTTAATACATATTGAGTTCATTATCAATTTTAAATATTACTTTAACTAAACATAGGTTGTTTGGTCATTCAACAACTTGTCTCTTCAAGACTTTGGGAAAACTAGTAAATTACAAAAAAAAATTTATGAAAAATATGTAGGAAAAGATTATTTGTGTTACCTTTCTATAAAACAAAGAAAAAATGAATTTTGATATACAGAGATCAAGTTAGAGCGATCCAAGTGACCTTATGTCTAAATTATAGTTACTATCACTTTAGAACTTAATATACTATGAAATATTGACCCAAAATGAATGAAACCAATTGCATCCTTTAGATATTGAAGTTAAAAATATAATATTGAAAGAATTACATTGTTATCATATTTAAAAAAAAATTATGTTGATCCAAGTGATAGTAACTCCTTAAAAACATAGTTTTTTCACACAAACCACTTTTTGAAGGAGAAGAAAAAATTAATTTTAATTTTTAAAAAAATATATTTAGAAACTAGAAAGAAAATTCTAAAAGACTCTAGTTTACATCATCTTCAAATTCCAAATAGTTTTGTAGCAATAGGTGTTCGAAAGTGAAGTTTTTTCTTAGAATGTTGATCTCTGTGTCAAAGTTGGCCAAAAAGTGGGACACATTATTGTGGGACCACCCGGAATAGACCTTCAAGTAGACATATCTCACTAGTTTTTGCATTTAAGCACATGCGATCTTGACTGGAGCTTGCACACACCTTAAACAATCCTTGACTAAGTTTGCAAGCCACAAAACACCATAAATATTCTTTGTTGATCAAAATAAGTTTGCAGCAAGACATGGCAACTTTCTTAGGGTTTTGTAGGAATAGACCATATTCATTGGATTTTTGGCAATGATAGGAAAATGGTCTAACACAAGCTTTGACAGGGGATGTATGCCTCTTGCAAGCATAGCAAGAAATCAGAATCTCATGGTTCAGAAGACCAACCAAAGAAGATCAACTAGGCTTTCACTTCACTTGAAACAGGGAACCCACTTATTTAAAGAAAAGACACACACAACTAGAAGGAAAGCAACTATACAAGGACTAAAAATATTTACAAAAACTTCAAAATCTGACAGTGTGAATTAGCCTTTACCTCTATCAAAGATATAGTTCTCATTTCCACAAATCCAAGGAAATCTAAAAACATTATTTTCACTGACAAGATCAATCACACTATCTCTTATATCTAGCACATTATAAAGAAAATAACCAGCACTTTCACTATCATGAAACATTTGGAAACCATTAAAATTATGAAAATGTTGATCATTTTGCAACATGAAAATGACACACTCTTCAAAACTTTTCACTAGCTGAGGAGGAAAATATTTTGATTCAACCACAAAGCTGGAAATATGCTAGCTCTTTTGAAAAATTGCTTGAAAATAAAATTTCTGAAACTCAACTCCATGTATACCATATGAATGTTCAAGCAAATCATTTTGAACCAAAACTTGTGGCTTCAAATTCAAATCACCCTAAAAAACAACAACATGCTGGACTAGAAAGATGAAAGACTCAAATTCCACCTGATAACTAATACATCCTTCCTGATTCTTTTCAGCCTCTTTTAAAAACAAAGCATCAACATTTATTTCATCACATTCCTAAAGAAACAAACATATCTCTAGCTAAAACAAAAAATCAATTATAGAACTTGAAACATCTTCCATCTCTTCATGAAACATCTCAAAATGTGGAATGAACAAATCAACAGGCAGTCCATTGCATAAGTCCTCATTTTGGCACATGTTTCCCAAGGATAAATCACTATTATAGGGAACATCGTCAGCATTGCTAATTTCTATTTGACAAGATATTGTCTCAATACCATCAATAATATCACAACTATCAATGTCTACATCAAATAAGTTGACTTCCATTTCCAATGATGAGTCATAATCAGTGTCAATCTTATAGCCATAAGAAATGCTTTCATGAAAACTTTCATAAATTAGTTTATACAAATCTGAAAGAAAATCAACTTCAATATTTTCAACAAAATTGTCACTTAAAAAATTCTCACTTAAACAATTCTCACTTTCATTTTCAAAATTATCCAAATCAACAGAAGAACCTGGAAATAATGACACTGATTTGTTATCACAATCTAAAAGCACCTCAGACTTCACATCATCACCTTCACAAACACTAAATGCCTCAAATTATAAATCAAGGAAATCATTAAGATGACAAACCTCTCACTGCAATTTAGACAAAGAAAGCATCACCCTAGGCTCATGAGAATCAACATATTTATCAATTAAGCAATCACAAAGATCACTTGCAAGACTTCTAAAATGATCTTTATTTTCTGCAACAACATCATCATATTGCTGCCCTTGCATTACTGTTGCCCAAAATTTCCATCCATGCAATTTTGGCCTAGTCTGGTTCTGTCCTCTTGCTTCAAGCCCTGTTAGCACCCTGAGAAAATTTCATGGCTTTAGCAACTTTCCCCTAGTCCCTGCAGTGTTTTGTTCTATCTCTGGCATCAAAAGACCTAGGTCAAAATTCATAAAAGTAGCCATTATAAGCCAAAAACCCTAAAAAACCCTAGGCCATGTTATAATCCTTCACTACCTTTTCTGGCCACTTAAAGTTCCCATTTTAGCATGTGTGCATTTTAATTCCTTTGTTCGCCAGTTCTCTTATTCTCCCGGCGGTTATCTTTTTCTTCGGTGAACTGGCGGATGCAGTGATTCTCATAATTGGTTAATCTCTAGCGGTCATCCTCTCTTCTTCGGTGATTCGGTGAATGAACTGTTCTCATGGCCCCTTAATCCTTGGTGATCTTAATGAAACATCTAGTGACTCAGCAATTTGCCTTTAGTCAGGTAATCTCTCAATCAGACTCCAGGTTAGACCTTTTTATCTAGCGACCTCACAAATGCAATGTTCATGTATTCTCTAGACCTAGCCAAGGTTCAGTGTTTCTTTTGGCGAATGCGTGAATACATTGTTCATGTAATATCTCAGTATTTAGCAGTTAACGCTTAACAATTAGCGACCCAACAAATGGTCTAATTCTTTCTTTAGTTGCATAATTGCTAGAGGTTTGGCGATCTAGGTTGTCAGTGGGTCCAGTGCCATGAAGTTTGACATGGCGGTTTCTGATTTGTTGGTAGATTCTGACTTGGCTGGTCGTCAGTGGGGCCATTTTCTTAAGGCAGGTTAAGGTTTAGATGCAACACATGGTTGTCATTAAACCATTGATGAAAGGTGCGTGGGAGTTAAAGCTGCAGTATAACGACAGTCGTAGATTCTTCTTTATCGCTAGAGCTCTGATAGTGGGTTCGTTGTCAGAGGTAGCCCGCTACGTGTATCTCAGGTGGCAGTTTCTTGTTGGCCAATTGGTTTGCGATGTGGAGATTTGTTAGTGGGCCCATGGGGTCAGATTTTCTCATAAGATTAATGTTTGATCTAATCTTGCTGTTGTCATTATACCACTCAGGTGAGATGCTCACTATTTAGCATCGCAGTGTAGTGACAACCGTCTGATGGAGTTCTCAGTTGGTCGTGGGTCCATGGTGCCAAGTGTAATGATGTGCTTATTTTTCATTGGTTTCTGGCCTGTCGAGGTGGCTGAAGACATTTTAAAGGATTTAAGACTATTTTTAAAGTTAATCTAAGTCGTTCATCTATCGGGAAAGACTGTGATTGACGGTCATGTTTTAAAACCAGACCTGGTAGCCGTTAATATCTAAATTCAAATATTCCTGCAAGGTTTTTGCTAGGGTTTTGATCTAGCAGTCGATTGCGACAAGATGGGTAGCTCAGAATTGAATTCTTTGGGACAGTTGTAGTTGAAGGGTTGATGGAGAGGATCTGATTGTTGGTGCCTGCCAATTTTGCGGGGTACCGTGTCATGTTCTTGCACTGGAGAAACATTAAGGGTTGGTGCCACCTTTTGTTGGTTATACAATTTAAAACTCAAATATCTGTAAGGATCAGATATGGAGCACTCATGATAGGTCCAATTTGTAGAGGGGTTGATGAATCAAGGTTTCTTGTCTATAGGCAAATCTAGTATAAGGGTGAGCACACAAACAAATATCTGATCGGCCAAGATATTTCAAGACACATTTATGGCTAGAATTGACAGAATTAGGGTTTTCTATTATTCTAATGCAAATATATGTAACCCTAGTTAGGTTTTTTGACTCCGGCCTGTGTGCCAAAGGGAGGTGTATATATTAATTTTTGGAGCTTTTAGAGCTCAAAGTTCACATTTTGTAAAGAAGAAAGTCTCTTTCTTAGAAGGCTATATATGGCATTTTCTCTGCCCTTTGATTTTCTACATTCTATAATCTTTCATTGATGATTTAGATATTGTAGAGGTATTTTGTGACATCTTCTCTATCCCTATGCTTCCTTGTCTGAATTCTCTCTATTGAATTGAAGTACATGTATGTCTTCAGTGATATCTTAGGGTTCCTGATCCCTCTCTCTTTCTACAATATGTGTGTATTCTTGTGGATGATTTGATTTGAATTTTCTTGTGGGTATACCTCAACCCCTAATGATCTGTCTCATTCCTATACTGATTTGCAGAGGTGAATGTTTGTTTGCAAGTTGTGGATTGTGACTAAATTCTTAGGAATGCTATTGTTTGTGAAAGTTTTTCTCTCTTTCCTTGAATAGTCTCTTTCTATTGCAGACCCTTCCATGAAATATTTATGCAAGCCTATTCAGTGAGTTGTGATCTCCTAAACCTAAGTTTATTCATTAAATTCATCCTCTATACTATGATTCAAACCATCATTTCGGTGTATCACCTAGTAGGTAGTTTTCTTTCAAGTCATTTCCCTTTCATGCATTCCTTCTACCCCTTTCCTTCCAAAAGATTTTACTTTTCATGTCAAGAAGCAAATTAGGGTGATTATCCAAGAGGAACCAGCCTAGAACCTAGAGGTCTCATCTCAGTTAGCATAGGTCTCACACCTGGAGATGATTCCCATTTTATACTAGGTTATCAAGACCAAGTGAGCTTGAAACAAGGGTGCAAACTTAGTGTATAACAATTTTGGCATGCCTGGTGGGACTAAAGTTTAGACTTATGTTCAAAGGTGTTACTAAGATTAGATTCAAATCTAGAATACTCCCCACCTTGGGCATAACATTTCTGACTATAAAAGAAGTTCATTTTGAAAAGATTATGCTATCTCTGATATACTGACTACATAATATAGACTTTTAGAAGTTTTTCTATCAAGTATATCTGGCGACTCCACTGATTTCATAGATCTACAATACCTTGTTCAAAGTTTATGAGAAAGATTGAGACTAGAAGCTCAAAACCTACCGAATTTGCAGAGGTTCCCTTAAAAAGGAGCTATAAAGGTAGGTCAACTTAGGGAACATCTCCTGCAAGGAGAGTTCAGTCTACACCACCTGATACCTTAGAAAGGAGACCTTTTCCCTTTTATCTTAGGAGAAGAGGAAGATCTCTAACCAGAGATCTAGAAGAGGATTCAAATCCAACATCAAATACAACTCACATAGTTGTTAATCTTCAAATCACAGCTCCTACAATGGCTGGACAGTTTTCCTTTGCACCTTTCAACCAAGGAAGTCCATTAGTCTTTTCTGTACATAATGATGTTCCCTTAGTGGCATTAAAGAGTTTTCTTGATTTCACAGGTGAAGGACAAACCACAGCTTTTGAGCACATAAGAGATGTGACCACTATCTGCAGCATACACAACATAACTCATGAAGATGTAGCCACCAAATTATTAGCAGCCTATCTGAAAGGTAAGGTTCTTGAATGGTTTAGAACTTTAATTGTTGGCTCCATTACTTCATGGGATGAATTAGGGGATGCATTAAGTAAACATTTTGAGGACAAATCAGATAATTTATCTTTGGTTGAACAGTTGACAACTATTAGAAGAGACCATCAAGAACAAATGATAGATTACAATAGTAGATTCCTCAAGACATGGAATAGAATCCCAGTCTCAGTAAGGCCATCAGCTAACCATGCTTTCCTATACTACTTGCAAAGTTTGAATGGTCAAATCTCTATCATGATCCAGTCTATGGTGGTACCTCTTTACCCCAAGATTTTGACACAACTGTTAGAGCTGAAAATTGTTTAATCCAAGTAGGTATGATTGCTAGAAGGCCACCCATGCCCATTTTTCCTAGCCTTTAGCCCATTGCACCTACACAAGTACCCCCATTCACCCCTATTCCCACCATATTAGCACCTTAGGCTAGTACTAGTGGTCAAGAGCTAAAAGAAAGTTTCTCTCAAGAGTTACAAGAAATCAAAAATAGTCAAGAAAGTAGGAAACAAGAAATGAAAAATTTGTTGGAAACCTTGACTAAAGAGGTCACAAATCTAAAGAAGCAAGGGCAAGGAATTAGACCACCCTTTCAGCCACAAGGCCAAATTCCTAATCAGCAATATCAAAATTAGGGATAGCCTTATCAACAAAATAGGCCACCATACCAAGGAGGCTATCAAGGACAAAGACAAAATTTCAATCAAAGACCATTCCAACCATACAACCCTGCACCTCTCAATTCTACAAATCCAGTTAGGGATATGGTCCCTAGTCAAAACAATATGGCTATGGATAATGAATGGTGTTTCCCTTGTAATCAGCCTCATAATCAGGCTACATGTTCAAATGGATGGATGAACCAAGCCCTGATGGTTCAAAATGCCTCACAAGCTCAATTAGAGGCTTCTTCCAGTGGGTCAATTCCTCAACAAGAACCACAAGAAAATGAGACTACTCTTTTCAATTGGGAGTAGCCAAACTTCAATGGAGTCATTGGCGAACCTTCTATTGCTGCTAACACAAGGTCAAAGAGAAGGGCTCAAGATATGGAGTGAGAAGAATTTGGTACTAAAGCCACTACATCTGCAGAGCCAATACAACGAGCTACTCCTATCACATTCAAGAAGGCTCCTGCCATTACAAGCAAAGAAGGCCAGAATCTCAAAGAAGTAGAGCCTATCATACCAAAAACACAACAAAGAGTACACACTATGACACCTTTCAACATTATAGACAACATGAAGAAGGTGAACATTACCATGTCTATGTGGGACTCTTTGGCTATTCCAGGGCAACCTGAGATTTTGAAGAAATCTATGATTAAGATGACTACTCCTCGGCCTACAAAAGAAGCTACAAAGCCAGTGTTGGTTAACACTGATCAAGAAAAGGAAGCTCCAAGTTGCAACTCCAAAGCCAATACCATGCAAGGTAGGAAATCAAAGCCACCTCTATTTTATGTCTTTAATCATTGGAGAATCTTTAGTACATAATTGTATGGTAGATAGTGGAGCTACTAGTACTGTAATGCCCAAGAAGGTGGCTGACCAATTAGGACTTAAATATGAACCCTTCCAAAAGAAGGTTACACAAATTGATGGATCCTCAGTCAATACTATAGGTGTGGCCAAGGATACCAGTCTAATCCTCCATGCAAGTCCTAATTTTTCCATTTCACTTGATATATATATCATAGATCTCCCTGCATTATTTTCTATATGTTTGTCAAGGGAGTTTACAACCAAGATAGGAGGCTATCTTTCTTCTGACTGGTCCCACATGCTTTTCCACACAAGATATGGTACCAAGGTTACCATTAAATCTGAGAAATTGGTAGCACACCATATAGAACCATATGTGTCCAATACCATCAATGTAAGCTACCCCATATTTGATGACAATGACTTCCAAACCATTGGAGAAGCAAACACTAAGATAGAGAGTATCCCTAATATTTTACTAGATGAAAGAGCTTCAGAGGACCAAGAAAATCTTATTTGAGATTTTGGTTTGGGAAGTTATTTGATATAAGAGAGTGGATCCATAGAGCCAAACCTTCTCAAGGAAGACATTGATTCAGAGGATCAGAGCAATCAGGTTTGGGAACTATTTTTTGATGGTGCTAAAAGCATACATGGTTCTGGTGGTGGTGCTATGTTAGTGTCCCCAAAAGGAGAAAGGTACTATATAGCTTTCAGATTTAGTTTCTCTTGCACTAGCAACACTGCAGAGTATGAAAGTCTAGTGAATGGACTAGAGTGGGCTAGAAAAAGAGGGCTTAAGGCCTTGAAAGTTTATGGTGACAGTGAGTTATTTTTCAGCCAAGTAAGAGGGATAAGTGCAACCAAAAATGACACTATGAAAGCATACAAACATAGAGTTTGGGATGCAATTGAAGATTTCCAAGCTTTCAACATTGTTGCCATCCCTAGGAAGCTAAATCAAAATGCAGATAGATTAGTTGCTGTTGGATCTCAGTATGATATTCCTAATAGCATTTCAAAAGAAATAGACCAACATCATATCAAAGTGATTGTTAGACCTTCTGTCCCTGATAATGATGTCAATTGGCAAGTGTTTGACAATGATGAACAAATTTTGCAATTCTTGTTTGAAGAAGATGTTTTCTCAGAGCATAATCAAGATAGGCTATCACAAAACTATGGTGACCAAGTGATACAACTCAAGTCTAATAAGATGCCTAGAGGTCTTGTCACCTTAGAGACTGTCTTCAACAAGGATGACCAAGTTAAGAATAATAAAGCTGGCCTAGTAGTTCAACAAGAACATTGTGTTGAACTAGAGTTGGAACCAGGTAAAATTTTACAATTCGGAAAGGTAAACCCTGATTCAGAGAAGTAGGCCTACACCCAATTATTCAAAGAATTCAGTGATGTTTTTGCATGGCAATATGAAGACCTCAAAGGTTTTAACCCAGCCCTTACTCAGCACACTATTGAAATAGAGCCTAATGCCAAACCAGTAAGGCAAAAACAAAGGCCTATTAATCCCAAGCTTGAGCCACTTATGCATAAAGAAGTGCTCAAATTAATAGAGAGTGGTATCATATACCCCATTAAACATACTAGTTGGGTTTCCAACCTTGTTCCTATCAGGAAGAAGAATGGGGAGCTTAGCTTATGTGTTGACTTCAAGGATCTTAAAAGGGCCTCTCTAAAAGACTGCCATCCATTACCCTCTATGGAACAAATCTTACAATGTGTCTCTGGATCCAAGAGATTTTCATTATTGGATGGCTATTCAGAATACAATCAGATCTTAGTCAATGAAGAGGATCAATATAAGACTGCATTTACAACCAAGTGGGGAACCATGGCTTATCAAAAGATGCCTTTTGGTTTGTCGAATGCAGGTGCTACATTTCAAAAGGCAATGGATATGGCTTTTAAAAGTCTCATGTACAAGTTTTTACTGGTCTATTTAGATGACATAACTATCTATTCTAAACATGCAGTAGACCATATCAAACATCTGAGGAAGATCTTTGAAAGGTGTAGAGATTTTGGGATATCTCTTAATCCCAAGAAATGTGTGTTTGCAGTTCATGAGGGGAAATTGTTGGGATATATAGTATCCAAGAAAGGAATCATAGTAGACCCTGAAAGAATTGCAAGCATCCTAGAGCTACCCTTACCACAGCATAAGAAAAGTCTTCAATCCTTCATAGGAAGGATTAATTTTGTTAGGCGTTTCTTGCCTAATATTGCAGACTTACTTAAGCCTTTGACAACAATGTTAAAGAAGAGTTCAGCCTTCAACTAGACTAAAGAAGGAAAAGCAAGTTTCCAAGCTATCAAAGAGGCCTTAATAGAAGCTCCTGCCCTATTAAACCCAAATTTCAGTAAGGATTTTATCCTTTATGCTTATGGAGGTTAGGATGCTATATTTTCTATGTTGACTCAAGAAAATTCAGAAGGATTGGAGAAACCTATTGCTTTCTTTAGCAAAGGTTTAGAGGAGTATGAACAAAGATACTCTTTTGTAGAAAAACATGTGCTTACTATGGTAAAGAGCCTTAAAAAGTTCAAATATCTACTAACCCATAGCAAGGTACATTTGAAAGTTACCCATCCAAGTGTCAAAGAATTTTTTCTCTCCAAGGACCAAAATGAAAAAAGGTCTGGTTGGATCACCAAAGTGATGGAATATGACATTGATATCCAAACCACCAAGCTAGTTAGAGGAAGAGGTCTTTGTGAGTATTTGGTAGGAGATGAAAGTTCAAAGAAATCATAGCAAATGGATGTATCTTTGGTTGTGCATTCTACAGAAGAACATGCCAAGGCAACAAGTTGGTTGCCTGGCATGATTCATTACTTAAAAATAGGACAATGCCCTACAGGCCTAGACTCAACAAAAAGAAAGTATTAGAGATTGCAATCTGTTCCTTTTGTGCTAATAGATGAAGTTCTTTTCAGAAAGGATCACAATGGTGTCCTTTTAAGATGTATTGATTTAGAAAAGATAGCTGATGTCCTATTTGAATTTCATGATGGACCTTCTGGAGGTCACTTTTCTCCTAGGACTGCTACTTTTAAAATCATGAGGGATAGATACTATTGGCCATCTATCTTTAAGGATAGTCATGATTATGTGAGAAAATGCATCAAGTGTGCCATGTTTACAAGAAAGGAAAGGCTTGCAGCCTTACCCCTTCAGCCAATCAGAACAGAGCAACCATTCATGAAGTGGGGCATAGACTTTGTTGGCATGATTAATCCTCCATCTAGTGCAGGACACAAGTGGATAATCACTGCAACTAATTATTTCACTAGATGGACAGAGGCGGTCACCTTAAAAGAAGCAAATGAGAGTGTTGTCTTAAGTTTTTATGATGATACAATTCATAGATTTGGCACTCCAGACTCTATAATATTAGATAATGCATTGGCATTTATAGGCCTTAAAGTCTTAGAATGGGAAATCAAAAATGGCATTTATCTGAATACAAGTTCAAATTACTACCCTCAAAGAAATGGCTTAGCAGAATCAACCAACAAGAACTTGATTAGGATAATCAAGAAGACTCTACAAGATAACCAAAGAGATTGGTAGGCTAAATTGAAGTCTGCCTTGTGGTTAGATGGGATTAACCCAAAGAAGATCATTGGGAATTCTCCTTACATGTTAGTATATGGTAAAGAGGCCAAGTTGTCCATTTCAACTGAATTGCCAGCTCTGGATTTGGCCACTCAATATGTTTTATTTGAAGAAGGAGATCCTTTACAGGTCAGGTATGCTCAGCTGATGGAATTAGAGGAACTCAGAGACAAATCCATGAAAGATATGGAATTTCATCAGGATCAGACAAAGAAGAGTTTTTACAAAAGGGCCAGGGTTAGAGACTTCAAGATTGGAGATGTAGTCCTCAAGTGGGAGGAATACAGATCAAGGCCTGGAAGACATACAAAGTTTGACTCTTTCTAGGGTGGACCATTTGTTATTATAGAGTGTAGAGGGCCTAATGCTTTTCAACTATCAACTCTTGAAGGGGTTTCCCTGCCTATATTATTCAATGGCTTCTACTTAAAGCCCTATTTTGAGGTTAATCCCTCTTTGTAAGTATTTGTAATTATGTTTCCCTATTTTCCGTTCCTACTTTCTAGGTTAGTTCTTCCAATTTTTTCCAAGAAGTGCTCTAGCATAGCTCCAGTTTTGTCTCTCTATCAATTTTGTGTTTAGATGACTCCGTGCCTGATGAGTAAATGTCAGGGCCACTGATCAATGTCTAGCAGGCTGACATACAGCATAAATCACCAAAATGTTGCCCAGAATTTCCCTCCATGCAATTTTGGTCTAGTCTAGTTCTATCCTCATGCTTCAAGCCCTGTTAGCACCCTAAGAAAATTTCATGGCTTTAGCAACTTTCCCCTGGTCCCTGCAGTGTTTTGTTCTATCTCTGGCATCAAAAGACCTAGGTCAAAATTCATAAAAGTAGCCATTATAAGCCAAAAACCCTAAAAAACCCTAGGCCATGTTATAATCCTTCGTTACCTTTTTTGGCCACTTAAAGTTCCCATTTCAACATTTGTGCATTTTAATTCCTTTGTTCGCTAGTTCTCTTATTCTCCCAGTGGTTATCTTTTTCTTTGGTGAATTGGCAGATGCAGTGATTGTCATAATCACTTAATCTCTGGTGGTCATCCTTTCTTCTTTGGTGATTCGGTGAATGAACTGTTCTTGCGGTCACTTAATCCTTGGCGGTCTTAATGAAACATCTAGTAGCTTAGCAATTTGCCTTCAGTCAGGTAATCGCTCAATCAAACTTTGGGTTAGATCTTTTTATCTGGTGACCTCGTGAATGCAGTGTTTGTGTATTCTCCAAACCTAGCCAAGGTTAAGTGTTTCTTTCGGTGAATGGGTGAATACATCATTCGTGTAATATCTCAGTATTTGGCAGTTAATGCTTAATAGTTAGAGACCCAGTGAATGGTCTAATTCTTTCTTCAATCACATAATTACTAGAGGTTTGGCGGTCTAGGTTGTCAGTGGGTCCAGTGCCACATAGTCCGACATGGTGATTTCTAATTCGTCGGTAGATTCTAACTTGGCTGGTCGTCAGTGGGGCCATTTTCTTGAGGTGGGTTAAAGTTCAAATGCATCGCATGATTGTCGTTAAACCATTGATGAAAGGTGCGCGGGAGTTAAAGCTATGGTATAACGACAGCCGTAGATTCTTCTTTATCACCAAAGCTCTGATAGTGGGTCCATTATCAGAGGTAGCCTGCTATGTGTATCTCAGGTGGTAGTTTCTTTGTTGGCTAGCTAGTTTGCAATGTGGAGATTTGTCAGTGGGCCCGTGGGGTCAGATTTTCTCAAAAGATTAATGTCTGATATGATCTTGCAGTTGTTGTTATACCACTCAGGTGAGATGCTCGTTGTTTAGCATCATAGTGTAGCAACAACCATCCGATGGAGTTCTCAGTTGGTCATGGGTCCATGGTGCCAGGTGTATCGATGTGCTTATTTTTCATTGGTTGCCAGGTTGTCAAGGTGGCCGAAGACTTTTTAAAGGATTTATGACTATTTTTAAAGTTAATCTAAGGTGTTCATCTACCAGGAAAGACTGTGATCGACGGTCATGTTTTAAAACTAGACCTGGTAGCCGTTAATATTTAAATTCAAATATTCCTGCAAGGTTTTTGCTAGGGTTTTGATCTAGCAGTTGATTGTGATAAGATGGGTAGCTCAGAATTCTTCAGGATAGTTGCAGTTGAAGGGTTAATGGAGAGAATTTGATTGCCGGTGCCTGCCGATTTTGTGGGGTACCATGTCATGTTCTTGCGCTGGAGAAACATTAAGGGTTGGTGCCACCTTTTTCCATTTATATAATTTAAAACTCAAATATATGTAAGGATCAGATATGGAGCATTCATGATAGGTCCAATTTACAGAGGGGTTGATGAATCAAGGTTGCTTGTCTGCAGGTAAATCTAGTACAGGGGCGAGCACACAAACAAATATTTGATCGGCCATGATATTTCAAGACACATTTATGGCTAGAATTGATAGAATTAGGGTTTGCTATTATTCTAAAGAAAATATATGTAACCCTAGTTAGGTTTTTTTACTCTAGCTTGTGTGCCAAAGGGAGGTGTATATATTAATTTTTAGAGCTTTTAGAGCTCAGAGTTCACATTTTGTAAAGAAGAAAGTCTCTTTCTTAGAAGGCTATCCTTGGCATTTTCTCTGTCCTCTAGTTTTCTACATTTTGTAATCTTTCATTGATGATTCAGATATTGCAGAGGTATTTTGTGACATCTTCTCTATCCCTATGCTTCCTTTTCTGAATTCTCTCTATTGAATTGAAGTATATGTATGTCTTCAGTGATATCTTAGGGTTCCTAATCCCTCTCTCTTTTTGCAATATATGTGTATTCTTGTGGGTGATTTGATTTGAATGCTCTTGTGGGTATACCTCAACCCCTGACAATCTCTCTCATTCCTATACCGAGTTGTAGAGGTGAATGTTTGTTTGCAAGTTGTGGATTGTGTCTAAATTCTTAGGAATGCTATTGTTTGTGAAAGTTTTTCTCTCTTTCCCTGAATAGTCTCTTTCTATTGTAAACCCTTCCATGAAATATTTATGCATGCCTATTTAGTGAGTTTTGATCTCCTAAACCTAAGTTTATTCATTAAATTCATCCTCTATCCTGTGATTCAAACCATCTTTTCGGTGTATCACCTAGTAGGTAGTTTACTTCAAGTCATTTCTCTTTCATGAATTCCTTCTACCCCTTTCCCTCCAAAAGATTTTACTTTTCATGTCAAGAAGAAAATTAGGGTGATTATCCAAGAGAAACCAACCTAAAACTTGGAGGTCTCATCTTAGTTAGCATAGGTCCCACACTTGGAGATGATTACCATGTTATACTAGGTTATCAAGACCAAGAGAGCTTGAAACAAGGGTGCAAACTTAGTGTATAAAAATTACCATTGCTGAGAATTCATTTTCTCCCAAATCATTTGATTTATCATTATTCTCAAATTGGGGTTGATTATACATATTGCAAACAACATCAGGCTCATAAATTTGACACAATCTTGAAGGATCATCCCAATTCTTGTTAGTTAACACTATATCACTTGGATCATAACATTCACTGTGATTTTCACTACTTACCAGAATCACAAAATTAGTGCCAGGACTTGGGAAATTTACCTCATGAGATCTTG
The DNA here is from genome assembly GCA_027943335.1 of Chamaecyparis obtusa. Classification (NCBI taxonomy): domain Eukaryota; kingdom Viridiplantae; phylum Streptophyta; class Pinopsida; order Cupressales; family Cupressaceae; genus Chamaecyparis; species Chamaecyparis obtusa. The sequence goes on along the minus strand of BSBK01002287.1, from coordinate 2,976,439 downwards.
CATTTTTAGCACCATGAAGTTTTGGCAATCCAAACTTCTTCATCCTTTCTATATCTGATGCCAGCTAAAAAGCATGATATAATTTTTGTGGTTCCTTGTCTCTCAACAAGTAACCCTAATTACTATCAAAGGCAACCAAATAAACAACCAAAGACAATGTGTCATGGGGTCTACAACTCTTGGGAATTTTCTTTAATACTTTCCCAAATCTAAGATTAAAAGTACTAACTAACTCATCTTTTCCTATGTGAATGCTTACAAAATCAACTAATAGACTGTAATAAAAAATGAATTATACAGAGGTTTCAATAAATATTGATTCAAAATTCTTCCATGAATAGATAGAATGGTGGGACAAAACTAAAAACCACTCCCTAGCATTTCGCACAAGTGATTGCACAAACAATCTCATAATTACATCTTCATGGCTGACCTCAAAATCTTCAATTAAGTCCATGAATGCACTTAAATGTTTTTCAGCCAATTCTTCTTTTTCCCCACTAAATTTAGGTAGGAATTTTTTTATTTCTGGGGGTATTACATTTGGGTAGCTAGGAATGCACCCAAAATCTAGAGGTGAATAACATTTAAAACCTCTTTATTCTCATGGCTAGGATACTTTATGGGACATGATTACATTTGGAGATACAAAACGCTGGGAAAATTCTGAATACGTCTCAACTTTCTTCCACAAGTAACCACAACCTTGCCTATGAAAACTCAAGCATACACCCTTGTGCAGATTTTATCCACAATGCAATTGAAATATCCCTTTCAAAATAATTTGCATGCACCATTAAATCTCAACAATTGAAACTACTCAAAGGACTGGTATAAAAAGCTAACTAACTTCTTCCCTCTCACTTAGTGCTTATAACCACTAAATAGGGAAACATTTTTTTATGCACATGATTTTCATGAAAACTTTGATATGAGAATCAGAATACCTATAAATGTTGTTACTGCTACAAAATATCAATATGAAGTCTCCTCCAAATCACCTTTCAAACATTGGTAGAGTCACCACCTCTTTGCAGACAACAAAAAATGAAACAATTGAGAACCTTTTCTCAAATCTGAACTATCTTTAAAAATCAGCAAACACAACACATCTTCAACAAGATAGAACTATTTGTTAGGATTACAAATATATTACAATTATTCTAAGAACACACTGATCAAATAGAGACACCAGAGTTGCCACTCACACTTGGTGAGATAATATGACATTTTTTTAAAATTTGACTCTATACAACGGCCTCCCTAGTAGAGTGACCAATTCTATTAGTGATTTTTCTTGCACCCTCTGATTCTAAAAGAAAAAATGAGAACCAGCCACATGATACTTATCTAATTGACATGAATCTACTTCTTCCTACAAACCAAAGGATAAGAAAAGACTAACATTGACAAGGTCTACAAACCTTCTACACTTTGAGCTCCACACACTCAGGTGGGTGTACCTAATTCAAACATGAATCTTCATTTATGATAACTTATCTTTGACATAACCTCTACTATCCAAACAAAGATAGTGGATAGTTCTCAAAACCATAAGAAATAGGAGTCAACACTCAACTAGTCTTATGCAAGATCCCTTATTGGATAAGTGTTCTAAGGAATAGGAAAATGGCACAAGTGACAAGGATAAATCCTTCTTCTCTTCAAGTTCAAGACTCAGGTAGGTTAATAGAGGATTCATTCTTTAAAGAATCACTAAACTACATTGTATTCTGCCAATACAAATTATAAACATTACATGCTCTTCAATAGAAAGTAAATGTTCATTGATTTTCAAATTTTATGGTGAAAGGTGCAATGACCAGTGCCTTATCAATTGGGCCATAAAGTCAAATAAGAGTGAATCCCCAGAAACTTTCTAACTATAAACACACAAAACCCAAATGAAGTGCCTTACAAATCATTCTCTCATTCCTCTACCCAAACATCAAATTCACATACACTGTTAAATTCTCAGAATCATGCCAGAGATTTACTCCCTCCTTGAAAGAAACTAAGAACATAAATTCATAGTCACCTTGTAACTAGTATATTAGAGTGCCTTACAAACTAATACAAAAGAATTTAATGCAATACATATGAAGACATCACCAATAAAAGATTGGGATTCCACTATGTGTAATACCCCAAAAATGGGCTATAAGTTCATTAATCTTCTATATCCTCAAATCGAATGAAATCGACATTGAAGTCCTAACCTAAGGGACATCTAAATATCATCGAATCCTAATTGATTATCTTAAATTCTGCATTGGGGAATATTCCTAGTAATATTCCTAATTATCATAATTATCTTTGATTTAATGATTATTTGGTGATAAATCACACTTGTCCTAAAGTTGATTAATTGAATATGATGAATATTTAATTAATTGATTTAGTTCTACCACTTGATTATTAAGTTGAATTTAATTATATTTATTCCTAAAAATTATTATTTAAATTTGACAATAAATCAAAATTCCTATCATTAATTAATTAAATTATTATTTAATTAATTAAAGCAAGTTGTCATATTTGATGATATTATTTTTGAATAAAAGTTTGATTAAATGATTGATTAACCCATAAATCAATTGTTTTATTTCAAAAATCAGTTAAGTTGAGAATAAATCACTTTATTTATTTATTAATTCATAATTATCCATGTGCACAATCAAAGAGCAGTTAAACTCCAAATCAGAAAATCAATGCAAGTTATTGACTTTTTGGAACTCAACATCATTTTTGAGTTTTAAAGTTGATCTAAACTTCTAATTTGAGTTAAAAAGCTATTTTTGCATGATTTGCATGTTTTTGTGAATTAAATATCATTTATTTAAAAATAACTCAAAAATCAACTTGAGTTATTTGAGTGATTTATGACTTTTTTTCATGCACCTCCAAAGCCTTGGATTTCTATAAAATCAAGGCTCTCCTTCATAATTCATCTCTCAAATCCACAGCATCTCATAATTTTGCAAGCTTACTTTGCCAAAGTCATCTACAAATTGCACAACTATTTTGAAGAATTAGAATTTGGAGAATCAAAGCTTATTGTGAATCAAGGCTATTGTGAGATCAATTTTATTTTTTTTACATTCATTTAGATTCTTTTTCATATCATTGTTAGATCATTTTAGCATATGAATTTCCATATTAGCATAGATTCCATATCAAGTTTATCATTCACATTGCATAGAAAATATCAAAAATATAGATTAATTGCATTCATTCCATATCCATCTTTTGCATTCAAATCCTTCATTTAGGTGTCATCTAGGTCACTGATCTCGATTACAATCTGAGAACATCAATCTCGCACCTATTAGAAGGCAGTAAATCGCCTAGTTAGATTAGATTTCAATTTTGCACGATTTTGATTATAGCTAACCTCTAATGTTTTACTGAAGTGTTGTGTCTATAGATTAGGTACAATTTTCACACACATATTTTTGGCACCCACCGTGGGGCAACCCACCTTTACATGGTAGTTTTGATTTTTTTGGGGAGCTAAAACCTTAAAGTTTCAAAGATTTAATTTTATCTCTCAAATGGCTTGGATTTTTTCTCTGAAATTTTTTTTTTAGGTTGGATAAATATCAAAGAAGCTACAATAAAAAAATTAGAATTTTATGAGATGTTTTGAATTTTTAATAATTTTTTTCTTGAAATTATGGAAAAAATTAATATCTGACGCAAATCAGCATATTTTTTAGAAATTTTTATATTTTCGGAAATCTCTTTAAATTTTACAAGGGGTCCATTCTTTGTATTTTAAATTTGGATGCAATATAATAGCTAAAATAGTTAATTTACAAAAACTAGTCTGTTTTGATAAAACAGGTCTCTAGGGCACAAATGAAGAGAATTTTCTAAAAATTTTACATTTTTGGAAATCTCTCTATTTTTTAGCATGGTTCTCTATTTTGAATTTCTATTTTTGTGGCCAAAATCATAAAAAAAAAAATCAAATCTTGTTGACTAGGTCAAATGCAGCAAAAAAAATAAAGTTTTGTGATGGGTATGCACTTATTTTTTTTACATGGTTCAATGAATGATATGAGTTGGCATTTGGGTTAATTTCTGGTTATTATTGTTGATAATAATTTATTTTTAGAGCTAACCCTATATTTTTCATAAGTTGAATATATGTTGCATATCTTGTTTGCTTGTTTGCTTGTTGGAGAGTTCGTCACTTGCTTGCATGGAAAAGCTCAACAAGAATTGCTAAAAATTAGGTAAAATCTACTAAGCACATTGCAAGGATCCCAAGTATTCTCCTTCATCTAATAACATTTTGATTTTCACTTAAAATAAATATCTTATGTGTCTGGCTTGTGTGCATCTTTTCATGCTTTTGTCTATTTCTACACACTTGCATAATTGATACTAGGTTGTGACCCCTTAAGGATTCATTAAGTGGTCTTAGATACTTGTGATTGATCTTGATTACTATCTTGGGTTATTGGACTCGCTAATCCACTGACCCCTCATTCGACCTCGTGGTTGCAAGGTCAGTGCCACATTAAAGGGGAGGGGTCAACAGGATAGAAGCGTTAAGTGTTCCACTTGACAACCCATTTATGATTTTAGGAACTCACTTGTTTTCTAAGTTGGAGACTTGTTTTTAACTTGTGTGAGGTGTTAAGTTTTCCACCTTGTGGACTCATCTCATATTCGCTTTAAGCATTAAGTGTTCCTCTTTCTGCTTTTTGGGTACTTTTGGTAGATTTGCTTTTTGGAAACATACATCTGTACTCACGTAGTAATTAGGCCCTATGAACACTATTCGTGATTCTTAAGAGATTGGATTCCCAGTGAAATCCTTCTTGATGATAGAATCCTTGTAGGTAGGGAGGATACTTAGTGCGTTCACATTCAACTTGGTTAGTGTGTCTTCTCTTATTGATCGATACATTCTCTCCCCAGAGAGGTTGATAGATCACATGGTGTTGACATCACGAGCTTTGGAGAATCAAAATTGGTTAGTGCATCTTCTCTTATCGATCGATACATTCTCTCCCCGGAGAGGTTGATCGATCACATGGAGTTGACATCAAAGACCTTGGTGAAGCAAAACTTTGTCTTAGCGTGTCAGATTTATCTGTCTGCTTTGTTTGGGTTAAAAGTGAAAAGGCATAAAAAACCTTAGATCTGGAGCCAAGTCCCCTTGTGGTACAATACTATGAGTCACCTTTAGAGAGGGTTAACCATAGCAGACGATCCCTTCACAGGGCAAACTGTGTTGATGAAACCTCAAGTGGTAATAGCCATTTCAGACGTGGTAGTAACAACCGCTATATAAATGTCCTTGTGGAAGAAATCTTCATAGGTGTGGTTCATTGTTGAGTTGTCAGATCTCCCTAGTAGCTCCTGAAGATTAATTTCTCAAATTGTGTCAAAACCCTGGTGTGTCGGGATTGGAGTTCACCCCTTTGGATCATAAAAGTTGCAAAGTCAAACCATTACTAAAAACCCTAGCGAGGCCAAATTTTCATTTTTTAGGGTATATGTGCATTATTGCAAAATATTTTAGAACATACACAATTAGTGCTTCAGAGGATTAGAATGAATAAAATCACTTGATTATTCATGTGCAAGGTTTCTTTTGCCCTTGTTCATTATTTTCAGACATGCTTGAAATCACTTGTTTATTGTTTTGTGTGCTTGTTTGTCTATCGGGTTATTGAAAATGAACAAATCTGTTACAATCCTCAAATTTGGACATTGAAATTTGCAAACAATCTGAATTTGAAAACTCAAAATTTGCAAAATCTGAAGTAAAATTCTTTTTTGGAGTCAAAAGTCATCTCAGGAGGTTAGAAAGTCATACAAGTTTTTGTCAAATGTCGTTTCATCCCTACCCAACTATCATACAGTAAAGAATCAGGTGTCGTATGAGTCTTTATGCCAGTCTAATTCAAAAAGTCAAATCCTACTAGCAACTGTCATATGAGCTTTTCAACTATCGTTTCATAGCATACCCACTGTCGTACGAGTTTGCAGAGTGTCGTTTGGGAAATTTTTGAAAGTTGTCAGAAAATTGTCAAAATTGCTAGATACCCAACTTTTTCAGCCTAGTTCCAGAATCTGTCAAACAAATCACTGTGTCAGGAATAGAGCAGTAGCCATTGAGAATCAGTACACATGTCTCAAAGAATTAGTACACATGAGGAATAAATTCTAATCACCGCTATGATGAAACAGATGCATGCTATGCAAGTTGAACTTAACAATCTTAAGAAAGAAAAGGAACCTAAAGAGTTCTCCATGGAAGCTCTATGCCCTTTTCTATTTGATAAAGACTTGTACATGTCACCATGCCTCCAGATAGAATTTGAGCAATGTGATAACCCTTATGATACCTCTTCCATGGAGAGTGACACATCCAGCTTTGGAGACTATGATGACTATGACGACAGACAATGTAATGATACCTATGACACCTCTGTTCCTAAGAGTCCTCCTTGTTGTGTGTTCCTACTTACTACAAATGGGCTGTCACATTGGATAGATCATGATGGTGATCCATATGATTCTAATTTTGAAAGAGACTTTGATGGCTTTTATGGACAATATCTAGATGATACATCTACTTCTATTGAGGAATATAAAATGTACTGTGCTGATTTGAAACGTCAATACTATAAGGATCTCTCCTCTAAGAACTCTCAGGATAAAAATAAAGATTACACTCTCAAGAAAGATCATTTTAATGTTGGACCTTTGTCTTGTGATGGTTCCCTTCCGTCCCCTACTTCCTCCAATACCCGTACATTTCCTAAAGCTTCTGAGTCTTTCAAATTTTTCACAGAACCTTCATCTGACACAAGCCCTGATACTTTTCATGTGGTTCCCTATAGTTATCCTTCAGGGCTACCTCTTAAAAAAACTCAAGCTAACCTTCACTTGGCTGCAAATACTTTCAATAATGATAAACCTAAAGAGCCTAAGCCTTCATATGCTATAATCCCTACTTCAGCTAGTCCTTCACCCTCTTTTCCAAAGTCTTCCATACAATTCCAACATGCTTCCTTGTCTTTAGAAGTGGCTCCATGTCAAGAGGACTCTAAAATTGATGAAGAAAAGAACATAAAAAAATATCAAGATCAAGAACCCTCCATGTCATCCAATCCTTTTCATGATGTCTCTTATCCGCTTCAGGGTTCTTTTGATCCTGCACACCCTTTTTCATGCATTCCACCATGTCTTAAGTCTTCTCCTAAGCAAGATCACACTACTACTTACATTGTTGAGCTTATTGACAATCAAAATGACCTTACTACACTTGAGCTTTCCAAAGATGATACTTCCATTAAGGTTGGTAAAAATGGTGTTGTTACTTCCAATGCTAGGCCTATTGAAAATCAAGAAAAAAAATTGTACGCTTGTGCTATCCAAGGATCCTTGTCAAGATCAAAGTCTTCCATCTTCTTATTCTACCACTCCATGTTCATTTCCACTTTCTACTCTCCCTAAGTCTTTGCAAGCTTTGAACAATCCTATCAAAGAAGGTACTCCTATTCAAGATGTTCACGATCCTATTGAAAATCCTAATGCTCACTCTAAAGATGTTGGTGTCCTTGGTTGTCATATAGATGCTGATGAACTTGTTGATTATCTTTTTGCATCTTCCACTTCCATCCTTGAACCTCTTCCACCACTACTAAGAGCTTCACGTCTGCCTTCCATCTTGGGTCCTTATGTCCCTTCACTTTCCCCTCCTAACTCTCCTAATTCACCATCCATCTTGGGTCCTTACATCCCTCCATCTCCCATATTTCCTTAAGATCAACATAGATGCATACCCTTGAATCCTTTTTATCACCCACCCATCCAAACCAGTCATATCCTCCTTCTTCTTCCACAAGTCCCAAGTCTTTTGGAAGTAACTTGAATGTTCAATACAAGAAAAAGAAGCAATACAAGAATCCATCAAAAAAGGATCACCATGTCTCCTCTAAATGACATGGATGCATAAAGTCAAAAGAGATATCTAAGATGAAAACTACAAGACAAGTATGGGTTCCAAAATCCATCATTAAAGATATTCTCTCCAAATTACCATAAAGAAATGAAAAGCCTATGGCTATATGGATTCCAAAGTCTCTCTTGAAAGAGTCTGGTGTTGAGCAAAAAATTAAGTTGACATTCAAGCTTCCAAAGACTTCCACTTCATCTTCTTCCAAAAGCATTCCTCCATTCCATGCACCTAAACCACAACCTCTACTATCCATTTGCCATATTCCTTCACATATTCCTTCGCTCATGTTTTCTCCACCCTCTCGCCACCCTTCAAGGTGTGTGTTGATGTTGATCTTGCCTTCCTTTCCATCTACCCTTTCACAATCCTTCCATTCATTATCCTTCTACCTTCTATCATTTTCCCTCATTTTCCTATTCCTCCTATCTTCTAACCTCACTCACTTTACATAAAACCTTATCCTCCATTTTTCTCTTCCATCTCCCTTTCCCTATCAGCATCTTTGAGCATATCATTTTGATTCCTTGGCATATCATGGTTTATCCTTTCAAGGAGCATTATCTAAAAAGCTTGCCTTCTTCCAAAAAAATAGAAATGAAATTTTTTTTGAAAATGTGCCTTGGTGAAAACCTGGAAATAGGCACCTTGGTAGCAAAAGTAAAGAGAAAAAAATTCATCCTATGGTGAAAACCACTCCCTTGTGGCACCTTGGATGAGTACCGTGATGAAAACTTGGCAATCAAGCATCATGCATAGTTCTTCTACATATTTCATCCATTCCATCTTCTCTCTTTGATCTTGACAATGTTGATCTATACATGAACATTTGGCTATTTTGTGACCTATCTTATGACGATCTTGCTTTCATTCCCTTCCTGCTTAGCCTTCATGTCTATTTTCCTCCATTTATTTTCACCTATCGCTATCATTTTCCCCTTTGGTCTTGATCTAATAAAAAAAAGAGTAAAATACGATGCTATGAAGCCTCTTGACATGTCTCCTCCTTTGGACTGCATCCTTTCCTTCTTTGGCATTATGCTTTTGTGACTTATCCTATGCTTGTCCAAATGCGCTTTACATGACATTTTTCCCTAGCTTGGGTATTCTTGAGGGGTTTTTCCCTTGAGGATTTCTTCCCTTCATTCTCTTTCATTTTCTTGTCTTCCATCTCTTCCACCAGCTTGCCAATCCCTCTTGTTCTCCACCTTGCTAGACATTGGGACTGCACGATATGATCTTGCTTGGGAGTTTGCAATGGAAAAAGATACTATCAAGTATACCAAGTATCAGAATAAGTATCAAAACTAGTATCAGAACAAGTATCAAAACCAGTATCAGAACCAGTATCAAAACAATTATCAGAATTAGTATCAGAATCAGTATTAGAATCAGTATCAGAACCAGTATCAGAACAAGTATCAGAACCAGTATCAAAACAATTATCAGAATCAGTATCAGAATCAGTATCAGAACTAGTATCAGAACAAGTATGAGAATGAGTGTCAGAACAAGTATCAGAATGCCCACTAGGGCTACACCTTTCTCTTTAGTTTATGGGTCTGAAGCGGTACCACCTATTGAGGTCAAAATCCCATCACTAAGAATCAGAATGCATGGTCTAGTAACTGATGATGACTACAGAGTGTCTAGGTTGCAAGAACTTGAACTACTAGATGAGCACAGACAAGTGGTGTATGATCATCTCAAAGTGTATCAGAAAAGAATGTCTAGAGGCTACAACAAGAAAGTCAGACAAAGAGAATTTTAGGTTGGGGATCTAGTCTTGAGAGAAAATCCTAAAAATCAATCACATCAAGAACGCAAGGGGAAGTTTGAACCCAATTGGCTGGGTCCCTTTGTTATCACTGCTACTTTTGGCTTTGGTGCCTATCAACTCTCAATGACTGAAGGAGAATAGCTCTGAGAACCAATCAATGTTCTCCATCTAAAGAAATTCTATGCCTAAGGCATTCAGTCTATGGTAAAATATCCTAAAAAAATCTTAAAAATTGGAAAAGTCCTGAAAAAATGAACATCTTGGTGAAAACCTAACAATAGGTGCCTTGATGATTCACACAAAAAAATCAAAAAATATCAAAAGTACAAAAAATTTGAAAAAATGAAAAATACAAAAATATGAAAAAAAAAATGAGAAAAAGAAAAAGTGCCTTGGTGAAAACCTGGAAATAGGCACCTTGGTAGCAAAAATAGAATCTCTGCCAAGATGGTGAAAACCTGGCGAACGGGCGCCACTTGTTTAAAAATGCTCCATCTATCAATGCAATCTTGGTCTTTCCTAGCTTTCAGTCTTGCTTTAATTTGTAAATATCTCCCAGTTTGTTTCTGCATTTCCAATTTTTCAATAAGTCAATTTGTACACCAATAAACTCAAGCGTCTATATCCTATCAATGCTTAACACTTGGGGGCAATCAATGTTATATCCTATGGCCTCTAGTATATCTTAGATGTATCATATCTAGTTAGAGTCCTTTGAAGCTTCATTTGAGTCAGTCAAGTCTGTCTCGTCTCCAAAAAGGATTTTGCATCTACAACAACAATCAAACACAAACTGCAAACAATCTGTGATTTTCATGCTTTTATCTCCTTGTATGCTTACTGATTCGCATTGAGATTTTTGCATATTGTGTCCCTTTGAGCTCTTCGATGATGTCCTTTATAGGATTTAGAGAGTGATGACTAGGGGCATAATTTTTTCTTTGTCTTCTACTTGTATGTGAAAATATAACAACTTTGGAAATTCCGGAATGAAATGGTGTCTGACTATAAGAGTCTCTATCTCAAATTGGATGGCCATGCGTACCTCGACCATTGATACCCAAAAAATTCAAGGAAGTTTGATCTAACGATTGTCTTTTTGAGTGAGTTCTTTCTCCTACTATGAAACGCGATCTTGCCTAAGGATGTGAACGATAAAGGGTCACTACGGGTAATTCACATTGGATTTAGAATGATCTCTTGACTATTTTATGTGTTTGCAATGTAAGGCATATTTAGGTCATCATGATGTTTATGTTTTGATGCTTATAAAAATTGCTATATCAAAATGGACATGATATTCAGGTCATCCTGGCGTTTATGCCTTGGTGCTTATATCTAATCTGACATTCCGAAAATAAAATCAATATTCATATATCCATGGTTGTTGACCAGTGGGTGTTGTATTGATTCTTGCGCATACAAATCGATATTCATATGTCTATGGTTTCATAGCTAGTGGGAATTGTATTGATTTATCCGGTTACCTAAAAGTTCAATGATGATAACAAATCGACACATGATCAGTGACTAGGTCCTAGGTCTTAGGTTGCATTTCATTTTGCATGTCTCTTTGCATTTTGCATGTTGCATGATCTCACAATGGCTAAACGAACTTCAATGCTTAAACAATTCTCCACTCGCATCTTCAAATCTAACAAGAGTTGAATCTCACATGAAGGTTCCTCCAACAAAACAGCAAGTAGAACCCTTTTTCAGGATCAAAATTGAAATCTGAGATCGTTTATTATGTCAAAATAGTGATTTAAAATTTTGGGCCCAGGACAGTCTACTGCTTGCATATTCGACCTTCAATCATCACAGAAATCCATAATTCAACTTAATTGATTATCTTACATCAAACTATCAAAATTTCAACTTGGTCAACTATGGTCAACTCATAGTTTCACCTAGTCAAACTTGGTCATCTGGACCTCTAAACGATGCAGAATACGTTCCTTGATGTGTTTAACCACTTCTCAAATCAATTAACATGCTTCTAAACTATCAACGCTGACTTTTCTTGTCAGATTTCAATTTCAATCCCAAAGGGGGCATGGTATTGCACATCATTCAAGTTTGTAAATCTAATTTTATCTAGAATCTATTATCTTTCATCAGTGATCAAGAGAAAAACCACGTCTAGTTGCTGATTCATCAAAATTCCTCATCACTCGAGGCAAATTTATCATCACTTGGGGCATATCAGATTCATCGATCCATATCAATCTGGTATCCTCCTAATCTTGTAATTTGTATCAGCTTTTTGCAACCATCAGTTCATCAGTGTTATTTCCTTGGTTCTTCAGCAACTGAAGGGTTCGAATGTGATACCTGCTAGTTCCGCTAAGACAATCGAGTCTAGAACCGGTCACTCACTTCTTTGCAATCATAAGGTTCAGAATCAGGCGTTTTGACTCTTTTTTTTTGCAATCCTCAATTCATTGCTGCTACAGTGAACATTATCTTTGGTCATTCAGGACCTATTATCTTCATATCAAATAAATATCAATCAAATTTTGTCTCATATCAATTATCAATTTCGAATCCGTTTCATATCTTTATCGTACACAGACTATCTTTGAACCACCGCGCTTCGCACAATAATTCAAAGAGGGGCAAAATGTAATACCCCAAAAATGGGCTATAAGTTCATTAATCTTCTATATCCTCAAATTGAATGAAATCAACATCAAAGTCCTTACCTAAGGCACATCTAAATATCATCGAATCCTAATTGATTATCTTAAATTCTGCATTGGGGAATATTCCTAGTAATATTCTTAATTATTATAATTATCTTTGATTTAATGATTATTTGGTGATAAATCACACTTGTCCTAAAGTTGATTAATTGAATATGATGAATATTTAATTAATTGATTTAATTCTGCCACTTGATTATTAAGTTAAATTTAATTATATTTATTCCTAAGTATTATTATTTAAATTTGACAATAAATCAAAATTCCTATCATTAATTAATTAAATTCTTATTTAATTAATTAAAGCAAGTTGTCATATTTGATAATATTATTTTTGAATAAAAGTTTGATTAAATGATTGATTAACCCATAAATCAATTGTTTTATTTCAAAAATCAGTTAAGTTGAGAATAAATCACTTTATTTATTTATTAATTCATAATTATCCATGTGCACAATCAAAGAGCAGTTAAACTCCAAATCAGAAAATCAATGCAAGTTATTGACTTTTTGGAACTCAACATCATTTTTGAGTTTTAAAGTTGATCTAAACTTCTAATTTGAGTTAAAAAGTTGTTTTTGCATGATTTGCATGTTTTTGTGAATTAAATATCTTTTATTTAAAAATAACTCAAAAATCAACTTGAGTTATTTGAGTGATTTATGGATTTTTTTCATGCACCTCCAAAGCCCTGGATTTCTATAAAATCAAGGCTCAGCTCTTCATAATTCATTTCTCAAATCCACAGCATCTCATAATTTTGCAAGCTTACTTTGCCAAAGTCATCTACGAATTGCACAACTATTTTGAAGAATTGGAATTTGGAGAATCAAAGCTTATTGTGAATCAAGGCTATTGTCAGATCAATTTATTTTTTTTTACATTCATTTAGATTCTTTTTCATATCATTGTTAGATCATTTTAGCACATCAATTTTCATATTAGCATAGATTCCATATCAAGTTTATCATTCATATTGCATAGAAAATATCAAAAATATAGATTAATTGCATTCATTCCATATCCATCTTTTGCATTCAAATCCTTCATTTAGGTGTCGTCTAGGTCATTGATCTTGATTACAATCTGAGAACATCAATCTCGCACCTATTAGAAGGCAGTAAATCGCCTGGTTAGATTAGATTTCAATTTTGCACGATTTTGATTATAGCTAACCTCTAATGTTTTACTGAAGTGTTTTGTCTACAGATCATGTACAATTTTCACACACACATTATGAAACCATGAAAACCACAAAAAACAAGACTCCAAAGCCAAAATATTGCCTCTGCAGTGTTCATTCCACCATCTTTTACAAAAATGAAGAAAATCATAGATATAGGAAAAAATAAACTAGCTCCAACCAATTGACAGTTTTCCTTTCTTTGCACAAAATATCTCTAACTTCTCCCCCAAATTTGATCTTCCACTAATCTTCTCCAAATTCCCACCATGTCTGCAATCATTCCCAACTGATTTGATTCCTTCATTCTCAGGCAATGATTAGATTATGTTCTGTGAAAAAACCTCCATGAATGCTTCTCAAAAATTGCATAATAAAAACATTTCATTAAACTATAGAGAAGACTATGTAAATTATTTAAATCTACCTTTCACTTTTATTTCCCTACACTTTCTCTCTTATTCCTTCCCTTTTTTACCCAGAATGCACTAGATTTCACCATGTGTCATATCTCTTGTCCTGTAACCTACTTTCGAACAAACAAATCTGATTTGGCATTTGTCATATCAAGATCACTGTAACAAACCCTGCATAAAGCCTTAATCATTTCAAATTATGGCCACAACGACTAACTGATCAAATTTAAAATGTGGTCATCGATCATAATTTTTTCCCAGCACATCAGGTGACCCTTGTTAATAAAAAATAGTTAATTAAGCTTTGAAAAATATCTAGCCACATCATCATTTCCCTTCGGCAACCAATCAAAAACAAACACCTAAGCATCCCTGGCAATGGACTTCTACCTCGGTAAGCACCTTAACTCTAATTTATTTGGCAAACATGCGATAGAAGGCATTCGTTAGGTCACTCAACATTTTCATTAATTGTAGTTTGATTGGAAGAATCGGTGAACACTACATTCTCTAAGTTGCTAAATGTTTACTTTAACTTAGGTTTTATCTAGAGATCCAATGATAGCCACCTGATTTCTCTTACATCAATGGCCACCGCTGAATTGCCAAAATTTTAACTTAACTCATCATTTTCCTGGTGATTGAGCGACTGAAGGAATCTTGTGATCACTCAATGTTTCACTTAACCCTAGTTTGATCAGGAGAACCCATGACTAAATCATTCCTAAGATCACTGAACAAATGGATTGACCCTAGTTAAATCATGAGAACACATGCCAGGCATGGATCTTTTCTTTCAGCTATGGTCCAAACTGAGTCTCAAATCTTTTTAACTTAACTCAACCTTATCTAGTGAATACGCAACTAAAGGTATCTCCCAATCACTAGATTCTGGCACTAACCCTAGTTCCATCTTGAGATCACGAGACCAAAGCATTCTCGTGATTGCTGAATCCTTCTTGACCCCTAGTTTGATTCTACAAACTGGTGATCACTGTTAGATCTTGACTGCATCAATGGTCCATGTTCAGTCTCTGTGTTTAAAGGTTTGACCGGTTCATTTGGAGATTCAGTGACTGAAGGAAAACAAAACCACTTGCTAGATTGTTGAATGTTAAGCCATTAATCACCAAGATCATGAGGACATGCGAACACTGAATTCGCCAAGTCTCTAGATGAAATGACTAATCACCCCAGAACTTGGATATTAAGAGAACACCTCAGTCATCTATTCACTGGATGAACACTAGCCACTCGGACTTGGAGACCACATGAAGGAAGGAAAAGGAAAAGGCATGTGCAAAAATAAGATCTAAGTGGCCCGAAAAAGTTAATGAAGAAATAGAATTGGCTAGGGTTTTGTGGACTTAAACAAATTTTGAAAACCCTTATTCATGGAATAGACTATTTCTCAGACCTTCAAGTAGCCATATCTCACTAGTTTTTGCATTTAAGAATATGTGATCTTGACTGGAGCTTGCACACACCTTAAACTATCATTTACTAAGTTCACAAGCCACAAAACACCATAAGTATTCTTTGCTGATCAAAACAAGTTTGCAACAAGACATGGGAACTTTCTTATGGTTTTGCAGGAATAGACCAATTTCATTGGATTTTTGGCAATGACAGTAAAATGGTTTAACAAGCTCTATGGTTGTAGCCCCCAAATATTTTTTTAGGGTTAAGTTAATTTTGTAAGCTGACTTTGTAAACCACCTCAAAAAGGATTGGGAAATAAGAATTTGTGAGATGTAAAATCATTAGATTGTAATTTTCTTTTTGCTAAATAATAAAGTGGATAATTTTTTCTATGGTGGATGTAGCCCATATTGGGTGAACCATGTTAAATATTTGTGTTAGTATACTTTTGTCTTTCTTATTTATACATCATCTTAATATTGGTTATTTCTCATAACTACCTAAACCCTAAGACATGGAGAAGAAAAACAAATTAGACTTATTATTTGGGATATAATGTGTTACCCAAAGAAATTGGGATGTTTTTTAATAAGGAAAATTACCTTAGTCAATATATCCCTCATGGATAAAATGAGATGAAAAGTGACACTTCACAATGTTGATTGGTGTAATATAATGGTACCAACTATCTAAATTATGAGGATTTTATAGTGTACATGCTAATCAATAATTCCCACATGACTCTAAGATTTGGAACAACATCCTCAAGTATAGGAATATTGTTCAAATGGACCTTAAATTATAGATTATGAATAGCTATAAGATTTTGTTTTGGTAGAATGCATAGTTGGGAGCCAAACCCCTAACACTACACCAAACCTTTGGAGACATTTGTGGTGGTGATAAGATGTGTTTTTTACACTAGTTTTAGACTACTTATCCCCCCTAAAATAATGGAAGTATATTTCACAGTGTTGCCTCAACTAGCCTCATTTATTGTAGAAGGATATGGAGACAAGTATAAAAATAATAATAAATGGCTAAAAATATTTTAAAATTATCTATAAATGACTAATATTGGTCATGTGAGCATTAGTAGTTTATTTTTGGTCATTTATTAACATGACAAAATTTATGAATAAACAATTTTAGTCATTTATTGGCTGTTTTGATTGATCAATTCGGTCATTGATTTAGTCGTTAATTTAGTCATTGAATATTGTTAACTAGCTATTTATTCCTCATTGTATTCATTTATTTAGTCATATATTTGGTCATTAATTTAGGCATAAATTTAGTCAAATATTTAGTCATATATTTAGTTATTAATTTATTCATTAATTATTTTTTATTACGTAAAATAGGTTTTGACGGGTACCTGAAACTAGGAATAAGTTAAGATATTACATTAAGATCCACAACAACAAAATAGGAAACCAACCAAAAAGGCCAACAACAAGACTAGCTACAAAAGACAACAAAAAGGAACCAGTACAGAGTGAAACAAAAACAACAAAAAAGGAACAGGTCAAGCCATCTTCTCAAGAAGATTGGCAGCTTGCACATCCAGAAGATCAATTGTATTCCCTACATCTTTAATCTAAGTGAGCTCCTCTAGGGAAATGGTGGTAGCCCTTTTCCTAGTACTAGACCAGGTATGCATGCTCATGCCCTAGCCCAGGGTGGCATCTTGCTCCTCAGTGGTGTTCTCCTCATCTTTGTCATAGGGGGTGGCTTCTATATTGTTTATAAGGAACTTAATGTGCCCATTAGAGGCCTTGAGGATATTGAAACTTTTCTCAAAAATGCCCTTGAGGGTACTCTCAAAACAAGAAACCTTGTTCTCCATCTCCAGCATGTGAGCCTCTAGCTTGTAGAAACTAGCCACATTGAGAACGGGTCAAAGGTAGGCATATCCATGTCCACATTTTCATTCCTCTTCTATTCCACACCCCTCATCCTAGCTTTCAAATCAGCCACTTCAAAGAAGAGCCATTTGATAGACCTATAGTTTTCCAACATGCTATTCCTGGCATTATTGAGCGGGTTAAAGTCAAATTCCCTAGTAGAGTCACTCAAGATAACCATAGAGGGGTCTACAAGCTCATAGGTCTCATTTTTTCCTCTTTCCCCTTTAGGAACTATAAGGTTAATCACTTCTCTAATAATGCCAAGTTTGGTAGTGTGGCAGTTGAAAAACTTCCACACCATGTCTTTCCTTTAGTATTTGGGTGGGGCTCTGGCATACTCCCAAGGGGAGATAACTAAGAGGCAATATCATCTTCAGGGATATTCTTCTTCCCAAAAATCAAGGAACCAATAGGGGTGACCTCATGACTTTCGGGGGAGCAGGTACCCTTACCATCTTCTTCAGAATCAACGAAGAGATGAGGTGACTTGTTCGCTTTGGTTTTCTAGAGTGCTTGAGATATTTTTTGGTCATGTTCTTTCCTTTCCCTCTCAGCTCATCCTCAGTTTCCATATCTTCCTTTTCCTCATTATACTCCTCATCTGAGGATATGGCAATTCTATTCTATTTTTTAGGGGAGGGACCCATGGCATCTTGTTTAACCCTCTATAGACATTTCCATTTTTTTGAAGAACCAGAGGCCCCCTTCTTAAATTCCTCCTCCACAAAATCTTCAAAATGTAAACTTGTGCTATCCTTAATGTTGGAGGGCTCATAGTCAAACCTCAACTCCTCCTTGGTCCTCGTGTCCTTAATATACTTACTAACCATTTTCATTTTGAAATATTCATAAATAAGAAACAATAAAACCCCATGGAAAGTAGGGTTAGCATTAGCTTTACTCCTGAAACCATTGATATTTTCATTAATGGAAGAATACAGGTAAAAGTGGATGGACACTATCTTACCATGTCTGAAGTGGTTAAGAAGAACAAAATGGTAAGTATGAATTCTGGAGAATCTGGAGTCAAGGGTGATGTAGTAAATGATGGCCCGAAGCATGAACCTCCATAATTTATTTATGCTTTCAGGGAGATAGTAGGTTCCCAACTTTGAGAGAGCCTATTTCTCTTCATGGTCCTTCGGGAAGTCATTAACCGTAGGGTCCAAAATCTTGTGATCCCTATAGAACTTTTTCCCCATAATAGGGATATTAGTGATTATAGAAATAACTTCCTCTGATGTAGTAAATTGGTAACCATTGATTTGAATGCTACCTTTATTAGAGTTCTCCAAGAATAGATTGGTGACCTCTTGGTTTCCACCGTGTGATCTCTCCATAAAGGGTGTAATGCCACCCATCTACAATATATCCCAAACAAACCTTCTTTTCTTCCACTTACTACAATCCGAGGGTTCCCTTCTAATTCTCTATCCCCCCATAGAAAAAAACTATCTACAACAAATGCTACTCTTCAAAATGCTTTGGACCAAACAAAAAAAAGGAGCACTTATGTTACACTTGCAAAGACTATGCCACTCAAAATGAAAATGATCAACAATGTCAGAGTCTATGGCTCTCATAAGAACCCAGAAAGTGTGTGGAGTTAAAGAATCATAATTGTGGGTAGTAAAACTACCATACTTCCCGCGCTTGAAAAAGCTCATTAGAAAATGTGGATTAAATGTCATTATTTCCATATATGGCTCCTTCTCTTCAATGAATGTGATCCCATGTGATCCGCTCGATCACCTATTGTGGGATGTCCTTTCCATTATGTCACCTCACCAAATATTTTTTTTGGACATCCACATTGGACATAGAATCAGCCACTTGGTTAGCTTCTCTAAAAATGTGAGAAATATAAACCTTGTCGAAGGAATTAAGAATTCTTTGAGTCTCCAAAATTATATTCTCAATAGTCCATGAAGGGGAGGATCCTTTCAAACATCTAATGATATTATTAAAGTCCCCTTGAAGCCATAGGAATTTTATCCCCATATCACGCACCAACTTGGTGACCTGGAGGGAAGCCATGGCTTCAACATGGTGATTTATTTAGGTACCAAGGGGGAGAGCAACCACAGAGATACAAGAACCATGGTGGTTTCTTATCACTCCTCAACTACTAGCCAGACTAGGATTACCTTTGGCTATTCCATCAAATTTATCCTTGAACCGTCCCTCAGGGGGGAAGAGCTAGGTGAAACTATCCCTTTGATGATCAGTCTGTATAGGAAGGAGATCCATGCAATTACCTAAAAATACATTAGTACCACAGCCAATAGAGAATTTTTCAAAGAGAGCATGAATAATTTTAGAAGATACCACTTTTGAAGGAGCCTGAAGATCTCTAAAAATTCTATTCTTGCACTCCTTCCAAATGCCCCAACAGAGATGGGGAAAGGACTAGGTCCAAATTTTCCTGAAAGCAAGAGAGGTGGGGAAAGGGGGAGCCCACTGGGAAAAACAATTAGGGATTTATTCATTGATTGTTGTTAACTAGTCATTTATTTAGATTCTATAACCATTAATTGTCATTGATTGGTAGTATATTTACTCATTTTTAGTCACCGATTTATGTCCATTGGAAGTATATTTAGTCATTTTTATTTACTAGTTTCCATTAATTGGTAGTAAATATAGCCATGATATGAATAATTTATTAAATACCATAAATTTTATAATGCAAAAATAACAGAATATTAAACTTGAACTAGAACATAAAATAAAATAAAAATATTACTTATACAAACAAGATACAACATGTTAGAACTAAAAGATTGATTCAACATCATGATAAATAAAGGTAATTTGCACTAAAAAAATATAATTGAAATATGTGTGTGTGTGTGTACACATGCACACAAGATGTCAAAGTTGTCAAAGTTATCTAAGAGAATATATGTAAATATAATACAAAATGTCAAAGTTGTCTAAGAGTTTCCAACTCTTTCAATTACACCATGATAATTAAGATCCCTCAAAAATGAATTAAATACTACATAAACTAGTGAGAAAATATGTCTAACAACTAGTATAAGATAACATGATGAATTATGCCATTTAAAAAAAATATTTTAGTGGTCATTATGTGAAGGTTCCTTCTTTCTATTTTAGAGAGACAACTCCATCAATTTTGTCTTCATAAGCAAGGGGTATGTTACTTGTGACCTTTAAAATATTTATATTTTCATCTCTTTTTCTTTTCAAGTTGAATCCATGTACAATATATAGTGAGTGAATTTTTTGAATACCCACAATAACACCATCAAATAGATCGAACACCCTAACTGTATCCCCTTCTTGGAGTTTAGCGATACATTTTTTTAAAAAGGGAAAAAAATAATACATTATATTACATAGATAATGATAACCCATTTTTTCATAATAAAACAACCATTACTTACTTAAATAGTACTTGCATGTGTTAAAATAATTACAAAAGGAAGATTTCAAAATAAAATGCAATGATTCTATAGCTAAAGAAAAAGACATTGAAACAACTCCATGAGTGCTACAGAAAGATGTTGAACTGTGTACATGAAAGAGATTGAGAAATATTGTAGAAACTTTGAATGCAATATTAGATATATATTGTCATGATTTTATAGTTGTCTCAAGTTGAAGAATAATCATATATGGTATAAGAATACATACTCAATGTATCAAGTGGTAACATAAGAGGTATCAAATTGGTAATATGATAAGAGCACAATAGAACTTGCATGTATTTTCATTCAAAAAATGTTTAGAAGGTATTACAATGAAGGATTTTCATGTATAGTAGTTATAAGGAAGAAAAAAACTGAATATACATGTATTCTACAAACATTTCTTCTTTTATATAGACTCCTATATTAGAAATACATTTATATTCAATATTTCCTAGAAAATACATGTATATTCAATTGTGTATTGGTACAACTACATATATAAATTGTGTTGATATATCAATCTTTATGCATTATTAAAGGGTGTGTGTGCGTGTGTGCAATCTTAAAGTATAGAAGAAAAGATTGAATGTACATGTATCTTCATGAAAATCTATCATTGTGTCACCTCAAACA
This sequence comes from Chamaecyparis obtusa, assembly GCA_027943335.1. Taxonomy (NCBI): domain Eukaryota; kingdom Viridiplantae; phylum Streptophyta; class Pinopsida; order Cupressales; family Cupressaceae; genus Chamaecyparis; species Chamaecyparis obtusa. The sequence continues at coordinate 2,954,968 of BSBK01002287.1, read as the reverse complement.
TGTATTATCAACACCTTCAGTAATAGAGGTAGGTGCTGAAAAATCTATATGCCAGATCAATTAAGAACATGAAGACCAAACACAAGAAAGAAATGAATTAGGTACATTATATATAGTACTAATACAATGGTCAAGTGCTAAGATAGTGACAAGTGATGTATGAAGACAATAGAGTAATATTCATGGCTATGTTTTAGCAACAATACCATGAAGATCAAATAATAGTGATCTTAAAGGACAAAAATAATAGTGCTATTATTTTTATACAACCTTGATAGAAAAAACATAAAGGAGGACAATGATATTAAAACATTCTAAAATCAGTGCTTCACAATGAATAAAAATAGTGATAGTAAAATTAACAACTATGACCTTGAAAGTAGTGCTATACAATTATGTAAGCAATGAATAAAATACAAGATCAAAGATGATGTAATAGTAACCATGAGTAAAGATAATAAAATGGCATGTCATTATTGTCAAACAAATTAAAGAGAATGATAAGATATTTTACTAATACAAAGGAGTTATCTAGAGTTTCACCCACTAATAGAGGTTGAAGTCTTTCAGAAGTGGTAGGGAATTTGAGAGACTGGAAGTATGTTTCATCCTTGATTAACAGTTGGAAACATATTTGAAGAAGAAAGAAATAAGATATTCACTCAAAGAAGTCAGGTGAGGATATTTTCAATTAGTGATAGTGCTCCTATGATAAAAAGGATGCAAGTCATGTAAATAAGAAATGAGATAGTAGTGAAGACAAGATGCTAATAAACCAAAGTGACAAGATATTATAGACAATAGAGGGATAAACCTGATATCAAGAATACAAATGATCAATACTAATATAAGAGGAAGAACAAGAAATTTCCATGAGTGCAGAGGTAAGACGTGAAAGTAACCCAAATATGAACAAAAAGTATGACAACAAATAGAATTAATATTTATTGATTATGTGAGATTTGGGTGCCAAGTAGTGTTCTCTCTATTTTTTGAGGACTTTATTCATTTTTTTTTGTTTCTTGCACTAATTAAAGGATGTAGAAATAGAAATCTAAGAATTGATAGTGATAAGGTTCTATTGCATCATGTCATCATAAGAAAAACACTTTCAGATTTTCAATGAAGTTAAAAATAATAGTAATAACAATAGAAAGTGTAATACTCACCTCAAGTTTAGCACCACTCTCACTATAAATATCATGCATGTACTCCTCAAATTCAGCATAATCATTGTCAACAATGTCCTAAAGTTGTATAGCTTTGTAAACAACTGTATTAATAGGGTCTTTTCCTTTTTGTTCTATTTTCATATAATTTCTCTAAATGTGGTTTAATCATCATGAAAAGTTAATATAAGTCATGTAAATAATGTACAATCTATCATTTTATTTCCACAACAACTATTCTATTAACTCAAATTCAACACAACTATGATTGTGCGACACATTCTAGTCCACTAGTTCATCAAGGTCATTATTAATATTGGTATCTCTATTGACATCAAGGTATTTTTGTTTTTGTGCTTCTTTGATAAAATTTCTATACATGTTTTTTAACCATCGAGAAAAAATATATCCAGATGAGGATTAATTGATTTAAAAAATAGTCAATAGAGCCTTTCCAAGCATAAAAGTCATAGTATAAAATCATATTTCATGAATACCCTAAATTATACAAGGTAAAGGGTATCATGCTATAAGGTCACTATCATTGGGACACAAACATACACCCCCTTGATAATGAGAGGTAGCTATAAAAATATACAAATCCTAGAGGAAAGTCATCAAAGTTGGTAAATACACACACAAATTAATGGGACCAGACCAATATTATAGAATAAATCATAGTAGTGGCTATTATTTTATATGAGATTCTAAGGAATCCATTGATAAGACATATAGTAATACATTATGCGTAGCCACCATAATAGTAATACATGTCTAATGACAAAACATAGCTTCAAAGAGTCAAAATGAGTCCAAAGAAAAATAGTAAGAAAATGAGCTAGTTGCATTATTTAATATTTGGCATGAACATTCCTTTGATAAAAAGAAAACCTATAACTTTTTTCACATTATACTTAAATGAATACACATCTAATTATCGAAGCACTTTGTTATTAACTAAGATTTATAAGTTATAATGAATATATTATATCTGATTAATAACATCCTTGATTAAAACTCAACTTTTATTTTCCATTTGGTTAATAGTACAAATAACAAAACAAAGATCACAAGAGATCTATTACAGAGGAAAACCTACAATTTCTACATTGCTAATACTATTGCATCTATTTATTATAGATAATATTTTGTAATTTTCTAAAATCAATGACATAATAAGTGACCATTAATTCTCATATAACCTAAATTTAAGAGTTCTTGGGTCCTTTTTCATTTCTAGAAGCACTAATTTGTTTTCATCTAGAGATGTCCTTGATGTTATAGAGGTGGCTCACATGGGGTTTCAGTTTCCCATTAGTGAAGACCTCCTTCATTCTATGAGCCTATTGTTGTCCTCAAAGGACACACACTATCATGAGATCTCTATTTTTGTTGACAGGTAGAACATTTATTGTTCTTAGAAAGGATTCTTTAACCATTTTGGGGATCATTGACTATTGTAAAAAGAGTATTCATTGTTAAATGGTCCAAACGGCTTCATAGAATTAGAGAATGAGAAAAACATCATTCAAGGAATAACAATACTTATGAAAGGGAATGGATTATGTTTTTTTAAAATAAAAACTAATACCATGATGAAATTTGTTGGAAGAGTCATTTATTGTGCGATGCATGATCATGCTACAACATTCCTCCCATTATTTATGCATATCATTATTTATCTGAGCTTGGAGAGGTTGTTCAACACATTACAGTTAGTGATGGAGCATGACACATTGGGTCACATGCTTCCCTATAAATGCAAAGGGGGACCGTAAAAATAAAATAACCAAGGACTTCATGAACAAAGAAGAGATCCTAATAATGACAAAAAAATAATGACTTACCAACAAGAGCATTAATGTTTACAAGGTGATTATAGATCAGTGAACTACAAAGGGGGTTGTTACAATCAACAATAACAATGAGAATATCTCCAAAAATAGTATTTTTTAATGAGAGGATAGTGCTTTAAAATTTGATAGTGATAATATAAGAGAAAATAATCCAGGTATAAGTGATGCAAAGATCCATGATGATTTTTATTGGAGTACCACTAATCTTTCAAAGAGATGAAAAAGAGGAAGAGAATCAACTGGTGTAGGAGAAGGATCTCTAATCCAAAAAGATGTTGGAAGTGAAAGAAGAAAATATGTGATGTCAGTAACCTAAAGGATGGTGAAACCATCTAACCTAAACTTGTATCTAGATGTTTTATGTAGTAGTATCCTAGAATAGAAACAATCTTGGTGTCAAAAAAAAATGCAAAGATTGAACTCTTAAATTTATTATCATGTTATCTTTCTTGAAGTTTCTTTTCACAAGAAAATAACTTTGAAAGTTAGGATGTTTAGAATTTTGAAAAGTAAGGAGATGATGATATAAATTGGGTCCTTTGAACCAAGGACTAATCAATTATTTCTCCCATCTTGTCAGGATTGTTTATAGCTACTCAAACCCTTTGAGAATAGTTTCTCATGTACACACTATTTTAAGGAGTTAATGTAAGATTAGGGGTCTAGTAGTGGCTTATCACACCCCAAAAAAGGGGTTTATAAATTAGGTAGTGCTTAGGCCCATGGGAAGATTCTGGTAAATTTGGGGAAGGCACATGAAACTTATGTAAATTATTTCTATCTTCAAATATAATAAATTATTGATATTTTCTAGAATAATATAATATGGTGGATGTTTCTTTCCTCACTAAATAGTTGCCTTTTCTTTGAAGAATATGTCATCCATTTATGTTTATATGGGCCTCTAAATTAGTTCGTGTCTAGAGAGCCACATTGATTTTTAAAGAATAAATTAGTTGTTTTCCATGTGGTTACTACAACAAACTTAATAAATGACCAAAATTACAAATTTTGAGCTTCCATAATTTCTTTTGAGCCATACTCAACTCAATGATAACTTCCTAATAACTATTGGAAAATGAGTTATTCTATCTTTCATCAATGTCTCTTCATTTTGTATTTTCGATAATGGTATAAAGATGTATTTCTCTATGAGGAGGGAGTACAAATAGTAATTAGTCTCTTCCAACTAGTATTTAGGTTTAATGAAATTGTGTTATATGTCTAGATTTTCCTGTTGGATCTATAGATTATTGGTTTTCTTTTCTATTTCTGACTTTCTCACTTGCAGTTTACTTCCACTTACAACACATCTAAGTTCCAACAATATAGGTAATTGTCCATAAAATAACATGTGGAATCTAAATTAAATGTATTTGTTAGCCAATCTTCACTACCATCACTAGAGAGGAAGAAACCATTCACTACTTATCTATTAGATGACATGTGCCTTCCTACATCATTACTAACTAAATTCCTGAACTTATCACCATATCTCAAAAAGTCAAGGAATTTTCAACATATTTTTTTCACCTATTGTAGCATTAATATTATTTTAGGATTACAATAAAATTAACCATCTAATGTTGGATTTGATCTTTTTTTTATTGTTTTTAGTTTTAATAGTAATGCAACTTCCACCATTAGAGGAGCTAGGCATAATATTTTGATCAAACTGACTCCTGACATGTTTGGGCAAGTTGAAAGTAAATCATTGCTACATTGTTCTTTGTGTGGAACCATATTTAATGCCAAAGAGAAAAAGAAATGTTTTTCAATGCCAAAGAGAAAATATAAAGCATGGATGAGTAGAGATCAAAGGTGTGTGTATTTGTGCACGCGCGCATGTGTGTGTATACAAACAATGAGTTTTTTACTGACTAATATTCACCAATTGGCTAATTTTTTAAATTTGAGAATCCAATTTTGGCTAATAACTCAAGATTTAGGGTAACCTAAATCGCCACATTTTTACAAAATTTAGTTTTAGAAATATTTAAATAACTCAATAATTTATTAAATTAAAATTTTGAACTCAAAGATTCGCCACAATTTTTAATACATGATTGGATTGGATTCACCTAAATTCTATAAGTTATTGGAGAAATCTAAATTGATTCACCAATAATATATCATAATTATTGTTAGGAATAATAGTCCATAATACAACTAAGAGGGGGGGTGAATCAATTGTATGGAAGATTATTAAACTTTAAACTTTAAGTAGCAGGAATATTAGATCCAATGAACACGGTATATTCATGTTCCTTCACTCTACTATCCCATTCTATTGTGGAGTCCTAGGAGCAGATGACTGTCTCTTTATTCCATGCTCTTTGCAGTATGAATTGAATAAGTCTGAAGTAAATTCTCCACCTCTTTCTAACCTTAGACACTTCATCTTTAAACCTAATTCATTCTCTACTTTTATTTTGAACAACTTGAATTTATCAAATGCTTCTGATTTTTCTTTCAAATAAGTAACCCACATCATTCTAGAAAATTCATCAACAAAAAGTATGAAATACCTTTCACCATAGTATGATCTTGTCATTGTAGGTCCACATAGATTTGTATGTACCAAATCCAACTTTCCTTTTGATGTATATGCTTTTCTTATGTAACTGCTTCTAGTTTATTTTCCCATAACACATTCTCTGCATATAGTGTTAGATGGTTTCACAATCTTTGGCAGATCTCTTATTGCATTAGCCATACTTACCTTCACAATGTTATCAAAATTAACATGACAAAATATTCTATTCCATAACCAACTGTCATCTACCTTCGCAACAAAACAAGAGGCTCGAAATGTAGTTAATTCAAATACACTACCTATAGATCTAGTGTTGGTTGCAATCAGCTTACTTGCCTTACTTCTGATAAAATATTTACCATTAACAAAACTTAATTGAAACTATTTATCCATTAACTCTCCAACAATCAACAAGTTATGTTTCAGTCCATCAACAAGCAACACATTATTTGTATTAGTCTTTCCATCCAAAGTAATAGATCCTATGCCTATGATAGGTTTAGGAAGATTGTATCCGAATCTCACAACACAACCATCATACTTCATTAATTTAACAAACTTGTTTCTATCTCTAGTCATATGATGTGAACAACCACTATCTATTATCCATTTAGTTTTCTTTTCAACATGAGATACTAAAGCCTTTTCCTCATGCACCGGTTCATCTCTAATAGCAACAAATCTAGTCTCTTCATAATCTAAATCATCATCATCATAAATTCCTTCACTAACATAATAACATTCTTTATCCATTTTAGACTTGAAAAACTTAGGTTTGTACTTAGGAACTCTTGTAGGACATCTAGATGCAAAATGACCTACCTTATTACATGAAACACATTTCAAGGGTAACTTGCCTTCAAATTTTCCCTTACCTCTCTTAGCTCTTCTAGCAATTAGTGCAACAAGTTCATCCATCTTTCTTTCCTCTACCATTATTTGTTCCCATTCCTTATCATACTCACCAAGCTCTTCTTTTAGGTCTTCATTGGTGGTGCTCGAAAGTGCAGACATTTTCTTATGTGCAAATGCCTTGAATGAAGATTCCACTTTAGGTACTGAATCTCCCATTTCAGTAGCCTCAAAGGTATTTAGCTTTGCAATCAACATCTCTTTGCTAAAATTTGGAGTTAAGGGTATAGTCTCTTGAATAGACATAGCCATGAAATTGTATACATGTGTTAATGATCTAAGGATCTTTGCAACAACTTCCTCTTCATAATAAGTGCCTCCACAATTTATGATTCCAAACACAATTTCTATAACCCTTTGAACATAAGCCCTAATGCTTTTATCATCCTTCATTTGTAGCTTCTCCATCTTGGTTTTCTAGTTTTGTAACTTCACTTGCTTGGTATATTTGTCTCCTTCATATAATTCTTCTAATCTTCTCCAAATCTTATATGCCGAATCTAGGTATTTAACTTTAGTAAAATTACCTTCAGATAGTGCACTTATCAGTGCTTCCCTTACGACCATGTTGTATGAGAATACCTTCTTTTCATCATTAGTAGCTAAAGGAAAATCACTCTCAGTCTTCATATCTACCTTATTCTTTGTAATTAACTTATAGTCGATGCCCAAACATAGAAAATGAGTTCACATCTTGTTCTTCCAACTATCAAAGTTCTTAGGATCAAACTTCATACTATCCTTCCTATAGAATTTCATCTCCAAGATCACCTCAAGTTGTTAATCTTTCTCTCTGAGGACCACAAGCTTTGATACCAATTGTTAGGAATATCAGTCCACAATACAACTGAGAAGGGGGGGTGAATCAGTTGTATGGAAGATTATTAAACTTTAAACTTTAAGTAGTTGCAATATCAGCTCCAATGAACACAATAAAACAATATTTTTGTGTCGGGGAAACCTCTTAAAGGTAAAAACCTCGGTGGGAATTAGCACCCACAAATGATGTAATGAGAGTACAATATCCTTGTTAGAAGATTTAGCCTTGTTAGGAGCTTATTGAAACATTAAAATACATAGTCCTTGTTAGAGGATAGACCCTATTTGGATTCAAGAAGAAAGGAAGGGCTCATTGCCCAAGGCTCACTACCCAAAGAAGGTTAAATCCACCTTCAGAACTCATTGTTCACAACACAAGTGTATATGAAGAAATACACAATCTTTTTAAACTGTTTGGCAAAAACTATCTTTGCTTGATTAGTTCCAATGAATTCCACCAGTAAACCTTTGTTCTACATATAGCAGACACAAGCTCACAACATTCATAACTTCTTTATGTCACCTTTTTCCATCCCTATCTTTTCCAAAGAAAAGACCTCTCATTTATACCTTATTACAATTCTCATGATTAGGTCAGCCCATAAGCCTTTCCTAATTACAAATAATTACATAAACCCTTGCTAAGATACACATGGTATCTAAAATAAGTATACAATGATTATATTACAATATTTAAGGACCGACATCCTTAATTTATGTTTGCCAAGAGAAACATGTGCTACATCTCCTAAGTTGGCTTCCAAATAGGTCTTCTCTAGAATACATGCCACAAATAATGTCACCAATAATAACATACCTTGTGATGACCAATGAACATCCTTTAGTACCTTGTCTATCATCCCTCAAGCCCACATTTCTTGAATCCATATCATCTGGAAGATATACTAGAAACATAGAGACTAACTCTGTCATTTCTCACTGTCACAGTCCAATGACTAGTCTTCACCAAAACATTTGTAACTCATCCAATATGAAACATTACATGATGTGATCTTGGATAAAAAAATCACAACACCTTCCTGAACTTGCATCTGACTTTGTAGCATCTGAAACATCCATACAGTGTCCATACACTATGATAACCAGCTTGTTCTCCTCATAGAAACATATGTTGACATCGGTGACAAAACACAAATGACAACAATATGAATGCCCATTTAGTAACGTAGTGATTAAACATATAAAATTCCCCAATCACCTCCCCATGCATTAGCAATATCCAGCAATAAGTTACTTTAGGGCTATATCACCAATATTTAGTTGTCACCACTGGTTTAAACTATAATCTAATGATCTTCATAATTTTCCATGAGGTAAAAATATTTTTATTTGATTTGTAATGCGTATTGGATTGTGGATCACAATAGAAATCAATGGTCTTGAAGAAATTGTGTGCTCCATTAGAATTAAAAATATCAGTACATTCATCTCACACAATAAAATAAGGGTTATTAGATTATGTTTTAAATAAATGGTAGCAACTCAATATTATAATCTATCCCTTAAACCCATACAACATTTTTTACATGTAGCCCAATAATTTTCTATAAGAGTTCTATTTCTCTTAAATGGAGGTACTCACCATGGTGTTTGATGAATTTCTCATTATTGTTGAGATTTTCCAATATTTTCTACATAAAAATTGTGATTAAAAAAATAATCACCAATAAAAATGATACTTTTTTAAAATAAAATTGAGAGATTTGCCAATAGAAATTATTATTTTATCTTAAAAATGAAAGATTCACCAAGATTTTATATCTTTTTATGGAGGGGGGTTTCTTAAAGTTACACACACACACACACATGCACGCATGCACGCACGAACACACACGCACGCACGCACGCACGCACACACATATATACTTATACCTATACTTATAGGTATACATATACGTATAGGTATATGTATATGTATATATATATGTACATATACATATACATATACATATATGTATACATATACATATACATATATGTATATGTATATGTATATGTGTGTGTGTGTGTGTGTGTGTGTATACATACATACATATATGTATATGTGTGTGTGTGTGTGTGTAAAGAGAGAGGGGTCCAAAACAAAAATATAATCCTGTAGCAACACTAATGAACAAAGATCTTGAAGATCATAACTTGGGTTAGAGGGGTAACATAGAAGAAGAGAATTCAAAAGACCTTATTACTAGTCTAGTCCTCTTACATTTTAAAGGATAAATCACAATCCTAATAACAGTCTTAAAGATCTAAGCTCATGATGAGATTCATTTATGAACCAATTTCATGCCATATTTTAATTCATTTCATATGCCTTTGTACTCAATTTTATATTTTAGTTCTATTCTATTTCAACCTATTTTCCCATCTTATGCTACATATGGTTTAAATATAAATAATTAATATTTAATATAGTTTTTGGATAAATCAATGGGATTTTATTATTGATTGACTTTACTAATGAGTATTTTTAGTCCATGCCTACGAAAATATAGCTCAAGTAGTATGTTGATTTATGGGTGCAGATGTTCCTATCATAATGCAAAAAATATTCCTGTCACTTTTTAGCCAAGAACTTCTATATTTTATGTCTTGGCTAGCAACTTAATTTTTCCAAAATATGATGTCATATTCCACAATGGCGTTGGTTACTTGCTGACTGTATAAAAGAAGTGGATCGACACAAGAACCCATAAGTGGATATTGCAAGTGGTTTTGGAGTAAATTGTGACAATATCAATACTACCTATTTTTTCTCATTATTATAACCAAATAGTTTGCAATCTATGGGTAACAATTTAGGTTGCATGTGCATCAATCATGTGTGGTTAAAAAGACTAAGGAAACCTAGTATGGAAGAGAATCTAAGATGGCACTATTTTTTCTTGTTACATGAAGGAAACTGAAATATGTCATTTACCATTATTTATCTATTTTGTAGTAGAAATGTTATTATTATGTTGTTCATAATTCTACCGATTATTAGTTTGTTGGCCACAGTCCAAAAATAACTTAGTTTATTTATATATATTTTTAAAATCCTGACTCTATATATATGGGTGACTATAAGAAATAAGAGAGGAATATTAGACACACAGACTTCTATACGTGATTTTCCTATAGTAGAATATTGCATGAAGTCTCTGTAATATTTGTGGAAGAATAAAATAATGTTGTATTGATCGAGGAAACATAGAAGGCATTCATTCTTTCTCCCCAAATGTACTAAGGAGGTAAGATTCACTTTTCAGGATGTCTGATGATTTATTGTAGATTATTTGTTTCTATGTATTATGATTTCAATCGATTATTAGCTTAGCATTTTTTATTATTTTAGATATTGTAATTTATGTTATTGTACATAATCTTAATTGATTATTATTTCTTTAGATTTAATTACAAATTTAAATATGTTTGGTTTTTTGTTTATCTTTTGTAATATAATATTCTAGATTAAATGTTCATGCTTTCTAATGGTTTCTAGTTTTTAGAATAGTTTTCTTTGGAATTGTGAGTTTGAGTTTAGCTCTTGTCGCCAACAAGTGATAGTTCCTATTGCCAAAGGTATTTTGATTTGTAATAAATTTATTTCTATATGTTCTAGTTGCATTCATCCCCACTTGTCTTTCTATCTTCATCCCTTGAGAAGATAGACACTATACTTTTCATCAGTCTATGACCTCGAATTGACATTAGATGCAAGATGAACTAGCTATTAAATCTTATCAATTATTCTTAATATTGGAACCATAGTTTGTCTCTATAGCTCATGTCAATTATTAAGAATAAAATGTGAATGAGAGTATAGTGAACCAAGGGTTCCATGATAGTGAATTATTAATAAAGAGATCTACGGTGGGGAAAAAAAGTCATGAGAATGACCTAGTTACTTTGATATCATAAAAATTAGTGTCTAACTCTTTCAAATCAAGGAAATCTTAGTCATGTTTAAGACACTAATATGGACAAGAAGGAAATATATTTTTTTAAAAAGAATAATTCTAGATCTTTAACAAAGAAACATAGTCCTTAGAACTGTTATAAGTACTATGCATGAAATAAAAGATAAAGAAAGGGTAGCCCTTATGAGTTACGGGATGGGGACAGATTACAACATGAGCCATACAGTAGAGTTCTAAGGGTAGGTATAGTATTTCTACTGTTAGAAAGTAAAGTCCACCAAGATAACTAAGAGCGGGGGTGAATCAGTTATCTGATAAATATAAATTTTATCACCTATAACTGATTTTAACCATGTAAGAAATGTGATTAACAACCATAGAAAGATATGCATACACAACAACATAATAACACAAGATATGTTGACTAGGGAACCTCTTGATCAAAGAGTAAACCCCCATGGGAATGATGCCCACAAAAGATGCACTAATATGAAATTTCCTTGTGAGAGGATGGACTCTGTTAGGAGTCTTATGAAATACATTTAGTACATATCAGTCCCTGTTAGGAGACTTTGAATCCCTGCTAAAAGATTCTAACCTTGTTAGGATTTATGGAAGATAGAAGGACCCACTATCCAATGGATCTTTGTATTACTCAATAGAATAATACCAAAATATTATTGATCTCAACAACTTATCACTTCTTCTCTGACTATTCCAAACCACACCAACTGCTTCATCAGATCTCAATACCAGATCTCTATACTTCTCATATCCTCTTATAACAAGTATTACACAATTCCACAATTCACTTTCACAATCTTACACAACCTTACATTACAATAAGGAAAATATTCCTTCCTATAAACCACACTCAAATAATTACAAATGAGTTGGCATACAAATTATAAAATAAAATCTTCCACATGTTACACAAAATTCCACAATTACATAAAACTGTTGGCGTCCAATTAAGATAATTCTTTACTCGTGAAACCTATGACTTTTCTATCATGTCCATGTCACAATCATCATGTCTTCATCATCTATACAACTTTTCATGATCATATTCTATCTCGATTAGGAGATATCATCTGATTTCCACAAACCGCTACTAAGGAACACTACCTAAATACTGCTTCCACTGAGTTACACTTAACTATCATGAATAAATGAATTTCCATATGTGCTCTTAACCACAATCTTATAAAACATCATAGATTATGTCCTCAACTCTGCATAGCTTGATCTTCAATATCCCTTGTGCGCTAATACAAACATTATCTACTTCTTTGCTAATCTTCAGTACATCACAATGTTGACATCAATGACAATCAGAGTCATGAATGCAACAAAAAATACTATAGAAAGGCTATGAATACTCCCCCATAGGATATATTGATGAAGGGTACTCCCCTTAATACCACAAACACATAACAAAAATAGAGAAACAACAACAATTTGCAAGAATAGAAAATGGGCTTCTTATTATCTCCACAAGTGTGGAATTACAAATTTCAGAATTACAATATGAAAAGCCACATGGGCATTCCCCTTACAATATTCTGTAGGACAAAGCCTTGAATCATTATCCAAATCTCCCAGAACTACTCCAAAATTCCTAAGACAACACTACGAGCCTTCCTTATATAGGCAATTTCCACCGCCCGAGAAGGTTCCAGAAATTTAGCCTTTTAGGCCGACTAAACATAGAATTATTTTATTTTTATAATTATTACAATAGGGTCAGCTCAAAAGAAATACAAAATATGCTTTTAGGTAGACCAACTTTCGGAGGCCATAACTTTTTAACCATAGCTCTATTTTTCTATTGTAACCACTTTTCAGAAACTTCATGACGAGATCTACAGTGCTTGACATGTGCTAGCGCCAATTAGTTGGGGGTAGATTGCGATCTGGAGCCTCTAAGGCCTTCAAAATTCACCTAAAAGATTTCATACCAAAAAACCTCAATAACTTCACCAATACTGATGATGTGGCAATGAAACTCATCTGGTAGGCTGAAATGACTAAGATGAACCTCCAACTATGAAAACATTCCAAAATCGTATGACCAACTTACTAAAAATAGTAAATTTCCATACATAGAAGCTCTGCATAAGATAGCCCTTATTGAACCAGAAATATTTTTGGGTGATGAAAGATTGCTCTTACACCCAGGATGCTCTTGCATCATATATTCAGCATTCATTCCTAAAAATCTCCCCCATTGGCATTGATGAAAACATAGATGAAAAAACATCCAAGTTCCATGAATACCAACATTGCAACATTGTTTCTCTGAAATGATTTTCAAGCCCTCTTCATCAATTAACTCTTGCTTCATTTTCCTGCTCATTCTCAAATCTTTTAGTTTTCCATTTTATATTGCTTGTATCCTCCTCCCTTAGATTCTCTTCAAAAAGATGGTTTTTCATGTATCCTTCTCCCCCATTGACATCAATGACAAATGCGACATCACTATGTCAATAATAACTTCAATGTCAAAAGACACTTTTCAAAAAATACATTCACTATAGTCCTCATGACTCAACTCAAAATCACATACTCCCCCATAGAGGAAGTACCAACATCTAGTCCAAAAGAAAGATAAGGCTCATATACCACTAGACTAATGCAACAATCTGCATCACTTCTCAAAAGTAGGCTAGGGCATAACCCCAAACATAGCTCTCAGATACTCAAATGTATCCTTAGGAAAAGGCTTTGTAAATATATATGCAATCTGCTCTTTTGTACTTATGTACTCAAGTCTGACTTCTTTCTCTACAAATTTCGCTCTCGCTACATGATACTTTATTTCTATATGCTTTGTCTTATAATTTAGTACAGGATTCCTAGACATACTAACTGTACTGGTGTTATCACAGTTTATAAAAATAGGCTCATCAAATTTTATTCCAATATCCTTCAACATTTGTTTCATCTAAATTATCCGATTACAATTGTTTGCTGCTGCTACATACTCTACTTCTGTTGTCCTTTGTGAAATATAGTTTTGCTTCTTGCTTAGCCAAGAAACCAATCTTCCTCCAAGGAAAAATGATCCACCACTTATACTCTTTTTTTCATCAACACTACCTCCCCAATCTGCATTTGTATATGGACATAGGGTAAAGTCGTCAGATTTTTCATACCACAATCCATATTCAATTGTGCCTCTTAAGTACCTTAGTATCCTTTTTACTGCTACATAATGTGATTCTCTGGGATCAACTTGAAATCTTGCAACAATTCCAACCGCATGTGATATGTCTAGTCATCTATGAGTTAAATATTGGAATCCTCCAATCATAGATTTGTACTTATTCTATTCAACTACAGGAGTCTCATCTAAGCTAGATAACTTGTGTCCAATTACCATAGGTTTTCCAACTGGCTTACAATTCTCCATTCCAAATGTCTTCAATAAGTCACTCAAGTACTTTGTTTGACATAAGAAGATACCATCATTATTATGTGTTATCTACAATCCTAAAAAATATTTCATCTCACCAATCATACTCATTTCAAATTCAGTCTTCATTTCATCTGCAAATTTATCACTACATTCATCTTCTCCTCCAAAGATAATATCATCAACAAAAATAACTATAACCATCAAACCATTTTAAATTTCTTTTATGTACAAGTTGTTGTCTATTGTACCTTTAGTAAATCCTAATTTTATCAAATACTTATCTAGTCTTGCATACCAAGTTCTAGCTGCTTGTTTAAGTCCATATAAAGCTTTCTTTAGTTTACATACCATGTCTACTTCATGAGTTAAGGGAAAACCTTCAGGATTCTCAATGTAAACTTCTTCTTCTAACTCTCCATTCAGAAATTTTGACTTCACATCCATCTGATACACTCTAAATTTCTTATAAGCTGTATAAGCCTAAAAAAATTCTTACTGCTTCAATTCTTGCTACAAGGGAAAAAAAATTCTTCATAGTCAATTCCTTCTTGCTGTGAGTATCCCTTACATACCAATCTTTCTTTATTCCTTACAACTTATCCTTGTTCATTCATCTTGTTCCCGAATACCCATTTAATTCCTATAACATTCTTAGCTTTAGGTCTAGGGACCGATTCCCAAGTCTTGTTCTTTTCAATTTGATCTAGTTCTGCCTTCATAGATTTAATCCAATGTTCATCTTCACAGGCTTCACTAGTAGATTTAGGTTCAATTTGATAAATTAAAAACAATTATTCTTGTACCTTATTTTATGTCAGAACTCCTCTGTCTATTCTTCCAATAATCTATTCAACAGGATGATTCCTTGATATATTCCTATTAGATTCCTATTAGGTGTCACTGTCTCAGTTCTTTCTTCAATTGTAGGTTCTTCTATAATTTCCTCAATGTAGCTTTCATTATACAAATCAGTGTCAGTTTCATAGAATAATTCAACATTATCTGGATTAGTTATAGGATGAGTTCCTTCATCTAATTCATAATCAAGCATTCTTTCCTGAATTTTGAACTTTTCATCAACTTTAACATTTGCGCTCTCAACAATAGTTTTGGTTCTTTTATTGAAACATCTATAAGCTTTTCTCTTCAATGAATAACCAATAAATATACCTTCATCACTTCTAGGATCAAACTTTCCAATGTCATCATCTCTATTAATATAGCATTTACTTCCAAACATTCTAAAATACTTAACTGATGGTGCATGTCCAAACCAAAGTTCATAAGATGTCTTGTTTGTGTCTGCTCTAATCTATACTCTATTCATTGTATATACTATTGTGTTCACTTCTTCTCTCCATAATATCTTTTCCAAATCATTTTCAAATAGCATGGCTCTTGTTGCTTCAGCTACATACCTGTTTCTTCTTTCTGCAATACCATTTTGTTTAGGTGTTCTAGGGGTTGAAAACTATCTCTTAATACCATTCACTTCACAAAAAGTGTTAAATTTTTTTGAAGTAAATTCTCCACCTCTATCTGATCTCAAACATTTACTCTTCATTCCAGATTCATTCTCAAATTTATTCTTAATTACTCTAAACTTATCAAATTCTTCAGACTTTTCTTTAAGAAATGCAATCCACATCATTCTTGTAAAATCATCAACAAGAATCATTAAATACCTTGTCCATAGTATCCTCTAGTCCTTGTGGGACCGCTCAAATCTATATGAACAATTTCCAACTTCTCTGTTGTTGTAAACTTCTTGCTGGGAAATGAGCTTCTCTTCTACTTAGCCATCACACATTCCTTGCAAATCATGTTAGTAGGTTTCATAATTTTAGGCAAATCTCTTACTGTAAGTGTAGTACTCACTTTCACAATATTATCAAAGTTTATATGACAAAATCTTATGTGACATAACCAACTATCATCAATCTTAGTAATCAAGCATATCATCTCAGTAGGATTCAACTAAAATACATTACCTCTAGTTCTTGATCCAGTGCTAATCAAATTATCATCCTTGTCTTTGATTACACAAGTTTTCTCAGTAAACCAAACTTGATATCCCTTATCAACTAGTTTTCCAACACTTGAAAGATTATGTTTCAATCCATCCACAAAGTAAACATCATCTATGTTATTCTTTCAATCAAGAGTAATAGATCCTATACCTTTTATCAAACAAGGTGTATTGTTTCCAACTCTAACAATTCATCCATCATAATTGTTAAACTTTATGAATTTCTTCATGTCTCCAATCATATGATGTGAACAACCACTATCTATAATCCAATCAAATTTCTTTTGTACTTGAGAAACTAAAGCTTTTTATTCCTTAGCTTCTATTTTGGGATTTTCTTCTTTTATTGCTACAAATCCTATATCATCATTCTCATTATCACTTTCACTTAGAAATTTCTCCATACTAGCTTCAAATTATTCATCATTAGCATAATAAAATTCTTTAGATCTTCTAGGTTTAAAGTTCTTTCTATACTTCTTTACTCTCTTAGGAAATTTAGATGTAAAATGACCATATTCTTGACAAGTCCAACTTTTAAAAAATGTCTTACCGTCTGGTTCTCTTTTCACAAGCAAGAAATTCCTTCTTCAAATTTCTTGTCTTCTCCATTCCTGGATCTACTACTACTAGCATAGTCTCTGCTTACACTAATGCTTCTTGAAAAAGTAGGGAAAATACTAAGTGCACTGAATGTTGTCTCCATTCTAGGTAGATCTCCTGATTGTCTCAAGTTCATCTCTTATGCTTCTAATCTTCCAACAAGAGTTTTTCTGGTGAAATTCTCAGTACAAGGTATAACTTTCTCAATCATTTTTGTTGTCTGCTTAAATGCAGGAGTCAATGTCCTCGGAATTTTCCATATTACTTCATTCTCTATCTTGATTCCTTCACAAGATTTTATACCAGCAACAATTTTTGACAATCTACCAATATAGCTTCTAACAGATTCATCTTCCATCATTCTTATAACTTCAAATGCACATATCCAATTATGTAATTTGACTTTCTTTGCATGTTCATCACCTTCAAAAGTAGATTGTAAAGCTAAACAAATTTCATGAGATTTTTTTAGATATTTTACCTGGCTGTACTCATTTTCTAGAAGGGCTTACAAGAGTGCTTCTCTTTCAAGTATTTTACACATGAATAGATCTCTCTCCTCATTAGTACATTCTTCAATTTTCTTTTCATCAATGATAGTCTTCTTGTTCTTTGTGATTAACCAATATCCTAGTCCTAAACAATGTAAATGTGTCTTCATCTTTTTCTTTCCAACTATCAAAATTCACTACATCAAACTTAGGGCTTTCTTTCCTGAAATGAATCACCATGGATCTCCTCAAGTTGTTAAACTTTTCCTTCAAGGACCTATCACTTTGATACCAATTGTTAGAAAGTAAAGTCCACCAAGATAACTAAGAGGGGGGGGGGCTAAATCAGTTATCAGATAAATACAAATTTTATCACCTTTAACAGATTTTAACCATGTAAGAAATGTGATTAACAACCATAGAAAGATATACATACACAACAAAATAATAACACAAGATATGTTGACTAGGGAACATCTTGATTAAAGAGTAAACCCCAATGGGAATGATGCCCACAAAAGATGCACTAATATGAAAGTTCCTTGTGAGAGGATGGACTCTATTAGGATTCTTATGAAATACATTTAGTACATATCAATCCCTGTTAGGAGACTTTGAATCCTTGCTAAAAGATTCTAACCCTATTAGGAGTTATGGAAGACATAAGGACCCATTGTCCAAACAACTTCAAGGGAAAGATCACTGAACATGCTGTCCAATTGATCTCTATATTACTCAATAGAATAATACCAAAATATTACTTATCTCAACAACTTATCACTTCTCTTCTGACTATGCCAAACTGCACCAACTACTTCATCAGATCTCTATACTTCGCATATCCTCTTACAACAAGTATTGCACAATTCTACAATTCACTTTCATGATCTTACACAACCTTACATTACAATAAGGAAAAAATTCCTTCCTATATACCACAATCAAATAAGTACAAATTATTTGGCATACAAATTACAAAATAAAATCTTCTATACGTTACACAAAATTCCACAATTACATAAAACTATTGGCTTCCAATTAAGATAATTCTTTACTCGTATGACCTCTAACCTTGATGTCATGTTCACATCACAATCATCATGCCTTCATCATCTGTACAACTTTTCATGCTCAAATTATATCCTGATTAGGAGATATCATCCGATTTCCACAAACCGCTACTCAGGAACACTGCCTGAATACTACTTCCACTGAGTTACACATAACTATCATGAATAAATGAATTTTTGTATGCACTCTTAACCATAGTCTTATAAAACATCATAGATTAAGTCCTCAACTCTACATATCTTGATCTTCAATATCCCATGTGCGCTAATAAAAACACTATCTGCTTCTCTGCTAACCTTCAGTAGGTCACTATGTTGACATCAATGACAATCACAGTCATGAATGCAACAACAACTACTACATGATGGATGTGAATACTCCCCCATATGATATATTCAGAATTCATTCCTAACATCTACATTATTTTTTATTTTAAGGGTAGGTACAATAGCTCTAAATTAGTTAAAGCTCCCATATGTTCCTATCCTCAACTAAGGAAAGTTTTCAAATAAAAAATGACAACTTTTCTTTATTCTAGAACCTTATTTGAAATAATTTTTAGTTGCACATGACCATGAAGAAATATTAGGCATGTGAAGACAATTTGGGGCATGTTTCCTACTCTTCTTCCAAATTTCAAGGAGGTCATTCAATGCTTTATTTAACTCTTTAAATCTATATTATTTTGCAGGTTTCTCACACTATCATGAAAGGGAGTTTCTGCTATTAGGATGAATAAACACCAACTATTTGTTATTGACTGTACTTGGTAGCATACATCAACTAAGAGGAAACCAATTCATGAGATGAAAATCCAATGAACATAGAGGCTAAGAAAATTTATAAGGAGCAGTGAGATGCAATATAAAAGTGAGTGGTGGTGAGGTTATTGCAAACCTTTTTTCAATAATTTTATAGTCAAAGAAAGTGGACCAATTATCAGTCAAAGGAAACTATGGAAACACAATCATCACTTAGTCATTCTTTCAAAGGGTGAGATTATAAGGAAGCCCTCCAATAATATAAAATAAAAGCAACAAATAACAATCATCAATGTTGAATATCACAATAGAAGTCCTTGAGGTTTATTTATAACTCAAAAAAAGAATTGAGACCTGTAGAGCCTCTTACCTATTTTAATTCCATGGAATTATGGTCATTCCATAGAGAAACTATAGGCTTAATAGAGGAGGCCAACTACAAAGCTTTCTTAGTGAGACCGTGTAAGCAACTCATTATATGTTGACACCCTTCATTTGATTTGACATGATTTGGAGAGACTCTTACTGGGTGTCCAATAAATGGCTATGAAATCTCTATTGATGAACTAGAATTACACTTCATACTACTCTTAGATCTAGTAGAATCTAGTGTTTCCATATAATTGACAATATATTCTACACCTACTTTTATATTAATGTTTTCCACCTAAAATACAATATCAATGTCAACATATATTCAATCCAATAAAAATTTTGAAATAAATAACACAACATAAATAGAACCAATATGTCATAGAATTACACCAAATTTTTCCATTTTGGTTTGTAATATTCCTCGACCAAATATATACTCAGCCATCACATTATCTCTTGATCTCTTTCCTATATTACTCTTTGTCAAATATTCTTTGGAATGCATACTTTCTTTTAATGCCTCCCACTATTTGGGAGATAGAGAAGATTCTAACCTCTCTTTTCCCTCCATGATTATTTTTATGCATTGTATCTAAAATTATTTATAAAAAGTCTAACCTTGTTCTTGTAATATTTTCTAGAGATTTTTCCACAAAGTGTCAAAGACATTTTCTAGTTTTTGTATAAAAATTTTCA
This sequence comes from Chamaecyparis obtusa, assembly GCA_027943335.1. Classification (NCBI taxonomy): domain Eukaryota; kingdom Viridiplantae; phylum Streptophyta; class Pinopsida; order Cupressales; family Cupressaceae; genus Chamaecyparis; species Chamaecyparis obtusa. Next base: position 2,934,309 of record BSBK01002287.1, on the reverse strand, counting down.
CACTTAATAGATTTTTCTCTGTAAAATTTGATTTTGAAGATATCCAAATGGGCCCTACACCTTACACCCAACTCGGAGGCCCACCTTGCAGCATTTTTCTAAATGGGCTCGCCATTTCTTGATACTTCAACTAGGAATGGCTTGTTCCATTCTAATTTTCTTTCTTTTGCATTCCTCTTTGTAGATATGTATAAAACTTGACACAATATCTATATTTTAACAAAAGTAGACACATCTTCTATTAAAACACTACCAATATTTCTAGTTGATCCACTAGTTCCATCAAAAGTTGTAAATGCACCAAGTTCCCTCTAAGGCACATCATATGCAAGAAGACTCTCTTCATGACTTTTATTAACTAGAGTACTAGTTAAGTAGGTCAGTACTGGTCTCCATGGATTTCACTTCAAAAACATCCTTTAATTTTGGATAAATCATCTACAAATTTACTGCTCCTTTTCTCTAAAGTTTTTCAATAATATCTCTTATGCTTTGTGCTAAGAGGTCACCATGTGGTACACTAGGTTGCACATCACCATGTTGTATATTAGGCTACACATCATCACAACTATTATTTTCACCAACTACATTTGTTGAATCACGAATGTGTTGGCTTCTACAAGTTAGTAGAAAAATATCTTTACTTTCTTTTTTCTATTTCTCTGTATATTCTTTGCTCTTTTTTTCTTACATGTAAAACAAAATAAATCATATCATGTATTATACACATAAATATATTACCTAAAGAATTGCATTGCATAATATTAAACAAATAATATACTAATGTTTGTGAAACGAAGATGCGATAAATATTCATTATTCTTGGTCACACATTCTTTACAAAATAGCTCAAAATCTATCATTAGAATTTGAGCATTATGATTGCTATCATCTAATTTGTGCCTTAAAGTCTTTTTCCTCATTTCTTGATGTCTAAATAAATAATAATGTATAAATTATCATGAACTTGATATAGAGATAATTAACTGTAAAAAAATACACAGATACAAGTTTATGAGGTCTCAATTTTAATGAAATTAAGCTTTGTATTAGAAGATAACCTTCATGATAGAAATGAAGAAATTTATTAACATAACAAAAAAAATTGTATGAACAGAGGCAAGGAGTTTTCAAGATAGTGACTCCAAAGGTAAGAATTAAAATGAAGTCACAAGGGTCTTCATAGTAGCACAAAATCAATAAAACATAGCCCATCATTTATTTTCTAGAAAGAATAGTCCTTGACTATTGTAAAGGTAATAGCAACTTCTAGATAAAAGAGAATCATATAAATTTGAGATGCTAGCACCATTAGTTTTCAATGTAAATGAAAGAGAAAACAAAAATATGTGATATCATTATGCTTTTGTCAAGAAAACAACAATAATCTTGTAACAAGCTTACATTCACCCCCAAAGATCAATTGTGTGCAAAGAGAAGTAAGTTTGGAAGCCAACAAACTAACAAAGCCAAAAGAGAAAGGTTACAATGGTTATGTAACAAATGAAGGATTTTCAAAAGAAATGAGGCATTGAAAAGGAAGGACGGAGAGATTACAAACCTTATATTTCCTTATAATTTATCCAAATAGATTCAGGGTAAAATCACAATAGTGTGTCCCACTTTTTGGGATGAAGAAAATCAGTTTTCCAAAAAAAATCAGTTTCAGTGCCTTTGCTCAAAGTACCCTCTTCATGCGAAGGGGATGATTGGCTTCACTCGAAGTACCCTACTTGGGTACTTCGCGTGAAGGGGGAGCTTCGAGAAAAGTACCCCACGTAGGGTACTTCAAGCGAAGACACCTTTTCGTCAAATTTTTTATAAATTTCTGACTTCCTATTTCATTTTCATCATTTTCTGTTTGAAATATTTTGGACCTGGGGCTTAGAGTGAACTAGTGACATCCACTATGATATCAGTACCTCCCAAGGTTTTTCAACCTCTTCATATTGTTAGTAGTATCAAGTACATACATTTTTCTCATTTTTTATTGTAAATTATATGTTTTATATTTATTTTTGTTACTTATTTATTTTAAATAATTTTTAGTTTGTAGCAATGTTAGAAAATCGTAGTTAAATTTTAGAATATGTTAGAAAATGATAGTAGAATGTTAGAATATGTTAGAAAATTGTAGTAGTATTGTTAGAAAATTATAGTAGAACTATTAGAAAATGTTAGAAAATATTAAAAAACCATAGTATAAATGTTAGAATAGGTTAGCAAATGTTAGAAAATCATAACTTAGTATACATTAGAAAATATTAGAAAACTGTAAATTAGTATACATTACAAAATATTAGAAAATTGTAACTTAGTATACATTAGAAAATATTAGAAAATTGTAACTTCTAGTATACATTAGAAAATATTAGAAAAACATAGTAGAATGTTAGCAAATGTTATAAAATTGTAACTAGTATGTTAGAAAATGATAGAAAATCATAGTAGTTTGTTAGAAAATGTTATAAAATATTTACAAAACATTAGAAACCATAGTAGAAATGTTAGAAAATGTTAGAAAACATTAAGATCTTATAGAAATTATTAAAAATATTTGTTTTTAAATTTCTTTTAAAGTTAGTAAATATTAGGAATCTCTCTCTCTCTCTCTCTCTCTCTCTCTCTCTCTCTCTATAAATTATCTACATATGTTTTAGAGTTACATGTATAAATGTTATTCATGTAGAGTTAGATGTTAAAATATTATCTTAGGAGGACTGAGCCTTAGTACATCCTAGTATCCTTTAAGACACTTAGAGGACACAACTAGTACACCTTAGGACCCTTTAGGACCCCTTATTGTTACATCCAAGGACCCTTTAGGACTATTAGTACACCTTGGGTTCTTTTAGGACCCCTATTGTGACAAAACTCTTTAAGAACCCTTATGATCCTTAAGACCTAGAATATGACCATTTACGATGTAATAGGACCCCTTAAGACTTAATAAGATTGTACTTAAGAACTAATAGGACTAATATGACCTATTAAAACCAATTAGTACATCCTAGGATCCTTAAGACCTAATAAGACCACTTACTTGACCTAATAGGACCTATTAATACCAATTAGTACATCCAAGGACCCTTTAGGACTATTAGTACATTCTAGGTTCCTTAAGGACCCCTATTGTGACATAAAACTTTTTAAGAACCCTTAGGATCCTTAAGACCTAGAATATGACCACTTAAAAGACCTAATAGGACCCCTTAAAACCTAATTTATGACTTTAATATAACCTATTAAAACCAATTAGTACATTCTAGGACTCTTAAGACCTAATAAGACCACTTACTTGACCTAATAGGACCTATTCATACCAATTAGTAAATCCAAGGACCCTTTAGGACTATTAGTACACTCTAGGTTCATTTAGGACCCATATTGTGACAAAAAACTCTTTAAGAACCCTTAGGATCCTTAAGACCTATAATATGACCACTTAAGACCTAATAGGACCCCTTAAGACTTAGTAAGACTGGACTTAAAACATAATAGGACTAATATGACCTATTAAAATCAATTAGTACATCTTAGGACCCTTAAGACCTAATAGGACCTATTAATACCAATTAGTACATCCAAGAACCCTTTAGGACTATTAGTACACCCTAGGTTCCTTTAGGACCCCTATTGTGACATAAAATTCTTTAAGAACCCTTAGGATCCTTAAGACATATAATAGGACCACTTAAGACCTAATAAGACCCCTTAAGACTTAGTAAGACTAGACTTAAAACCTAATAGGACTAATATGACCTATTAAAATCAATTAGTACATCTTAGGACCCTTAAGACCTAATAGGACCTATTAATACCAATTAGTACATTCAAAGGACCCTTTAGGACTATTAGTACACTCTAGTATTGTAAATTAATTAAGTATAATTTTATATATTCAAATATTTGTTTCCATTTTACACTCAATTATAACATGTAATCAACTACTTAATTGTTAACACTTAGCTTTCACATGTTACATCTAGATGGCCACTCAGGATGTACAAGCCCAGGCTATACCACCTCAGGATGTACCAGGCTAGGTTGTGTTGGCATTAAGCAGGATTGCCACTAGTGACAACACTTATTTGCATCCTGAGTGCAAACTAAGCAGAACAGTGCAAACCGAGCAGGACAGTGCAAACCGAGCAGAACAGTGCAAACCGAGTATAACAATGCAAACCGAGCAGATAGTGCAAACCAAGCAGAATAGTGCAAACCGAGCAGAATAGTGCAAACCGAGCAGAACAGTGCAAACTAAGCAGGACAGTGCAAACCGAGTAGAACAGAGCAAACCGAGCAGGACAGTGCAAACCAAGCAGGACAGTGTAAACCGAGTGACATTATGTCTACCGAGTCACAAGTATTTACCGAGTTTGAAACTTACCAAGTGGTTAGTATGAACCAAGCCTTCACTTCTACCAAGTGCATGATGATGCCGAGTAATGCAGTGGATGCCGAGTATCAGAAAGTCACCGAGTTATTTTGCAGGAATCATGTAACCATACTTGGGCTGACTTAGTAGCACTTATGTTTATTTGTTAAGCCGACTTTGTAATTGTAATTAATTGTTTAGACTTGTATATAAACAATGTTGCACAAATACCAAGTAGTATGAATGTGGAATAAAAAGGGGAGATAAAAAGGCAGAAACTAGTGAATTACAAAGGGCTACTATACACAAGGAGCAGCAAAGACAAATTCATCATAGAAGGTGATTAGTACATCAGTGAATCTCATTCAGCAATCCAGTTGCAAAGTAAGAGATATACTATTTCATTTTGACCAGTGAATCAGTACTAAAATCCTCTAACCAGGTAGACTTAACAGTCTTTTGTAAAATCTCTTTACCGAGTACATACTTCTTTTGTAAGTTTGTAAAAATCCTTTAACAGGGTGGATTTAGCAATCCTTATTGCTCCTAGCAGGGCAGATCATCAGAAGTGATCAATGTAAGCCTTAACCGGCCAACTTTATACTGCAGTATTAAAGCTTTGTGGGTTTCATCCCCACCCTAGTTTTACTTTCTTTTGGAAGGTTTCTGGGTAACCAAATCTATGTGTCATTATTGTGAATGCTTTTATGTTTCATGCTTTCTATATGCAAAAGGATAAAGTGAACTATATGTTAATACATCTGATATTGAAAAAAAAATTTGAAGTTATTGATTCACCCCTCCCCTCTCAGTAACTTGGTTAATTCTTGAATATTTCCAACAATTGGTATCAAAGCTGTATTGGTTCTCAAGATAAAGCTTAACTAGCTTGAGCAAAGATCCAGGACAATGGAGGTATTGAAACTGAACAAGGTGATTGAAAATGAAAAGCTAGATCTGGAAATGGCCATAGCTAAACTTAAAGAAGAAAAAGAACATCTTTCCCAATCCCTAAGAAGAAGGAAGGAACTTGAAAATCAGATGAATGATCATAATTACATTGAAGAAAAGATTGAAGATCTTTTTCCCTCAAATAGCTCAGATGAAGCAAACAATGTTGTCAAAGAACTCCTAGAAAAGAATGGGTCTCTGCAGGAAGAAGTGAGAAAATTAAAAAGAGAACAAGAACTACACTCAACAAGATTTTGTGAGATCTTAGAACAAAGAAACAAGTTGAAAGATGAATTAGATGGAAGGAACAATGAAGTCCAAAATAAAACCCTTCAGCTAGAAAACCTAATTGATCAGATCTCCCATACAAATGAGGAAATTCTGACTCTAAGATCAAAAATAGAAAGCACAAGAGAAGAACTAAGATCTAAAAAGCAAATCAATCTAAGATTGGTGGATGACCTAAACACCGAAAAATAAATCAATGAAAGAATGCTGAAGAGCCAAGAAGACTTAAATCAGCTGCATGATCAAAATCTTCATAGGCAAAAAGGAAAAGCAGGACTTGGATACAAAGGAGAAGGTGAATCTTCTAAGCAAGGTACTCAAAGGAATCAGAAACCTACTTGTAATCATTGTGGCAAAATAGGACATACTTCAAATAAATGTTGGAGCAATGAAAAAGCAGAATTCAATGGAAAATGCTACAACTGCAATTAGCATGGTCACAAAGCAAATGAATGCAAGGAAAAACCAAGATTCAAAGGTAATTGTCACAAATGCAACAAACAAGGTCACAAGGCATCCAAGTGCAGATCCAAAACATTCAATCCAGCAGAACAAATTATGAAAGCAATGTTTGGATGGGATTACAACACTTGGTGTAGATGTCATTACTGTGGAGAATATGGACACATTGGCATGAACTGCATAAAACATCATCTAAGGAAAAGAGATACTACCATAAGATGTTTCAAATGCACTAAACTCGGTCATATAGCCAAAAATTGCATGAATGCTAGTGAAGTTGAAGATGGAAAGAAGAATGAAGCAACTAAGATCAGGAAACAGATGAGACAATAGTGGATTCCTAAATCTACCGAGCAAACCAGTCCAAGTAATGGAATGGGTGGCTCTACCGACTCAAACTAAATTCCCAAGAAAGCACTGGAACTGTATTCTCATAGACAAATTTCAAGCAATTCCAAAACTGAATTAAAAGAAAGATCTAAATTGGCATACAAGATGCAATAAGATCACAGGAAGGTCAGTATCAGTTTTCACCGAGCAAGGTCAGGAGCTATCTAATATGATTATCGAGCGAGGTCGGAGCAATATGAATTCTCAAGTTCACCGAGTTGTGAAGTCTTTACCGAGCAATTAATTCATAGTGGGTGACAGTCTGTCGGAATTCATACCCTAATTTCTACTAAGCATTAATGACAGAGTTGTAAACAAAAGGCAAGAAATCAAACTCATTCTTCACCGTGAACTTTAGCATTTTGAGAGAAGAAAATTTCCAGAGCAATCAAGCGATTCAAATACTTTTGTGAAAAGAATTCTCTGTGAGCTACCATGGCATCATCCAGCGCTTCAGCAAAGAAAGGAACAGAAATGATAATCCAAGGGGAATGGAGAGCACCAGATTTCAAACTCGTGCCCGCAATTGCAGCAAACCTAGACCCGAACAGAGCTTAATCTCAGATTCCTCCTAAGGTACTACTTGTTAACGATATTCGCAATCATTTCAATTGTGCAATTCAAGAGATGGGAAACCTAGAGCTAGATATTGTGTGTGAGGAACTATGTGTGAATGGTGTTCTAAAACCAGAGCACAAACATCTAGAAGACAAGGGATTAGTTCACATTACACATTTACCTCAAAACTTTTGGGAGAAATGGGTTAGATACATTCTTAGCCATGTACACAAAGGCAATATTTGGCTTGAGCAACCCATAGAGATCACTAAGAAGATGATTCACCGAATCACTGGTCTTCCCATGTTAAACAAAGTTAAATCTACCAAAACCCTAGGTCGGCCGGAGCTGGAGAAGAAAACCCTAGCCGAGTGGGATAGTAGAGGCATGAAAGTAAGCAGCATTACTGATGCTGAACTGAAGTTTGGAACACACATCATTGCTCATAAAATATACAGTTCAAGTCGGCAGAATAGTGTTCCCTGCGAAGCCATAGACCTAGCATACAAAGTGGTAAAGAATAATTTATCATTTGACCTTGCAGATTTATTGTTAAAACAGTTTAACAAGAACATGGAAAGCATTCAAACTTCCAAAAACAATCCATGTAAGTTTGGATCTCTACTGGTCTGTTTATTTTTCTATGTTCAGAAATTCTTCCCTTCCAAAGGAAAAGTAGTATGGAGAAAGGATGTGCCAATTGTTTATGAGATAAATGAATATATTTCAGAAATGGGTGAAAATTTTGAGAACATCATGGATAGTTATTTTGAGTCTTTCAAGGAGAAAATGAACGAAAGATTCCAGATTCCACAGAAGTTGGTGGAGGATTATAAGGATGATATTTGTTTCATGGTGGACTGTGACAAAGTATACATTCAAGCAGCTAAACTGAGGATTGTACATGTGAAACCTCTTCCTTATGAGGTAAACATTGATGAAACAAAGAATATCATTGAAGCCCTCCTTAATCAACCTGTTGATCCCAAAGCTCCATATTTTGGGACATATGAAGAAGCAAAAGTGAGAATTGAATTAAGTATAAAGCTTCCATAGGTAGTAAATAAAGGAAAAAAGAGGATAGCCAAAATGCAAATGCTAACCGAGGGCAGAGGAGAAGACATTGAAGAAGAGAAAAAGGATGAGAAAACAGAGGAACCAGAACCTACAAAGAAGAAAGGAAAGGTATTCATCACCAAGGTACCTAAGCCTCCCACTATCGTATTTACAAGGAGAAGTGCAAAGGGTAAGGCAGACAAAAAGGACAAAGATATAATATTCAAAAAGCCTCCTCTAACCCTTCAAGAGAAGATCAAACTTTTGAGAGAAGGAGCTGGAGTAAGTAATATAAAATCTTTAAAATATGAAATAAGATCGGAAATAGAATAAAAGGAGATTGAAGATGCTGTCATTAAAAAGATGGGATAGTGGAAATACTCTCCTAATGAAATAGCCCACCAGATTCCAGGAGCTATATTAGATCAAATAAAATTGAGATGGGCCAATGCAAGGCAAACTGCAAAAGATATATTTGATCAAACCCTGAAACAGTTAATGCCGAGCTTGAAAAATGATGAAATAAAGAAGGCATTGAAGGAGAATGAAAATAAGATGACACTGAAGTTCAATACTTGTTTAATTCTGATTAACAATATTGAATCAGTTGTGAAGAGTGCAAATGCCACATGGAAGAACATATACCATCTTCACCAACCGAGTACTGAATCAGTTATAATAAAAGACATTGAAGATGACAGTGATGAACAAGAAGAAGCCACTGAGGTAGATGATACCATGAGGATAGCAGCAGAAGTCATTGCATCACTTCCTACCTCTCCAGCAAAAGTTGCTACATCTAGCCCAGAGACATCTTCAAGCATGGTTGTGACAACTTCAACATTTGTCCAATCACCTATAGCAACAACAGAAGTAACTACCATTTCTTCTACCGAGTTGCAATCTCCTATTTCATCAAGTTTTCCAGCAGTAAGTATTCCAGTTTTTTATTCTACAAGTGTAAATACTTTAAGTTCTCCAGTAGACAGTATACCATTCTTTATAGCCAGTCCTACTATGTCTACTATCACTACTACTGAGGCATTAAGTACCATAATAAATAAGCCTAAGGCTCAACCGAGTATAAGATTTTTGGGCAAGAATATAGTAGAGGATATAGACCTAGATGAGGAAATAGAGATTCCAACATTGGATTTTTCAAATCTATCAGCGGATCAAATGCAAAATATAGGTGAACTCCTCCAAAGGAAAGCGAAGCAAAAGAAGCTTAAAGAGGAGAGAGACAAGGAATATAAAATCATTAAGGATGCTAAGGACATTTTGTCAGAAGCATTAGGTATTAAAGTAGACTCCTCTCAACATGTTTTGTTACAATTAGCAGAAGTGGTAAATAAGTACAATGAGGATTCATCTGGGACAGACAAGTTAGTTGAAAAAGCTGAGAAGAAATTCAACAATAAAGTGCTTGAGCACATTGCTCAACACATAGCTATTAATCAAGCAGAATTATCTTCAGTTTTGACAAACATTGAATCTTCCTATTCGAATGTTACCTCTCTTTTGGCCAAACTATGCAATGTTGTCGAGTTCACCAAGGATGTCAAGGATAAAATGAATAAAATTGATGAGGATTTGAAGATTAGCATATAGAAGCTATAACTTGAACCAAGTTCAAACTCTGCTCATCACATGAAAATCTAATTCCTATCAAATATGTAGTCAAAACTACTGAAAGAAGACACAAGGATCCTGTCCACACTGCTAGACATTCAGAACATGATCCTTCCCATCATGAATACAATGTATAAGCACATTGAACATTCCAAAACATTAATTCATGACAATCAGTTCTCAATAGCAGATCACATGATTGCACTCTCTACAGAAGTCCAAATTGTAATCCAAACATGCAAGATTCTGCAAGAAAATTGGGACAGAACTCTGGCACTGATAATGAAGGTACATTCTATTTTTCTATCAAATTTTGGATTCTCCCTATAAAACACTTGTATATACACCTTTGGCATTATCATCAAAAAGGGAGAGATATGTATAGAAGAAAAAGTTAGTGCATTGAAAGGGGGAGATAATTTATAAAGCCCTATGACAAAGACAAATTTTGAAAATCCAAAATAAATCTCAGCATGGTTCATGTATATAAGTTTTGGGAAATAAGTGTTTTTGTCACTAATGCCAAAGGGGGAGATTGTTGGCATTAAGCAGGATTGCCACTAGTGACAACACTTATTTGCATCCTGAGTGCAAACCGAGCAGAACAGTGCAAACCGAGCAGGACAGTGCAAACCGAGCAGAATAGTGCAAACTGAGCAGGACAGTGCAAACTAAGTAGAACAGTGCAAACTAAGCAAAATAGTGCAAACCGAGTAGGACAGTGCAAACCAAGCAGAACAGTGCAAACCGAGCAGGACAGTGCAAACCAAGCAGGACAGTGTAAACCGAGTGACATTATGTCTACCGAGTCACAAGTATTTACCGAGTTCAAAACTTACCGAGTGGTTAGTATGAACCAAGCCTTCACTTCTACCAAGTGCATGATGATGCTAAGTAATGCAGTGGATGCCGAGTATCAGAAAGTCACCGAGTTAGTTTGCAAGAACCGTGTAACCATACTTGGGCTGACTTAGTAGCACTTATGTTTATTTGTTAAGCCGACTTTGTAATTGTAATTAATTGTTTAGACTTGTATATAAACAATGTTGTACAAATACCAAGTAGTATGAATGTGGAATAAAAAGGGGAGATAAAAAGGCAGAAACTAGTGAATTACAAAGGGCTACTATACACAAGGAGCAGCAGAGACAAATTCATCACAGAAGGTGATCAGTACATCAGCGAATCTCATTCAACAATCCAGTTGCAAAGTAAGAGATATACTGTTTCATTTTAACCAGTGAATCAGTACTAAAATCCTCTAACCAGGTAGACTTAATAGTCTTTTGTAAAATCTCTTTACCGAGTACATACTTCATTTGTAAGTTCGTAAAAATCCTTTAACAAGGTGGATTTAGCAATCCTTATTGCTCCTAGCAGGGTAGATCATCAAAAGTGATCAATGTAAGCCTTAACCGGCCAACTTTATACTACAGTATTAAAGCTTTGTGGGTTTCATCCCCACCCCAGTTTTACTTTCTTTTGGAAGGTTTCTGGGTAACCAAATCTATGTGTCATTATTGTGAATGCTTTTATGTTTCATGCTTTGTATATGCAAAAGGATAAAGTGAACTATATGTTAATACATCTGATATTGAAAAAAAAATTTGAAGTTACTAATTCACCCCTCCCCTCTCAGTAACTTGGTTAATTCTTGAATATTTCCAATAGGTTGTACCACCTCAAGATACACCTCACACTCCTGATTTAGCAACTATTTTTCAGATTGCTAAAATAGAGATGGTTCAACTTAGAGAGTCCATATGTACATTTCTGCCAGATGGCATATATACAAATACTTGTATCACTATATTAAGGAGTTTGGAGGAGATGACTACCAAATTGAGATCCCACTCTTCCTTCACACCTCAAGTTATTGATAGTATTTTTCGAGAGTTGAGAGTCCAGGTATCGGGTGATGTTTCCTTGGAGATGGTTTAGAGCTGTGTCCCCAAGGAAATCATCAAATGAGAGGTTTTCCCATTTTATGAGGGCAAGCCCAAGGTGAGGGCATATCAGGTTACACGGTGTAAGATTCCTTAGATCACATGCATGATATACCCTCATTTTCTTGTAGCACATGGTCATTATCCTAATAACAACCAGTTTCCTTCATATTTTGTACAGCAGTTGTATTTTGAGTTCTGTTTGGGACTTAGGGTCAACTATTTAGATATTCCTGGATATGAGAATGTACAACTCGATCAACCCTACCATGATCAGTATTGTAGGTTTGATCGAGTTGTACATTCTCATAGATAGCTAGTTGGGCAGAGGACTCTGGTAGTGGCACCGACGATGGCTTCTACTGCAGATAGAGTGGTCCCTAGTGTTCAATGTCCAATTGCAATAATTCATACTCATAACTAAATGCAAAGATCATGTATTCTCTATCCTATTGCAACCATGCATAATTTTTCTACCCACATCTAAATAAATGCATATATAATACATTCTATAAATATAATTTTAATAAAGAATACATAAAAATTTTAAACACTTGAATAATTTAAAAATGTGTGCATACCTTTAATCTCCCAAAATTTTCTATGTGGCACTGCTTGAGTCAATCTTGATGACGCGTCATTCTCATTTGGTGTAAAATGTGTCTTCCACCATTCAACAACATCATGTGCATTTTTATATGAACTCCCTTATAATTCATTTGATACTTTTGTAGAGCACATTTGATGGAAGCTCTAGCACCATCATGTTCACCTTTTCCATGTCCACTCTTAAATAAAACACAAACATGTGGTATGTTTTCATTATGATGATATCTACATAGTGCATAAAATGGTCTCAATAATTTGAATTGTGCAACACATCCATCTAACCAAACATAATGTTTATCAATTTTTATACCTCTTTCTTTCAAATTTGCAAATAACATCTTGAAGCAATATTCTACATAATGAATTTCATGCTCTCTATCATCACTTATATAAAAATGATATTCCTTCTTGATGAACCATGATTCAAATGTGCTTTGAATACCATCCAAATCTAATTGTGCGTGTCGATAACACACATGTACCATAATAGTAATTTTCTCTGAAAAATAGTATTTCGATTGAATTTCATTTTGATGAACAAAGAAATAGTTTTTTGCAAAATCAACAAGTAATACAATAGTTCCAAGTGGTAAATTGTCTCTCAGTGTTTGGAATTGTTGTGCTTGCCACTTTGTAAAAAAACATGATGAATGTAGGGTTGAATCAATTTTTTAAATTTGTCCATAAATACTCCAAAATTTATCTCCTCTTCAACATATTCTAACCTTTTAGATTCTTTCCCGAATTTTGTTTCATTCTTTACATATTTGTAACTCTTGCAATTTACCATCTTTGTTACATCAATATTTTCATTTTTTAAAGGAAAAAGAGACAAATCAACACATGTTTAACATATTCCTTTTATGAAATTTATTTTTCCAGCTACATCATCTCTTTTGTCACATAAAATGGATGAGATGAACTCACTTCATCTAGTAGGAGGAGCATTTTCAAAACCATAAGTGTCTTCTAAAAAATTTCAAAAAACCTAATAGTGGAGATCAAATTCAATATGATAAGGACAACAACAAGTTTCAAACACTTTGTTTGTCCTGGTATAATATGGCTTCAATCTTTCAAACAATGTTTTCCCAATCTTTATATTAGGATTTGAACTACAAAATAACACATAAATTTCATGTTGTGTTGTGTCCAACCAATGTTTCATATGATATTCATATTGATTAGTTGAAATTTTATGTTTGACAACATCACTACTATTTGATGAAGAACGTATATTATCATTCCAAAATAATGTGACCAAATTCTTGATTCCTCTATCAATCCTATCAGAACAAGGATCTCTTTACAGGATTGCCCAATTGCCTTCCAAGGTGCTATCATCCAAAATCCTATTAACATATCATGATATTTTTTTCCTACTAAAACTAATCCAAGATGAAACTGAAGATATCTATCTTTTTCGGAGCATAGTGTTACCTACAATGGATGTCAACATAAATTTTATTGTAATGGTCTTATCTTTAGTTTGAGATCACTTTCCTACCTAGTTCAAACCTTTCCTAAGATTCTCAATCATATCAGTTTGCATGTCAACAACTTTTCTCTTCTTTGATGTTGTGTCTATACCTAATAATTTTAATGCCCCTTCCAACTTTTTGTTTATAAGTACAACTGAAAGCAATTGGGCTTGTTCAAGTGTTTCAAAATTATCAAATTTAGCCAATATTTCTATTGCTATCATATTCATTGATCTCTTCTTAGCAAGACTTAAGGGTTGAACATTAGCAAGTGATCTAAAATTATCCACATCCATTGTAAGTAAATGATCTAAGTTTCTATAATTAATATTTCTCTTTACAATTTGAGCTAAATTTAAAAGTTCATCCATACCAGTAGGAGCACATGATCCTGACCCTTCACCAACATCAATTTCTTGAGCTTTTGTAGGGATTGATCTTGACCCTTCTTCAATGTGAAATTTTTTGACTTCACTTGATCCTCCTACTTCAGCTTGTCCTTTACCTTCTTTAGTTTTATGATAATATGTCAATGTAGCTTCACAATTTCTTTGTTCAGTACTAGGTGACCTTTTTCTAGCAGATTTACTTTCTCTTCCCTTCTTGTTCCCCATTTCTTCTCTCCAAAAAATGTCTTCCACAAGATTGCCAATAAAAATTCTCTTCTTCAAAAAATAATTTGATCTAATATTTCTCCTCTCCAAAATTATGCCTTTGAAAAAAATAGAAATAGCAATCTTCCTCCAAAAAATGCTTTTGTAAAAATTGATCAATAATATGAAAAGAAAATTAATTTATTGCAATTCAAAGGAAGATAGAAAGAAAATGTTTTAGTTTTATACCATTATAATTTTTTTTACAAAATAAATTCATAACTAGCTAACCTAATTTGCTCAAAGTAGGCTGGCAAAAATTCTGGTGGGGTGTTTCTCCCCCACAATTTTCACATGAGGGTCTTCAAGCAAAGACCCTTCGCACAAAGCCCATTAGGTGCCTTCGAGTGAAGGGGGTTTTCACTCAAAGACCCCTAAATTAAAATTTTGCCCTCAGAAAAAAAGTAAACTACAAAAAAATGGTCTTTCAAGGCCTGTGACAAGGACCAAACAGGATGGTTTTTTCAAACATATGATGTCAAGTGATGCTATTCGGAACAAGATTTCTAATGAATATAATTTTAATACATATTGAGTTCATTATCACTTTTAAATATTATTTTAACTAAACATAGGTTGTTTGGTCATTCAACAACCTGTCTCTTCAAGACTTTGGAAAAAATAGTAAATTATAAAAAAAAATTATGAAAAATATGTAGGAAAAGATTATTTGTGTTACCTTTCTATAAAAAAAAGGAAAAAATGAATTTCAATATACACAGATCAAGTTAGAGTGATCCAAGTGACCTTATGTCTAAATTACATTTACTGTCACTTTAGAACTTAATAAACTATGAAATACTGACCCAAAATGAATGAAACTAATTGCATCCTTTAGATATTGAAGTTACAAATATAATCTTGAAAGAATTAGATCATTATCATATTTTTTAAAAAATTATGTTGATCCAAGTGACAATAACTCCTTAAAAACACAGTTTTTGACACAAACCAATTTTTGAAAGAGAAGGAAAAATGAATTTAAATCAATTTTAAATTTATTTTTTAAATATATTTAGAAACTAGAAAAAAAATTCTAAAAGACTCTAGTTTACATCATCTTCAAATTCTTAATAGTTTTGTAGCAACAGGTGTTTGAAATTGAAGTTTTTCTCAGAATGTTGATCTCTATGTCAAAGTTGGCCAACAAGTGGGACACACTATTGTGGGACCACCCTTCACAATCTTAATAATTATTATAAAGTATAGCGATAGTAAATAAAATCATGGGTTTAATTCCCAAGAGTGCAATGATAACTCTCTTATGGATAAAAAAAGTATCCACTTAAATTGATAAATTGAAGCATCATGAATTAGTGGAAAACCCTTTGACAAAGTATGAAAGAAGTCTCCTAAATCAAAGAAGGCAATCCCAAGCCATGAAGCAATATTGAGTATATATGAGATACCATAGTCATATACCTAATAATGAAATATGAGGATATTCAACCATTTAGGACACATCCTTATATTGGCATAATATGCACATCTATAAAAAAAATTCTTTTTTACAATACATGTAATTAAGGAACTCAAAGTGTTTTTCCTGTTGGAAACTACAATCAAAACAATTTGTATATTGTCATTGATGTCAAACCTTAATTGGTAAGATAGTTTCTATCAAGTAGAGTACCATATCTTTTGATTGATGAAGAGGATTTGAAAAGAGGAGATAACAAGAGGACCTAGTGAAAGGTTGAGTTATGAGATACTACAATGGGTACTTGATTAGTTGGCACATTGGCAAGGTAATGTGTTTTTTATCTTTAACACTAAGTGAAGAAATCAGTTGATTTGAAGCATAGGCTTAACTGACAAAAAGAGAAGAAATTCAGTTTAAGCTAAGTGATGCTATTGTCAACCGAGCACCAGTATAAGCTGAGTAAATTTTAGTGTCGACTGAGCATCAATAATTTTTTAGTATAAAAGAATTAACCAAGAAAAGACAGAGTTTTCCGAGTAGAAAATTTTTAGCGATGATTGATTTATTCATGAGAACCGAGTAGATGAACACAGTTGTCACCCGAGTGTCCTTAATTTATAGTCTATGAAGGAATTGAGAATCTCAGTAGACATAATTGAATTCTTGGGATATGTAAAATGTGTTGACACTAAAGATGAATGAATTGGAGCATTTAATGCATGGTAAACCATTTTCTTATGGATTCAAGGAGAAGTTTGGAGAACTATCTAGAAAGATAAGGAGGAGAACAAAATGATGGAAGGATTTGATGAATCCGACCTAAACCTAAGATCTATGGAAGAGATTAAGAAGTAAAAGATTAATCTTCCTAATTGAGGAGGTATAAGGATGACCTAATTGTGGGTTATGTAGAGTATGGAAATAGGTTGATGTTATTGATTGACGAACCTAAGAAGAAGGCTAAGAAGATTTGTGAAGAGCTAAAAAGAGTTGAGGTTATTTATTGAAGAAAAGACCCTTCGCACAAAGCCCCTTAGGTGCCTTCAAGTGAAGGGGGTCTTTGCTCGAAGACCCCTAAATTAAAATTTTTCCCTCAGAAAAAAAGTAAAATACAAAAAAATGGTTTTTCAAGGCCTGGGACAAGGACCAAACAAGATGGTTTTTTCAAACATATGATGTCAAATGATGCTATTCGGAACAAGATTTCTAATGAATATAATTTTAATACATATTGACTTCATTATCACTTTTAAATATTACTTTAACTAAACATAGGTTTTTTGGTCATTCAACAACATGTCTCTTCAAGACTTCAGAAAAGATAGTAAATTATAAAAAAAAATTATGAAAAATATGTAGGAATAGAGTATTTGTGTTACCTTTCTATTAAAAAAAGAAAAAATCAATTTTGATATACACAGATCAAGTTAGAGTGATCCAAGTGACCTTATGTCTAAATTACATTTACTGTCACTTTAGAACTTAATAAACTATGAAATACTGACCCAAAATGAATGAAACTAATTGCATCCTTTAGATATTGAAGTTAAAAATATAATATAAAAAGAATTACATCGTTATCATATTTTAAAAAAATTTATGCTGATCCAAGTGACAATAACTCCTTAAAAACACAGTTTTTGACACAAACCAATTTTTGAAGGAGAAAGAAAAATGAATTTAAATGAATTTTTTTAAAAAAAAATTAAATATATTTAGAAACTAGAAAGAAAATTCTAAAAGACTCTAGTTTACATCATCTTCAAATTCCTAATAGTTTTGCAGCAACAAGTGTTTGAAAGTGAAGTTTTTCTCAGAATGTTGATCTCTATGTCAAATTTGGCTAAAAAGTGGGACACACTATTGTGGGACCACCCTTCATAGTCTTAATAATTATTATAAAGTATAGCGATAGTAAATAAAATCATGGGTTTAATTCCAAAGAGTGCAATGACAACTCTCTTATGCATAAAAAAGTGTCCACTTAAATTGATAAATGGAAGCATCATGAATTAGTGGAAAACCCTTTGACAAAGTATGAAAGAAGTCTCCTAAATCAAAGAAGGCAATCCCAAGCCATGAAGCAATATTGAGTATATATGAGATACCATAGTCATATAACTAATAATGGAATTGTTAGCAATGAATGCTAAAGTGTTCGGCAGCCATTCTATAGCAGTTGTTGTTGCATTCATGACTATGATTGTCATTGATGTCAACACAGTGATTTATCGAAGACTTGCAGAGAAGCACTAGACATAGTTTGGATTAGCACACATGGGTTATTGTAGTTGGAGCTATGTGACATTGAGGATATACTCTTTTATATGTCATATTTCTATGGTTAAGAGCACAGGTAGTAATTCATTGATTCATGGAACTTATGATCATTTTGGTGGAAGCAGTGTTCAGGTAGTGTTCCTCAGTAGCAGTTTGTGGAAATCGGATGATATCTCCTAATTGGGATGGAATTTGGTTTTGCACAGTTAAAGGGAAGTTGGAGACACATTGATAGTGATGTGGATGATAGTGTAGACTTTGAAGTCACACGAGTGAAGATTTATTGTATTTGGAAGCTAACAGTTTTATGTAATTTTGGTGTAGCATGTGGAAACTTTTATTTTGTAATTGTATGCCGACTCATTTGTAATTATTTGTGTGTGGTATAAAGGAAGAAATTTATTTCCTTGTTGTAATGTGAATTTTTATGTAGTAGCATGAATTTGTAATGAAAAAGTGTGTAATGGTAGCAGCAGTTGTGATGTTGTATGCATGAAGTGAAGAAAAGAGCTAAGTATGAAAGCGAATTTGTGAAGGAAGACATGCAAAGTACAGAGATCTGAAATTGAGATATGATGTAATAGTGAGTGTGGTTTGGCATAGTCAGAGAAGAGGTAACATATTATTTTTTTGAGTAATAAAAAGATTATTTCGACAGTGTGTTCAGTGATCTTACCCTGAAGTTGTTTGGGTAGTGGGTCCTTATGTCTTCTATAACCCTTAACAGGGTTAGAATCTTTTTACAGGGATTCAAAATCTCCTAACAAGGATTCATATGTACTGAATGTATTTCATAAGACTCCTAGTAGAGTCCATCCTCTCACAAGGAATATTCATATTAGTGCATCTTTTGTGGGCATTGTTCCCACTAGGGTTTACTCTTTGATCAAGAGGTTCCCTAGTCAACATATCTTGTGTCATTGTGTTATTGTGTATGAATATCTTTTTATGGTTGGTAATTGTATCGCTTATATGGTTTAATTCTATTGAAGATGATAAAATTTATAATTATCTGATAACTTATTCACCCCCCCCCTCTCAGTTATCTTGGTGGACTTTACTTTCTAACAATTGGTATCATAGTAGTAGGTCATTGAAGAAGAATTTTAACAGCTTAAGGAGATCCATGGCAAATTTCAAGAAAGAAAGCCCTAAGTTTGGAGTAAATTTTGACAGCTGGAAAGAAAAGATGAAGACACACCTATTATGTTTAGGACTAGGTTATTGGTTGATTACAAAGAATAATAAGACTATCATTGAAGAGGAAAATCTTGAAACATGTACTGCAGAAGAGAGAGATCTATTCATGTGTAACATACTTGCAAGAGAAGCACTTTTTAAAGCACTACCGAAGAATGAGTACAGTCAGGTAAAATATTTGAAAAAATCTCATGAAATTTGGATTGCTTTACACTCTACTTTTGAAGGTGATGAACATGAAAAAAGAGTTAGATTACATAATTGGATATGTGCATTTGAAGATATAAGAATGTTCAAAGATGAATCTTTTAGAAGTTATATTGGTAGACTGTCAGAGATCATTTTAGGTATAAAATCTTGTGGAGGAACAAAGATAGAGAATGAAGTGATATGGAAAATTCTAAGGACATTGACTCCTATATTTAAGTAGACAACACAGATGATTGAACAAGTGATACCTTGTACAACAAACTTTACAAGAGAGACTCTTCTTGGAAGATTGGAAGTAGTAAATATGAACCTAAGATTATTAGGAGACTTACCTAGAATGGAGATAGGATTTAGTGCTCTTAGTGTTCGCCCTACTTTGTCAAGAAGCATCAATGTGAGTGGAGATTATGCTAGCAGCAGCAGATCTAGAAATGAAGAAGACAAGAAGATTGAAGAAGGTATTGCCTTGCTTGTGAAAAGAGAACCAGATGGTAATAAAATTTTTAAATGTTGGACTTGTCAAGAATATGGTCATTTTGCATCTAAATATCCTAAGAGAGTTAAAAAGTTCAAAATCAATTTCAAACCTAGAAGATCTAAGGAATGTTATTATGCTAATGATGAAGATCTTGAAGCTAGTATAGAAATAAATTTAAGTGAAAGTGATATTGAGAATAATGATGACATAGGATTTGTAGCAATTAAAGAAGAAAATCCTGAATCGGATGTTCAAGAAGAAAAAGCCTTAGTTTCTCAAGATGAAAAGAAAGCTGATTGGATTATAGATAGTGGTTGTTCACATCATATGACTGGAGACATGAAAAAGTTCATAAAGTTGAATGAATATGATGGTGGATTTGTTAGAGTTGGAAACAATGCACCTTGTTTGATTAAAGGTATAAGATCTATTACTCTTGATGGAAAGACTAATAATGATGATGTTTATTTTGTGGATGGATTGAAACATAATATTTTGAGTGTTGGATAGTTAGTTGATAAGGGATATCAAGTTTGGTTTACTGAGAAAACTTATGTGATAAAGGATAAAGATAGAAATCTGATTGGAACTAGATCTAGAACCAAAGGTAATGTATTTCAGTTGAATCCTACTGAGATGACATGTTTGATTACAAAGATTGATGATAGTTGGTTATGGCATAGAAGGTTTTGTCATATAAATTTTGATAACATTGTGAAAGTGAGTACTACACTTGCAGTAAGAGATTTACCTAGAATTATGAAGCCTACTAACATGATTTGCAAAGAATGTGTAATGGCTAAACAGAAGAGAAGTTCTTTTCCTAGTAAGAAGTTTACATCTACAGAGAAGCTAGAGATTATTCATACAGATTTGAGTGGTCCTACCAGGACTAGAGGATTCTATGGAGAAAGGTATTTTATGATTCTTGTTGATGACTTTACAAGAATGATGTGGATTGCATTTCTTAAAGAAAAATCTGAAGCATTTGATAAGTTTAAGATTTTTAAGAATAAAGTTGAGAATGAATCTGAAATGAAGACTAAATGTTTAAGATCTAATAGAGGTGGAGAATTTACTTCTAGAGAGTTTAACAACTTTTGTGAAGAAAATTGCATTAAAGGATAGTATTTAGCCCCTAGAACACCTGAACAAAATGGCATTGCAGAAAGAAGGAACAGATCAGTGACTGAAGCAGCAAGAGCTATTTTGTTTCAAAATAATTTGGCAAAGATATTCTAGAGAGAAGCAATGAACATAGCAGTATATACAATGAATAAAGTACAAATCAAAGTAGACACAGACAAGACACCTTATGAATTATGGTTTGGACATGCACCCTTAGCTAAGTATTTTAGAATTTTTGGAAGCAAATGTTATATAAAGAGAGATGATGATATTGGAAAGTTTGATCCTAGAAGTGATAAAGGTATATTTCTTGGATATTCTTTGAAAAGCAAAGCATATAGATGTTTGAATAAAAGAACTAAGATTATTGTTGAGAGCACAAATGTTAAAGTTGATGAAAAGTTCAAAATTCAGGAAAGAATGCTTGATTATGAATCTAATGAAGAAACTCATCCTAAGCCTAATACTGGAACTGCTAAATTGTTTTATGAAACTGATAGTGATTTTTTGAATGAAAGCCATAGTGAAGTTATTCAAGAACCTACATCTGAAGATAGATCTGAGACAGTGACACCTAGCAAGAGTTTTTTAAAGAATCATCCTTTTGAATAGATTATTGGGAGCATCAAAAGAGGAGTTCTTACTCGAAATAAGGCACAAGAATAGTTATGTTTGATTTCTCAAATTGAACCTAAGACTACTAATGAAGCTTGTGAAGATGAAAGTTGGACTAATGCTATGAAAGAAGAACTAGATCAGATTGAAAATAACAAGACATGGGAATTGGTCCCTAGACCTAAAGACAAGAATGTTATTGGAACTAAATGGGTATTTAGAAACAAGATGAATGAACAAGGAGAAGTAGTAAGAAACAAAGCAAGATTGGTATGTAAGGGTTACTCACAACAAGAAGGAATTGACTATGAAGAAACATTTGCACTTGTTGCAAGAATTGAAGCAGTAAGAATGTTTTTGGCATATGCAGATTACAAAAAATTCAAAGTGTATCAAATGGATGTGAAGTCAACATTTCTTAATGGAGAATTGGAAGAAGAAGTCTACATTGAGTAGCCTAAAGGTTTTCCTTTAACTCAAGAAGGAGACATGGTATGTAAATTAAAGAAAGCTTTATATGGACTTAAACAAGCACCTATAACTTGGTATGCAAGACTGGATAAGTATTTGTTAAAGTTGGGATTTATAAAAGATACAGCTGATATAAATCTTTACACAAAAGAAATTGAAAATGGTTTGTTAGTTATAGTTATTTTTGTTGATGACATTATCTTTGGAGGAGAAGATGAAGCTAGTGACAAATTTGCTGATGAAATGAAGACTGAATTTGAAATGAGTATGATTGGTGAAATGAAATACTTTTTGGTATTACAGATAACACAAAATAATGATGGTATCTTTGTAAGTCAGACAAAGTACTTGAATGACTTGTTGAAAAGATTTGGAATGGAGGATTGTAAACAAGTTGGAACACCTATGGTGATAGGACATAAGTTATCTAGCACAGATGAGACTCCTATAGTTAAACAGAAGAAATACAGATCTATGGTTGGAGGATTGCAGTATTTGACTTATACAAGACCTGAAATAGCACATTCAGTCAGAATTGTAGCAAGATTTCAAGATGAACCAAGAGAATCACATTATGTAGCATTAAAGAGGATACTGAGATATTTAAGAGGCATAATGGACTATGGATTATGGTATGAAAATTATGATGATTTTACCCTATGTGCATATATAGATGCTGATTGGGGAGGCAATGTTGATGATAAGAAAAGCACCAATGGAGGAGCATTTTTCCTTGGAAGAAGATTAGTTTCTTGGCTAAGCAAGAAGAAAAATTGTATCTCACAAAGCATGGCGGAAGTAGAATATGTAGCAGCAACAAACAATTGTAACCAGATAATTTGGATGAAGAAGATGTTGAAGGATATTGGTATAAAATTTTTTGAACCTGTTGTTTTACATTGTGATAACACCAGTACAATTAGTATGTCTAAGAATCATGTATTACATTATAAGACAAAGCATATAGAGATTAAATATCATGTTGTAAGAGAGAGAGAGAGAGTTGTTGAAAAAGAAGTCAGACTTGAGTACATAAGTACAAAGGAGGAGATAGCAGATATATTCACAAAGCCTTTGCCTAAGGATACATTTGAGTATTTGAGAGTTATGCTTGGGGTTATGCCCCAACCTACTTTTGAGAAGTGATTCAGTTGGTTGCATCCATCTAGTGGTATATGAGCCTTGTCTTTCTTCTAGACTAGATGTTGGTACTTCTTCTATGGGGGAGTATGTGTATTTGAGCTATGTCATGAGGACTCTAGTAAATGTATTTTTTGAAAAGTGTCTTTTGACATTGAGTTGTTGTTGACTTAGTGATGGAATTTCTATCATTGATGTCAATGGGGGAGAAGTACGCATGAAAAACAATATGAGACATTTGTTGGAGAGAACTAAATAGGATAACAAAGCAAGATTTGATTGGTGAAGAGGATTTGAAGAAGCAATGTTGCAGTATTGAATTTTTTGAACATTGGATGTTTTTCATCTATGTTGCCATCAATGCCAATGGGGGAGATTGTTAGGAATGAATTCTAAAGTGTTTGGCAGCCATTCCGTAGCAGTTGTTATTGCATTCATTACTATGATTGTCATTGATGTCAACACAGTGATTTACCGAAGACTTGCAGAGAAGCACTAGACATAGTTTGGATTAGCGCATGGGTTATTGTAGTTGGAGCTATGAGACATTGAGGATATACTCTTTGATATGTCATATGTCTATGGTTAAGAGTGCATATAGTAATTCATTGATTCATGGAATTTACGATCATTTTGGTGGAAGCAGTGTTCAGGTAGTGTTCCTGAGTAGCCATTTGTGGAAATCAGATGATATCTCCTACTCAGGATGGAATCTAGTTTTGCACAGTTAAAGGGAATTTGGAGACACATTGATAGTGATGTGGATGATAGCATAGACTTTGAGGTCACACGAGTGAAGATTTATTGTATTTGGAAGCCGACAATTTTATGTAATTTTGGTGTAGCATGTGGAAACTTTTATTTTGTAATTGCATACCAACTCATTTGTAATTATTTGAGTGTGGTATAAAGGAAGGAATGTATTTCCTTGTTGTAATGTGAATTTTTATGTAGTAGCATGAATTTGTAATGCAAAAGTGTGTAATGGTAGCAACAGTTGTGATATTATATGCATGAAGTGAAGAAAAGAGCTAAGTATGAAAGCGAATTTGTGAAGGAAGACATGCAAAGTACAAAGATCTAAAATTGAGATCTGATGTAATAGTGAGTGTAGTTTGGCATAGTCAGAGAAGAGGTAACATATTATTTTGTTGAGTAATGCAAAGATTATTTGAACAGTGTGTTCAATGATCTTACCCTGAAGTTGTTTGGGCAGTGGATCCTTCTGTCATCTATAACTCTTAACAGGGTTAGTATCTTTTAAGAGGAATTCAATATCTCCTAACAGGGATTCATATGTACTGAATATATTTCATAAGACTCCTAATAGAGTCCATCCTCTCACAAGGAATATTCATATTAGTGCATCTTTTGTGGGCATCATTCCCATCGGGGTTTACTCTCTGATCAAGAGGTTCCCTAGTCAACATATCTTGTGTTATTGTGTTATTGTGTATGAATATCTTTCTATGGTTGGTAATTGTATTGCTTATATGGTTTAATGTTTTTGAAGATGATAAAAGTTATAATTATCTGATAACTGAATCACCCTCCCCCCCTCTTAGTTATCTTGGTGGAATCTACTTTCTAATAGGAATATGAGGATATTCAACCATTTAGGACACATCTTTTTATTGGCATAATATGGAAATCTATAAATAAATAAATAAATCTTTTTTACAATACATGTAATTAAGGAACTCCAAGTGTTTTTCCTATTGGAAACTACAATCGAAACAATTTGTATATTGGCATTGATGTCAAACCTTAATTGGTAAGAAAATTTCTATCTAGTAGAGTACCATTTATTTTGATTAATGAAGAGGATTTGAAAAGAGGAGATAACAAGAGGACCTAGTGAAAGGTTGAGTTATGAGATACTACAATGGGTACTTCATTAGTTGGCACATTGGTGAGGCAATATTTTTTTCTATCTTTAACACTAAGTGAAGAAGTCAGTTGATTTGAAGCATACGCTTAATTGAGAAAAAGAGAAGAAATTCAGTTTGAGCCAAGTGATGCTAGTGTCGACCGAGCGCCAGTATAAGCTAAGTAAATTTTAGTGTCGACTTAGAATCAATAATTGTCGAGTATTAGAGAATTAACCAAGAAAAGACAAAGTTTTCCAAGTAGAAAAGTTTTATTGATGACTGATTTATTCATGATAACCGAGTAGATGAATATAGTATTCACCCAAGTGACCTTAATTTATAGTTTATGAAGGAATTGAGAATCTAAGAAAACATAATTGAATTCTTGGGATATGTAAAACATGTTGACATTAAAGATGAATGACTTGCAGCATTTAATGCATGGTAAACCATTTTCTTATGGATTCAAGGAGAAGTTTGGAGAACTATCTAGAAAGATAAGGAGGAGAACAAAATGATGGAAGGATTTGATGAATCCGACCTAAACATAAGATCTATAGAAGAGATTAAGCAGTAAAAGATTAATCTACCTAATTGAGGAGGTATAAGGATGACCTAATTGTGGGTTATGTAGAGTATGGAAATAGGTTGATGTTATTGAATGGTGAACCTAAGAAGAAGGCTAAGAAGAGTTTTGAAGAGCTAAGAAGAGTTGAGGTTATTTTTTGAAGGGATTTCCAAGAAGATCAGGGATGGAGATGGTAATGAAGGTCAGTCAATAAATTAGCATATGATTGTATTGGATCTATATTTTCAAAGTGAGTTGTATATTTCATATCAGAACCTATTGTTACTTTCTAACCATTGTATTAGTTAAAATCCTTTAATCAAGGTTGACCTAACAGTTATTTTGTAAACCCTTTAATCAAGGTGACATTCTAATGAAATATTCCTAAGCCCTCTAACCAGACCACTCCTAACAGGGTAATTAAATCCTTTAATAGGGCCACACCTAACAGTGTGTATTGTAACCTTTAATAGAGTTGGCTTCCCACAGAGCTCACTTCAGAAGAGTGAAAATTTGGTAGCATGTTACTAATGGTTTTCCCATATTAGGTTTCCACGTTAAATCCTAGTGTCATACTTGTGTGAATGTTATTTGTTGTTGAAATTTTTATATTCTGTAGGTTGATTAATTTTGGACAGTAGACTGTAAGTTTTATGTTGCTGATATATTCTATAGAGATTAAGTGAATTGTTGAATAGATCTAAGTTTGTTGAAGAGTTTATAACTAGAGTTGGTACATCTAGACCTGGGGATAACTGGTTCACCCCCCACCCTCTCAGTTATTCTAAAATAATCCTAACAATTGGTATCAGAGCTTATGGTTCTTGTAAGGAGAAAGTTTAAAGGTACTTGAAGCTAATGATCAAAATGTCCAAAAAGGAGGTACCAAAGCTAAACAAGGAGAACTTCCCTACATGGAAAAGTTTGATGAAATTGCATCTAGCTAGAATTGCTAATCCAACAAAATACCATGTGGAACATGATTATGAACAAGTTGCTGCACCTATGACAGCTGAGGAGATGAAGGAAATGCAAGAACATAACCAAATAATGTAGGAGATTGCATCAGCCCTCAATTACCCTGAATTTGAAGACATCAAGGACTCTACTAATGTAAAGAAAATATGGGACACACTGGAAGCTATCTATGGAGGGGACACAAATATGTTGAGAACCAAATTTGAAAGCTTGAGAGGTAAGTTTGATGAAATGAAAATGTTAGAAGGTGAAAAAATTGTTCAATATTGTGGCAGAGTTAAAGAGATAGTGAATGCTACTAAAGGATCTAATGGAAACATTGATGATGAAATTGTTATTAGCAATTTTTTGAGAACCCTACTTCCTATATATGCTATTAGAGTTTCTGCAATACAAGAATCAAGATGTACTCTTGGTAACATCCTAACTTTGGAAGGTCTTGTTGGTAGGCTTACTACTTTTGAGTTGTCAAATTTTGATAATTTCACTACTCATAATATTAGATCTACATTCAAGTCTCAAATGGTTATTCAAAATTCTAAGAAAGGAAAAGAAAGATGTGTAAATAGTGACAATAACAACGATAGTGATAGTGACACTTCTGATGATGATCTAGATGATCTTGGGGCACTTATGGATAGAAGGATACCGAGAGGAATAGGAAAATTCAAAGGTAAAAATCCTATAATCTATTTTTCATGTAACAAAGTTGGCCATATTGCAACAAGATGTCCTAACATGAATGACAAGGATGAAAGAAGAGAAAAAAATTATAAAGAAAAAAGGAATGGAAAAGATCACAGAAGGTATAAGGACTACAAAGATAAAGGTAAGAAGTCTTGTTATATTACTAAGGAAGAAACTGATAGTGAAACTAGTGAATCTGGTGATTGTGATGTAGAAGTTGTTTATGTTGCTATGAAAGATGAGAAAACTGTACTTATTCCATATGTGAGTAAAGGTAATAAATGGATTATTGATAGTGGTTACTCATATCACATGACTGGTGATAAAAGTAAGTTTGAAATCTTAAATCATTACAAAGGTAGAAGTGTTAATTTTGGTAATGATGCACCATGTCATGTGAAGGGAAAAGGATCAATAAGATTGACTGATAAGATCAGATGTGATAATGCTTATTGGGTTGAATGTCTTAACTATAATTTGTTAAGTGTTGCATAGTTGAACAGTACTGGTTACCGAGCTGATTTTCATCACAAGAAGGCTAAAATATTTGATGCCATTAGTGAACTAATTGGAAGTGGAGAACAAACAAGAGGTAATTTTTTCTATCTAGACCTATCTAAAGAAACATGTTTGTTTTCACAATTTGATAATATATGGTTATGGCATAAGAGGTTGTATCATGTGAACTTTGACAATTTGGTAAACATTAGTAAGATGAAGAAAGTTAGAGGTTTACCAAAATTGAAGAAAGTTGATAATGTGATGTGTAAACAATGTTAATTGGGAAAAATGGCAAAGTCTAGCTTCAAGAGAAAGACACGTACTTCTAATAATATTTTGGAATTGGTTCATACTGACCTTTGTGGACCTATTCATGTGCAAAGTTACTATGGTGATAAATATTTCATTATGTTTCTTAATGACTATTCTAGACTGATGACTATGATGTTTTTGAAAGGGAAATATGATGTATTTCAATTGTTTAAGTAGTATTTGGCAAAAGTTGAGAAAGAAATAGGTAAAAACTTGAAATTTGTGAGATTTGATAGAGGAGGAGAGTTCATATCAAATGATTTCAATATATTCTGCAATGATAGAGGAATAAAGAGACAAATATCTACACCAAGGACACCTCCACAAAATGGTATAGCAGAGAGAAGAAATAGATCAATTATAGATTGTGCTAGAACACTGATGATAGAGAATAATATTGCACAAAAATGCTAGAGAGAAGTTGTAAGTATAGTTGTTTACACCTTGAACCAAGTACAAATCAAGAAAGGTAAAAATGCTACACCTTTTGAAGTATGGCATGGTTATGCAGATAATGTGAAATAATTTAAAGTCTTTAGAAGAAAATTTTATATATTGAAGGACAATAGGAATGGAAAAATTGATGCTAAAAGTGATGAAGGCATATTCCTAGGATATTCCAAAAGAGCAAAGCTTACAAGTGTTTGAATTCTAACACTAAAAAATTTGTGGAAAGTGCAAATGTTAGAGTTGATGAATATGCAGAAAAGAATGAACTTGAGTGCAAGCAAGAACCTAAAGATTAAAGATCTTTTGTATACATGGAAGAAGGAGAGGCTACTAATATACCTAAACTAGAAAAAAAATGTCAAGCAACAACATGAACCTACCAAGTCATAGAAAGAAAGTGTCAAGCATCAGGAACGTGTTGCTGATAAATTAGGAGAGGAGGAAGAGAATCTACAAGATGAACTTGAAGATAAAGAGCAAGAAGAAAGGAGATCTGAGCCTACATTAGCAGAATATGTGAGAAGACATCATAATCCAGAACAAATCATTGGAGCTAAAGAATCTAGAGTCATGACAAGAAGTAAATTGAAAGATCAAACATACTTGTTATGTGAGTTTGAGCCTAAGAAAGTGAAAGATGCTTTGGAGAATCAAGATTGGATTCAAGCCATGAATGAAGAAATTGAGCAGATAGAAAAGAACAAAACCTAGACACCACTGCCTAGACCAGAAGACAAGAATGTTATTGGAACAAAGTGGGTGTTCAAAAATAAGATAAACGAACATGGAGAAGTCACTAGGAACAAAGCTAGATTGGTATGTAACGGATATGCATAGGATGAAGGCATTGACTATGGGGAGACATTTTCCCCAGTTGCTAGATTGGAAGGGGTGAGAACTCTCCTTGCATATGCAGCTTTTAAAGGAATTAAAGTGTATCAAATGGATGTCAAATATGCATTTATGAATGGAATATTGGAAGTATACATTGAATAGCGAGAAGGATTTTTTTATCCAAGCATGAAGAACATGGTTTTTAAACTAAAAAAGGCACTGAATGGATTGAAACAAGCCCCCAGCGCATGGTATGAGAGATTGCACAACTACTTGATAAAGATTGGATTTGTAAGAAAAAATGACAACAACAATCTGTATTTGAAGACTAAAAAAGGTAAAGGGATATTATTAGCTGAAATATTTATTGATGATATCATATTTGGAGGACAAGATTCTCTATGTCAAACATTTTCAAATGAGATGCAAACTAAATTTGAGATATCTATGTTTGGAGAGATCAAATTATTTCTTGGTTTGCAAGTTTATCAGATGAAGAAAGGTATCTATATTACACAATCTAAGTATGTCAAGGAGATACTAAAAAATTCTGGTATGGAGGACTCTAGACTAGTAGGTACACCTATGGCTAATGGACAAAAACTATCAAAGAATGATGATATAGCTGAAGTGAATCAAACCTTGTATAGGTCTTTGATTGGAAAGTTACAATATGTTGTTCGTAGTAGACTAGATATTGCCTTAGTAGTTGGGATTGTTGCAAGATTTTTAAGGAGAGTCACATGATGGTAGTGAAAAGGATATTGAGATATCTAAAAGGAACAAAGGACTATGGACTTTATTACAAGAAGAATGACAAGTTTGAACTTGAAGTTTACACTGATGCAGATTGGGTAGAAAATGTGGATGACAGAAAGAGTACAAGTGGTGGTGCATTATTTCTAGGAAAGAGATTGGTCTCTTGGACAAGAATGAAATAGAATTGCATTTCCCAATCTACAAAAGAGGCTAAATATGTAGCAGTAGCAGTGAATTATTCAAATTTACTATGGATCAAGCAATTGTTAAAAGGTGTGAAGGAATAAATTACTAAGCTAGTTGTTATTTTCTCTCATAACACAAGTGCTATTAATAAATTAAAGAATCTTGTAATACAAACTAAGACTAAGCATGTTGCTATCAAGTATCATTACTTGAGAGAGCTAGTTAAAGATAAATAAGTTAGATTGGAGTATGTGAATACTAAGGAATAGTTAGCATATATATTCACTAAAGAATTACCTAAGGTGCTCATGAATATCTAAGAGGTAAATTAGGGTTGATTCCCCTAACTGAGGCTACCTAGAATCATATAGGAGCATTGCATCAAATGTAATAAATCAAAATATCTAACAAATTGATGCAAAGGAGGTCATACTTTAGGAGTTGCCTAAAGTTGGGAAGAGTCAAGCACAAGATGTTGATCAATCATAAGAAAGATGAGAAAGGAAGTAATAAAATTCAGAGAACTAACATGAAGATATCTACATGGTGAAGATCAATGTCATTGGCATTGTTTTCAAAGAGGGAGAGATTTAGTAAACCTAAGAGAAAGATATAGAAGAAGTTACCATAAGCAAAGAGGGAGAGATTGAATAAGATAAGAGAAAGATTTAGTAAAATGTTGAACAAAACTTTTTGGATTGTATGGTAACTATGCATATGGAATTTATGGTAGAACATGTAATGTTGTCATCAATGCCAAAGAGGGAGATTGTTGGAAACTACAATTGAAACAATTGTTATATTGTCATTTATGTCAAACCTTAACTGGTAAGACAATTGCTATCTAGTAGAGTACAATATATTTTGATTGATGAAGAGGATTTGAAAAAAGGAGATAACAAGAGGACCTAGTGAAAGGTTGAGTTATGAGATACTACAATGGGTACTTGATTAGTGGGTATATTGGAAAGGTAATATGTTGTTTATCTTTAACACTAAGTGAAGAAGTCAGTTTATTTGAAGCATAGGCTTAACTGGGCAAAAGAGAATAAATTCAGTTTAAGCCGAGTGATGCTAGTGTCGATTGAGTGCCAGTATAAGCTAAGTAATTTTTAGTGTCAATTGAGCATTAGTAATTGTTGAGTATCAAAGAATTAACTGATAAAAGATAGTGTTTTCTGAGTAGAAAGGTTTTAGCAATGACCGAGTTATTCAATGATGATTGAGTAGATGAACATAGTTTTGACTGAGTGTCAGTAATTTATAGTTTATGAAGGAATTGAGAATCTCAGCTGACATAATTGAATTATTGGGATATGTAAAACATGTTGACATTAAAGATGAATGACTTGGAGCATTTAATGCATGGTTAACCATTTTCTTATGGATTCAAGGAGAATATGGGAGAAGTGTCTAGAAAGATAAGGAAGAGAACAAAATGATGGAAGGATTCGATGAATCTGACCTAAACCTAAGATCTACGGAAGAGATTAAGTGAAAAAGGATTAATCTACCTAATCAAGGAGGTATAAGGATGACCTAATTGTGGGTTATGTAGAGTATGGAAAGAGGTTGATTTTATTGATTGGCAAAACTAAGAACAAGGCTAAGAAGAGTTGTGAAGAGCTGAACAGAGTTGAGGTGATTTATTGAAGGGATTTCTGAGTAGATCATAGATGGAGATGGTAATGAAGGTTAGTTAGTAAATCAGCATGAGTGTATTGGATCTGTATTTTCAAATTGAGTTGTATATTTTAGATCAAAACCTATTGTTACTTTCTAACCATTGTATCAGTTAAAATCCTTTAATCAAGTTTGACCTAACAGTCATTTTGTAAACCCTTTAATTAAGGTGACATTTTAATGGAATGTTCCTAAGCCCTCTAACTAGGCCACTCCTAACTAGTTGATTAATGTTGATCCCTAAGTTTTGTTTTCTATTAGTGTCTTACACTTAGTCATTTTCTAGGCAATGTTGGTCGGTCATCACTGTGACTGATCCATCTAGTAAAGACTGAGTTATGTCTAGACTTGTATCTTGTAAAGTTACCGAGCAGTAGTTACTGTCGATCAAGTCAGAGGTCATCGAGTACTTCAGTAATAGCCAACAATTTTATGTCGAGTTGTATAGAAGTGTCAGCATCAAGCACGAGTATATGAAGAATAGTTAATGCCGAGTGTTAGAAACTTCATATGCCAAGCAAGCCAAATTCGACATATGTGTTTATAATGGTACAAACACTTAGGTAAACCATTTTGGCCAACATCTATAAAATATTTAATGTTTCTTGAGGGAATCACGGAGGTGATTATGCTTTATATTTGCAATCATTAATCCCTATTTAAGCTATCTAGCCTATCATATTTAGGGAATCCTTAAGTAGAATAAATAGAGAATCTAGATTGTTGATCTTGATCTAGGGAGTTGATTTTTGTAAGGAAACTCAGGTGCAGAAATAGCTTCCTACACTAATCTCTAAAGGAAAGTATTGTGCAAATTCTTTTTAAATCCTTGCAATTTCAGATTCGTTAACTACTTTAACAAAGATATTGCAGCCATATACCATGCATATCAAAAATAGATAGAGAAGATTGAAACACATAAACACAAAGATATGCCAGTGGAGAAAAACCTTTAAGTAAAACAACCCCACCCCACCAAAACCTGCATAATGTATTATCTTCAACACAAAGACTACAACACACTTGCAATGCAAGTTCTTTCAGGAGATGAGAGACTAGTAAAACTTATATCTCTCCCATAGAAGTAGCATCATATATATGGACTCCTCAGGACCCAAAAAATACCCAAAAAAGGAGTTTGGCATCCAACCACCAAGATCCATGCACAAAGCCACATGTACATAGCTGTTACATAATCCCAAGAATAGGCGTCCATCCCTAGAATAGACTATGATAGCTTGTCATAGAATCTGCCAAAAATAACGGTCACAAGAGAAGTGTAAGAGAATCTGTCATACCAACCTATTTTTGGCATATTCTCTTACACACACCAACCACTTCTTCTTGGGTGCCCAAATAGGCCCAAGTCATAAGATGCTCTTACACCTTTCATAGCACATTCCTTAAATAGTTTGTATGTGTCATAGGAATCCATCATGACCATTTCAGTCATGATCTCCTTACGCACAAGATGCCAACACATCAAGTGGAGTGACACATCAACATGCCAACTAGACATGTACACTCACACTTAATTTCATTATTTGCAAAAAATACATTTACAAAACAAATAATAAGAATAGAAATTATCCAAGGTTGAGACACCTTATTCCTAACATTCTCCCACTTGTCGAACACCTTGTAAGAGCAATAGGAACATAACAGGAACTTTAACCACTATAGGCCAAAAGGCCCATAGACTCTGAACACCATCTAAACTTCTTAGTGCCCACTGGTTTTGTTAATGCATCAGCAACATTCTTCATAGTATATACCTTCTCCAAATTTACCTTTCCATCTTCCACCATATCTCTCACAAAGTGAAACTGCACATCAATGTGCTTTGTTCTGGCATGGAAAGTTGGATTTTTTGCAAGGAAAATAGCGCTTTGACTATCACACCAAATAGTAATCTATTCTACATCAACACCAACATCAGAACACAATCTCCTAAGCCAAATGGATTCCTTACAAGCATGAGTAGTAGCCACGTACTCAGCTTTTGTAGTGGACAAAGCAACCACAGGTTGTCGCTTACTCATCCAACTAATGGCACCACCAAACATAGTGAACACATAAGCACTGGTGGATCTCCTGCTATCAATATCACCTACCCAATTTGAATCCACAAACCCACAAATATAAACTAAATGCAGAGATCTAGAAGAGTTACCATGATAACATATGGAGTAATCTGATGTACCCCTCAAATATCTAAATACTCGCTTAACTGCATCCCAATGTACCCATCCAAGGTTAGCCATAAACCAACTCAAGACTCCCACTACTTGGGCAATATCTAGTCTAGTACAGACCATAGCATACATAAGACTACCAACTACACTAGCATAAGGTACTCTACTCATGTCCTCCACCTCACTAGGAGATTTTGGACAATCATCTATAGATAACTTTGTCCCCATAGAAATAGGAACACAATGTGGTCTACAATCTGCCATGTTGAACCTGTCCAACATAGATTTCACATACTTACTCTAACTCAACCAAAGTTTTTTGTTAGACTTGTCTCTACTGATTTCCATACCCAAGATGTACCTAGCTACCCCAAGATCTTTCATCTCAAACTATGCTGAAAATTGAGATTTAAAATCAGAAATCATACCCTTACCCTTCCCAAACAACAACATATCATCAACATATAATACAACAATAAGAAGGTGATCATTTTCAACTCTGAAATAAACATAATGATCTAATTTCAATCTTACAAATCCAATTGACAACACAAAGGCATCAAACTTAAGGTACCACATCCTAGGAGATTGCTTCAAACCATATAGAGATTTCTTTAATCTACAAACTAAGGATTCTTTACCTTTAACAATGTAGTGCTTAGGCTATGACATATAAATCTCTTCCTCCAAATCACCATGAAGGAAAGTTGTCTTCACATCCATCTGTTCTATCTCTAAATGATATGATGAGGCAAGAGATAACAGAAATCTAATGGATGTCAACTTTGCAACAGGAGAGAATATTTCACCATAATCTATTCCCTCTACCTGTGAATACCCCTTTGCAACCAATCTAGCTTTGTACCTTTCAACACTGCCATCTGCACAGAATTTCTTCTTGAACACCCATTTACAGCCAATAGATTTTCTCCCTTTAGGCAAAGGTACAAGGTCCCAAGTTTTGTTTTTCTCCAATGAAGCCATCTCATCATCCATAGCCTCAATCCAGGAACCTACATCTTCCATGCCCAAAGCCTCTTTCATAGATCTAGGCTCATTAGTGTTAGTAATCAAAGCAAAGGCACAACTAGAATCTAACATCGAATAACCAAACCTCTCTGGTTGCTTTCTTTCTCTCATGGATCTCCTCAAGGGCTGAGGTTGAGGTTGTTCTTGCTCTTCTTCTGAACTATCAGAGCTTCTAGAGCTCTCCTCATAATTAGACCCAACATGGTCCCTCTGTTCAGTCTTCTCAGGGGTAGGAGGTAACTGAACAACATCTTTTTCCTTTTCTTTTTCATCTGGTTGTAGCATAATAGGAGAATATGTTAGCTCTCTAAAAATAACATTTCTACTATACAACACCTTACTAGTCACAGGATCCCAAAGCTTGTATCCTTTCACACCACCACTATATCCAATGAAAATACATTTGACAACTTTGTTTTCCAACTTAGATCTTTTCTCCTTTGGAACATGTGCATAAGCTTCACAACCAAAAACATGAAGATCTCTAATTGAAGGCTTCTTACCAAACCACACCTCCATGGGTGTCTTACCAACAAGAGCTGATGTAGGAGATCTGTTAACCAGATAGCAAGTAGTGGCCACAGCTTTAGCCAAAAACCTTTGTTCTAAACCAGCTCCACTAAGCATACTCTTAGCCTTCTCCATTAGTTTCCTATTCATTCTCTCTACAACTCCATTCTGCTATGGGGTATAAGGAGTTGTCTTATGCCTCTCGATACCTCATTCTTTATAGAACTGTTCAAACTTTGCTGAGCAAAACTCACCACCATTATTAGTTCTCACACACTTAATCTTCTTACTAGTCTGATTCTCTACAAGGGCTTTAAATTCCTTGAACCGACTAAAGACTTGTGTCTTACTTTTAAGGAAATAAATCCAAGTCCTTCTACTATAATCATCTATGAAAGATACAAAAAATATAGACTTGGAGATTGAAGGAACTTTTACAGGACCAAATACATCAAAATGAATAAGATCCAAAACATTAGAAGATTTGTGAGAACTAGAGTAAAACTTAACACAATTTTGTTTACCATAGACACAGTGTTCGCAGAAGTCAAACTTGAGATTGCAATCATTTAACCCCTTAATGAGGTTTTTATTCTTTAGGGTCCTAAGACCCTTCTCACCAATGTGGCCAAATCTCATATGCCACAACATCATCTTTTCTACAGGAAGCTTTCCTTCCAAAGTGTTTGCACCCTTAGGTACACTTACTGCACTGCCATCAGAACCCATTGCCATAGTCTTCTTTACTACTTGTTCAAATGGTGGGGATGAAGTGATAGCCACTCTCTTCTTTCAAATAGAATAACTATTGCATTGAGCAATGCATGCTTCAAGCTAAAACAAAGTACCTCTCATGGTACCTCTAGCGAGCACCATATAACCTCTCATCATCTTGCATCCATCTTTCGAAAAGACAACTTGCACACCTACATCATTCAGCATACTTATAGATAATAGGTTTCGTGCCAAACCTGAAATGTGCATAACTCTGTTGATTCCCTTTACTTGTCCATCAGGAAATCTGATAGTGACCCTTCTACATCCAACTATCTTTAGGTGATAATCATCACCCAAGTACACCTTTCCACCATCAAACTCTTCATATTTCGAGAACTAGTTCTGATGAGAGGTCATGTGAAAAGAAGCACCCAAGTCAACTAACCACACATCATCAGATGCATGGGCTGCCAAAGCTACAATAAAAGCATCTCCATCTTCTTGAGATTTTTTAGAAGCTGAATCTGATCCTTTCTTCTTCTTCTTCGGTTCTTTGCAGTCCCTCTCAAATTGCCCAGTTTTATCATAGTTCCAACATTTCACCTTGGACTTTCCAAGAGTCTTAGAACTCCCATGGGATTTGGATCTACCCTTCTTTGACTTGTTTTCATTCTACTTTCCTCTATCATTGGATCTCCTGTGAACAGCAAGGGCTTCCTTAGATGAATCTGAAGTCTTTCTTCGCATCTCCTCAGATAGCAGCAAAGACACCACATCATCCATACAGAATGTGACTATAGTACTTCTGAGAGCCATCACAAGATGGTCCCATGAATCTGGCAAGGAACAAAGAAGGGTCATACAATGATCCTCCTCCTCGATCTTGGCATCGGATGATGCCAACTATGCAATCAATAAATTAAATACGTTGAGATGATCAGTTAAGGATCCACCTTCCTCCATTCTTAAAGAATACAACTTCTTTCTTAGGAACAACTTATTCACCAGAGATTTGGCCTGATACATAGACCCCAAGTCATTGCCACAAAGAATTTGCAGTAGTCTCATCAAGAACATTCAGAAGAATGACATCTGCTAGACAGAGTTTGATGAGACCCTTAGCCTTTCGATCCTTGATCTCCCAATCCGCTTGCGATATCATTACAGGTTTCACATCAAGTGAAGTAGCCTCCCATAGATCGTGGTCTTCAAGCATGTCTTCCATCTTGAGTTTCCACAACTCAAAATTAGTGCCATTAAATTTCTCCACCTCCATTCTACTATATGAGGAACTTGCCATCTCAATCTGCAAATAAGATTCAAAATGCTTTGCACAAAACTCCCACTCAACTTTGAGACTAGCTCAAAAAACCCTACCCAACAACTAGGATCAAAATTTGATCAGGCTCTGATACCACTTGTAAGGAAACTCAAGTGCGGAAATAGCTTCCTACACTAATCTCTAAAGGAAAGTATTATGTAAATTCTTTTTAAATCCTTACAATTTCAGATTCGTTAACTACTTTAACAAAGATATTGCAGCCATATACCATGCATACAGAAAATAGATAGAGAAGATTGAAACACATAAAAACAAAGATATGCCGGTGGGGAAAAACCTTTCGGTAAAACAACCCCACCCCTCCAAAACCTGCACAATGTATTATCTTCAACACAAAGACTACAACACACTTTCAATGAAAGTTCTTTCAGGAGATGAGAGACTAGTAAAACTTATATCGCTCCCATAGAAGCAGCATCATATATATAGACTCCTCAGGACCCAACAAATACCCAAAAAAGGAGTTTGGCATCCAACCACCAAGACCCATGCACAAAGCCACATGTACATAGTTGTTACATGCAATCCCAAGAATAGGCGTCCATCCCTAGAATAGACTATGACAGCTTGTCATAGAATCCACCCAAAATAATAGTCACAAGAGAAGTGTAAGAGAATTTATCATACCAACCTATTTTTGGCATATTCTCTTACACACACCAACCACTTCTTCTTGGGTGCCCAAATAGGCCCAAGTCATAAGATGCTCTTACACCTGTCATAGCACATTCCTTAAATAGTTCTTACACATCATAGGAATCCATCATGACCATTTTAGTCATGATATCCTTACGCACAAGATGTTGAAACATCAAGTGGAGTGACACATCAACATGCCAACTAGACATGTACACTCACACTTAATTTCATTATTTGCAAAAAATATATTTACAAAACAAATAATAAGAATAGGAATTATCCAAGGTTGAGACACCTTATTCCTAACAATTTGTTGTCTATATAGGATGAGATCTGAACCCTAAAACATAGTATGCATGTATGTGAATGGAATGAAGCAGATCTCATATAAATAATAGAGAAGCATTTGATATAGGTAGAGATCAGTCAGAGTGACCGAGCTAAGTAGTGAAGGGAAGAATAGAGATATATTTGATTGAGGAGATCAAACTAGTATTGGAAGGAGAAGATCTATTATGAGCATCACAATGTAAACTGAAGGATTAGGTACTGAGATATTTAATAGGTGAATCAAGGTAAATCTCTTATAAAATTGGTCCTAATAGGCCTATGTAAATGTCTTAACTGAGTTCTTACTTTTTTGTAAGTTTAAATCCTTTTAGTAAGGTAGATTGAATAAGTCTGTAAGCTCTTAACAAGGTAGACCCCTCGTAGGGTAGATCATTATTTTATGATCAAAATTTGCAGCCCTAATAGGAAAACTATAATACTATAGTAGTGAAGATTTGTGGGTGTCATCCCCACCCCATTTTTACCTTTCAATGTTTTCTGGGTAACCAAAATCTTTGTGTTATGTTTCTATTTCATGGATGAAGATTAGAATGTTAGATCTATTTTAGTATTAAATTTGATATTTAATTTATGCAAGTGTGATTTATGTCAAAATGGAATTATTAGCAGATATCTGATTTACCCCCCCTCTCAGTATCTCACTTCTCATATTAGATTTCCAACAATTGGTATCAGAGCTAAGTCTCTTAAAAGAAGTCTAATCACTTGTGAGTTAAGGTCTTGGGAATGGAGGGCTACAAGTTGGGAAAGCTCATAGAGAATCATAAGATTGACATTCATCTTGCATTACATCAACTTGAAGCAGCCAGAGGTAAATTGAAGAAATCCTTA
Organism: Chamaecyparis obtusa; assembly: GCA_027943335.1. Classification (NCBI taxonomy): domain Eukaryota; kingdom Viridiplantae; phylum Streptophyta; class Pinopsida; order Cupressales; family Cupressaceae; genus Chamaecyparis; species Chamaecyparis obtusa. The sequence continues at coordinate 2,894,517 of BSBK01002287.1, read as the reverse complement.
AGCAGAAGGAGAGAATTGGCAATTCAACATAATGAAACACAATATCAAGAAGAGGATATTAGAGGTCTATTTGACAATGGTAATTCTACTGAAAGTGACAAAGCTATATCAGATCTACTGGAGAAAAACAAAATACTGAGTGAAGACATCAAAAATATGAAGAGAGAACAGGAAATACAATCAGTAAGATTTTGTGAAGTAAATGAATAGAAAATGAAAGATGAAGAAGACAAGACAATGGCTGAAGAAGACAAAAGACAAATGTCTATAAGACTTGATGAAAGAACATGTGACATGAAAAGGTTGAAAAAAATCAATTGGACATGGTGAACCAATTGCTACTTGCTAATCAAGAGTTGAGCAAGAAAGATATGGAAATCACAAATCTAAGATCAAAAAATAGCCAACTGAATAATGAACTAAGATATGAAAAGGAACTCAATGAAAGGATGAACAAACAAAATAAAGCTATGAAATACTTTGAAGAACTATTAAGATCACAAAGAAGATTTTGTGATACTTTTGGACTTGGACATGATGAGAACCTATCATCCACTAAATAAGGAGAATCATCAAAGAATGGAGAGTAGAGGAATCCAAAGTCAAAGAATAAGAAACCTACATGCCATCATTGTGGAAAGCTAGGACACACAACAAACATCTACAGAAGTAAGAATGGTAAGTCCAATCCTAAAAAAAAGTTCAATGGAAATTGTTTTAATTGCAAGAAACATTAAAATCAAGCACATGAATACAAGTCAAAGGTCAGTAATCCACCTACAACACTTAGATTCAATGACATTGTTTTAATTGTCATAAATATGGTCATAGAGCACAAGAGTGTAGATCCAAAGCTAAATGGACATCCAATAAACAAAAAAAAGTACCTAGGAAAGGTAACACATTCAATTGGGACTAAAATACATGGTATAGTTGTCATTATTATGGAGAATATGGTCATATTGGAGTAAACTATTTGAAGAGTACACATTTTAGAGGTAAATCCAAGAGTTGGATGAGTGGAATTCTAGTCTGTTACAAATGAAATAAGATTGACCACATAAAAAGAAACTACAAAGCACATATACTGAGCAATGAACAAGTCAAGAATGAAAAGACTATTGAACAAATGAGGAGCTTGATGAACAAGACATGGAAAAAGAAAGAGAATGAAAGAAGTAGTGGACCTAGTGAACCTAAGGTCACCCAATCCAATTGATCAGGTGATCACACTACTTCAAACTAAGCAAAGAAGGTATGTGAGCAACTAAATCTTCTAATGTTTTATTTTACATCAGTTCCTAACATTTGATATGTTAAAGTCCATATCTGCATAAATTGAGATGCATTAGGACATATTTGAGAAAGAAAGTACATTGCACATTTGATGTTGAACATCAGTATTTAAGTTCATAGTGACCAAGTCACTAGTGTATGTTGAGCTCCTATGATAGTCGAGATGTGATATGTACCAAGCTAAAACTGAATGGTAGTATTGACTAAGCATATATTTTATTGAGTCAACATAAGAAGGTTGAGATAGTTCTAATCACCTACTCAATGTATGAATCATTTAATGAAGCCCTAATCTGACCATTTGGAGTCTATAAAGCCAAATGTTACTGTTTATTCTAATTTCACTAGTGATTTAAGAACTTGCAAAGTGATTTTAAGGAGATTAACTAGAGCTATTTGTGCTAAGTGAAATTTGCAAATATCTTTACAGCATGTCATCGGCAAACAATCAAAGGACTATTGAAACAAGGTACTACTAAGTAACTCACATTTGTAATTTAAACCCTAGATTTTAGAAATATGGCATCTACTTCATCTAATGTAGCCAAGAAGAAAGGAAAGGAAGTGTTAAACATTTAACTTGTAAGGAATGATGTGTGTAAACCACAAAAATTTTAAGTCATTCCTGAAAGTGCAGTGAAGGGAGATCTTATGGGTACCATTTCATCAATCCCTCATAAGGTCTTGATGATTAACAATGTACACACATGCTACATGTGTAAGATCAAGGAAATAGGAGATTATGAGCTAAGGGAATCATATGACAAGCTATGCAACAATGGAGTGTTGAAGGCTAAATGCCAAAAGATTGACAAGAGAGGGTTAGTGTGTGCCCTCAATTTCCTATGAAACTTTAAGGTTGAATGGATAAATATTGTGTTAAGCCATGTACATGACATGAATATATGGTTGGAGGATGGACCAGTCAAGATTACTAAGGAGATGAAACATCGAGTCACCGGTTATCCTAGTCTATTAGGGAAGAAAACAATGAGATGCCAGAGTAAGGAAATTATTCAATCAAACACTCAAGTAGTGTGGAACAAGAGAGGAATGTCTATTTCCACTATCACTGATCTAGAAATAGATTTTGTAGTGAGAGTGATTGCTCACAAATTCTACCAGTCTAGCAGGCTAGACAATGTTCCCTATATAGCAGTCGACCAAGCATGGAATATGGTGAAGAAAGATCACACTTACGATCTTTCTAAGCTACAATTGACCTAGCTTTCTGAGAACCTTACTTCAATTAGAAAGGAAAAGAATTCAATGTGTAAGTTTGGTTCTCTTCTCACTTGTCTACTCTTCTATGTTCGGAATAGTTTTCCTACCATTGGAGATGTTCTATGGAATAACCACCAACTAGTCACCCAATAGATAAATGAGTTTTTTGATTAGTTAGGAGTGTATTTTGAGAGAGTGATGGATACTTATTATTTAGAGTTTAAAAATAAAATGAGGAAGAGGACTAGGATTCTTGTATCACTAGTGGAGAAGTACTATAATGATAAATGTTTCCTAGTGGATATTGATAATACATATGCACATGCTATTATACCAAGGGTATCATGGCTAAGGACATTACCTTATGAGGTCAATGTAGATGAGACAGTGGAAGCCATAACTATTTTATTAGCTGAGGAAATAGATAGGAAGACTAAACCTTTTGGGACTTATGAAGATGCTAAGTCTAAGATAACTATGGGATTGAAATCTTCAACCATGGACAAAAAAAGGAAGAATATAGTAAGGAACCTAGAAAAGATGCTAGGAGAAGGAGAAGAGTGAAATGAACCTCTTGAACTAACACAAGGGTTAGGAGAAGATAAATCTAGTGATTCAGAAGGGAGTGAAGAGGAGGACACTAAAGTTCCAAAGAAGGGAAAGAAGGCATTAATTATTGATCCAAGCAATAGACAATTGCAAAAACCAAAGCCCACTCCTCTTGCATTACTTAGACTGAGAACAAGGGAAGGTTCTACTGTCATAGCTATTGAGCCATGGAGAAAAATCCCAGCATCAGGAAAAAGGAAACCAGTTCAAGCTAAGGTTGTGCCGAGGAACCCCAGGAAGAAACCAAGAAGGAAGCTAATCTTGGAGAAAGATGATGATGATGAGGAGATAGATACTTATGAGAATACAAAGGAAAAGGCATCATCACAAAGAAGACAATTGACTATGGGTGAAATATGCCACAATATCAAGAGCACTATTGGATTAACAGGCTTTAAGAAAATAAAATTTGAAAAGTTAAGCAATGAGGACAAAGAGAACATTGAGGAGGCAATGCTTGATATGTTGTGTACATTAAAAATGTCACCTTTACAGATGGGGAATCTTATCCTTGAAGAGGTATACAAGAGAATTGATCATAAATGGTATTATGCCATGATGATAGAGAAACAGATAAGGGAGAGTACTCTAGCTCAAGTTATGCCAAATCTATCCCCTGAATACATAAAGCAATATATGGAGCAGTATAGAAATAGGTTTTTACCCAAGCTCCAGGCATATTCTATTTTGCAACATAAGGTTGAAGATATTGTTCAATAGAGAAAAAGGTTGTGGAAAATTATCTTTGGACTAATAATTGAGAAGAGCTCACAATCGAGTGAAGGCACATCCAGTCAAGTGGAGTTGCATAATAAGGAAGATATTGATCAACCACATAATGTAGAGGAAGAAGTGGGATAGAAGGAATAAGTGAGTGGATAATAGGATTTGATCACAATTGTGAATATCACTAAGGATACCCCAATACAAAAAAATGTATTAACTAAGGAGGAAATTCAGAAACAAATACTTGTCAAGGTAACCTTAGATAAGTTTCTACCAAGCACCAATGTAGTATTAATTCAAATACAAGATTATCCAAGGATTGAGAGTAAATCAACTATGGACACTACACCTAAAAGCTCTCATATGGTCATAGTTGAACCACAAGTCTCACAGAGTACCAATGCCAAAAAATAGGACAAGTTGACAATTACAACTAAGAATGCACCTGTCAAGGAGGAAAAGAAAGAAAAAGGAGAGGAAAGCTTGAAAGAACAAGCATAGAAGTATGCATTAGTTATAACAAGTCCTCATGTGGAGGAAAGGAATAATATTTAAGAAGAGATACCAAAGGAAAAACTGGAGCCTACAGAAAAGGAGGCCATAAAATCTCTAATATAGATGCCGAGTGGGAATACAACGAGGAAGAAATCGTAGAAGATAAACAAATATCTTGGAACACAAGTTACACTCGATGAAGTTATAGTGATTCCTAAGTGGGACACTGATAAATTAACTTATGAGAAAATTCATATATTACAAGATCTCTTGAAGAAGAAGAGCAAACAAGAAGAGTTAAGAAGAGAGCATCAGCAGAAGCAAGTTTTTCATGAGATTAAAGGTATATTTATAGAAGCTTTTGAAATGGATGATGTGAATGAGTCAACACCTATCTTGGATCAACTAGTACAAATTTTTAAGAAGGTGAATAGTGATGAAAACAAGGAAAATGACAAACTATGTAGTGTTCTGAGAGAAAGTTTGAGACCAAAGTACTGGAAAAGGTTTCCATTGAAATTGCAATAAAACAGGTAGAACTTTCTGTCTTAGTGACAAATCTGGAGAAAGTTGTGTAGAATGTTCATTCTTTGTACAATAAGTTATGTAAGGTGGAGGAGTTCACTAAGGACAATCAAGATTTGATTAATAAAATGCAGTTAGAGTTAAATTATTCTTGTCATTCACTAAGCATGGATGCAAGCTCCAACTCCATCCACTTCACTAGATTGCTACATGCATAGGGAAGATTAGATGATTTTATGGATAATGATGGATGAATAAGAGAAAGGCTAATTTCAATACAAATGATGTTAAAACCTCATATGGAGGTTATGTGGAAGTAATTAGCAATGGCAAAGGAGTTAGTAAAAAGAAACCCTCATCTCTCTATTGCTAGGAGCTTAGTGGATCTAGCTACCGAGCTAGAAATAAAGACACAGGTTTTGGAGTCTGTAAGGTCAAAATGGGACAGTGCATTAGGTATGATAATGAAGCTCCATAAATAATTTTTGGAGAAATACTTTAATACCCCTACACCCCAGCAACTTCAAGTGACAAAAATAAGGGGGAAATGATATGCCATGGTAGAATTAGTAGAAACTGAGGAAATGACATGAGGAAATGAGAGAAAAAAAAATAAGGAAAATGAAATGCTACATACAGAGATAATACAATGAGAATATCAGAAAGGTATGACATACTATTTTGTAATGTATATAGTTAGTTGTATGTCAAAAGAGTCTTATATATGTGTGTGTGTGTGTGTGTGTGTGTGTATATGTATATGTATATGTATATGTGTATATATATATATATATATATATATATATATATATATATATCTCTCTCTCTATATATATATATATATATATGTATGTATGTATGTATGTATGTATGTATGTATGTATATATATATATATATACATATATACATATAGATATAAATATATATAGATATAGATATAGATATATGTATATATATGTATATATATGTATATATACATACATACATATATATATATATATATATATATATATATATATATATATATATATATATATATATATATATATATATATGTATGTATGTATGTATGTATGTATATCTATATCTATATATGTATATATGTATATCTATATCTATATATGTATATATAGATATATATATACATATGTGTATATATGTATATCTATATCTATATATGTATACATATATATATAGATATATATATACATATGTATATATACATATGTATATATATATCTATATATATATGTATATATACATATATAGATATACATATACATATATACATATATGTATATATACATATATAGATATACATATACATATATACATATATGTATATATACATATATACATATATACATATATACATATATATATATATATATATATATATATATATATATGTATATATACATATCTATATATATACATATATATATATAGATATATACATATATATGTATATGTATATATACATATCTATATCTACATATATATATGTGTGTGTGTGTGTATGTATATATATACATACATATATATATATATATATATATATATATATATATATATATGTATGTATATATGCATACACACACATATATATATGTATGTGTGTGTGTGTGTGTGTGTATATATATATGTATGTGTGTGTGTGTGTGTGTGTGTGTGTGTGTGTGTATATATGTACATATATATATATGTACATATATATATATATATGTGTGTACATATATATATATATGTAGAATTTTTTTGAAGTCTGAGTCAAAGTCTTATGGGGAATTTTCATATTATTGAGTACTATTGTTGTAATGTAAATGTCATGACAAAGTTTTATTGTCACTAATGTAAAAGGGGGAGATTGTTGATCCCTAAGTTTTGTTGTCTATTAGTGTCTTACACTTAGTCATTTTCTAGGAAATGTCAGTCAGTTGTCATTGTGACCGAGCCATCTAGTAAAGGTTGGGTTATGTCTAGACTTGTATCTTATACAGTTACCGAGTAGTAGTTACTAGCGAGCAAGTTAGAGGTCATCGAGTACTTCAGTAATAGCCGAGAAGTTTATGCTGAGTTGTATAGAAGTGTCAGTGTCGAGCACCAGTATATGAAGAATAGTTAATGCTGAGTGTGAGAGACTTCATATGCCGAGCAAGCCAAATTTAAAATATGTGTTTGTAATGGCACAAACACTTAGGTAAACTATTTTGGCCTACATCTATACAATATTTAATGTTTGTTGAGGGAGTCACGAAGGTGATTATGCTTTATATTTGCAATCATTAATCCCTATGTAAGATATGTAGCCTATCAGATTTAGGGAATGCTTAAGTGAAATAAATAGAAAATCTAGATCGTTGATCTTGATCTAGGAAGTTGATTTGTTGTCTATATAAGATGAGATCTAAACCCTAAAATGTACTATGCATGTATGTAAATGGAATGAAGGGGATCTTATAAACAGAATAGAGAAGCATTTGATATAGGAAGATATCAATCAGAGTGACCGAGCTAAGCAGTGAAAAGAAGAATTGAGCTATATTTGATTGACGAGATCAAACTAGTATTGGAAGGGGAAGATCTGCTATTAGCATCATAGTGCAAACTGAAGGATTAGGTAGTGGGATATTTTAACATGTGAATCAAAGTAAATCTCTTAATAGAGTGGTCCTAATATGCCTATTAAAATCTCTTTTTTGTAATTTTAAATCCTTTTAGCAAGGTGGATTGAATAAGTTTGTAAGCTCTTAACAGGGTAGGCCCCTCACAAGGTAGATCATTAGTTTATGATCAAACTTTTTAGCCCTAATAGCCAAACTTTAATACTATAGTAGTGAAGATTTTTGGGTGTCATCCCCACTCTAGTTTTACCTTTCAAGGGTTCTGGGTAACCAAAATCTTTGTGTTATGTTTCAATTTCATGGATGAATATTAGAATGTTAGATCTATTTCAGTATTGAATTTGACATTTAAGTTATGAAAGTGTGATTTATATCAAAATAGAATTATTAGCAAATATCTAATTCACCTCTCCCTTTCAGTATCTTGCTTCCCATATTAGATTAACAAAATATTAAATCCTTTAATAGGTTCACACCTAATAGTGTGTATTGTAACCTTTAACAATGTTGGCTTCTCATAGAGCTCACTTCAGAAGAGTGAAAAATTGGTAGCATATTACTGGTGGTTTTTCCCATATTGGGTTTCCACATTAGATCCTAGTGTTATACTTGTGTGAATGTTATTTTTTGTTAAAATTTTTATATTCTACAAGTTGATTTCTTTTGGACAGTGGACTATAAGTTTTATGTTACTGATATATTTTTATAGAGACCGAGTGAATTGTTGAATAGATCTAAGTTTGTTGTAAGAGTTTATAACTGGAATTGGTACATCTTGTTGGCAAGTGATGTTTTGGGGCACTAGGGATCACTTGAGGGTTTTCATTTATGGAAACACTTATGCTAGATTGATCGCATGCAGATAGTTTTGGTACTAGAGTCAAAGTCATGAAAATGAATAAGTACAGAATCAGGATAACAGTGTACTGTGGTACAGTTTTGGTTAGTGATGACACTGTATGATGTATTATGGCTTACAAAGCTAGTAGAAGGTATTTTGGGATATTTATATGCTTTATTTATGATCGCATGTGTTTGGTGATCAGATCAGTGAGATACAATGATATGAAGGTATGCGAAGACAAAGAATCGATGTAATAGGACACACAAATAGTTGCGATGATTGAGAGAAGGATAGTGGATATGGTAACATGCTAAGTTAGATGGATGAAGTATATTGCCAACACTTTGGTAATATAAGATCGTCGACTCTATTTTTATCATTTACATAATTTATTATTATATTTTTTATGGTATTTTTGAAGCCGGCTACATGGCAGATTTTGTATAAGTATAGAGTGTTTTGTGAAAGCGATAAGTATGATTATGATGATGATGTAATGGATTCAAATCTGAGAGTGGAGAGAAGATGCGAGATCAATGTTTGATAGAGCTACAACTAGAACTATCTAAGGGAAGTGCTTGTATTATTCATTTTTGGAGAACTCTTTTGAGATAGTTTTTGAGTGTAAGAGTTGTATGATCACCACCTTTAACCAAGTCTTTTGTATCCCCTGATAAGGTTTTGTATTCCTCTAACAAGGAAATGTACTATGTAATAATCATCTCCTAACAGGGCTAGATCTCCTAACAAGGATATAATATTTTAGTGCATAGTTGTGGGTATCATCCCCACTGGGGTTTTCCCTTTGACAGGGTTTCCTCGAGAATAAATCACAATGTCATGGCTTATCTATTGTGCTTATATGTTCTTTTTATTTCAAAATTGTTATGGTTTATTTATAATTGGTTGAAGTTTAAATTAAAGTGTAGTAATATTGAAATAACCCCCCCCCCATCTTAGTATTACCTAATCCTAATAGTTGGTATCAGAGCTATTGGCCCTTGGAGAGAAATCCTAACAGCTTAAGGGAGATCAGAATGGATTCAGAAAGTTTTCAAGAGAACTTTGAAGCAGCACTTGAAGATCTGGATAAAGAGAAGGCTAAGAATGGTGTGTTGAAATTCAAACTGAGAAGACCAGAAGGTTTCATTGGGAAACTAAAAGAATAGCTTGAAACTTCAAGAAGTCAGAAACAAGACCTTATGAATAAGATCAATGAAGATTTGGAGAATGATACATCAGATCAAGTGAAGAAGATGGAGCAAGAAAAAGATAAAATCAATCTTCTGATGATTAAAGGGATTCAACATGAAAAATATGCAAGAAACAAAGTTGAAGAGTCACTAAAAGAAGCTAATGAGCAGATAGGACAAATGAAGATTGAACTCAATCACTACAAGGATAAGTGTCAGGAATTGGAGAAGTACAATTAGATCATAAAAGGAGAACTCATTCAATCCAAATTACACATTGAGAAGTTGCACATGAGCAGTGATAAAACTGATGAGAAAAGAGAAAGACAAAAACCTAAAGGAGACATGACTGGAGTTGGATTCAATGAAGCAAAATGTTCTAAGACCAATGAAGAAGTAAATGAAGAAAAGACTGAAGAAAGACCTACTCATGAAGAACCTAAAGAACATATTAGACCTTTCAGAGGTAGATGCTTTGGATGTAACAAAGTTGGACACATGCAAAGAGCTTTCAAAAGTAAAGGTACCTCTAAACCCTTTACCAGTTACTATTATAAATGTTATGATTATGGACACAAGAAAGCAGATTGTAGAAAACCAAATCAATCTAGGTATAAACAAGATTGTGTTAGAGAAGAGTCAACAACCAAGATTACATGCCTCAAATGTAATAACTTTGGGCATACTACAAGGTATTGTAAGCTACAAGTAAATTAGGATAGAAGGAGACCTCCTACATGTTACAAATGCAACAACCTTGGACACATAGAAAATTTTTGCAGATACAAGAGAAGAGGATCAAGAGAACAAAGAGGACCACCTCCTGTGGTTATAAGGAAGAATGTTGGTGATAGTGGAATAAATATTAATGAGTATATGAATGAGTTTCAGAATCATTTCAAGAAATCAAAAATTAAAGAGGATGACAAGATATGGAAGGTGAAATAATTCAATGAGGTATTATTTCAGGGAGAGACAGTAGATGATATTGTGTCTTCGCATGATGAATTCTTTGAGACATCAACCTAGAAGGCCACATGGCCTTAGGGGGAGCATTGGATGCAGATAACAGAATATATCTAGCCCATGTGTATGTGGAGTAACCTCATGTGAGCTTAGGTATGGTATGTATAGATACTATGGAGTGTGTGATTGAGAGCACAACACTTTGAGATTCATTTTCTATGTTTGCAAGTTTTGTGTTGACTGGACATCATGTGAAGTTGAGCTACTTGTGATTAATGCACTTACTCAACTTGCAAAGGATAAAAGAGCTAGAAACGCATAATTTCTCCACCATTTTTTGATCAAGGACTAAGGAGCTTGTAGAGTTGTGAAGCATTTCAATTCATCTAGCAGAGAGATTGTGTGATTGCGTGAAGAAAAGCTCAAGATTTTTGTGTGTTAAAGGTATTTAGACTTATAATCTTTGAGAATCTATGGATGCACCCATTATCTTTGATGTTGTTGATAGACCTAGGTATAAGTTTAAGAGACATCCATTTAAGTCTTGTGAGGATGCTCCAGAAGAAGCATTTGCACAAACCCTTGTTGGTGTATTGCACGTAGAAGATATTAGGGCATATATTCACTACAAGTATGAAATCATAGGAGATGTGAATATTTATAGTGAGTTGGATGCAATGATAGAAGTAGATGGATCTATAGTAGAGGAGTTCAAGCACCTAGAGGATCAGTCTATCATTAAGCTAACCCTACTAGTAGAATTCACAGAAACAAAATGGTTTAAAATAATTCTTAGCAAAATCCATGATCAATTTGTTTGGAATGGAGAACAACTAGTAAAGATATGTGCACAGATGATTCATGATATAATAGGTCTAGATAATGAAGGATCCCTTCCAGTAGGAGAAAATAATATAAGGAAATAGGTGGAAACCCTTACCCATTCAAAGTGGGATAAGAGGGAAATGATAGTCAATGACATCTTTCAACAAGATTTTAGATTGGTGGCAATGATATTGGGCTACAAATTATTCTATAGTAGCAGACCTAACTCAGTTTCTACTAGAGTTATCATGATGGCCTATAGGATGGTCAAGGAAAACAAGAAGTACAACCTTTGCAAAGTACTTGCACAATAGTTCCTAGAAAATGTAAAGGTCATAAAGAAAGATAAGACTAAGGCATTTAGGTTTGGGTCATTGTTGGTTCACATGTACATTCATATCATTCACAAGTTCCCTAGCATGCACCCTAGGACATGGAAAGATAATGTACCCACTGGAATTAAGATCTCAGAGAGCTATCGAAGATAGGACAAAAATTGGGTAGATGGAGAGCTATTTGGTATGACTAAGATTCTACAAAGGCAGATGAAGGAAAGGTATAGGATACCTAATGATTTAGTTGAAAGGTATAAGGACACTATCTATTTCATGGTTGAGACCGATTATGTATGTTTTGAAGTAGCGGAACCGAGAAAGAAATGGTGTTACCCTATAGGGTATGAAGTTAGTAATGAGATTCTAACCATGCAAGTAGAGCATGTACTGGAAATAGAAATAGACCCTACTAAAGAGAAATGGGGAACATATAGGGAGAAATCTGAAAAAATTCAGAGAAGAACAAGAAAAAGTAACAAGGAAGAGAAAGATCAATAAAATTATGGAAGATATCACTGCAAAGGTAGGAATCACTAGGGAGCAGTTAAAAAACATAAGAACAAAGATGGAAGCATCTTCAAGCATGGCTATTGATTCACCTACCCCTTCTGAGGCAAAGAAGAAAGTTAATCCTACACCTGACATAATTGACCTATCACCTACACAAGAGGAGATGGTACAAGAAATTATGCCTATGAACATTCCTAGAAGATCTACAAGATCTACCAAGCAGAGCAGTCCTAAGGAAAAAGAAGTGGAAAAGAAGAAGAAAGAAGAAAAGGTAATTGAGAAAGAAGAGAAAAAAGTAGCACAAAGGGATCCACAAACTTTATGGAAGCCAGGCCTTAAATCACTACAGAAAAGAGTGATAAAAGATGGAAACTTGAAGACAGTGGACAAATATTATGAGAGATATGATTATGAGAATCAAGCAATCATTGAAGATACTATCATTGAGTATCTAGAATAACTTTTAAGAAAAATCTGTTAGAAATAGAAGGGAGTATCCCTAAGGAACTGTATAGTAAGTTGGAGATCAGAAAGAAGTTGGCACAATTAGAAGATGAGAACATAAGGAATAAAGCTATTGAGGATATGTTACCTATTGTCTCAATACAAGAAAGGGAGAGGATAATAAATGCATTAAAACCCTTGTTGAGGACAAAGGACAAACTAGTGAAAATCATGGCTAGAAAATATGATGAAGTAATTGAGGACACTCAAAAGCCACTAGATCAAATCCTAATGAGTGATATGCCAAAGAAGACATCACCTCCCAAGGTTACCAAGTCTACATCTTTGGGATTGGGAGAAAGTTCCAAGGTAGTAAAAGGAAGTGAACAAGCTAGCATACAACCTGGCTTTTATGTCTCTGGTGTGCTTGTGACCTTTGACACTTTGCATGATGAAAATGATCCATTTTTGGATAACTTAGACACTGTGATGGAAGTTGAAGTGCAAAGATAGGTAGAGGAAGAGAAAATAGAGGAGAAACGGGAAGAGAAGTTATAGGAAAAAGAAACATAGAAAGAAGAAAGGAAGGAAGATGAGACTAGAACAGAGAAAGTAGTTGGGGTTAGAATGGAGAAAAAACTTGAACCTAACACCTCTTCTACTTTATTATTGGAAAGTATAGCCAAACTGGTGAGTGTTGATGTAGATAGCATGGATGAGGATGAGCTTATGAGGCTATCCTTCATGGCCTTTGCTAAGGCTAAGGAAAGGTCAATGCAGAAAGGGGATAAAAGAGTAAAAGTAATGACTAGGGATGTAGAGATAGTAAATAAACTAATTCCTACACCAATTATCTTTCAAGGAAAGGATGAAATCATAGAACCTAGGCATGGCACTGGATATCTTTGATAGTCACGTTGAGTCATTGCTGAAGGCTGTAGAAGAAAAGGTAGGGAAGAGGTTCTTGGAGAAGAAATTGAGAGAAGTCTGTCAGTCCATCTCATGGGACTTAGATATTCTCAAGGCTACTACTCTTAAGGCTAAGTGTTGTGTAGCACAAGGCAGAAAGATTTACATTTACTACATAAGTCCTTGTAAATATGTAAAGAATAGTGAGGAAATTATAGCCACAAATAGGGCTTTACTTGATAGTCTGATGGATAGTTGTGAAACATCTTCACTAGATGTAATTGAAATGGATAAATAAGCATCCAAGCTATTGGATAAAATCAGTGCTTTGGAAATGGAGAAAGGGAGAGTGGTAGACAGATTTGGCTTGTTCAAGAGCCTAATAACCCCTAAGATTTCAACGCTTGAGACACATCTATCAGAGATGGAAAAGGTTGAAGGATCAATGTATATGTCTATACCTACTGAGCTTAAGGCAGTAAAGATAGCATCATATGCACAGAATGGATTGATCCATCTCAGTGATCTTTTGATCAAATCATGGGTTGCGGAAGTGAAGACCTTGGAAAACTCTTTCCAAGATATCTTAAAACTAGTGAGTAAAAACTAAGCCTTTTTGTGCTTAGAAAGTTTTGAAATTTTGAAAGTACCTTTTCCATTAATGTCAAAGGGAGAGGAAGAGAAGAGAAAAATGAAGAAAGGAAGATTAGAGAAGAGAAGAAGAGAAGAGAAAATAAGGAGAAAATAAAAGAATTAAAAAAAAAGAGAAAAAGAACAAAAAAAAAGATATGTATATAAGTAGAAGGGAGATAGTGCTTAAACACTTAGTCATTTTTGGCTAAGTGTTGTCATCAATGCCAAAGGGAGAGATTATTCGCAAGTGATGTTTCGGGGCACTAGGGATCACTTGAGGCTTTTCATTTATGGCAACAATTGTGCTAGAGTGATTGCATGCAGAGAGTTTTGGTACCGGAGTCAAAGTCATGAAAATGACTAAGTACAAAATTGGGATAATAGTGTACTGTGGTACATTTTTGGTTAGAAATGACATTGTATGATGTATTATGGCTTGCAAAGTTAGCAGAAGGTTTTTTGGGATATGTATATGCTTTAGTTAAGATCGCATGTGTTTTGGTGATTAGATCAGTGAGATACAGTGATTTGAAGGTATGTGAAGACAAAGAATCAGTGTAGTAGGGCACATGAACAGTTGCGATGATTGAGAGAAGGATAGTGGATATAGTAATGTGCTAAGTTAGATGGATGAAGTATATTTCTGACACTTTGGTAATATAATATTTTCGACTCTATGTTTATCATTTACATAATTTATTATTATGTTTTGTATGGTATTTGTGAAGCCGATTGGATGGAAGATTTTGTATAAGTATAGAGTGTTTTGTGAAAGTGATAAGTTTTTTTTATGATGATGATGTGATGGATGTGAATTTGATACCAGAGAGCAGGTGCAAGATCAATGTTTGACAGAGCTACAACTAGAACTATCTAAGCAAGGGAAGTGATTTTATTGTTCATTTTTGGAGAACTCTTTTGAGACAATTTTTTAGTGTAAGAGTTGTATGCTCACCACCTTTAACCAGGTGTTTTGTATCCCCTAACAAGGTTTTGTATTCCTCTAACAAGGAAATGTACTATGTAATAATCAGCTCCTAACAAGGCTAGATCTCCTAACAAGGATATAATATTTTAGTGCATAGTTGTGGGTATCATCCCCACTGGGGTTTTCCCTTGGCCAAGATTTCCTCGAGAACAAATCATGGTGTCATGAGTTATGTGTTGTGATTATATGTTATTTTCATTTCAGCATTGTTATGGTTTATTTATAATTGGTTGAAGTTTAAATTAAAGTGCAATAATACTTGTACTATGTGATTAAAATAATTATATTTTTCTACACTTTTAGTTTGATATGTACAAAGGAGCATTAAGCACCACTTTCCCTACCTACAATGCATTTTCAACATCCAAATAAATAAGCTAGCTTACTCACATTCATAATCTAAATTTTTTAAAAAAAACCCGTCATATTGTTTTCAGCAAACAATCACAAGAAAAAAAATAGCACAATGACATGAGCTTGCATTGTAATAAAAGGTTCAACAACCTTAAATATCTTTACAAAACATCAATGCCTCTCTAATTTTATCAGATGTGGATTTGAGAAGAATGGCAAGTAATAAAATAATATCTAAAAAATCAAATTAAAAATAGAAGTGAAAATAAATGCTATAATAATCAATGTAATAATCATAATATTTATTATTGAAGTTACAAGGTTCAAATAAAGCTAGAATAATAATTGTAAGTAACAAACAACAATAAGACAAAATGGTAATGCATAAAAAATATATACAAAGCCAATGTCAAAAATAAGCTCAAAAATATATGGAATTCTTGGTGCTTCAACTCTGTTAGCGCCACCTAGATGCAATGAGTGCTAAGTATTCCATTCATTCTCATGAGAGATGAGTTTGTTTGAGCGACTGTGAGTTCATGAAACATGGGTCAATGATTTTGACTCAAAAAAACTACATAGATGAATCGTAATAGCAATATCACAATTTGACTTGTTGTAGAAAATATCTCCTAATTATCAATTGATGAGCTTAAAGGGCTTTCTAATGATTGTTTCATAAGGCACAACACCTTTTGAAGCTTTTGCAAATGGGATTGCAAGTAGATTGTGTTTAAACATGGAGCAAACTTCATAGTTAAGTGAGCTCAAGTAGTAGTACTAGGATGGGTGACCTTCTGAAAAGTCTTGATGCTTCAACTCTATGAGAACCACCTAGATGCAATGAGTGCTAAGTGTTCCATTCATTCTCATGAGAGATGGTTTAGTGTGAACCACTACTCATGAAAAATGGGTCAATGATTTTGACTGAAAAAAGTAAATATAGTTGAATCATGATAGCAATATCACGATTTGACTTGTTGTGGAAAAATATCTCCTACTTATCGATTGATGAGCTTAAGGGGCTTTCTAATGAATGGTTCATAAGGCACAACACTTTTTGAAGGCTTTGCAAACAGGGTTGCAAGTAGAGTGGTATTAAACATGGTGGAAACTTCATAGTTAAGCACATTCAAGTTGGAGTAGTACTGGGATGGGTGACCTCCTAGGAAGTCCCAATGCTTCACCTCTATCAACATCACCTAGATGCAATGAGTGCTAAGTATTCCATTAATTCTCATGAGAGATGGGTTCATGCAAACCACTACTCATGAAACATGGGTCAATGAGTTTGAATCAATAAAACTACACAGTTGAATCCAGATAGTAATATCACAATTTGACTTGTTGTGGAAAAATATCTCCTACTTATCGATTGATGAGCTTAAGAGGATTTCTAATGAATGTTTCATATGGCACAACACTTGTTGAAGGTTTTTCAAATGGGGTTGCAAGTAGAGTGGGTTTAAATGTGGAGGAAACTCCGTAGTCAAGTGTACTCAAGTTGGAGTAGTACTAGGATAGGTGACCTACCAAAAATCTTGTTGCTTCAACTCTATGAGCAACTAAATAGATGAATCTTGATAGCAATATCCCAAGTTGTGTTAGTATAATGGTACTAAATTTAACATTTAATTGTATTGTACATATAATATTTAAATATAGATTTTGATATGGTAGTTTATTTAATTTACTTTCAATATTTTTTATATTTAAATATTTAAGAATTGCAATTGATGCATAATCATGTGTCTTAGGAAAGCAAATTTTGAAACTTGATTGAAGATTTCAAGTGAGTTTTATGGAGAAGTGGTTATGTTAAAGTGATAGGTCATTTTAGTTAAAATGGGCATATAAATGTGCTTTGGAAAGACACTTTTTAAAACTTTATCCAAGCTTTCCAAGTGACCTTTATGGGGAAGAAGTTATGTTAAAGTAACAAGTCATTTTAAATTAAAATGTGATCTACATATCATATTGCTTTTTAGTCAATATTTTCTAGAAGTCTACAAATAATATTGGTTGAAGAAGGCATGTTCGTGCAATAGTAAGATTTTCATATTTCATAATGATTTTTGTAGAACCGTAAGACACTTTCTTAAACTTAATTGAAATTCCAAGTGGTGTTTATGAAGATGAAGTTATGTTAAAATTGTAAAATATAAAATTTTCATCATTCATATTAATTTTTAACAAGATGCAAGGTAAGTCTATTTTATACATAAATTTTTTAACTAATTTTTATATAAATTTACTCTCTAAAATGAAGTCTAAATATTCTTCAATCTTCTTTGTATAATATTACAAATTAAAATATATATATATATAATACAACAATATATTTATGTTTAAATAGAGGTAAGGAGTTGAAGATGGATTCATTTATAATATTCTGTGTAACATTTTCAAATTAATAATTCTTTCACAGTTCATTGATTGAAAATTTGATTGTTTTCTTATGAAATTTCAAAGTACAACATTTATAGTCTTGCATCGAGGATTTTATTTGGTTAGTTAAACAAGATTTTTAAATCTGAATCCTTCTACAAAATTATAGGAGAAAAAGCAAAATAGAACAATCAAAGAACAGTTCGGTAAACAGCTGCAAAGATCTTGTTATCTTAATGATTTTTTTTAATAGATAATATATTACTAAAAGGAAAGTACTGAGGTAGAATGATCCACAGATCAAGTAATACCAGAGATATTGTTCAGAACTGTAAAGCAAGAGGCTAAGACATTTTTACAAAGCTAACAATAAGAATGCCAATTGCACTCTGCCAGAAGTTAATATTGTGCGAGTCACTGGAAGGCTCAGTACCAATTTGTGTCACATTTTTCGAAAGACTCTAAACTATTGTCAAACAGCCAAAGAAAAAAAACGTATGAAAGATCCTCCTTCAAGATGATTTCTCACTGCATATATAATGGAATAGTAAACAAGCAAATCCCATAGATGCTCATGTTGTCACATTTGAACAAGGGCAAGGGCAGTAACCAATAGATTGGATCAAAGACTGATGCCTAGCTATGCAACATGCTTAATTGTTGTATCTTTAAAACTCAAAATGATGCATGCCCAACAAGAAAAATTGAAAAAGTACTCTCATTCAGCCGGTCCATTAAACTATACTCGTGACTTGAAACCTGATTACGGGCTTTATCAGACTCTTTTAAAGATGGAAAAAAGTAGTATGGAAACCACATGTTTCCTAGTTGAAAAGCCTCAGAATGGCCCCAGTTTGCTTCACCAAATCTCTTATTTCAGCATGGCCCCTTTTTGCTTACAACAATAACAGGGCATGTAGCATTCTGTGAGTAGTAATCACTCACACTTCCCATGATTGTTATGCACATTGTCAATCATTCACAGGTACATATTTGGCTTTATAGAACCCCATAATATATTTTGTCTAAATGCTTTACCTGTCATGTCTGTTCTTTCACATTCTCGATACAAATTCGCAAAACTCGATACATTCTATTACAAACTAAGCTACTACAACCATTTATAAAAAGTAATGTCCAATACAACCAAACATTAATATTTAGAACCCTGTACTAATGGAGCATCGTAAAATATTTTAGAGCCCTTTATTGATGGAGCAGCAGATAGGTTTCATTGGTTCAGAAAAATTAAATCAAGGAACCCCAAAAAAAATCTCAAGGTATGGGCAAAAGCTTAGTAGAATGCAGAAAATCTAAGAGCGTGGGCAGAAGCTCAGTGGCATGGATAGACATTTTCTGGCATTGAACATAAACGGGTAAACTTCTGGCTATATTTTCAGCTCTGCCCTATCTATATCTATACAAATTATATAGCTGACATAGCCCTGGATTTTTTGAATTACCCAAATATAATCCCCCAACACAAATTACCATTATCATTCTGTCCTTGTACATAACAATTCCCAAGGTCTGGTGCAGTCTTTCTCGCCTCACCAATAGAATCCAAAGATACTTGATACTGCTATCTCCATTCGGATCACACACAAACACATTGGCCCCATTTTTACAATTCCAATAGATTTTCTGGTTCTGCATGAAAATGCTTGGAAAGTAGCTAATTATTTTTTTTCCAGGCTTTGCATGCATTCTTTTCTCAAAGCGAGCATCTCTTATTTCCCATCTCTGTTCTGCAGATCTATAAATCAAAACAATAATTTCTTTCTTTTTGAGAAGGTTAAGATTTCCAATTATAACAGTTATCTGAAAGTCTTTTCCTTGGGATCAAACTTGAACTGCACAGCCATATCATCATGATATTTTTTCACAAAATCTGAAAGCTTGCTTCTTATTGTCAGTATTGCATCTTCAAGACAATGGGATTGCATAGTTAGTGCCTGTTCTCTTACAGTTATAAACCAAGAGGCCCCCATCTCCTGCTCTAAAAAACCATTCTAAGTCCCTACATCTCCACTCTTCATTAAATATCTTCTTGTACTTCAGCCTTCTACTGACATCATAGAAAGCAAGCCCATTGGAAGATCCATGTGTCTCATCATAAAGTTCCATCACCAGCCACCTTTACACATTGATCTTCTCCCATAGATTGTGAAAGTAAGCAAAGCCAAAAATAATACTTTGCCATGAAGTAGAAACGACTTGCATTTGAAACAGAGTATGGAGAGGAAATTTTCAAGATGTCCTCTGGAATATGACCTGATAGAATTGATTATTCCCTACCTTCTGCTCTACCTTCTGCTCTATTGTCTGAGGTATCCTCTCTACTTGAACTTTCCCCTCTATTTTCTGCATCCATGGCATGTATGCTTGTTGAATTCATCCTCATTGCATGAGCCAACTTGAAGAGTAAGCCAATTGGTATGATGTCCAGTTGATCTAGAATCAACTTTACCCTTGCCTTATGTGTCTTTTCTTGAGCCTAAACCATCCTCTCTGCATGGCCCAATACCATGTTATCCACTTGATAAGGTTGCTTACTTCTTCTTAAAGAACTCTAAAAAACATCTCTTTCATTCTCTTCACTGAGAATTCTATCCCAGCAAATTTTCATCTTCTTAACATTATGGATGAAGCTTGAATTGTCAGCTTCTCTCTTGGAATCCATCATTTCTATGAGGTGCCTCTAACAAACCCCAAACTTGTATTATAAGAAATCCTCGACCAATTTTTGAAATTTCGGTACTTTGGTTATTATTTATCGACCCAAGCATTTTGGAGCCTTGTATTGTGTTCTATGTCAAAAAATTGGATTCCTCCATAATTTTCAATCATAGTTATTTCAATCCTTCTTCACCCTCAGCAGGAACTTCACTCCTCCAAACAAACGGCTAATTTTTGAATTTTCAAAAATAGGGTCACGTCAAACCCCCCGGAGACAAATCTCTATTAATCCTAATCTTATTCCAATCTTTCCAACGACAGCTTGTGGCATACCCTTTAATCCGCCTCTTCCCAAAAAAGCCTGGACGGAAACTCACTGGGAGATACACAGAAGGAGAATGGTGCTCTTAGATCCCCCCAGGAAATCAGTTTAACATTTCATTCACAGACCTCCAGTCATCATGTCTCAAAGAATTTGGAAGCCGGTGCAAGGGAAGGAGCCTAAGTTGGATGGTCACATTTGCACTAGCGAGCAAGAGCCACAGGACTTACGAACTGCCGATACCCTGCAAATGCCAACCGGAGATTGCCCCCCAAGGGCACTGGCGGCTTCAAAAAATAACTAGATACCAACTATTACATTTTCAGATGAACTCATTGGGCAAAGAAATCTCTTCCTCCTCCAACATAGCATAATTTGTAAATTCTGGAACATAAATGTGTCTTTTGATGAATTTAAATCATGGGTTACTAGCAAATGGGGAAATTGCTCCCAAATTGACACTTTAGATAAGGAAAAGGGATATTTTCTTGTCCAATTCACAAACAAAGTTGCTAGAGACAAAATCTACAAGACAAAAGGGTGGTTTCTTAACCACTCAAGGCTCCATATGCAACCTTGGTCTCCTAACTTCACCAGTTCAAAGAACATCATCAGGTTTATTCCGATGTGGGTGAACCTCAACATTCTGCTAATGGAATACAGAGATCAGGAAATCATTCAGATTATTGGAAACAAAGTGGGTATATACTTGTCTCACCACTTTGACAAATCCATGGCCTCGGTTTGGATTAGCCTGCTTATGAATGTGGAAAAGGAACTTCCCAAATCCATCAAAATCATCTCCAAATTCGGATCCTGGACTCAGCTGATCTCATACAACTCTGATGATCAAATAGAGGAGGAACAGGACCATGTACCGCTAGTAACATCCTCAGGGAAACAGCCAATCATAGAGTAGAGTCCGACAAACCATGACCACACTCAGGAAGACAAATTTATTCAAAGCATGAATGTTTTCCTCTGGTTATTGCTCTACAAATTAGAAAATTTCAGTAATAGGGCTCCCTACACACAAAAATACTTAATGAATACAAATTCAGTTAAAACAGGGATCCAAATCCAGAATATTGGCTCTTAGAAGAATCGGCTCCCGAGGGCTTTCTATCTCACTCAGGGGAAAGATTTCGGATCAATGTGAATGCATATGAAGCAATCCTCAGTAACAATAGGGGGCCAAGCATTTCTCTACCAAATACACCTTCGACGACAATACCCCATCTCCTTTCCAGCTTCAATCTTAATTTGTTGGAAAACATTATTTCCTTCTGGTTTAGGGAAGTCCAAAAGGACATGCTAGAGAATATTGCAGACCAAGTTCTTCAAGAAGACAGTATAGTCTGCATTTCATCAGAGCAGGATAGTCCAAAGAGGGGATCTTTCCAACACTCTTCAGAAAATGTAGAGCCTCTTTCTACAGATGATGACATTTTGGGAATTAAACTTTGTGATCTGAGGGATTCTTTAAAATCCAAAAACCCAGTCTCATCCTCTTCCTCACCTAGCCCCAGAATTACTGCCCCTGAACTTAAACCTAGCAACTCAGGGTGTAGGAAATCCTCCCGAATCAGGAGCAAGGGGCAAAAGGAATCAAAGAAGGAGTCCTCACCTGACCCTATGAACTTCTCTGTGAGAAACAAAATGAAAGGGGGACTCATTTCACTCAAACCGCTTAACCACAAATCTCAAGATTCCTTAAGTGACAATAAGCAGTATAAAAGTCATGCAAGATCAGAGGAACCCATGTCTTCAAGACTACAAGCGGTTTATGACCTCTTTGGATGCTCATCTTTGCCCAACTCCTCAACAAACTCCCCTTCTTCATTGATGGAGAGAATGCTTGAAGATGATTATGTAGAGGATGAAGAAAGAATCATGGATATTGAATCTTTAGAGCGAGACATTGAAGGTTCTCAAACCCCTCCGGTCAAGTTAGGAAGCCAAGCTCCACTAGGTTTGATGAAAGTAGACCATAAGATTTCTATGGATTGTGGCACAATAAAGAAGAAAGGCAGAGGTAGGCAATCGACAGTCACTCTGAGGGAGGAATCTGGAGAAGAGTATGATCAAACCAAAATTACCACATTCTTAAATGTAGGGAAGGGGAAGTTCCTTCCCAAGTTCCAATGAGGATCCTATCTTGGAATGTTAGGGGTCTCAATGCCCCTAACAAGCAACAGATGGTCAAACGCTGCATCTGGACATCGAAAGCTGATATCATTTTTCTTCAAGAAACCAAAATGAATAAGGACCAACTCACCAAATTTCTTCTCACTCTTGGAGATTGGCATGGCTTAGGGGTGGATTCTATTGGGTTGTCTGGTGGACTGGCAATCATTTGGAACTCCAGGTCCTCACACTATTCTCACATTTAGGATAATTCTAATTGGATGGGTGGTAAAATCACAATCATTTATTCCACATTAGATGTTTATGTTTTAAACGTCTACGGCCCTATCTCCACCAGCAAGAAAGTGGTAGTTTGGGGTGAAATCAGTAGATGGTTCCTTCAATGGTCAACAGGGCATTTCATCCTGGGTGGAGACTTCAACGCCATTATTCACCTCTCGGAGAAATTGGGAGGATCCTTAAGAAACTCACAATCCTAGTCTGACTTCAAAGATTGGCTTCAAAAAGAGGACATGATGGAAATTGAATCAGATAAGGGAGTCTTCACTTGGTCTAATAGGAGACCAGGAATTGACAACATATCAGAAAAACTGGATAGATTTCTCTTTAAGGGGGACATAACCTCATTTCCCTTCACTATGAAAGCCTCTATTTATCCATCATCAGGTTCAGATCACTTTCCTATTCAGCTTGATATTGTGGAAGAGGACAAGCCTCAGAGATGCTCCTTCAAATTTGAAAATATGTGGCTTAAGGAAGCCCTATTCATTGATTTAATAGCCAATTGGTGGGGGGAGGTGAAAGTCAAGGGTTCCAAACTTTTTTGTTTTGTGACAAAACTAAAATACATCAAACAAAATCTGCTCATTTGGAACAGGACACACTTCAAAAACATTTTCTCAACAAAAGAAGAAATAGAGCAAAAGCTCACAACCTTAAATGAGACTATTATACAATTTGGTATGAATCTAGAATTGTTCATGGCTGAAAAAGATCTCTTAAAGGATCTAGAGGACATCTTGAGTAAGGAGGAGATCTTTTGGAAACAAAAATCAAGAGAAAATTGGCTAGCAACAGGGGATAAAAATACTAGATTCTTTCATTCAAGCACTAAGAATCACAGAAACATCAATAGGATTCACCAAATTGTTGATTCTCAAGGCTCTCTTCTTGTTGATCCAAAGGAGACTCAAAAGGATATTGTTAATTACTATTCCAATCTACTAAATAACTCAAATAGTTCATCTCTCATAAATCAGCGAGATCTTCTAAACAACATCCCCTCAATCATCTCAGAAGCTGATAATCGGGTTTTGCTGAAACCTTTCTCTGAAGAAGAAATCCTGCAAACTTTGAAACATATGGCTCCAGACAAAGCCCCTGGGCCGGATGGCTTTCCCCCTAGTTTCTTCTTGCATTGCTAGAGCGTTCTTGGGAAGGAGTTTACAGCGGCATTGGAATCAGCCAGAGCCTCAGGTAGATTCTTATCAAAAATCAATAATACTTTCATTGCTCTCATTCCTAAAAAAGAAAACACTAATGCCATGGATGAATTCAGACCTATTGCTTTATGCAATACCATTTACAAGGTCTTGTCAAAAGCCTTAGCAAATAGACTTAAACCTCTTCTAGGTAGAATTATTGGGGAAGAACAAACTGGCTTTGTCCCAGGAAGATCCATCTTTGATGGAATCATTATTGCCCAAGAAGCCATCCACTCCATTCAACATAATAAACAACCTAGTATGATCATTAAGCTAGACATTAAAAAAGCTTATGATAAAGTCAATTGGAGATTTCTAACTAAATGTATGGAATGTTTTGGATTTTCTAAAGCTTGGATAAACTTGATCTTCTATTGCATTTCTTCTCCAAAATTCTCTGTTTTAGTGAATGGCACCCTTGAAGGCTTCTTCGAGAGCTCCAATGGAATTAGACAAGGAGATCCCCTCTCTCCTTTTCTTTTCATCATCATGGCAGAAGCTTTGGGACGCAGCATCAACAAGCTTCAATCCCAGGGAGAAATCAAAGGGATTCAGATCACTTCTTCAATCTCTCAGGTTACACATCAACAGTTTGTTGATGACACTCTCCTTTTTGGTTTTGGTTCGGTCAAGGAAGCCACTCAATTTCAAAAAATCTTACACAAGTATGCTTGAGCATCTGGACAGGTTGTAAACAAGGACGAATCTGTCATTTTCTTCTTTCATACAAAGAAGAAAATTCAGCAGAAGATAGAATCAATTTTTCCATTCAAAATAGACTCTCTTCCATTTTCTTATTTGGGAATTCCGATTGATAAAACCCTGAGAACTACAAGAGTTTGGAAGCCCATTAATGAAAGGCTAGACCGAAAAATGGTAAATTGGAAATCCAAATGGTTATCTTGGGCAGGAAGAATAGTTATGATCAAAGCTACTTTGGCTGCAATCCCAATTTACCTCATATCATGCATTTCCCTTTCCATGAGTGGATACATGGATATAGTGAAAAAGTTGAGGGACTTCTTCTGGCAAGGCACAGACCAAATCAAGAAATTCAAGCTCATCTCATGGGAGAATATATTTAAACCCATTTCTGCAAGTGGCATGGGGATTAAAAATCAATTGTGGCAAAATCAAGCCCTAGGTGCTAAACTCTATTGGAAATTGGTGCAAAACCAGAACCTTAAGTGGGTAAGGATTCTTAGGGGCAAATACTTAGGGAATGGATCAATGCCAGATATTTTTCGCATCAAAGAATTTCCAAGAGGCTCTAGAATTTGGAACTTCATCTCAAAATCCAGACACATAGTGGACTCTCACCTCTCTTGGAACATCAGGGCATGGAATTTAGCTCGGTTTTGGGAAGACTCTTGGGGCGGTTTTCCTGTCATTCAGTCAAATTCAGACCTTCATCAAATCAAACAGTTGTGCCTTTCGAATTGGGGTCCTTTTCTTAAAGATTACTTAATACTAGCTCCTTCCTTTTCAAAAGATGGCTCATGGAAGTGGAAGAATTTTTCAGAATTAGGTGTGAATGATAATGAGCTTAATTCCTTTATGGAGATCTTGCAGAGCAGATCTTTCTTTCTTAAAAATGGGAATGATGAAATCATTTGGAATGGATTGAAAAATGGCAGCTACAATGTAAAGGATGGTTATAAAATCCTCTCAGGGTATCTTTAGAATTCAGCCACTATTCAAACTCAGTTATGTTGGAATAAAGTATGTCTTCCTAAAGCAGGTGTTTTCACATGGGCAGCCTCTCAGGGTCGGATCTTGACAGCAAATAGATTTTCTCAAATGGGTTATATGGGTCCTTCAAGATGCTCTCTTTGCCACAATCATGAAGAAGATTATGATCATTTATTGCTTTCATGCACCTTTGCTAACAAATGTTGGGACTGGCTCTGCTTAAAACTGGACTGGTTTTCTGCACGTTCTCCTAATTTACAATCTCATTTGCTTTCTTGGCCATTACTTTTTGGAGAATCTCTTTGCGGCAATCTTTGGATTATTACACCTTCCATCATTATATGGCAAATTTGGAAAGAAAGGAACAAGAGGATCTTTCAAGACAAACATATGGCAGTTGAATCAATTTTCAACAAAATTGAGGCAGCAATTGTAGAGCTCATGAATTCTAGAATTCAATCCCAATCAGCCAAACACAAATTCTACACCAGCTGGGATGATTTGATGATCAAAAGATGGCATGGCCTGAAAACACCAACCACAATTGGCAGGGGATGCAAAGCAAATTATTTTCAAAGACAGACATGCACATGGAAACCCCCTGCCTCGGGCTGGTTCAAGCTCAATTTTGATGGTGCCTCTAGAGGCAATCCGGGACCATCAGGAGCAGGTTGCATTATCCATTCCTCAAATGGGGCTGTTGTGGCAAGACAGGCCATCCCTCTAGACCCAGATACAAATAATGTAGCAGAACTTAAAGCCCTATTTCATGGATTAAAACTTGCAAGGGAGCTCAATTTAAACGAAGTGGAAATTGAAGGGGATGCGATGATTGTTATAAATGCAATTAGAACAGGAGTCATCACCAATTGGAAACTCCAAGCATCTCTGGAAATTATTATTAATTTACTCAAAAATTTTGAATCTATAATGGCTAATCATATATACAGAGAAGGCAACTCTAAAGCAGATGAATTGGCAAACATAGCAGCAGGGGGTACTCCCCTCAAATCAATTTCAGCTGACGTTAGCACTCGGGTCACTCCTTTTCAATCCAACTAGGCTTACTTGTCCAACAACGGTCAACTGTCATGTCATAGGCAGTTTCAAAATCTGCAGATAGGCTTCACACTTGGCTTAGGGTCCGATCATCTTCTAACTTGTTCCTTTTGGCGGTCATTTTCTTGCCATTGCTGTTTGCCTAGGCATACTTCAGTCGGTTTGCAGAAAGTGTACTGAATCTATCTTCAATGGTTCACTGGCTGTCAGGCGTACTCATTTACTCTAGAGATTGGTAAGCCTTCTCTTTCACGCAACTGCCAATTTGGTGCGGGTCTCCAAAACAGGAATACCCCCCTTTGGAACTTTGTCAGTTCATCATTCCTCTTCCATTTTTAGCAATCTTTCGGAACATTAGCAACTATTTGGGAGAGGCTTTCAAATAGGCTTCGCTTGGCAATGATGGCGGTACGACATGTGGTCAGTGAATGCCCAAGCATGCAAGATCTCCATGCAATCACTTCTGCAGGTGCTTTTCTTTCCCTTGGAAGCTATTTTTTGCCTCAAAATTTCTTCTCGGGACTAGTCTTCTTCTCGCCATTTCCTCTGTCTGCCCAAATTCTTAAGCTTTCATTCTCCTTATCATGGATACCCCTATCAAATTGACAGCCAGTGTTCAACAAATTGCCTTTGATTCACCAATTGCAAATGAAAGGCTTATGGAAGTTTGTATTTACCATCACAAGGTAGTGCTACATGCTGTCAAGAAAGTTCTGGGGCCAAACTTTCTCCCCACAAATCACAGATACAGGGTCAACTCGGACATCTGCTCGGGCTTTCTAGCCAGTCTCTTAGTCGCAGGAGATCATAAGAATCATGCTGAGGAGATATGCCTCCGTTTATTTAATGGCAACTTTCTCGGTGGCCTTCACAACAATATTGTTGGGATCTATGATGATTTGACCACTTCTTTTCCATGGGATTTACCTATCACCATGACTGCAGGCGCACCCTTTCCTGGCCTTGGCAACACTCCTCGGAGAAACTATTACGGTGGGGAGCAGAGACAATTTTTTGTGCTCTGGGGCTGGGAATGGGAGAGACAGGAATTGTGACTAGTTGACATGAAGAATGGACTGAAATTCCTTTCAAAATTTCTAGGAATCGAGGATGGGTTGGATTCTCCGTATGGAGATGATTTAGATGAAGAGGAGGGCTGGGTTTACAAATACAGGTATGAAGAAAGGATGGATGGTTTGGGCTCACCGGACTCCTCAGAGGAAGATGATACAGAGGATGAAGACTCAGGTGAAGCCTCAGGAGCCGATGATGAAAAGGACTCTGCCGAAGGGGATGAGGTTGAGATTGGCGGAGAGGACATGGAGGATGATGCAAACAACGAGGATGATGAGGATGTTACTGAAAACATGAACCGGGAAACATCTTCGGTCTCTCAGGAGGAGGAGAACAAGTCCTCAGACACCACAGAGGATTCCACCTCTCCATCAGACTAGTCCTGATGTTTGAGTGCTCACAGGTTCCTGTTTTTATTTTACTAGCTAGTTTGGATATAGAAGTTTTGGAACAATGGTTTCTTTTTGTATAATTTTGGGCAATGGTGTCGAGCTTTGTTGCTCTTCATTGGGTGCACCATTTGCCTTGACTGGTTTTCCTCTGCTTTGTTTGTTATCTCACATTCTGGTGTTGAGATTTCATGGCACACACTTGGTGCATCCTTGGACTTGTTTTTTCTGCAAGGGGCAGAACTTTTATCCATTTACTGTCATCCTTATTTAAATCTATATATATATATATATAGCTATCTGGCTTCGGCCTTTATCGACCAAAAAAAATCATAGTTATTTCATATAACATTTTCAAGTTAATGATTCTTTCACAGTTCATTGATTCAAAATTTGATTATTTTCTTATGTAATTTCAAGTAAAATTGGATTGTTTTCTTATAGTATTCCATGTAACATTTTCAAATTAATGATTCTTACACAGTTCATTGATTGAAAATTTGATTGTTTTCTTATGTAATTTCAAGTACAACATTTATAATCTTGCATCGAGGATTTTATTTGATTAGATAAACAAGATTTTAAGATCTGAATCTTTTTACAAAATAATAGGAGAAAAAAGCAGGATAGAACAATCAAAGAACAGTTCGGTAAACAGCTGTAAAGATCTTGTTATCTTAATGATTTTTTTAATAGATAATATATTGCTAAAATTAGAGTACTGAGGCAGAATGATCCACAGATCAAGTCACAATATCAGAGATATTGTTCAGAACTGTAAAGCAGGAGGCTAACAGATTTACAAAGCTAACAATAAGAATGCAATTGACAACAATTGCACTCTGCCAGAAGTTATTATTGTGCGAGTCAATGGAAGGCTCAGTACCAATTTGAGGACCACTGTCAAGATGTGTCACATTTTTCGTAAAACTCTAAACTATTGTCAAACAGCCAAAGAAAAAAAAAGTCTGAAAGATCCTCCTTCAAGATGATTTCTCACTGTATATATAATGGAATCGTAAACAAGCAAATCCCATAGATGCTCATGTTGTCACATTTGAACAAGGGCAAGGGCAGTAACCAAAATGCTTAATACCCAAAACAACCAAAGAATCTCAACAGAAAGAATTAGCCAAAAGAAGTTATAAGTTTTTCCAAGGCCTTTAATGCAACCCACAATAATATAAAAAAATGCACTGACTTTTATTCGATTCAAAATGCACTGACTTTTATTCGGAATCGAAGCATTCAACATAGACAGGAAAATAGACCAGATTCTTTTGCAAAAAGGGAATCAAAAAAGATGATCAACACTCACAGGGACTCTACACATAGAACATATAATAACATCTAAGAGGCCTTTCATGTTTGTACTTATCAGTGTTATCACTAGGAATAAGGATTCTGTCACTAGCTCTCGGGTCTTCAGAAGGAGAGTCCTTGTATGATTGTAACTATCATTGTATTGATTCTGGAAAGCAAGGCATGCCTTCAAAAAGCACTTCATTGCCCTTCTCAGAAACAGCCCATGAAGAAACATTTATAAATTCGGACTTGTCCAAAGATGCTCTGGATCATACCAGATTCTATCAGTTTCAATTCTCTGTTGAACTCTACTACAAAAAATAATAAATCAGTAAACCTATCCGATCTTTTTTTTTTCCTAAGAGACCTATTACAATTGATTGGATCCAAAGACTGATGCCTAGCTATGCAACATGCTTAATTGTCGTATCTTTAAGACTCAAGATGATGCATGCCAAACAAGAAAAATTGACTAAGTACTCTCATTCAGCTGGTCCATTAAATTACACCTATGACTTGAAACCTGATTACGGGCTTTATCAGACTGTTTTAAAGATGGAAAAAAGTAGTATGCCAACCACATGTTTCCCAGTTGAAAAGCCTCAGAATGTCCCCAGTTTGCTTCACCAAATCTCTTATTTCTGCATGGCACCTTTTTTCTTACAACAATAACAGGGCATGTAGCATTCTGTGAACAGTAATGACTCACACTTCCCACGACTGTTATGCACGATGTCAATCTTTCACAGGTACATATCAAAAAAGTAATAACCTTTACCAAGACCTTTAATAATTATAAAAATGCACTTGCTCTCATTTGCAATCCAAGCATTCAGCCCAGACAGAAGGATAGAGCAGACTTCTTTTACAGAAAGGATATTAAAAATTATATGATCAACACTAGACTTAGATTCCAGCAAGCATTGAGGTGTCCTAGAGCTATAGATCAGTTCTGGAGTTAATTTACAGAGTAGAGAACCATCACACCACCTATTATTGCAAACCATCTCTGTATCAGAGATAAGGTGGATAGGGGAGGGCAGAATTACAATCTCTGATAACATCTTAATGTTTTTAGGAAACCACAAGCAGGGAATATTTTGAACCATGAGAACATACAAAGGAATATACATGATCAAATACTTTGACCATTATAAATTGATTAAAAGATTACAATGCCTCACTAATAATAGCAATGCAGCTGAATGTAATTATTGTTATATCTGTATGTGCTACAGCTATTACTTTGCTTCCTGTACTTTGTCTTTTATGCTCAATATCATATTGTCTTTATCTAATAGAATGTGCAATATGCTCAAAAATGTAATTTCTCATCATTAGACTATTAATAAGATTGTGACAAATTTAAAACATTCTTTGAAGACTATATGAGGAACTAATGATATCATAGTCTCTTTTATATATTAAACTCATCATCAAACTACATAATATAATTCAAAGAAATATTAAAATTTATTTTATGTTAGTTTGTCTTAGATGCCATGACAAAGCTTTCATTTATAAAAGTTGTCTTTAGTCTATCTAATAAAATATTTTATAGTCTTGCATCAAAGATCTTTTCTGATTAAATAAGCAGAATTTTGAAAGAACCTAAATCCTTTTATTAAAAAATCAGAGTGAAAAGAAAAACTGAACAACTCAAGAACAATTCAAGAAACATCTACAAAACAGCCATGAAACAATCTACATTTATTTTCTTAAAAATTATCGAATAGTTTATAATCTAGGATTTCATATTTTACATGTATGACTGTTTTGAGCTCTGAAGAAATATTGACCTGGTTTTATAGTCAACAATAACATTTGTTTGAAACCTCTTAAATCCTTTCAATATATATTTTTGCAACTACACTTCTAGCTTCAAAATCTAAAATAAATCCCTTCAAACAGTGTTTCACATTCTCATTACAATTTCGCACAGCTCGATACATTCTATTACAAACTAGACTAATACAACCATTTATAACAAGAAATTTCCAATACAATCACAAATTAATATTTAAAACCCTGTATTGATGGAACATCGCAAAAAAATTTCGAACCCTTTATTGATGGAGCATCAGATAGGTTTCATTGGTTCAGGAAAATGCAATCAAGGAACCCCAGAAAATCTCAGTGGCATGGATAGACATTTTCTGACATTGAGCACAAATGGGTAAACTTCTGGCCATATTTTCAGCTCCCCGCTATCTATATCTATAGAAATTATATGGCTGACATAGCCCTGGGTTTCCTGAATTACCCAAATATAATCCCCCCCATCACAAATTACTCCAGGATACAAATCTATGGGCGATACAACTGCTTCATATTTAGATCTCCATTTTCCGTCATGCTCATCAAACTCATAAAAAATCAAAGCATTTGTATATGCTGGGAATTGGAGAGGCTCACCTTTGCAAACCATTATCATTCTGCCTTTGTACATAACAACTCCCAAGGTCATACCTTGCCTCACCATTGGAATCCAAAGATACTTGATATTGCCATCTCCATTTAGATCACACACAAGCACATTTGCCCCATCTTTACAAGACCAGTAGATTTTTTGGTTCTGCATGAAAATGCTTGGGAAAAAGCTAACTGTCAAATATCCAAGCAATCTTTTCTGGAAGGGAGCATCTCTTATTTCCCATCTCTCTTCAGCAGATTTATAAATCAAAACAATAAATTTCTTACTTCTGAGAATGTTAAGATATCCGATTATAACAGTTACCTGATAAGTTTTTTCCTTGGGATCAAAGTTGAGCTGTACAGCCACATCATCATGATATTTTTTCATGTAATACGAAAGCTTGCTTTTTCTGGTCAGTCTTACATCTTCAAGATAATGGGACTGCATAGTCAGTGGATTGACCACTTGAAGATTTCCATTTCTCTTACAGCTATAAACCAAGAGGCCCCCATCTCCAGCTCTGAGAAACCATTGTGAGTCACTGCATCTCCACTCTTCATTAAATATCTTCTTGTACCTTAGCCCTCTACTGACATCATAGAAAACAAGTCCATTAGAAGACCCACATGTTTCATCATAAAGTTCCATCACCAGCCACCTTTCCACATTGCTCTTCTCCCACAGATTGTGAAAGTAAGCAGATCGGAAAATAGTACTTTGCCATGCAGTAGAAATGATTTGCATTTTGAACAGAGCATGAAAAGGAAGTTTGCAAAATATCATGGTCAGGATATCCTCTGGAATATGACCCACAAAAACTGATTCTCCCCTGGCTTCTACTCTTTTTCTTGAGCCATCCTCACTACTTGATGAAGCCTCCCCTTTCTTTTCTGCATCCTTGGTCTCATCCAAGGCATATATATGCTTGCTGGTTCCATCCTCAATGCATGAGCCAGGTTTAAGGGTAAGCCAATTGGTACAAGGTCCAGTTGTTCCATAATCACCTTCCTTTTGTGCAGTCATTACTTCACCCTTACCATATGAATATTTGCTTGAGCTTGAGCCATCCACTTCATTAGCTTCACTGGAAATGTTATCCCAACAGAGTTTCATCCTCTTAACATTATGGATGAACCTTGAACCATCAGGTTCTCCCTTGGAAGCCATGATCCTTGTGAGGTACCCCTAACAAACCCTTGTGAGGTTTTTAGTCTCTTATAGTAAGTTGTTCTTGTACAATTTGAAATATTTTTATAGAAGTCGTCCACTAAATCGTTTTAGCACAATCGGGACCTCATATTAAAGTGACACGTCACCATAATTAAAATTATGAAATTTCCAAAGTTCATATCGATTTCAATCAATATTTTTTGGAATCTCAATGTGTAGATTTTTATTTGGCCTATTTAGTATCAAACTCTTAAGTTTGATCCCCAAATATCCCTTGTAAAAAAACTTAGTAACATTTAATTGTATTATACATAATCTTTTTTAATATAAAATTTGATATGGTAATTTAGTTACTTCATTTTTGAGGTCATCCACTAAACTCTTTTAGCTGCGGATATGACCAAATTCTCTGGGGCACAATCCCGGACTCATATTAAAGTGGCACATCACGATAATTAAAACTATGAAATTTCCAAAGTTCATATAGATTTCAGTCAATATTTTGGAAAATTTGAGCTGCTTACTTGTATTTGAAGAACTCTAAAAAACATCGAATTCCATCCCAGCAGATTTTCATCCTCTTAACATTATAGATAAAGCTTGAATTGTCAGCTTCTCTCTTGGAAGCCATCATTTTTGTGGGGTGCCTCTAAAAAACCACTATAGTTTGCATTATAAAAATTTTAAAATTTCGGTACTTTGGTCATTTTCAATCGACCCAAGCATTTTGGAGCGTTGTATTGTTCTGTGTCATAAAAATTTAGAGTCCTCCATAATTTTCAATCATAATTATAGTGCATTGGAGAGTCCCAAATCCCTTCTATATCACATGACTGACCAATTATTTTCATCCATTTCATAGTCTAGAGTATTTAGTCTTCCATGGTAAGTTGCTCCTGCAATATCTAGTTATTTAAAAAGTATAGGTATTTTTAAAAAAGTTATTGTTGAGGTGGAATTATTTGAGGTTATGATAAAAAGTGACACAGCATGTTATTAGTTCAAATTATGAAATTTCTAAAGTTTATAATAATTTTAAGTCAATATTTTTGAGATCTGGGTGTTTAGATTTTTATTTTAGATATTTCTGTACTAAACTCTTTTAAGTTTGATCTTTATATTGATAAAAGAAAAAAGTAGTTGAAATGTAATGGTACTAAATTTAACATTTAATTGTATTAGACATAATACATTTAAATATAGATTTTGATATGATGATTTAGTTAAGTCGCTTTAAAATATTTTAAATTTTAAAAGTTATTGTTATTATTGTACAATCATGTGTTTTAGGAAGACACTTTTCCATTATTAAAATGAAGGTATTCAAGATTGCAAGCCGACTTTATATCAAATAATTTATAACAAAGTGACAAGTCATGTTTTGAATTGATTGTGTAGACTTCTCTAATAAAAGTCTAGTGAAATATTGACTAAATTTTTTTTGTTAGTATAATGGTATTGAAATTAACATTTCATTGTGTTATACATGTTATATCTAAATTTAAATTATTATATAGTAGCTTATTTAATTTATTCGTAAATATTTTTAACTTTAAAATATATAAATATTACTATTTCTTCACATTCAAGTGTTTTGGAAATACATTTTTATAAATTTTGTTTGAGATTTCAAATGAACTATGGGGAAGAGGTAATTATGTTAAAATGAGAGCATGTTTGTTAAATTGGTAAAATTTCTATTATTCAATTGATTTTTGTACAACTATATGTTTTGGGAGGCCTTTTTCAAACTTCATTTGAGATTCCACTGAGATTTATGGGGAAGAAGTTATGTTAAAGTGATATTTGGTGTTAGTGAAAATTGTGAAATTCCCACAATTCATATTGTTTTTGGACTTGGCCATGTAATTTTGTATTTCAATGTATTTTTTATCAAACCATTCACTTTTCTTGTTTTCATATTATATTTTAATGATGGATGTGAAATTTGATTCCCATTGTTGGTAACTACTATACTAAAAAACAGGCCAAATGTTGCCTCCATTTTCACATTAAAAATAATTTTCCATTCATATTTCACCATCTCAAAGTATTGGAAAATAACTAATTTTTGTGTTCTTTCTTTTTTTTCAATAATCTGTCAAGTATGACAAAAAAATTAGTCGATAACCAACATCAAATTAGTTATTCATCCTCATGCTACTTTATACGTTACCCTTCTACCATTTAGCAAAGTCTTGAAAGTTACTTTTGGATGTAATTGTTGTTGGATCCCACAGATTGTATGTGGGTAGAAGTGAACATTGAAGAAGAGTTATAAAAATGAAATAACATTGTACTAAAAGATATGGCAGATGTAGCTTTAAAAAATAAGCAGAGTTCATGGGACCATCAGTTCCACAAAATGCTTCTGACTTAGTCAAAATAAGCATAGCATTGCATATGGAGACCTCCCTAAGACTATTTTTTTTATTTAATGATGTTATATTATTTGAGTAAAATAATGAAAAAAAAGTTAAAACCTTAATATCTCTTGACTTACTTTATATCTAGATTATAAAAGATATATATGCTACTAGCACCCCCAACTCCAACATATAATAAATTATATCCATGAAAATAATAATTTTGTAACTCCAATCATTTAACTATTATATTTAAAATAAATAAAATTGAATAATACTTTTAATTAAAACTTTTAATAAAATTAGTTTAACATTCAAATTTTTATTTTGACTCTTATTGAAGGCATTATTAAATTATAATCCAAATTGAACCCTAAACCTAATCCTATTTCAATTGTAATCATTATTAAAGTCTAATTGCAATATTTATTGAAGCCTAACCGTAATCAAGCCCTAATCATAGTTGGATATGATCGATTCCTGAGATTAACTGAAGTCTAATCGTACCTCTAAACTCTATTAAATCAAAATCTTAGTTGATCCCCAACACTAACCCTATACGTACCTTTATTCTCATAGAATGTTTTTGATTAAGGTAAAAATAGGTTTTGAAGGGGCCCCGAAACCCTTTACATAAAGGTCACTAAAACGATATTCTATAAAAGCCCACTGATTGAAATGGGTCAAGACCAAAGAGATGGTTTTACAATAGGCACCCACAACCTGGATGATTCAAGCATGAAACAACCATCATGCAACCCATAACTAACAAGAAATCCAAGACTAGGATTTTCCTGAAATACCCTTCTTGTGGGAACGAAGGGTCATATCAAACGAAGAGGAGGCCTTCTTAAAATTTTTTCCTTTGACAATTGTCCAACCCTCTTCAACTTTAGCGGCCTCAACCTGCCAAAGTAGAGTATCATCATTCAAATCAAAGAAAACCTGGCTACCAATAGAGGCGGCCACAAAACCAGTTGATCGATCAGGAGCAACAACATCCCTATTACCAAGAGAAGAAAAAAGTGTTGCCTCCCCAACCTAGCCAGAAAATGAAACAACTGGAGAGATGGGAGGAAATCTCCATCATCCAACGAGGCCTGCAACTTCTTTGTCGATGAAAAACCTCCAGCAAAAGATGAAACCCTAGCCAAATCAACCAACGACAGCTCAACAAACAGCGAAGATCCAGCAGTTGAAAAAACCATAGTAACTCCAGCAACCTTCGAAGCTTGCAAATTCCCAGAAGAATTTCCAACAGGAGACAAAACTTTTTCCAGAGCTATCAACGAAGCATCAACAAACAACGATACACCAATAACAGCCTCACCAGCAACTTGCAATGCTAGAAAATTCCCAGAAAGCCCTCCAGCAGGAGACAAAACCCCAGTCGAAGCATCAAAAACCAGCGAACTCCCAGGAGTAGAATCTTGACCAATGGATGAGGGAAAGGGGACCTGCTCCGCCACTTTGAAGAAGCTTTTCTACAAAACAGGTTTCTTCTCCACTAAGTAGTGATGATCCAAGGCTCCCTTCCACCATGATGCAACAGATTTCTTTTTACCCAATTCACACTGGGCAGCCAAATGCCCAATTTTAAAGCATCTACGACATCTGAAGGGAAACCCTTCATAATCCAAACACTAGTAAATTTTACCTTAAATTTCAAGGAGAATTAGTCAAATTTTCTATAACAATTGGTTGAATAAAAGACTAAAAATGTCATTGATCTTTTTTCGTCACATTTTCTACATGTTGATTAATAGTCAAAATTTTGACCGTACTGCTGGTCGAATTATCGACTGTAACAATCCCTTGGAACTGGAAGCATTGTCGTCGATTTAATTGGTGGCGTCGTCTCAATTTCAACCATACGATAGGTCAAATTATCCACCAATGTTTGTAGAAATTATCGTCGAATGCATAACATTCTGGTTGAATTTAGTGCTGTGAAATGGTCGAAAGTTCAACCAATACTAATTTTTTTTATTTTTAAATGTTTATTAATTACACAGCTTAAGCTGAATAGGATGCCTAATACCACCTCAACCTTTTGTTTCCTCAAAAGTGTCAATAGTG
The DNA here is from genome assembly GCA_027943335.1 of Chamaecyparis obtusa. Taxonomy (NCBI): domain Eukaryota; kingdom Viridiplantae; phylum Streptophyta; class Pinopsida; order Cupressales; family Cupressaceae; genus Chamaecyparis; species Chamaecyparis obtusa. The sequence continues at coordinate 2,856,445 of BSBK01002287.1, read as the reverse complement.
ACATCATTCAAAAGAATAGCATATATGTGTTTCCTCAAAAGAATATTATAGATGTCTTCTATTTAGCACAATTAGAAAGCTTCGTTTACCTACAGATTTGTGTGCTTGTCTGAGTTTGATACGTAGATATAAATTGGTATTCAGATATAAATTATTGAGCTAAGACCTCTAAGATGTATTCTTAGAGGTCGTAAATGGTCATAAACACTCGTTCTGTTGGTTGTTGCTAGCTTCTCTTTGTTTCGAGAATAGTTTAGCATTCTCTAAGAAACATAATTATAGGCATCATGGTCACATTTTTTTGGAGACAATGTAATTGATTGGTATACCCAGATGATGGAGAGCAACTTCTGCACCTCCAGATCCAAGTTTTTATCCATCCCGCAGTGTCAACTTGGAATCGGAGGTGCAGAAATTGCTCTCCGTGTAGGTATACAACTCAATTATGTTGTCTCCAAAAAAATGTGACCATGATGCCTACAATTATGTTTCAAGAATAGTTTAATTAACATTCTCTACTTAACAAGGCCAACCACGTGAAGGTGGAAGCTCATCTGGCCCCTCCTAGGAGCCTCTTATGACCCTTTACGACATTTTAAGACCTCTAAGATGTATTCTTAGAGGTCGTAAAGGGTCGTAAAGGGTCGTAAAGGGTCATAAGGGGTCCTAGGACACAACAACTGAGAAACATAAATGTAGGCATCATGGTCACAATGTTTTGGAAACAGAACATAATTGAGTGGTATACCCAAACGATGCAACACAACCACTACTCCTGTAGTTCTAAGTTGACACTACGAGATCCAAAAACCAAAGATAAGGAATCTATATATGGTTTTTGGATCCACAGTGTCAACTTAGAACTGCAGGAGTAGTGGTTGTGTTGCATTTTCTGGGTATAGCATTCAATTATATTGTGTCTCCAAACAATTGGGACCATGATGCCTACATTTATGTTTCTCAGCTGTTGTGATACCTACATTTATGTTTTGTAGATGTCATGTTTATTTGCATGTTCTTTGTGTTTGGCTTCTCTCCCTCGCATTGAAAATAAGATTTTTCCCACTTTGAATCGAGAATGCGCGTGCAACATAAGCAGAATATGCACGGACAGCAGGTGGAGTTGAAAAAACACAACACGTTTACATTTTCACGATGGTCTATAACCTAAAATATGCAATTAAAGACCTCTATCAAAAATGCAACCCTGTTGTGTTTTTCAACTCCACCTGATATCCGTGCATATTCTGTGAGATTGCATATTGAACTAGGCTTCTCCTTCTGCATTGCCTGAAACCAAGAGACTATCACAGTTAACATCTAAATGGCACGTCTCATCATCACAACTAATCCACCTTAAACAATTGAATATGTTTTCTTGTATTAAATATTCATTAATCAAAATTCGAATAGAAAATGTATACCTTGAGTACTACAATTCACATTAGAATCGATGCCTCCATCGTGCTCGACCGGTGCAATATCAATATCCGCAAGCTACATTCCAATGTAAATAATAGATTTAGATGATGATATCACAGAAATGCCTAATTCACAGTCCATCGTTTGTTCTTTGAAACACTAAATTAGGGATTTCTGTGATATCCTCATCTGTATCTACAGCTATTGTCTCTATTGTTGTAGGTGCTTTTCCCCTATTTGATATTTATCTTCAGGTGTCCACACTCGTTCTGTTGGTTGTTGCTAGCTTCTCCTTGTTTTGAGAATAGTTTAACATTCTCTGAGAAACATAATTGTAGGCATCATGGTCACATTTTTTTGGAGACGATGTAATTGAGTGGTTTACCCAGATGATGGAGAGCAACTTCTGCACCTCCAGTTCCAAGTTGTTCTCCATCCCACAGTGTCAACTTGGAATAGTTTCATCCCCGATGTGACCATGATGCCTACAATTATGTTTCAAGAATAGTTTAATTAACATTCTCTACTTAACAGGGCCAACCATGTGAAAGTGGAAGCTCATTTGGCCCCTCCTAGGAGCCTCTTATGACCCTTTACGACATTTTAAGACCTCTAAGAGGTATTCTTAGAGATCGTAAATGGTCGTAAAGGGTCATAAGGGGTCCTGGGACACAACAACTGAGAAACATAATTGTAGGCATCATGATCACATTTTTTTGGAGACAACATAATTGAGTGGTATACCCAGATGATGAAGATCAACTTCTGCTCCTCCAGTTCCAAGTTGACAATGTGGGATCCCAAGACCATAGATAAGGAATAAATTGAGAGAGTGGAGGAGGGCCATAACGACAAAAATAATAGAGGACAAACCTCAATTTAAATGAGGCAACTGCAAACATTTTAATAGAATTCTATTAAAATGTTTGCAATTGCCTCATTTAACTTGAGGTTTGTCCTGTATTATTTTTGTCATTATGGCCCTCCTCTGCTCTCTCAGTTTATTCCTTATCTATGGTCTTTGGATCCCGTAGTGTCAACTTGGAATCAGAGGAGTAGAGGTTCCTCTCCATCGTCTGGGTATACAACTCAATTATGTTGTCTCCAAAAAATTGTGACCATGATGCCTACAATTATGTTTCTCAGCTATTGTGAAATCTACATTTATGTTTCTCAGTTGTCGTGTTTATGTGTATGTTTTTTATGTGTTTGGGAAGACATCTTTCTAGCCTAAGCCTAGATCCTTTGGCAATTAGCTTAATAATAATTGTAGATGACAGATGAGCAATTAGCTATCCAAGAAAAAGCCCATAAATGAACTATATGTACCCCAATTAATGTGCCCTCTGTGCGTACCCAAATGATATATTTGAAACAACAAGGGTAAGGCTAAATTTACCCTTGTTGTTTCAAATATATCATTTAGGTATGCGCAAAAGGCACATGAATTGGGGTACACACAGTTCATTTACAAGATTTTTCTTGGGAAGCTAATTGCTCAGCTCTCATTTGCTTCATTTATTATCAAGCTAATTGTTGAAGGATCCAAGCCCAGACTAGAAAGATTTCTTCCCATTCTGTTTAAGCCATATTCCTTATTCTTGTCAAACTTCCTTGGTACGGTAGGCCTACTCTCTACAGTACTCTTCTTCAACGAGACTTGATACCACACTACGCTCAAACTTCAACGAGACTTCATACCATGCAGCGTTCATAGATTACGTTCAATGCGTTATTTACACTTGTATTGGTGGGAAAACTCTTGAAAACATGCAAAAGAGATAGTCAATCCATAGTCAAGGTCAAGGAACAAATGGAACAACCAAGAAAACACTATATGTTAAATCATGTGATTGATAGCAGATTGGGGCTCCCATGAGCCATAAACGTGAAGAATTATTAAAATATTAGTTACAATATGAAAATACTAAACTAACTAATTCCTGAGTTCATCTCTGCATATGGTCGCAACAAATTAGATATGCGATTACAATACAGAGAAGGCATCGTAAAAATATAATTTTAGAATTTGCCCTAGCCTGACACGTTTTGCACTCAAATCCTTCATCGCGGATAAGTGGAGATAGGCAGATAGATGTAGATGAGTTGTCATCGACCCAACTAAAGTATCCGCAGCCATTATTTCCCTATGATACCTAGTCTACATTAGTTCTTATATTATAATGAATAGTATTTACATTAGAAACTTTAAATATATACACATTAGCAACCTTTTTTCGATTAGGGCAGCACCAAAATTATCGTCCAGGGTTGTTCAATGTCCGTGAAGTCTTCAACACACACTTCCCACCACCACATTGACAGTTTGGCACATTGACAAGAGTCATCGAACCTATATCAATAATGCACCGCACCATCGTTACTACATTTATTATTTTTATATGATTATTTTTACAGTCCAAATACACCAAGGAGTACCATCAGAAATATTAACCATTTACACTAATGAAAGTAAACCTAAATCAAATAGCTCATTTTTTTATCAGCATGTGTAGTCTGTGTGTATATGAAAAATGAAAGAAATATGCAGTTGAAATAAAATAGTGAACAAAATAGTATTCCACATAGAGTGAATGAAATATACCATCAAAAGAAGGTGAAAAAATCCTGTCATGAAGCACAGACATAGGAAATCAAAAAGGGACAAAAGACAAGAAATAAGAAAAATCATTACGACTATAGAAAAATCATTTATACTATAATAAAAAAAAGAAACATTCTTTGTCAACAATTTCCAAAATCATTAGGACTATAAATGGACCGTTCTGATATTGCTTTTCCATTACGACAATTGAGCATTCATCATTTGGTACTTCTTGGTGTATTCCATTTAAGTTTTTCAGTTGTCGTGTTTATGTGCATGTTCTTTATGTGTTTGGCTTCTCTCCCTCGCAAGGGATACATCAATAGGTAATTGATTTGAAAGCATAATGATTTGACAGTCTTTTTTCAGGATAGGTGTAATCATCCCGGCAACCTTAATTAGCAACATTGGTGTCCTATCATTGCACAAGTGCAAGACGGTAAGGTTCTATTCAAGGAGGGATGAAAAAAAGGTCATTTTAACCTTGCAAGCCTAGGTTTTGGAATAGGTTTAGGTTTCTCAATAAGGTTGACTACATTGTTTTCCACATTATATGTAATGTCAACATTCACTGATTAGCAGATATTTCAAGTCTCCAAGTGTGGAGTTCACTATCCCTGGCAGTTCTCTATTGGTTTACAACAATGCTTCTTCCCATAATCAAACAATGGATTTGATTCCAACCTAAGTTCACATAAAACCCCTCATAAAATTTCAAAACAATAAGAATATAGTCTTCATTCATAGTCATTGTCAATGTTCCTCAAATCAGTGATTAGAACAGGTAATTAAAACATCCCTCAAATCATTAATCAGTTGATTATTATATAAGCTCCTCAAGCATGAGTTGGAGAGGACTACATCAAAACCAAAAACATTAATCAGTTGATTATTATATAAGCTCCTCAAGCATGAGTTGGATGATGTGGATTATGTAGATATAAGAACTAATGTATCCACATCATCCAACTCATGCTTGAGGAGCTTATATTATTTACTATCTCATAATAGTAAGATTGGCACCTATCCTAGTAAGTCATTATGAGACAGTAAATACGATCTACATCCAATCTTGGTCCACAAGCATGAGTTGGATGATGTGGATTATGTAGATATAAGAACTAATGTATCCACATCATCCAACTCATGCTTGAGGAGCTTATATTATTTACTACCTTTTTGCCTTGGCATTTGTCATTATTTTTGAGAAATTCAGTTTATAAAAGGATGGTGAACAAAAATGACAGTCCAATAGATGGAAATTCAAGTCCCATAAATATCAGTGGACAGTGCTAAAACAAAATTATGACAGCCTTCATGTTGAAGTGACAGTCTTGCCTAAGAAAATACTGGACAATTGTAAGCCCAAACATTAAGGTTGTGTAGAAACAGTCTATAAAATCTTACAAGCAAGACAATAACGACCTTTGAAAATGTCGGATGGCATGTTGATAATGGTTGCCATATAGAAACAAAAAAGGAAAACCATAGAATAGTCAGTCCTATGAAGAATTTAAAAGGCTAAAATGGTAGACAATCTAAATGGTCATGTGACAATCACAAATGTTGTTGGAGTTGAACAAAGCAAACTAGGCCAAGGGAATGATGAACTAATAGGTATAATAGTCAATGTTAAACAAGTTGGTGTCAAAAGAACGTTGATCTCAAAGGATTTTTAGTTAACCGTGAAGGTAAAATTTTGAAGACAGCTGAAGACAACCAACAATCCAAGTATAGACACAAGAAACATCACAATGAGGACAATCATCCCATGACAGTCATGCCAAACAACAATGAGCATGCAATAGTTCTTGATGGAAGATCAAAGGAGAGTAGACAACAAGTCAAGTTTTTGCAAGAAGTACATGAAATATTTTAGAGGCTCAGTAGCATGACTCACTAAGAATATGGAGGATAAGGTGACAGTCCACTAAAGGACATTCATCCAAGGCAGCATTATGCAAAGGATAGTACTAGAAAACAAGAAGTTTGGTAATGATGGATGATGGAAAGGTCAATGAGAAAAGTATGAATGGATTGGATCAATGGATTGGAATGGATATGGGCAAAGTATAGAAGAGTTTAGAATGATGTTAGAGTTTCTTGTGGATGAGAAGACAAAGCCATAGTGCTTAGGGGAATAGTGTGATGAGTGTCCCAACTAGAGAATCCCTCATATTTCTCTCAGTAAGATGAATAGTTGTGGCATAGGATCCTTCAATTGTTTGTGGACCCTTTGGCTAAGGATCCTTCAATCTTTCAATCAAATGCACCTTATGTTTGACGTGTGGTGGTAACTTTCTCATTCTAGTGACAAATCTATTGTTTAAATCAACTACACATGAATATGAGACAGACAATGAGGATGCACAAACAGGAATGATTCATATGTTTCAAGGTACAAAAATCTCCTAGATAGACAAAGGGTCCACAAACAGTTGAAGGATCCTATGCCACAACTATTCTTACTGAGAGAAATATGATATGAAAATCTCACAACTAGATACAGCTGCCCTAGGCAAGGTAGTTTGCATAATTGGACAAGTTGAAAGGTGCCATGAAGAACCTATAATATAAAGTTGTGATTCTCTAGTTGGGACAGTCATCACACTATTTAGAAGAAATATGAATATGAAGAAATAGTACTACTGTCTAGGATATTTTTGTACCATTCTTTGGCACTTTATTTTAAGGAATTCACAAACAATTTTATCAAGGCATACTCATTGTCTGTCTCATATTCATGTGTAGTATTGTCAAACATATTGAGCACTTTAAATAAAGAATACAATGGAAAAGAAAGAGAAAATAGCTTTAAATCAAATTTTTAATTCAGTATTTTTTTTAAATGCCAAGTTACTGGCTAATTCTTTTAACCAAAACCAAATTCAAATCCAAGTGTAAGTCAAAAATCAACTTGCCAAATACTCATCAAATAAATATATCTTTTCATTTGAATGTCAATTTTTACTGTCTAAAAAAACTATACATGCACACCTATGATTCTCTATCAGAAAAATATGAATAAGAACTGGTTTTGGATTGCACCGAGACCTTTATAGTGCCATGAAGAACCTATAATATAAAGTTGTGATTCTCTAGTTGGGATATTAATCACACTATTTAGAAGAAATATGAAGAAATATGAATATGAAGAAATAGTACTACTATCTAGGATATTTTTGTACCATTCTTTGGCAATTTCTTTTAAGGAATTCACAAACAATTTTATCAAGGCATACTCATTGTCTGTCTCATATTCATGTGGAATGGATATGGGACAGTCATCACACTATTCCCCAAAGCACTATGGCTTTTCCTTCTCATCCACAAGAAACTCTAACATCATTTTAAACTCTTCTATACTCTTCCCATATCCATTCCAATCCATTGATCTAGCCAATCCATTCATACTTCTACACAAACAAATTAACTCACCAAAATGTTGTCATTCTAGGACAGTCATTATAGGGATAATGAACAATCTTTCAATCAAATGCACCTTATGTTTGATGTGTGGTGGTAACTTTCTCTATTGTTTAAATCAACTACACATGAATATGAGATAGACAATGAGGATGCACAAACAGGAATGATTCATATGTTTCAAGGTACATTAGGAACAATAGATTCCAAGTGGAGATGCATTAGGAACCTTATTGTCGTTCAATGAGATGTAACACTGAGGGAATGATGATAGTTGGTTGGAATGGTTATGTTAGGAAGTTATGGGATGGTTATGTTCCCTATTAGTTGGAATGGTTATGTTATGAATGGTCATAGGGAGTCTCTGTTACAAAACAGTGAGAACAGACTGGTGTATGTTTTGGTGAATGAAAAGACAATAAAACTTTATTGTTCTATGCAATTCGATGACTATTTGAAACTCTATTAACTTGGTTGAATTATATATGCGTTGACAGAGTCTTTTTAACCAAATTGACTTTCTATTTGATGAGTTTCAGTTTACTTTGAACTTGTTGTTGCGTTGGTGTAGAACAGTGGTTATCTTTTAATTGTTTTGTTATTGCAGTAGAGTTTTAGATAAATGGAAGTCATTCCATGAATAATATAAGGCCTAATTCATGGAATGACAATTATTAACTTGTATTATATAAATATGACCATGCATATGCAGATCCAAGCGAGTTAGAAGTGATCACAGTCAAGAACGGTGAAAGAAACCAGTGAAAATGGTGGCTCGGGTGTAACAGTGGATGATCTGTCCACATAAGGTATCTATTTTATGTTTTGGAATAGTTTATTATGTTGATTGGAACATGATTCAATCACCAATTGGTTGCAGAAGTGAGTTGTGATAGGATTTTGAAGAAGCCCTAAAAACCAGGGTTAGAGGGCACCAAATTTGGGGTTTTCTAGGTTACAAAGCCCTTGGAGTTAATTCCTTTTGCATATGGCCATTTTATGGCATAAAAATTTTTTCCTTCTATAGCCCGACCAACCTAAACCATTTTCATTAATGGTCGATAATTTTCATAGAAAAATGATGTCAAATGTACTAACGCAGCAATCAATTACACATTCAGAAGTAGACTGTTATAACAACAATTAAATTTGTAATCCTTTCAATTCGTAAGGATCATAAATTTATTAGAACCTATCCTATCAAGGATTGAATCAGAAATAAATAAGCTTCTACCTCCTTCTTGCGTATATTACAATGCAATGGTAAGTGGAAGGATAATAACAGGTTCTTAGTTCTCAGGCAAAACAAATACACCATCAAATCAACTAAGAAAAAGTGTACAAATAATGTAAAGATTCCCTTTACATATTCTGTGAAAGATGGAATAGCATAAGAAAATAGGTGGGTGTACAAATAGAGTAGACAAATGAGCTTCCAATATGGTGTTCAATATAATTGGGGAAAATTGAAGGAAATCTGGACATGTCATGCATCGAAAAACCAATTTATTTCCCAAAATTTTTAACAAGATCCATGTCAGGTTGCAAGATCAAAATCAATTTATCGATTAAATTGGAATTTGACATTTGCAAGAAAATGAAGGAATTAGGTCTTAAACTTGAAGAAATGTTTGGGAAAATCCATTTCATTTTGATGTTGATCCAATTGTCATGAAAGCTTCAAGATTTCTTCATTTTGTTATACTTGTCAATTTTATGAAACTTAATGCTTCTTTCTCCTTTGTTTTGCAAGGTGAATTGGAGGAGAAGCTAGGAGAAGCTAGGAAGGCGAGGAAATGATGGTGAAGTTAAGCTCAATATTTCAAGCTTGAGGACTTCAAGTGAGAAGGAAAAATCAACATCAAGATTATCAAAGTACAAATTCAAGTCAAAATGAAGACCGAGTTCATGAAGATGCGAGTTCAAAGTAAACTAAAACTCATCAAATAGCAAGTCAATTTGGTTAAAAAGACTCTATCAACACATATATAATTCAACCAAGTTAATAGAGTTTCAAATAGTCATCAAATTGCAGAGAATAATAAAGTTTTATTGTCTTTTCGCTCACCAAAACATACACCAGTCTGTTCTCACTATTTTGTAACAGAGACTCCCTATGACCATTCATAAAATAACCATTCCAACTAATAAGGAACATAACCATCCCATAACTTCCTAACATAACCACTCCAACCAACTATCATCATTCCCTCAATGTTAAAAGAATTAGCCTCATAACCAACTATCATCGTTCCCTTCCTAACATAACCATTCCATAATTGAGATGTAACAAAACCCTCACTGTTCCATAACAGTCAATCAATGTTGCATTGTTTTTGCATTTCAGGAGTTAGTAGGCTATTATACAGGTTAGAATAACACATCCCATGAAGCTAGGGCCCTTGGATTTTCATGGGATGGTCATATTATGAAAAGAACCTAGACTGTTGCAAGAAAACTCAAAACTTATAATCTGTTAACTGATACCAGGCGTTTAACTTTCAGCATGGTGTGTATCAATCTTGTTCAAAACAAATAATGAATGAAAAGGAACTTCTATTAAAGCTCAGTGAATGGCAATAAGGTTCCTAATGCATCTCCACTTGGAATCTATTGTTTATATGGAACAGTTTGCTTAAACGAGCACTGGTGTTTTGGAACTATATGCAGTCCCTATTATTATAGAAACCCATAATTTACATTTGTGGGTTCTGCTAAACTACTATGTATTTGTTGTGACTATTGTTCATTGTGTGGTTAAATGTTTTGATAAGACACAGTCCGCCACTAGTTAGAAACTTACACTTTGGATAACGCACCCCAAATTCATACTCATGCATTTTTAAGTTTGATTGTGTAGTATTATTTACATTTTTTCCACAGAGTTCCATTCTCTGACAGACCATGTTTGAAGGTATTCCGATTGGCTTTGTTATGGGACTCAACCCTTAACTTGTATCTCCTCCACGGGAATCCAATGATGTTGGAAGGGGACCAAGTTAAGCATATATATATATATGCTCATATCATAAATATATATATTCATGCTGAGATTAGCTATGAAGGAAATACAATCAAATGTCATATATATATATATCAGTCACAATGTGTATCATGACTGTGATAACAGTTACAATACCTATACATACCGTGATTTATAACAGTCATGATACATATACATACCGTAACTTACATCAATGCTATATATATACCAGTCACGATATGTATATGTATCATGACTGCAGTCATGATACATATACATATTGTGACCTATATCACTGAAGTCGATAATCATGATATTACCGTGCATCGTGTGTTAAGTGTTAAAACAGTAATATGAAACAACATCATTATAATTAGAAGTTGATTGTTATCAAATGATTATTATTGTGGAAAGACATGACCCTACGTAACTATCCAGTCACGTACGGTCATGTCCTTTCACAATAATAACCATTCATTCTTCTACTTATATGAGATCATATTTTCTATTTAGAAATCAATCACAGTGGCAATTATCTAATCCAGCAAAAGTTCGATTACAAAAAAGCATTATGTTTATTCTTTATTCTGATCTATATTCTTTAACACCCTGCCCTACAAAATGTATGCAAAATGTGGAAGTATAGACAAAGGCCAGCGAACTTTTTGACAAAATGAATTTAAGAATCATGGTTTTATGGAATGCCATGATTGCAGGATAATCACAAAATATACTTGCTGAAAAGGCTTTCAAAAAATTTCAAGCAAATGCAATCAACACATGTAAAATCAAATTTGACAACCTGTCAGCATCCTTCCTGGATATTGCCAAAATGGGAGCTTTGGAATAGGGTATGGACATCCATCAAAGCATAATGATAGGGGTTTTTTACTTGGATTCATCATTGCTTTGGTCAAAATGGAAAAGGAAACATATGGGGGATATGGTTTAGTTTATCCTATCCTTCTGGAAACATGCTTTGAAGCTTCACTTGCCACAAAAAAGCAAAGCAAAACCTCAATGCACCTATATTGACATTTAAGTCTTGATACTATTTCAAATTTGCGAGGACTATACTTATCAAACTTCTTGTTATTCCTTAGCCTCCAATATTGTTTGTTGGGATCACATTTCCTACCCTTGAGCCTACATGCAATTTGGAGTGCCCCAAAATTTCCCTAATAAAAGTGCTTCTAGGGTAATTATTATCTATTAGCATTCAACCTTATCCTGAATACAAATGTTTATGTTCTAATATTTTACTTATTTAAAAGGAGTATGAATATGTGTATAGTACATATTACACAAGAATATCATGCATCATCTAATAACAACCCCAGTCTTAGATGTGGGTATCATACAAAATCCTTAGTGTATTCACATAATGAAGCAACAAAAGTACATACCCTAGAAAATGGGCATTGGCTAAGCTCCTAATAAAATGCACCGAAAGACAAAAAAAGAAAACTTTGGGAAATCTACAAATGGTGAAAACACTATTTTTTTAGCGATTTCTTTTGAAGACTTGCAATGCAAAGTATGCAGATCATGCACAGTTAATGTCTTTCCCAATTCTGAGCATTGGACAAATGAAATGACATTACCCTAATTTGTTTTTTCACCCAGCGGCATGGAATCTCCGTGATGAAAGCACAAATTAGGGCCATGACTTCATGGAAAAGTCGACACAATGTTTTGAGTTCGGCCTGACAGAATGTTGTGGGACAGAGAGGAATAAACAAAAAATAATAACATGAATGCATTGGAGTTACTACAACACTGCTAAAATATCAGTTAAACTTGCTGTAGCATAACAACTATATGTTCCTTATGAGATCAACTGTGTAAGTTTTGAATGAACAACTTTTACAAGTTACACATGCTGCCGTTACATCCAAACTAGTTGTGGGTATATGTAAATATCAATTACATGTGCTATCAACCATAAGAAATGATAAAAAACATAGAAGGAATGTACTCAAAATTTTGTTTCACTTTTAACCTCGGGTGTAGGAGTGCTCTTCAGGAATAAGCTCCACTCCGCTCCTAATGGCGCGCTCGCTGCAACCGTAAAAGTGAAAATGAAAATTGAAATGTTCTTTTTAAGTAATATGCCCGTATTTTTTGAACATTCGACTGGCATCATATTGGTCGAAAGTTTGACGAACACGGGCATGGTTTTTAAAAAAAAAAAAATTCCTTCTATACCCCAACCAACCTAAATGATTTTCATTAATGGTCGAAAATAAAGGTCAAAAAATGATGTCAAATGTACTAGTGAAAGTCTGTGTCCAGCTTCCTATGGAGGAGTTGATCACTATCTCCGTAGGAAGACCCTTAGATGGATCAATATTGACAAGAATGGGAGCATAGGTAGACTAGAACATACTAGATGATGTACTATCTACCATCAAAAACTCCCCAAGAGCATTACCAATCTCCTCATAAAGAGAATTAATCCAAAGATGCAGAGGTAAGTAAGGAAGATGAACCCAGATGGGGATTCGAGTGAAGGAATCTGAGATGGGGTTAAAATTTCAATGCCAAGGTTTAACCATGAAAATAAAATGATCCTCTCAACTAAAGAAATAATCGCACAAAATTTTATTCCTATCAGAGGTATATTCAAACTTCACAATAAAATACCCCTTAGCCATGGGGAATATATGCACTGGATCCTCAATGATAGGCTCCCTAATATATTCTCATAGAATGTTAAGTCTAATCCTAATGTAAAATAATTTGGTTTAATATTCAATTACATTAGAGGTTAGGGCTCAATTTGATTTTAGTATTCAATTTAGTGTATTGTTCATTTTCAATTTAGTTTAAGTTTAGGATTCAGTTTGATTGAATGTTGAATTAGGTTTAGGGGTTAGGTTCAATATGGTTTAGGGTTATAGTTCAATTTGATATAGTGTTAGGGTTATGATTCAATTTGGTTTATGGAACTTATAGTTCAATTTAGTATAGTGTTATTGTTAGGTTGAATAATTTGTTTAATGACTAGACCTCAGTTTCATATGACTTTAGGATTGTAGTTCAATTGGTTTGAAGTTAGGACAAGGGTTCAATTTCATATAGAGTTATTTGAGTTAGGGTATATATATATATATATATATATATATATATATATATATATATATATATATATATATATATATATATATATATATATATATATATATATATATATATATATATATATATATATATATATATATATATATATATATATATATATATATATATATATATATATATATATATATATATATATATATATATATATATATAAGTTAGAGTTTTTTTGGTAGATTAATAGATGCAAAGGGGCATCAATCATCAAATTGAAATTTAATAAAAGATTAAAATTGGCTCATAGAACTAGTACTTGTATGCCACATGATAGGTAATGATAGCTCCTAGAGACAGTCAATTGAAAACTGGCCATTACCACAACTAACCCAGCTATAAACCAAACATATGATACCCCCCCCCCCCCCCTCAAAAAAAAAAAAAAAAAAAAAACTACCTCATAAAAAAGAAGATAACAATAGAAACCCTAAATGAAAATGTAGGCTTTTCCCCTACCTTTGTCATTTTTCTTCCAGTACCATCCTAAAAAGTTAGCACCCATATTTTGAGGCTCAGTTAGGCCCTATTTGTGTGATTTCAAGGTTTTATGTCTGTTATGCTTGATATTTATTTGTGGTTCTTATTGATTTGGTTTTTTTCCTACTTCCTTGAGGCCGCATTTAATTTTTAGCCTTTTTCCTTAGAACGAGTAGCCCAAGGTGACCTATTCCCTAGGAATTGGGCCTAAAATTGTATTGGGGGCCATTACAGTGATTTAGCTGGAGATTTTTTTTTATAGTCGACTAATCTAAGTTTTACTCCCCAAAATGGATGGTAGAGTATATAAACCCCCTATTCCTCCTTTTTACATCACTTTGTATATCCAAGATATTAATATCAAGCTCTTGCAACCAAGATTTGAAGGCATTTTGAAGGAAAGTCAAGCAATTCAAGTTCCAAGTTCTTCTTCAAGCATCCCAATAAGGAAATATTCTCCATTGAAGAAAGCTTCTCATCCATCATGACCAAGTAGAGAAGTTCTCAATCAAGAAAAAAGATCCTTTTGTTAATCTACACACATTCTTCCTTCTTAGCAAGTGATTAATCAAGCATGACAATGTGAAGAACTAGGAGTGGCATTCATAGGTCTATGCATTTGTGAAATCATCCTTGATTCCTATCTACATTTAAAGTTCAAGAAATTACATTCAATCAACATGGTAGACATTCTTCATGAGTTTCAGTGATCCTACTATCTGTTAATGTGGGTAAGCACATTAACATGATAGATCTACCTTTGTGTTTACATTTACATGTTTTCCTTTATGAAAATTATATTTGATTTCAAGGTTGATTCCTAAATAGGAGTTTGACCAAGGAAAACCCCTTTCCACAACCTTTTGCTATTTTTCTATGTGTAGGTACAAGTTATGAAGTTGTGAATTTAGTTTTGGATATAACTAGATCTGACAGATCAACCTAGAAAATTTTGGCGAAAGCAGTAGGAACAAGTCCCCCTAGGCTTCCTATTTTTGAGAAAATGGCCTAAAATTTATAGTACAAACTAGTACAAGTCATGGGGTGTTAGATCTATAACTACAACTTTCTATGACAGTCTATTTTCCATAAATCCAGATCAGAAGCTTCTTCTTCCACATTGGAATCTCAAGTACATGAATTAGTTTCTATTTGTCTTATTTATAAATTATTGTATAACCCAATCAATTACTTCAAATCATTTTGATATCTTCCATAATATTTCCCATCTTGTTAACAAAAATTTTAAACCTATTAAAGATTGTGCTCAAGACATTGGTTCATCTCAACATAATCCTAGTGTTGAAACTTCCATTCCCATTTCAATTTCAATTCCTAGTGTTCCTATGCACACTCCACCTCATGAACACATCCATGCAAAAAATTTCACTTCACATGTTAGTCTCCCTAATCTTGTTAATCCCTTTCCTTTAAGTGTCACATATGTTTTTCAACCCTCATCCATGCTCACTTATACTAGTGTACCCTTTTAGTACTCTATTATTTTCTCCATTTCTCATAACACTCTAAATCATTAACACATGTCCAATACCAACCTATCAACTGAATCCACCATCAATAGCCATGCTTAACCAATTTCCTCATTGTAACAACAAATAATTGGTAGAAATAGGGAATACTAAGAGGGGGGGGGGTGAATTAGTATTCTACAAACTTTTACTTTTGCCCAATTATGGATATAACAGATTAACTTGATACATGCAAAACAAAGAAAACTTAATAGCATGCATATCAATAAAGAAAATGAACTCATAACATTGTGTTTTGTTCTCGAGGGAACCTTGGCCAAGAGAAAACCCCAGTGAGGATGATACCCACAAATGATCCACTAATCAAAAATATCCTGTAAAGGATGTTGACCTTGTTAGGAGCCTATTACATGCATATAGTGTCTTTGTCCTAATTAAAGGACTTTAGGCCTTGTTAGAAGCCTCAAACCTACTAAGATTTGGTGGTACAAATAGAATGATTACAAGATGAGCTCACTGCCCAAACATGTAATATACATTGATTTCTGATTACAAAAAGGATAAGGTATATAACCTTTCACTACTGCCGAATAGCTTTCCTATTATGATCTATCTCTTCACTTGCATATACAAAGTCTACTTTCTTGTCTATTACAATTTACAACTTCACGTCAATATCTTTTTCATACATGTGTTGCACTATCTTCTTCGCATTACATATGACTTACATTTATACAAGTTATTAACAATAATAACCTTTACAGTCGGCTTTACAAAACATAAAGCACTTTACAAAATACATATTAACTTGTGCTACCCAAGGGTTAACATCTAGGATGTTTTCCCTTATATGATTAAGTTATTATTTTGATAAAAAAAATAATCCCTTAATTATCATACTGATTATGTCTTCATTCTCTGTCTAGTCAGCTTCAACTCTGTCTCTGTTCATACTGCAATAACTTCTTTCGTACATGTCGTACAGACTTGTGCTCTTAGGTGAGTTTTCAATATACATCATAGTATCCATGTTCAAGTGTACAAGCATTGAACTTACTTCTATCTACATTACCAACCAAAACTATCTCTGGTTATACTGGGAAAATGTTGCTTACACTTAGACAATTTTACTCTGCGCTCTGTCATAACTGCTTACTATTATATGTGGTCTTCATACAGATTATATGTTTCCATAATGAAAAAAAATAGATATCTAAATCAGCCAAATTTCCAACAATCTCCCCCTTTGTCATTCATGGCAACATATGAGAAAATTGGCTAAGTTATACAAACTTAAAAATTGTGGCCATAACAAAAAATCTTCAATATCCCTATATCTCCAAAATATCTTATATATTATCTATAGCCCCCCTAGGATTATACTCCATATTACATATCTATATTATATCATATTCAATTTTCTGCTGTCACTCCCCCTTTGACAACAATGACAAAAAGGGTGTCAAAAATGTGTACTAAAAAATGTTTACCTCTGATTCAAGTTTGCAAAGCCGGTAGGCTTTCAACACAATCTGCAAAATTTACTTTGATCTTCTCTATCTCCTTCTCTCATGCCTTCTTAATGGTGTCTAAAACACTAAGTAGTGCACATAAACCATAAGATGCTATCTCACATGCATGAAGGTTTGCATAGTTAAACTTCTCATAAGATGTCTTGGATGAAAGACATTCTTCCAATTGTCCTTCTATAATGCTTATCTTGATTGAAATGTGCTCTCTCAGTAGAGAGAATCTTCTCAATTTCCTTTCTCTTTCATCATTAACAATTCTTATTTCATCATACATTTTACTGATTTTCTTCTCAATGTCTGATATCTTTGCATTTGGGCTGATTAAAAGATTTGCTTATGTTAGGATTTCTGCTTCCTTTGCTTTTATCTTCTTAGTTAAATATGATACATTGTTCTCTATTTTTGTACACTGAATGTACAAAGCTTTTCCTTTGTCCAAATTTCTTCTAAGTTCCTTGATACACACATCCAGATTATGTTAGGAATAGTCCCAAGAGATAACTGAAAGGGCAGGGGTGAATCAGTTATCTACAAGTTTCAATTCTTTATCCAATTAAGTATACTTAAACATAGAAAATAAACATAATGAAAGAACACTTGAACACAACACCAATATTTTGGTTACGGGGAAACCCAAATAGGTAAAAACCCCGGTGGGACTTGATACCCACTAATATTCTATACTAGTGTATAATGATCCTTGCTAGAAGATCCTTTACCCTGTTAGGAGTAGCTTTACAATATATTAAGTACAATAGACCTGGTTAAGGGTTGGACCCTGTTAGGAGTCTTTTACAATTGTCCCTATTAGGGGAGAGGATGCACTGTCCGAGAGCTCACTGCTCAAATGGGTGAAGGCTACAACCTTCTGAATAACAAATACACACTATATCTAGATCTTGGTGAGCTGCACGTTGACCTATTGTAGGATTAGTTCCAATGAATAGAACACATTCTCTAATTGGTCACATAGACCTTCTTCTGATGGTTCAACACTTCACACACTCTGCTCTGCTCTGCTTAATCAACCATGAACCACACTTCAACAATCACAAATGACTACCTATAAATATCTCTCCTCCAAATGATATAATCAATTCAGCATGTTAGAACCACCTTGAAATAATATTAGAGAAACCATAATAAACTCAAACAAACATTATGTCAGCTCTATTATGCACGCAACTCATTCTGGGACCTGTCTAATAAAATAATTGTAGATGCACGCCACACACTATCAGCTCTACCAAAACAACTGGAACTTTCTCTATAAGCTGAATTAACTTATGCACTCTTAACCGAATATCAATAACACTTCTCCAAGCTTAACTCCAAGGGTGCATATCCTCAAGATATGTGCAACTCAAGAAACAATAAAATCTCTATCGGCTCTTCTGAACAAACATGAGAAAATGCTACTGGTGAATAGCAATTGCATAACTTCACTTGCATTCATCATTAGACTATGCATTCATAACTAAAACATCACCAACATGTCTTCAATATATATCCTAGGGTGCATGCCCATAAAGCAATTGTACGGACAACCATACACAAAACACTGCCTGTAACTCTGTCAGGAACACTACTCACACAAGCTGCTATATAACTATCTGTATGTACAATTAACCTATGCACCCATGATATCATGCTGATATCATGTCCATGCATCATATACTAAAGGCTTACTACATAAGACTTCCATGCATGCTACTTTCCATATGTTGTCAACAATGAAAAACATACAGTCAGTACTAGCCTACTGGCAAATCTCCAACAATCTCCCCCTTTGACATTGATGGCAACATGTGGAATGAAAAACCACCATCAACCCAAATGAACATTTCATTTTTTGACATTCTCCATTTCCTCTTCAAAACCTCCCCAAAGATGAATCCTCCATCTGCTGCAATATTTTCTAATATTCTCCATTTCCTCAACTGTACTACTATCATAACTGAATGCTGCTCCCCCTTAGTATATTACTCCACTTTTTACTTTTGTTTTTCATGACTATATATATATATACTCCCCCTTTGACATCAATGGAAAAGGGTGCCACTCATTTTAAGCACTGGTACTACTCTTGAGGTAGAGTAGTCAACCTTCCATCAGTCCCTGAGGACTGATACCATTCCTGCTTCCTTCTAAGCAGAATCAGGGAAGGGAATTACTCCCAACTTCCCCCTGAGATACTCAAAAGTATCCTTAGGCAAGGGCTTTGTGAATATATCTACCAACTATTCTTTAGTACACACATAGTCCAACTTGACATCTTTCTCTGCCATTTTCTCTCTTAGGAAGTGATACTTGATCTCAATGTTGTTTGTCTTTGTATGCATCACAGGGTTCTTTGACATATTGATAGTGCTAGTGTTATCATAGTGAATAACAATAGGATAATCAATTTGAATTCCAAAATCTTTTATCATCTATTTGATCCAAACAATTGTAGAACAATTCAAGGTTGCTGCAACATACTCCACTTCTACTCTTGACTGAGAAATATAGTTTTGTTTCTTTCTTGTCCAAGTGACAAGTCTATCACCAAGAAACACTGCTCCACCTGAAGTACTTTTTCTTTCATCAACACATCCTGCCCAATCTGCATCCGTGTACACATAAAGCTCAACATTTTTTGAATTAGGATACCATAGACCATAATCTATAGTACCCTGCAAGTATCTGAATATTCTCTTTACTGCCATGAGGTGACTTTGTTTAGGCTCCACTGCAAATCTTCCAACTATACCAACTGCATTAGAAATGTCAGGTCTAGTCTAAGTAAGATAAATGAGTTTACCAATCATAGACTTATACAATGTTATATCAACTGCTGGTGAGTCATCTTCCTTTGTAAGCTTGCATCCACTAATCATAGGAGTTCCTACTAGCTTGCAATCATCCATCTTGAATTTCTTCAGTATCTCTTTCACATACTTTGATTGATTAATGAAAATCCATTTTTTTGTCTGCTGCACATTTAATCCCAAAAAGTACTTGATAGGACCAATCATACTCATCTCAAACTCATTCTACATTTCTTTGGCAAATTCAACACTAAGTTTTTCATTACCTCCAAAGATAATGTCATCAAAAAATATAGCTACAAGTAATAAACCTTCAGATGTCTCTCTAATGAATAGATTACAATCTGCTGCTCCTTTCTTGAATCCAATCTTTGTTAAGTATCCATCTAGTCTCTCATACCATTCTCTAGGGGCTTGCTTAAGTCCATAGAGGGCCTTCTTCAATCTGCATACCATATCAGGTCTGTCTGATAAGGTGAATCCTTCAAGCTTCTCAATGTATACTTCTTCTTTCAAGTCTCCATTCAAGAATGCTGATTTCACATCCATCTGATAAACTTTGAAGTTTTTAACTGTAGCATAAGCTAAAAACAACTTAATAGCTTCTAATCTACTCACAGGTGCAAATGTGTCTGAATAATCAATGCCTTCTCTTTGTGCATATCCCTTACATACTAATCTTTCTTTATTTCTTACTAGTGTACCATCTTCATTCACTTGTTTTTTCATATCCACTTTGTTCCAATCACATTCTTATCACTAGGTCTTGGGACCAGTTCCCAAGTGTCATTCTTAATGATCTAATCAAGTTATTCTTTCATAGCATCATGCCAATATGAATCCTTACAAGCATCTTCAACACTTAAAGGTTCAATCTGAGATAGTAAACATACCACATCACTACTAGCTGAGTTCTTTGCTTGTGATCTTGTTAATACTTTTCCGCTCTGATCTCCAATGATGTATTTCTTGGAATGATTTATTGATATAAACTTTGGAACTTTAGGTGATGTTGACTCATCAGCCTTAGGAGTACCTTCTTCACTTGTCTCAGGGTCATTGATCAACACATTAATATTGTCAAACATTTCCTCAATAATTGTCTCACTAGTGGAGGGTCTAAGTTCTTCTTCAATCATGGGTGAGTAATCATGATATCTTTCTTGAATCATAAACTTTTCATCAATCTTTACATGAGCACTTTCAATGATCTTTTTCAATCTTAAATTGAAACATCTATAATCTTTACTTTTAGTAGAGTAACCAAGAAAAATACCTTCATCACTTCTTGCATCAAACTTGCCTACTGCTTCATCCCTCTTGATGTAGCACTTTCTTCCAAAGATTCTGAAGTATTTTATAGTGGGAACATTACCAAACCATAGCTCATAAGGTGTTTTGTCAATGCCAGGCCTTAACTGAATTCTATTGATTGTATAGACTATTGTATTGACCACATCTCTCTAATAGGTGTGTGCAACTTTTCCTTCTATCATAATGGTGCATGTTGTATCAAGAATGATCCTATTCCTTCTCTCTACAATTGCATTCTACTAAGGTGTTCTAGGTGCACTTAACTGTCTCTTTATGCCATGTTCTTCACAATACTCATAGAATCTATCAGAGGTGAATTCTCCTCCTCTATCCAATCTCAAACATTTTATCTTTAATCCAGATTCATTCTCAACCTTAGCTTTGAATATTTTGAACTTCTCAAAAGCTTTTGACTTATCTTTTAAGAATGCAACCCACATCATCCTAGTATAATAATCAAAAAACAAAATAAAATACCTTTCACCATAGTATGATCTTGTTTGAGTTGGTCCACATAGGTTTGTATGAACCAAATCCAACTTGTTCTCTGCTGAATTCTACTTGCTCCTGAATGAATTTCTCACATGCTTCCCAAACACATTCCCTGCATATAGTATCAACTAGCTTTTCTATGCTAGGTAGATCTCTTACTGCTTTAACATTGCTTATCTTTACTATGTTATCAAAATTGATATGACATAGTCTTTTATGCCACAACCAACTATCATCAACTTTAGCAACAAAACAACTTGCTTCTGAATTGAGTTGAAAAATATTACCTCTTGTCTTTGTGCCTGATGCAATCATAACACCATCTTTGTTGTTAATGATGCATTTTTCATCTTTGAACTCCAACTGATAGCCTTTACCAAGTAACTGTCCAACACTGAGAAGGTTATGTTTCAAACCATCAACATAAAGAACATCATCAGTACTATTCTTTCCATCCAAAGTGATGGCTCCTCTCCCAACTATAGGTTTAGGAGTGTTGTCTCCAAATCTAACCATACCTCCATTGTATTTTTTCAAATTAACAAACCTACCTTTATCACCTGTCATGTGATGTGAACAACCACTATCTATAATCTAGTCTGTTCTTATATCTTCTTGGGAAATCAATGCTAGCTCTTGATTCACTTTCTCATTTTTAGGAACTGACTTAATATTTGTTTTGTCTACAATAGAAATGAATCCAATTTCTTCTTCACCTAATTCTTCATCTGAGACTCCATCTCTAGCATAGTAGCATTCCTTAGAATACTTAGGCTTATAATCCTTTTTGAACTTTCTATCTCTGGTGGGACACTTAGATGCAAAGTGACCAATCTTATTACATGAAAAGAACTTAAATGGTAATTGACCTTCATATTTTCATTTTCCTTTCTTTTCTCTTTTGGAAATCATAGCAATAAAATCATCTAGTGTTTTATCTTCATCATTATCATCATCAAAATTACCAGAAGTGTTTGCAGATTTCTTACCATGAACTATTGCTTTGAAAGTTGTCTCACTCTTTGGTTTTGTCTTCAATCTTGAAATCTCAAAAGTTGAGATTTTGCTGATTCTCTTGAAATTTGATGTAAGTTGCATGGTCTCATCAAGGATGTTGATCTTGCTCTCATATTCTGGAGTAAGAGTAGTCATCAACTTGTCCATAATGTAGAGTAGTCATCAACTTGTCCATAATGTCTTCCTCAGAAATCTCTCCACCATTGTTCCTGATTCCAGCAACTGCTTCATTGATCCTCTAATTGTAAGCTCTGATATTTTCTTTAGGTAGCATGTCTAATGCATTGTATCTTTTCTACCATGTCTTTTTGCGCACATCCTTTTCTTGTTTGTCTCCTTCAAAAATGTCTTCAAGGTGCTTCCAAATTTTATGGGTTGTATCTATCTTTTTTACATCTGAAAATTCACCATCAGATAGGGTGTTGATAAGGGCCTCTTTAGCAATAGAATTTTTATGAAACAATTCCTTTTGAGCATCAATAGAATCATCTTTTGCAAGGTCTTCTAATGTAGGAATCTTGGCTACTTGGATGGTTACATTAAAAACTTCAAAAGCAATGCACTGCAAATGGGTCACCATCTTGTTCTTCCAATCAAGATAATTCTCTCCATTGAACTTAGGACTTTCTTTCCTAAAGTATGGCATCTGATCAACCTCAAGCTATTAAACTTTCTCTCTGAGGCACTTGGCCCTGATACCAATTGTTAGGAATAGTCCCAAGAGATAATTGAGAGGGGGAGGGGGTGGATCAGTTATCTACAAGTTTCAATTCTTTATCTAATTAAGTATACTTAAACATAAAGCATAAACATGATGAAAGAACACTTGAACACAACACCAATATTTTGGTTACGGGGAAACCCAAATAGGTAAAAACCCTGGTGGGACTTGATACCCACTAATATTCTCTACTAGTGTATAATGATCCTTGCTAGAAGATCTTTTACCCTGTTAGGTGTAGCTTTACAATATATTAAGTACAGTAGACCTGGTTAAGGGTCGGACCCTATTAGGAGTCTTTTACAATTTTTCCTGTTAGGGGAGAGGAAGCATTGTCCAAGAGCTCATTGCTCAAATGGGTGAAGGCTACAACCTTCTGAATAATAGATACACACTATATCTAGATCTTGGTGAACTGTGTTTTGACCTGCTATCTAGATTAGTTCCAATTAATAGCACACATTCTCTACTTGGTCACATAGACCTTCTTCTGATGGTTCAACACTTCGCACACTCTGCTCTGCTTAATCAACCATGAACCACACTTCAACAATCACAAATGACTGCCTATAAATATATTTCCTCCAAATGATATAATCAAGTTAGCCTATTAGAACCACCTCGAAATCATATTAGAGAAACCATAATAAACTCCAACAAACATTCTGTCAGCTCTATTATGCATGCAACTCATTCTAGGACCTATCTAATAAAATAATTATAGACGCACACCACACACTATTGGCTCTACCAAAACAATTGGAACTTTCTCTGTAAGCTGAATTAACTTATGCGCTCTTAACCAAACATCAATAACACTTCTCCAAGATTAACTCCAAGGGTGCATATCCTCAAGATAGGCACAACTCAAGAAACAATAAAATCCCTGTCGGCTCTTCTAAACAAACATAGGAAACTGTTACTGGTGAATAGTGATTGCATAACTTCACTTGCATTCATCATTAGACTATGCGTTCATAACTGAAACATCACTAACATGTCTTCAACATATATCCTAGGGCGCATTCCCATAAGACAACTATACGGACAACCATACACAGAACATCGCCTGTAACTCTGTCAGGAATACTGCTGACACAAGCTGCTATATAACTGTCTGTACTTACAGTTAACCTTGTGCCCATGATATCATGTTGATATCATGTCCATGCATCATATACTAAAGGCTTACTACATAAGACTTCCATGCATGCTACTTTCCATATATTTTCATCAATGAAAAACATATAGTCAATACTGGCCTGCTGGAAAATCTCCAACAGATTATTGATATCATTTTTTATATTCTTGTTAGGAATAGTCCCAAGGAGATGATTGAGAGAGGGGGGGGGGGGTGGTGAATCAGTTATTTACTAGTTTTAATTCATTAACCAATTAAGCATACTTAAACATTAAGCATTAACACAATGAAAGAACACTTAAACACAACACAATATTTTGGTTACGGGGAAACCCAAATAGGTAAAAAACCCGTGGGAATTGACACCCACTAATATTTTGTACTAGTGTTTTATCATATCCTTGTTAGAAGATATTTAACCTGTTAGGAGTTTCTTTACAATATGTTTAGTACAATGACCTTGTCAAGGGTCAGACCCTATTAGGAGTCTTTTACAATAAACCCTGTTAGGGGTGGGGTCACACTATCTGAGAGCACACTGCTCAAAAGGGGTGAAGGCTACAACCTTTTGAATAACAGATATACACTATATCTAGATTTTTGTGAGCTGTGCTTTGACCTACTATCTAGATTAGTTCTAATGTATAACTTGAACTCTTTACTTGGTCACATAGACCTTCTTCTTATGGCTCAACACTTCACACACTCTGCTCTTCTCTTCATAATCAACCATGAACCACACTTTAGCAATCATAATTGACTACCTATAAATATTTTTCCTTGAAATGATATAATCAAGCTGGCCTATTAGAACCACCTTGAAATCATATTATAGAAACCATAACCACATCCAATAATGATTTTGTCGGCTCTACTAAGTACGCATCACAAAATGGGACCTGTCTAACTCAATAATTGTAGACACATGCTACACACTGTCGGCTCTACCAAATCAACTGTAACTTCTTCCTCAAGCTGAATTACATCATGCACTCTTAATAGAACATTCTTGAATCTTCTTCAATTACTAATGCAAGGGTGCATATCGAAATGATAGGCGCAACTCCTGAACTAATAAAATCTTCATTGGCTCTTCTGAACAAACATAGAATACCATTGCTGGTGAATAGAGACTACATAACTTTACTTCTACCAATCATCAAACTCTATGTCCATGAACTTAACATCTCTAGTATGTCTCCATCACATATCCAAGCACGCAAGGCTTCATGATAACTGTACAGATAATTACTTATAGAACACTGCCTATAACTCTGTCAGGAACACTACTGACACAAGCTGCTATATAACTATCTATACTACCAGTTACCCTCTGCGTCCATGATATCATGCTGATAACATGTCCATGCTACTTATACTCAAGGCTTATTGCATAAGTCTTCCATGCATGCTACTTACCATATGTTGTCATCAATGAAAAACATATAGTCAGTACTGGCCTATCGGAAAATCTCCAACAATCTCCCCTTTTCGCATTGATGGAAACATATGGAATGAAAAACACCACCAATCCAAATGAGACATTCTTTTATAACATTCTCCATTTCCTCATCAAAAAAATCCCTCAAGGATGGATCCTCCATCAACTACTGCAACTCCTCCTTTCTTCATATTCAATACTGAATAAGCTTCCCCTTACTATATATCTTCTTCTCTATTTTGTTTCTTTTCTTCTTTTTTTTCATGACTATATACTACTCCCCCTTTTACATTAATGGCAAAGGGCACAAATCCATTTAAGCACTGGTACTACTCCTAAAGTAGATTTGTCCACCATCCATCAGTCCTTGAGGATTGATGCTCTTTCTTCCTTCTCTAAGTAGAATCAAGGAAAGGAATTACTCCCAGCTTCTCCCTGAGATACTCAAAAGTATCCTTTGGTAGGGGCTTTGTGAATATATCTGCTAGCTATTCTTTTGTACTCACATAATCCACTTTGACTTCTTTCTCTACCACTTTCTCTCTAAGGAAGTAATACTTGATCTCTCTGTGCTTTGTCTTTCCATGCATCACCATATTCTTTGACATGTTTATAGTGCTAGTGTTATCACAATGAATAGAAATAGGATAATCAATCTGAATTCCAAGATCTTTTATCATTTTCTTGATCTATACAATTATGGAACAATTCAAGGATGTTGCAACATAATTTGCTTCTGATGTTGACTGAGAAATATAATTATGCTTTTTGATTGTCCAAGTGACAAGTTTGTCACCAAGAAACACTGCTCCTCCTGATGTACTCTTTCTATCATCAACGCATCCTGCCCAATCTACATTAGTATATACATGAATCTCAACATTCTCTGAGTAAGGATACCACAGACCATAGTCTATAGTGACTTGTAAATATCTGAATATTATATTTACTGCCATGAGATGACTTTGTTTAGGCTCTACTGCAAATCTTCCAACTATGCCAATTGCATTAGAAATATCAGGTCTAGTCTGAGTAAGATATATGAGTTTTCCAATCATAGACTTGTCCAATGTTGTATCTACTACTAGATAATCATCTTCTTTTGTAAGCTTGCAACCTGTTATCATAGGTGTACTCACTGGCTTGCAATCATCCATCTTGAATGTCTTCAAGATCTCTTTCACATACTTACTCTGATTTATGAATATGCCTTTGTCTAATTGTTGTACATTCAATCCCAAAAAGTATTTGATAGGTCCAATCATGCTCATCTCAAACTCACTCTTTATTTCTTTAGCAAACTTTGCACTAATTTTGTCATTACCCCCAAAGATAATATCATCAACAAATATAGCTACAAGTAGTAAACCTTCAGATGTCTCTCTTATGAATAGATTACAATCTACTACTCCTTTCTTGAATCCAATATTTGTTAGATATCCATCAAGTCTTTCATACCAAGCTCTAGGGGCTTACTTAAGTCAATAGAGGGATTTCTTCAATTTGCATACCATATCAGGTTTGTCTGATAAGGTGAATCCTTCTGGCTGCTCAATGTATACCTCTTCTTTTAGCTCTCCATTCAAGAATGTTGATTTAACATCCATCTGATAAACTTTGAAGTTTTTGAATGTTGCATAAGCCAAAAACAACTTAATGGCTTCTAATCTACTTACTAGTGCAAATGTGTCTGAATAATCAATGCCTTCTCTTTGCGCATATCCCTTGCATACTAACCTTACTTTGTTTCTTACTACTATGCCATCTTTATTCATCTTGTTTTTGAAGATCCACTTTATTCCAATCACTTTTTTATCACTAGGTCTTGGGACTAGTTCCCAAGTATCATTCTTGATAATCTGATCTAGTTCTTCTTTCATAGCATCATGCCAATCTGAATCATTGCATGCATCTTCAACACTTAAAGGTTCAATCTGAGATAGTAAACATACTACCTCATTTCTTCTAGAAATCTTTTCTTTTGACCTCGTTGTGACTTTGCCGCTCTAATTTCCAATGATGTCATCCTTAGAATGATATCTAGATGTATATTTTGGATCTTTAGGTGAAGTTGTCTTATCAACCTTTGGAGTTTCCTCTTCAATTGTTTTTGGATCATTGAATAGGACATCAATACTATCAAACATCTCTTCAATAATTGTCTCACTAGTGGAAGGTCTAGGTTCTTCTTCAATCATAGTTGAGTAATCATGATATCTTTCTTGAACCATAAAATTTTCATCAATCTTAACATGAGCACTTTCAATGATCTTCTTCAATCTCAAATTAAAACATCTATAAGATTTTCTTTAAGTAGAGTAACCAAAGAAAATACCTTCATCACTTCTTGCATCAAACTTGCCTATTGCTTCATCCCTCTTGATGTAGCACTTGCTTCCAAAGATTCTGAAGTATTTCACTATGAGAACATTACCAAACCATAGCTCATAAGGTGTCTTGTCAGTGCTAGGCCTCAATTATATTCTATTGATGGAATAGACTTTTGTATTGACTGCATCTCTCCAATAAGTGTGCACAACTTTTCCTTCAATCATGATGGTGGGCATTGTATCAAGGATGATCCTATTCCTTCTCTCTACAATCTGATTCTGTTGAGGGGTTCTAGGTGCACTTAATTGTCTCTTTATGCCATGTTCTTCATAGTACTCATAGAATGTGTCAGAGGTGAATTCTCCTCCTCTATCTGATCTTAAACACTGTATCTTTAGTCTAGATTCATTTTCAAGGTTAGCTTTGAATATTTTGAACTTGTCAAATGCTTCTGACTTATCTTTCAAGAACGCAACCTGTTGGTGTTCTTTTTCCCCAAAGATCAAATTGACATAAGGATTGATAGGGTTAGTGTCACATTCACTCAACACTCCAAATCTGATAGGAAAAAGGCCAACTGACAAGGATCAAAGAGAGATCCTTCTACACTTTGAGCTCCACATCACTCAGGCGGGTGTACCTCATCTACACACTCATACAACTTGTGTCACACTATAGGCCTGCAGGTAACATTAATGTGGAATAGTCTTCAAACCC
The DNA here is from genome assembly GCA_027943335.1 of Chamaecyparis obtusa. Lineage (NCBI taxonomy): Eukaryota > Viridiplantae > Streptophyta > Pinopsida > Cupressales > Cupressaceae > Chamaecyparis > Chamaecyparis obtusa. The sequence continues at coordinate 2,827,388 of BSBK01002287.1, read as the reverse complement.
CTTTAGATATCATGTACCCCAATGTAGCCAATTCACATGCAAAAGCCCTACTTGCACAGAATGAGTCTAAAGACTAGACAGTAACTTCTATTACTACCAACATGAAAGGGAAAGGGTAGGACTAAATGATTTAAATGTTGGGTTGAATGGTCCCCTGAAATACCCCTAATCTCCCATAGACCAGTGCCTTATCCAATGGGAAGAAAAGTCAAATACCTCACTGCAACAGAGCTATGAAACAAGAAGACAACACACTCACCCTGACTAGATCATACATTACCAAACCACTTGTGCACCCAGATACATTATTACCTATCCAAAGGAAGACCTAAGAACAAGCAATACATTAACCAGCATCCACTGGAAGACAAGCATGACATATCTTTGACACCCCAGCTCATACACATCTGAATACCAGTCCTAGACCTAGTCGCTTCTGTGAAAACAACTCTACTGCAGACACTCACTGGAAATGCAAGTAGAAAGACTATACACCCTTGATGCTATAATCAATAAGTCTAAAACCCAAATGGAGACAATTTGATACAAGAACACACATGCTACAATCTCATACATAAGACATGTTCTACAACTTCATTATATTCCCATAGCCAAAAAGGAAAGAGGGACACCTTGTATGCAGAGAAGAAGAAATATTTACAAGGCAGGAAACTTTACCATCCCCCCTCTTACAGAAAAACATCTGCAATATATACCACTAATCATCTTGGGATCCCAAAATAGGATGCAACAAGCTAAAGATGATTAGGGTAAGGGTTTCAACTACCCAACTAATCAAAACCAATGAAGAATTTACTGCAGGGGCAGGAAACCAATCAACTTGGAGAAAACAAATCTCAAACAGATCTGCAATTATGAAAATCTGTGAGCTCAGTACAAAACACCAGGAAACTACCATAAAAATTAGTCTAATCAACCACCTACAAACACACCTTGAGCACAAAACCACACTCCTCCAGGTACAAAACAACCTCTGCAATTAATCATGGCATTCGCTGGACCACACTACTATAGCAAACAGATCATCCCCACCAGCACCAATCGCTTCTGCATTGAATTTTGGTCCTTTTGGTTGCAGAAAACCCTTTGCAAATTTGAAACCTAGTAGCAACGGTCACTTTATGGTGCCATCAGAGAATTAGTGGTCGATATTCAAACTGAGACCAACTTTAAGTCCCGATCGTTAGATCCACTCCATCTCGCGGGCTCCATGTGCTTTATACTTCTTTAAACAAAATTGGCAGTCGTCGTTACACCGCGATGCTAAAAGTCAAGCATCTCACCTCAGCGGTATAATGAAAACCACTCAATCTTCAAAGACTTGCAGATTCCCTACTCCCTTTGAAAACTACAGCCCCACCGACAACATCCAGCTCAGCGCACATGGACCAATAGGAATGCATCAATTCACTCCTTTTCTAATACTAGGACCACTTCCAATTTTTGCATAGTCAACTCTAACATCCCTCCACTGTGCACTGACATAACCAATGAAACACCACCATGGAAGCTAGACCAGACAAATGACCCCACTAAGCAATTTACCTTCATACTGCATCAACGACTCTCATTAAAGCACGGAGATTAAAAGGCTTGCATCTTTTCCTCACGATATAGTGACAACCACCAATCTTTGTCATTTGTTAAACATCTGTCAGACCCCAGCCGATGGGCCCACTAGGACATGTGTCAACTGGTCGCATGGTCGCATGTCAGAAATTCTTGACATGCGATCATGCGACAACCAATGAAAACACGCACCTTCACTTCCTTTCTGACATAGGGACCACCACCAAATGAACACCTGAAACAAACAAGATCAATGGTAGGTGCAAAATCTCATGAGTATGGAATATTCCTTACGCTCATACATTGACCGTCGATCTCCTCCCTCCACCACTTGAAGAATCTGGCCCCACTAACCATCGTACCTGCACTCTTAGGGAAAAGTTGACAAACAAGGAAGAAGTGTGAGGTCAAAAACACATAGGGTTTTCATATTAACACAAAGGTAATCAAGAAATGTGAAAACATTAGGGATTTTCATGCATATCAAAAAGGGAGAAAACATCATGGGTTTTTGACACTTTGGGCAGACTCTGAGATAATTTCCTGCAAACCTTAAAACATTAATAACTCCCTAGTTTTTGTGATTTAGGATATGTGATCTAAACTGGAGCAAGATGACAACATGAAGAACATAGGGCTAAGAGCGCACATCATGAAACATTATGGATCTTCTTCACAAAATAAAATTGTGCTTAGAGGAATGACAAGACACTTAACAAAAACATTGCAGGGAACAGACCATTTTCATAAGATTTTGCATTGACAGGAAAATGGACTAACACAACCCACATCATTCTAGTATAATGATCAACAAACAAAATGAAATACCTTTCACCATAGTATGATCTTGTTTGAGTTGGTCCACATAGGTCTATATGAGTCAGATCCAGCTTGTTCTCTGTTGAATTGTGCTTACTTCTAAATAAATTCCTCACATGCTTTCCCAACTCACATTCTCTGCAAATAGTATCAACAGGATTTTCTATGCTAGGTAGATCTCTTACTGCCTTTACATTTCTTATCTTTACTATGTTATCAAAATTATTATGACATAGTCTCTTATGCCACAACAAGTTGTCATCAACTTTAGCAAAAAAACAACTTGCTTCAGAATTAAGTTGAAATACATTGCCTTTAGTCTTTGTACTTGATGCAATCATAACACCATCCTTGTTGTTAATGATGAACTTGTTATCTTTGAACTCTAACTGATAGCCTTTTTTAAGTAACTTTCCAACACTAAGAAGGTTATGCTTCAAACCATCTACATAAAGAACATTGTCAGTGTTGTTATTTCCATCCAATGTGGTAGCTCCTCTACCAATGATAGGTTTAGGAGTGTTGTCACCAAATCTGAGCATGCCACCATTGTATTTTTCTAGATGACCAAATCTATCTTTATCACCTGTCATGTGATGTGAGTAACCACTATCTATGATCCAATCTATCCTTATGTCTGCTTGTGAAATCAATGCTAGCTTTTGTTCCTTTTTCTCATCTTCAATATGTATCTCATCATTCATTTTCTCTATGATAGCAATGAATCCAATTTCATCCTTAGCTGAATTATCATCTGATACTCCATCTTCAGTGTAGTAACAGTCCTTTGTATACTTAGGCTTGTAGTTGTTCTTGAACTTCTTAACTCTTGTAGGACACTTGGATGCAAAGTAACCAACCTTATTACATGAAAAACATTTGAATGGCAATTGACCTTCATATTTTCCTTTTCCCTTCTTTTCTCTTTTAGAAACCATAGTAATGAAATCATCTAATGTTTTCTCTTCATCATCATCATCAAAATTACCAGAGGTTTTCAAGGATTTCTTACCATGGACTGAATCTTTGAAGGTTGTCTCACTTTTAGGCTCTGTCATCAAACTTGATATCTCAAATGTACCAATGTTGCTAATTAGAGTTTCTCTTTTGAAATTCTCTAAAAATTGCATGGTCTCATCAAGGATATTTATCTTGTTCTCTTATTCTGGTGTCAATGTAGTCATCATCTTATCCATGATGTCTTCTTCTGAGATTTCTCCACCATTATTTCTGATTCTAGCAACTGCTTCATTAATCATTTGATTGAAGCCTCTTATGTTCTCTTCAGGTAACATCTCCAATGTATTATACCTTTTCTTCCATGTTTTTCTATGTGCATTCTTTTCTTATTTGTCTCCTTCAAACATGTATTCTAGGTGCTTCCATATCTTGCAGGTTGTGTCTACTTTCTTTATCTCTGAAAACTCACTATCAAATAGTGTGCTAATAATGGCTTCTTTGGCTATTGCATTCTGATGGAACAACTCCTTTTTCTTCTCAATAGCATCATCCTTTGCAAGATCTGCTAAAGAAGGAATCTTAATTTCTTTGATAGCCACTTCAAAAACTTCAAAAGTAAGGCACTTTAGATGTGTCATCATCTTGTTCTTCCAGTCAAGATAATTTTCTCCATCAAACTTAGGACTCTCTTTCCTAAAGAATGACATCTAATCAACCTCAAGCCATTATACTTTCTCTCTGAGGTACTGAGCTCTGATACCAATTGTTAGGAATAGTCCCAAGGAGATAACTGAGAGGGGGGGGGAGGGGTGAATCAGTTATCTACTAGTTTCAATTATTTAACCAATTAAGTATACTTAAACATTAAGCATCACCACAATGAAAGAACACTTGAACACAACACAATATTTTGGTTACGGGGAAACCCAAATAGGTAAAAACCCCAGTGGGAATTGACACCCACTAATATTTTGTACTAGTGTTTTATGATCCTTATTAGAAGATCCTTAACCCTATTAAGAGTTTCTTTACAATGTGTTTAGTACAGTGACCTTTTCAAGGGTCAGACCCTGTTAGGAGTCTTTTACAATAAACCCTATTAGGGGTGGGGACACATTGTCCAAGAGCACACTGCTCAAAAGGGGTGAAGGCTACAACCTTCTGAATAACTGATACACACTATATCTGGATCTTTCTGAACTATGCTTTGACCTACTATCTGGATCAGTTCCAATGTATAACTCAAACTCTTTAGTTGGTCACATAGACCTTCTTCTGATGGCTCAACACTTCACACACTCTACTCTGCTCTTCACAATCAACCATGAACCACACTTTAGCAATCACAATTGACTACCTATAAATATCTTTCCTCCAAATGATATAATCAAGTTATCCTATTAGAACCACTTTGAAATCATTTTAGAGAAACCATAACCACATCCAATAATGATTTTTTCAGCTCTACTAAGTACACATCACAAACTGGGACCTATCTAACTCAATAATTGTAGACGCACTCTACACACTATCGGATCTACCAAATTAACTGTAACTTCTTCCTCAAGCTAAATTACATCATGTGCTCTTAATAGAACATTCTTGACTCTTCTTCAATCACTAATCCAAGGGCACATACCGAAATGATAGGCGCAACTCCTGAACCAATAAAATCTTTGTCGACTCTTCTGAACAAGTATAGAATACTGCAACTAGTGAATAGCGACTACATAACTTTACTTCTACTAATCATAAAACTCTACATCCATGAACTTAACATCTCTAGCATGTCTCCATCACATATCCAAGCATGCAAGGCTTCATGATAACTGTATGGACAATTACTCACAGAACACTGCATGTAACTCTGTCAGGAACACTACTGACACAAGCTGCTATATAACTGTATGTACTAATAGTTATCCTCTGTGTCCATGATATCATGTTGATAACATGTCCATGCTACTTATACTCAAGGCTTATTTCATAAGTCTTCCATGCATGCTACTTACCATATGTTGTCATCAATGACAAACATATAGTCAGTACAGGCCTGCTGGCAAATCTCAAACAATTCTGACATATATCTTGAAAGATTTTGGCCTCATAGGCTACTTGAGCCTTTACTATTGCTATTTTTGATAAGTGAGTGAATTCACTGTCAAATTCTTTCACAAATTCTTTTTCTTTTACCTGTGGATCTGCCTCTAATATCTGACTGGTTACAACACTCTGCAACTTCTTTGTCACTTCAAGAAATGATCCTCCAAGACTCTTCACTTTCATTTTTTTACCAATTATTTTGTTTAAAGATGAGATCATTTCCATTTGATCATAATCATCAACTTCTATTCCAATATTAGCAAAAATGGATTCTAACTGAGGTTTCTCTACTGTAATCTCAGGAGTGGGACTAATTTCTTCTTTTCTTTGCTCTCCTTTCTATTCTGCAATCTCAGTGCTTACTTGGATTTCTGCTCTCTTTTTTTTCTTCTCTTGTTTCCTTCTTTTCTTCTTGTGCAACATATGTGTCATGTTCTTTGATATCCGAATTGTCAACAATGTTCTCAAGGCTGCTAAAAGGATTGTCATCACTTTCTAGTACAATATGTGTTCCTTCCATATTCATTGACTCATTTTCAATATTGATTAATGGTTGTGGAGAGGGACTCTTTTGGCACTCAGCTTCCAAAGGTTGATCTATTGTACTTGTGTTCTTAACACTTTTAGTCATTACCTTTATAACTGCTTGTTCAGTTTCCTTATTTATTTCTTCATAATTTCCTCCCATTATCAGAATTGTTCTTCTTTTTGTTCTCAAGTGAATGTTAAGATCTTTCATTATTTCCTTAAAGTGATCTTCATCTCTAATATCATAGAGCTTTCTTACAAATTTTTCTCTAATCTTATTGTCTTCTTTAGCTGCTCTCTTCTTCCTGTTCACTAGTTTCTCAAAAAGTTCATCTAGTATCTTTCCTTGAATATTGTCAAATTTCTTATCAGCTAGGATCATATGTCTGATAACTACATTCTCTAAATTCAATATCTCAGAAAAATTTTATAGCTCATAGTATTTGTTCATCTTTGAAAAATCTCCATCATTGATGATTTGAGCATTTACCTTGTCTATCTTTGGTTTCCATTTTCTTTTATTTACTCTAGTATCTTCATCATCTTCTATTTCAAATATTTTTCTTTGCACAGGGGTAAATATATTTTTCTATCTTTTACCAAGCCCACTTTCTATTTCCTTTACCCTTTTACCTGGTGGAGTGGTGGAGGTTCTTGTAGATTTCCTTGATTCCTATTCCTCTTTAACTTTTACCACTTTCTCCACATTTTGAATGTTTCTAGTTTGATCTGTTAATATGATTTAGAAAAATAGAGAGGGGGGGGGGTTGAATCAGTTGTTCTTAGGTCCTGATGTATAAAAAAATCTCATAAACTTATCCTTAAATCAGATCCAAAACCAAAACAAACTCGGTCATCACTGATTCAATAATAGAAACATCTAACAATGCAGTCCACTACCCAGCTGTAACTTAACTTGTAAAACATAGCAATGTTCAAATCTAAACATTCACACAAGTATAAACACCAGGTTTTATAATGGAAACCCAATTTGGGAAAAACCACTTTGTAACATGCTACTATTATTTTCACTCTTCTGAAGTGAGCTCGGTAAAAAGCCAACCCTATCAAAGGTTACAATACACACTGTCAAATGTGACCCAGTTAAAGGATTTCAATCACCCTGTTAAAAGTGAGCCTAGTCATAGGAATTACATACACTCTATTAGAATGCAACCTTGTTCAAAGGATTTAACATATGACTGTTAGGTGAACCTCTGTTAAAAGGATTTTGACTGTTACAATGGCTAGAAAGTAGCACCAGTATTATCTGAAAAATATAAAACTTACTTTGCAAATATCAGATCTGATTCTGTACACTAATGCTGGTTTACTGACATTGAAACTTTTCCATTTCCATCTCTGATCTGCTCAGAAATTTTCTTCAAGTAATCACCACCATTCTCCTTCAACCTTTTCTGCTTATTCAATCAATAAAACTTTTCCTCTTCCAACATTCTCTATTCACCATGTGCATACATATCACAATGTTCAGGTTCCCTTATATTTTCCTCAATTAGGTTAACTCATCTTTTGCTGCTCAATTTCATTCATAGATCTTAGGGTTAGGTCAGATTCATTGAATCTACCCGCTTTATGTTCTTCGGCTCCTTTTCTAGAATAATCTCAAATCTCTTAAAGATTTACAATAAAATGTTTTACAATGCATTTAATGCTTCCAAACAATCAATAAATAAAGTCAACACATTTTACATAATCCAAGAATTCAACAATGTCGGCTCCAAAATTAAATTCTCTTCAAATATAAAATTGCTGATGCTCAGTCAATACTGTGATTGTTCACTCGGTCTTCATGTAGAACGCTCGATCAATACTAAAATTGTTTCCTCAGCTTGCACTGTCTTCCTCAACAATTTACTGATGCTCAGTCGACACTATAATTTTTCTTGGCATATACTAACTCGGTCGACACTAACATCACTCGGCTTAAACATGATTTTTCATTCTTTGCTCGGTTAAGCCTACCAGTTCAGTCTTCATTCTTACTAAGATAAACAATAAATTATCTTATCATAGTGCAACATAGTCAAGTACACTTTGTAGTATCAAGATAACTCAACTTTTCCCTAGGTGCTATTGCTACCAACCTTGCTTAGCCCCTTAGCAACACTCAAATAGATATAGTACTTTCCTAAGTAGCAACAGTCTTACCAATTAAGGTTTGACATCAATGACAATACAACAATTGTTTCAATTCAGTTTCCAACATGATCTGCAACTGATGATAGAAGTGAAATAGATAAAACTTCTTTCTGTCCAATTTCTCTTATTTTTTTTGTTGTTTTCTTTGCTACTAAAAATTCTTGTTCTATCATTCATGTATCCTTTAGAATTTTCTTGATTGTGCTTTCCACTCTTTTCTTTGACAACTTTTTTTCTTGTAAAGTCTTTGCAGAGTTGAAGTTCTCCTCATAGGTTCCAAATATAGAGCTGTTTGTATCCAATTTTCTCTTAAGCAATATGTTTACATATTCTTCTATCTCATTTTCTGATACTTCATATCCAAGAGGATCTATGAATTCTACTCTAGGTTCAATTGCTTCAACAAAAGTAAAGTCTGTATCAACCATGAAACATATTTCATCTTGTACTTTTCTACTATAGCTTGTGGTATCCTTGTTATTTTCTTCATTAGGTTCTGAAATGTCTTGATCACCAAGGTTGCACTCTCATTGACCTTGTCTATAGGGTGTCTCACATACACTTTGTTGATTCTTTCCATTGTGGTTATGTTAGCATTCCAATCTTCACCAATAGTGTATGGAAATCTTCTTAACAAATGAAAAAACATGTAAGTGATCAAAGATGAGAATCTGAATTGTGAGTTCTTGGTCTTCTTAATCTTTTCAAGGTTCTCAAACAAGTGAATTCTCAAGATTTCACACATATCAACTTGAACTTTATCTACACACATCAAATAGGATGCATGAATCATACCAGTTTCCATGTCATCTTCTCTAGAATTAGCACAAAATTTGGATGTTAATATCTTACACACATTTCTAACATCATCTTGAATTATCTTGATGATTACAATTCCTCTGCCATTATAAGATGATTTAGTGTTGTCTAGTACTATTTTCTTTACATTCTTCTCATTAAAAGGTATAACTCCAGATTTTGATAAACCAGTTAATTCATGAATTAGGTCTTTTGTTATGTCAATCACTCTATCATCTAACCAAAACTTCCCATTGTGAATTCTGCTAAAAAATATCTTGGTGCATTCTTCATCATCGAATTCATATTGTAGTGAATACTTCACGGTTTCATTATCTTTCAAATGTTCAAACCCTACTTTTAATGACATATCTTGATTATATAATTTTTCATACTCCTTAGTCAAATCACTTTCACTAAGGGTTTCAAGTTTTCATTTCAAATAACTTTTAACATCTTCTAAATGCAAAACTCTGTCTGGTACAGATGATAAAGCAAGACTAGGGTCTTCTTCCAATGGTTTTACTAGTTCCATTTTAACTCTAGGTCTAATAGTATCCCTTACATGATGAATAAGTGATACATCCATGATTTCTATGAATGCTTTAACTGACTAATATATTTTCTTAGTGAAATACCTCAAATTTGTGATTTAGGGCTTTGCATAGATCTAATGCGAAATTCTTTCACCAAATCTTGTAAACTGCTCTCAATCACTGTTGTATTGATCTCCTTATCACTTGTATTTTCTTCAATGATCAAATAATACCAATCACAAGCTTTTAACTTTTCAATCTTACAAGATTTTGACATCGCATTCAATTCCCTTTATGCTTCTTTCCAAAAAGTTGTTCCTACTTGCCTGCAAAACTTCAAACTTCTTGCAAACACGCATACATTCATATTAGCTCACGCGCTCTTAACCATAGCATTATTACATCACATACTACCTTACATTAACTACGCAAGACTCAATTCATCCTACACTAACTTCTACACTATCCTAAGTTCCTACTCTAATACATTCTTTATGAATTTAAGTTCTTTGAGATGGGTTAGGAAGAGATTCACTCTTATCATTAGATACTTCACCTTTCTAACTACCTTCTATACTAAAAGTGTCTCCTTGATCTATGGCTTTAATGAATATCACTTCTTCTAAATTACTACAGCATCCTTTCTGACTGTTACTTGCATTCTCATTTCTCCTTGTATAACTTCTAGGATTAGGGTTTCTCATGTTATTCATTCTGTAAAACCTTGTTGTATGACCAAATTTGTTGCATATTTGACAAACTACTCCATTGTTTCCATATCTCAGTATAGTCTAGTTGATTTGTGATCTACAATTCCTAGCAATATGTCCAATCTTGTTGCATCTATAGCATACTACTCCATTTCTTCTATTCATATCTTCAATAGGTCTCTTATCTGCATGGTCAATACCTCTAAACATTCTACTACTATTGTTATCATTATATCTAGGCTTCTTACATTCAATAGCTCTATGTCCAAAACCATGACAATTATAACAATAACCATTAAGATGTTTGAATTTCTTACCTATACAATATTTCTTCATATGACCAAAAGTGTTACATGTAAAACATCTACCTTTAAGTTCTCCTTGCATACCTTTAGATGGTTCTTCTTATTTAGGTGGTTCTTCTTCTTTAGGTATATCCTTAGATTTGTTAGCCTCATCAGATTTCTTTTCATCTTTGTTATCAGAAACTTTCAAATATAGTTCCTTGCATTGTTCACTTTGAATGAGTTAAATCTAAGACCGGTTGTATCATAATAAGGTTTTTGATAAGATATATGTGCATCAATATTTTCATTGGTGGAATACAGTCTCTCAAGATGTTGTTTAGACAAAGTCAGTTCACCTTTCAAAATTGTATTGTACTTTTCAAGTTCAGCATACTGTAATTTTGTTTTCTCAAGTTTAGATGTCACTTTACAAAGTTTAGACTTCAGATCTTCATTCTCAAATTTTAGATTTGCTTCATTCTTGTTGTTTCCATCTTCCAAACTCAACTTCAGATTTACTATCTTTAATTCATGTTTAAGGATCTCATTTTCTTTTTCCAGATTTTCATCACAATCTTCAATTTGAATTGTAAATTCCTTCTTTGATTTCAGTTCTTCCATCTTTTCCTTTAGCTTTTCAATGAGGTTCTTTGCATCATCATATTTTCCTTTCAGATTATCTCTTTCTTTAGTAAGAATATCAATCTGTTCAAGAGCTTCTTCAAGATTCTACCATAGCTGATCCATATCCATAGAGATCTTACTCAAGTGCTAGGCTTCCTCTAAATGATTCTTTTTTGAGTAACTAAGCTCTGATACCAATTGTTAGAAATAGGGAATACTGAGAGGGGGGGTGAATCAGTATTCTACAAACTTTTACTTTTGCCCAATTATGGATATAACAGATTAACTTGATAGATTCAAAACAAAGTAAACTAAATAGCATGCATAGCAATAAAGCAAGTGAGCTCATAACACCATCTTTTTTTCTTGAGGAAACCCTAGCCAAGGGAAAACCTCGGTGGGGATGATACCCACAAATGATCCACTAATCAAAAATATCATGTTAAGGATGTTGACCCTATTAGGAGCCTATTACATGCATATAGTGTCTCTGTCCTGATTAAAGGACTTTAGGCCTTGTTAGAAGCCTCAACCCTACAAAAATTTGGTGGTACAAATAGAATGATTACAAGATGATCTCACTGCCCAAACATGTAATATACATTGATTTCTAATTAAAAAAGGATAAGGTATATAACCTTTTAATACTATCGAATAGCTTTCCTATTCTGATCTATCTCTTCGCTTTCATATACAAAGTCTGGTTGCTTATCTATTACAATTTACAACTTCGCATCAATATCTTTTTCAAACATGTGTTGCACTATCTTCTTCGTATTACATATGACTTACACTTATACAAGTTATTAACAATAATAACCTTTACAGTCGGCTTTAAAAAACATAAAGCACTTTACAAAATACATATTAACTTGTGCTGCCCAAGGTTTAACATCTAGGATGTCATCTCTTATATGATTAAGTTATTATTTTGATAAAAAAAATAATCCCTTAATTATCATACTGATTATGTCTTCATTCCTTGTCTAGTCGGCTTCAACTCTGTCTCTGTTCATACTGCAACAACTTATTACGTACATGTCGTATAGACTTGTACTCTCAGGTGAGTTTTCAATATACATCATAGTATCCATGTTCAAGTGTGCAAGCACTGGACTTACTTCTATCGACATCACCAACCAAAACTGTCTCTGGTTATACTGGGAAAATATTGCTTACACTTAGACAATTTTACTCTGCGCTCTATTATAACTGCTTACTATTATATGCGGTCTTCATACAGATTATATGTTTCCATAATGATAACAACTAGATATCTAACTCAGCCAAATTTCCAACAATAATATCTAGGACTTAATCTAAATTTAACATCCCTGCTTGTGACTTTGTTAGTTCTTTGTCCATGGATATCATTCATGTTGTTATCCCTCAATACATGGAAATACCCCACTTAAAGACTTATAATGGTAAAGGTGACCCCTTGACCCATGTGAAGACCTTTCAAGCATTGTGTAGTGAATTTTTCTCATGACCATAGCTTCATGGATAAGTTTTTTACTAGAACCTTTTATGTTAGGAATAACAATCCACCGATACAACTAGGGGGGGGGGGGGGGGGGGTGAATCGGTTGTATGAAAAATTATTAAACTTTAAACTTTGAATAGTAGCAACCCTAAATCAAATGATAACACAATAAATTCCAACACAATAACACAATATTTTTTTGTCGAGGAAACCCTGTTAAACGTAAAACCTCAATGGGAATTAGCACCCACAAATGATTTACTGAGAGTATTGTATCCCTGTTAAAAGATCTAGCCCTGTTAGGAGCTTATTAAAACATTACAGTACACAATCCATGTTAAAGGATAGACCCTATTAGGAGTCAAAGAAAAGAGTAGACCCACTACCTAGGCTCACTACCCAAATAAGGTTATGTCCACCTTTAGAACTCATTGTTCGCAACACAAGTGTATGTAAGGAAATACACAATCCTTGAATTTTCTGATAGCAACTATCTTTTCTTGATCAATTCTAGCTAATTATAAATTATCCTCTTCTCTACATTCAACAAATACAATCTCGTAGCTTCCACATTCCTCTTTTACATCTAACTTTCATACTTCACACCTTTTCAAAAGAAAATATCTTACATATATATCCCATTACAAATAAATGATCAAGTCGGCCAATTAGGCTTTCCTAATATAAAAATAATTAAATAACCCTTTGCTAAGGTACACATGATATCTATAAAAAGTATACAACAATTATATTTTAACAATTAAGGTGCGACATCCATAATCCATGCTTGCTATTCATAATACATGCTACAATTTTGAAGTTGGCCCCAAAAAGCTCTCCTCAAGAACACACACCACCATTGAAATTATTATGCTTCCCATGACTTTCTAAGATCACAAAATATTCCTTAATATGTTACTTGATGTTTCTTAAGCTTGCACATACTAAATCCACATCGTTTGCAAGATACACGCAAAACTCAGAGACTAACTTTGTCAACTTCCACTGTCATAGTCCAGTAACCAATCTTCACCAAATATTATGTAGCTTAACCAATATGAATTATTACATCATCTGATATTAGATATAAGATCATAACAATTCCCTGTACACAAATTTGTGTTCACTTTTTCTTAATCATTTGTACTGTATCCGTGCACTATAATAACCAGTATGTTCTCTTCATAGAAGCATATGTTGACATCACTGACAAAACATGAATGAAAAAAGTATTAATTCCTATAACACTCAACAAGATAATGTATTCATTAAAAATATTAAATGCATCAGTAATATCCAACAATCTCCCCCTTTGGAATTGATGGCAACATATGGGAAAATCCATCAACCCAAAAATACTCTCTCATTATCTTGAACATAACTAGTGAAATTTTCCTCATACATTATCTCTCCCCTTTAGGTATTTTCTCATATTAACTCTCCCATTTGATAAAAATGGCAAAGGGTGCCACAAGTCATCAACTGTCTTTATCGACCAAGTGTTAAATCACCCAAATGTATGGCGTAAGTCTCCAACAATCACTCCCCTTGAAGAGTAGATCCATACATCAAGTCCAAAATATGATAGAGATCTGAAAACCTTTGGACTGATGGATCTGTGCATCATTTAATTTTCATTATGAGGGTCTTGCACCCCAAGCATACCTCTGAGATACTCAAAGGAATCTTTTGGCAATGGCTTTGTATCGATATCTGCTATTTGTTCCTTTGTGCTAATGTATTCCAATCTTATTTCTTTCTCTGCTACCTTGTCTCTCAAGAAGTGATATTTAATAGAAATATGCTTAGTTTAGAATGCATCACATGATTCTTTGACATATTTAATGTACTGGTATTATCACAATGGATAACTACTGGCTCAACAAAATTTATTCCAATATATTTCAGCATTTATTTCATCCAAAAAGTTTAAGTATGATTAATAACAACAACAACATACTCAGATTCAATAGTAGATTGAGGTATACAATCTTTCTTTTTTCTTAACCATGAAACTAACTTTTTCCCAAGGGAAAATGCACCTCCACTAGTACTCTTCCTATCATCAATGAACCCTTCCCAAGTGGCATCAGTATAAGCATGTAATTTAAATTCATCATTTTTATCATACTGGATAAGCCATATTCCATTATTCCTTTTAGATATCTAAATATCCTTTTTACAACAGCCATGTGTGTCTCTTTAGGATCTGCCTGATATCTAGCCACAATTCCAACAATATTAGCAATACCTTGTCTAGAGTGAGTAAAATATTGTAGTCCACCAACTATTGATCTATACTTGGTCTAAAAAAAATTCTTGGTCTCATCAATATTTGTCATTTTATGGCCAGTCACCATGGGTGTACCAACAGGTTTACAGTCTTTCATTCCAAACTTTTTAAATATTTCTTTAAGATACATAGTTTGAGAAATGAAAACACCATTATTGCTCTGATTTATTTACATTCCAGAAGAGAATTTCATCTCACCTATCATGGAAATCTCAAATTCAATTTCCATTTCATTAGAAAACTCTTTACACATCTCATCATTGCCTCCAAAAATAATGTTATCAACAAAAACTTCTATTATCAAAATCCTATCTTCACTATTTTTTAAGTATAGATTGTTGTCAACATTACCTTTTCTGAATCCAAGGAAAAGTAAGTACTTGTCTAACCTTTCATACCAAGCCCTTGGTGCTTGCTTTAGTCCATACAGTGCCTTCTTCAACTTGTAAACCATGTCTTCATCTCTAGTTAGAGAAAATCCATTAGGTTGTTCTATATATACCTCCTTTTCAAGATCCTCATTCAGAGATGCAGATTTTACATCCATCTACTATACCTTAAAGTCTTTATGTGTAGCATAGGCCAGAAATAGTCTCACAACTTCTATCCTAGACACATGAGAAAATTTTTCTTCAAAATCTATGTCTTATTTTTGTGAGTAGTCTTTGCATACCAATCTTTCTTTGTACCTTACAATAATTCCTTCTTCATTCATTTTGTTTCTAAAAACCTAGTTAGTTCCTATTACATTTTTTTATTTAGGTCTAGGAACCAATTCCCAAGTTTTATTTTTCTTTATATGATCTAATTCTTCCTGCATAGCTTTGATCCAAGATTCATCTCTACAAGCTTCATTAGTAGTCTTTGGTTCAACTTGAGAAATCAAACAAATTTCTCCCCTTTTCTTTGATCTACTCATTATTCCTTAATTTTCATTACCAATAATTTAATTTTCAGGATGGTATTTCTTAACATACCTCAATGTCTTAGAAACTTCATTTGTGTCCTCATCACAATTTTCATTCTCACAATCAATCTCAATATGTTCTTCTTCTTTCCTAGTGGCATTGTTGAGCGCCATTTTTACACGAAGACAATGGCTAGGAGCTTGCAAGAGAAAATTCCCCTCTTGGAAGATTGATGGGATCAATCTCAAGGTTCCTTATGGCTGGGTCTCAACCTCTTGGATAGCTCAATGAAAGACAGATGTGAGTTTGTTAATAAGGAGGCCTTTTTCTGGTTCTTCTCTTAAGGGAGTCTGCAAAACAAACTTTAGAATACCAAGAGATCTCTTTTACTAATTTTTAGATTTATGATAAAACCACGTTATCCTAATTAATCTATTAAAATGATTTACAAAGAGGGCAGGAAAGAGTAGGGTAACAAGAATGTAAAAGAAATTTTCGAAAGAAAATCTAATGGACATAAACTAATACCACACCACTTTGTGAATTAAAAAACTAAGAAGATGAGGAAACCCCCAAAATAGAGACCAGAACATATCACAATGTTCAGCTATGTAGATGCAATCATCAGCGTAATGAAACAAACATAGATGTATGATAAGCCAAAACTCATCGAATCACAAAGCCACCCTAGATGTGAACACATGTGAGACAAGTTAATCTTTAAGAAACAAAGAATAATCCTCTCAGAGATTCATCACAACAAAGCAATGTGATACCAGCACACACCGAACTAATAAATTATAGACTTAGAACAATTAAATATCCAATTGGCTCTTTGAAATAAAGAATGAGAAAATCACACATTCATAAAATTCACATAGATAGCAGAATAATCACACCATGAATGAAGCACCAATTGTATGTATTGTATTAATGATCAAATCAACCCTCATTATATCATTTTATTACAATTTATAGAGCCATGCTCTTATTTTCACAGCTAGGGTTTCAGCTGCAACTAAAACTTGAAAGGAAATATAAACTAGAGATTGAATTAATGAAACTACCTCTAAAACTTAGTTAAGCTACCCTAGCATGGAATTAAACCTCATGCATTACAAAACTTTGATCAAATCATGCATTAAACATCTCAAAAGTGGAGCTAGAACTCATGCATGCTCTTGATTATCTTCATGAATCTGCCCTTGATCCTTGGTTGTGGCATGTCCACGTGGAATAAACTAGAACAGATCTCAAAATCATGCAGAAACGATCCCCAAAAAGAAGCCTAGTTGAATGGAAAATCAACTCTGAGATAATTGGAGTCAACTTTCAGACATTCCAAAAAATACCCAAATCACAATAGTTGGTCTGAAAAAATTGAATTCCAAGAATGACTAAGTGTTTAGGTCCTTCATTCCCATTTTCGGACTTTGAAATTTTAGAGGCTGAAAGTTTTCTAGGGCCAAAATGCCAAAAATCAGGCTCTACAAAAATGACTAAGTATAAAACTATCTTTTTCCTGCACCAAAATTTGACTAAGTATAAACTGGATGTTTACTGGCTAGGGAGTACTTTTAGCTGGACCTTCTAGAACCTATCTACAATCTCCAGCACTTCTTCGAAGTCAAGCATCTTGACCCCTTCAAGGATCTCTAGTTTCCTATCTTGAAAGACAATTAATTCACTTACAAAAGTATGTATTTCTTCTTCCCGAGATAGCATCTTCTGAATCTCCTCTTTCTGATAGAACATTTTTTGAAGGTCTTCTTTGGTCTTCACTCCCCAAAATATATCTAGGTACTAGTTGACAATGACATTTACTGAATACATGGTTTTTTCATTATCCTTGTCATACAGATCCAAATCAAAATCTTCAAAGAACTTATGCAATTCCTCCACAAAAAGTAAACTATTATCCTGCCTCTTATCCATCTTCTTAAGAAACTTTTCAAAAATGGTTAATGCACCTATTATGTCCTGGATCCATTGCTCAAAATTTTCCAGCTCTGAACCTTCATAAACCTTGATGAAAACTTGGAAGCGCTACTTCCTTATCACCACTAAGCTATCTAACACTTTCTGCCACTTCAAAATATTTTCAATCATGTTGTCTTCCTCACTCATGGTTTCAACTAATGAGCTTATTCCTGCTAGAATGCTCCTAAGAGGCCTCAGGATCTTCTTGAGGGATATCTTAGCAAACTACTCAAAATCCTCCTTCTAATCGATACAGGCCTGTACAAAAGAATGTGGAACATCTTTATTTATTTTGCCCCTCTTCTCCAAAATTTCTTGTAATGAGGCCTCGGGGTTATTGGTATCAATGGGACCTGTTGTTTTCAAAATAAATATCTTCATAGCTTTATTTTGCTCCATCAAAGCCTTTATTTTCTCCTCGTCCTTATCCATCAAACTAAGGGCATGCTTCAATCCAAGGGTCACCAAGGTTTTACTTCCCTCTCTGGTTGGCTCCCCAAAGTCTACCTCCTCCAAAACATAGTCATCTAGAGTGATCTCACTTGTACTGACATCCATCTTGGGAACAACCACCTATGCCTTCCATCTACCCACTTGATCCTATGTCCCATATGATAGTGTCCTTGCTCAGGTAATAGATGTCATTTGATGGAAGGCTTGCCCTAATGCAGCCATATTAGCCTCATCATCTTTGTATACTCTGACCCTCAACTTGTAAGGAAACTTAGGTGCGGAAACAGCTTCCTATACTAACCTCTTAAGGAAAGTATTGTGCAAAATCTATTTAAATCCTTACAATTTCAGATTCATTAAGCTCCTTAACAATAATATTGCAACATATACCATACATATAGAAAATAGATAGAGAAGATTGAAACACATAAACACAAAGATATGCCAGTGGGGAAAAACCTTTTGGTAAAACAACCCCACCCCTCCAAAACCTGCACAATGTATTATCTTCAACATAAAGACTACAACACACTTGCAATGCAAGTTCTTTCAGGAGATGAGAGACTAGTAAAACTTATCGTTCTCTCCCATAGAAGCAGCATCATATATATAGACTCCTGAGGACCCAAAAAATACCCAAAAAAGGAGTTTGGCATCCAACCACCAAGAACCATGCACAAAGCCACATGTACACAACTTTTCCATGCAATCCCAAGAGTAGGCATCCATCCCTAGAATAGACTATGACAGCTTGTCATAGAATTCACCAAAAATAACGGTCACAAGAGAAGTGTAAGAGAATTTTTCATACCAACCTATTTTTGGCATATTCTCTTACACACACCAACCACTTCTTCTTGGGTGCCCAAATAGGCCCAAGTCATAAGATTCTCTTACACCTGTCATAGCACATTCCTTAAATAGTTCTTACACATCATAGGAATCCATCATGACCATTTCAGTCATGATCTCCTTACACACAAGATGCCGACACATCAAGTGGAGTGACACATCAACATGCCAACTAGACATGTACACTCACACTTAATTTCATTATTTGCAAAAAATACATTTACAAAACAAATAATAAGAATAGGAATTATCCAAGGTTGAGACACCTTATTCCTAAAATTCTCCCACTTGTCGAACACCTTGTAAGAGCAATAGGAACATAATAGGAACATAACAGGAACCTAACTTCTTAGTGCCCACTAGTTTCGTTAATGCATCTACAACATTCTTCACAATATCTACCTTCTCCAAATTTACCTTTCCATCTTCCACCATATCTCTCACAAAGTGAAACTGCACATCAATGTGCTTCATTCTAGCATGGAAAGTTGGATTCTTCGTAAGGCAAATAGCACTCTGATTGTCACACCAAATAGTAATCTGTTCTGCATCAACACCAACATTAGAACACAATCTCCTAAGCCAAATGGCTTCCTTACAAGCATGAGTAGCAGCTATGTACTTAGCTTCTGTAGTGGACAAAGCAACCACAGGTTGTCGCTTACTCATCCAACTGATAGCACCACCAAACATAGTGAACACATAAGCACTGGTGGATCTCCTGATGTCAATATCACCTACCCAATCTGAATCCAAAAACCCATGAATACAAATTGAATGCAGAGATCCACAAGAGTTACCATGACAACATATGGAGTAATCTAATGTACCCCTCAAATATCTAAATACTTGCTTAACTGCATCCTAATGTACCCATCTAGGGTTAGCCATAAACTAACTCAGGACTCCCACTACTTGGGCAATGTCTGGTCTAGTATAGACCATAGCATACATAAGACTACCAACTACACTAGCATAAGGTACTCTACTCATGTCCTCCACCTCCCTAGGAGATTTTGGAAAATCATCTACAGATAACTTTGTTCTCACAAAAATAGGAACACAAAGTGGTCTACAATCTACCATGCTGAACCTATTCAACACAGACTTCACATAGTTACTCTGACTCAACCAAAGTTTTCTGTTAGACCTGTCTCTACTGATTTCCATACCCAAGATGTACCTAGCTACCCCAAGATCTTTCATCTCAAACTATGTTGACAACTAAGATTTAAAATCAGAAATCATACCCTTACCCTTCCCAAATAGCAACATATCATCAACATATAATGCAAAAATAAGAAAGAGATCATTTTCAACTCTAAAATAAACACAATGATCTGATTTTGATCTAACAAATCCAATTGACAACACAAAGACATCAAACTTAAGGTACCACATCCTAGGAGATTGCTTCAAACCATATAGAGATTTCTTTAATTTGCAAATTAAGGATTCTTTACCTTTAACAATGTAGTGCTGAGGCTGTGACATATAAATCTCTTCCTCCAAATCACCATGAAGGAAATCTATCTTCACATCCATCTATTCTATCTCTAAATCATATGATGCAGCAAGAGATAATAGAAATCTAATGGATGTCAACTTAGCAATAAGAGAGAATATTTCACCATAATCTATTCCCTCTACCTATGAATACCCCTTTGCAACCAATCTAGCTTTGTACCTTTCAACACTGCCATCTGCATAGAATTTCTTCTTGAACACCCATTTACAGCCAACAGGTTTTCTCCCTTTAGACAAAGGTACAAGGTCCCAAGTTTTTTTTTTCTCCAACGAAGCCATCTCATCATCCATAGCCTCAATCCAGGAACCTGCATCTTCCATGCCCAAAGCCTCTTTCATAGATCTAGGCTCATCACTGTTAGTAATCAAAGCAAAGGCACAACTGGAATCTAACATAGAATAACCAAACCTTTCTGGTTGCTTTCTTTCTCTTGTGGATCTCCTCAAGGGCTGAGATTGAGGTTGTTCTTCCTCTTCTTCTGAACTATCAGAGCTGCTAGAGCTCTCCTCGTCATTAGACCCAACACAGTCCCTCTGTTCAGTCTTCTCAGGGGTAGGAGGTAACTAAACAACATCTTTTTCCTTTTCTTTTTCATCTGATTGTACCACAATAGGAAAAGATGTTAGCTCTCTAAAAATAACATTTCTACTATAAAACACCTTACTAGTCATAGGATCCCAAAGCTTGTATCCTTTCACACCAACACTGTATCCAATGAAAATACATTTGACAGCTTTATTTTCCAACTTAGATCTTTTCTCCATTGGAAAATGCACATAAGCTTCACAACCAAAAACATGAAGATGTCTAATTGAAGGCTTCTTACTAGACCACACCTCCATGGGTGTCTTACCAACAAGAGCTAATGTAGGAGATCTGTTAACCAAATAGCAAGCAGTGGCCATAGCTTCGGCCCAAAAACTTTGTTCTAAACCAACTCCACTAAGCATACTCCTAGCCTTCTCCATTAGTGTCATGTTCATTCTCTCTGCAACTCCATTTTGCTGCGGGGTATAAGGAGTTTTCTTATGCCTCTCGATACCTTGTTCTTTACAGAACTGTTCAAACTCTGCTGAGCAAAACTCACCACCATTATCAGTTCTCACACACTTAATCTTCTTACTAGTTTTATTCTCTACAAGGGCTTTAAAGTCCTTGAACTGACTAAAGAATTGTGTCTTACTTTTAAGGAAATAAATCCATGTCCTTCTACTCTAATCATCTATGAAAGATACAAAAAATATAGACTTGGCGATTGAAGGAACTTTTACAGGACCAAATACATCAGAATGAATAAGATCCAAAACATCAGAAGATTCATGAGAACTAGAGTAAAATTGAACATGATTTTGTTTACCATAGACACAGAGTTCGCAGAAGTCAAACTTGAGATTGCAATCATTTAACCCCTCAATGAGGTTTTTATTCTTTAGGGTTCTGAGACCCTTTTCACCAATGTGGCCAAATCTCATATGCCACAACATCATCTTTTCTGCAGGAACCTTGCCTTCCAAAGTGTTTGCACCCTTAGGTACACTTACTGCGCTGCCATTAGAACCCATTGCCACAGTCTTCTTTACTACTTGTTCAGATGGTGGGGATGAAGTGATAGCCACTCTCTTCTTTTAAACAGAAGAACTATTGCACTAAGCAATGCATGCTTCAAGCTAAAACAAAGTACCTCTCCTAGTACCTCTAGCGAGCACCATAGAACCTCTCATCATCTTGCATCCATCTTTCGAAAAGACAACTTGCACACCTACATCATTCAGCATACTTATAGATAGTAGGTTTCATGCCAAACCTAGAATGTACATAACTTCATTGATTCCCTTTACTCATCCATCAAGAAATCTGATAGTGACCCTTCTGATTCCAACTATCTTTAGGTGAGAATCATCACCCAAGTACACCTTTCCACCATCGAACTCTTCATATTTTGAGAACCAATTTTGATGAGAGGTCATGTGAAAAGAAGCACCCGAGTCTACCAACCACACATCATCAGATGCATGGGATGCCAAAGCTACAATAAAAGCATCTCCATCTTCTTGAGATTTTTTAGAAGTTGAATCTGAGCCTTTCTTCTTCTTCTTCGGTTCTTTGCAGTCCCTCTGGAAGTACCCAGTTTTATCACAGTTCCAAAATTTCACCTTGGACTTTCCAAGAGTCTTAGAACTCCCATGGGATTTGGATCTACCCTTCTTTGACTTGTTGTCATTTTGCTTTGCTCTGCCATTGGATCTCCTATGAACAGCAAGGGCTTCCTTAGATGAATCCAATGTCTTTCTTTGCATCTCCTCAAATAGTAGTGAAGACACCACATCATCCATATGGAATGTGACTATAGTACTTCTGAGAGCCATCACAAGATGGTCCCATGAATCCGGCAAAGAACAAAGCAGGGTCATACAATGATCCTCCTCCTCGATCTTGGCACCGAATGATGCCAACTGTGTAATCAATAAATTGAATGTGTTGAGATGATTAGTTACAGATCCACCTTCCTCCATTCTTAAAGAATACAACTTCTTTCTCAAGAACAACTTATTCACTATAGATTTGGCCTGATACATAGACCCAAGTTGTTGCCACAAAGAATTTGCAATAGTCTCATCAAGAACATTCAGAAGAATGACATCATCTAGACAGAGTCTGATGAGACCCTTAGCCTTCTGATCCTTGATCTCTTAATCCACTTACAATATCATTGCAGGTTTCACATCAAGTGAAGTAGCCTCCCATAGATCACAGTCTTCAAGCATGTCTTCCATCTTGAGTTTCCACAACTCAAAATTAGTGCCATTAAATTTCTCCACCTCTATTCTACTGTATGAGGAACTTGCCATCTCAATCTACAAATAAGATTCAGAATTCTCTGCACAAAACTCCCACTCAACTTGAGATTAGCTCAAAAAACCCTACACAACAACTAGGATCAAAAGTTATTCAGGCTCTGATAGCACTTGTAAGGAAACTCAGGTGCGGAAATAGCTTCCTATACTAACCTCTTAAGGAAAGTATTGTGCAAAATCTATTTAAATCCTTACAATTTCAGATTTGTTAAGCTACTTAACAATAATATTGTAGCATATACCATACATACAGAAAATAGATAGAGAAGATCAAAACACATAAACACAAAGATATGCCAATGGGGAAAAACCTTTCGGTAAAATAACCCCACCCCTCCAAAACCTACACAATGTATTATCTTCAACATAAAGACTACAACACACTTGCAATGCAAGTTCTTTTAGGAGTTGAGAGACTAGTAAAACTTATCATTCTCTCCCATAGAAGCAGCATCATATATATAGACTCCTCAGGACCCAAAAAATACCCAAAAAAGGAGTTTGGCATCCAACCACCAAGACCCATGCACAAAGCCACATGTACACAACTATTACATGCAATCCCAAGAATAGGTGTCCATCCCTAGAATAGACTATGACAACTCTTCATAGAATCCACCAAAAATAACAGTCACAAGAGAAGTGTAAGAGAATCTATCATACCAACCTATTTTTGGCATATTCTCTTACACACACCAACCACTTCTTCTTGGGTGCCCAAATAGGCCCAAGTCATAAGATGCTCTTACACCTATCATAGCACATTCCTTAAATAGTTCTTACATGTCATAGGAATCCATCATGACCATTTTAGTCATGATCTCCTTACACACAAGATGCTAAAACATCAAGTGGAGTGACACATCAACATGCCAACTAGACATGTACACTCACACTTAATTTCATTATTTGCAAAAAATACATTTACAAAACAAATAATAAGAATAGGAATTATCCAAGGTTGAGACACCTTATTCCTAACATGACTGTATTTCCTTTGTGAACCAGGTGGGTTTGGAGAAAGAATTCAATGGTTCATACGGAGCTGCCAGAGTTGAAGTGGTCATTGGATGTTCAATATCCATTTCTTCCTGACTCTCCTCTCCTTTATCTGTTTCTTATTCCTCCATTGTATTTAGCTCACCTTCCTCCTATATTTGTTCTTTGGCATGGGTTGTATCACGTTTTCATTGTTTACGATGCTATGAAACCTAGAGACATCCTTATTGTAGAATTACATCCCTTCATTGATATGAATGTTGAAGAATTTGTCGACCCCTTTAGGTAGGTGGAAGACATCCTCAATGTTGTCTAACCTTAGGTCTGAGACTACTTCAACAACATTTTTCTTCACCGTTCACTCATCAGGTACATAGTGGTTGACTAGAACGTTAATCAGATCAGACGACAAAATAGAAACTGAGCTGTTGCATTCACCAAAGAGTAGTGTACCAAGAAAGTACAATCTTATGACCGTCCCACTAGTTGGGCACACTTTGTTAAGTAATCATTCCATCTTGCATTTCCAATGTCTGTGTCTATAATGTCTACATGCAGGTTAGTCACCTTCGAGGGTGGATGGTACCCCTTGAACTGATATTTCATGGTTGGTGATGCTACGACTTTCTCGACCATTTCTACAAAAAGGATAAGACTTGAATTAGTAATAGGAGAGAGGAAAATCTCAAAAAAACATAGAATTTTGACAAACCAAGGCTAAAAGGGGGGCTAAAAGAACTTTTTCAACCTTCCGAGGGTACGGGACCTCCAAATGGTTTGAAATGTCAAAAATGCAAAAACAAGCCATTAACATTGCTCCATTTTCAGTCTTTCAGTGAATCAGAGATGTGAAGTCTTTGTAGGTCAAAACCTTTGAATCACTGAAAAAAATCCCTTGGTGTTCATTTTGCTAGTCTGTGCCGATTTTGGCAAGTCAGAGAACAAAAATCTCTGGTGTGCAACAAGGTTGAAAGGCCAAAATGGGCATTTGGGTGTTGGTTGAAAACTTGGGTCCTGGTTTCAGCGAGTCAAATGCTTGGATGTTTTGGTGTGTGACAAGACCTAAATGCTGAAATGGGCCGAACACTTAGGAAATTTCCAAGGTTTTGAAAGCTTTGAAAGTTTTGGACCATGAAGGTCCAAAACTAGGGTTTGGTTTGTCAGACTTGAAAGTGAGTCGGATGATGAGTTTGACCACAAAGTCACCAAAGGGATGAGAGGGGACTACCTCACAACCCCCGAGGCTAAACTAGGCTTGACACTAACCCTCAATGATAGGCCAAAAAAGCCAAAAACTATAAAACCCTAACCTACGACCGAAAGAAAACAAAAGAAACAAAGGAAAGAGAGGAGAAGGGACACACCAACCTCATAAAACAATGAAGGCTCGAAGAAGACAAGCGAGACCAAGACAACAAGAAAAAAGTGAAGACACGTGAAGAAGCTCTGAAAACATGATAGGCGAGAGTGTAAAAGTGATTTTGAAAAAACTTGCTATGCCTTATATAGGCGATTTTGGTGGTTGAAGTCAGCAGCCCGTTGATGGACCTTTCTGCCTTTCAGAGGTGTCATACCTCCAAAAGGCTAAAACTCTAAAAGGCCAACTCCCTTTTGGGGAGTCAGACCTCTAAAACTTTGAACCTTTGAAAGTCCAAAAAAAAATGCCAGGGCCAAAAATGCCTAAGGCAAAATAGATTGCTGCTTGAACTCTTCGCCCTTTCAAACTTTCACACTTTCGGACATCCAATTGTGCGAAAGTTTGACAAGACTGAAAACAAAGAAAACAAAGCAGAAAACAAAAAACAAAAGGATAACAAGAAAGAAACCAAAAGACAAGAAAAAAATAGAAGGGGGGCCCCTGAAGCCAAAAGGCTAAAAGGGGAGCGTAGTTGTGGGACCACAACAAATAGCCCCAACAAAAGAAAGGGAAACAACCTGAGTTTCCCTAAGCCATTCCACCTTGAAACAATTCCGTCCAACTCTAAGCCAAGTATGAGATCTTTAGTCCAAGACATTTCCTCATCATCATCAAGATTGAGAACATCATAACATCTACATCCAGTGTGTGAGCACGTGTGTTCAAATTTCATAGGAATCCTTCACCGCAAGCCTCTACTGATTATCAACCAATCATTGCCAGATCATTGCCCACCAATCTGAAGTTAGCCAAAAGTCAATTTAACCTTTCTCTACTACCAGGTAGGCATTTATAGCCTCGATAGAGGTTGCTAAAATCACCCTTCCCCTTCTGCAGATGATCTTTATTAGAAGTTTTAAACTTCTTAGGAGGGATCTTAGATTTGACTTGCATCAGTTTTGAAACTGATTCTTTTGAACCATCTTGTTCTAGACAACTTTCTTTTGGTTTCGTTCAACATCCGCTACTTTGATATTATTTGTGGCTTTTGTCAGATATTGTCTCTTTGCTCCCTTCTTCTTTATTATTATTTTTTTGAAATCGGGGCAGCGCTTAGACTATGCTACCTGGGCCTTGAACATTTTGTCGTTAGCCTTGTCTTTATGCATTCCTCCTTTTTTCTTTCTTTCTCTTTTCTTTTAGCCTGTGTTCTAGTTGGGAAAGGGTTCTAACTCCCAGCTTCCTTTGCAACCATGGGCATTTCCTGGCATCGACTGAAATCCTACCATGAGAGGTTCATGTCTTAGGATCCCTTTTAAATATGCATTAGTGTTGAGGATGTTTGATACTGATGAACTCTTTCGAGAAGTCTGGAAAGAAAATGTCTCACTTCTAACCACTATATCCAGCTCACTACAAGACAAAACTACATCAAAGAGTTTGATGATGGAAAACCCTTATCTCTTTCTTGGACTACCTGGTACAGACCACTAATCTCGAAAAGCACTTACCCTTGACAAACAAAGACCAAATGAAAAGATGCAAATGACAAGACCAAAAGAAAAAAAAAAAAGAAAAGATACTAAAGTACAAGAATATACAATACTATACAATGGGGGCTAGTCAAGACCCAAAGTAATGCTTCAGAAACTAGCCATTGACTAGAAATCAGACCAATTCCCCATCAAGAGAACTAATCTGAAAGGTATTTTCTCCTAGGATCTCTGTGATCTAGAAAGGGACTATCCACAAACATTGAAATTTGGTGTGGTTGCCTGGTTTCTCTTTTGCTTTGTCCCACATTAGAACCAAATCAGTGATTCTGAAGGCTTTTATGGTTGCTCTTTTTTCAAACCAATGCTTGACAATAGCCTAGTGTTTGGCCATATGTTCCAAGGCCATGGTTCATTTCTCTTCAAGGTCTAGTAAGTTCATGAGGTGAATTTGCACCCACTCCTCACCCTTGACATATTGATCGATGAATCTTAGAATTGGTATTTCTAGGTTCATCTGAAAGATGGGTTGTAGACCGTAAACTAACTAGTAGGGAGAGGTTCCTAAGGCATTCTTGATTCTCACATGATCTATCTATAAATCATATTTCAACTGAGTGTGCCAGTCTCTTGTATTTTCATCCAAAAGACGTTTGATTACTATTGTTAAGTTCTTGTTGGTTGATTCTGCAACTCCATTCCCTTGCGGGTAGTAATTGGATGAGAATTTTAGAATTACCTGGTTCTCAAAGGCCCATTGAATGAGATTTGTAGATGAAAATTAAGGGGAATTATCATATACCAAGAAGAACGGCATGCCAAACCTCGTGATGATGAACTCTTCTAGGAACTTGGTTATAACCTCAGTATTACAGTTTTTCAGAACTTGCACCTCCATCCAGCGTGTACAGTAATTGGTTGCAATCAAGATGTATCGATGCCCTGCACAGGATGGAGGATTAATTTTACCCATGAAGTCTAGCCCCCATAGGGAGAAAGGATGCACCTTGTAAATGGGTTGTAAGGGCATTGTCGGGTGTCTCTCATGTGTGGTGCTGGTTTGGCAAACATGACAAGAGTGCACATGCTCATGGGTGTCCTTAAACAAAGTTAGCTAGTAGTAGCTAGATCTCAATATTTGGTGGTCATGGTTTCTACAGATCCGTGTCTGGTACCATATTTATTAGGAAATTTTATGAGGACCTGCTCAGCTTCAATCTGATCCAAACATCATAGGTACAGTCTATCATAGTTGTGCTTGTAGAGCTTCCCATTTTTTCAGCATATATGAACTAATTTTATTCTTCAAATCTCTCCTTTGTGAATCTGGGCAACAATTTTGTAACAAATAGTAGACTATGTCTTGATACCATACCTCTGTGACCACTCGCTCACTCATGTACACCTGGTACACCAAACCTTGTTCTATTTCTACCATCATCTTGGTAATACCTTGACCTCTGACTAATTTCATCAGTTGGATCTCAATGTCAAACTCCTGTAGTATTGCCATCCATTTCCCTCTTCATTCTCCTAGTTCATTTTGCATCAGTAGGGACTTGACTGGCAGGTTTGGAACAATAGAAATGACTTTACTCCGAAGGATATAGTGTCTGAATTTCTTAACAGCCTTGACCAAGGAAAAAGATTTCTTATCCATATTTGGATACTTGAGTTCTACATTTTTCAAAGGAAAGCTCATGAAAGCTATCGGTTGTTCATCTTCTCCTTCTTTCTTCTGTGTGAGGATTCCTACACATCAATGTTCTAAAGCAAAGGAATTTACCTTGAACGATAGAAGACAATCGCCCGGGCTGACCAAAATTGGGGCAGTGGTAATGGATGCCTTGATTTCTTCAAAGGCCTCTTTAGCCTAAGTGCTCCATTCAATCTTAGCATCTTTATTTAACATATCATTTAACAAATGCACTATCTCTACAAAACCACTGATGAATTTCCTGACAAAGTTGATTTTCCCGAAGAAAGATTTTGACTCCTTCCTGCTATTTCGAGGAACCAATTTGAGAATAACCTCAACTCTCTTAGGGTCAATTGAGATGCATGTTTTGAATATGATGTGCCTAAGAAGTTTTCCTTGGGTCACCCCAAAGATGCACTTCTTAGGATTTAGTGAGATTTTGTAACATTGACACCTTTTCAAGACCTTTCGTAGATCTTCAATGTGGTCCATACGGTTTCTGGAGAAAATCATGAGATCATCCATATAGATAACAATGCATTTGTTAACCAGGCCTTTGAATGCTTCATCCATAGAATGTTGGAAAGTGGCTCCCACATTGATCAAACCAAATGGCATACGACGATAAGCAAATGTTCCCTATTTTGTTGTGAAGGTTGTTTTTAGGCGATCTTATCTCTTATACTTTGTGCTAAGAGATCACCATGTGGTACACTAGGTTGCACATCACTGTGTTGTATATTAGGATACACATCATCACAACTATTATTTTCACCAACTACATTTGTTGAATCACGAATGCGTTGGCTTCTACAAGTTAGTAGCAAAATATCTTTACTTTCTTTTTTTTATTTCTCTGTATATTCTTTGCACTTTTTTTCTTACATGTAAAACAAAATAAATCATATCATGTCTTATACACATAAATCTATTGCCTAAAGAAGTGCATTGCATAATATTAAAAAAATAATATACTAATGTTTTTCAAACCAAGATGCGATAAATATTCATTATTCTTGGTCACACATTCTTTATGAAATAGCTCAAAATCTATCATTAGAATTTCAGCATTATGATTGCTATCATCTAATTTGTGCCTTAAAGTCTTTTTCCTCATTTCCTAATTTCTAAATAAATAATAATGTATAAATTATCATGAGCTTGATATAGAGATAATTAACCATAAAAAAATACATGGATACAAGTTTATGAGGTCTCAATTTTAACGAAATTAAGCTTGCTATTAAAAGAATACCTTCATGATAGAAATGAAGAAATTTATAAACCTAACAAAACAAATTGTATGAACAAAGGAAAGGATTTTTCAAGATAGTGACTCCAGAGGTAAGAATTAAAATGAAATCACAAGGGTCTTCATAGTAGCACAAAATCATTAAAACATAGTCCATCATTTATTTTCTAGAAAGAATAGTCCTTGACTATTGTAAAGGTACTAGCAACTTCTAGATAAAAGAGAATCATATAAATTTGAGATGCTAGCACCATTAGTTTTCAATGCAAATGAAAGAGAAAAAAAAAAAAGTGATATCATTATGCTTTTGTCAAGAAAACAACAATCATCTTGTAACAAGCTTGCATTCACCCCCAAAGATCAATTGTGTGCAAAGAGAAGTAAGTTGGGAAGCCAACAAAATAACAAAGCCAAAAGAGAAAGGTTACAATGGTTATGTAACAAATGAAGGATTTTTAAAATAAATGAGGCATTGAAAAGGAAGGATGGAGAGATTGCAAACCTTATATTTCCTTATAATTTATCCAAATAGATTCAGGGTGAAACCACAATAGTGTGTCCCACTTTTTGGGATGAAGGAAATCGGTTTTCCAAAAAAAAATTAGTTTCAGTGCCTTCACTCGAAGTACCCTCTTCATGCGAAGGGGATGATTTGCTTTTCTCAAAGTACCCTTCTTGGGTACTTCGCGCGAAGGGGGGGCTTCGAGAAAAGTACTCCACGCAAGGTACTTCGAGCGAAGCCACTTTTTCGTCAAATTTTTTATAAATTTTTGACTTCCTATTTCATTTTCATCATTTTTTGTTTGAGATATTTTGGACCTAGGGCTTAGAGAAAACTACTGACGTCCACTACGATATCAGCACCTCCCGAGCTTTTTCGACCTCTTCAAATTGTTAGTAGTATCAAGTACACGCATTTTTCTCATTTTTTATTGTAAATTATATGTTTTATATTTATTTTTGTTAGTTATTTATTTTAAATAATTTTTAGTTTGTAGCAATGTTAGAAAATTGTAGTTAAATTTTAGAATATGTTAGAAAATGATAGTAGAATGTTAGAATATGTTAGAAAATTGTAGTAGTACTATTAGAAACTTATAGTAGAACTGTTAGAAAATGTTAGAAAACATTAAAAAACTATAGTATAAATGTTAGAATATGTTAGCAAATGTTAGAAAATTATAACTTAGTATACATTAGAAAATATTAGAAAACTGTAAATTAGTATACATTAGAAAATATTAGAAAATTGTAACTTAGTATACATTAGAAAATATTAAAAAATTGTAACTTCTAGTATACATTAGAAAATATTAGAAAAACGTAGTAGAATGTTAGCAAATGTTATAAATTTGTAACTTAGTATGTTAGAAAATGATAGAAAATCGTAGTAGTTTGTTTGAAAATGTTAAAAAATATTTACAAAACATTAGAAACCATAGTAGAAATGTTAGAAAATATTACAAAACATTAAGATCTTATAGAAATTATTAAAAATATTTATTTTTAAATTTCTTTTAAAGTTAGTAAATATTAGGAATCTCTCTCTCTCTCTCTCTCTCTCTAAATTATCTACATATGTTTTAGAGTTACATGTATAAATGTTATTCATGTAGAGTTAGATGTTAAAATATTATCTTAGGAGGACCAAGCCTTAGTACATCCTAGTATCCTTTAAGACACTTAGAGGACACAACTAGTACACCTTAGAACCCTTTAGGACCCCTTATTGTGACATCTAAGGACCCTTTAGGACTATTAGTACACCCTAGGTTATTTTAGGATCCCTATTGTGACCAAACTCTTTAAGAACCCTTATGATCCTTAAGACCTAGAATATGACCATTTACGACATAATAGGACCCCTCACAACGTAATAAGAATGTACTTAAGAACTAATAGGACTAATATGACCTATTAAAACCAATTAGTACATCCTAGGACCCTTAAGACCTAATAAGACCACTTACTTGACCTAATAGGACCTATTAATACCAATTAGTACATCCAAGGACCCTTTAGGACTATTAGTACATTCTAGGTTCCTTTAGGATCCCTATTGTGACATAAAACTTTTTAAGAACCCTTAGGATAGTTAAGACCTAGAATATGACCACTTAAAAGACCTAATAGGACCCCTTAAAACCTAATTTAGGACTTTAATATAACCTATTAAAACCAATTAGTACATTCTAGGACCCTTAAGACCTAATAAGACCACTTACTTGACCTAATAGGACCTATTCATATCAATTAGTACATCCAAGGACCCTTTAGGACTATTAGTACACTCTAGGTTCCTTTAGGACCCCTATTGTAACAAAAAACTCTTTAAGAACCCTTAGGATCCTTAAGACCTAGAATATGACCACTTAAGACCTAATAGGACCCCTTAAGACCTAATTTAGGACTTTAATATAACCGATTAAAACCAATTAGTACATCCTAGGACTCTTAAGACCTAATGAGACCACTTACTTAACCTAATAGGACCTATTAATACCAATTAGTACATCCAAGAACCCTTTAGGACTATTAGTACACCCTAGGTTCCTTTAGGACCTCTATTGTGACATAAAATTCGTTAAGAACCCTTAGGATCCTTAAGACCTAGAATAGGACCACTTAAGACCTAATAGGACCTCTTAAGACTTAGTAAGACTGGACTTAAAACTTAATAGGACTAATATGACCTATTAAAATCAATTAGTACATCCTAGGACCCTTAAGACCTAATAAGACCACTTACTTGACCTAATAAGACCTATTAATACCAATTAGTACATTCAAGGACCCTTTAGGACTATTAGTACACTCTAGTATTGTAAATTAATTAAGTATAAATTTATATATTCAAATATTTGTTTCCATTTTACACTCAATTATAACATGTAATCAAGTACTTAATTGTTAACACTTAGCTTTCACATGTTACATCTAGATGGCCACTTAGGATGTACCAGCCCAAGCTGTACCACCTCAAGATGTACCAGGCTAGGTTGTAGCACCTCAGGATGCACTTTCACTCCTAATTTAGCAACTATTTTTCAGACTACTGGAACAGAGATGGTTCAACTTAGAGAGTCCATATGTACATCTCTGGCAAATGGAATATATACAAATACTTGTATCACTGTATTGAGGAGTTTGGAGGAGATGACTGCCAGATTGAGATCCTACTCTTCCTTCATGCCTCAAGTTGTTGATAGTATTTTTTGAGAGTTGAAAGTCGAGGTCTCAGGTGATGTTTCCTTGGAGACGGTTTAGAGCCGTGTCCCCAAGAAAATCATCAAATGAGAGGTTTTCCCATTTTATGAGGGGAAGCCCAAGGTGAGGGCATATCAGGTTACACGGTGTGAGATTCCTCAGATTGCATAAATGATATACCCTCATTTTCTTGTAGCACATGGTCGTTATCCTAATAACAACCAAATTCCCTCATATTTTGTACAACAGTTGTACGTTGAGTTCCATTTGGGACTCAAGGTCAACTATTTAGATCTTCCTAAATATGAGAATGTACAACTCCATCAATCCTACCATGATTAGTGTTAGATTTGACAAACACAAATCATCCCAAGAACACCTGCATGCAAGACTGTCACAAAGAAGAAGCAAAAAAATAGAAAGCTATGGCGGCCAAAAGGCCAGAGACTGCAAAACCATGTTGCAAGAAAATAATCTTCTATTAACAATGATAAAAATAATACAATCTCCTTATTGAAATGAAAGAAGTGAATCCTTATAAAAGGAAACACGAAACCCTAAAGGCTAAAACCCTAAAGAATTATAAAGCGCCTAAGTGAAACTTAAGCCTAGAGTATGATAAACTAATAATTAAATGATTTAATTATTAGCTAACATAAGACTACTCTAACACCCCCCCTTAAGTGTAACTTAGGGAGAAGCAAAAAAATCTAAACTACTGCAGAAAGCAGGAAAGATGGGTCCCGGCAACTAGGCCTGATCAGGTACCCAAACATAAAGCAAAAGATGTCCTAGAGAAAGGAACAAGAAGAGAGCAAGAAACTCCTCTGAAGCATGTCTGAAAACTCTGTCAAAAGATACTGCTGGAACCCCCACTAAAGTGCATGACCAGGTAGAGAAGACAAGTGTCTGAAGAGCTGATCAATCAAAGAGGTGACCTCCAAAAAAGGAATGAATGAGTGTCTATATAGTAGATGATCCATCTCACCGAAATGCATAGGTGCCTAGCCACTGCATCCGCCTAGTACATAGGAACAAAAACTGAATACGTAGATCACTCAACCGAACCAAGGAAGCAATAGAACCAACAGGTGAACCCCCCCATAATGATGAACTGGGAGAGGTGACAGGAACACTGAAATGCGAGGCCAGAAACAACTGCAGAAGAAGAACCAGGAACACCAACAGTGCAACAGAAGCACACACATAAGATAAAGGGCGGTGTCATAGACACAGTCTACATGGGCTAATGTCATGGAAGGTACACTCACTTGACAAGAGTGGATGCGCCTATAGTGGCAAATGCATCAGAATCCCCCCATGGCACTTTATAACTGAGTGCGAATACTAAAACTGAACCAGGTGAAAAAGATCCCAAAAATGCAGAAGAGGGCACTTTATCTCAGTGCGTTTACAGAACAAAGATACATTAGAAAGAGCATGCAAGCTCAGAAGTCAGAAAGAAGAGTGCACTAAGAAACCAGAAGAAGAGATCCCCGGACCTGTAGAACCAAGCACACCACCAGAGGGCATAAACTGCATAACTCAGAGGAGTGAAAACCTGGAGCAGAATCTGGAAGAAATACCTCTACCACTGAATAGTACACAAAATCAGCTTTCCGACGATATCTCGTTTGCTGAAAAAGGAGTCCGGATGAGCCAGATATGACTCCCGGAAGGCAAAAAGAGATATCAGACTTCAACAGAAAAAAATACTATTGAAACGATGGAACCAAAAACCCTAACCTCCACCATCGAAAAGTGCTCGGAAAGAGCTTTCTGACGATATATGGAAGTCAGAAAAAGACCCCCGTAGGCTCCCTATAGAGAGAAAAACGTCCAGGGACCCCCAAAAGGCAAAAAAGAAATATTTTAAGCCCCAGGGGCTGAAAAAGATGACCCCCTGGGCGCATGGCGCGCACAGGGGGCTGGAGCCAGAGCTCCCGATCACCCATGTGACCGCCGCTAGGGCCCGCGGGGCTTAAAAACCCGCCGGGCGGCCGGCGGAGCGGTGGGCGGAGCGGGGCCGGAGCCGCAGAGCGGAGCGGGGCCGCGGAGGGCGGCGGAGCGGGGCCGGAGCCGCAGAGCGGAGCGGTGGCGGAGCCGGGGTGGGCGGCAGCTGGGCGGGCCGCGGGTGGCGCGGTGACGGGGGCCGTGGCTGCTGCAGTGGCAGGGGCCGCGGCTCCGGTGGCCGCTCGGGCGGTGGCCACGGCTGCGGTTGCTGCTGGGCGGCGCGGGGGTGGCCGCTGGGCGGCGCCCCCAAAATATTTTTTTTTAAAAAAAAAATCGCCGTTTGTACCTGCCTCGGAGTGCGTGCCAGGGCCGTACGGCCCTGGTATGCAAAAAAATTTTGCCTCAGATGCCACTGTGTCCAAAATGGACAAGTTTTATATGGATTTAGGGGTTCTTGGGCCTTCCGGACACAATGGTGGTGTCCGTTTTTGCCCAAGGTGAGCCAAATTTCGGCTCCCCCCCAGATCCACAAAAAAAACTTCTGAAACCCTTGAAAACCTTCTGCTTCTGGCACGCTTCAACGAAACTCGAACAGCGAACAACAGGAGAGCTCTGATACCATGTTAGATTTGACAAACACAAATCATCCCAAGAACACCTGCATGCAAGACTGTCACAAAGAAGAAGCAAAAAGACAGAAAGCTATGGCGGCCAAAAGGCCAGAGACTGCAAAACCATGTTGCAAGAAAATAATCTTCTATTAACAATGATAAAAATAATACAATCTCCTTATTGAAATGAAAGAAGTGAATCCTTATAAAAGGAAACACGAAACCCTAAAGGCTAAAACCCTAAAGAATTATAAAGCGCCTAAGTGAAACTTAAGCCTAGAGTATGATAAACTAATAATTAAATGATTTAATTATTAGCTAACATAAGACTACTCTAACAATTAGTATTGTAGGGTTGATCGAGTTGTACATTCTCATAGACAGCTGGTTGGGTAGAGGACTTTGGCAGTGGCACCGACGATGGCTTCTACTGTAGATAGAAAGGTCCCTAGTGTTCAACATCCAATTGCAATAATTCATACTCATAACTGAATGCAAAGATCATGTATTTTCTATCCTATTGCAACCATGCATAATTTTTCTACCCACACCTGAACAAATGCATATATAATACATTCTATAAATATAATTTGAATAAAGAATACATAAAAATTTTAAACACTTGAATAATTTAAAAATGTGTGCATACCTTTTGTCTACCAAAATTTTCTGTGGCACCGCTTGAGTCAATCTTGATGACATGTCATTCTCATTTGGTGTGAAATGTGTCTTGCACCATGTTAGTGATTTTTCTTGCTGAATCCTATTACAAGCCTTAAATGCTTCAATTGAACTTTGTGATTCCTAAACTCATGACTCAAGCAAGAAAAGACTAATTGACAAGGAGAAACTACTTCTACACTTCAAGCTCCACAGACCTAGGCGGGTGTACCTAAAACATTCTAAATCTGCATACATAAAACATTCTCTCACTAAAACCCTTTATGCAGACATGAAAACTAGTGGCTAGTAACAAGGATATATATCCTTCTTCTCTTCGAACCTAGAGGCTCAGGCAGGCTAACCTATCAGATTCACTTCTATAAGGAATCACCAACAGCATTTGCACTATTCAATGCAATTTACAAATATTTAAGTTCTTAAACTGGAAATGGAAAATGATTTCAATTAATGCTTGATGAACAAAATTGCTACTCAAGCCAAGACTAGTGCCTTATCTATTGGGCAATAGAGTCAAACAAATATGCAATCCCAGAAAACCCTAACTCCAACTCAAGAACCCGAATGAAATGCCTTGCAGACCATTCTTCTCATTTCAACACCTGGACATCAAATTCATATATAAACCTTAAATTCTTAGAACTTGGATTCAAGATTGACTCTCTCCTCAAAAGAAACTTAAAAACAAGATCATAGCTACCTTATAGCCAGTGCATCAAAATGCCTTACATACTGACACACAAGAACTAAGACCAGATACACAAAGATATCAACAAGAACTGAACAGGGATTCCATTGTTTTCATTAAAATTCACCTGAAATTGTACATTGTAAGACTATGAACACCAAAAAATAAGACTCAAAAGCTTGAAACTGTCCCAGGAGCATAAATTTTCAACATCCTTTACAAAATGAGAGAAAAACCAAGATATAGCAAATGAGAGTCAGTTGAAAACTAACTGATGTAATACCCAAAAAATGGGCTATAAGTTCATTAACCTTCTACATCAACAAATCGAACAAAATTGACATCAAAGTCCTAACCTAAGGCACATTTACACATCAGTTTATCAAAAACCTAATTGATTATCTCAATTCTGCATCGAGGAATATTCCCTAAATATTCTTAATTATCTTTAATTTAATGATTATTTGATGATAAATCATATTTATCCTAAAGTTTGATTAATTGAATATTCTGAATATTTAATTAATTAGATTTAATACTGCCACTTAATTATTTAATTGGATTTAATTAAATTTATTCCTAAATTGTATTATTTAATTTTGACAATAAATCTAAAATCTCATGACTAATTGATTAAATTCTTATTTAATTAATTCATGTCAATTGTCATATTTACTAATATAGTTTTTGAAGAAAAGTTTGATTTAATAATTGATTAACCCATAAATCAATTGTTTTAATTCAAAATCAGTTAAGTGGAAAATAAATCACTTTATTTATTAAATTAATTCATATTAAATCATGCACAATCACAAAAACAATCAACTTTAAAACAATTGCTAATTTCAATTTGTAAACTTTCTAAAACTCAACATCTGATGATGAGTTGAAAAAGAGAACTAAAGCTCTATTTTGAGATAAAAGCTGCTTTTGCATGATTTTATGAATTAAATATTCTTAATTTCTTGTTAACTCAAAAATCAACCTGAGTTTATCAAGAGTGATTTATGGCTTTTCTCAATGCATCCTCAAGCCCTAGATTTCTATAAAATCAAGGCTCAGCTCTTCACAATCAACACCTCGAAATTGCATCCTCACTCTGGCGAATTCGTGGCTGAAGAATCAATCTTTTGCGAATCAAGACTATTGTGAGATTTTCATTTATTTTTTTGAGCATTCATAGTTTCATATCATAGATTTTTATATGCATTCATAGCATTTCTTAGATTAAATCTGCATTCAAACTCAATTTCATACATTATAGCTTAGATTCATACAGTTTCTCATTCTTATTGCATAGAAAATATAAAAATATAGATTAATTTGCATTCATATTTCATTGTTTTCATCATCTTAAATACTTTGTTTAGATGTTGCATTGTCACTGATCTCGATTTCAGTCTGAGAACATCATACTCGCACCTACTAGAAGACAGTAAATCACCTAGTTAGCATAGTTTCAATTACTTACAGATTTCAATTTTTGCTAACCTCTAATATTTTACTGAAGTGTTGTGTCTATAGCTTAGCACAAAATTCACACACACATTTTTGGCACCCACCATGGGGCCCTAAAATGGTTTTCCATTCTATTCTATCAAATTTTTATAATTTTTCTCGAACCCACGACCACAAGGTTAATTTTTGTGAGTTTTGTGATAAATTTCTGGGCTGTAATTCTAGAAATCCGACTGATGTTTTTATTGGTACATGCATATATGACATGATATAGATCTGAAATTTATATTTATAGAAAGATATTTGATTTATATTTCATTTTCCATTGGTTTGGATTAATTTAGTTTTGATTTTCAAAAGTTATGATCATTTTTGTGAAGACTAGTCTGAACCTGATTTTATGAAATCTGACTGATGTTTTTATTGGTACATGCACATATGACATGATATAGATCTAAAACTTATATTTATAGAAATGCATTTGAGCTAGATTTCATTTTCCATTGGTTTGGATTAATTTTATTTTGATTTTCAAAAGTTATGATCATTTTAGTGAAGACTGGTCTGAACCTGATTTTATGACATCTGACTAATGTTTTTATTGGTACATGCACATACGACATGATACATATCCAAAATTTATATTTCTGAAAAGGTATTTGAGTTAGCTTTCATTTTCTATTGGTTTGGATTAATTTTGTTTTGATTTGCAAAAGTTATTATTGATTTAGTACAGACTAGTCAAAATCTGATTTTTTATGACAACAGGTTTTTCGATTATCAAATGACATATTATCTTTGACTAACCTGATTTTCTACCACGTGGGGTTGACAAGTTGCTTTTCTTTTTTTATGGATTTTTATAACAATGGGTTTCATGTACAAGAATAGGTAATTTTTTCATAACAGTGGTTTGCAGGTGCAAGTGCGGGTACGTCTTGTGGGTACAAAAGATAGAAGACAAATGCTCAAAAATTGCTAAAATAGGTAAAATCTACTAAGCACATTGTGAGGAACTCAGGTATTATGTTACATCTGATAACACTTCATTTTGGGACATAAAACAAACTCTCTTGTGTCAAGATTGAGTGCCTTTACAACTTTCATAATTCACACTTCAGTTTTGGGCTCTAAAACGAACATAGATTTGCTTTTTGCATATCTGTTACACATAATAATTAGGCCTTATGAACACTATTTGTGGATGATCTTGAAAGAGTGGGATTCTTTTGCTTGTTCATGTATGTGAATCTCTTCTTGATGACAGATCCCCTTGTAGGTAGGGAGGTTACTGAGATTGTCTTGCGTTCTACTAGATTTGTGCATCTTCAACTTTTGATTGATACATTCTCTCTTCGGAGAGGTTGATAGATCATAAGCGGTTGACATCATAGATCTTTGTGAGATAATTTTGGTCTTAGCGTGTCGGATTAATCTATCTTATTTTTCTTGGTGAAGTGAAGAGGTTAGGGGATTATGCTCTACTTCCTTTTTGGATAGTACCAGAACCCCAGATCCTTGAATCTGATCTAGTCCCCCTGTGGTATCTTTTGTGAGTCACCTTTAGAGAGGGTTAACCGTAGTGGACATTCCCTTAATTGGGTAAACCACATGGATAGAACCTCAAGCGGTAATAGCCATTTTCTCCGTGGTAGCAACAACCGCTATATAAATATCCTTGTGGAGGAAATCTTCACATGTGTGATCTCTTGTTGGGCTCTCAGATCTCCCTAGAAGCTCCTAATTGATTAAATTCTCAGACTGTGTCAAAACCTCGGTGCACCTAGATAGGAGTTTTCCCTCTTGAGATCATAAAAGTTGCAGATTCTGACCATTACTACAAACCCTAATGAGGCCAAATTTTTCATTTTTTAGGAATATGTGCATTATTGAAAAA
Organism: Chamaecyparis obtusa; assembly: GCA_027943335.1. NCBI lineage: Eukaryota > Viridiplantae > Streptophyta > Pinopsida > Cupressales > Cupressaceae > Chamaecyparis > Chamaecyparis obtusa. The sequence goes on along the minus strand of BSBK01002287.1, from coordinate 2,786,620 downwards.
CTTTTTGGAACATACACAAGTAGTATTTCTAGGGATTAGCACAATAAGTCACTATTGCTTGTTCATGCACAAGGTTGCTTTTTCCCTTGTTCATTGTTTTCAGATGATTTCTTGCTTCCCTTGCTTGTTGTTTTGCTTGCTTGATATCTTCTTGGTTACTTGAAACCAACTGTTACACGGATCTTCAAAATTTGCATAACAATCTAATACTAAAACATTGAAAAATTAGAAAATCAGAAAAAAAATCCTTTTCTAGAGTGAGAACTGAATATTTTGTCAGAGAACAACCAGCATTGTGTCTCAAAATTTTTGCCTCGAAAACTGTGTCTAAACTGTGTCCTTTTATCGCGCAAAATTTCACTTTCTAAGCATTCCTTCACGTGAGACAGCACATTCTCGCGTGCAACCTGGTACTTCCTCATGCGGAACAACATTCTCTCATGTGAACCTATCCTAAAATTTGCAAAATAGAGAGCTTGTTACCACCAGTTGGTCAACTTTTCATCAGATTTGATTTTTGTCTGGGGTCGGTATACCTATTTTCCTGTTGCACACTTTCTGAAATTGCATGTCTAGAGTTGAGAAACAAATCTTGGAATTTGTCAAACAAATCATTGCGTTATAAATAGAGCAGAGCCTATAATGAATCCATTCATTTTCCTAAAGTGGTCTCTTGAGTCTAATTTAGCCTTCTGATTTATCGATTTGAGTCTTTTTCATCTTGTGTCAAAACCTTGTCAAAATTATCTTCAAATTCAGTCTTGTTACTAAATGACTAAGTGTTGTGAGATCATGCCTACCATCTATTGGGTGTCTACCCACACTAATGTGGTTCAGTATCCTTCATTTATGTCTGATCTAATTTTTAATCACTTCAATCTTGACAAGGTTGCATCATTTGATCTTCTTGAATCAATTCATTCTTCAGTTGTCTTCATCTTATTCTTTTTCTTCACCCAAGGTTAATGGTGGAAACTAGAGCTTCCTCACACAAGAAATATGGAGAAGCACTTAACACTGTACCTTTGACTACTTAAAAGGGTCTAACACTTGAACAACTCTATAATTCTGGTCTTTACGAAGATGACGGTCTTGGCAATTTTCGATTGAAAATTGGTTACATACCCCCTCCATCAACTCATGGAGGTAATCAACAAACTCCACCTCAATCTAATCTAGGGAGCCCTAAAACTCCTAACCTGTCTCATGGAGGGACACATCATGGGTCCCAAGGACATCAGTCTCAATACGGTATGGATCAAGAACCCACACCTTCTGAAATTGCCCAATATCAAAATGATGATAACTTTAAAATAATGATGAAACATTTCTTGAAAGAAGATAGAGAAGCATACTTTCTAGAGTTAGCTCATCAAGGAGCTAAACTTCCTCCAAACTTTAATGTAGAAGATATCATTACACATGAGGAAGAAACTCCTATCACAGCTATGATGAAATAGATGCATGCCATGCAAGTCAAACTTAACAAACTTGAAAAAGAAAAGGAACCTAAGGAGTTCTCCATGGAAGCTCTATGCCCTTTTCCATTCGATAAAGACTTGTACATGCCACCATTCCCTTAAAAAGTGGAAATGCCTAAGTATGATAAGTATGATGGAAACTCTGATCCTCAAGATCATGTCAAAGAATTATGTACTCAATCCATGGAGTTCATGCATGAACCAACCTACTTAATGCATCTCTTCCCTCGATCTCTGGGAGGAGCAGCCATTCATTGGTTCTCTAGAATGCCTCCAACTATCAAAACTTTTGAGGAGTTAATCAAACTATTCTATCAACAATAGTCCTACAATATTCAACATTCGGTCACCATGATCGACATCTGCAATCTGAAACAATATCCAAGTGAACCATTCCTGACATTTCTCAAGAGATGGAGGAAGAAATTTTCTCTATATGCTAGACCCATTCCAGAAACTAAGAAGCTAGAAATCTTCAACAACAATCTTGTTCCAGAACTCAACTACCACTTGCAAATGCAAAATCATACATCCTTGATAAGATGGTAGAAAATGCAATCAAAATTGAGAAAGTACTTGTGCAAAAAGGAGACATATCACTTCAAAAGGACAAGTATGAATCTGGATCTAGTTCTAAAGACAAGAACCAAAATTGGAATAAGAGTAAAGGCATCATCTAAGATGGCATTGTTGATAATATTTGTGCCCCATCTAAGGCACCTGCTTTCAATCTCACTATTGGCACCCAAGCCATCAAAGCTGTTGAAGCTAAAACATCTGAATCTAACAAAAAATCATCTGATTATAGACCTTGGGCTACAGATCCTAATTGCAAATTCACTCCTCTTAGAGAGTCCTTGGAATCTACCATGAAAACTCTATTGGAAAACAAAATCATCTACTTGCCTGAGATGAAATTCTTTGATCCTGAACCTAAACCGAAATGGTGGAGGGAGAACAACTTCTGTGAATTCCATCGCAATAAGGGTCATAAGACTAATAACTGCGTCCTCTTAAAGCACATCATACAAGACAAAATTGATAAAGGAGACATCATGATTGACAATCATAAGAGCAATAATGATCATACAGCATTCACAGAACCATTTCCTAAACATGGTAAAGAAGATTCTTCTTCTCAGCCTAATATGGGTGCTAAAGTTAATTATGTCTACTCTGGAAACAATGTTGTTATCAATATGGTTGAACCATGCCTATCTAAGCATTTCAATGTCATCACAATTGTAAGAAGAGATAGAGATAATCAATCAACAAATGAAGTTACTTGATCACAAGCTCAAGCACATCTGCAAGGACAAATACCAGATTCATCCAATGTCCCTAAGGTACCTTTCAATCCTTCATCTGCTTCTAAATAGAAGGCTACATCTAAATCTTCAAATCCTAAAGACATGAGGCCGACTTCATATAGTATTGTTCAACAACTCTAGCACACAAATGCAAAAATCTCCATGTTTGAGTTGCTTCGGATATCTCTAGCTCATAGAGCCATTCTAGACAAAGCCCTTCTCAGATCCAATGTTCCTAATAACCTTGATTTAGACAGATTCTAGACTATGGTTGGTCATCTTACGTCTTCACAGTATATCTCCTTTTCAGAGGAAGATGATAACTCCTTGAGTCATCCACATAACCAGCCCTTGCATATTGAAGTCTTGATCCAAAACCGTCATGCCAAACATGTGTTGATAGATGGGGGCATTGGTCTAAACATTTGTTCTTTCAGCTTGATTACACAATTGGGATTTTTAGAAATGGCCATTGATCCTAGAAATAAGATAACTATCAAAGCATATGATGAGCAAGAAAGATCTTCCAAAGAAATAATTGTCTTACCTATCAGAGCAGGTCATGTCATCAAAGATACTATATGTCAAGTTCTTGATCTACCTTTGGCTTACAATATCCTTCTAGGGAGACCCCAGATACATGAAATGAAAGCTATTCCTTCTACATACCATCAGTGTTTGAAATTTCCTTATGAAGGGGTAGAGGTGATGATTCCAGCTAATCTATATACAACTTGCAATACATTAAAAGAGAGTGCTGATAAACTTGTTCCTAATAATAGAGAATCTTCCACTAGGTAGATAGATATTGCTTCAACATCCAAAATGGAAGACATTGCTAAAGAGGTTAAGATCAAAGAAAATGGTATGGGAGAATATACTATAGAGCCAGTCTAATCTTTGACATCTCTCCCTATCTCGCCTAAGTCTTATGGACAAACTCTGAAACAGTCCAAACTAGAGTTAAAGAACCTCTTGAGGCATATAAAGGAAATTTTGTGGCAGAACAAGTATCTAAATAGGATTTTGAAGAGGATGAAGTTGTGCTCGCATGGCTATACAAAGATGAACCCAAATCTCAAGTTTTTCAAAAATGTGATGCTAAAATACTGAATATCCCTTCTACATCATATGGCCCAGGAGATAAATTTATCACAAAAATGGGATATAAAGGAAAAGGACCTCTAGGACTACAGGGTAAAGGTCTTATATCACCTCTTGATCATCATGGCTAAGCAAACAAGAATATAATAGGTCTAGGATACAAGAAGAAGCCTTTCTATCTTAACAAGAACTCCCCACATGTCTTAGAATAGGTTGAGCATTCCACAGCAAATCAACTAAAGGGAGAAACAACAGAACAATCTGATAGTGGTGATTTAGACACCACTAAAGATCTCATTCCTTATGAGATTTTTCCTAAAGAAATAAAAGACCTCCTTGAAGTTGAAGATGATCCAATAAAAAGAATTAATGTGGTAGAAATATAAGAACCTACTATAGAGAAAGAGATAGTTGCAACACAAGAACTAGCTAATCTCGAAGACAATCACACAAATAAGGAGGAAGGTGGTAGCTATTCTGCGATGGATTCCCATGAGTATGAATTCAAATCAGAATCTGAGGGAAACCCTTCTTCGGGTATTCATCCTGACTTTACTTGTAAGGAACGATGCATGTAAACCATAAAAATTTTAACTCATTCCTGAAAGTGCACTGAAGGGAGATCTTATGGGTTCCATTTCATCAATCCCTCATAAGGTCTTGATGATTAACGATGTACACACATGCTACATGTGTACGATCAAGGAAATAGGAGATTATGAGCTAAGGGAATCATATGACAAGCTATGCAACAACGGAGTGTTGAAGGCTAAACACCAGAAGATTGGCAAGAGAGGGTTAGTGTGTGCCCTCAATTTCCTGTGAAACTTTAAGGTTGAATGGATAAAGATTGTGTTAAGCCATGTACATGACATGAAGATATGGCTAGAGGATGGACTGGTCAAGATTACTAAGGAGATGATACATTGAGTCACCGGTTATCCTAGTCTATCAAGGAAGAAAACAATGAGATGCCAGAGTAAGGAAATTATTCAATCAAACACTCAGGCAGTGTGGAAAAAGAGAGGAATGACTATTTCCACTATCATTGATCTGGAAATAGATTTTGCAATGAGAGTGATTTCTCACAAATTCTACCAGTCTAGCAGGCTAGACAGTGTTCCCTATATAGCAGTCGACCAAGCATGGAATATGGTGAAGAAAGATCACACTTATGATCTTTCCGAGCTACAATTGACCTAGCTTGCCGAGAACCTTACTTCAATTACAAAGGCAAAGAATTCATTGTGTAAGTTTGGTTCTCTACTCACTTGTCTACTCTTCTATGTTCAGAATAGTTTTCCTACCATTGGAGATGTTCTATGGAATAAGCACCGACCAGTCACCCAATAGATAAATGATTTTTTGATCAGTTAGGGGAGTATTTTAAGAGAGTGATGGATAGTTATTTTGTAAGTTTAAAACTAAAATGAGGAAGAGGACTAGGATTCTTGTATCACTAGTGGAGAAGTTCCATAATGATAAATGTTTCCTAGTGGATACTGATAATACATATGCATAGGCTATTATACCGAGGGTATCATGGCTAAGGACATTACCTTATGAGGTCAATGTAGATGAGACAATGGAAGCCATAACTACTTTATTAGCTGAGGAAATAGATAGGAAGACTAAACCTTTTGGGACTTATGAAGATGCTAAGTCTAAGATAACTATGGGATTGACATCTGCAACCATGGACAGAAAAAGGAATAATATTGTAAGGAACCTAGAAAAGATGCTAGGAGAAAGAGAAGAGGGAAATGAACCTCTTGAACTAACACAAGGGTTAGGAGAAGATAAATATAGTGATTCAGAAGGGAGTGAAGAGGAGGACACAAAAGTTCCAAAGAAGGGAAAGAAGGCATTAGTTGTCGATCCAAGCAATAGACAATTGCAAAAACTAAAGCCCACTCCTCTTGCATTACTTAGACAGAGAACAAGGGAAGGTTCTACTATCACTGCTGTCAAGCCATGGAGAAAAACCCCAGCATCAGGAAAAAGGAAACCAATTCAAGCTAAGGCTGTGCCAAGGAACCCCAGGAAGAAACCAAGAAGGAAGCTAATCTTGGAGAAAGATGATTATGAGGAGGAGATAGATACTGATGATAATACAAAGGAAAAGGCATCATCACAAAGAAGACAATTAACTGTGGGTTAAATATGCCACAATATCAAGAGCACTATTGGATTAGCAGGCTTTAAGAAAATAAAATTTGAAAAGTTCAGCAATGAGGACAAAGAGAAAGTTGAGGAGGCAATGCTTGATATGTTGTGTACATTAAAAATGTCACCTTTACAAATGGGGAATCTTATTCTTGAAGAGCTATACAAGAGAATTGATCATAAATGGTATTATGCCATGATGATAGAGAAACAAATAAGGGAGAGTACTCTAGCTCAAGTTATGCCAGATCTATCCCTTGAATACATAAAGCAATATATGGAGTAGTATAGAAATAGGTTTGTACCCAAGCTCTAGGCATATTCTATTTTCCAGCATAAGGTTGAAGATATTGTTCAACAGAGAAAAAGGTCGTGGAAAATTATCTTTGAACTAATAATTGAGAAGAGCTAACAACCGAGTGAAGGCACATCCAGTCAAGTGGAGTTGGATAATAAGGAAGATATTGATGAACCACATAATGTAGAGGAAGAAGCAGGATAGAAGGAATAAGTGAGTGGATCATAGGATTTGATCACAATTGTGAATATCACTGAGAATACCCCAATAAAAACAAATGTATTAACTAAGGAGGAAATTTAGAAACAAATACTTGTCGAGGCAGCCTCGGATAAGTTTCTACCAAGCACCAATCTAGTATTAATTCAAATACAAGATTATCCAAGGATTGAGAGTACATCAACTGTGAACACTACACCTAAAAGCTCTCATATGGTCATAGTTGAACCACAAGTCTCATAGAGTACCAATGCCGAGAAATAGGACAAGTTGGCAATTACAACTAAGAATGCACCTATTGAGGAGGAAAAGAAAGAACGAGGAGAGGAAAGCTTAAAAGAACAAGTAAAGAAGTCTGCATTAGTTATAACAAGTCCTCATGTGGAGGAAAGGAATAATATTTAAGAAGAGATACCAAAGGAAAAACCGGGGCCTAAAGAATAGGAGGCCATAAAATCTCTAATATAAATGCCGAGTGGGAATACACCGAGGAAGAAATCGTAGAAGAATGACAAATATCTTGGAACATAGGTTACACTCGATGAAGTTATAGTGATTCCTAAGTGGGACACTGATAACTTAACTTATGAGAAAATTCATATATTACAAGATCTCTTGAAGAAGAAGAGCAAGCAAGAAGAGTTAAGAAGAGAGCATCAAGAGAAGCAAGTTTTGTAAGAGATTAAAGGTATATTTATAGAAGCTTTTGAAATTGATGATGTGAATGAGTCAGAACCTATCTTGGATCAACTAGTACAAATTTTTAAGAAGGTGAATAGTGATGAAAACAAGGAAAATGACAAACTATGCGCTGTTCTGAGAGAAAGTTTGAGACCAAAGTACTGGAAAAGGTTTCCACTGAAATTGCAATAAAACAGGTAGAACTTTCTATCTTAGTGACAAATCTAGAGAAAGTTGTGCAGAATGTTCATTCTTTGTACAAGAAGTTATGTAAGGTGGAGGAGTTCACTAAGGACAATCAAGATTTGATTAATAAAATGCAGTTAGACTTAAATTATACTGGTCATTCATTGAGCATGGATGCAAGCTCCAACTCCATCCACTTCACTAGATTGCTACATGCATAGGGAAGATTAGATGAGTTTATGGATAATGATGGATGAATAAGAGAAAGGCTAATTTCAATACAAACAATGTTAAAACCTCATATGGAGGTTATGCAGAAGTAATTAGCAATGGCAAAGGACTTAGTACAAAGAAACCCTCATCTCTCTATTGCTAGGAGCTTAGTGGATCTAGCTACCGAGCTAGAAATAAAGACACAGGTTTTGGAGTCTGCAAGGTCAAGATGGGACACTGCATTAGGTATGATAATGAAGCTCCATAAATAATTTTTGGACAAATACTTTAATACCCCTACACCCTAGCAACTTCAAGTGACAAAAATAAGGGGGAAATGATATGCCATCATAGAATTAGTAGAAACTGAGGAAATGACATGAGGAAATGAGAGAAAAAAAATAAGGAAAATAAAATCCTACATACAGAGATAATACAATGAGAATATCAAAAAGGTATGACATACTATTTTGTATAGAATCTTTTTGAAGTCTGAGTCAAAGTCTTAGGGGGAATTTTCATATTACTGAGTACTATTTTTGTAAAGTAAATGTCATGACAAAGTTTTAATGCCACTAATGTGAAAGGGGGAGATTGTTGATCTCTAAGTTTTGTTGTCTATTAGTATCTTACACTTAGTCATTTTCTAGGAAATGTTGGTTGGCCGTCACTGTGACCGAGCCATCTAGTAAAGGTTCGGTTACGTCTAGACTTGTATCTTGTATAGTTACCGAGAAGTAGTTACTATCGAGAAAGTCAGAGGTCATTGAGTACTTTAGTAATAGCCAAGCAGTTTATGTTGAGTTGTATAGAAGTGTCAGTGTTGAGCACCAGTAGATGAAGAATAGTTAATGCCGAGTGTCAAAGACTTCATATGTCGAGCAAGCTAGATTTGACATATGTGTTTGTAATGGCACAAACACTTAGGTAAACCATTTTGGCCTACATCTATACAATATTTAATTTTTTTTTAGGGAGTCACGAAGGTGATTATGCTTTATATTTGCAATCATTAATCCCTATGTAAGATATGTAGCCTATCAGATTTAGGGAATGCTTAAGTGAAATAAATAGAGAATCTAGATCATTGATCTTGATCTAGGGAGTTGATTTGTTGTCTATATAAGATGAGATCTGAACCCTAAAATGTACTATGCATGTATGTAAATGGAATAAAGGGGATCTTATATACAAAACATAGAAGCACTTGATATAGGAAGATATCAGTCAGAGTGACCGAGCTAAGCAGTGAAGGGAAGAACTGAGCTATATTTGATTGATGAGGTCAAACTAGTATTGGAAGGAGAAGATCTGTTATCAGCATCACAGTGCAAATTGAAGGATCAAGTACTGAGACATTTTAACATGTGATTTAAGGTAAATCTCTTAATAGATTGGTCCTAATATGCCTATGTAAATCTCTTTGTTGTAAGTTTAAATCCTTTTAGCAAGGTGGATTGAATAAGTTTGTAAGCTCTTAATAGGGCAGGCCCCTCGCAAGGTAGATCATTAGTTTATGATCAAACTTTGTAGCCCTAACAGCCAAACTTTAATACTGTAGTAGTGAAGATTTGTGGGTGTCATCCCCACCCTAGTTTTACCTTTCAAGGGTTCTGGGTAACCAAAATTTTTGTGTTATGTTTCAATTTCATGGATGAATATTAGAATGTTAGATCTCTTTCAGTATTGAATTTGACATTTAAGTTATGCAAGTGTGATTTATATCAAAATAGAATTATTAGCAGATATTTGATTCACCTCTCCCTCTCAGTATCTCACTTCCCATATTAGATTAACAAAATATTAAACCCTTTAATAGGGTCACACCTAACAGTGTGTATTGTAACCTTTAACAGTGTTCGCTTCTCACAGAGCTCACTTCAAAAGAGTGAAAAATTGGTAGCATATTACTGGTGGTTTTTTCCATATTGGGTTTCCACATTAGATCCTAGTGTCATACTTGCGTGAATGTTATTTTCTGTTGAAATTTTTATATTCTACAATTTGATTACTTTTGGACAGTGGACTGTAAGTTTTATGTTACTGATATATTTTATAGAGACCGAGTGAATTGTTGAATAGATCTAAGTTTTTTGTAAGAGTTTATAACTGGAATTGGTACATCTTATTGGCAAGTGATGTTTTCAGGCACTAGGGATCACTTGAGGATTTTCATTTATGGAAACACTTATGCTGGAGTGATCGCATGCAGAGAGTTTTGGTATTGGAGTCAAAGTCATGAAAATGACTAAATACAGAATCAGGATAACAGTGTACTGCGGTACAGTTTTGGTTAGCAATGACACTGTATGATGTATTATGGCTTACGAAGTTAGTAGAAGGTATTTTGGGATATGTATATGCTTCAGTTATGATCGGATGTGTTTGGTGATCAGATCAGTGAGATACAATGATATGAAGGTATGCAAAGACAAAGAATCATTGTAATAGGACACACGATAAGTATAGAGTGTTTTGTAAAAGTGATAAGTATGATTATGATGATGATGTAATAGATTCAAATCTGAGAGCAAAGAGAAGATGTGAGATCAATGTTTGCCAGAGCTACAACTGGAACTATCTAGGCAAGGGAAGTGATTGTATTGTTCATTTTTTGAGAACTCTTTTGAGACAGTTTTTGAGTGTAAGAGTTGTATGCTCACCACCTTTAACCAAGTCTTTTGTATCCCCTAACAAGGTTTTGTATTCCTCTAAAAAGGAAATGTACTATGTAATAATCAGCTCCTAACAGAGCTAGATCTCCTAACAGGGATATAATATTTTAGTACATAGTTGTGGGTATCATCCCCACTAGGGTTTTCCCTTTGCCAGGGTTTCCTCGAGAATAAATCATGGTGTCATGAGTTATATGTTGTGCTTATATGTTCTTTTCATATCAGAATTGTTATGGTTTATTTATAATTGGTTGAAGTTTAAATTAAAGTGCAATAATATTGATTCACCCCCCCCCCCCCCCCGCACCCCATCTAAGTATTACCTAATCCTAACAGTTGGTATCAGAGCTATTGGCCCTTGGAGAGAAATCCTAACAGCTTAAGGGAGATCAGAATGGATTCAAAAAGTTTTCAAGAGAACTTTGAAGCAGCACTTGAAGATCTAGACAAAGAGAAGGCTAAGAATGGTGTATTGAAATTCAAACTGAGAAAACCAGAAGGTTTCATTGGGAAACTAAAATAATAGCTTGAAACTTCAAGAATTCAGAAACAAGACCTTATGGATAAGATCAATGAAGATTTGGACAATGATACATCAAATCAAGTGACAGTGGAAAAAGTATTAATGAGTATATGAATGAGTTTGAGAATCATTTCAAGAAATCAAAAATTAAAGAGGATGACAAGATATGGAAGGTGAAATAATTCAATAAGGTATTATTTCAGGGAGAGACAGTAGATGATATTGTGTCTTCGCATGATGAATTCTTTGAGACATCGACCTAGAAGGCCACATGACCTTAGGGGGAGCATTGGATGCAGATAACATAAAATGTCTAGCCCATTTGTATGTGGAGTAACCTCATGCGAGCTTAGGTATGGTATGTATAGACACTATGGATTGTTTGGTTGAGAGCGCAGCACTTGGAGATTTATTTTCTGTGTTCGCAAGTTTTGTGTTGAATGGACATCATGCAAAGTTGAGCTACTTGTGATTAATGCACTTAATCAACTTGCAAAGGATAAAAGAGTTGGAAACACATCATTTCTCCATCGTTTTCTTATCAGGTACTAAGGAGAGTAGAGTTGTGAAGCATTTCAATTCATCTAGCAGAGAGATTGTGTGATCACGTGAAGAAAAGCTCTAGATTTTTGCGTGTTAAAGGTATTTAGACTTATAATCTTTGAGAATCTATGGATGCACCCATTATCTTTGATGTTGTTGATAGACCTAGGTATAATTTTAAGAGACATCCATTTAAGTCTTGTGAGGATGCTCTGGAAGGAGCGTTTTCACAAACTCCTATTGGCGTATTGCATGTAGAAGATATTAGGGCATATATTCACTACAAGTATGAAATCATAAGAGATGTGAATATTTATAGTGAATTGGATGCAATGATAGAAGTAGATGGATCTATACTAGAGGAGTTCAAGCACCCAGAGGATCATTCTATCATTAAGCTAACCCTACTAGCAGAATTCACAGAAACAAAATGGTTTAAAATAATTCTTAGCAAAATCCATGATCAATTTGTTTGGGTTGGAGAACAAATAGTAAAGATATGTGCACAGATGATTCATGATATAACAGGTCTAGATAATGAAGGATCCCTTCTAGTAGGAGAAAATAATATAAGGAAATAGGTGGAAACCCTTACCCATTCAAAGTGGGATAAGAGGGAAATGACAGTCAATAACATCTTTCAGTAAGATTTTAGATTGGTGGCAATGATATTGGGCTACAAATTATTCTATAGTAGCAAACCTAACTCAGTTTCTACTCGAGTTATCATGATGGCCTATAGGATGGTCAAGGAAAACAAGAAGTACAACCTTTACGAAGTACTTGCACAATAGTTCCTAGAAAATGTAAAGGTCATAAAGAAAGATAAGACTAAGGCATTTAGGTTTGGGTCATTGTTGGTTCACATGTACATTCATATCATTCACAAGTTCCCTGGCATGCACCCTAGGGCATGGAAAGATAATGTACCCACTAGAATTCAGATCTCAAAGAGCTATCGAAGACATGACAAAAATTGGGTAGATGGAGAGCTATTTGGTATGATTAAGATTCTACAAAGGCAGATGAAGGAAAGGTATAGGATACCTGAGGATTTATTTGAAAGGTATAAGGACACTATCTATTTCACAGTTGAGACCGATTGTGTATGTTTTGAGGCAGCGGAACTGAGAAAGAAATGGTGTTACCCTATAGGGTATGAAGTCAGTTATGAGATTCTAACCATGCAAGTAGAGCATGTACTGGCAACAAAAATAGACCCTACTGAAGAGAGATGGGAAACATATAGGGAGAAATCTGAAAAAAGTCAGAGAAGAACAAGAAAAAGTAACAAGGAAGAGAAAGATCAGTAAAATTATGGAAGATATCATTGCGAAGGTAGGAATCACTAGGGAGCAGTTGAAAAACATAAGAACAAAGATGGAAGCATCTTCAAGCATGGCTATTGATGCACCTATCCCTTCTGAGGTAGAGAAGAAAGTTAATCTTACACCTGACATAATTGACCTATCACCTACACAAGAGGAGATGGTATTATAAATTATGCCTATGAACATTCCTAGAAGCTCTACAAGATCTACCAAGCAAAGCAATCCTAAGGAAAAAGAAGTGGAAAAGAAGAAGAAAGAAGAAAAGGTAATTGAGAAAGAAGAGAAAAAAGTAGCACAAAGGGATCCACAAACTTTATGGAAGCTAGACCTTAAATCACTACAAAAAAGAGTGATAAAAGATGGAAACTTGAAGACAGTGGACAGATATTATGAGAGATATGATTATGAGAATCAAGCAATCATTGAAGATACTATCATTGAGTATCTAATAACTTTTAAGAAAAATCTGTTAGAAATAGAAGGGAGTATCCCTAAGGAACTGTATAGTAAGTTGGAGATCAGAAAGAAGTTTGCACAGTCAGAAGATGAGAACATAAGGAACAAAGCTATTGAGGATATGTTACCTGTTGTCTCAATATAAGAAAGGGAGAGGATAATAAATGCATTAAAACCCTTGTTGAGGACAAAGGCCAAACTAGTGAAAATCATGGCTAGAAAATATGATGAAGTAACTGAGGACACTCAAAAGCCACTAGATCAAATCCTAATGAGTGATATGCCAAAGAAGACATCACCTCCCAAGGTTACCAAGCCTACATCTTTGGGATTGGGAGAAAGTTCCAAGGCAGTAAAAGGAAGTGAACAAGCTAGCATGTAACCTGACTTTTATGTCTCTAATGTACCTGTGACCCTTGACACTTCGCATGATGAAAATGATCCATTTTTGGATAACTTAGACAGTGCGATGGAAGTTGAAGTACAAGGATAGGTAGAGGAAGAGAAAATAGAGGAGAAACGGGAAGAGAAGTTACAGGAAAAAGAAACATAGCAAGAAGAAAGGAAGGAAGAAGAGACTAGAACAAAGAAAGTAGTTGGGGTTATAATGGAGCAAAAACTTGAACCTACCACCTCTTCTCCTTTATTGTTGGCAAGTATGGCCAAACCGGTGAGTGTTGATGTAGATAGCATGGATGAGGATGAGCTTATGAGGCTATCCTTCATGGCCTTCGCTAAGGCTAAGGAAAGTTCAGTGCAAAAAGGGGATAAAAGAGTAAAAGTAATGACTAGGGATGTAGAGATAGTAAATAAACTAATTCCTACACCAATTATCTTTCAAGGAAAGGATGAAAGCATAGAACCTAGGCATGGCACTGGATAGCTTTGACAGTCACTTTGAGTCATTGTTGAAGGCTACAGAAGAAAAGGCAGGGAAGAGGTTCTTGGAGAAGAAATTGAGAGAAGTCTGTCAGTCCATCTCATGGGACTTAGATATTCTCAAGGCTACTACTCTTAAGGCTAAGAGTTGTGTAGCACAAGGCAGAAAGATTTACAGTTACTACATAAGTCCTTGCAAATATGTAAAGAATATTAAGGAAATTATAACCACAGATAGGGCTATACTTGATAGTCTGATGGATAGTTGTTAAACATCTTCACTAGATGTGATTGAAATGGATAAATAAGCATCCAAGCTGTTGGATAAAATCAGTGCTTTGGAAATGGAGAAAGGGAGAGTGGTAAACAGATTTGGCTTGTTGAAGAGCCTAATAACCCCTAAGATTTCAATGCTTGAGACACATCTATCAGAGATGGAAAAGGTTGAAGGATCAATGTATATGTCTATACCTACTGAGCTTAAGGCAACAAAGATAGCATCACATGCACAGAATGGATTGATCCATGTCAGTGATCTTTTGATCAAATCATGGGTTGAGGAAGTGAAGACCTTGAAAAAATCTTTCCAAGATATCTTAAAACTGGTGAGTAAGAACTAAGCCTTTTTGTGCTTAGAAAGTTTTGAAATTTTGAAAGTACCTTTGCCATTAATGTCAAAGGGAGGGGAAGAGAAGAGAAAAATGAAGAAAGGAAGATTAGAGAAGAGAAGAAGAGAAGAGAAAATAAGGAGAAAATAAAAGAATTTTTTAAAAAAAGAGAAAAAGAACAAAAAAATATATGTATATAAGTAGAAGGGAGATAGTGCTTAAACACTTAGTCATTTTTTGCTAAGTGTTGTCATCAATGCCAAAGGGAGAGATTATTCACAAGTGATGTTTCAAGGCACTAGGGCTCAGTTGAGGCTTTTCATTTATGGCAACACTTATGCTAGAGTGATTGCATGCAAAGAGTTTTGGTACTGGAGTCAAAGTCATGAAAATGACTAAGTACAAAATCAGGATAACAGTGTACTGTGGTACATTTTTGGTTAGCGATGACACTGTATGATGTATTATGGCTTACGAAGTTAGAAGAAGATTTTTTGGGATATGCATATGGTTTAGTTAAGATCGCATGTGTTTTGGTGATCAGATCAGTGAGATACAGTGATTTGAAGGTATGTGAAGACAAAGAATTAGTGTAGTAGGGCACACAAATAGTTGCAATGATTGAGAGAAGGATAGTGGATATGGTAACGTGCTAAGTCAGATGGATGAAGTATATTGTTGACACTTTGGTAATATAATATTATTGACTCTATGTTTATCATTTACATAATTTATTATTATGTTTTGTATGGTATTTGTGAAGTCGACTGGATGGCAGATTATGTATAAGTATAGAGTGTTTTGTGAAAGTGATAAGTTTTTTTTATGATGATGATGTGATGGATGGGAATCTGAGACCAGAGAGAAGATGCGAGATCAATGTTTGACAGAGCTACAACTGGAACTATCTAAGCAAGGGAAGTGCTTTTATTGTTCATTTTTGGAGAACTCTTTTGAGACATTTTTTTAGTGTAAGAGTTGTATGCTCACCACCTTTAACCAGGTGTTTTGTATCCCCTAACAAGGTTTTGTATTCCTCTAACAAGGAAATGTACTATGTAATAATTAGCTCCTAACAGGGCTAGATCTCCTAACAAGGATATAATATTTTAGTGCATAGTTGTAGGTATCATCCCCACTGGGGTTTTCCCTTGGCTAAGATTTCCTCGAGAACAAATCATAGTGTCATGAGTTATGTGTTGTGATTATATGTTCTTTTCATTTTAGCATTGTTATGGTTTATTTATAATTGGTTGAAGTTTAAATTAAAGTGCAGTAATACTTGTACTGTGCGATTAAAATAATTGTATTTTTCTACACTTTTAGTTTGATATGTACAAAGGAGCATTAAGCACCACTTTCCCTACCTGCAATGCATTTTCAACATCCAAATAAATAAGCTAGCTTACTCACATTCATAATCTAAATTTTTTTTTAAAAACCTGGCATATTCTTTTCAACAAACAATCACAAGAAAAAAAATAGCACAATGACATGAGCTTGCATTGTAATAAAAGCTTCAACAACCTTAAATATCTTTACAAAACATCAATGCCTCTCTAATTTTATAGGATGTGGATTTGAGAAGAATGGCAAGTAATAAAATAATATCTAAAAAATAAAATTAAAAATAGAAGTGAAAATAAATGCTATAATAATCAAAATGTAATAATCATAATATTTATTATTGAAGTTACAAGGTTCAAATAAACCTAGAATAATAATTGTAAGTAACAAACAGCAATAAGACAAAATGGTAATGCATAAAAAAGATATACAAAGCCAATGTCAAAAATAAGCTAAAAAATATATGGAATTCTTGGTGCTTCACCTCTGTGAGCGCCACCTAGATGCAATGAGTGCTAAGTATTCCATTCATTCTCATGAGAGATGAGTTTGTGTGAGCCACTGTGAGTTCATGAAACATGGGTCAATGATTTTGACTCAAAAAAACTACATAGTTGAATCGTAATAGCAATATCACAATTTGACTTGTTGTAGAAAATATCTCCTAATTATCAATTGATGAGCTTAAGGGGCTTTCTAATTATTGTTTCATAAGGCACAACACTTGTTGAAGGTTTTGCAAATGGGATTGCAAGTAGATTGTGTTTAAACATGGAACAAACTTCATAGTTAAGTGAGCTCAAGTAGTAGTAATGGGATGGGTGACCTTCTGAAAAGTCTCAATGCTTCAACTCTATGAGAACCACCTAGATGCAATGAGTGCTAAGTGTTCCATTCATTCTCATGAGAGATGGTTTAGTGTGAACCACTACTCATGAAAAATGGGTCAATGAGTTTGACTGAAAAAAGTAAATATAGTTGAATCATGATAGCAATATCACGATTTGACTTGTTGTGGAAAAATATCTCCTACTTATCGATTGATGAGCTTAAGGGGCTTTCTAATGAATGGTTCGTAAGGCACAACACTTTTTGAAGGCTTTGCAAACGGGGTTGCAAGTAGAGTGGTATTAAACATGGTGGAAACTTCATAGTTAAGCACATTCAAGTTGGAGTAGTACTAGGATGGGTGACCTCCTAGGAAGTCCCAATGCTTCACCTCTATCAACATCACCTAGATGCAATGAGTGCTAAGTATTCCATTAATTCTCATGAGAGATGGGTTCATGCAAACCACTACTCATGAAACATGGGTCAATGAGTTTGAATCAATAAAACTACACAGTTGAATCTAGATAGTAATATCACAGTTTGACTTGTTGTGGAAAAATATCTCCTACTTATCGATTGATGAGCTTAAGGGGATTTCTAATGAATGTTTCATAAGGCACAACACTTGTTGAAGGTTTTTCAAATGGGGTTGCAAGTAGAGTGGGTTTAAACGTGGAGGAAACTCCCTAGTCAAGTGTACTCAAGTTGGAGTAGTACTAGGACAGGTGACCTACCAAAAATCTTGTTGCTTCAACTCTATGAGCAACTAAATAGATGAATCTTGATAGCAATATCACAAGTTGTGTTAGTATAATGGTACTAAATTTAACATTTAATTGTATTGTACATATAATAGTTAAATATAGATTTTGATATGGTAGTTTATTTAATTTACTTTCAATATTTTTTATATTTAAATATATAAGAATTGCAATTGATGCACAATCATGTGTCTTAGGAAAGCAAATTTTGAAACTTGATTGAAGATTTCAAGTGAGTTTTATGGAGAAGTGGTTATGTTAAAGTGATAGGTCATTTTAGTTAAAATGGGCATATAAACGTGCTTTGGAAAGACACTTTTTAAAACTTCATCCAAGCTTTCCAAGTGACCTTTATGGGGAAGAAGTTATGTTAAAGTAACAAGTCATTTTAAATAAAAATGTGATCTACATATCATATTGCTTTTTAGTCAATATTTTCTAGAAGTCTAAAAAGAATATTGGTTGAAGAAGGCATGTCCGTGCAATAGTGAGATTTTCATATTTCATAATGATTTTTGTAGAACCGTGTGTTTTAAAAGACACTTTCTTAAACTTAATTGAGATTCCAAGTGATGTTTATGAAGATGAAGTTATGTTAAAATTGTAAAATATAAAATTTTCATCATTCATATTAATTTTTAACAAGATGCAAGGTAAGCCTATTTTATACATAATTTTTTTAACTAATTTTTATATAAATTTACTCTCTAAAATGAAGTCTAAATATTCTTCAATCTTCTTTGTATAATATTCTGTAGAAAAATGATTTCATTAAAATTCTTTCACAATTTTTCCTTGTAAGAATATATAAGAATTAATCTTATTTATTTACCATATTACAAATTAAATATATATATATATATATATATAATACAACAATATATTTATGTTTAAATAGAGGTAAGGAGTTGAAGATGGATTCATTTATAATATTCTGTGTAACATTTTCAAATTAATAATTCTTTCACAGTTCATTGATTTAAAATTTGATTGTTTTCTTATGAAATTTCAAAGTACAACATTTATAGTCTTGCATTGAGGATTTTATTTGATTAGTTAAACAAGATTTTTAGATCTGAATCCTTCTACAAAATGATAGGAGAAAAAGCAAAACAGAACAATCAAAGAACAGTTCGGTAAACAGCTGCAAAGATCTTGTTATCTTAATGATTTTTTTTAATCGATAATATATTACTAAAAGGAGAGTACTGAGGTAGAATGATCCACAGATCAAGTAACAATATCAGAGATATTGTTCAGAACTGTAAAGCAAGAGGCTAATAGATTTACAAAGCTAACAATAAGAATGTAATTGACGACAATTGCACTCTGCCAGAAGTTAATATTGTGCGAATCAATGGAAGGCTCAGTACCAATTTGAGGACCACTGTCAAGATGTGTCACATTTTTCGAAAGACTCTAAACTATTGTCAAACAGCCAAAGAAAAAAAAAGTATGAAAGATCCTCCTTCAAGATGATTTCTCACAAGGACTCTACACATAGAACATATAATAACATCTGAGAGCCCTTTCATGTTTGTACTTATCACTAGGAATAAGGACTCTGTCACTAGCTCTCAGGTTTTCAGAAGGAGAGTCCTTGTATGATTGTAACTATCATTGTATTGATCTTGGAAACCAAGGCATGCCTTCAAAAAGCATTTCATTGCCCTTCTCAGAAACAGCCCATGAACAAACATTTATAAATTCGGACTTGTCCAAAGATGCTCTGGATCGGACCACATTCTATTAGTTTCAATTCTCTATTAATCTCTAGCAGTAAAATAATAGATCAGTGTACCTATCTGATCTTCCTTTTTGGCATAAGAGACCTGTTACAATAGATTGGATCCAAAGACTGATGCCTAGCTATGCAACATGCTTAATTGTTGTATCTTTAAGACTCAAGATGATGCATGCCCAACAAGCAAAATTGAAAAAGTACTCTCATTCAGCTGGTCCATTAAACTATACTCATGACTTGAAACCTGATTACGGGCTTTATCAGACTGTTTTAAAGATGGAAAAAAGTAGTATGGAAACCACATGTTTCCCAGTTGAAAAGCTTCACCAAATCTCTTATTTCAGCATGGCATGTAGCATTCTGTGAGTAGTAATCACTCACACTTCCCATGATTGTTATGCACATTGTCAATCATTCACAGGTACATATTTGGCTTTACAGAACCCCATAATATATTTTGTTTAAATACTTTACCTGTCATGTCTATTCTTTCACATTCTCCATACAAATTCGCAAAACTCGATACATTCTAAAACTAAGCTACTACAACCATTTATAAAAAGTAATGTCCAATACAACCAAACATTAATATTTAGAACCCTGTACTAATGGAGCATCGTAAAATATTTTAGAGCCCTTTATTGATGGAGCAGCAGATAGGTTTCATTGGTTCAGAAAAATTAAATCAGGGAACCCCAAAAAAAATCTCAAGGTATGAGCAAAAGCTTAGTAGAATGCAGAAAATCTAAGAGCGTGGGCAGAAGCTCAGTGGCATGGATAGACATTTTCTGGCATTGAACATAAACGGGTAAACTTCTGGCCATATTTTCAGCTCCGCGCTATCTATATCTATACAAATTATATGGCTGACATAGCCCTGGATTTTTTGAATTACCCAAATATAATCCCACAACACAAATTACTCCAAGAAACAAATTTTTGGGTGGTACAATTGCTTCATATTTAGATCTCCAGTTCCTGTCAAGCTCATCAAACTCATAAAAAATCAAAGCATTTGTATATGGTGGGAATTTCAGGGGCTCACCTTTACTAACCATTATCATTTTGTCCTTGTACATAACAATTCCCAAGGTCAGGTGCAGTATTTCTCGCCTCACCAATAGAATCCAAAGATACTTGATACTGCCATCTCCGTTCAGATCACACACAAACACATTTGCCCCATTTTTACAATTCCAATAGATTTTCTGGTTCTGCATGAAAATGCTTGGAAAGTAGCTAATTATTTTTTTTCCAGGCTTTGCACACATTCTTTTCTCAAAGTGAGCATCTCTTATTTCCCATCTCTGTTCTACATATCTATAAATCAAAATAACTTCTCTCTTTTTGAGAAGGTTAAGATCTCCAATTATAACAGTTATCTGAAAGTCTTTTCCTTGGGATCAAACTTGAACTGCACAGCCATATCATCATGATATTTTTTCACAAAATCTGAAAGCTTGCTTCTTATTGTCAGTATTGCATCTTCAAGACAATGGGATTGTATAGTTAGTGCCTGTTCTCTTACAGCTATAAACCAAGAGGCCCTCATCTCCTGCTCTAAAAAACCATTCTAAGTCCCTACATCTCCACTCTTCATTAAATATCTTCTTGTACTTCAGCCTTCTACTGACATCATAGAAAGCAAGCCCATTGGAAGATCCACATGTTTCATCATAAAGTTCCATCACCAGCCACCTTTACACATTGATCTTCTCCCATAGATTGTGAAAGTAAGCAAAACCAAAAATAATACTTTGCCATGAAGTAGAAACGACTTGCATTTGAAACAGAGTATGGAGAGGAAGTTTTCAAGATGTCCTCTGGAATATGACCTGATAGAATTGATTATTCCCTACCTTCTGCTCTACCTTCTGCTCTACTTTCTGCTCTATTGTTTGAGGCATCCTCTGTACTTGAACTTTCCCCTCTATTTCCTGCATCCATGGCATATATGCTTGTTGAATTCATCCCCATTGCATGAGCCAACTTGAAGGGTAAGCCAATTGGTATGATGTCCAGTTGATCTAGAATCAACTTTACCCTTGTCTTATGTGTCTTTTTTTGAGCCTAAACCATCCTCTCTGCATGGCCCAATACCAAGTGTTATCCACTTGATAAGGTTGCTTACTTCTGCTTAAAGAACTCTAAAAAGCATCTCTTTCATTCTCTTCACTGAGAATTCTATCCCAGCAGATTTTCATCTTCTTAACATTATGGATGAAGCTTGAATTGTCAGCTTCTCTCTTGGAATCCATCATTTCTATGAGGTGCCTCTAACAAACCCCAAACTTGTATTATAAGAAATCCTCGACCAATTTTTGAAATTTCGGTACTTTGGTTATTATTTATTGACCCAAACATTTTGGAGTCTTGTATTGTGTTCTATGTCAAAAAGTTGGATTCCTCCATAATTTTCAATCATACTTATTTCATATAACATTTTCAAGTTAATGATTCTTTCACAGTTCATTGATTGAAAATTTGATTGTTTTCTCATGTAATTTCAAGTAAAATTGAATTGTTTTCTTATAGTATTCCATGTAACATTTTCAAATTAATGATTCTTTCACAGTTCATTGATTGGAAATTTGATTGTTTTCTTATGTAATTTCAAGTACAACATTTATAATCTTGCATTGAGGATTTTATTTGATTAGATAAACAAGATTTTAAGATCTGAATCCTTTTACAAAATGATAGGAGAAAAAAGCAAAATAGAACAATCAAAGAACAGTTCGGTAAACAACTGCAAAGATCTTGTTATCTTAATGTTTTTTTAATAGATAATATATTACTAAAATGAGAGTACTGAGGCAGAATGATCCACAGATCAAGTCACAATATCAGAGATATTGTTCAGAACTGTAAAGCAAGAGGCTAACAGATTTACAAAGCTAACAATAAGAATGCAATTGACAACAATTGCACTCTGCTAGAAGTTAATATTGTGCGAGTCAATGGAAGGCTCAGTACCAATTTGAGGACCACTGTCAAGATGTGTCACATTTTTCGAAAGACTCTAAACTATTGTCAAACAGCCAAAGAAAAAAAAAGTCTGAAAGATCCTCCTTCAAGATGATTTCTCACTGCATATATAATGGAATCGTAAACAAGCAAATCCCATAGATGCTCATGTTGTCACATTTGAACAAGGGCAAGGGCAGTAACCAAAATGCTTAATACCCAAAACAACCAAAGAATCTCAACAGAAAGAATTAGCCAAAAGAAGTTATAAGTTTTTCCAAGACCTTTAATGCAACCCACAATAATATTAAAAAATGCACTGACTTTTATTCGGAATTGAAGCATTCAACATAGACAGGAAAATAGACCAGAGTACTCTTTTGCAAAAAGGGAATCAAAAAAGATGATCAACAGTCACAGTGACTCTACACATAGAACATATAATAACATCTAAGAGGCCTTTCATGTTTGTACTTATCAGTGTTATCACTAGGAATAAGGATTCTGTCACTAGCTCTCGGGTCTTCAGAAGGAGAGTCCTTGTATGATTGTAACTATCATTGTATTGATTCTGGAAACCAAGGCATGCCTTCAAAAAGCACTTCATTGTCCAAAGATGCTCTGGATCAGACCAGATTCTATCAGTTTCAATTCTCTGTTGAACTCTACTACAAAAAATAATAAAACAGTAAACCTATCCGATCTTTTTTTTTTTCCTAAAAAAGTAGTATGGCAACCACATGTTTCCCAGTTGAAAAGCCTCAGAATGTCCCCAGTTTGTTTCACCAAATCTCTTATTTCTGCATGGCACCTTTTTTCTTACAACAATAACAGGGCATGTAGCATTCTGTGAGCAGTAATCACTCACACTTCCCACGACTGTTATGCACGATGTCAATCTTTCACAGGTACATATCAAAAAAGTAATAACCTTTACCAAGACCTTTAATAATATAAAAAATGCACTTACTCTCATTTGCAATCCAAGCATTCAGCCCAGACAGAAGGATAGAGCAGACTTCTTTTACAGAAAGGATATTAAAAATTATATGATCAACACTAGACTTAGATTCCAGCAAGCATTAAGGTGTCCTAGAGCTATAGATCAGTTATGGAGTTAATTTACAGAGTAGAGAACCATCACACCACCTAGCATTGCAGACCATCTCTGTATCAGAGATAAGGTGGATAGGGGAGGGCAGAATTACAATCTCTGATAACATCTTAATGTTTTTAGGAAACCACAAGCAGGGAATATTTTGAACCATGAGAACATACAAAGGAATATACATGATCAAATACTTTGACCATTATAAATTGATTAAAAGATTACAATGCCTCACTAATAATAGCAGTGGTCAGTGGTCCCACTGGTTGTTATGTGGCATCATGTGGTTGGCTGTCGCATGATCACATGTCAGAGTTTTCTGACATGCGATCATGCGACCGGTTCAGACCTATTTCTGGGCCCATTGGTGATGGAAGTACTGTAGACACGCTGTCAAATGGATGCTGAGGTGGTAGAGTTCTATTAGACGTAGCATAGAGATGTGGCGGTAACATGGCAGTTTTCAGTTAGCCCGTGGCAACACGCTAGCGGTTTGTCGCATGTTCTCATAGCTCTATTTCAAGCTATGCGAACATGCGACTAACCGCCAGACCTCGCGACAAAGCTATGAACTACGGTGTGGGTCCGTGTGTCGGGTCTTGCCGACGTGTCTCCTTTCCGATTGGCCGGAGAGCGCTGAGGTGGATGTACATCGTGGGTCCGGTACCCAAGGGCAGTTAACGGTGGTGAAGGTTTATGGGGTGTCGCATGTTCGCATAAGCCATTTTCAAACTACGCGATCATGCGACAACCATTAAGGGAATGTCGGAATTACGGAGTTAAAGTTGCCAAGCCCGCGAAACATGATGATCTAACGGTGGTGATATAAAGTAGATCTCAGTTCAAATTTTGACCGTTGATAGACTGTTGGCACCCTGAGGATGACCGTTGCATTTCAAGTTCAAATTTGCAAAGAATTTTCGCGATAGGAAGTACCAAAATTGATGGCTTTAGGAGCGGTTTTCAACTGGTTTGGTGGTGCAGTTATTGCTGACTGATCCAAGGGGCTCAGTGACCATTCGCAGTGATGTTTTGTACCTGGTGGAGTAGGTTTTTGAGCTTGAGAAGCTTTTTGCAGGCGGTGATTTGTACTAGTTTTCATGGCTATCCCTGGTGTTCTATACTAAAGAAATTAGAAGTAAATATCGGTATCAACCGATTACTGTTGTTGAAAGTTGAAATGATTTTGTTCTGAACATTAGACCCTACAACAGTGGGCTTGAACTGATGATAGATACTTTGTTAATTTATGTTTATATTTATATATATAAAAATCCCAGCTTCAGCCCTTCATCGATCAAAAAAAAATAGCAATGCAGCTGAATGTAATTATTGTTATATCTGTATGTGCTACAGCTATTACTTTGCCTTTTATGCTCAATATCATATTGTCTTTATCTAATAGAATGTGCAACATGTTCAAAAATGTAATTTCTCATCATTAGACTATTAATAAGATTGTGACAAATTTAAAACATTCTTTGAAGACTACATGAGGAACTAATGATATCATAGTCTCTTTTATATATTAAACTCATCATCAAACTACATAATATAATTCAAAGAAACATTAAAATTTATTTTATGTTAGTTTGTCTTAGATGCCATGACAAAGCCTTCATTTATAAAAGTTGTCTTTATTCCATCTAATAAAATATTTTATAGTCTTGCATCAAAGATCTTCTCTGATTAAAAAATAAATAAATAAAAGATCTTCTCTGATTAAATAAGCAAGATTTTGAAAGAACCTAAATCCTTTTATAAAAAAATCAAAGTGAAAAGCAAAATTGGACAACTCAAGAACAATTCAAGAAACATCTGCAAAACAGCCATGAAACAGTCTACGTTCATTTTCTTAAGAATTATCAAATGGTTCATGCACATTGTCTAGGATTTCATATTTTGCATGTATGACTGTTTTGAGCTCTGAAGAAACATTGACCTGGTTTTATAGTCAACAATAACATTTGGTTGAAACCTCTTAAATCCTTTCAATATATATTTTTGCAACTACACTTCTAGCTTCAACATCTAAAATAAATCCCTTCAAACAGTATTTCACATTCTCATTACAATTTCACATAGCTCGATGCATTCTATTACAAACTAGACTAATACAACCATTTATAATAAGTAATTTCCAATACAATCACAAATTAATATTTAGAACCCTGTATTGATGGAACATCGCAAAATCTTTTCGAACCCTTTATTGATGGAGCAGTAGATAGGTTTCATTGGTTCAGGAAAATGCAATCAAGGAACCCTAGAAAATCTTAGTGGCATGGATAGACATTTTCTGACATTGAACCTAAACAGGAAAACTTCTGGCCATATTTTCAGCTCCCCGCTATCTATATCTATACAAATTATATCGCTGACATAGCCCTGGGTTTCCTGAATTACCCAAATCTAATCCCCCCCATCACAAATTACTCCAGGAAACAAATCTATGGGCAATTCAACTACTTCATATTTAGATCTCCACTTTCCGTCATGCTCATCAAACTCATAAAAAATCAAAGCATTTGTATATGCTGGGAGTTGGAAAGGCTCACCTTTGCAAACCATTATCATTCTGCCCTTGTACATAACAACTCCCAAGGTCATACCTCGCCTCACCATTGGAATCCAAAGATACTTGATATTGCCATCTCCATTCAAATCACACACAAGCAC
This sequence comes from Chamaecyparis obtusa, assembly GCA_027943335.1. Taxonomy (NCBI): domain Eukaryota; kingdom Viridiplantae; phylum Streptophyta; class Pinopsida; order Cupressales; family Cupressaceae; genus Chamaecyparis; species Chamaecyparis obtusa. The sequence goes on along the minus strand of BSBK01002287.1, from coordinate 2,760,510 downwards.
ATTTGCCCCATCTTTACAAAACCAGTAGATTTTCTGGTTCTCATAAAAATGCTTGTCAAGCTAACTATCAAATATCCAAGCAATCTTTTTTCGAGGGGAACGTCTCTTATTTCCCATCTCTCTTCAGTAGATTTATAAATCAAAACAATAAATTCCTTACTTCTGAGAATGTTAAGATATCCGATTATAACAGTTACCTGATAAGTTTTTTCCTTGGGATCAAAGTTGAGCTGTACAGCCACATCATCATGATATTTTTTCATGTAATACGAAAGCTTGCTTTTTCTGTTCAGTCTTACATCTTCAAGATAATGGGACTGCATAGTCAGTGGACTAACCACTTGAAGGTTTCCATTTCTCTTATAGCTATAAACCAAGAGGCCCCCATCTCCAGCTCTGAGAAACCATTGTGAGTCACTCCATCTCCACTCTTCATGAAATATCTTCTTGTACCTTAGCCCTCTACTGACATCATAGAAAACAAGCCCATTAGAAGACCCACATGTTTCATCATAAAGTTCCATCACCAGCCACCTTTCCACATTGTTCTTCTCCCATAGATTGTGAAAGTAAGCAGATCCGAAAATAGTACTTTGCCATGTAGTAGAAATGATTTGCATTTTGAACAGAGTATGAAGAGGAAGTTTGCAAAATATCATGGTCAAGATATCCTCTAGAATATGACCCACAAAAACTGATTCTCCCCTGGCTTCTACTCTTTTTCTTGAGCCATCCTCACTACTTGATGAAGCCTCCCCTTTATTTTCTGCATCCTTGGTCTCATCCATGGCATATATATGATTGCTGGTTCCATCCTCAATGCATGAGCCAGGTTTAAGGGTAAGCCAATTGGTACAAGGTCCAGTTGTTCCATAATCACCTTCCTTTTGTGCAGCCATTACTTCACCCTTGCCATATGAATATTTGCTTGAGCTTGAGCCATCCCCTTCATTAGCTTCACTGGAAATGTTATCCCAACAGAGTTTCATCCTCTTCACATTATGGATGAACCTTGAGCCGTTAGGTTCTCCCTTGGAAGCCATGATCCTTGTGAGTACCCCTAACAAACCCTTGTGAGGTTTTTAGTCTCTTATAGTAAGTTGTTCTTGTACAATTTGAAATATTTTTATACAAGTCATCCACTAAATCATTTTAGCACAATCGGGACCTCATATTAAAGTGATACATCACGATAATTAAAATTATGAAATTTCCAAAGTTCATATCGATTTCAATCAATATTTTTTGGAATCTCAATGTGTAGATTTTCATTTGGCCTATTTAGTATCAAACTCCTAAGTTTGATCCCCAAATATCCCTTGTAAAAAAACTTTGCAACATTTAATTGTATTAAACATAATCTTTTTGAATATAAAATTTGATATGGTAATTTAGTTACTTCACTTTTGAGGTCATCAACTAAACCCTTTTAGCTACGGACATGACCAAATTCTCTAGGGCACAATCCCCGACTCATATTAAAGTGACACGTCACGATAATTAAAACTATGAAATTTCCAAAGTTCAAATAGATTTAATTAGTGGAAATGTAATGGTACTAAATTTAACATTTAATTGTATTAAACATAATATATTTAAATATAAATTTTGATATGATGATTTAGTTAAGTCGCTTTAAAATATTTTAAATTTTAAAAGTTATTGTTATTATTGTACAATCATGTGTTTTAGGAAGACACTTTTCCATTATTAAAATGAAGGTATTCAAGATTGCAAGCCAACTTTATATCAAATAATTTATAACAAAGTGACAAGTCATGTTTTGAATTGATTGTGTAGACTTCTCTAATAAAAGTCTAGTGAAATATTGACTAAAAATTTTTTGTTAGTATAATGGTATTGAAATTAACATTTCATTGTGTTATACATGTTATCTCTAAATTTAAATATTTATACAGTAGTTTATTTAATTTATTGGTAAATATTTTTAACTTTAAAATATATAAATATTATTATTTCTTTACATTCAAGTGTTTTGGAAATACATTTTTATAAATTTTGTTTGAGATTTCAAATGAACTTTATGGGGAAGAGGTAATTATGTTAAAATGAGAGCATGTTTGTTAAATTGGTAAAATTTCTATTATTCAATTGATTTTTGTACAACTATATGTTTTGGGAAGGCCTTTTTCAAACTTCATTTGAGATTCCAGTGAGATTTATGGGGAAGAAGTTATGTTAAAGTGATATGTGGTGTTAGTGAAAATTGTGAAATTCTCACAATTCATATTGTTTTTGGACTTGGCCATGTAATTTGTTATTTCAATGTATTTTTAGTTCCTATCGTAGGCTGTAGAACTATAGGCATCGACATATCTTTAACTAGTGACTTTGAGTGATAAGGGCGGATTTCTCAGAAATATTTGTTTAGATTGCAAAGTTCAATATGGGCTATTTTTGAGGTGAACATTTCGATAGTGACATGAAATAATTTTTATAAAACCTAACTTTTCTTTTGTAAAGTCTTCATTTAAATTAAAAAATCTTGTAGTCACAATAATAAATTATTAGTTCTTATTAGTACTTGTCAATAAGCTAGGCAAGTACTATTGCATCCGTTTTTGGATTTCTTCCATTAACTAGTGATTAAAAAATCACATTTCTATCAATTAAAATTATTATTTTTATCAAATTTCTTACAAAACTAATAATTTGTATAGTATACATGCACATTTTTTATTTTTTAATTCAACAAAATTAATTTTGAGCTCTTCTATTGGCTTAAAAATTTAGCCTCTTATACACGGATTTTGTGGAAGTACTACCTCTATTACAATTTTTTAGGCAATATTATAGGGGCAAATACTTTACCATGCCCTTAAAATAATTCATATTTATTTTTAAAAATATGTTATAATATAAATGCATGGTTTTGGATATAGATTATTTATCAACTAATGTATATTAAATTGAATAATAAAATTTGTTATATGTATTATAATTAGATGTTCTATATTTAGATTAAATAAAATAAATTATAATTATAATCTAAATATTAATAAACTTAACTTTTTCATTATATAAGTTATATGAACTATATAAAATATTATTAAAATTGTTCCTTGTTAATTAAATGATGTAATTTATTTTGATTTTAACAATTATTTTATTTAAATAGAAAAATATATTATATTAGATTAATAATTTATGTGAAGTATTTAAATTTTGATTTATAATTATATTTTTTAAATATCTTATAATATATTATATTGATTATTTATGTATAAATTATTTTATTTTAAAAATTAATAACTATATTTAAGAAAAATAATTTTATTGATATTTTTAATTATATATTTTTTAAATATTGATAATATATAAAATTAAAAAATTAAAAAATAATATAAAAGATATTACTTGAAATCTTTTTAAAAATTAAAGATAATTTATGTACTTTATTAACATAGATATATTCACTTAAATTTATAAGGATTAATTTTCTTTTGTTTTTATTAATTTAATTTAAACTATGATAATTAAATATCTTAACTTTGTAAAATAAAAGAGTAAAATATTGTAGAAAAATTAGACAGGTTCCTTTTTAAAAATTGGAAAGGTTCAGAAATATTATCTTAAATGGCTTCAAAAAGAAGATATGCTGGAAATTGAATTGGACAATGGGGCTTTCACTTGGTCCAATAGAAGATTGGGATTAGATAATATTTCAAAAAAATTGGACGGGTTCCTTTTTAAGGGAGACATCACATCCTTTCCCTTTGGATTAAAAGCATCCATCTGCCCCTACTCAGAATCGGATCACTTTCCCATTTGTCTAGATATGCTAGAAGAAGATAAACCTCTCAAGTGCTCTTTTAAATTTGAAATCATGTGGCTGAAAGAAGAAAAATTTCTACAATGGATTGAGAATTGGTGGTCGGAAGTAAAGGTGGAAGGCTCCAAAATGTATTATTTTGTTACAAAACTAAAATTCATCAAACAAAATTTGCTCACCTGGAACAGAACTCATTTTAAGAATATTTTCTCTTCTAAAGAAGAAATTGAGTCTAAATTGGAAGAACTAAATAATGAGATCATGATGCAAGGAATGAATCAGGATTTATACTTTAAAGAGAAGGAATTGTTGAAGGAATTAGAGGATGTGCTCAGTACGGAAGAAATCTTTTGGAAACAAAAATCAAGAGAAACATGGTTGGCAACAGGAGATAAAAACACCAAGTTCTTCCACACCAGCACTAAATGTAGAAGGAATAATAACAGGATAATCCAAATCACCAAACATGATGGATCAATTATCTCCAATCAGAAAGAGATCCAGCAAGAAATAGTATCCTTCTTCTCTAAAGTGTTGAACTCATCAAATTCTTCTCCTTTTACCTATCAACAAGAAATTCTCTGCAAGATACCTAAGTTGTTCTCATATTTGGACAACCGAATGCTTATGAGACCGTTCACAACAGAGGAAATTCATCAAACATTATTTTCAATGGCTCCAGATAAAGCTCCAAGTCTGGATGGGTTTCCTCCTTCTTTCATCCTCCACTGTTGACCGCTGATTGGATTGGAACTCACTCAAGCCCTTGAATCTGCAAGAGCATCAGGTAGATTTCTAACTGAAATCAACAACACTTTTATTGCCCTCATTCCAAAATCAGATAATGCTAACTCATTGGATGATTTTAGGCCTATTGCTTTATGTAATACTATCTATAAGATTCTTTCAAAGTCTCTTGCAAATAGGTTAAAGGTGATCTTAGATAAAATCATTGGGGAAGAACAAACTGGTTTTGTTTTGGGCAGATCTATTTTTGATGGTATCATTATTGCACAAGAGGCTATTTATTCTATCCAAATTTCAAAAAAACCAAGCATGATTATTAAACTAGACATCAAAAAGGCTTATGACAAAGTGAATTGGAGGTTTCTTTCAAAATGTATGCAATGCTTTGGCTTCTCCAAAGCTTGGATAAATCTGATTTTCTATTGTATATCAACCCCAAAATATTCTATTCTTATTAATGGATCACCCCATGGTTTCTTTGGTGGCACAAATGGAATTAGAAAAGGTGATCCCCTTTCCTCCTTCTTATACATTATTATGGCAAGCTTTAGGGAGAAGCATCATTAATCTCCAATTTCAGGGAAGTATTAGAGGTATCTTAGTCACTTCTTCGGTGCCTCCTATCACACATCAGCAATTTGCTGATGATAACCTTTTATTTGGCCTTGGATCAGTTAGAGAAGCATCCTTTAGACAAATATGCTCTAGCCTCAGGACAATCAGTGAACAAAGACAAATCAGTCATTTTTTTCTTTCACACAAAACAGAGAGTTCAATTAAAGATTGAATCCATCCTGGCCTTCAAAGTAGGATCTCTTCCATGCAATTACCTAGGAATTCCCATTGACAAAAGCCTCAAGACCACAGGGATTTGGAAAACACTGAATGAAAGAATGGACCGAAAATTAGCAAGTTGGAAAGCGAAATGCCTTTCATGGGTAGGGAGGATTGTATTGATTAAAGCCACTCCCTCAGCCATTCCTATCTATCTTCTATCATGTCTATCTTTGTCTTCTTCTGGTTACATGGATATAATTAAGAAATTGAGGAATTTCTTCTGGCATGGCACTGATTAGAACAAGAAATTCAAATTGATCTCTTGGGAAAATATTTGCAAACCCATTTCTTCAAGGGGTACAAGGATCAAAAATCAATTATGGCAGAATTCAACTTTAGGAGCAAAACTATATTGGAAGCTAATTAAGAACAAAGACTGCAAATGGGTGAGAATTCTAAAAGGCAAATACCTGGGTTCAGGGGGAATACAAGAAGTATTCAGAATTAAAAATGTTCCAAGAGGATCTAGAATTTGGAATTTTATTATCAAATCTAGACATATTGTTGATTCCTACCTTTCTTGGAACACCAAAAGCAATAATCTGGCCAGATTTTGGGAAGATTCTTGGGGAGGTTTTCAAAGTCTTCATTCAATTCCTGGGCTTCAATGGATTATGCACATCAGTCAGGGTAAGTGGGGAACAATGTTGAGAGACTATATCTCTCCTTCTGCATCTTCCAAAGAGGATGGATCATGGAGTTGGAAGGACTTCACGAATATTGGGGCCAATTATCAAGAATTACAGTTGATAAAATCTGCTCTTCAAAAAAGATTTTTTTTATTAAAAAATGGCAATGACGAGATCATTTGGTCTAGATCCAAGGATGGTAATTACAAGGTGAAGGAAGGGTATAAATTATTAACTCAACATTCTCAGAAATCTTCCTTAATCCCCACTCACCTTTGTTGGAACAAATTGTGTTTGCCTAAAGCAGGCACATTCCTTTGGGCAGCTTTTCAGGACCGTATTTTAACAGCTGAGAAATTCACAAAAATGGGATTTTATGGACCATCTAGATGCACACTATGCTATCAACAGGAAGAAAATCTCAAACATTTATTATTCTCGTGCCAATTTTTAGTGGAATGTTGGGATTGGTTACACTCAAAATTGAATTGGACAACTGTTTCTCCTCAAGATCTGCAATCACATCTTATTGCTTGGCCAACTATCTCCAAAGAAAGCTTATGTGGGAACCTTTGGATCATTTCCCCATCAATACTTCTATGGGAATTGTGGAAGGAAAGGAATAGGAGATTATTTCAAGAGAAAGCATTGAACATGAATCAGTTATTAAATAGAATTGAGGCTGCTATAGTGGAGATTATGAATTCCAGGAATCAGACATTCTCAACCATTCATAAATTTTATTCTGGCTGGGATGATAGGATGTTAAAAAATTGGCATGGTCTAAAAATGCCTTCCATTATTGGTAGAGGCTGCAAGGGGAGCTCTCTTCATAGATTAACATGTGTTTGGAAATCTCCTTCTCCGGGATGGGTTAAATTAAACTTTGATGGGGCTTTAAGAGGAAATCTGGGCCCTTCTGGAGCGGGTTGCATCATTCATTCAGCTGAGGGTCAAATTATATCCCAACTAGCACAGCCATTAGACCCGGATACTAATAATGTTGCTGAAATAAAAGCTCTTTATCACAGCTTAGTTCTAGCTAGAGAACTTAATATGAATAGAATTGAAATAGAAGGAGACTCAATGATTATTATAAATGCAATAAGGTCAGGGTCTATTTCAAACTGGAAACTTCAATCCTATTTGGAAAATATATTAAGCCTCATTTCAAAACTTGAATCTTCAACGGCTAATCATATCTACCGGGAAGGTAATAGTAAAGCAGAGAAGTTGGCAAATAAGGCAGCAGATGGTTTACACGTTAGATGGATCTCCAATGGCTGGTTCACAAGTCAAATCAGATAAGGGTATTGTGCAGAGTATAGCTTCAAAATTGATCACATCGCACATATGAGTTTGTCAACTTGAACAAGTTAAATATTCAGAAACCAACCCTCATTCTCAGAATCATCCCGTCACCTTTTCGAGTTAAATATGTCAGAGAGGAGTTGGCTCTCAAGGTTTTTTCTAGTTGTCAGGTCTTTCTGACATAGTTATGTGACATTCCCTTTGGGAAAATAGTGCCGGTGAATATTTGGTCGGTGTGGCGGTTATGGTGGTAAGTGTATGCGGTCCGTCGCATGTTCGCATAGCCCTTTTCACGGCTATGCGATCTTGTGACTAACCGCCAGACTTAGCGGTAGTGTTAAAACTAAGAGGTGGGTTCGCGTGTCAGGTCTTGCCATCGCGCCTCTTTCTAACTGACCGGCAAGAGCTAAGGTGGATACGGATCGTGGGACCACTTGCCAAGGGTAGGTAAAGGTGGTGTGTGTTGTCGGTTTGTCGCATGTTCACATGAGCTAGTTTTTGGCTATGCGCTCATGCGACAACCATTAAATTATTACCGTTGCGGAGTTATTGGTGGGTCCACATTGCTAGGGTTACTGAGGTGCTAGTTTCTAATTGGTTGCTCACCGGTACTATGACCGAGGACTTCTCAGAGGGGTATATGTTCACAACTGCGCAGCTAAGTGGTTGCGGTCACATGATTGCAAGGATGAGCAGGATGTCTTGCAATCATGCGACCTAGCATAAATGTAAGCCAGGTTTCCTGTGGTGGCTAAGTAGATGACTAAAGTTAAACAGTTAAGAGGTGTAGCCCGCGAAATGATGTGACCGTTCAAATTCAAATTCAAATCTACAAAAGGTTACCCAGTGACATGAAGTACCAGAATTTATGGTTTTAACGGTGGTTTTCAACTGGTTTGGTGGTGATGGTTGTTGCGATGTGATCCAGGGTCCCTGTGATCGATTGCATGATGATTTTGTACCTGGAGGAGTGTGTTCTTGAGCTCGAGAAGCTTTTTGCAGGCGGTGATTTGTACTGGTTTTTATGGCTATTCCTGGTGTTCTGTACTAAATCTAGCAGATTTTCATGATTGAAGATATGTTTGAGATCTCTTTCTCCAAGTTATTGCGATTAAAATAAAACTTCATTAAATGCCACAATTGGGTAATTGCGGTAGAAATGTGGTTTGGTCGCATGATCACAAGAATGGAAAAACTGCCTTGCGATCATGCGACAAGGTAGAAGGGAATACCCGGGGTAGTTGAGTGGTCGCATGATTGCAAGGGTAAGAAAGTTGCCTTGTGATCATGCGACAAGGCATAAAGGGAGGTAAAAAGAATGGTCCACTTGGCTATCGGTTGAGATAGTGATCAAAGAGCAAGTACTTTTCATAGCTGTCATCCCCACTTCAGCCCCGACAGCGGTATGACTCCAGCAGAGATGAAACATCAGAGAGAAAGGAATAAAATAATATAAATTTAAAAAAACTACATTATATGTTGCAGCTGGGTAATTGTGGTAGAAATGTGGTCTGCTTGCATGATCGCAAGAGTGGAAAAACTGTCTTGCGATCATGCGACAAGGCAGAAGGATAGACCCGAGGTAGTTGAATGGTCGCATGATCGCAAGGGTAAGAATGTTGCCTTGCGATCATGCGACAAGGCATATTGTATACTTTCTTTGGTTACTAGATGTTAGATACTAGATGAACAATATTTTGGTTACTAGATGTTAGATACTGTCTACTTTCTTTCTGCATAATACAAAAACTTGGCTTCGACCTTTACTGATAAAAAAAAAAGAGTAAATATTTATATTTATTATATATTTATAATTCTAAATTAATATAAGACTTCACCTATTATATCAAATAGCTATAATATTAATTACATTGTGATTAATACCAATTATACTTGTACTTAGTAACTACAACAATAGATATTTGTTTATCTTTAACATATCATTATTAACCATAGCCATAATACAATTTGAAAGAATTTTATTATTATTATTATTATTATTATTATTAAGGCAAGTACTTGTTATTATTATTTTAAATGATGTATTTTTTTAAGGAAAATAATAATATTATGTTTTAACTAATGATTATTTGACTTTGGCCAATCAAATATATTTCAATTTTGTTAATTATATGATCGATTCCTAAGATTAATTGAAGTCTAATCGTAACTCTAAACTCTATTAAATCAAAATCTTAGTTGATCCCTAACACTAACCCTATACGTACCTTTATTCTCATAGAATGTTTTTGATTAAGGTAAAAATAGGTTTTGAAGGGGCCCCGAAACCCTTTACATAAAGGTCACAAAAATGATATTCTATAAAAGCCCACTGATTGAAATGGGTCAAGACCAAAGAGAGGGCTTTACAATAGGCACCCACAACCTGGATGATTCAAGCATGAAACAACCATCATGCAACTCATAACTAACAAGAAATCCAAGACTAGGATTTTCCTGAAACACCCTTCTTGTGGGAACAAAGGGTCATATCAAACAAAGAGAAGGCCTTCTTAAATTTTTTTCCTTTGATAGTTGTCCAACCCTCTTCAACTTTAGCAGCCTCAACCTGCCAAAGTAGAGTATCATCAGTTGAATCAAAGAAAACCTGGCTACCAATAGAGGCAGCCATAAAACCAGTTTATCAATCAGGAGCAATAGCCTCCCTATTACCAGGAGAAGACAAAAGCGTTGCCTCCCCAACCAAACTAGAAAATGAAACAACTAGAGAGATGGGAGGAAAATCTCCATCATCCAATGAGGCCTGCAACTTCTCTGTCGATAGAAAACCTCCAGCAGAAGATGAAACCCTAGCCAAGTCAACCAGTGATGGCTCAACAAATAGTGAAGATCTAGCAGCCAAAAAAACCATAGTAACTCCAGCAACCTTCGATGCCTGCAACTTCCCACAAGAATTTCCAGTAGGAGATGAAACTTTTGCTGGAGCTACCGGTGAAGCAGCAGCAGACAACAATACACCAGTAACAGCCTCACCAGCAACCTGCGATGCCAAAAAATTCCCAGAAAGCCCTCCAGCGAGAGACAAAACCCCAGTCGAAGCACTGACAACCAGCGAACTCCCAAGAGAAGAATCTTGACCAACAAATGAGGGAAGGGGGACCTACGCCACCACTTTAGAGAAGCTTTTCTGCAAAACAGGTTTCTTCTCCACTAAGTAGTGATGATCCAAGGCTCCCTTCCACCATGATGCAATAGATTTCTTTTTACCCAATTCACACTGGGCAGCCAAATGCCCATTTTTAAAGCATCTACAACATCTAAAGGGAAACCTTTCATAATCTGAAGTCTGCGTCTAGCTTCCTATGGAGGAGTTGATCACTATCTCTGCAGGAAGACCCTTAGATGGATCAATATCGACAAGAATGTGAGCATAGGTAGAGTGGAACATACTAGATGAGGTACTATCTACCATCAAAAACTCCCCAAGAGCATTACCAATCTCCTCATAAAGAGAATTAATCCAAAGATGCAAAGGTAAGTAAGGAAGGTGAACCCAGATGGGGATCCGAGTGAAGGAATTTGAGATGGGGTTAAAATCACAATGCCAAGGTTTAACCATGAGCATAAAACAATCCTCCCAGCTAAAGAAATGATCACACAAAATTTTATTCCTATCAAAGGTATATTCAAACTTCGCAATAAAATACCCCTTAGCCATGGGGAATATATGCACCGGATCCTCAATGATAGGATCCCTAATATATTCTCATAGAATGTTAAGTCTAATCCTAATGTAAAATAATTTGGTTTAATATTCAATTACATTAGAGGTTAGGGTTCAATTTGATTTTAGTATTCAATTTAGTGTATTTTTCATTTTCAATTTAGGTTAAGTTTAGGATTCAGTTTGATTGAATGTTGAATTAGGTTTAGGGGTTAGGTTCAATATGGTTTAGGGTTATAGTTCAATTTGATTTAGTGTTAGGTTTATGATTCAATTTGGTTTATGGAACTTATAGTTCAATTTAGTATAGTGTTATTGTTAGGTTGAATAATTTGTTTAATGACTAGACCTTAGTTTCATATAACTTTAGGATTGTAGTTCAATTGGTTTGAAGTTAGGACAAGGGTTCAATTTCATATAGAGTTATTTGAGTTAGGATATATATATCATGCAAAACAAAGTAAACTAAATAGTATGCATAGCAATAAAGAAAATGAACTCATAACACCATGTTTTGTTCTCGAGGAAACCCTAGCCAAGGGAAAACCCATGTGGGGATGATACCCACAAATGATCCACTAATAAAAAATATCATGTTAAGGATGTTGACCCTGTTAGGAGCCTATTACATGCATATAGTGTCTCTATCTTGATTAAAAGACTATAGGCCTTGTTAGAAGCCTCAACCCTGCTATGAGTTGGTGGTACAAATAGAATGATTACAAGATGAGCTCACTGCCCAAACATGTAATATACATTGCTTTTTGATTACAAAAAGGATAAGGTATATAACCTTTCACTACTGCTGAATAGCTTTCTTATTCTAATCTATCTCTTCGCTTGCATATACAAAGTCTTCTTGCTTGTCTATTACAATTTACAACTTCACATCAATATCTTTTTCATACATGTGTTGCACTATCTTCTTCACATTACATGTGACTTACATTTATACAAGTTATTAACAATAATAACCTTTATAGTCAGCTTTACAAAACATAAAGCACTTTACAAAATACATATTAACTTGTGCTGCCCAAGGGTTAACATCTAGGATGTTGTCCCTTATATGATTAAGTTATTATTTTGATAAACAAAATAATCCCTTAATTATCATACTGATTATGTCTTCATTCTCTGTCCAGTCGGCTTCAACTCTGTCTCTGTTCATACTACAATAACTTCTTCCGTACATGTCATACAGACTTGCACTCTTAGGTGAGTTTTCAATATACATCATAGTATCCATGTTCAAGTGCACAAGCACTGAACTTACTTCTATCAACATTTCCAACCAAAATTGTCTCTGGTTATACTGGGAAAATGCTGCTTACACTTAGACAATTTTACTCTGTGCTCTGTCATAACTACTTACTATTATATGTGGTCTTCATACAGATTATATGTTGCCATAATGACAATAAATAGTTGTCTAACTCAAAAAAATTTCCAACAATCTCCCCCTTTGTCATTCCTAGCAACATATGAGAAAATTGGCTAAGTTATACAAAACTTCAAAATTGTGGCCATGACAAAAAATCTTCAATATCCTTATATCTCCAAAATATCTTATATATTATCTATACTCCCCCTAGGAATATACTCCATATTACATATCTATATTATATCATATTCAATTTTCTTCTATCACTCCCCCTTTGACAACAATGATAAAAAGGGTGTCAAAAATGTGTACTAAAAAATGTTTACCTGTTATTAAAATTTGCAAAGTCGGTAGGCTTGCAACACAATCTGCAAAATTTACTTTGATGCTCTCTATCTCCTTCTCCCATGCCTTCTTAATGGTTTTTGAAACACTAAGTAGTGCACATAAACCATAAGATTCTATCTCACATGCACGAAGGTTTGCATAGTTAAACTTCTCATAAGATGTCTTGGATGAAAGAAATTCTTCCAATTGTCCTTCTATTATCTTGATTGAAATGTGCTCTCTCAGTAGAGCTAATCTTCTCAATTTCCTTTCTCTTTCATCATTAAGAATTCTTATTTCATCATACATTTTACTAATTTTCTTCTCAATGTCTGATATCTTTGCATTTGGCCTGATTCAAAGATTTGCTTCTGTTAGGATTTATGCTTCCTTTTCTTTTATCTTCTCAGTTAAATCTGATACATTGTTCTCTATTTTCGTACACTGAATGTACAAAGCTTTTCATTTGTCCAAATTTCTTCTAAGTTCCTTGATACACACATCTAGATTATTGATATCATTTCTAATATTATTGTTAGGAATAGTCCCAAGGAGATAACTAAGAGGGGGTGGGGGGGGGGGGGGGGGGGGGGGGGGGGGGTGAATCAGTTATCTACTAGTTTCAATTCTTTAACCAATTAAGTATACTTAAACATTAAGCATCAACACAATGAAAGAACACTTGAACACAACACAATATTTTGGTTACGAGGAAACCCAAATAGGTAAAAACCCCGGTCGGAATTGACACCCACTAATATTCTATAATAGTGTTTTATCATATCCTTGTTAGAAGATCCTTAACCCTGTTAGGAGTTTCTTTACAATATGTTTAGTACAGTGACCTTGTCAAGGGTTGGACCCTGTAAGGATTCTTTTACAATAAACCCTGTTAGGGGTGGGTACACACTGTCTGAGAATACACTGCTCAAAAGGGGTGAAGGCTACAACCTTCTGAATAATAGATACACACTATATTTGGATCTTTGTTAACTGCGCTTTGACCTACTGTCTGGATCAGTTCTAATGTATAACTCAAACTCTTTACTTGGTCACATAGACCTTCTTCTAATGGATCAACACTTCCCACACTCTACTCTGCTCTTCACAATCAACCATGAACCACACTTTAGCAATCACAATTTACTACCTATAAATATCTTTCCTCAAAATGATATAATCAAGTCGGCCTGTTAAAACCACCTTGAAATCATATTAGAGAAACCATAACCACATACAATAATGATTTTGTCGGCTCTACTAAGTATGCATCACAAACTGGGACCTGTCTAACTCAATAATTATAGATGCACACTACACACTGTCAACTCTACCAAATTAACTGTAACTTCTTCCTCAAGCTGAATTATATCATGCACTCTTAACAGAACATTCTTGACTCTTCTTCAATTACTAATCCAAGGGCGCATACCAAAATGATAGGCACAACTCCTGAACTAATAAAATCTCTGTCGGCTCTTCTAAACAAACATAGAATACTACAGCTGGTGAATAGAGACTACATAAATTTATGTCTACTGATCATCAAACTCTGTGTCCATGAACTTAACATCTCTAGCATGTCTCCATCACATATCCAAGTGCAAAAGGCTTCATGATAATTGTACGGATAATTACTCACAGAACACTACCTATAACTCTATCAGGAACACTGTTGACACAAGATGCTATATAACTATCGGTACTAATAGTTAGCCTCTGCATCCATGATATCATGCTGATAACATGCCCATACTACTTATACTCAAGGCTTATTTCATAAGTCTTCCATGCATGCTACTTACCATATTTTGTCATCAATGACAAACATACAGTTAGTACTGGCCTACTGGCAAATCTCCAACAATCTCCGCCTTTGGCATTGATGGAAACATATGGAATGAAAAACACCAACAATCCAAATGAGACATTCTTTTATAACATTCTCCATTTCTTCATCAAAAAAATCCCCCAAGGATGGATCCTCTATCAACTGCTGCAACTCCTCCTTTCTTCATATTCAATACTGAATAAGCTCCCCCTTACTGTATATCTTCTTCTCTGTTTTGTTTCTTCTCTATTTTTTTTCATGACTATATACTACTCCCCATTTGACATCAATGGAAAAGGGTGCCAATCCATTTAAGCACCGGTACTACTCCTAAAGTAGAATAGTCCACCATCCATCAATCCCTAAGGACTGATGCTCTTTCTTCCTTCTCTAATCAGAATCAGGGAAGGGAATTACTCCCAGCTTCTCCTTGAGATACTCAAAAGTATCCTTTGGTAGGGGCTTTGTGAATGTATCTGCTAGTTGTCTTTTGTACTCACATAATCCACTTTGACTTCTTTCTCTGCCACTTTCTCTCTAAGGAAGTGATACTTGATCTCTATGTGCTTTTTCTTTACATGCATCGCCGGATTCTTTGATATGTTTATAGTGCTAGTGTTATCACAATGAATAGCAATAGGATAATCAATTTGAATTCCAAAATATTTTATCATTTGTTTGATCCATGCAATTGTGGAACAATTCAGGGATGCTACAACATACTCTGCTTCTATTGTTGACTGAGAAATACAATTCTACTTTTCACTTGTCCAAGTGACAAGTCTGTCACCAAGAAACACTACTCCTGATGTACTCTTTCTGTCATCAATGCATCCTACTCAATCTGCATCAGTATATACATGAAGCTCAACATTCTCTGAGTTAGGATACCACAAACCATAGTCTATAGTGCCTTGTAAATATCTAAATATTCTCTTTACTGCCATGATTTGACTTTGTTTAGGCTCTGCTGCAAATCTTCCAACTATACCAACTGCATTGGAAATATCAGGTCTAGTCTGAGTATGATATATGAGTTTGCCAATCATAGACTTTTACAATGTTGTATCTACTACTGGAGAATCATCTTCTTTTTTAAGCTTGCAACCTATTATCATAGGTGTACTCACTAGCTTGCAATCATCCATCTTGAATGTCCTCAAGATCTCTTTCACATACTTGGTCTAATTTAGGAATATGCCTTTGTCTGATTGTTGTACATTCAATCCCAAAAAGTATTGGATAGTTCTAATCATGCTCATCTCAAACTCACTCAGTATTTCTTTAGCAAACTCTACACTAAGTTTTTCATCATCCCCAAAGATAATATCATCAACAAATATAGCTACATGTAGTAAACCTTCAGATGTCTCTCTTATGAATAGATTACAATCTGCTACTTCTTTCTTGAATCCAATCTTTGTTAGATATCCATCAAGTCTTTCATACCAAGCTCTAGGGGCTAATTGCTTAAGTCCATAGAGGGCTTTCTTCAATCTGCATACCATATCAGGTTTGTCTGATAAGGTGAATCCTTCTGGTCACTCAATGTATACCTCTTCTTTTATCTCTCCATTCAAGAATGTTGATTTAACATCCATCTAATAAACTTTGAAGTTTTTGAATGTTGCACAAGCCAAAAACAAATTAATGGCTTCTAATCTTCTTACTGGTGCAAATGTGTATAAATAATCAATACCTTCTCTTTGCGCTTATCCCTTTCATACTAACCTTGCTTTGTTTCTTACTACTGTGGCATCTTTATTCATCTTGTTTCTGAATATCCACTTTGTTCCAATCACATTTTTATCACTAGCCATTGGGACTAGTTCCCAAGTATCATTCTTGATAATCTGATCTAGTTCTTCTTTCACAGCATCATGCCAATCTGAATCATTGCATGCATCTTCAACACTTAAAGGTTCAATCTGAGATAGTAAACATACCACCTCATTGCTTGTAGAAATATTTTCTTTTGATTTTGTTGTGACTTTGCCGCTCAGACTTCCAATGATGTCATCCTTAGAATGATATCTAGATGTATATTTTGGATCTTTAGGTGAAGTTGTCTTATCAACCTTTGGAGTTTCCTCTTCACTTGTTTCAGGGTCATTGAATAGGACATCAATACTGTCAAACAACTCTTCAACAATTGTCTCACTAGTGGAAGGTCTAGGTTCTTCTTCAATCATAGTTGAGTAATCATGATATCTTTCTTGAACCATAAACTTTTCATCAATCTTAACATGAGCACTTTCAATGATCTTCTTGAATCTCAAATTAAAACATCTATAAGATTTGCTTTTAGTAGAGTAACCAAGAAAAATACCTTCATCACTTCTTGCATGAAACTTGCCTATTGCTTCATCCCTCTTAATGTAGCACTTTCTTCCAAAGATTCTGAAGTATTTCACTGTGGGAACATTACCAAACCATAGCTCATAAGGTGTCTTGTCAATGCTAGGCCTCAATTGTATTATGTTGATGGTATAGACTGATGTATTGACTACATCTCTCTAATAGGTGTGCACAACTTTTCCTTCAATCATGATGGTGTGCGTTGTATCAAGGATGATCCTATTCCTTCTCTCTGAAATCTCATTCTGTTGAGGGGTTCTAGGTGCACTTAACTGTCTCTTTATGCCATGTTCTTCGCAGTACTCATAGAATCTATCAGAGGTGAATTCTCCTCCTCTATTTGATCTTAGACACTTTATCTTTAGTCCAGATTGATTTTCAACCTGAGCTTTGAATATTTTGAGCTTGTCAAATGCTTCTGACTTATCTTTCAAGAACACAACCCACATCATTCTAGTATAATCATCAACAAACAAAATGAAATACATTTCACCATAGTATGATCTTGTTTGAGTTGGTACACATAGGTCTATATGAATCAGATCCAGCTTGTTCTCTACTGAGTTGTGTTTTAAATGAATTCCTCACATGCTTTCCCAACACACATTCTCTGCAAATATTATCAACAGGCTTCGCTATGCTAGGTAGATCTCTTACTGCCTTTACATTTCTTATCTTTACTATGTTATCAAAATTGATATGACATAGTCTCTTATGCCATAACTGACTATCATCAAATTTAGCAACAAAACAACTTTCTTTAGAATTAAGTTGAAATACATTACCTTTAGTCTTTGTACCTGATGCAATCATAACACCATCCTTGTTGTTAATAATGAACTTTTTATCTTTGAACTCCAACTAATAGCCTTTTTCAAGTAACTGTCCAACACTAAGAAGGTTATGCTTCAAACCATCTACATAAAGAACATTGTTAGTGTTTTTATTTCCATCCAATGTGATAGATCCTCTACCAATGATAGGTTTAGGAGTGTTGTCACTAAATCTGACCATGCCACCATTGTATTTGTCTAGATGAACAAATTTCCCTTTATCACATGTCATGTGATGTGAGCAACCACTATCTATGATCCAATCTTTCCTTATGTCTGCATGTGAAATCAATGCTATATTTTTTTCCTTTTTCTCATCTTCATCCTCAGCTGAATCATCATCTGATACTCCATCTTCAGCGTAGTAACAGTCCTTTGTATACTTAGGCTTGTAGTTGTTCTTGAATTTCTTAACTCTTGTAGGACACTTGGATGCAAAGTGACCAACCTTATTACATGAAAAGAATTTGAATGGCAATTAACCTTCATATTTTCCTTTTCCCTTCTTTTCTCTTTTAGCAACCATAGCAATGAAATTATCTAATGTTTTCTCTTCATCATCATCATCAAAATTACCAAAGGTTTTCAAGGATTTCTTACCATGGACTGAAGCTTTGAAGGTTGTCTCACTTTTAGGCTCTGTCATCAAACTTGATATCTCAAACGTAGAAATCTTGCTAATTAGAGTTTCTCTTTTGAAATTCTCTGAAAAATTGCACGGTCTCATCAAGGATGTTTATCTTGTTCTCATGTTCTGGTGTCAATGTAGTCATCAACTTATCCATGATGTCTTCTTCTAAGATTTCTCCACCATTATTTCTGATTCTAGCAACTGCTTCATTAATCCTTTGATTGTAGGCTCTTACATTCTCTCCAGGTAACATCTCCAATGTATTATACCTTTTCTTCCATGTTTTTTTGCATGCATTCTTTTCTTGTTTGTCTCCTTGAAACTTGTCTTCTAGGTGTTTCCATATCTTGTAGGTTGTGTCTACTTTCTTTATCTCTGAAAACTCACTATCAAATAGTGTGCTGATAATGGCTTCTTTGGCTATTGCATTCTAATGGAACAACTCCTTTTTCTTCTCAGTAGCATCATCCTTTGCAAGATTTGCTAAAGAAGGAATCTTAATTTCTTTGATACCCACTTCAAAAGTAAGGCACTGTAGATGTGTCATCATCTTGTTCTTCCAATCAAGATAATTTTCTCCATCAAACTTAGGACTCTCTTTCTTGAAGAATGCCATCTGATCAACCTCAAGTTATTATACTTTCTCTCTAAGGTACTGGGCTCTGATACCAATTGTTTGGAATAGTCCCAAGGAGATAAATGAGAGCGGGGGGGGGGGTGAATCATTTATCTACTAGTTTTAATTATTTAACCAATTAAGTATACTTAAACATTAAGCATCAACACAATGAAAGAACACTTGAACACAACACAATATTTTGGTTACGAGGAAACCCAAATAGGTAAAAACCCTAGTGGGAATTGACACCCACTAATATTATGTACTAGTGTTTTATGATCCTTGTTAGAAGATCCTTAACCCTGTTAGGAGTTGCTTTACAATATGTTTAGTATAGTGACCTTGTCAAGGGTCATACCCTGTTAGGATTCTTTTACAATAAACCTTGTTAGGGGTGGGGACACATTGTCTAAGAGCACACTACTCAAAACTCTTTACTTGGTCACTTAGACCTTCTTCTGATGGCTCAACACTTCACACACTCTGCTCTACTCTTCACAATCAACCGTGAACCACACTTTAGCAATCACAATTGACTGCCTATAAATATCTTTCCTCCAAATGATATAATCAAGTTAGCCTATTAGAACCACCTTGAAATCATATTAGAGAAACCATAACCACATCCAATAATGATTTTGTCAGCTCTACTAGGTACGCATCACAAGCTGGGACCTGTCTAACTCAATAATTGTAGATGTACACTACACACTGTCGGCTATACCAAATTAATTGTAACTTCTTCCTCAAGATAAATTACATCATGCACTCTTAATAAAAAAATTTTGACTCTTCTTCAATCGCTAATCCAAGGGCACATACCGAAATGATAGGTGCAACTCTTGAACCAATAAAATCTCTGTCGGCTCTTCTAAACAAACACAGAATACTGCAGCTGGTGAATAGCGACTGCATAACTTTACTTCTATTGATCATTAGACTCCGCAT
Organism: Chamaecyparis obtusa; assembly: GCA_027943335.1. Classification (NCBI taxonomy): domain Eukaryota; kingdom Viridiplantae; phylum Streptophyta; class Pinopsida; order Cupressales; family Cupressaceae; genus Chamaecyparis; species Chamaecyparis obtusa. Next base: position 2,740,577 of record BSBK01002287.1, on the reverse strand, counting down.
CCATGAACTTAACATATCTATAATTTATCAATCACATATCCAACCGTGCAAGGCTTCATGATAACTGTACGGACAATTAATCATAGAACACTGCATGTAACTCTGTCAAGAACACTGCTGACACAAGTTGCTATATAACTGTCTGTACTAACAGTCAGCCTCTACATCCATGATATCATACTGATAACATGTCCATGCTACTTATACTCAAGGCTTATTTCATAAGTCTTCCACACATGCTACTTACCATATGTTGTCATTAATGACAAACATATAGTTAGTACTCGCCTGCTGGCAAATCTCCAACAATTCTGACATATATCGTGAAAGATTTTGGCCTCATAGACTACCTAAGCCTTTATTGTTGCTATGTCTGATAAGTTAGTGAATTCATTTTAAAATGCTTTCACAACTTCTTTTGCTTTTACCTATGGATCTACCTCTGATATCTGACTTGTTACAACACTCTGCAACTTCTTTGTCACTTCAAGCAATGATCCTTCAAGACTCTTCACTTTCTTTTTTTTACCAATTATTTTGTTTAAAGATGAGATAAATTCCATTTGATCATCATCATCAACTTCTTTTCCAAGATTAGCAAAAATGGATTCTAACTGAGGTTTCTCTGCTACAATCTCAGGAGTGGGACTGATTTCTTCTTTTCTTTTCTCTCCTTTCTGTTCTGTAATCTTAGTGTTTACTTGGATTTCTACTTGTTTTTGTTCTTCTTCTCTTGTTTCCTTCTTTTCTTCTTCTACAATAGATGTGTCATGTTCGTCCATAGCTGAATTGTCAACAATGTTCTCAAGGTTGCTAAAAGGATTGTCATCACTGTCTAGTACAATATGTGTTCCTTCCACATTCATTGACTCATTTGCAATATTGATTGATGGTGGTGGAGAGGGACTCTTCTGGCGCTCAACTTCCAAAGGTTTATATGATGTACTTGTGTGCTTAACACTTGTACTCATTACCTTTATAATTGCTTGTTCAGTTTCCTTATTTATTTCTTCATAATTTACTCCCATTATCAGAATTGTTCTTCTTTTTATTCTCAAGTGAATGTTAAGATCTTTCATTATTTCCTTAAGGTGATCTCAATCTCTAATATCACAGAGCTTTCTTACAAATTTTTCTCTAATCTTATTGTCTTCTTCAACTTCTCTATTCTTCCTATTCACTAGTTTCTCAAAAGGTTCATCTGGTATCTTTCCTTGAATATTGTCAAATTTCTTATCAGCTAGGATCATATGTCTGACAACTACATTCTCTAAATTCAATCTCTCAGAAAAATTGTATAGCTCATAGTATTTGTTCATCTTTGAAAAATCTCCATCATTGATGATTTGAGCATTTACCTTGTCTATCTTTGGTTTCCATTTTCTTTAATTTACTCCAGTATCTTCATCATCTTCTATTTCAATTTTATTTTTTTGCACAGGGGTAAATATAATTTTCTATCTTTTACCAGGCCCACTTGCCATTTCCTTTACCCTTTTACCTGGTGGAGTGGTGGAGGTTCTTGTAGATTTCCTTGCTTCCTGTTCCTCTTTAACTTTTACCACTTTCTCCACATTCTGAATGTTTCCAGTCTAATCTGCAACTGATGATAGAGGTGAAATAGATAAAACTTATTTCTTTCCAATCTCTCTTATTATTGCTGCTATTTTCTTTGCTACTAAGAATTCTTATTCTGTCATTCTTGTATTCTTTAGAATTTTCTTGATTATGCTTTCCACTCTTTTCTTTGACAACTTTTCTTCTTGTAAAGTCTTTGCGGAGTTGAAGTTCTCCTCATAGGTTCCAAATCTAGATCTTTTTGTATCCAATTTTCTCTTAAGCAATCTATTTACATATTCTTCTATCTCATTTTCTGATACTTCATATGCAAGAGGATCTATGAATTCTACTCTAGGTTCAACTGCTTCAACAAAAGTAAAGTCTGTGTCAACCATGAAACATATTTCATCCTTGTACTTTTCCACTATAGCTTTCCGTATCCTTGTTCTTTTCTCATTAGGTTCTGAAATGTTTTGATCACCAAGGTTGCACTCTCATTGACCTTGTCTATAGGGTGTCTCAGATACACTTTGTTGATTCTTTCTATTATGGTTTTGTTATCATTAAAATCTTCACCAATAGTGTATGGAAATCTTCTTAACAAATGAAAAAATGTGTAAGTGATCAGAGATGAGAATCTGAATTGTGAGTTCTTGGTCTTCTTAATCTTTTCAAGGTTCTTAAACAACTGAATTCTCAAGATTTCACACATATCAACTTGAACTTTATCCACACACATCAAATAGGTTGCATGAATCATACCAGCTACCATGTCATCTTCTCTAGAATTAGCATAGAATTTGGATGTTATGATCTTACACACACGTATCTAACATCATCTTGAATTATCTTGCTAATTACAATTCCTCTACCATTATAAGATGATTTAGTGTTGTCCAGTACTTTTTTCCTTACATTCTTCTCATTAAAAGGTATAACTCCATATTTTGATAAACCAGTTACTTCATGAATTAGGTCTGTTATTATGTCAATCACTCTATCATCTAACCAAAACTTCCCATTGTTAATTCTACTCAAAATTATCTTGGTGCATTCTTCATCATCGAATTCATATTGTAGTGAATACTTCACAGTTTCATTATATTTCAAATGTTCAAACCCTATTTTTAATGACATATCTTGATTATATAATTTTTCATACTCCTTAGTCAAATCACTTTCACTGAGGGTTTCAAGTTTACATTTCAAATAACCTTTAACATCTTCTAAATGAAAAGCTTCATATGGTATGGATGATAAAGCAAGACTAGAATCTTCTTCCAAGGGTTCTACTGCTTCCCTTTTAACTCTAGGTCTAATAGTATCCCTTACATGATGAATAAGTGATACATACATGATTTCTGCAAATGCTTTAACTAACTGATAGATTTACTTAGTGAAATACCTCAAATTCATGATTGAGGGCTTTGCGTAGATCTGACGCGAAATTCTTTCACCAAATCTTGTAAACTGCTCTCAACCATTGTTGTATTGATCTCCTTATCGCTTGTAGTCACTTCAATGATCAAATAATACAGATCATAAGCTTTTAATTTTTCAATCTTATAAGATTTTGACATCGCATTTTCCTTTTTCGCTTCTTTACAAAAAGTTGTTCCTGCTTTCCTGCAAAACTTAAAACTTCTTGCGAACTTGCATACATTCATATTAGCTCATGCTCTTAACCATAGCATTATTACATCACATACTACCTTACATTAATTGAGAAAGACTCAATTCATCCTACACTAACTTCTACACTATCCTAAGTTCCTACTCTAATACATTCTTTATGAATTTAAGTTCTTTGAGATGGGTTAGGAAGAGATTCACTCTTATCATTAGATACTTCACCTTTCTGACTACCTTCTGTACTGAAAGTGTCTCCTTGATCTGTGGCTTTAATGAATATCACTTCTTCTAAATTACTACAACATCATTTCTGACTGTTACTTGCATTCTCATTTCTCCTTGTATAACTTCTAGGATTAGGGTTTCTCATGTTATTCATTCCACAAAACCTTGTTGTATGACCAAATTTGTTGCATATTTGACAAACTACTCCATTGTTTCCATATCTCGGTACTGTCTGGTTGATTTATGATCTACAATTCCTGGCAATATGTCCAATCTTGTTGCATCTACAACATACTACTCCATTTCTTCTATTCATATCTTCAGTAGGTCTCTTATCTGCATGGTTAGTACCTCTAAACATTCTACTACTATTTTTATCATTAGATCTAGGCTTCTTACATTCAATAGCTCTATGTCCAAAACCATGACAATTATAACAATAACCATTAAGAGGTTTGAATTGCTTACCTGTATAATCTTTCTTCATATGACCAAAAGTGTTACATGTAAAACATCTACCTTTCAATTATCTTTGCATACCTTTAGATGGTTCTTCTTCTTTAGGTGGTTCTTCTTCTTTAGGTATATCCTTAGATTTGTTAGCCTCATCAAATTTCTTTTCATCTTTGTTATCATAAACTTTCAGATATGGTTCCTTGCATTGTTCACTTATCTTGAATGAGTTAAATCCAAGACTGGTTGTATCATAATAAGGTTTTTGATAAGATATATGTTCATCAATCTTTTCACTGGTGGAATACAGTCTCTCAAGATGTTGTTTAGACTGAGTCAATTCACCTTTCACAATTGTATTGTACTTTTCAAGTTTAGCATACTGTAATTTTGTTTTCTCAAGTTTAGATGTCACTTTGCAAAGTTTAGACTTTAGATCTTCATTCTCAGATTTCAGATTTGCTTCATTCTTGTTGTTTCCATCTTTCAAACTCAACTTCAAATTTACTATCTTTAATTCATGTTTAAGGATCTCATTTTCTTTTTCTAGATTTTGATCACATTCTTCAATTTGAATTGTAGATTCCTTCTTTGATTTCAGTTCTTCCAGCTTTTCCTTTAGCTTTTCAATGAGGTTCTTTGCATCATCATATTTTCCTTTCAGAGTACCTCTTTCTTCAGTAAGAATATCAATCTATTCAATAGCTTCTTCAAGATTCTTTTGTAGTTGATCCATATCCATAGAGATCTTACTCAAGCTACTAGGCTTTCTTTGGATGATTTTTTCTGAGTAACTAAGCTCTGATACCAATAGTTAGAAATAGGGAATACTAAGAGGGTGGGTGAATTAGTATTCTACAAACTTTTAATTTTGCCCAATTATGGATATAACAGATTAACTTGATACATGCAAAACAAAGTAAACTAAATAGCATGCATAGCAATAAAGAAAATGAACTCATAACACCATGTTTTTTTCTTGAAGAAACCCTATCCAAGGGAAAACCCCAGTGGGGATGATACCCACAAATGATCCACTAATCAAAAATATCATGTTAAGGATGTTGACCATGTTAGGAGCTTATTACATGCATTTAGTGTCTCTGTCCTAATTAAAGGACTTTAGGCCTTGTTAGAAGCCTCAACCATGTATCATCTTAAAATGGAAGCACTTCCATGATAAGAGCATTTAGCCCTCCGATTAAGTGGTTTGGGGTCATGTTAAGCACCTTGATTAGGTCTTTGCATGTATTTGGCTTTCTCCCCGCTTTCCACTTCTTCTCCGCACTTGATTTCTTCATTCTAGGTGAAATTAGGGTTAAGGTCTTAAGGACTTTCCTGATTTTCCCTCTTCAATGGTTTTGTTTTCTAGGTAGGGTTCAGAAATGAGACCTCCTAGTCCTTCATCATATTATTCCGAGGATTTTCTATCTGTTCCTGACACTGGGTCCTATTCTGATATCAAATCCTGCATCTCTAGCATCTCCTCAAACCTCTACTGCAAATCCTAACAAAGTTAGGGTTTGAGGTCAGGGTCGACCTCGACCCTGACCAAGTTAGGGTTGACCTCGACCTTGACCTCTTCCTGCTAGGATTTCAAAATCTCATTTTCCGATAATTTAGCTTTTGGGAAAGTTATTTCCCGCCTCCGGGTCAGCTATTTCGAGTTCAAAAATGGTAAATCCTTTAATGGTATTTAATCAAGGTATATTTTCTAAAGGTGAGGACCTAATTGGGATTTAATTCTTCAAGGTGGCCCATCTAGAGGAGTGTGCCCTAGATCACTATAAAAGGAGGCCTTCCTCTCTCATTTTTATATCAAGTTTACATCACATCTCAAGCAATCAAGCTCTCAAGTTCTCAAGTGCAAGAAAGTCTTCAAGCATTCAAGTGTTCAAGTATTCATCCATCAAGGAGTTCCATTGTTAGCTATTGAAGGATCCAATCTCTTTGGAGCCCCCTTGAAGATTCATCCTTCTCCATTCATTCAAACCTTCTCATATGCAAAGATCAAATCAAGATTGGTGTTGAAGATCAAAATACCATTGATTGGAGACATCCTACCTTCATTGAAGCATTCTTACTTGTGGATTTGAGGATTTGAATCCTCTACAACGACTTCAACATAAGCGAGGTGATTTGTTTCAATTACTTTGTTTATGCACCATATATTTCAATTCAATTTCAAGGTTAATTCCTAAATTGGGGTTTGACCAAGGCAAACCCCCCATACAACCAAAATCCCCCATTTTCTTATAGGTATAGGTGCGAAATCTCAAATTTGAGAGAGAATTCAAATACCCTTTTCGAAAATCTTTCAAGATCTGCGAACAGAATCCGAATCGGACTTCAAATAAATAATGTGGTCTTTGACCTTTTAAAAGGCCAAAGTCGACCTGTGTGAATTTGGAGAAAAGATTTCTGGGTTTTGTCCACCTCGACATTTCCAGTCCAAAATAGGTGACGAAATCTTCAGAAAGTTCATACAGAAGCCAGAATTTAACATTTTCCAGATCTGCCCTAATTCAAGGTTAGTATTTCCACTTCAATTATTTCAAATTTCAAGCTTGATCCAACTATAGGGAAGTATAGGATTTATTCTTTCTTTCATATTCTTCATAGATTGATTCGATTGTGTATTAACCTCTTGGTTGATCAAATTGGATCTCTCCTTTGGGAATTTGGATTTAGGAGTGAATCTTACATTTTCCCCACACACATACACAAATAGAGGTGATTCCAAATCACAACTATTCAAACCCTACTAAGAGTTGGTGGTACAAATAGAATGATTACAAGATGAGCTCACTACCCAAACATGTAATATACATTAATTTCTGATTACAAAAGGATAAGGTATATAACCTTGTACTACTACTGAATAGCTTTCCTATTCTGATCTATCTCTTCGCTTTCATATACAAAGTCTTCTTTCTTGTCTATTACAATTTACAACTTCGCATCAATATCTTTTTCATACATGTGTTGCACTATCTTCTTTGCATTACATATGACTTACACTTATACAAGTTATTAACAATAATAACCTTTACAGTCGGCTTTACAAAACATAAAGCACTTTACAAAATACATATTGACTTGTGTTTCCCAAGGGTTAACATCTAGGATGTTGTCCCTTATATGATTAAGTTATTATTTTGATAAATAAAATAATCCCTTAATTATCATATTGATTTTGTCTTCATTCTCTATCCAGACAGCTTTAACTTTGTCTCTGTTCATACTGCAATAACTTCTTGCATACATGTCATACAAACTTGTGCTCTCATGTGAGTTTTCAATAGACATCATAGTATCCATTTTCAAGTGTGCAAGCACTAAACTTACTTCTATCAACATCGCCAACCAAAACTATCTCTGGTTATACTGGGAAAATGTTGCTTACACTTAGACAATTTTACTCTACGCTCTGTCATAACTGCTTACTATTATATGTGGTCTTCATATAGATTATATGTTTCCATAATGACAACAACTAGATATCTAACTCAGCCGAATTGCCAACAATAATATCTAGGACTTAATCTAAACTTAGCATCCCTACTTGTGCCATTGCTAGTCCTTTGTACACAGATATCATTCATGTTGTTATCCCTCAATACATGGAAATGCCCCACTTAAAGACTTATAATGGTAAAGGTGACCCCTTGACTCATGGGAAGACCTTTCAAGTATTGTGTAGTGACTTTTTCTCATGGCCATAGCTTCATGGCTAAGTTGTTTACTAGAACCTTTTCTGCTAGGAATAATAGTCCACCGATACAACTGAAGGGGGGGGGGGAGGGTGGGGTGAATCGGTTGTATGATAAATTATTAAACTTTAAACTTTGAATAGTAGAAACACTAAATCAAATGATAAAATAATAAATTCCAACACAATAACACAATATTTTTTTGTCAAGGAAACCCTATTAAAGGTAAAACCTCGATGGGAATTAGCACCCACAAATGATGTACTAAGAGTATTGTATCCCTGTTAAAAGATCTAGCCCTGTTAGGAGCTTATTAAAACATTAAAGTACACAGTCCATGTTAAAGGACAAACCCTATTAGGAGTCAAAGAAAAGAATATACCCACTGCCTAGGATCACTGCATAAATAAGGTTATGTCCACCTTTAGAACTCCCTGTTTGCAACACAAGTGTATGTAATGAAATACACAATCCTTGAATTGTCTAATAGCAACTATCTTTTCTTGATCAATTCCAATTAAGTATAAACTATCCTCTGCTCTACATTCAATGAATACAAGCTTGTAGCTTCCACATTCCTCTTTTACATCTAACTTTCATACTTCACACCTTTTCAAAAGAAAATATCTTACATCTATATCCTATTACAAATAAATGATCAGGTCGGCCAATTAAGCTTTCCTAATATAAAAATAATTAAATAACCCTTTGCTAAGGTGCACATGGTATCTATAACAATTATATTTCAACAATTAAGGTGTGACATCCATAATCCATGCTTGCTATTCATAATACACACTACAATTTTGAAGTCGGCCCAAAACAGCTTTTCTCAAGAACACACACCACCATTGACATTATTATGCTTCCCATGATTTTCTAAGATCACAAAATATTCCTTAATATGTTACCTGATGTTCCTTAAGCTTGCACATACTAAATCCACGTCATTTGCAAGATACATGCAAAACTCAGAGACTAACTTTGTCAACTTCCACTGTCATAGTCCAGTAACCAGTCTTCACCAAATCTTCTATAGCTTAACCAATATGAATTATTACATCATCTGATATTAGATATAATATCATAATAATTCCCTATACACAAATTTGTGTTCACTTTTTCTTAATCATTTGTACTGTATCTCTACACTATAATAACCAGTATGTTCTCTTCATAGAAGCATATGTTGACATCACTGACAAAACATGAATGATAAAAGTATTGATTCCAATAACACTGAACAAGATAATGTAGGGATTAAACATATTACATGCATTAGTAATATCCAACAATCTCCCCCTTTGGAATTGATGGCAACATATGGGAAAATCCATCAACCCAAAAATACTCTCATTATCTTGAACATAACTAGTGAATTCTTCCTCATACATTATCTCTCCCCTTTAGGTATTTTCTCATAGTAACTCTCCCATTTGACAAAAATGGAAAAGGGTGCCACAAGTCATCAAGTGTCTTTATCGACCAGGTGTTAAATCACCCAAATGTATGTCGTATGTCTCCAACGATCACTCCCCTTGAAGAGTAGATCCATACATCAAGTCCAAAATATGATAGAGCTCTGAAAACCTTTGGACTGATGCATCTGTACATCATTTAATTTTCATTATGAGGGGATTGCACCCTTAGCATACCTCTAAGATACTCAAAGGCATCTTTTGGCAATGGCTTTGTATCGATATCTGCTATCTGTTCCTTTGTGCTAATGTATTCCAATCTTATTTCTTTCTCTGCTACCTTGTCTCTCAAGAAGTGATATTTAATAGAAATATGCTTAGTTTTAGAATGCATCACATGATTCTTTGACATATTTAATGTACTGGTATTATCATAGTGGATAACTACTGGTTCAACAAAATTTATTCCAATATCTTTCAGCATTTATTTCATCCAAAAATTTTAAGTATGATTAATAACAGCAACAACATACTCAGATTCAATAGTAGATTGAGCTATACAATCTTACTTTTTACTTAACCATGAAACTAACTTTTTCCCAAGGGAAAATGCACCTCCACTAGTACTCTTCCTATCATCAATGAACCCTTCCCAAGAGGCATTAGTATAAGCATGTAATTTAAAGTCATAATTTTTATCATACTGGATAAGCCATATTCCATTATTCCTTTCAGATATCTAAATATCCTTTTTACAGTAGCCATGTGTGTCTGTTTAGGATCTGTCTGATATCTAGCCACAATTCCAACAATATTAGCAATATCTTGTCTAGAGTGAGTAAAATATTATAATCCACCAACCATTGATTTATACTTGGTCTGAAAAACACTCTTGGTCTCATCAGTATTTTTCATTTTATGGCCAGTCACTATGGGTGTACCAATAGGTTTACAGTCTTCCATTCCAAACTTTTTCAACATTTATTTAAGATACATAGTTTGAGAAATGAAAATACCATTCTTGCTCTGATTTATTTACAGTCCAGAAAAGAATTTCATCTCACCTCTCATGGAAATCTCATATTCAATTTCCATTTCTTTAGAAAACTCTTTACACATCTCATCATTGCCTCCAAAAATAATGTTATCAACAAAAACATCTATTATCAAAATCCTATCTTCACTAGTTTTTAAGTATAGATTGTTGTCAATGTTATATTTCTTGAATCCAAGGAAAAGTAAGTAGTTTTCTAACCTTGCATACCAAGCCCGTGGTGCTTGCTTCATTCCATATAGTGCCTTCTTCAACTCTTAAACCATCTCTTCATCTCCAATTAAAGAAAATCCATCAAATTGTTCTATAGATACCTCCTCTTCAAGATCCTCATTTAGAAATGCAGATTTTACATCCATCTGATATACCTTAAAGTCTTTATGTGTGGCATAGGCCAAAAATAGTCTCACAACTTCTATCCTAGCAACAAGAGAAAATGTTTCTTCAAAATCTATGTCTTATTTTTGTGATTAGTCTTTGCATACCAATTTTGCTTTGTATCTTACAATAATTCCTTCTTCATTCATTTTGTTTCCAAAAACCCAATTAGTTCCTATTAAATTTTTTTATTTAGGTCTAGGAACCAATTCCCAAGTGTTATTTTTCTTTATATGATCTAATTCTTCTTGCATAGCTTTGATCCAAGATTCATCTCTACAAGCTTGATCAGTAGTCTTTGGTTCAACTTGAGAAATCAAACAAATTTCTCCCCTTTTCTTTGATCTACTCATCATTCCTTAATTTTCATTACCAATAATTTAATTTTTAGGATGGTATTTCTTAACATACCTCAAAGTCTTAGAAACTTCATTTGTATCCTCATCACAATTCTCATTCTCACAGTCAATCTCAATATGTTCTTCTTCTTTCATAGTGGTATTGTTGAGCATCATTTTTACATGAAGACAACAACTAGGAGCTCACAAGAGAAAATTCCCCTCTTGGAAGATTGATGGGATCAATCTCAAGGTTCCTTATGGATGGGTCTCAACTACTTGGATAGCTCAACGGAAGACAGATGTGAGTTTGTTAACAAGGAGGCCTTTTCTGGTTCTTCTCTTAAGGGAGTGTGCAAAACAAACTTTAGAATACCAAGAGATCTCTTTTTCTGATTTTAGATTTATGATAAAACCATGTTAGCCTAATTAATCTATTAAAATGATTTGCAAAGAGGGAAAGAAAGATTAGCGTAACAAGAATGTGAAATAAATTGCCGAAATAAAATCTAATGGACATAAATTAATACCACACCACTTTGCAAATTAAACAACTGAGAAGATGAGGAAACCCACAAAATAGAGACTAGAACATATCACAATCTTCATCTATGTGGATGCAATAATTAGCGTAAAAAAACAAATGTAGATCTATGATGAGACAAAACTCATTGAATCACGAAGCCACCCTAGATGTGCACACACGTGAGATAAGTTAATCTTTAAGCACCAAAGAATAATCCTCTCGGAGATTCGTCACAACAAAGCAATGTGATACCAGTAAACACTGAACTAATAAATCGCAGACTTAAAACCATTAAACAACCAATTGGCTCCTTGAAATAAAGAATGAGCAAATCACACATTCATAAAATTCACATAGATAGTAGAAAAATCACACCATGAATGAAGCAACAATTATATGCATTGTATTAATGACCAAATTGACCCTCATTATATCATTTTATTACAATTTATAGAGCCATGCTCTTATTTTCGCAGCTAGGGTTTTGGTTGCAACTAAAACTTGAAAGGAAATATAAACTAGAGATTGCATTAATGAAACTACCTCTAAAACTTAGTTAAGCTACCCTAGCATGGAATTAAACCTCATGCATTACAAAACTTTGATCAAATCATGCATTAAACATCTCAAAAGTGGAGCTGGAACTCGTGCATGCTCTTGATTATCTTCATGATTCTGCCCTTGATCCTTAGTTGCGGCTTCTCCATGTGGACTCAACTAGAAGAGATCCTAAATTCATGCAGAAACAATCCCCAAAAAGAAGCCCAGTTGAATGGAAAATCAACTCTGAGATAACTCGAGTCAACTTTTAGACATGCCAAAAAATACCCAAATCCCGACAGTTGGTCCGAAAAAATTGAATTCCAAAAATGACTAAGTGTTTAGGTCCTTCATTCCCATTTTTGAACTTCGGACTTTTGGAGGCCGAAAGTTTTCTAGGGCCGAAATGCTAAAAATCAAGCTCTGTAAAAATGACTAAGTATAAAATTGTCTTTTTCCTGCACCAAAATTTGACTAAGTATAAACTGGATGTTTACTGGCTAGGGAGTACTTCTGGATGGACCTTCCAAAACCTATCTACAATCTCCAACACTTCTTCAAAGTCAGGCATCTTGACCCCTTCAAGGATCTCTAGTTGCCTATCTCGGAAGGTAATCAATTCACTTGCAAAAGTCTGTATTTCTTCTTCCTGAGATAGCATCTTCTGAATCTCCTATTTCTGATAGAACATTTGTTGAAGGTCTTCTTTGGTCTTCACTCCTCAGAATATATCTAGGTACTAGTTGACGAAGAAATTTATTGAATACATGGTTTTTTTGTCATCCTCATCATACAAATCTAGATTGAAATCTTCAAAGAACTTCTGCAATTCCTCCACAAAAAGCAAACTGTTATCCTACCTCTTATCCATCTTCTTAAGAACCTTTTCAAAAATGGTTAATGCACCTGTTATGTCCTAGATCCATTGCTCAAAATTGTCTAGCTCTGAACCTTCATAAACCTTGACCAAAACTTGGAAGCGCTGCTTCCTTATCACCACTAAGCAATCTAACACTTTCTCCCACTTCAAAAAAATTTCAATCATGTCATCTTCCTCACTCATGGTTTTAACTAATGAGCTTATTTTTGCGAGAATGATCTTAAGAGGCCTTAGGATCTTCTTGAGGGATAGCTTAGCAAACTGGTCAAAATCCTCCTAATCGGCACAAGCCTATACAAAAGAATGCAGAACATCTTTATTTATTTCTCCCCTCTTCTCCAAAATTTCCTGTAATGAATCCTTAGGGTTATTAGGGTCAATGGAACCCATTGTTTTCAAAATAAATCTCTTCATAGCTTCATTTTTCTCCATCAGAGACTTTATTTTCTCCTCATCCTTGTCCATGAAACTAAGGACGTTCTTCAATCTGAGGGTTGCCAAGGTTTTACTTCCCTCTCTAGTTGGCTCCCCCAAGTCTACCTCCTCCAAAACATAGTCATCTGGAGTGATCTCACTTGTATTGGCATCCATCATGGGAATAGCCACCTGTGCCTTCAATCTACCTGCTTGATCCTATGTCACATATGATAGTATTCTTGGTCAGGTAATAGATGTTGTTTGATGGAGGGCTTGCCCTAATGTAGCCATATTAGCCTCATCATTTGTGTATACTCTGACCCTTGGTTGTATTTCCTTTGTGAACTAGGTGGGTTTGGAGAAAGCATTCAATGGTTCATATGGAGCTACCAGAGTTGAAGTGGTCATTGGACATTCAATCTCCATTTCTTCCTGACTCTCCTCTCCTTTATGTGTTTCTTGTTGCTCCATTTTATTCAGCTCACCTTCCTCCTATGTTTTTTCTTTGGCATGGGATGTATCAGGTATTCATTGTTTATGATGCTATGAGCCCTGGAGACATCCTTATTGTAGAATTCCATCCCTTTATTGATATGAAAGTTGAAGAATTGGTCGACCCCTTTAGGTAGGTGGAAGACATCCTCAATGTTGTTTGGCCTTAGGTCCAGGACTACTTTTCCAACACTATTCTTCACCATTCACTCATCAGGTACATAGTGGTTGGCTAGAGTGTTAATCATATCAGACGATAAAATGGAAACTGGGTGAGTTGTTGCGTTCACCAAAGAGCAGTGTACCAAGGAAGTGCAATCTTATGACCATCCCACTGGTTGGGAACACTTTGTTAAGTAATCATTCCATCTTGCATTTCCAATATCTGTGTCTGTGATGTCTGCATGTAGGTTAGTCACCTTCGAGGATGGATGGTACCCCTTGATCTGATATTTCATGGTTGGTGATGCTACAACTTTCTCAGCCATTTCTGCAAAAAGGATAAGACTTGAATTAGTAATAGGAGAGAGGAAAATCTCACAAAAACATATAATTTTGACAAAACAAGGCTAAAAAGGGGGCTAAAAGACCTTTTTCGGCCTTTCAGGGGCACGGGACCTCCAAATGGTCTGAAATACTAAAAATGCAAAAACAAGCCATTAACACTACTCCCTTTTCAGTCTTTCAACGAATCAGAGATGTGAAGTCTTCGCAGACCGAAACCTCCGAATCATCGAAAAAAATCCCTTGGTGTTCATTTTTCTAGTCTGTTCTAATTTTGGCAACTCAGAGAACAAAAATCTTTGGTGTGTAACAAGGCCGAAATGGGCATTTGGGCGTTGGTTGAAAACTCAAGTCCTGGTTTCAGCAATTCGGATGCTTGGATGTTTCGGTGTGCGATAACACTGAAACGTTGAAATGAGCTGAGCACTTAGGGAATTTCCAAGGTTTTGAAAGCTTCAAAAGTTTTAGACCGCGAAGGTCTGAAACTAGGGTTTGGTCTGTCAGACTCGAAAGCAAGTTCGACAATGAGTTTGACCATAAACTCACCAAGGGGATGAGAGGGGACTACCTCACAACCCCCAAGGCCAAACTAGGCCTGACAACACACCCTAACCCTAAGCAACAGGCTGAAAAATCCAAAAACTACAATACCCTAACCTACAACCAAAATCAAACAAAATAAATGAAGGAACGAGAGGAGAAGGGACACACCAACCTCAAAAAACAATGAAGGCTCGAAGATGCCAAGCGAGACTGAGACAATGAACAAGAAGTAAAGGCACATGAAGAAGCTCCAAAAACATGATAGGCGAGAGTGTAAAAGTGGTTTTGAAAAAACCCGCTATGCCTTATATAGGTGATTCCACCAGCTAAAGTCAGCAGCCTATCGATCGGCCTTTCTACCTTTCGGGGGTATCGAACATCCGAAAGGCTGAAACTCTAAAAGGTTGACTCCCTTTTAGGGAGTCGAACCTCTGAAACTTTGAACCTCTAAAATTCCAAAAAAAAATGCAAGGGCCGAAAATCCCTAAGGCAAAATAGATTGCTGCTTGAACTCTTCACCCTTTCGGACTTTCGCACTTTCGGACATCCGATCATGTGAAAGTTCGACAAGACTGAAAACAAAGAAAAAAAAGCAAAAAACAAAAAACAAAAGGACAAAAAGCAAAAAATAGAAGGGGGTCCCCTGAAGCCAAAAGGCTAAAAGGGGAGCATGGTTGTGGGACCACAACAAATAGCCCCAACAAGAAAAAGGGAAATAACCTAAGTTTCCCTGAGCCATTCCACCTTGAAACAATTATATCCCATAGTGAGCCAAGCATGAGATCTTTAGTTTGAGCAATTTCCTCATCATCATCAAGATTGAGAACATCATAACATTTGCATCTAGTGTGTGAGCACATGTATTCAAATTTCCCAGGAATCCTTCACCGCAAGCATCTATTGATTATCAACCAATCATTGCCAGACCAGTGCCCACCAATCCAAAGTCAGCCAAAAGTCAATTTAACCTTTCTCTACTACTAGGCAAGCATTTATAGCCCTGGTAGAGGTTGCTAAAATCACTCTTTCCCTTCTGCAGACAAGATTTATTAGAATTTTTAGACTTCTTAGGAGGGTTCTTAGACTTGACTTCCGTCAGTTTTGAAACTGATTCTTTTGAACCATCTTCTTCTAGATAACTTGCTTTTGGTTTCATTCAACATCCGCTACTTTGATATTTTTTTGTGCCTTTTGTAAAATATTATCTCTTTGCTCCCTTCTTCTTTATTATTATTTTTTTGAAACCAGGGTAGCGCTTAGATGGTACTACCCGCACCTTGAGCATTTTGTCATTAGCCTTGTCTTTATGCATTCCTCCTTTTTTCTTTCTTTCTCTTTTCTTTTAGCCTGTGTTCTCATTGGGAAAGGGTTCTAACTCCTAGCTTCCTTTGCGACCATGGGCATTTCTTGGTGTCAATTGAAATCCTACCATGAGAGGCTCATGACTCAAGATCCCTTTTAAATGTGCATTAGTGTTCAGGATGTTTGATACTGATGAACTCTTTTGAGAAGTCTAGAAAGAAAATGTCTCACTTCTAACCACTATATCCAGCTCACTACAAGACAAAAATACATCAAAGAGTTTGACGATGGAAAACCCTTATCTCTTGCCTAGACTACCTAGTGTGGACCACTAATCTCAAAAAGCACTTACCCCTGACAAAAAAAGACCAAACAAAAAGACACAGATGACAAGACTGAAAGAAAACAAAGAAAACACACTAAAGTACAAAAATATACAATATTATACAAAGGGGGTCAGTCAAGACCCAAAGTAATACTTCAGAAACTGGTCGTTGACTGGCAATGGGACCAATTCCCCATCAAGAGAACTAATCTGAAAGGTATTTTCTCCCAATATCTCTACGATCTGGAAAGGGCCTATCCACAAACGTTGAAATTTGGTGTGGTTGCCTGATTTCTCTTTTTCTTTATCCCACATTAGAATCAAATTAGTGATTCTGAAGGCTTTTATGGTTGCTCTTTTGTCAAACCAATGCTTGACAATAACTTGGTGTTTGGCCATATGTTCCAAGACCATGGTTCATTTCTCTTCAAGGTCCACTAAGTTCATGAGGTGAATTTGCACTTGATACTCACCCTTGACGTATTGATCCATGAATCTTAGAATTGGTATTTTTAGGTTCATCTAAAAGATGGGTTGTAAACCATAAACTAATTGGTAGGGAGAAGTTCCTAAGGCATTCTTGACTCTCATATGATCTATCCATAAAGAATATTTCAACTGAGTGTGCTAGTCTCTAGGATTTTCATCCAAAAGATGTTTGATTACCATTGTTAAGTTCTTGTTGGTTGATTCAGAAACTTCATTCCCTTATGGGTAGTAATTGGATGAGAATTTTAGAATTACCTAGTTCTCGAAGTCCCATTGAATGAGATTTGTAGATGAAAAGTAAGGGGCATTATCACATACCAAGAAGAATGGCATGCCAAACCTCATGATGATGAAATCTTCTAGGAACTTGGTTATCACCTCAGTAGTACAATTTTTCAGAACTTGTGCCGCCATCCAGCGTGTACAGTAATTGGTTAAAGTCAAGATGTATCAGTGCCCGGTAGAAGATGGAGGATTAATTTTTTCCATGAAGTCTAGCCCCCATAGGGCGAAAGGATGCACCTCATAAATGGGTTGTAAGGGCATTGTCGGGTGTCTCTCGCGTGTGGTGCTAGTTTGGCAAACATGACAAGAGTGCACGTGCTCATGGGTGTCCTTGAACAAAGTCAGCCAGTAGTAGCTAGATCTCAATATCTAGTGGGCCATGGTTTCTGCTAATCCATGTCTGGTACCATAGTTATCATGAAATTATGTGAGAACCTACTCAGCTTCAATCTGATCCAAACATCATAGTTACAGTCTATCATAGTTGCGCTTGTAGAGCTTCCCATTTTTCAACATATATGAACTACTTTTATTCTTCAACTCTCTCCTCTGTGAACCATTCAATCCATCTGGGAAACAATTTTGTAACAAATAGTAGACTATGTCTTGATACCATACGTCTCTGACCACTCCCTCATTGGTGTATAGCTAGCACACCAAACCTTGTTCTATTTCTACCATCATCTTGGTAAGACCTTGACCTCTAACTAATTTCATCAATTGGATCTCAATGTCAAACTCTTGCAGTATTGCCATCCATTTCCCTCTTCATTCTCCTAGTTCATTTTGCATCAGTAGGGACTTGAGTACCGGGTCTGGAACAATAGCAATGACTTTACTCTGAAGGATACAGTGTCTGAATTTCTTAATAGCCTTGACCAAGGTAAAAGATTTCTTATCCAGATTTGGATACTTGATTTTTGCATTTTTCAAAGGATAGCTCATGAAAGCTAGCAGTCGTTCATCTTCTCCTTCTTTCTTATATGTGAGGATTCCTGCACATGAGTGTTCTGAAACAAAGGAATACACCTTGAATGGCAGAAGATAATTGAAGCTGGCCAAAATTGGGGCAATGGCAATGGATGTCTTGATTTCTTCAAAGGCCTCTTTAGCCTAAGTTCTCCATTCAATCTTAGCACCTTTCTTTAACATATCATTTAATGAACGCACTATCTCTGTAAAACCACTGATGAATTTCCTAACGAAGTTGATTTTACCAAAGGAAGATTTCAACTCCTTCCTGCTATTTGGAGGAACCAATTTAAGAATAGCCTCAACTCTCTCAGGGTCAATTGAGATACCTGTTTCAGATATGATGTACCTGAGAAGTTTTCCTTGGGTCACCCTAAAGATGCACTTCTTAGATTTAGTGAGACTCCATAACATCGACACCTTTTCAAGACCTTTCATAGATCTTCAATGTGGTCCATAGAGTTTCTGGAGAAAACTGTGAGATCATCCATATATATAACAATGCATTTGTTAACCAAGCCTTTGAATGCTTCATCCATAGCACATTGGAAAGTGGCTCCCACATTGATCAAACCAAATGGCATACAACAATAAGAAAATGTTCCCCATTTTTTTGTGAAGGTTGTTTTTAGGTGAACTTCTTCTTTTACCATGACTTGGTTGTACCCGAAGTAGCCATCCAGGAAAGACATCATTTGGGAACCATTAACCACTTGTAATACTTCATCAAGGGATGGCAATGGCTAATTATCCTTTTGGGAAGACCTATTCAAGTTTGTAAAATCCACACAGAGTCAAACCTCTCCAATTTTCTTTCTCATAGGGACAAGGTTGGCTACCCAAGCTGAATTTTGGATAGGGAAAATAATCTTGGCATCGAGTAACTTGTGAACCTCCTTTTGGATCACTCATTTGATCACAAGATTCACCGACCTTTGTCATTGGTGAAAAGGTTTTGCATCTGGGTTAAAAGGAATTATGTGAACGATGATGTTGGGATCATAGGTTTTCAAATACTATAGCTCCATGCTATGACATCCTTGTACTTAGTGAATACCTTGACAATCTACTTCTTTTCTTCAGGTGTGCCAACCTTACCAATATAGACTTCCTTGGGTTCAAGCTATGTACCCAAGTTATAATGCTCGCAATCATCACTGCCTACTACTGGTGTTTTCCCTCTTTCCTGAGCATGTTCATCTTCATCAAAAATCCTTTCTAGGGCTACCATCCCTTTCAGAATGGAATTAGTCTTCAGGTTCAAGATCCCTAAATCATCTGACTCTTCCATTTCATCTTCTTCTTCATTAATGCTTTGTTTGTCAAAGATTTTGGTATTCATGATAAATTCCAGTATTTGTTGATCATCTTGGAATACCTAGAATTTTTTGATATTGTTAGGGACACTTGGTATAGCCACTAGTTTGACGGAGAATTTATTCAATTTGGACTTCTCCAATGATTTTAAAGAGCTTGCAGACACCACCAAAGCATTGGCAATGGTATTCTTTCTTCTTAGGATGCTTTAGATCTTAAAAGCCTCAAAATCTTGATTAGATCCCAGATGCAGTTGCGGTAGGAAGCCAATTAGTTGTCAATGTAGTCATACTATTTCTAGATTTGCCAGACTATCAACTATGAGTCACCTTCCACAACTAATGCTTTCACTTTCTTCTCATGTGCCAAGAGAAGACACCAAACTAGAGCCTCATAGTCAGCAACATTGTTGGTATAGTAGAATTGCAGTCGATATGCAGCATAATATGAACTCCCGTGAGGATTGACCAATTCAATTCTACCTCCTGCTCCTTGTTTACACTTGGAGCCATCAAACCGAAGTTTCCAGACAGAGTGATTCTTGTGAGAAGATGTTTTAACTTAGGCTTTCAGAGTCACCTCCGATAGATGTGCCTTGATTTGGGGTTCAACAAAGACTTTGGGTGGTGGTAGGTCTTTTGTGTTCGGGGCTTTCAAGTCCTCTTCATCGAGATGTTCTCTTTTTGAAAGTGGAACCCATTTCATTTTTCATTTTGCCTTGGCATCGTGCCAAAATTCATGGCACAGGGGCAAGCAACCGTCATTAGAAGAACTCCATTCCTCTTATATACAATGTTCATGCATGGAGACCTGAGGTTCCTCGCTAAGGGAAGACCCGCCTTCACTTGAACATGTTTTTGTATCTTTTGTAAGTTCGGACACATCATTCATTTGGCTTATTACCTGGACTACCTCTTGTTGGAAGTCCTAACATGTAAACTCTGAGTGGTTGGTCTAGTGGACACGACAATACCCTAGTAACATCAATATGTTTGGGTTAGTGTCTTGGCCAAGATGCCTCATATTTTTCATCATGCCACTTATGAATTCTATGAGAATCTCTTCGGGAATTTGGGTGCTTACTAACCCTTGCACGGGGCTATCATTTGAGTTATCTTCCTCTTTCAGAGGGAATGTGAATGCCTTATCGAAATGGTACACTCCAAGATCAGCTTGCGAGAACAAGACTTCATTTGGGGCATTGTACTCAATTGTCATTTGTTTGAGCTTAGGCTTTGCATCAATATTGATTTGGTTATTGAGCCCTTTCCATGGAAGCCAAAGTTGAGTAAAGTTGGTGGAGAACCATCCTCTCAAAGATAAGATCCACTCTCTATTAAGAAACATGCCATACGTCTCTAGGATGTCAACCACATGTATGTCAATGCAATCTTGGATTCTGGGATTGGCAGTCAATTGTATGTGTGTATCCTTCAAGACCCCAATGACTTTGACCTTTATTTTGTCAAGTTGGATTACCACCCAGTTGGTTGGTTGAGGGTTCATCCCTAACTTCTGGCATATGGACAGTGGCATCACATTACACGAAGCTATTAAGTCAATTAAACTATTATGTAAGTTCCTTCCAAAGATCTTGAGGCTAAGCAAAAATGGGGGTACTTCTACCCTATCTTTGAACATAGTCAGCATTGCCTCTACCACATTCATGTTAGATGCATTTCTAGTGTTATTGTTGGACGAGGCTGATTTGGAATGATCCAACGACTTCAAGAGTGCCTCTCTTTGAGTGGGACAACTTTGCAGCATGTCATACATTGACATCTTAGTTCTAACTTTCTTCAGCTCCTCTACCATGGTGTAGTTTTCATTAGCCCAGACTGGATTCTTTAGCAGAGTGGATTGATATTGTACTGCTGGGGTAGTACAGGTACTAGGGCCTAGAGGAGGGGTAGGATTGTTACTAGCCCTTGGATTAGGTGGAGTGGGCTGCATTCCTAGGGAATGTTGTCAGTCAAAGGTTCTCTTCTTCTTATCAGGTTATGCATGTTTTTGGTGCTCTCAAAAATCCATAAAGTTTTGATCCCTTAATCAGAGAATTTTCCTAAGGCAAAGTTCAATGCTTCAAAGAACAGTTCAAAAGGACCTAAGTTGAAGTGCATGTAAAGAAAGGCATGTTGAATTTCATGGCATAATGCTTGGGATAGGTGTTCCTCACATTTCATTTGGCATATAAAGTTGGTCACAACTTTCAGAATTCAATATTGACAAGTTTTGAGGATACCCATTTGAAGGACATTTCACAAATCTGCACTTTACATTCTGTCTGGTTCTAACTAAATGGCCTACTTCGGAGGTTTACATCTGACACTTGGTTGATGGTCATGATGAATGGAATGTTGTATCATGTTTTTGGCATAAGAAAGAAGTACCACACTAATTTTCAGCCCCCCATGTGCTCGTTTGACATGTTTTCTGAAGCCATTCCATTTGTAGATTGCTAGGTTTCTCCAGGAGTGCACAATTTAGTTTTCTGAGTGGCTACTTTAGGGTCTTGCCATTTGCACTGAGCTCAAGGTCAAACATAATTGATGGTTGTTTCATAATTTAGACATGGAAGTGATGTTCCCTGATAAGTTTTAGATCATGATGAATCCGATTGCTCACTTTGCTCGATCAATTCCAAACGCAATTTCTACGAATCTGATTGTTTTCGGTTCAGAATGTTCTAAGTGGCCATTTTAAGGGATTAATTATTGATAAATGGTTGATCATCCAATGAAACTAATCAGAGTCTTTTTTTATACATATATGAAAGATCATCTATCCAGGGTTTCAGGCCATGAGGTTTTCATTTGATTGATTTGCAGGATCAAACAAAATGTGTTCAATAATGTTAAAAAGTGCAGATAGCATAACTTTGTAAAGTAGCCATTTTCATAAATTCATATCTTTTTTCCAGATGATCGTATTCAGTTGAGGGTTATTTTTTTTTTATCCTTGCATATGAAATTTCTTCTAGATTTAGTGGCGTGCCCTCAACTCATCATTTCATATTTTTAATTCATCTCTTTCTAGGGCACTCGGCAGTGTTTTCAATTTGTGTTATACCAACAATTCTGAACGGGCATTTTCAAGTTTTAAAATCTCTCACCTCTTTCATTTCTAGGCGAAGCCGTCTGACAGGGTTGTTGTCTGTACTACAAGGTTCATACTCACCAACTTTCAGCTTCCAGGGATAAGTTTTCATGAGTGTTTTACAGGCGCGATTGAGGGTGTTTTATTAGGATTTGGCGACTAGCACAGTATTAAAATTTGAAGTTTTTAAAGGTTTTCAGTTATCTAGATTGGATCCGTCTGTACGCACCAGTCGTTCTAAATCATTTTCAAGGTCAGTTGTTTCAGTTCAAAAAAATTTTAGGCCAGCCCCACTCGGGGTCCGACCTACCTCATTATTTTAAAGCGGCCTAGCAAGTTTACCACTGAACTATTGATTATGGAGTTGATGAATCTCAACAAAAGGATGTTGCTACTATGGGTTCAAAGGGAAAGCCAGATCCACGAGTGATTGATCTTATGAATTTCTTATTCAATTTTGAGATCTATAAGGTTGCCATGATGGAGTTTGAAATCAATACATCAAAAATGCCTCTTGGAAGGCTTAACAAAAGTAACATTCAAAGGGTTTTGAGGTGCTCAAAGAACCTCAAAATTTAATCAATTGCGGGGACATTGATATTTTAAAGGAAACTTGACAATTGATAATAGCAATCATTCCTTTTACAAGTTATCTCCCCAGTTCACCCACATGTTGTTTGGGATGGAGATGAACTTAAATCCAAGATACAAAGGATGAGTTGAAGTTTACAAAGTTAATAAATCAAATATGTGGATCTGAGCTTCACATTTGTGTATGTGCCAACTCATTTGCATCACATGGTGTTCAAATTGGTATATACAGGAATGCCCTTCATCATTTGCCTTTATCAAACTCATTAACACTAAATCATAAAGCTATTGATTGTTGGCTAAGTGCAAGAGGTTCTGTGACTGCAACTTCATTCTTTGGTAACTCCCACAAGCAATTGTGGGGAGCTATTTGTTGGCCCCTTACGTGACATTTTTCACACCAGGCACAATGGGGAGTGAGCACTGTGTAGGTGCTTTTCACAGGTCCAAAGTATTAGGGATTGGGTGTTGCTTATGCATATGAGGGGAGACTTGTTTTATAAGGGAGCTTGAGCCACCAACATAAGTGAAGGGTGTTGTGTATGCATCAAAGACCAAAGAGCATGCATGCACCAAGTGATGGTGCTACACCCCAAAATGAAGGGGAGAGACATAAAATAGGGGTATGTACCTATTTCCTCAAAGCCTACACACATGTATATGAAGGGCGTTGTCAAGTTTTTTCCCTACATACCAAATGAGGGCTTCACACATACTCCTGCCTTGGCTTCACCCATGTGCTTTCCACACTAGTTTGTTGTTTACAGGTTTCAAGTAGAGTTTGCCGTGAGTTTCAGAAGTGTCACATCCAGTTTTGGTGCTCGCGTGAGCTTCCAGAATGCTTCCCCACTTCATATATTGTTTGCAGCCGAGAGGGGACAGGCTCTTAGACAGTATTGTGTGTGCCAGTTTGAGGAGGAAGAGCTATGAGTTTGTAGAAGCTTGCGTAAGCCTCCTAGATGCATGCATGAGCACCCTTATAGCCTGCTCATGCATTCTCCTTGGCCTATGGTGTATATACATCACCCTACATTAAAATACATGCACCACATGAGGGATATGTGTTGGGAAAGGTTACTTGGCAAAGCGGAAGAATGAAGAATGGATGCTCACCCAGGTACAAAGGGTTGTGCTTTGAAAAAACTTAGTCCCACATTTGTTATGTCACGGACTTACAAAGTTTTTAAATGTGATGACACTCAAATGATAGGTAAAGAGAAGAGGTGAGGAGGACTTTGAGTCGTAGGGCCAACTAGATTTGGTGGGCCAGTTGGGCACATTCAGAAGATAATTTTTGAATAAAAGGTATTATATTTAATAGAATCTTAGTCCCAAACTGACACCATTGGGAAAGAATAAGATGTTTATAAGGAAACAAACACAATAGAATGATGTCTAAGAATAGACACCTGGTTGGAGGGCTCTCTCATGCATGCACAAACCAAGATAGGTGACAGTTGGACAGTGACCTAGCAATTAGTGGGCTCACATGCCAGATAAGAAATTTTGACAGATGCATAGTGAGTAGCTCAACTTCCTCAGGATATGTTCCAGGAGATCGACAGTCATCACTACAGCGTGGTGATGAAGATGCAAGAAGAATACCATGGCACTTCAGTGACCTGATGACATGTGTCATCTGATGACATCAAAACTTGGTGGATGATGAACCAATGAGGTTGTGACATGTGGCATTTGATAGGTGACGAGGCACAACACAGACAGTTGGTCGACCACCTTGAGATTTGTGTAGATCGAACGGTGCTTGCTATTCTAGAAGGATGAAGATGCATGGGAGTTAACTTGGTGGATTAGCGATAGAGCACCATGTTTCATTTGCTAAGTTGGTGGATATGTCATAGATAGATGCTTAGTCAATGAGAGGAACTAATCACAAATTGCCATGTGGTAGGGAGGTGTTCATAGGTCCAATTGGATGATGAGGTGGTTGGATAATCCAATAAGATAATTCCACGTGGCACATGGGGCCATAGTGAAATTTCATGTTTGCATAAAGATTAAAATTTGAATTTTTAAAGTCAGCACTATATGAAAAAAATCAAAAATTAAAATAATACAGGCTGCTCACGAAAAATGATCTCTAGGGCTTAATTTTTACCCAAATATGGACACATTATATGTTTTCAAAATTGGTGCAAAATGAGCTTTCCAATGGCGGTGTTTATTTTCAGTTTTGACAAATTTGGTGAGAGTAGTAATGGACTATGTAATCCGGGGTCAAATTTGAGTAAGGATAAGATATTTTATAAAGATATGTTCTGGAATGTAAATGAAATCAGATTTATCTGAGATATTTTTTAGTTAGTCATAGGGTTTATTGTGTTGCCCTAAAAATGCCCTAAAATGGTCCTAAGCTTGTTGCAATCCTATATATGGATTTCCAAGACCATTTATAGAGGTCGCTGGTTTTCTGGTTCACAAGGTCATATCTTGAACTTTCAGTCAAGGAATAGGACATGTTAAGTCCATTTTGTATCAAAAAGTGAGTAGAAAGTTTTAGATCTTTTGCATATTGTGTCAAGTGGCTTTTAATCTTCAAGCAAGGCCTATACAGAGGCTTATGTCCTCATTCTTAATTCAAGTTTTTAGTTCCATTTCTCTCCATCTGTGTCAAGTTTTATGGGTTTTGAATGTTTTGATTCTTTGTATGGAGTTTGTCTATGCATGTGTTATTTGTCTTCAGCTCTAGTTGTAATCGGATTAAAATATGCTCTAGATGATACACAAGTTCATAGGATTTGCATAGGGATTTCTATAAGCAGTATGGTTCTGGGTATTTGTATTTATGACTTGGGTCTATGGTGAAGTAATAGTAATCAGTCTCTGTATTCTGCAGTGCACTAGATGATTTTCCCAATGGATAAGGCATTGATCTGAAACAAGTAAACTACATGCTAATACATGTTTGGTGGGGATGTGTTGTATTCTAAAAAAGTTAAATTAAATCCTTTCAATCTTTTCAGTTTTATGTGTTTAGGCCTCAATTATTTCATAGCAATGGAGAGTCAATGAATGACTGGTTATCATTTAGTACTTTCTTGCTATTGTCTACTTTGTTCAATCTAGTCTCAGTGTTGTAAAGAAGTGTTCTATTATACTAGATTAGGTGCACCCGCTTTGGTTCTGTAGAGCCAGAAGTGTAAAGGGAAGTCTTTTCCCTATAGTTGGTCCAATTACTGACAAATTTCCCCATATTTGGAACTGACCATTCCCAAAATCAATCTTAGGTATATTGGTGTCTCATGGAGTGTAAAATCCTATCTAGGAACCAAAACATGTTTCTATTGTTATTCTGAAAAGTGTGGACCTCAGAGTACTCCGACTGACTTTCTTGATTGAAAGGGAAGAAAAATTCTTCTTCCATGGTGTTGTCGATGAGAGTCATACTTGGATCATATGAATCAAAGACCATGGCACTAAAGTGGGTCTGAGAACTTTCAGGATCTTGAACTTGTTGGCTATCAAACTCGCCTCTATATTCATAGTCTGGTTGATGCATGCTGGGACCTTGGGTAAAATTGACCTCAGATGAGTTGAAGGCATTGGCATTGTTCGAGGGTATGCTACCATTATTCGGATGTGTATTCCATGTTCTATTTGTTCGTTGTTGTCCAAACTTCTTATCTTGAGAAGTGTTCCCATAGCCTCCACCATTGTTGTTATTGTTGTTGTTGTAACTGCCATAATTACGATTCTAGTTTTGGGAATAGGTATTTGGGGCAGCAGCTAAGCGTTTGTAGTTCCCTTGGTTCTAAGATGGGTTGAGCTTCATCCTTCTAATCTCTCTGGTCAACTGAGACAATGTCTTTTTCATGGCATCCAATTTGTTTACTAGGGCATAATCCGACTCATTTGGGACAACAGCCTTCTACTCACACAAGGTGGCCTTATGTGTATCATACCCTGGATATGTGATGGAGAGTGGTGGGGCAGCAATGTATGGAGCTGGCACTGGATTGAGCCTTGGGGTATGTTGTATCAAAAATTGTTTATTTGCTATGAATGGACCAATCATAGAAGCATTCCCAATGTTGGTGGAATACCATAATTTTCACCTACTTGTGGATCCATTTGTTGGGTAAATGTGATAGCCTCATCACATACCTTTTCTAGAGTGTCTATGTTGCTTGGGGGAAGCCTTTTCAAAAATATGGATGTTAGTGGATCTAAGGCTTGCAGGTTTACTTGTCTAGCAGCGCCAACTAGTATAGTATAAGGAGCCTCAAGTTTCTAATACATCTTATGAAAATGATGAATTAACATTGTGATTGATTCATCGAGGTCCTTTCTCACTAAGATGAACTAGTGATGAAGAGTTTTCGGATCCACATACAATTTTAATTGGTTAAGGAATTTTGTTTCAAATTTGGCCCATGTGGTGATGGATCCTCACGTAAGTTTAGATACCAATTATATGCAAATTCCCCTAGTGTGTAGGGGAAAAGTTGACACATGACATCTTGATGAGAAATCTCTTTTCGATTGCATAATTCCTTGAATGCACGGACGTGTTCTTCCACTGTCCTGGATTCTCCATAAATGAAACATGGGAAAAATTTCTTAGGATTCTTGGGTAGCTGATGGAGCTTTCCCTATATGTCAAATGGTGAACTTTGAGCATTTGCAAGAAATTCCATTGGAGCTGGTGGTGGAGGAGCAGCAGGTGGGGCAACAATGATTGGAAATGGAGGAAGATCAAGACAATGTGAAGTATTTTCTCTATGCTTTGTTCTATTGCTGCAAGGTCTATGAACTTCTTTCAGTTCAAGGAATTCCCCTTTGTTTGGTGAAGATCTAAGGACTCATTCAAACCTTTCAGGAGAGAACGATCCAATATTCTAAAGTTTCCTTTTTGAGGGCCCTCCTTCTAGGGCCACTTTTGTTGAGCATCATTTTTACATGAAGACAACGGCTAGGAACTTGTGAGAAAAAATTCCCATCTTGGAAGATTGATGGGATCGATCTCAAGGTTCCTTATGGATAGGTATCAACCGCTTGCATAGCTCAATGGAAGACAGATGTGAGTTTTTTAACAAGGAGTCCTTTGCTAGTTCTTCTCTTAAGGGAGTTTGCAAAACAAACTTCAGAATACCAAGATATCTCTTTTTTTATTTTCAAATTTATGATAAAACCATGTTAGCCTAATTAATCTATTAAAATAATTTGCAAAGAGGGAAAGAAAGAGTAGGGTAACAAGAATGTGAAAGAAATTGCTGAAAGAAAATCTAATGGACATAAACTAATACCACACCACTTTTTGAATTCAACAACTAAGAAGATGAGGAAACCCACAAAATAGAGACCAGAACATATCACAATTTGTAGCTATGTGGATGCAATCATTAGCAGAACAAAACAAATGCAGATGTATGATAAGCCAAAACTCATCGAATCACGAAGCCACCCCAGATGTGCGCACATGTGAGACAAGTTAATCTTTAAGCACCAAAGAATAATCCTCTTGGAGATTCATCACAACAAAGAAATGTGATACCAGCAAACACCAAACTAATAAATCATAGACTTAAAACCATCTAACAACCAATTGGCTCTTTGAAATAAAGAATGAGAAAATCACACATTCATAAACTTTGTATAGATAGTAGAATAATCACACCATGAATGAAGCACCAATTGCATGTCTTGTATTAATGATCAAATTGACCCTCATTACATCATTTTATTACAATTTATAGAGTCATGCTCTTATGTTCGCAGCTAGGGTTTTAGCTACAACTAAAACTTGAAAAGAAATCTAAACAAGAGATTGCATTAATGAAACTACCTCTAAAACTTAGTTAAGCTACGCTAGCAGGAAATTAAACCTCGTGCATTACAAAACTTTGATCAAATCATGCATTGAACATCTAAAAAGTGGAGCTGGAACTCATGCATGATGTTGATTATCTTCATGAATGTATTCTTGATCCTTGGTTGTGGCTTCTCCACGTAGACTCAACTGGAAGAGATCCCAAAATCATGTAGAAACAATCCCCAAAAAGAAGCCCAGTTGACTGGAAAATCAACTCTGAGATAACTGGAGTACACTTTCGGACGTGCCAAAAAATGCCCAAATCCTGACAGTTGGTCCGAAAAAAATGAATTCTTAAAATAACTAAGTGTTTAGGTCCTTCACTCCCATTTTTAGACTTTGGACTTTCAGAGGCCGAAAGTTTTCTAGGGCTGAAATGTTGAAAATCAGGCTCTGCAAAAATGACTAAGTATAAAACTATCTTTTTCCTGCACCAAAATTTGACTAAGTATAAACTGGATGTTTACTGGCTAGGGAGTACTTCTGGATGGACCTTCCAAAACCTATCTACAATCTCCAGCACTTCTTTGAAGTTGGGCATCTTGACCCCTTTAAGGATCTCTAGTTTCCTATCTCGGAAGACAATCAATTCACTTACAAAAGTCTGTATTTCTTCTTCCCAAGATAGCATCTTCTGAATCTCCTCTTTCTCATAGAACATTTTTTGAAGGTCTTCTTTAGTCTTAACTCCCTGTAATATATCTAGGTACTGGTTCATGATGACATTTACTGAATACATGGTTTTTTCATCATCCTTGTCATATAGATCCAGATCTAAATCTTCAAAGAACTTCTGCAATTCCTCCACAAAAAGTAAATTGTTATCCTACCTCTTATCCATCTTCATAAGAACCTTTTCAAAAATGGTTAATGCACCTATTATGTCTTGGATCCATTGCTCAAAATTGTCCATCTCTAAACCTTCATAAACCTTGACCAAAACTTGGAAGCGCTGCTTCCTTATCACCACTAAGCTATCTAACACTTTCTGCCACTTCAAAATATTTTCAATCATGTCATCTTCCTCACTCATGGTTTCAACTAATGAGCTTATTCCTGCCAGAGTGCTCCTAAGAGGCCTCAGGATCTTCTTGAGGGATAGCTTAGCAAACTACTCAAAATCCTCCTTCCAATCAGCACAGCCCTGTACAAAAGAATGTGGAACGTCTTTATTTATTTCTCCCCTCTTCTCTAAAATTGCCTATAATGAGGCCTCGGGGTTATTGCGGTCAATGGGACCCACTATTTTCAAAATAAATCTCTTCATAGCTTCATTTTGCTCCATCAGAGCCTTTATTTTCTCCTCATCCTTGTCCATGAAACCAAGGGCGTGCTTCAATCTGAGTGTCGCCAAGGTTTTACTTCCCTCTCTAGTTGGCTCCCCCAATTCTACCTCCTCCAACACATAGTCATCCAAAGTGATCTCACTTGTACTGACATCCATCGTGGGAATAGCCACTTGTACCTTCCATCTACCTACTTGATCTTGTGTCACATATGATAGTGTCCTTGCTCGAGTATTAGATGTCATTTGATGGAAATCTTGCCCTAATGTAGCTATATCAGCCTCATCATCTGTGTATACTCTGACCCTCGGTTATATTTCCTTTGTGAGCCATGTGGGTTTGGAGAAAGCATTCAATGGTTCATACAGAGCTGCTAGAGTTGAAGTGGTCATTGGATGTTCAATATCCATTTCTTCCTGACTCTCCTCTCCTTTATTTTCTTCTTATTCCTCCATTGTATTCAACTCACCTTCCTCTTGTGTTTGTTCTTTGGCATGGGTTGCATCAGGTATTCATTGTTGATGCAAGAGAGGATGTTAGGGGCCAAGTAATGGCTCACCCTAACCCAATCCACCTTGCTCAAACACACACAGAAGCAAACAACAACACAGTAAGAGGGAGAATAGAAATATCATTCATATATTACTTGAAATAAGTTCATACATGCCAAGCTGTAAGGCCTTCCCGGTTAGGGCCAGATATTACAATGAATTGCAAAATTCCTCAAACATGCGAGGATGTGTCCAAATCTCACTAATTTTCTATGTCCTATCTTCCAACTCCACTACCTCCCTAAACTACAACCAAATAGCTACATTTATACAAGAGTCGACCGAACTGAGTCATCCTTCAGATCCATAATCAATGGAAGTAATGGTTAGATCTAGGACCACATGCTTTCCAATGATGCATTTGTTAGAATAACTAAGAGGGGGTGAATCAGTTATCCACAGTCCCGAATACAAATGTATATCCAAAATAATTTAATCAAACTTCTACAGCTCTGTAACATAAAATAGTAAATTGTCTGTGCTTTTACCAATTACCAGTTAATAACTTATAGTAATTATCGATCAAATCAAATATGCAAAATGTAAAGTATGATAACCAACAATCATCACAGTCAACACATAACACAAAAGATTTAATGTGGAAACCCTGTAAAGGGAACACCCACCTGGGACTAGCAACCCAAAATATTGTTCACTCTTCTGAAGTGAGCTCGGTGAAGAGCCAACCCTATTAAAGGTTACAAAACACACTGTAAGGTGTGACCTTGTTAGAGGATTTAAGACCATCAGTTATCGTCCAACCAGCATTCACTATGGGGTTGACAGGATAATAATGTACATTCTTTGAATGACATACAAGACTTTCCTAGTCCACTCAGTTAAGAGATTTATTTGTTTACAATGGTTAAAATGTAACATTAGGTGATCTAATTACAATACAACTTCTATTGCAGATGTTCAGATCTATATTATGCTCATTCAAATCCTTTGATCAATATATCAATTATGTTTCAAAAATATTTAGTAACTTACTATCTCTTGGTTATAGCATTTTGATGCTCGATAATCTTTGTAGTTCGATTCTTCTTAACCAGTCTAATCAGGCATGCATGAAGCTTTGTTCACGCGATATCTCTGCAGCCTCCTTCTAGCATACATAAAAAATTAAATCACTGCCTCTTAAATAGACAAGTAAACCATTTTAATTTCATCCATTATATTTTTCCATTTATTCTCCTTCATTGATTTTGTCACTTAAACCTTCCCTCACTAATGTGTCAGTAACACGTTTTATTTCCATCCTCTAGATCTTCGTCAAATTTTGTTAGCCATTCATAACAAACTTTATCTCCAACTCTGACAATGAGGTACTTTCCAGCTCATCAATTTATATCAGCTAAACTGATCATTTGGTTCCTTCTTCATGCTTGGTTAACAAAGAAATGCATTGGTGCAAACAAGCTTAATTAGTACTATCACTCAGTATACACTACACTGCTTGGTGTATACTGAAATGCTTCTTTAACCGACCACACTGCCTTGTGAATTTTTGCTCTTTTCTTCATCATAGATTATTGCAACATAATCAAGTCAATAACATAAGGTCATAGACTCATCAATAAGTTACCCAATGTATTCCTTATCCTCATCTATTATATCCATCTTCCTCATGTAGATATATATGTTCTTTATCTCTTTTTCTCCTTTCTACAGATGTTTAGGTATTTGTAACTTACAAGATAAGTACTGTCAAAACAAGTTGACATCAATGACAACATATTACTGATTTAATCATCTTACATATCTAATCAGCAACTCAATGATCTCTAATCACTATTCTTGAAGTCATGCAGTTTATTCATATCAATTGTAGTTCATCAATCTCTCCCTTTGTCATTGATGGAAACATAAGCAATATGAAATATGCCATACACATACCAAACATGTATTCTACAACTATACAAACAAATTCTATAACTTTGTAAGCTCTATTTAGCTTTGATTTAATGTGTTTAATTACTACATTACAACAATCACATATCCAGACATTCTTCAACAAATTTGTTCTTTTCATCTCCTTTTTTCTCCCTATTCTCAATAACAAGTCTTCAATACTTTTTCAGTTCATCTCTCCTTTAGATATATGTATCATGATATCCGTCCATAAGATTTCTCTCCCTTTCATTAGAAAATATTTCATTAAATTCTCTCCCTTTGACAGAAATGCCAAAGAATAATATAAACATACAGCTCTATAGTAGCTAATTGACTCACTATTGTTCGGTGCATTCTTTGTATCTTTGTATACTGATATGCAAATTTGTACCAGTTCTTCAAACCTTTCACAACCTTAAACAGAGTCCAAAGTGTGAACTATGCTACATCAACGTGAATGGTCTTCTCATAAGATTAGGTTGATGCAACCTCCAAATCACATTAGTGACTGGTAGACAGGGGACGAACCCCAAGTATAGTCCTCAAATATTCAAAAGTTTCCTTCGGTAGAGGCTTTGTAAAAATATCAGCAAGTTGTTCTTTTGATGTAACATACTCCAATCTGACTTGCTTCTCCTGTACTTGTTCTCTTAAGTAGTGATACTTAATAGATATGTGCTTCTTTTTTTTAGTGCATCACTGGATTCTTTGAAATATTAATTGCACTAGTGTTGTCACAATATAATCACTGGATTAGTGATTACCTCATTCATTCCTTCCAACACTTGCTTGATGTAAGAAATATTTGAATAGTTTGTAGAAGCAAAAACATATTATACTTCGGTAGTGGACTGAGAAATACAAGGTTGTTTCTTACTTGTCCATGTAACAAGTCTTTCACCAAAGAAAAATGCTCCTCCGATGGTACTCTTTCTATCATCTATATTTCCAGTCTAGTCTGTGTCAGTGTAGACTTTGAGTTAAAACTTTCCTTCCTTTGGATACCATAAACCATAATCCTCTATTTTCTTTAGGTATCTCAAGATTCTCTTTGTAGCAACCATGTGTGACTCCCTAGGATTTGCAGAAAATCTAGCAACTATCCCAACAACATGTGCTATATCTATTATACTATGAACTACATACATCAACTTACCAATCATGGATCGCTACAATGTCTAGTTTACCTCTGTAGTTTCATCATTTTTGGTCAGTTTACATCTGGTAGCCATCGGTGTTCCAATAGGTTTAGCATCTTTCATACCAAATGTTTTCAATACCTCCTTTATGTAATTGGATTGTGTGATGAATATTCCATCATTCTGCTAAATAACCTGTAAGCCTAGAAAGAACTTAATCTCTCCAAACATAGACATTTCAAATTTTCTTCTCATTTCATCAGGAAATGATTTACAGATGTGATCTTGTCCTCCAAAAATTATGTCATCCACAAATATTTCAGCAATTAAGATAGTATCATCTGAATTTCCTTTCATATATAGATTTCTATTCTCACTTTTCTAACAAAACCAATACTCAACAAATAATTATGCAGCCTTTCATACAAGGCTCTCGATACTTGCTTCAAACCATATAAATCTTTGTGTAATCTACATACCATATCCTTCTTGTCTGGATCCACAAACCCTTCTGGTTGTTCTATGTAGACTTCTTCTTCAAGTATCCCATTCAGAAAAGAAGATTTAACATCCATTTGGTAAACTTTGAACTTTTTGTGTGTAGCATATGCAAGTAACATTCTAACTCCTTCTAATCTAGCAATAGGTACAAAAGTTTAACCATAATCTATTCCTTCCTCCTGTGCATATCCCTTACATACTAATCTAGCTTTATTTCTTCTTACCTCTCCATTCTCATTAAGTTTGAATTTGAATATCCATTTAGTATCGATAACATTCTTATCCTTAGGTCTAGGTACTAAAGTCCATGTCTTTTTTTTCTCTATATGTTCTATTTCTTCTTTCATTGCATTTACCCATTCATCATTTTCCAGTGCAACTTTTACATTCTTCAATTCATATTCATAAACTAAACATGTACCTTGTCTCATCTTACTCCTTGTCATCATGCCAGCTTGTCGATCTCCAATGATTTGGATCTTAGGATCATGTCTTCTAACAAATCTTGCTAGTACTTGATCTCTTCTTTGTTGTTCATCCTGTGCAGGTTCATTTGCTTGCTCGGTAGGTCCTTCCTGCTCATCATTTTTTCTTTCTTGTTCCTCGGTATTGTTTTCTTATTGAATGGTTGTCATAGTTTGCGGCTTTGGTAGATACTCTAGTTGTTCAATGTAAGTGAATCTACTGTATTCTTTTGGTTCCCTTGTGCTTTCCTCTACATTCTTATCATCAAACTCATGAACCCTGACATTAGCACTTCCAATCATTTTATTAGTAACTTTGTTTAGACACTTGTATACTTTTCTTTTAGTGGAATATCCTAGAAATATCCCTTCATCACCTTTTGAGTCAAACTTTCCATTTCTTTCATCTTTCAGATTAAAGCATTTACTTCCAAAAATTCTAAAATAACTTACAGTGGGTTTGTGACCAAACCATAACTCATAGGGTGTTTTGTTATCATCCTTCTTCAATTGTACTCAGTTTAGAACATAAACAGTTGTGCTAACTACCTCTCTCCAGTATGTCTGAGATACATTCTTGTCTATCATTAATGTCCTTGTGCAATCAACAATTGACCTATTCCTCCTTTCAACAATTCCATTTTGTTGAGGTGTCCTTAGTGTAGAGACCTATCTTTTTATACCATGCTCATTATAAAAGTTAGTAAATTCATCAGAAATAAATTTACCACCTCTGTCAGATCTCAAGCATTTCAATTCCTTACTAGTCTCTTTCTCTACCTTTACTTTATACCACTTGAACATCTTAAATGCCTCTGATTTTTCCTACAAGAACATGACAGACATTAATCTAGTGTAATCATCAACAAAAAGAATGAAATATCTATCTCCATAGTAACTCTATGTTCTCATGGGACCACATAGGTCGGTGTGAACTAACTCAAGTATTTTCTTTGTTGAATAATATTTTCTTTTGAAACTATATTTTGTCATTTTACCTTTCTGACATTCATGACACATAACATGATCAGGCTTTGTTAAGTTAGGTAGACCTCTAACCTTTTTCTTTTTACTGATCTTAATCATGTTATCAAAATTCACATGACATAACCTTTTATGCCACAACCATGCATCCTCATTTTTCATCATTAAATAGGAAGACTCACCA
Organism: Chamaecyparis obtusa; assembly: GCA_027943335.1. Taxonomy (NCBI): domain Eukaryota; kingdom Viridiplantae; phylum Streptophyta; class Pinopsida; order Cupressales; family Cupressaceae; genus Chamaecyparis; species Chamaecyparis obtusa. The sequence continues at coordinate 2,704,689 of BSBK01002287.1, read as the reverse complement.
TTTTCAAGATAAAACAAATTACCTTTCGATTGTGCTCCTGTTCCAACAAGTTTTCCTCCATCATCAAATATATTTAGCTTCTTCCTCTCAAAAGCAACTCGGTGACCAGAATTGTTCATCCGTGTCACACTTAGCAAACTATACTTTATTCCTTCTACCCAATAAGCATTATCATATTGGATTCTATCATTTATTAGTAAGGATCCCTTTCCTCTAACCATACAAGGTGTATCATTACCTATTTTTACAGATCATCCTTTATATTTCTCAAGATGATCAAAATTTTCTTCATCACCAGTCATGTGATGTGTACAGCCACTATCTATGATCCTTGTATCATTTTTATAAACTTTAGAAATTAGTGTTGTTTCTACATACCTCTCTTCTTCCTAAGAATCATCCTTCATCACAACAAATACTACTTCACAGTCATCATCAAAATCAGTGATAGTATCATTATCTTCAAAAATGTAACATGCCTTTTTACCTTTATCATTGTTGTCTCGATTGTCTCTATTGTAGTGTTGGTAACTTCTATTGTTTCTTCTCCCATAGCTTCTTTCACTAGATCGGTCTTTGTTTTTGTCATCTTCCTTCCTATTAGTACATCTAGCAGCAATCTGACCAACTTCTTTTCAATTAAAGCATGCTAAAGGTAATTTACCCTTATATCTACCTTTACCTTTAGGTAATCTTCTGGCCATAAGAGCTTCAAGTTCATCAAGCTCATTATCAGTATTGCTATCATTATCATCATGTCTACCACTAGACTTACCAATCTTTAGAGAAGTCATAAAAGCAGATTCAACAATTGGTACAACACTATTATCATAGTTGTTAAGCTCAAATGTAGTTAGCTTACCAATCAGGTTATCAAGAGTGAGAGTATTACCAAGTGGAGATCTCATTTCATAAATTGTAGATACTCTGATTGCATAAACCGGTAATAAGGTTTTGAAATTTTTTCTTACCACTATGTCTTCTTCAATAACACCATCAGATCCTCTTATTGCATTAACAACTTCCTTTATTTAGTTTGTATACTGCACTATGTTTTCACCTTCTTTCATCTTCATATCATCGAATCTTCCTCTTAAACTTTCAACTCTTTCTCTTTTGACATTATCATCACCACTATAAACTTGAGCAAGTTTATCCCACATTTTCTTACTAGTAGTACAGTCCTTGACATCTGTTAGAGTAGCAGCAATCTCCAGCATAGTGACATTATGCTCATGTCTATCTCTTAACTGATCAAGGGTCAAGGGACCATTGGGCGGTGCAAGGTAGCCATTTTCCATTAGAGTGAGGGTAGAATTCCCAATTCTAGATACATGCAGCTTCATTTGACTTCACCATGTTGTGAAGTTATCCTTGTTTAGCTTTGGCACTTCCCTCTTATACAGTTTGTGATCTTTGTGTTGAACTCCTTAAAACGCTGTTCCAAGCCACCAATATGCTCTGATACCAATTTTTAGAATAACTGAGAGTGGGGTGAAACAGTTATCCACAGTCTCAAATACAAAATGTATATCCAAAATAATTTAATCAAACTTCTGCAGCTCGGTAACATAAAATAGTAAACTGTTTGTGCTTTTACCAATTACCAGTTAATAACTTATAGAAATTATTGATCAAATCAAATATGCAACATGTAAAGTATGATAACCAACAATCATCACAGTCAACACATAACACAAAAGATTTAACGTGGAAACCCTATAAAGGGAAAAACCACCTGGGACCGACAACCCAAAATATTGTTCACTCTTCTGAAGTGAGCTTGGTGAAGAGCCAACCCTGTTAAAGGTTACAAAACACACTATAAGGCATGACCTTGTTAGAGGTTTTAAGACCAATAATTATTGTCCAACCAACATTCACTATGGGGTTAAAAGGATAACAATGTCCATTCTATGAATGACATCAAGACTTTCCTAGTCCACTCAATTAAGAGATTTATCTATTTACAATGGTTAAAATGTAACAGTAGGTGATTTGATTACAATACAACTTCTATTGCAGATGTTCAGATCTATATTATGCTCATTAAAATCCTCTAATCAATATATCAATTATGTTTCAACAAGATTCAGTAACTTACTATCTCTTGATTATAGCTTTCTGACGCTTGGTAATCTCTGCAGTTCAGTTCTCCTTAACCAATCTGATCGGGCATGCATGAATCTTTATTCACATGATATCTCTCTTCCAGCATACATAAATAGTGAAATCACTATCTATTAAATAGACAAGTAAACTATTTTAATTTCATCCATCAGATTTTTTCGCTTATTCTCCTTCATTGATTTTACCACTTAAACCTTCCTCGGTTGATGTGTCAATAACACATTTTATTTCCATACTTTAGATCTTCAAAAAAAAAATTAGCCGTAGATCTTCATAACAAACTCTATCTCTAGCTCTGATATTGAGGTACTTTCCAGCTCATCAATTTATATCAACTAAACTGATCATTTGGTTCCTTCTTCATGCTCAGTTAACAAAGAAATGTGTTGGTGCAAACAAGCTCAATTAGTATTGTCGCTTGATATACACTACACTACTCGGTGTATATTAAAATGCTTCTTTAACTGACCACATTACCTTGTGCATTTTTTCTCTGTTCTTCATCATAGATGAATGCAACATAATTGAGTCAATAACATAAGGTCATAGACTCATCAATAAGTTACCCAATGTATTCCTTATCCTCATTTGTTATATCCATCTTTCTCATGTAGATATATCTGTTCTTTATCTCTTTTTCTCCTTTCTACAGATGTTTAGGTATTTGTAACTTACAAGATAAGTACTGTCAAAACTAGTTGACATCAATGACAACATATTAACCATGCAGTTTATTCAAATCAGTTGTAGTTCATCACCTACAATTGCAATAGAAGTTGTATTGTAATCAGATCACCTACTGTTACATTTTAACCATTGTAAACAAATAAATCCCTTAATTGAGTGGACTAGGAAAGTCTTGTATGTCATTCATAGAATGTACATTGTTATCCTATCAACCCCATAGTGAATGTTGGTTAGATGATAACTGTTGGTCTTAAATCCTCTAATAAGGTCACACCTTACAGTGTATTTTATAACCTTTAACAGGGTTGGCTCTTCACCGAGCTCACTTCAGAAGAGTGAACAATATGTTGGGTTGCCTACATTTATACAAGAGTCTACTGAACTGATTCGACCTTCAGATCCATAATCAATGGAAGTAACGGTCAGATCTAGGACCACATGCTTCCCAATGATGGATTACAGCATAAAATCCACAACCCAAAATAAATGCACAAGTTAGCCTCAACAGAAACTAAAATAAACTCGTAGGTAAGCAAGGATGAGCGAGCAACAGATAAGCAATGCCGAGCACTAGTGGAACAACTGACCGTCCAAGAGAAAATTGACCAAGCTCGGTAACCAAAGGAAACTGACCAACACCGAACCAACTCAATCAAAGAAAGAATCGAGCATCACAAACAAACTTCAAATGTTTTTGGTGACATGGGATCGCCAAGGACCCGAGATGCTCCTATATCAGACACCTGGGGTTATTTGAGAATGATTCTCTGAATCATGAAGTTGATGCAACCCAAGCTAAATCCAACTTAGATTATGAAATCCATGAACTGTCTTCAATCAGTCTATTCTTCCATTTTACCAAATATTCCATATATTATTTATCTCTTGTACTCTTGCCAACTCTCTACTCCAAAATGTGTTCAATCTCTTCATTCTACTTCTCAAGATAATCTGTCAGTACTATCATTTCTTCATCTGACTCATGGTACTCATATAAATCAACAATATTGAATATAGGTGATATATCCATATCATCAGGTAACTCAATCTTATAGGCATTTCCACTATCAAATTTCCTCAAGATCTTGCAAGGTCCAAACTTCTTCATGTTCATCTTCCCATAAATTCCAACAGGAAATCTTCCTTTCTTCAAATGAACCATTACTTCATCACAAACATCAAAAGTCTTATGTCTTCTTGATCTATCAGCTTTGTCTTTATATTTTTGATTACTCATTTCCAGCTTGTGTTTCTCATCTTCATGCAATGTTTTCATCTACTCAGCAAACTTTACTCCTTCAACACTTCTTTTTCTTTCATCAGCAATGTCTCTCAAATCAGATATACCTCTCGATTGTATGACATTTACAATCTCAAAAGGTGTATTTCCAGTACTTCTATTTATTGAATTATTGTATGAAAACACTGCTTGTGCCAATACATAATCCCAATTACCTAGTTTGTCTCCAACTAAACATCTCAAAAGATTACCCAAACTTATGTTCACAACTTCAATCTGTCCATCCGTTTGTGGATGAAATGTAGAACTATATTTTAACTTAGTGACAAACTTCTTCCAAAGGGTCTTCCAAAAGTATGCAACAAATTTACTATCTCGGTCAGAGATAATACTCCTCGATAATCCATGCAATCTGACAATTTTCTTAAAGAAAAGATCTACTACATGTATTGTATCTAATGTCTTTCTACAAGGTATAAAATGTGCCATTTTAGAAAATTTATCCACAACAACAAATATAGAATCATTACCTCGTGTTGTCTTCAGTAAGCCAAGAACAAAATCCATACTGATGTCAATCCAAGGTTTCTCGGGGACAACAATCGGTGTATACATTCTAGTGTTCTTGCTCACTCCTTTTGCAACTTGACAAACTCCACAACTTTTCACAAATTTATAAACATCTTTATGCAACTGAGGCCAAAAGTATTTCTTGTTAAGAAAATTCAATGTGTTATCAATGCCAAATTGTCCAACCAAACCACTACTATGTTTCTCCTTTATCAAATTATTTATCATTGGTCCTCTCAGTATACACAACAGAATACCTTTAAACAACATACCTTCCTACATAAAATATTCATCCCATTTATAAGTTTGTTGATCTTGAATAGGTGCTCTGCACTTTCTCGATGGCTCAGAAAAATCAAGATCACTTTCATACAAATCCTTCATCTCATCAAAACCAAGAACTTCAATTTCGATCTCGGTCATCAAAGATCTTCTTCTACTCAATGCATCAACAACTTGGTTAGTGACTCCACTCTTATGTTTTATCACAAATGTGTAACTCTACAAATACTCAACCCATTTCATGTGTCTCTGATTCAACTTATTCTAACTACCCAAATACTGTAAAGCCTTATGATCAGTATACAACACAAATTCACTCGGTATTAAATAATATCTTTATTTCTTCAGTGCTTGCACAATAGCATAGAATTCTTGATCATACACATAATATTTTCTTTTTGCATCATTCAAATTTTCACTAAACAAAGCAACATGTTTACCTTCTTGACTCAACACAGCTCCAATTGCACTACCACTTGCATCACATTCCACTTGAAATACCTTATTGAAATCAAGCAATGCCAAAATAGGTAATTCAGCAACCTTCTACTTCAGAGTCTTAAAAATTTTATCAACTCCATGTGTCCACTTGAATTCTCTTTTGTCTTCTCTAATAGTCTCAGTCATAGCATTAAAAATTGAACTAAAATTTGTTATGAACTTTTGGTAAAAACTTGCCAAACCATGAAATGATCTTACCTCTCTAGCATTCTCAAGTATAGGCCAATTCAAAATAGCTTCAACCTTTTCAGGATCCATCTTCAAACCATCATCTAAAATCACAAATCCCAAATACACAATCTCCTCTTTCATGAATGAACACTTTTTCAGATTTATCAGCAACTTTTCTTCTTTCAATCTTTGTAAAACTTGTGTAACATGTAACAAATGTTCTTCTCTAGTCTTACTAAATATCATAATGTCATCCAAATATACGTTCACAAACTTACCCAATAATTTCTTCAAAACTTCATTCATCAACCTGATGAAAGTACTCGGTGCATTAGTTAAACCAAAAGGCATAACCAACAACTCATACAAACCTTCTTTTGTCTTCAAAGAAGTCTTCCACTCATCACCTTCTTTGATTATGATCTGATGATACCTACTTTTCAAATCAAAATTGGTATAGGAAACCTATATTTCACTATTATCTTGTTGATTTCTCTAGAATCAGTACACATTCACAATTCTCCATTCTTCTTAGGTGCCAATACAGTAGGTACCACACAAGGACTCAAACTTTCTCTGATCAAACCTTTCTCCAATAATTCTTGAATCTATCGGTTCAATTCTTGATTCTCGGTATGTGTTAACCGATGAGGTGCCTTATTCGGTAAACTAGCTCCAGGGATTAGATCCATGCAATGATCAATGCTTCTCTTTGATGGAAAACCATCAGCTACATTATCAAAAATGATATCTTTGTACTCGGTGAGCAACTTATCAATCTCCTCAGGGACAATAGTGTACTTATGCAATCTCCCATCATATATAGCATGCCTATCATATTTTCAAGGTCTACCCAACAAAATATGACAACAATCCATAGGCATGATATCACAAAACATCTTATCATAGTACTTTCCAATTTTCAAATTCACATAACATTGTTCACTTACCAAGAGTGTCTGCTCATCTTTGATCCATGAGATATGATAGGGCTTTGGATGTTTCAACCTTTCCAACTACAACTTTGTGACCATTTCCTCAGATGCTAGATTATCTGAGCTACCACTGTCAATGATTACATTCCAAACTTTTTTAGAAACTCTACATCTGGTCTTGAACAAACTTTTCCTTACCGGATCTTCCTTTTTACTTTCATTCCACAATGCTCTTCTTACCATCAAATTACTTTCCTTCTGAGGTTCATTTGGTGACTCTTCTTGCACCAAAGCATTTCTACTGCTACCGACCTTCTTACTTACATGTGCACACTCAAATGATCTATGCCCTTCTCCATAATTGTAACAAGTTCCTTAGAAACCACCTCTATTATAACCACCTCGATAGTTACTGCCTTTGTCTCTAGATGAACTTTCACCTTTCCATTATGTCTTGCCTTTGTCCTAATTTGTCTTTTCAGGTTTAGATCTACTATTTTCTCCTTGAGATCTACCTCTTCCTCTAGGGAATCTACCACCTCTACCTCTCTATCTCTTCTCATGTCTTTTGTTCAATTTCTCCTTAGCTTTCAATGTAAATTGATAACTTTTTGACCATTTCCTCAAATGGAAAATTCTCTGAGCTACCACTATCAATGATTACCTTCCAAACTTTGTCAGAAACTCTACATCTGGTCTTGAACAAACTTTTCCTTGCTGGATCTTCCTTTTTACTTTCATTCCACAATTCTCTTCTTACCATCAAATTACTTTCCTTCTAAGGTTCATTCAGTGACTCTTCTTGCACCAAATCATTTCTGATGCTACCAACCTTCTTACTTGCATGTGTACACTCAAATGATCTATGCCCTTCTTCTCCACAATTGTAACAAGTTCCTCAGAAACCACCTCTATTATAACCACCTTAGTAGTTACTGCCTCTGCCTCTAGATGAACTTTCACCTTTCCATTATGTCTTGCCTTTGTCCTGATTTATCTTTTCAGGTTCTATTATTTTCTCCTTGAGATCTACCTCTTCCTCTAGGGAATCTACCACCTCTACCTCTCTATCTCTGCTCATGTCTTTTGTTCAATTTTATCCTCAGCTTTCAATGTAAATTGATAAGCCTCTTCAATGTTCTCCAACTTGACCATGTTGATCTCCTCTTGGATGGAAACCCTCAAACCATTCAGGTATCTAGAAATTCTTTCCACATCATCTTCATCATGTCTAGATCTGATATCTAATCTATATAATTCCTCAATATATTCTTTTACTGAGCTATCTTTCTACCTTAAACTTTGTATTCAATGAACTAGGTTAATTTGATAATCACAAGGTAAGAACTTTCCTTTGAATTTATTCACCATTTTATTCCATACCTTGATTTTGTCTTTTTCTTTGCTCTTTCTATCTAATTGTAGATGTTCCCACCATAAGGATGCATGACTTTTCAACTTTGTGCTTGCAATCTTCACCTTCTTCTCTTCAGGTATGTTTTCATACTCAAAATACTTTTCCATTTATGTGATCCAGTACACCAATTCATCAGAATCCAATTTACCACTATACTTAGGAGGATTGAAATGTGGTGTAGGCTTCAAAATTTTCAAAGCCTAAAGAAATCTTTCCTCACCCTAATCCATCATAGGTGCAAGTTCCACATTTGGTTGTTCTTCCTCAACTTCATCATCACTCACATCTTCAAGATGTCTTCCTCTTCTCTGGGTTGTTTCAACAGCTTCTAACCTAGCAGCAAGTTGTCTCAACATGTCTTCCAATCTTGGATCCACATCTCGCCTCCCACCAACTATCTTGAAAACCCTCTGCAATTGTAGGTCAAATTGCAATCTGCTACCCCACAAAAAATCAACTAGGGTTTCACAAGAAGGAACCCTCAAACCTAGGTTCACAAACATAGATCAAGATCTAACCTCACTCTGATATGACCTGATGCAAGAGAGGATGTTAGGGGCCAAGTAATGGCTCACCCTAACCTAATCCACCTTGCTCAAACACATGCAGAAGAAAACAAAAACACACTGAGAGGGAGAATAGCAAGATCATTCATATATTACTTGAAATAATTTTATACATGTCGGGTTGTAAGGCCTTTCTGGTTAGGGCCAGATATTATAATGAATTACAAAAGTCCACAAACATGCGAGGATGTGTCCAAATCTCACTAATATTCTCTACCCTATCTTCCAACTCCACTACCTCCCTAAACTATAACCAAACAACTACATTTATACAAGAGTCTCTTGAACAAAGTTAGCCTTCAGATCCATAATCAACAGAAGTAACAGTTAGATTTGGGACCACATGCTTCCCAATGATGGATTACAACATAAAATCTATGACCCAAAATAAATGCACAAGTCAACCTCAACAGAAACTAAAATAAACCTGTCAGTAAGCAAGGATGATCAAGCAATAGACAAGCAATGCCGAGCGCCAGTGAAACAATCGATTGCCCATGAAAAAACTGACCAAGCTTGGTAACCAAAGGAAACTGACCAACACCAAACCAACTCGATCAAAGAAAGAACCGAGCAACAGAGACAAACTTCAAAAAAAAAATTGGTGACACAGGATTGCCAAGGACCCAAGATGCTCCTGCATCAGTTGTTTATGATGCTATGAGCCCTAGAAACATCCTTATTGTATAATTTTACCCCTTTATTAATATGAAAGTTGAATAATTTGTTGACCCCTTTAGGTAGGTGGAAGACATCCTCAATGTTGTCTGGCCTTAGGTCCAAGACTACTTCACCAATACTGTTCTTCACCATTCGCTCATCAGGTACATAGTGGTTGGCTAGAGTGTTAATCAGACTAGATGACAAAATGGAAATTGGATGAGCTATTGCATTCACCAAAGAGTAGTGTACCAAGGAAGTGTAATCTTCTGACCATCCCACTAGTTGGGCACACTTTGTTAAGTAATCATTCTAGCTTACATTTCCAATATCTATGTTTGTGATGTCTGCATGCAGGTTAGTCACCTTTGAGGGTGGATGGTACCCCTTGAACTAATATTTCATGGCTGGTGATGCTATGACTTTCTCAATCATTTCTACAAAAAGGATAAGACTTGAATCAGTAACATGAGAGGAAAATCTCATAAAAACATAGAATTTTGACAAACCAAGGCTAAAAGACCTTTTTCAGCCTTTCGAGGGTATGGGACCTCCGAAAGGTCTAAAATGCCAAAAATGTGAAAACAAGACATTAACACTACTCCCTTTTTGGTCTTTCGGTGAATCAGAGATGTGAAGTCTTCATAGGCCAAAACCTCTGAATCGCTGAAAAAAATCCCTTGATGTTCATTTTGCCAGTCTATGCTGATTTTGGCAAGTCGGAGAACAAAAATCTTTAGTGTGCAACAAGCCTAAAAGGCCAAAATGGGCATTTGAGCGTTGGTTGAAAACTTAGGTCCTAGTTTCAGCAATTCAGATGCTTGGATGTTTCGATGTGTGACAACATCAAAATGCTGAAATAGGCCGAGCACTTAGGGAATTTCCAAGGTTTTGAAAGCTTTGAAAATTTCAGACCATGAAGGTCTGAAACTAGGGTCTGGTCTATCAAACTCAAAAGTGAGTCTAACGATGATTTTGACCACAAAATCACCAAAGGGATGAGAGGGGACTACCTCATGACCCCCAAGGCCTAACTAGGCCTAACAACACACCCTAACCCTAAGTGATAGGCCGAAAAAGCCAAAAACTACAAAACCCTAACCTACGACCAAAAGAAAACAAAAGAAACGAAGGAAAGAGAGGAGAAGGGACACACCAACCTCGAAAAAAAATGAAGGCTTGAAGATGACAAGCTAGACCGAGACAATGAGAAAGAAGCGAAGGTGCGCGAAGAAGCTTCGAAAACATGACAGGCGAGAGCATAAAAATGATTTTGAAAAAACCTGTTATGCCTTATATAGGTGATTATAGCGGCTGATGTCAGTACCCCATCGATCATCCTTTCAGCCTTTTAGGGGTGTCAGACCTCTGAAAGGCCAAAACTCTGAAAGGCTAACTCCCTTTTGGGGAGTCAGACCTCTGAAATTTTGAAAAAAAAAATGCCAAGGCCAAAAATGCATAATGAAAAATAGATTGTTGCCTGAACTCTTCACCCTTTCAGACTTTTTCACTTTTGGACATCTGATCGTGTGAAAGTCTGACAAGACCAAAAATAAAGAAAACAAAGAAAAACACAAAAAATAAAAGGACAACAAGCAAGAAACCAAAAGAGAAGAAAAAAATAGAAGGGGGGGCCCTAAAGCCAAAAGGATAAAAGGGGAGCGTGGTTGTGGGACCACAACAGGCATCTTTCTTGATTTCTATATTTTGATAACAATCATACATTCTCTCTTGTATGTGAAACTTTTCATCTATCTTCACATTATTTCTTTCAATTATATTTCTCAATATCAGATTAAAACATTTGTAAGAATTTCTTTTAGTAGAATAACCAAGAAAAATTCCTTCATCACTTCTAGCATCAATTTTCCCTCTCTTTTAATATAGAATTTACTTCCAAATATTCTAAAATATTTTATAGTAGGAGTATGATTAAACCACAGTTCATAAGGAGTATTACTTGTACCTTCTAGTAACATTGTCCTAGAAACATCCAATATTGTTTTGTTTCTTTGCTCTGCTATCCCATTCTTCTGCGGAGTCCTAGGAGAAGATGCATGTTTTGTATTCCATGATCTTTGCAATATAAAATCAATAGATCTAAAGTAAATTCTCCACCTCTACCTGATCTTAAAAATTTTATCTTTAAGCCTGATTCATTCTCTACTTTTTCTTTGAATAACTTGAATTTGTCAAATGCTTCTGATTTCTCTTTCAAGTAAGTGATCCACATCATTCTAGAAAAGTCATCAACAAAAATTGTAAAGTACCTTTCACCATAGTAATATCTTATCCTTGTAGGTCCACGTAGGTCTGTATGTATCAGATCCAACTTCCCTTTTTCTATATATGATTTACTTTTATAACTACTTCTAGTCTTCTTTCCTATAACATATTCTCTACACATAGTGTTAGATGGTTTAAAAATTTTAGGTAGGTCTCTCACTGCATTAGTCAAGCTTGCCTTTACAATATTATCAAAATTAATATGACAAAACCTTATGTGCCATAACCAACTATCATCCATCTTCACAACAAAACAAGAAGCTTCAGATGTATTTAACTCAAATACATTACCCTTAGATTTAGTACCAGTTGCAATCAAATTTCTTGTCTTACTTCTGATAAATCATTTTCCATCAATGAATTTCAATTGATACCCTTTGTCCATCAACTTTCCAACACTCAACAAGTTATGCTTAAGTCCATCAACAAGTAGTACATTGTCAATATTATTATTTCCATCCAACAAAATAGATCCTACTCCTATGATAAGCTTAGGAACATTTTCTCTAAATCTTACAACACCCCCTTCATACTTCTTTCTAGTTTAACAAACTTGTTTTTATCTCCAGTCATATGATGTGAGAAACGGTTGTCTATAACCCATTCAAATTTCTTATCAACATGTGATAATAAAGCTTTTTCCTCATGTAATGGTTTTCATCTTTGATAGCAATAAATCCAATATCCTCATAATCACAATCATCACCAAAAATACCTTCACTAGCATAATAACATTCCTTTTCTTTTGAATACTTAGGTTTGAAAAACTTAGGTTTATGCTTTGGAACTCTTGTAGGACATCTAGATGCAAAGTGACCTATCTTATTACATGAGAAACATTTCAAAGGTAACTTTCCTTCAAATTTAGCCTTACCTCTCTTTTCTCTTCTAGCAATCAGGGCAACAAGTTCATATAGCTTTCTTTATTCTTCTTGTATTTGTTCCCATTCATTAGCATACTCACCAAGATCTTCTTCATATTACCACTGTTGGTGCTCACAATCTCAGATAATGCCTTTTTGTGTGTAGATGCCTTAAATGTTGTTTCAACTTTAGGTAAAGAATCTCCTATCTCTGCAGCCTCAAAGGTAGTTAGATTTTCAATCAACATCTCTCTGCTAAAGTTTTGAGTCAAAGGTATAATCTCTTATATAGATTGAACTTTGGTCTTGTAAACAGGTGTCAATGATCTAAGAATCATTAAAATGACTTATTCTTCTTCATAAGTGCCTCTAGAGTTTCTGATTCCAATCAAAACCTCAGTAAATCTCTGTACATAAGCCCTAATGTTTTCATCATCTTTCATTTTCAAATTCTCCATCTTTTTTTTTCCAATTTTGTAACTTTTCTTATGTAGTGAACTTGTCTCCTTCATATAGTGCTTCTAATCTTCCACAAATTTTGTGTGTCAAATCTAGGTCTTTCACCTCAATAAATTATTCTTCAGAAAGTGCATTGATCAGTGCTTCCCTTGCGACCATGTTATGTGAAAATGTCTTCTTTTCTTCATCACTAGCTTGATATAATTCATCCCCAGTCTTCATGGTTACCTCATTCTTTGTGATCAACTAGTAGTCAATACCCAAGCATAGAAAATATGTTCACGTCTTGTTCTTCCAACTGTCAAAGTTTTCAGGATCAAATTTTGGACTATCCTTCCTATAGAATGCCATCTCCAAGATTATCTCAAGCTGTTAAGCTTTCTCTCTAAGGACCAGTAGCTCTAATACCAATTTTTAGGAATAAAATTCCACCAATACAACTGAGAGGGGGTGTGAATCAGTTGTATGATAGATTATTAAACTTTGAACTTTTAATAGCAACAACACTAAATCAAATGATAATACAGTAAATGCCAACACAATAACACAATATTTTGTTGTGGAGGAAACCCTGTTAAAGATAAAACCCCAGTGGGGATTAGTACCCACAAATGATGTACTAAGAGTATTGTATCCATGTTAAAAGATATAGCCCTGTTAGGAGCTTATTAAAACATTATAGTACATAGTCCCTGTTAAAGGACAGACCCTATTAGGATTCAAATAAAATATTAGGATCACTTCTAAAAGAAGGTTATGTCCACCTTTAGAACTCACTGTTTGCAACACAAGTGTATGCAAGGAAATACACAATCCTTGTACTGTCTGATAGAAGCTATGTTTTCTTGATCAGTTCCAATAAAGTATAAACTATCCTCTAGTCTACATTTAGTAGATACAAGCTCACATCTTCCACATTCCTCTTTTACATCTAACTTTCATACTTCATACCTTTTCAAAAGAAAAGATCTTACATATATACTATATTACAAATAAATGATTAGGTCAGCCAATTAGGCTTTCCTAATATAAAAATAAATAAATAACCCTTTGCTAAGATACACATGGTATCTATAACAAGTATACAAGAATTATATTTCAACAATTAAGGCCTGACATCTGTAATCCATGCTCGCTATTCATAATACACACTACAATATTGAAGTCGGCCCCAAACAGCTCTCCTCTAGAACACATGCCACTGCTAACATCATTATGCTTCCCATGACTTTCTAAGATCACAAAATATTCCTTAATATGTTAGCTGATGTTCCTTAAGCTCGCATTTACTGAATCCACGTTGTTTGCAAGATACACTCAAAACTTAGAGACTAACTCTGTCAACTTCCACAGTCATAGTCCAGTAACAGTCTTCACCAAATCTTATGTAACTTAACCAATATGAATTATTACATCATACGATCTTAGATATAAGATCGCAATACTTCCCTATACACAAATCTATGTTCGCTTGTTCTGAATCATCTGTACTATATCTGTACACTGTAATAACTAGTTTGTTCTCTTCATAGAAATATATGTTGACATCAGTGACAAAACATGAATGACAATAGTATTGATTCCAACAACACTTGAAAAGATAATGTAGTGATTTAATATATTAAATGCATCAACAATATCCAACATTTTCAAGGAAACGCCTTGTAATAATTTTGTTCTTTGCCTCCTTATTCTATTGATTCCTTTCAAAAACTTGCCAATTCCTTTATCCAACCATTCCAAAACAATATTGGTCCCAAGATTTCTTTGACTGACCTCACACATTGTAAACAAGGTGTTAAAGAAAAAGTGACTAATTACATTTGTCAATTTTAGCATGTGCATGCTTAAATTTCTTTTCCTATTCATGATATTGATTTGCAACAAGGAAAATTTTAGTAGCAAATATTTTCCAATTGGTGAATGTTTCATGTTGTCGACCTAGAATTTGGTGAATAAACTATATCAATCTAGGTGACCACTTCGTTTGGACTTTATAAATGTTTGGTCCAATGCACAACCCAATTTCCCATTATTTTATGTAATTAATTGTATCTCTATCAAGATTTCACCAATAGAATCTAAGTTTTCAACATGGTAAATTTAATATTTTCACCTACACTTTTTGAGGTAGTCTTAATAGACAACAAAAATTCACCAATAGCCATATAAATATTTGTTGTCCAGGAGGACTCAATTCACCTGGCATTTTGCTAAAGCTTGTCTCAATTCACTCTAATTTTTTCCAACTCTATTATAATTACCAATTAATTAGATGGTCCATAATTGCCTCAAAAATTACACAAGATGTGTTATAGTTAAGCGGGATTCACCAAATATTTGTACACCATATAAAATTCCAACCGAATTTTCCAAATAAGGATTGATATAAATACATCCAAAGATCATATTTATCTCTACACAATTTGGTTGGTTCTAAGTAGTGAGCTCTCAATTCATATCAATGGTGAAATTTTAAACCATGAACAACCATTGTTGCTAACTGCATTGGTGACTGCCAGTGACATAAAGGTAAGTGATCATATTTTTGAAGTGTTATAATATTGTTCTGAATTCATCTATATCTATTTTCATTGTTGAGTTCATTCTTATTCAATGGGGACCTATCAATGGTCACTTGGGAGACCTCATACATTTAGATTGTAGTTCGTAGGGCCAATGAATCATATAGTCCATTATTACTTCTTGAACAAGTTGATATTTTTTATCAGCCTTTATTTCATTCAAGATGTCAAATAGGAAGAAGGGTAGGAATCTGGAATAGTGGGAAGGCCGAGAGAGGCTAGTAAAATACAAAACATTATCTTCGTACTTTCGAGTTGGAAAATATTATTGTAAAAAACAATAAGGTACATCATCAAAAGTGCAAGTAAAAGATTCACAACCTCCACTACATATTGAAGAAGGTGGAAAACTTGATATCTCATATCACAATGAACTTTCAAAGAATATTTTGTGGTAGATAACTAGGTTAGCTAGAATGATATAATCAACTTGGATGATAATGCCACATGTGATAATACATGCAAGGGGAAAAGAAAATACAAGTCAAAAAAGGATCAACCCAAATCAAGAAAGGATTGAGAGTGGGATATGTTAGCGAGGAATCTTCAACTTAAATGGGCATCAAAGTGTCCATTCATTGAGCCAGTGTAGAATCCAATTGAAGGTTAGCCTCCAATAGAATGGAGGTGTAAGATTTGCACTGGGAAATATAACAAGGAAAAGAGGTTGAGGCTAAAAACTGACACCATAGAAAATAATATGGGTAAAGTTTACGAAAACCAAATGATAGATGGAGTTGAACAATCAGTGATAAGATAAAAACAAAGGAGGAAAGTAAAAAATGTGAAGGATGTGAAATAATTTAATTTTTAGGATAAATTGCAGATGAAGCTTGCTGAAGTTAAAGCCTCTATTGAATCTTTTCTTGGAAAAGCAATGCAAGTAGAACAACTGGGAACATCTCTTCAATTAAGTGTTGTATTTTATATTTTGAGCAGAGTGTGTGCTATGATAGACTACCTACCAATGAGTAGTTTAATAAACTATTTGAAAGTTCCTAACTATCCTAACACTCACTAGTTAGTAAACAATGCATGGGAATGGGCAAGTTGCCTTTCTGAGGTTGAAAAAGAAGATGTAAAGGTAAAAATAAGAGAGTCAAACTTTATTGCATTGTCTTTAGATGAAGTTACAATAATAGATAATACTTCATCAGTATGCATGCATGTTTGTACTATACAAAATCATGCCTGCCAACCTCATCTACTATTTTTTTCTAAAATGAAAATTAGTGCGACAAGAAAAAAATTGTTTCAACTAGTAAAGAGTTTTTTAATTAAATATGGAGGTATGGATGAGGTGATGATTGCAGAAAAGTTGGTAGTTTTTGGAGCAGATGGAGCTTCATTAATGCAAGGTCACAAGAAAAGTCTCTCCATAAAGATGGAAACTTCTTGTGCACCCTACATCACTAGCATTGACTGCATGGCCCATAGGATGAATCTAGCTTTTGGAATTGTGAGCAAGCATGCTCCAATAAAAAAAATTGAACATTTAATCAGAGATTTCTATGCACACTTTGGTCAAAGTCCCAAATGATTTATGAAATTTCAACACTTTTCAGATGGAATAACCAATGGGAACAAGCTTCTTAAGGATAATGATACTAGATGGATCTCTTTGGATGGACCAACACATCAAATTTTTTTAGAATATCCATCCTTGATTGGACTATTTCATACAAATTGTGACAAAATAGAGAAAACAAAATTTCTTGACCTACTTCAAAGGTTAACTAATATAGAGACACTTTTAACTTTCGTAGCTCTTCTCCTTATGCTAGAGGAAATGAGAAATATTATGAAAAAAGCCCAGTAAAGAGCTATGTATATTGCATAATATAATAAGATACATAGGATGACATTAAGCACCCTTGATAATATCTATCAAAGTCAAGAAATAGTATCTGATGAAATTTTTTCTAAGTGGCACACACTCACGGATTTGAGCAATCCTAATAAATTTTATAGATCGGTGAAAATAGGGAGTTATGTGCATGTGTACGCAGAGTTGAGATACCAATGTACTACTTTTCTATGATTGAGATCAAGGAAGTAGGAAAGTTCCCTAAGAAGTGACTACCAAGTGTTACAAGGGAGGAGTCTAGAAAGACTATTGAGTCTTTTTTTCATGCTTTGCACTCCTCCCCTTTGACAAAATTTTCCATTCCTACTTTTTGAAATTTTGACTTATAAGCCTTAAAAAGAAAACTTTGTGCCTCGTTCTTTGCCTTAAAGATTTCATTATGGTTCAATTTTTTCAAAAGGAGTTCATAGAGGTTCACAAGGTTCACAAAGTTCATGTGGTTCAATGGTTTATTCAACACTTGTCATCTTTATCAGAATTGTTAAGTCCACAAGTGATGCAAGAGAATCCTTGGGCAATTGGAAATCCTATATCAACCAAAAATATGTTAGAGTTGGGTTTTGGCTTTCAATGTTGAAAGTGGCGATCTTGGTTTGATACATGAAATTCTCTATCATTTTTTGGTAGTTATTGGTTGAAAGATATGTCACTTCTCTAATGGACTCTGTGACTGAGTGTAGATGTTACTCTTTCGAATGAGCTCAGTGGATGAGTTTGTGCTCGGTAATTGCTTTGGGGTTCTTAGTGAAATATTACTATTTTGGTTCACTAATGAAATCAGTCTCAATTTTGGTGTCCTATAATTGAGTGACATGAGTATCTATTATATATTGCTCGGTTGATGTTTTGACATGCTTAGTGGTCTAGTTCACCAACGAGTTTATTTTGATCATTTTGGTTGGTCGACATGTGTATTTAATTTAGGTCACATTCCTTGTGATATGGATCAACCATTCGGATGCGTAAGGACCTAAATCTTGGTTTCTTCTTTCTTGTATGTGAATTTAATAACTTTTGCAAGTTGACATGAAGGACAACATAGTTTTCATGAGTTAATTGGAGCTTAATGTTATTTTATAATTTGTAATTTGTAAGGTTGACTTATGGCCATTTTGTATGAAAGGAGGGTATAGGTAGCATGGACAAGAAATGAAGTAGGTAGTAGGTAGTAGTTGGATCCTATGAGATCTTGTTGTATTTT
The DNA here is from genome assembly GCA_027943335.1 of Chamaecyparis obtusa. NCBI lineage: Eukaryota > Viridiplantae > Streptophyta > Pinopsida > Cupressales > Cupressaceae > Chamaecyparis > Chamaecyparis obtusa. The sequence continues at coordinate 2,686,269 of BSBK01002287.1, read as the reverse complement.
TTGGTGTATTGGTTATTGTTACCCTATTTACAACATGCAGGATGATGAACATAAATAGGAAAACATTGCATATAGGAATCCATTCAACACTACTTTTCAGGTGATGTTGATTAACATTTTATTATTGCATTCATATCAATTGTTATTGTACTCTAGTATTGATCACATTCAAATTTTTCAGATTCATAATTGATCATTACATTGTGCATTCAAATTGAATGTAATATACAAATGTTCTTTCATTTTTCATTTTTCATGTCAATAAAGAGTAAAAATTGTAGAATAGAAAGCATGATGGAAGTATGATTAGGGTCCCATGAATTGCCTTGGTCATCTACATATTGTTGGCTAGTTGTCTATCAGGTCCTCAGGTTTATTATCCATGTCTTCATGTCCTAGAGGTCTTTAGGTTTGTCCTACATCATGAGAATGGAAAATATGTTAGATCCAGTTGGATCTAAGCAATGCATGAAAACAAAACATCATACAACAATCAATCTTTCTGAGCTACATATCTATCTAGTATTTCAATGCAATAAGAAGATGTGCATCCACATAAAATGAAAAGTAGTATTAAAGGGACATGTTTTCATGAAACCTTTTACTATTTATGGTCATCATTATGCATGTTGTTTTTATATTTAAACCAGATATCTGAATTAAAGGGACTTAGTTCTTGTAGCTAAGAAACTTTTTTCAAAAATAGCAGGATCTTGTTAGGTTAGTGAACACCATTAGTTGACTGGTATTAATTCACAAATGTCACCATACTTGGCATTTTCACAAAACTGATGTTTTATTCATGTTCACTAACCTAACAAGATGAGTTTGATGTTGTTTCTAAGCTTGACAGTATGAACAAAAGTACAGTGCTCAATTGACTAGTTTTCATATCACAGTCAGAAGAAGATGATGCAGTGTCCAGTGCATTAAAAGATGTTACAACATGTGCTTATAAAGACAAACAATCCAAGTCATGTTCACTGTAATGAAGTATTATTCCTTTTCAAAGAATGAAAAAAGAATGTGCATGTCTGAATCATAATTATACAATGACCATGCTTTGTTATAGGTACATCAAAGAGAAACACCCATGTTGTATTTACAAAGTGACAATGTTGGGATTAGGAGAGACATGGTACTGAGAGGGGAGGGGTGAATCAATGCCCACAAAAACTTTCACTCTTAAACCTTTCAACCTTTAAATAGTAAACAGTAATAACCTTGCAAAATACCTTGTATCTCATGCATATTTCTTTCATCCATTCAACTTGTAAAAGTAAATAACATGAAATCAACAATATAACATTCCCATAACACAAGTATTTTGGTAACGCAGAAACCCTTGTTAGAAGTAAAAACTATGGTGGGGATGACACCCACAAATTCTTTACTACTGCAGATAGAAAAGGTTTGCTTGTTAGGGCTACAAGTTTTAATCACTTCTGGTGATCCTACCCTATTAGGAGTAACATATTAGATCAGCTAGATCTACCTAGTGATAGGATTTAAACAACACTACTTGAGTGTGCACTCGGTTAAGAGATTTACAAAAAGACTATCAAGTCTACTCTGTTAAGAGATTTTACCAAAACTCTATTACAATAATTAGAAAGCAATAGGTAACTATCTGTTATTGACAATTTAACTTGTCTGATATATATCTATGAAGTACTGTATAAATATCACCTTGTAGTGTGAAGTTCTCTACTCTAAACTACTCGGTTAGCCTGATCTGATTCTTCTTAATCCGATAAACTCTTAAATATGTTCTGCTCTGTTATGTCAACTGATACTCTTGAAGTTTGGCTAGGGCTTCAAGTTCTTCTCCATTCATACATTAGTTCACATCAAAAATGATGTAAAATACAAATATATAGCATACTGTTTACAAAATTAGGTTTCAACATCTTAGAGAAAACCCTAAGATCTACAATGTACAAAAATAACCTAGATCAAAATAATTACATAAGATCTTCATTGCATTAAATGGATATCTCAACAATAAATTCTCCTCGATCTTGGTAAAACATTTTTTGATTCTGTTGTAACCATTTGCATATATAAATGTGCCATTTCTAATTCCTATGCCATTTTTTGTGATCCTTGGTAAACATTATATAAACTGCTCAGTATTCATACTAATGCTCAGTGTTTACTGCTGCTTGGTATTGGTGTCTGATGCTTGATGTGAAGACTTAACCAGCTGGCTTGTAATGCTTGTAGTTACCAACTAGGTTCATATAAGTAACCGACCAATATCTTTGACTTCCTTTTGATACTAATGACAATCATTAATGCTCAATAGAGATAACAATCTCCCCCTTTGGCATTAGTATCAAAACCTTAATGTATACAGACAAAATTTCTCAAAAATATTTCCTTTCTCTGCCATATACATAATCAACAAAAAATTTATAAACTATAAACTCCCCCTCGGTGCATGCTCCCTATAATATGTAGTATGCTTAGCATCTATTTACATATTTGGCATATATATTATTATCCCCCTTTTTGATATTAATGCCAAATACAAAAATGTATACTTACAGCTTGTCAAAATTGTGCTTGTGGGTTTTTTGGAGTGATTCCAAGAGGTTCTCCCATTCCTCTTTCAAGTTGGTGAGAGCAAGTTTCTCAAGACCGACTTGTGCACGCATGTCAAAGATGTTATCCAACACTAAAATTTATGGTGTTGCAACAAGTTTCTTTGCTTTGACAATATATTTCTCAAAAAATTTCAAGTAGGGTAGGAGCTCGGTTTGCAATTCAATGACCTAATCACTGACTCTCTCTTCTTGTTTCCTAAGATCTGCTATCAACTGCCTGAGTTCTTGAACTCTAAGTATATGCTTTGCAATAGCTTGTGGCTCGGTTGTAGCTACTTGTGCACTTGCTTTGATTTTATTTTCAAACTATTTTATCTTTTCACTGATCTCAGCAGTGAAGATTTCCACAGTGCATAGCTTAAACAAGATTTGACAAATTAATTTTGTAATACACTAAATTTCGATTATTACCTCTGATAGCTTAACCTTGTTGATTTCCACTTCTTGGCTTATTCTTTTTGCAAGTTTATCTTGTATCTTTGACTCTGCCCTCTCTTCAATTCTCTTATTGGCATCAAAATTTGGGGCATTTATTCCTTCAACAAGAGTAGCAAGTTGGTCCATTATTGGAGTTTCCTCATCTATATGTACCTCAGGTATGACCTATTGTAAGATATCTCTTACATTTTCTAGTATTTCCTTTCTTTTGCATTCTTACCTCAACTTCTCTTGTGTTGCTTTCCTGGTGCATAACTCTCCATATTTTCTTAGTTCCTCAGGGCTAAGGGTCCTCAAGTCACACTCGGGTATCACAATGACTTCATCTAAGGTGATTGACCCTTTTCCTTTATTTTTCTTTTTCTTCTTCTTCTCAAGCTCTTTGGTAATTACCACAATAGCTTTGTCTTTTTCCTTTGGTGTATTCTGCCCAGTTGACACATTGTCATCCTTTTTGTGCTCCTCAGTAACCTATCTGTTGGTTGACTAAGACAAAGCCTCTGATGTTGTGTCGGGTGGGGTTGCCTTTGTTGCTTTGGGCTCTTCTTTCTCTTTTGTATCTAATTCAGTGGCCTCTTTTTCTTCAAGTTTATTTATCTATGCAGGAGGCTCATTTCTTTGTTCCCCTATTATGTCTTGTGGTTGCTTGAGGTTTGAGCCATTGGGTTGTTCCTTAGACATTATTTCAACTGCTTCTACAAGTACTGGAAGTTCACCTGGTAGTGATGTGAATGCACACTCAGTAACTTGTGCTTCATCATGTACAATTGTTGGTGCAATTTTCACATCCTCATCATTATCCCTATCATTAGGATCATCATTTGTGATGTCCTCAATGAGTACATCATTGTCATCCTTTTCTTTAATCTAGATCTCTGCAAGATTTGATGTATCCTGTGAACTATCATTTATTTCATGTACAATTGTTGTATCAATTACCTCGGTAAATGACACGTCTACTTCCATTGTCTCTTGTACAACATCATCCTCAATGAAAATTCCTTCACCTTTGGACTTGTGTCTCTTCTTAGACAAATTTTGAAATGCATTTTTCTCCTTTTTCTCTTTGACAACAAGAATTGATGTCTAGATGAGTTGACCAAACTCATCAAGATCTGCCAAGTTCTCATCTAATACTTTCATAGCTCAGTTATTTATTTTGAATCTCTGCACTGATGTTTCCATAAGTTCTTTTATCTCATCTAGAGATAGGTTCAGTGCTACCAATACTAAAAGTTGTTCTCTCATCTTTTTCTCAGTATCCAGTGCATATGACCATTTCTAGTTTATCCTTTCTTCAAGTGCCATTGGAAGTTGTGTAGTAAACTCTAATGGAACTTTTCTAAAGTGTATCATCATCTGAATGATAGCTTCCTCAATTTTATTTTGATCTTCATTTGACATACTATCTTTTAAGTTCCAGATCAAAAAGCTCTCCATTCTCAATTATATCTTCAGCAACCTCATCAATTGATCGTTCTTTGTTTCTTACTACCTTGAATTGACTTTGGTCATTTTCATTTTCTTCATCCTCAAGGTCTTCTTTACACCTTATCAACTTCCTTCTTTTATTTGGTGCTTCTACTACTATCGTAGATCCTTTCTTTACATAGGTCTTTGTTAATGTAGCAGCCTTACATTTTTCTATCTTTATAGCTACCTTCTTATGTGGTGGTGAAGCTACAGTTGATGACCTTGTGCATGCATCTGTCTACACTTGTAACTGTTTCTTCTTTGGAGAAGGGATAGGAGGAACCGATATAGATTCTTGTTCTTCTTTGGACTCAGTCTCCTCACTATCAAATGGTTTGTCAGCCAACATTAACTAACCTTCACTTGCAAGTTCAACTGGTGACTCCTGAGATGAGTCAGCTTCCTTCTCAAATTTCTCAATTAAAAACTTTTTCATTTTATTTTCTTTTCTTGTCATTTTACCGATGACCAAACCTATTTTTATTCTTGACTTAGCTTCTTCAAAGGTTCCAAACCTTGTGGCCTTCATGTCCTTCGGTAATGCTAGCAGTGCCTATATTGATTTCAATCTAAAATCATGATCCATCTCATATCCCATTGGTGCTAGCCATTTTATTCTTGGTTCAACTGCCTTAATCATAGTATGGTTGGTGTCCACTAAGAAACAAATGTCCATCTCATATTTTTTGACAAATGAACTCAGAATTCTTCTTCTTAAATTCATCTTTATCTTAAATTCCTCAAAATAACTATCTATTACATTTTTTGCATTATTTACCATGCCTTTCATGATATCAAAAATTTGTGATGTGACCGGTGTGTCGATAGGCCAAACTATGTGACCAACAGAGGGAATGAATTTCTATAGATAGAAAAACAAACATACTAGGAGTGATCCAAACTTACATGTGTTAGACTTCTATGTCCAAATGGTCTTCATATTTTCTCCAACCTATCTCAATAGTAGCTCGGCGAGGTCTATCTGGTGTCCCTTCTTGATCATTTTGTATGCCATGTTGACTGCACTACAAGGTACACTATTTTCTCAACTTGACTAAAAGATTTTGTACCCAATAACATGAGCTGCAAACTTAACTTCGGGATCCACAATTGATGCACTTTTTAGTGCTCTATTATCCCATGTTGCGCCAGTGTTTTTCTCAATCTTGGCTCATGGTGAACTTCTAAATACCTTGGCTTTATCAGTAGTAGGGTAGCCTGTAACCTTACTAATCATTCTTTTTGTAACCTTGATTGATCTGTCTAGCTAAAATGTGCCCTCATGATAGCAGCTCAACACAACCCTAATCCATTCATTCTTAAAATTCTTCAAGAAATTTAGGTCATTAGTAAGTCCAAGTGTTTCTACCAGTTTGTGCTCTGGTTTTAGCTTTATATGTCCATCACATAGTGCCTGGTACACAACATACATGTCGAAGTCTCTAATTTCCCCAATTTTGTAGTGTATGTATGCTCGTATGTCCTCTACCAATAAAACCCTAGGTGGGATGCTCAAAAAAGAACTTGCTAAATCCATTTTCAAAGCAACTTCAAGGTGTAACTTATAATTTGGTTCTTTATAGTTTGCTGACACAATGAGATTAACTTCTTCCTCTACAACCTTAGAAGAACTTGCAGTAGATGCCATTTCAACAAACTAGGTTTTCAGTAAATGTGAAGAATGTACTCTATAGGGTTTCAACTTACTCAGAAATGTTGAGGAAAGTGCTTGGTTTGATCTGCAATAGCTTTGAATCAACTTGAAAAAGAAATCTTTTCTCGAACACACTCTGTAAAATATTAGCTCTTCGAAATCACAATGTGAAAAATGAACTTATTCTTCTGTGTATTTATAGAATTTTAGATGTTCCCACTCAAACTTTATGCAATAAATGCTTGGCCTACTTTTCAGTTCATGACAACTGTTAGCTCGATGATGACTTCAAAATTTCATCCACTTGATTAACACAAGACTTCTTTGTCAGTTGATACTATTGTTCAGTTAATCTAGAATACTGGTCACCAATGGGTAACTGTTTCTTGGTCTAACTTTTACCGACTATATGTCATTGTTAGCTCATAACATATAAACCATAGTGCATCTTTATTCATGCAGATTTGGTATGTGTGCAATATATATAAGGAACTATATGTAAAATGTGATCATTTGAAATATCAGTCTCATACATACCTATATCATCTTAAGTAGATGTACCGATGTCACCCAATTCAGTAGACGAGGTTTCACTGAAAGCATTACTTGACTTAGCATTCTCATTAGATGCCTTTCTCGACATAGTATTCTTGATTTTCATGATATCTACAGTAGTGTTTCCACTCTCAAATACATGTCCTTCTTCTGGTGCTCGGTCTCTACAATCTTTTCTTAGATGACTGACCTTATGACAATGCAAACATGCCATTCCAGTGCTTGTCCAATTTCTTGATTGTCCAGCCCATCTTTTTCTATAACAGTTTGCTGCAATATGTCCATACCTACCACATGCAATATAGTTAACCCATGTATTGTAATCCTAGACATATGAATTATCTTGTCTCTTCGGTTGATATGGTTTGTGTTGTGTCTTCTTCTTTGGAGTCCACACTTGTTTCATTTTGGCTTTGCATTCATGTGCAGTGTGTCCAGTTTTGTTGCAGGTGTAGCAGAGTTTCTCCATTGTAGGATTATTAGCATTCTTATTTAGTTTAGCTCTACACTTATAAGCTTGATGACCATATTTTCCACAATAATAGTAATAACCATTGAACTTAGGAGTAACAGGAGGTTTACCTTGTGCTTTGCTTCTGAAAACATTAGAAGTATGTCTCAGTTTTCCACAGTAAGAACAAGATAATGTATTTGGCCTTTGATTCTGATTGTTGTAGGCTTGTTTATCTTTTTGTGATGATTCTCCTTCTCTGATATAGCCTAAACCAACTTTTCTTCCAAATTTTCTTTGATTAGTTATAAAATCATCAATCTTTTTGGAACTATCCTTAGCCATTTTCATTATTTCATTGTGTTGTTGCTAAATCTATATCTCATTTCTTAGTTTCTCATTCTCTTCTCTGATTATTTCTACATCTTCAATTCTTCTTGATAGTTATCCATTTACTTGGTTCACTTCCTGATTCACAACCATTATCTAATTAGATAAATTGAAATGGTGATCGGTGAGTCTCTGTATCACAGTTTCCTTTTCTTGGAGTTTTTCAGCTATCTGTCTTGGGTCTTCAATAGCCAGATTCCTTTCTTGTTCAGCCTATCTTAAGTTGTTCATGATGTCTATCATTCTCACCATCTAAGTTTCTTGACCGATCAGTAGTGCTTTCACTTGTTCAGTTAGGTGAAGGTTCTTTTCAAATAAATCAAAGATTATACTTTCATATCCATCAGAAACGCTTCCTAAACTAGATCCAATATTTTCAAATACATCTTCAATCTCTTCTTCATGGTAAGTAGTCTCATTTTGTAGAATAGCCATGTTCTTCCTGTCAACCAATAACTTCTTTAACTCATCCTTAGCTAGCTTATATTGTTCAACAAACATCTGCATTTGAATTTTCTGATTCTTTCTTGTCCTATCCAACTTATACCTCTCCATGATTAGATCTTTACTCTTCAGTGGTTAAACCATCCAATAAGAGATCTAAGCTCTGATACCAATTGTTGGGATTAGGAGAGATAGGGTACTAAGAGGGGAGGGGTGAATCAGTGCCCATAAAAACTTTCACTCTTAAACCTTTCAACCTTTAAATAGTAAACAGTAATAACCTTGCAAAATACCTTGTATCTCATGCATGTTTCATTCATCCATTCAACTTGTAAAAGTAAATAACATGAAATCAATAGTATAACAGTCCCATAACACAAGTATTTTGGTAATGCATAAACCCTTGTTAGAAGGTAAAAACTACAGTGGGGATGACACCCACAAATTCTTTACTACTACAAATAGAAAAGGTTTTCCTATTAGGGCTACAAGTTTTGATCACTTCTGGTTATCTTACCCTATTAGGAGTAACATATTAGATTAGCTAGATCTACCTAGTGATAGGATTTAAACAACACTACTTGAGTGTGCACTTGGTTAAGAGATTTACAAAAAGACTGTCAACTCTACTCTGTTAAGAGATTTTACCAAAAATCTATTACAATGATTAGAAAGCAATAGGTAACTATCTGCTATTGACAACTTAACTTGTCTGATACAGATCTATGAAGTACTATATAAATATCACCTTGTAGTGTGAAGTTCTCTGCTCTGAACTGGTTGGTTAGCCTGATCAGATTCTACTTAATCTGATAAACTCTGAAATATGTTCTGCTCTATCCTATCAACTGATGCTCTGGAATTTTGGCTAGGGATTCAATTGCTTCTTCATTCATACATTAGTTCACATCAAAAATGATGTAAAATATAAATATATAGCATACTTCTTTATGTCATTTACAAAATTAGGTTTCAACATCTTAGAGAAAACCCTAAGATCTACGGTGTACAAAAATAACCTAGATCAAAACAATTACATAAGATCTTCATTGCATTAAATGAATATCTCAACAATAAATTCTCCTTGATCTTGGTAAAATGTTTTATGATTCTGTTTTAACCATTTGCATAGATAAATGTGCCATTTTTTATTCCTGTGTTGTTTTCTATGATCCTCGGTAAACATTGTATAAACTACTCGATATTCATACTGATGCTCAGTGTTTACTGCTACTTGGTATCGGTGTCTGATGCTCAGTGTGAAGACTTAACCGATTGGCTTGTAATGCTTGTAGTTACTAATTGGGTTCATTAAGTAACCGACCGATGTCTTTGACTTCCTTTTGATACTAATGACAATCATTAATGGTCAATAGAGATAACAAACAATGTTGTTACAAAATGATTTAAAATTAGTGCTTTCAGATTATGTATTTTTTCAAAGAAGTATCATTTACATCTTTGGAAAATGCTTTGAAAATAATTACTAGTGAAAGGCTGGATGTAAAATGCTACAGGATGTATCAACAAATGATAGTGTAAACAAAAGTGCATGTTCAAAGTAAAAAATAAATGCTACAAATTTGAGTTTCAAAGTGTTAAGGAATGTTTAAAGAGTGTCTTGATGGCTGTCACGAGCCCATGCTTGAACTCCATCAAGTTCACATTTTGGTGTATTTGAGTGTCACAAGATCATGCTCAAACCTCTTAAACAAATAAAAAGAACATTTTACAATATATCATTTCTTATTTAATAAAAATCATGTTTATACATAGATCTCTATTATTGCACTACAAGAATGACTAGTTACAGTCAAGCACTAGTTATTATCAAACAAGTATTTAAAACCAGTAAAGGATTCATGTTCAGTAACAGGGCTTCTTATAAATAAATATGCATTTGCAAAGTTTTGATGCAGTTAAGCATTTTCAACCAGTGAAAAGAGCCAAGGTCATTGTTTTTCATTTTAAACCAGATGGAAGCATAAAGGTTGAAACATCTTTTGTGTTCACTATTTCAACTCAGGCTTCAATTCATAGTCGGGTTTTTCAGATCAAAGCATGGTGGTCTCAGTTTACACAAGAAAGAACAAGTTTAACAAGCATGGTCACTACCCGAGTCAATAGTGGACTCAATAAAAAACAAATTGATGATTGATTGAAGGGAATTATAATGGAGTATTGACACATAGCTGGAGATAATGATGGGTTACAATGAAAATGACTGGTGCACAAAAAACAATAACATTTATTTTCAAGAAAGGGTCACTATCATCAGTGAATGAGAAGACAAGAAAATCATAAACTAGTGAATCTGAAGACAAAAATCACCACCTAAAGTGAACACCACATACAAATATCCAGCATTCAAGCCATGAAGTAATAACTACTAGTTTTCCTTTTCAAACAACAAGTGATAAATCCCAAATTCTTCACAACTTTAGGGAAGAGTGGACTCAGCTTCAGCAATAGACAGTTAAGAAATGAAACGAGATAAAATGTACTTATCTTCCTGTTAGATTGAGTCTTTCTTGCAGGGGTGTTGATTTCATAGCCTGTGTCGAGTTCACAACCCAAGTTCAAGCATCAATAGTTCATAGCGCCAGATCTAGAGTTGAGTACTAGTAACAATCAAAGTCCAAGTTAAGCCCACTATTATAGCATGATCTCGGGCTCATTGTTGTAAGATGAGTTCATAAAGCACAAAACCCAACTCCAAATCAAGAGCCTAAGCTCTTAGTGAAAATTTTGAGTTTCAGTGCAAGGTTCGAGTTCCAGATCTAGAGCTCACTGTCACATCCTTCAAACATAAGCTCACAGTTGCAATAAAGTTTAACTAAAGATAACCATTATAGCTTGAGCTCATTGTTAAGGATGAGCTATGTGCCAAGTTCCATCTAAAAGCTTGGTCTAAAGTTGTGACTGAAATATGACAGTCACAACCTGAGCTATCATTAGGAGCATTCCCAGTCATAGAGGTAATAAACAACACTCATATTCAAGTTCATGTTTCAGTCATAGCCCAGCTTGAGCTTCAAGCTCGAGGTATATGCCAGCTAGAGCCTAAAGAAAAAACCACAAAGAAAGCTCAATCACAGAGGCTTGTGAGACACAGTATAAACCTCCATCTTTTCTAGATATCCAGATCAAAAATGTCATAGTTCCAGTCACATTTCTCATATAATTTTACCATGATTTAGGGTTTTCCCTAACGTTTTCCCCAAAATGAAAGAACAAATGAAATGATAAAATCAAGGAACAAATAGAGTTTTGGAAAATATGAAGTCTGAATGACAGGAATATAATAAATGCCCTAACTCTAGCAGTATACTGTTACCCAAAATTACAGCATACAGAACAATGAACACAAATAGGAAAAGATTGCATTTTAGGGGTCCAATTGACACTATCTTTCAGGTGATGTTGATTAACATTTCATTATTGCATTCAATATCAATTTTCATATTGTAATCTAAGTATTGATCATATTTTAAATTTTCAAATTCATAATTGATCATTACATTGTGCTTTTAAACTAAATCTAGTATACAAGTGTTCCTTATAATATTATTGATAGCATGAAGAAAATGAATCTAACTATGACTATGTGGGAAACTCTAGCCATTCCAGGACAAGCTGAGATGTTAAAAGAAGAGTTGTCCAAAAATTCAACAAGTTCATAGCAAGATGTTAAGGAGCCTTCTAGGACTATTATGGCTAATTCAAATCCTTCTAAGGTGAAAGAAACAATAGTTAAAGAAGGAAACAAGTCTACTAAGGTTCAACAACCAGTCGTAAAAGGAGGTAATAAGGCTACAGATTTGAAAGAGTGAGTAGTGGATCAAGGTAAGAAGCCTACAAATATGCAAGGAACAATAGTGAAGGAAGGTAAGAAACTAGCATATGTTAAACCTCCTCCTTTCTATGTTTCATTGATTATTAGAAATAATTTAGTGCATAATTGTATGGTTCATATTGGTGCAACCAGCACAGTAATGCCTAAAAATATTATTGATCTATTGAATCTAAAGTATGAGCCTCTTGAGAAAGGAGTTGTCTAGTTAGATGGTTCTTTAGTCAATACTTTAGGAGTTGTAAAAAATGCAAGTATAACTCTTCATGCATGCCCAAATTTCTCAATTCCTTAGGACAATTATGTTATGGATCTGCCACCTTATTTTTTCCTATATCTTTCAAGAGATTTTACAGCCAAGATAGATGGCTATTTTTCATCAGATTGGTCCCACATGTATTTCAGAACCAGGTATGGAACCAAAGTGAATATAAAATCAGAGGCATTGACTAAAGATCATATAGAACCATACAACCCAAGTCCTATTAATGCTAATTGTGTGATCATAGATTCAAATGATTTTAATGATAACCCAGCCTTTAATACTCAAACATGAGGAATTCTTGACATCATATTGGATGAGTGGGAAGATAGAAATGATCAAGATGGTGTTATGTTTGATAGTAGTTTTGGAAATTATAGGATTTTAGAATCTGACATTGTTATGCCTAATTTGATGAAAGCTCGGGATTCTAATTTAGAATTGTCAAATCAACTTTGGAACCTGTACTTTGATGGATCTAGGAATAAAGATGGTATTGGTGCAAGGGTTATGCTAGTGTCACCAAAGGGTGATAAATTTTATGCTGCATACAAATTATCTTTTCCTTGTTCTAATAATTTGGTTGCATATGAAAGTTTGATTCAGGGTTTAGAGTGGGAAAGAAAGAGGAAAATCAAATGCTTGAGGGAATTTGGAGATAGTGAATTGATAGTTAACCAGGTGAGAGGTATCAATGCTATTAAGAATGATATTTTAAAGTTGTATAAATCTAGAGTATCTGATATTTTGGAAGATTTTGATGCATTTAACCTAATTTTTCTACCTAGAAGGAAAAATTAGTATGTTGATAGGTTAGTTGGTATTGGTGCTCATGTTTCTATTTCAGAAAATAAAGGTGCTATCTCAGATCAATCTCATATTAAGATTGTTGTTAGGCCATCCATACCAGATAATGATATTAATTGGCAAGTTTTTAATACTGATGAGCAGATTTTGAGTTTTATGGCTCAAATAGAGGACTTTTTAGTTTCTAAGGATTACAAAGTAAAGCAGCAAATGGATGATCAAATTTTACAGCTAAAAACAAACAAGCTTCCTACAGGATTAGTCAGCTTGGAGTCTACATTTAACTCTGATGATCAGTTCAAGAGGAACAAAACTAGCATGTTGATCAAAGAGGATCACTCTGAGGAAGTGGAGATATTCAAAGACAAGTTTTTAAAGGTTGGTAAAATTAACTCTCCTCAAGAAAAGGAGCTGCTCATTGCTTTATTCAGAGAATTTAATGATGTATTTTCTTAGGATTATGCTGATTTGAAAGGATTTGATCCCCAATTGACTTAGGATACCATAGAATTAGAGCCTAATTCCAAGCCAATCGGGCAAAGGAAATAGCCAATTAACCCCAAGTTAGAGCCCTTAATTCTTAAAGAGTTGAATAAACTACTGGATAGTGGGAAAAAATTTCTTATTAAACACACATCCTAGGTTTCTAATTTAGTTCCTATGAGGAAAAAGAATGGAGAGATCAAACTTTGTGTATATTTTAGAGACCTTCATAGAGAATCTCTGAAAGATATACACCCTCTTCCTTCCATGGAACAAATTTTATAGTATGTCTCAGGTTCTGAAAGGTTTTCCCTCCGTGATGGATATTTTGGTTATAACTAGATTTTAGTCAAAGAATCAGACCGGTTTAAAATAGGCTTTACAACCAAATGGGGAACAATGGCTTACATAAGAATGCCATTTGGTTTATCAAATGTGGGAGCCACATTCCAAAAAGAAATGGACATGGCTTTCAAAAACCTTATGTATAAATTTGTCTTGGTGTACTTAGATGATGTCACCATTTACAGCAAAGTAGAAAACTAGCATATTGATCATTTAAGACAAGTGTTACAGAGATGTAGAGAGTTTGGAATCTCTCTCAACCCATAGAAATATGTTTTTGCAGTTCATGAAGGAAAACTTATAGGATACCAAGTGTCAAAAGAAGGTACAACTGTTGATCCTGAAAGGATTCATGCAATTCTGGATTTAACATTACCAAAAGATAAAAAGGGATTATAGAGTTTAATTGGAAGGATAAATTTTGTAAGATGCTTCATTCCTGACATTGCCAATTTATTGAAGCCTTTAACTACAATGCTGAAGAAAAATGTTCCTTTCAGCTGGACTAATGAAGGAAAGAGGAGTTTTGAACAGATTAAACAAGCTCTGTCATCAGCCCCTACTTTAACTAATCTTGATTTTTCTCAGGATTTTATTTTATATGCATATGGTGGTTATGATATAGTTTTAGCAATGCTAGTGCAAAAGAATCAAGACAATCAGGAGCAACCAATTGCATTTTTTAGCAAAGGAATGGATGACTATGAAAAAAGGTTTAGTTTTGTTGAAAATCATGTACTTGCTGTTATTAAATCTTTAAAAGAGTTCAAACATCTAGTTACTAGGAATAAGATTCATTTTGTAGTTGCACATCCTAGCATTAAGGAGTTCCTATTGAATAAAGATTTAAATGAGAAAAGAGCAGGTTGGACCACAAAATTTATGGAATATGATGTGCATATCCATGTAACCAAGTTGGTTAGAGGCAAAGGTTTATGTGTTCAGATGGCAGAAGAAGAAGAAGTTGAAGCCACAGAAGAAGCTACCTTGTTCCAAGGTAATTCTATACTTATTAATGATTCAACAACTTGGTTTTCATATATGACCAGATTTCTAAAAATTGGATAATGTCCAATTGATCTTGACAAGGCTAAAAGGAGGTATTTCAAATTATAGTCTATTCCATATGTTCTGATTGATAGTATTCTTTATAGAAAGATTATTCAGGAATGCTTTTAAAATGCATTGATTTTGCTAATCAAAGTAAGATATTATCTGAGTTTCATGATGGATCATGTCGAGGGCATTTTAATCCTAAGACTACAGCTTGGAAAATACTAAGAGTTGGTTATTACTGGCCTAATTTGTTTAAGGATGCCCATTCATGGGCAAGAAAATGTCAGAATTGTGCTATGTTTGCAAGAAAGCAAAGACTAGCAGCATTGCCATTAAAGCCAATTATTTTGGATCAACCATTTAACAAGTGGGGAGTGGACTTTATAGGTCCAATTTATCCTAATTCTACTGTAGGTCGTAAATGGATCTTGATGTTAGGAATAGTCCCAAGGAGATAACTGAGAGCGGGGGGTGAATCAGTTATCTACTAGTTTCAATTCTTTAACCAATTAACTATACTTAAACATTAAGCATCAACACAATGAAAGAACACTTGAACACAACACAATATTTTGGTTATGGGGAAATCCAAATAGGCAAAAACCCTAGTGGGAATTGACACCCACTAATATTTTATACTAGTGTTTTATGATCCTTGTTAGAAGATCCTTAACCCTGTTAGGAGTTGCTTTACAATATGTTTAGTATAGTGACCTTGTCAAGGGTCGGACCCTTTTAGGAATCTTTTATAATTAACCCTGTTAGGGGTGAGGACGTACTGTCTGAGAGCACACTGCTCAAAGTGGTGAAGGCTACAACCTTCTAAATAATAGATGTATGTGACTGAATGTGACCTCTAAATCAGGCACAACACAACATGGTCATTATTCACTTGATAGAATTTGGGAGAGAGTATGAAGAACTCAATCCAAATTCCATGGTGAGGTGACCTGTTGCCTCCTATGTGAATGGGGTGTTTGAATACTCTCAGAACGAGAGCCAACAGCCGGGAGACCAATTCAACAATGGAGGATTTGAAAGAAAATATGAGCAAAATGAAACTAAGCTAAGAATGAATGCAATTAATCTAGAAAACTTTGAAAGAAATATGAAATGCAGATTTTTATTTGATTTTGAAATAAAGATGATATTAGACTAAGAACAAGTAAGCAAATTTAATCTAAATGTGAAATGCAATTACACTAATATGAGAAATTGAACTAGATAATGCAATAAAAGAGCTTTGAAAATAATGAGATATGAGACTAAAAAATGCTATAGTAAGGATGCTCTCAAAAATTGCTCTCTTGAATGAGAAAAAGAGGTTCATTAAATAGACCAAGCCAGAAGAGGAATGAAGAGTTTCTTGATTTGAAATGGTGGACTCTTCATTCCTAATTGAGACAAAAAGACAATGAATTATTTAATTAAAAGAATGGAATTTGCCACATGTGGGGAGGTGACCTTTCGAGTAATTTGAATTATTAAATTCAAATAAAGAGGTGTCCATTCAATTAACTAAATATTTATTAATTCCTTTTTGATGTGTAATTAGCTAAAGGGGGTAGATTTAATTTAATTAGAAAGCACTTAGGACTTTACAATTAAATTAATGTATCATAGAGATAATTTAGCTAATAAAGTCAAAGAGACTTAGGAATTAATTTTAGTGTTTGATTATTGCAATTTATGGTCTTTGCAATTGACATCAAGTCAAGTAAAGTCAAGTAGGAGAGAGAAAATTGCCTAGGGAACTAGGACTTTGATGATGTAAAATCGAGATAATGCACCAAAATTGATGAAATTAAATAGGTGCCAATTTTGGGGTATTACATTTTCCCCTCTTTGAATTGATGTGCGAACAGCGCGTTGATTCAAAGAATAGTCTGAAGTGACAGATGAGAGCAGATCAAAGCATGAATTTTTTTGAAGTCTAAGTTAGATTGCGAAGACAACGATCTTAGAAGAGAACCGAAATCGGGGTTAGATTGCCCCAATACCAATTGATGAAGATGCAGATTTAGGACTATCTCCGAATCAGGGTTAGATTGCCCCAATACGAAGCTTAGTCCTCCGAGACCCAGGTTAGATTGCCCAGATAACGGTCTTAAAGAGATTTTGAGAGTCATCTCCAGAACGAAGCTTGACTCCCAGGAATTAGGGTTAGATTGCCCCAATACCCAAAAGATTTCAAGAACCATCTCCAGAACGAAGAATGATCCTTGAGGATCTGAGTTAGATTGCTCAGATACCTAAGAGATAGATTTCCAGATAACAAGATGCGAGGCGTGAAGATGCCCCTAGCAATGAGGACTGATGATTCAAATCAGACTGATTCAAGAATAGATTCGACAAGATTCAAATGATGTAATCATCCTGCCCCCTCAGGAGCGAAATTGAAAGATGACATGTCAGAAGGATGATAAACAACAAGAGATTACAGAGAAAAAGCAATTAGACTAGATTTGCGAAGCTACAGAAGTGAAACGGAGCAAAGCAGAGGTCCTGTTGACCAAGTTTGACCAAATTTTGACTAGGGTTGACTTGATGAAAAGAAGCAAAGATTTGAGAACATGATGCAAAGATGAGAATCTGGCAGGAAGATGACACCAAAAGGCTGACTGCACAAGCATTCGATCCAGAATGAGTTCAATATGTAAAATGCGATTTTGAGCCACTTAGAGATGTCAGATTTCGATTTCGATCCCGAAAAAGGATGCAGCCAAGATGAGACGGGACAAAAGATGAGAACCTTTGATGAGCAGATCCAAAAGAAAGCAATCAAGAGAGCAACAAGAAAGCACTCTAGATGCAAGCCTAGAATGAAAGATGCAAGTCTAAATGCAGGCCTAGGATGAACAAATGCAATCCTCCGAACTCGGCTGTTGGACTCATCGTATTTATCATCATTGAGTTCTTTTAAGCACGGGACAATCGCAAGATGCCATACAATTCTCCCCAACATGAGAATATGAATATGACATAAGTCTTAAATTTGTCAGAATGAGGTGTAAGCATTAAGGCACAAGAAGTTAGAATGACCTGAACACCTATTCCTTTTAATCTAGCAAGTTAACATAAGCATTAGAGCATAAATACTAGAATGACCTGAATGTCTCTTGCGAAAAAACACACCAAACACGCAGGAGTTCCTTCTTTTGCCAAAGATTTCTCGCAGTGACCCTTACGTTCACTTAACAGGACGAGCGTTTACAATTTCACCAGTAGCAGAAAGAAGTCACTCAAAAGACAAGGAGAAGAACCAACCTCACCAAAGCATCCATATAAAAGGAGTCGAGGTACGCATGGCCATCCAATACGAGATAGAGGCTCTTACAGACAGACACCCCTCTTAAATGAATTCTTTGGATCATTGGAACTAAACCAACAAACAGAAAGCCAAAAAAAAAAAAGCAAAGCAAACAAACAAG
The DNA here is from genome assembly GCA_027943335.1 of Chamaecyparis obtusa. Lineage (NCBI taxonomy): Eukaryota > Viridiplantae > Streptophyta > Pinopsida > Cupressales > Cupressaceae > Chamaecyparis > Chamaecyparis obtusa. The sequence goes on along the minus strand of BSBK01002287.1, from coordinate 2,668,018 downwards.
CACTCAAAGAAAACAAAGCTCAGCATGCCTCAAAGGAACATACAATTAGTTTAAGTTTCAGTTCAAGTTTGTGTTCAAGTGGATTGAAGTCGATTCGGAAAGATAACGTTCGAAGTCTCAATGAGATAATGACAGTAGGCAGATGTAGTGAGAATCACTAGTGATTGGTAAAAGAGAGAAATCCTGAAGAAGAGAGATCGAACGAAAGCTAGGTATCCATAGGTAGGCATAGTGGGAACCACTGGTGACCAATGCTCAAAAGAGTTTCCGAAAGCGATAGGACAATGCCACCTAGACCAGGTAGGTGCCCCCAAGTGTGAACCAGTTCCAATCCATGAAGAGGTGAGCAAAATCTTGAAGACACTGAAAGCAAGGCATGAGCTAGCAAACCAAAGCAGGAAACAAACTAAAGCAGGAAAGCGGGAAAACAAACTAAAGCAGGAAAGGAAGGAAACTAAAGTAGGAAACTAAGAGCCAAGTGACGCTGAGATGAGATGTAGCTTCAGGAAAACAAGAGGTGCCTGTTTACCAGGTTTTCACCATCTTGGCAGAGATTCTATTTTTGCTACCATGACGCCTGTTTACCAGGTTTTCATCAATGGCACATTTTTTTCTTTTTCAATTTTTTTGTACTTTTCTCTTTTTTTGCTTTTTTTGTATTTTTTGAATATCTCATTTTTTTGTATTTTTTGATCTTTTCATTTTTTTGTATTTTTCACATTTTCATTTTTTTGTGTTTTTGAAATTTTCATTTTTTTGGTATTATCAAGGCGCCTGTTTACCAGGTTTTCACCAAGATAATAGATACATCAAAGCGCCTGTTTGCCAGGTTTTCACTAAGATGATCATTTTTTTCAGGACATTTTGCAATTTTTAGGATTTTTTGCAATATATCGATTTTTAGGATTTTTTCAAGATCAATAAGTATGTACATGAGCATACTGAGAATGTCAGTTGTAGAACTTCTTAGATGAAGAGCGTTGATGGGCTCTTTGAGTTTCTCTCCTTTAGTAGGAATCTCTGAGAACACAGTCATTTGTAGCAGTAGCCAGCTGAGAAGTTGCAGAATCAGAACCAGATGTTGTAGTAGTAACAAGAGAGCCAACCAGTAGTGTCCAACAGTCAAGAGATCCATAGTCAAGGAAAGATCACTTAAGTGAGACCCACAAACATCCTCATGGACACATCTTAACTCTTTATCAGATTTCCCATGCTCTAAATGCTTAGGGAGAGTACATTCTAGATTTCTCTTAGTCATGTCATTAGCAATGAGGAGATGCTGATATGCACTTTGGGACAAGGCAAGATGGAGTGAAGAGGGTAAACTATGAGAGGCAAGGGTGATGGAATGGAGGGAAGCATGAGAATTTTGGAAGCTCGAATGACAACTTTGATTTTTTCTTTCTTTGGAATCCACATAGCTTTTGAATTTTTTCTTCTTTACTTTGAGGTGCTTTTGATGACAATGCCTGTAGAATGGATTTCGAGATCCATTTTTTATTTTATTTTCTGGCTTTTGATTGTCTTCTTCTTTTTGAGGACCTTTGCGGTCTTTTGAACACCTTTGTTTCTTTCCTTTCTTCATAGTCACATGTCGATTAGATGGGACATGGTGACCTTGAGATATAAGTGGATTCTCATTATTTTTATTTTTATGTTGTACATCCAAGTTACTTCCAAAAGACTCGAGAATTGTGGATGAAAGAGGCTTATATGATTGGTTCAGGTGGAGAGGTGGAAATGGAAGTGGACGAGCCACTTTTCTGGGAGATGAAGGGGGAAGAAAAGTCAATGGGATGGGCTCAAGTGCAAATATATTAGTATCATCCTCATCATTCATGAATGCATCAGATAGATCAAGAAAGTAATCTTCCATAGAGCGTTGTCGATTGTGAGTCATCCTAAAAGAGTCTGATAAGTTTGGAGGAATATTATGTGAGCCTAACCAAGATAACCTATTCCAAGAGTCAGGTCCCCTTTCAGGTGGTAAGAGTGCACGAATAGGAACCATTTCAATTCTAGATCTACCAATATTCCATGAAGCTGTAATAGAATGGGGTCTTACATACCCATGATTTGTTGGAGCAGTAGGAGTATAGCTTGGAGTAGATGGCCTAGGAGCCATAGGAATGATCTCCACAGGAGGGTGGAAAGGATCATCATCAATAGCTTGATCTGGAGGATCATAACTTTCTCCTCTTTCTGAGTTGTTAAGACTAGCATATAAGTGCATAGCATTAACTGGTATTTCTGTAGTAGCATCTGATATGGAGTCCCATTCAGCTAGAGACATAGTTGGAGGCAGACTTTCTTCATCACTATCATCTGTCAAAGGAAATGTTTCTTCAACAGCAGGATCTTGTTTAGTAGTAGGAGCAGCAGAGTAATCTGGAATAGACATACCTTGAGGCATACCCAAGAGGAGGGAAGCATCCAATAGTTTCTCCCAGTCAGTATGTGTGCCATTGGAGTTGGAAATAGTAGGAGTCTGTTCAATAGCAGAAGTGGTGGAACAATCCAGAGTAGGCATACCTTGAGGCATACCCAAGATAAGGGAAGCATCCAGCAGTTGCTCCCAATTAGTATGTGTGCCATTGGAGTTGGCATCAGTAGGATTTTGTTCAACAGTAGAAGTGGTAGAACAATCTAGAATAGGCATACCTTGAGGCATACCAAAGATAAGGGAAGCATCCAACAATTGCTCCCAATCAGTATGTGTGCCATTAGAGGCAGTGACATATTCAGTAGTAGCTGCAGTAGTAGAAATCTGTTCAATAGAGTGTATAAAATCCTCCTGGTGAGGACCAAGATCATGTTCTTGAAGCACTTGAGAAGGTAGATAAGACTCTTTCTGGTAGTCTAAATCAGAATTTTGAACATTCAAAGATCTTTCATGTGTCATAGGCTGAATCTGTGTTTCTTCATTATCTGAATCCTTGCATGAGTGAAAGTTGTAGCTAGGTTGGTCAAGCTCATCGCTCTGATAGCCAATACCAAATCTATCTTCAAAAGGTTCCTCATAGGAACGTGGAGATGGAGGGAGAGTTGTCAAAGACAAGATGGACTCAATCTGATATTCCCCCATGCCAATATCTTTGATCTTCAGGGTCTTTTCTATTTCTTTTAGCTTGGCATCATAGAACTCAATAGATTCTCTATTGGCAGGAACAAAACTATCTGTTGTTTGGGTAAGCATCTTAGCAGAGCAAGTATTTAGGCTAGCACTATTGTTAATGAGGATGCGGGGGATACTCTTGGGGCCTGTCATAACTTCAGTGTGCAAGGGAGCATCATGCGGATGGCTTAAGGAATGATCATCTTCTTTGGAAAAGCACAAATAGTGAGGCGAAGTTAAATGACCCACCATAGATTGGAACTGATTGAGATCAAGATCTTTGGGGATGTTTTCCTTAGTGAGGGCTTTATCCATAGATATTTTTGGTTTGGATGTTGAAGGTTCAGGACCTTTGAGCACAATCTTTGCATGAGATCGAGGGATAGCGTTCGCACAAGCTGGAGATTTTGTGTAGTTATAAGAGGGAGGTGCAGGGCCTCGCAAGACAAAGGGAGTTTTGGGTTTAGGAGTATCCTCACTCCCTGGAGCAATGATCATGTCACAGTGAGAGATCCAAGGTTTGTTTCTAGCAAATCTAGAAGGCGGTTGAGCTTCTGTTGTAGCCTTCTCAGTGGCATTGACTATTTGCATGCTAGAGCTAAGATTAAAGACAGACTTTGAGGGTTTTGGCATGTTAGAGCTGAGATTGAAAACCAACTTTGAAGGTTTTGGCATGTTAGAGCTGAGATTGAAAACCAACTTTGAAGGTTTTGGATCTCCCATCTTGTTGGTAGTATTATGAGAGATCGTGAAAGAGTTGATAGGTTCAAAAGGATCAATAGGTTTAATTTTAGAAAGTGACCCTTCAGAGTCTTGCTGGTCTTCAAACAATGGGTTATAATATTCTTGAAATAGTAAGTCAGACTGTATCTAAAACAATGGATTGTAATGCTCTTGGAATGAGGAGGAATGTGAGGATCTCTCACAAAGTTCAGATTTCACAACAAATTTGGGATGACCTATGTCTTGATTATGAGATTCACTTTGATCTTGATCAGCATTTTGAATGGGATAAGTCTTGCCACTTCGAGTCGTGACAGTCATAGATGAAGATGTAATGAGCAAAGATTCGGGATAAAGCTAGACTCTGTCTCAAAGATAATGAAAGGAGATAAATGGCTAGAATAGCCAAGATGCAAGATGAACCTGGTACGAATTGTCAAAAAGAGATGGCTAGAACAGCCGAGATAAGACAATCGCAACATAAGGTACAAGAGCACAATGAGATAAGGTAGACTAATGAGAGACAATACGAGTCAAAGCAAAGATCGATCGATTCCTAACTCAAGACAACTAGTTTCTGACGGTGAACAATAGGAAAATAGAAAAACAAATCATGAACAAAAGGCAGATTAGATTTATGTCATTGATCAAGCACATAAGACAGCAATCAAGGAGTTCAAGCAAACAGTCTTCAAGCAATGGGCAAGGGACAAAGCAACCTTGCGCATGAACATGAATAGTGACTTAGTATTTCTACTCCCTAAGGACTCTACTTGTGTATGTTCTTGAGAATGTTTTAGCAGACACTTAAAACACAACAACATCCTAGCAAGTTGTCTACAAGGATATACATGGCTTTTCTAAAGGGAGTCCTCGATATACGCAAGGTACGTGAGGCACAAATCCGTAGATGAGAAGAATTTAAAATCACACAGCCGGGGGGAGACGGTAACCCAAATCTCCTCCTTCACTTCTCAAAGGTATAAAGTTCTTTGAGGCTTAGCCAAGAGTGAAATCTAACTCATTCCCAAGAGAGGTGTCTTTAGATTCACCTCCCGATATTTATACTCCACCGGAACACGAGAGTTAAGGTCATCCCTTGAGGTGATGAAATCCCCAAGCAGGCCTTCTAAAAAAATGAAAAGTAAGTAATTCTCTATCAAAAAGTATTGAAAAGCACTAAAGGTGGAACACTTAACCCTTCAAGTAAATGTGAGGTGAGTCCACAAAGTGGTGCATTTAACTCCTCACACAAACTCAAAGTGAGTCCACACCCTAGAAAACAAGTGAGTTCCAAAAAGCACAAAAGGGTTGCCAAGTGGAACAATTAACGCTTCTTTCCTATAGACCCCTCCCCTTTAATGTGGCGCTGAGATTGCAACCACAGGGCAGAAATGAGGGGCCGGCAGATTAGCGAGTCCAATAACCCAAGATAGCAATCTAGATCAATCACAAGTAATCTAAGACTGCTAATCAATACTACTCATAAGTGCAAAAGGGTTTGAATCATGGAATATTTAACTTTCCAAGTAAACATGAAGTGAGTCCACAAAGTGGTGCATTTAACTCTTCATGTAAACAAGGAATGAATCCATGCCCTCAATTACTCAATGAGATTTTTGATATTGGAACCAAGAATTACTTAAAGTGTAAAATACAAGCATGCACTTAAACACAAACTTGTATGAAAGCAAATCTATGTTCCTTTATTTCCCATTAAGAGCATAAAAAATGTGTTCTATGAAAATATGTAAACACTCAAGCCAAACACATGAGAGGTTCAATTTTAATCCCAAAGTCCAAATGTTTTAGAGATTTTAAGAACTCACCTTAGGTCCAAAGATTTTCAATCCAGCATTTAGCACACATTCGAAAGTATATAATCAAGACAAATCAATGGCAAACCGTAAGATATGTAACATTGTTGTCTTCAAGACAGTCTTTAAAGATTGATTTATTTGACCCATAAAATCACAATATTAAAATTTCTAAAAAGAATAAAATTTTTAGCTAACATCAATAACTATCATTTCCCAAAGTTACAAGGTCTTATGATTCCATTTGGTTCCTCAACCAATAACCTTTTCAGACTGTCATTTTTCTGTCATAAATCAGATTTAAAACACCAAACCCTGCCTAGGGAATCACATATCTTTCTCAAAAAGAATCAAAATGAAACCAAACTAATTTAATATTAACTATTAATGAATCTAGTTTCCAAATATGTAAGCCATTTATTTTTCTCATTCATAAATCATTTTCTAAGAGCAAATCATTGCCTACAACTCCAATGCAGATTGTTAAAAACCAGTTTTCACTCAAATGCCCATAACTTTCACAAATCTGCATAAAAATGACTCAAACCAAAAGGAAATGAAAGATAATTCACGTATATTTCCAATTCATATTATTAGAGATCCTGATTCTTCATAATTTGTCCGTACCAAATATTTCAATCTGACTGTATTCAGAGAATCTCAAATGTGCAAATACCCAATTTCACCAAAATGATCATAACTTATTCATTTCTCAATAAAAATAAACCAAACTAAAAGCATGAGAAAGAGGATTCATCATTCTATCCATCCATTACTATATTAAAAGTTTTTCAAGCTGTAAGTGGCCGTACAAGGCATGAAACTAACACTAAAGCTGAAAAACCAATCAAGAATGAGGCCAGAAATTGATCTTTTCTGCCCCACGGTGGGCGCCAAAATGTATGTGACTGAATGTGACCTCTAAATCAGGCACAACACAACATGGTCATTATTCACTTGATAGAATTTGGGAGAGAGTATGAAGAACTCAATCCAAATTCCATGGTGAGGTGACCTGTTGCCTCCTATGTGAATGGGGTGTTTGAATACTCTCAGAACGAGAGCCAACAACTGGGAGACCAATTCAACAATGGAGGATTTGAAAGAAAATATGAGCAAAATGAAACTAAGCTAAGAATGAATGCAATTAATCTAGAAAACTTTGAAAGAAATATGAAATGCAGATTTTTATTTGATTTTGAAATAAAGATGATATTAGACTAAGAACAAGTAAGCAAATTTAATCTAAATGTGAAATGCAATTACACTAATATGAGAAATTGAACTAGATAATGCAATAAAAGAGCTTTGAAAATAATGAGATATGAGACTAAAAAATGCTATAGTAAGGATGCTCTCAAAAATTGCTCTCTTGAATGAGAAAAAGAGGTTCATTAAATAGACCAAGCCAGAAGAGGAATGAAGAGTTTCTTGATTTGAAACGGTGGACTCTTCATTCCTAATTGAGACAAAAAGACAATGAATTATTTAATTAAAAGAATGGAATTTGCCACATGTGGGGAGGTGACCTTTCGAGTAATTTGAATTATTAAATTCAAATAAAGAGGTGTCCATTCAATTAACTAAATATTTATTAATTCCTTTTTGATGTGTAATTAGCTAAAGGGGGTAGATTTAATTTAATTATAAAGCACTTAGGACTTTACAATTAAATTAATGTATCATAGAGATAATTTAGCTAATAAAGTCAAAGAGACTTAGGAATTAATTTTAGTGTTTGATTATTGCAATTTATGGTCTTTGCAATTGACATCAAGTCAAGTAAAGTCAAGCAGGAGAGAGAAAATTGCCTAGGGAACTAGGACTTTGATGATGTAAAATCGAGATAATGCACCAAAATTGATGAAATTAAATAGGTGCCAATTTTGGGGTATTACAATAGATACACACTATATCTGGATCTTTGTGAACTACACTTCAACCTACAGTCTGGATCAGTTCCAATGTATAACTTGAACTCTTTAATTGGTCACATAGACCTTCTTCTGATGGCTCAACACTTCACACACTCTATTCTGCTCTTCACAATCAACCATGAACCACACTTTAGCAATCACAATTGACTGCCTATAAATATCTTTCCTCCAAATGATATAATCAAGTTCTCCTATTAGAACTACCTTGAAATCATATTAGAGAAACCATAACAACATCCAATAATGATTTTGTCAGCTCTACTAAGTACGCATCACAAACTGGGACTTGTCTAACTCAATAATTGTAGATACATGCTACACACTGTCGGCTCTACCAAATTAACTGTAACTTCTTCCTCGGGCCTAATTATATCATGTGCTCTTAACAAAACATTCTTGAATCTTCTTCAATCACTAATCCAAGGATGCATACTAAAATGATAGGTGCAACTCCTAAACCAATAAAATCTCTGTCGGCTCTTCTCAACAAACACAGAATACTGCAACTGGTGAATAGCGATTGAATAACTTTACTTCTACTGATCATCAAACTTTGTGTCTATGAACTTAACATCTCTAGCATTTCTCCATCACATATCCAAGTGCACAAGGCTTCATGATAACTATACGGACAATTATTCATAGAACACTGCCTATAACTCTGTCAGGAACACTGCTGACACAAGCTACTATATAACTATTTGTACTAACAATTAGCCTCTGTATCCATCATATCATGATGATAACATGTCCATTCTACTTATACTCAAGGCTTATTGCATAAGTCTTCCATGCATGCTACTTGCCATATGTTGTCATCAATGACAAACATATAGTCAATACTGACCTGTTGGCAAATCTCCAACAATATCCCCCTTTGGCATTGATGGCAACATATGGAATGAAAAACACCACCAATCCAAATGAGAAATTATTTTATAAAATTCTCCATTTCTTCATCAAAAACTCCCCCAAGGATGGATCCTCCATCAACTGCTTCAACTCCTCCTTTCTTCATATTCAATATTGAATAAGCTCCCCCTTACAATATATATTCTTCTCTATTTTTATTCTTTTCTATTTTTCAATACTATATACTACTCCCCCTTTCACATCAATGGAAAAGGGTGCTAAACCATTTAAGCACTAGTACTACTCCTGAAGTAGAGTAGTTCACCATCCATCAATCCCTGACAACTAATGCTCTTTCTTCCTTCTCTAAGCAAATTCAGGGAAGGGAATTACTCCCAGCTTCTCCCTAAGATACTCAAAAGTATCCTTTGGTAGGGGATTTGTCAATATATCTGCTAGCTATTCTTTTGTACTCACATAATACATTTTGACTTCTTTCTCTTCCACTTTTTCTCTAAGGAAGTGATACTTGATCTCTATGTGCTTTGTCTTTACATGCATCACTGGATTCTTTGACATGTTTATAGTGCTAACATTATCATAATGAATAGCAATAGGCTAATCAATCTGAAATTTGAAATCTTTAATCATTTTCTTGATCCATACAATTGTGGAACAATTCAGGGCTGTTGCAACATACTCTTCTTCTATTGTTGATTGAGAAATATAATTCTACTTTTTTCTTGTCCAAGTCACAAGTCTATCACCAAGAAACACTACTCCTCCTGATGTACTCTTTCTATCATCAACGCATCTTGCCCAATCTTCATCAGTATATACATGAAGCTCAATATTCTCTGAGTTAGGATACCATAGACCATAGTCTATAGTGCCTTGTAAATATCTGAATATTCTCTTTACTGCCATGAGATGACTTTGTTTAGGCTTTGCTGTAAATATTCCAACTATGCCAACTACATTGGAAATATCAGGTCTAGTCTGAGTAAGATATATGAGTTTTTCAATCATAGACTTGTACAATGGTGTATCTACTGCTGGAGAATCATCTTCTTTTGTCAGCTTGCAACCTGTTATCATAGGTGTACTCACTAGCTTGCAATCATTCATCTTGAATGTCTTCAAGATCTCTTTCACATACTTGGTATGATTTATGAATATGCCTTTGTCTGTTTGATGTACATTCAATCCCAAAAAGTATTTGATAGGTCCAATCATGCTCATCTTAAACTCACTCTACATTTCTTTAGCAAACTTTGCACTAAGTTTGTCATTAACCCCAAAGATAATGTCATCATCAAATATAGCTACAAGTAGTAAACCTTTAGATGTCTCTCTTATGAATAGATTACAATCTTTTTCTCCTTGCTTGAATCCAATCTTTGTTAGATATCCATCAAGTCTCTCATACCAAGCTCTAGGGGCTTACTTAAGTCCATAGAGGGATTTCTTCAATCTACATACCATATCAGGTTTGTCTGATAAGGTTAATCCTTCTGGATGCTCAATGTATACCTCTTCTTTTAGGTCTCCATTAAAGAATTTTGATTTAACATTCATCTGATAAACTTTGAAGTTTTTGAATGTTTCATAAGACAAAAACAACTTAATGGCTTCTAATCTGCTTACTGGTGCAAATGTGTATGAATAATCAATACCTTCTCTTTGTGCATATCCCTTGCATACTAACCTTTCTTTATTTCTTACTACTATGCCATCTTCACTCATCTTTTTTCTGAATATCCACTTTGTTCCAATCACATTCTTATCACTAGGTCTTGGGACTAGTTCCCAAGTATCATTCTTGATAATCTGATCTAGTTCTTCTTTCATAGCATCATGCCAATCTGAATCATTTCATGCATCTTTAACACTTAAAGGTTCAATCTGAGATAGTAAACATACCACCTCAGTTCTTGTAGAACTCTTTGCTTTTGATCTTGTTGTGACTTTTCCACTCTGATCTCCAATGATGTCATCCTTAGAGTCATATCTAGATGTATATTTTGGATCTTTAGGTGAAGTTGTCTTATCAACCTTTGGAGTTTCCTATTCACTTGTTTTGGGGTCATTGAATAGGACATCAATACTATCAAACATCTCTTCAACAATTGTCTCACTAGTGGAAGGTCTAGGTTCTTCTTCAATCATAGGTGAGTAATCATGATATCTTTCTTGAACCATAAACTTTTCATCAATCTTAACATGAACACTTTCAATTATCTTCTTCAATCTCAAATTAAAACATCTATAAGCTTTTCTTTTAGTAGAGTAACCAAGTAAAATACCTTCATCACTTCTTCAATCAAACTCACATATTGCTTCATCCCTCTTGATGTAGCACTTGCTTCCAAAGATTCTGAAGTATTTCACTGTGGGAACATTACCAAACCATAGCTCATAAGGTGTCTTGTCAGCACCAGGCCTCAATTGTATTCTATTGATGGTATAGACTAATTTATCAACTGCATCTCTCCAATAGGTGTGTGCAACTTTTCCTTCAATCATGATGGTGTGTGTTGTATCAAGGATGATCCTATTCCTTCTCTCTGCAATCCCATTCTACTGATGGGTTCTAGGTGCACCTAACTATCTCTTTATGCCATGTTCTTCATAGTACTTATAGAATCTATCAGAGGTGAATTCTCCTCCTCTATCTGATCTTAGACACTTTATCTTTAGTCCAGATTCATTTTCAACCATATCTTTGAATATTTTGAACTTTACAAATGCTTCTAACTTATCTTTCAAGAATGCAACCCACATCATTATGGTACAATCATCAACAAACAAAATGAAATACCTTTCACCATAGTATGATCTTGTTTTAGTTAGTCCGCATAGGTCTGTATGAATCAGATCTAGCTTGTTCTCTGCTAAATTGTGCTTACTTTAGAATGAATTCCTTGCATGCTTTCCCAACACACATTCTCTGTAAATAGTATCTATAGACTTTTCTATGCTAGGTAGATCTCTTACTACCTTTACATTGCTTATCTTTACTATGTTATCAAAATTGATATGACATAGTCTCTTATGCCATAACCAACTGTCATCAACTTTAGTAACAAAACAACTTGCTTTAGAATTAAGTTGAAATACATTACCTTTAGTCTTTTTACCTGATGCAATCATAACACCATCCTTGTTGTTAATGATACACTTGTTATCTTTGAACTCCAACTGATAGCCTTTTTCAAGTAACTGTCCAACACTAAGAAGGTTATGCTTCAAACCATCTACATAAATAACATTGTTAGTGTTGTTCTTTCCATCCAATGTGCTAGCTCCTCTACCAATGATAGGTTTAGGAGTGTTGTCACCAAATCTAACCATGCCACCATTGTATTTTTCCACATGAAAAAATATGTCTTTATCACCTATCATGTGATGTGAGCAACCACTATCTATGATCCAATATGTCCTTATGTCTTCTTGTGAAATCAATGCTAGCTTTTGTTCCTTTTTCTAATCTTCATGATGTATCTCGTCATTCATTTTCTCTATGACAGCAATGAATCCAATTTCATCCTCATCTGAATCATCATCTAATACTCCATCTTCAGCATAGTAATAGTACTTTGTATACTTAGGCTTGTAGTTGTTCTTGAACTTCTTAACTCTTGTAGGACACTTGGATGCAATGTGACCAACCTTATTACATGAAAAGCATTTGAATGGCAATTGACCTTCATATTTTCCTTTTCCCTTCTTTTCTCTTTTAGCAACCATAGAAATGAAATCATCTAATATTTTCTCATCATCATCATCATCAAAATTACTAGAGGTTTTCAAGGATTTCTCACCATGGACTGAAGCTTTGAAGGCTATCTCACTTTTAGCTCTGTCTTCAAACTTGATATCTCAAATGCAGCAATCTTGCTAATTAGAATTTCTCTTTTGAAATTCTCTAAAAATTTCATGGTCTCATCAAGGATGTTTATCTTGTTCTCATATTTTGGTTTCAATGTAGTCATCATCTTATCCATGATGTCTCCTTCTGAGATTCCTCCACCATTATATCTGATTCTAGCAACTACTTCATTAATCCTTTGATTGTAGACTTTTATGTTCTCTTCAGATAACACCTCCAATGTATTATACCTTTTCTTCCATGTTTTTCTACATGCATTCTTTGCTTGTTTTTCTCCTTCAAACATGTCTTCTAGGTGCTTCCATATCTTGTAGGCTTTGTCTACTTTCTTTATCTTTGAAAACTCACTATCAGATAGTGTGTTGATAATGGCTTCTTTGCTTATTGCATTCTCTTGGAAAAAATCCTTTTACTTCTTAGTAGCATCATCCTTTGCAAGATCTACTAAAGAAGGAATCTTAATTTCTTTGATAGCCACTTCAAAAACTTCAAAATCAAGGCACTGTAGATGTGTCATCATCTTTTTCTTCTAGTCAAGATAATTTTCTCCATCAAACTTAGGATCTCTTTCCTAAAGAATTCCATCTAATCAACCTCAAGTTGTTAGACTTTCTCTCTGAGGTACTTGGCTCTAATACCAATTGTTAGGAATAGTCCCAAGGAGATAACTGTGAGGGGGGTAGGGGGGTGAATTAGTTATCTGCTAGTTTCAATTCTTTAACCAATTAAGTATACTTAAATATTAAGCATCAATACAATGAAAGAACACTTGAACACAACACAATATTTTAGTTATGAGGAAGCCCAAATAGGTAAAAACCCCGGTGGGAATTTACACCCACTAATATTTTGTACTAGTTTTTTATGATCCTTAACCCTGTTAGGAGTTGCTTTACAATATGTTTAGTATAGTGACCTTGTCAAGGGTCGGACCCTATTAGGAGTCTTTTAAAATTAACACTGTTAGGGGTGAGGACTCACTGTCTAAGAGAACACTGCTCAAAGGGGTGAAGACTACAACCTTCTAAATAACAAATACACACTATTTCTAGATCTTTGTGAACTATGCTTTGACCTAGTGTCTGGATTAGTTCCAATGTATAACTCAAACTCTTTACTTGGTCACATAGACCTTCTTCTAATGGGTTAACACTTCACACACTCTGTAATGCTCTTCACAATCAGCTATGAACCACACTTTAGCAATCACAATTGACTGCCTATAAATATCTTTCCTCCAAATGATATAATCAAGTCATCCTGTTAAAACCACCCTAAAATCATATTAGAGAAACCATAACAACATCCAATAATGATTATGTTAGCTCTACTAAGTATGCATCACAAACTGGGACCTATCTAACTCAATAATTGTAGACGCACGCTACACACTATCAGCTCTATCAAATTAACTATAACTTCTTCATCAAGCTGAATTACATCATATGCTCTTAAAAAAATATTCTTGACTCTTCTTCAATTAGTAATCCAAGGGTGTGTTAGTCCATTTTCTGGTCATAGAAAAAATCCAATGAAAATGGCATGTTCCCTACAAATGTTTCATAATGTTGTCTCTACCCAGCCTGCAGTCACACTTTTATTTTGTGAAGAAAATCTATGAGGTTTTATGATGTGTGCCCTTAGCCCTGTGCTCTTTATTGTGTCACCTAGCTCCAGTCTAGATCGCATCTCCTAATTCACAAAACCCAGGGAGAATTTTAAGTTTTAAGGTTTGCAGGAAATGTTTTCAAAATCTGCCTAAGTGTCAAAAACCCACAATGTTTTTGAAAACCCTAGATGTTTTCGATCTTCCGCTAAAAACCCTATCTATTTTTGACCTCGCATTTCTTCCCTTTTTGCCAACACTCCTTTTCTGTCAGTCTTATTATGCAAGTGCGATCAAATGGTGGGCCCGAGTCTTTAGGGGCTTTAAAATGATTGGTTGTCACATGATCGCATGTCAAAAAATTTTGACATGCGACCATGTGACCGGTTACTTCTTATGCTGGGGCCTGTTGGCAGGTGATGATTTGGCATCTTTCGATTGGTCTGAGGTGGCAAGATGGTAGATGGGCCCGGTTCATTTGGAAAGATTCTTGATCCTGTGGTTGTCGTGTGATCGCATGGAATCTTTCCAGCCCATGCGATCATGTGACCACCGTTTGATTTTGAAGGCTCATTTGTGGTGGGACCTGTCTGCTCGGTGGTGATGATGTGCTTGATTCTCATTGGTCAGCGGGGTGATGAGCTGGATGTTATCAGTGGGGCCACAATTTTCAAAGGAAGTAGAGTCTTTGCAAGTCTGTGAAGATCATGTGGTTGTCGTTATACCACTAAGGTGAGATGCTCAACTTTTAGCATCGCGGTGTAACGACGATCGTCAATTTTGTTTAAAGAAGTATAAAGCACATGGAGCCCACGAGATGGAGTGCATCTAACGGTCAGGACTTAAAGTTGGTCTTAGTTTGAATATCAACCACTGATTCTCTCATGGCACCATAAAGTGACCGTTGCTACCAGGTTTCAAATTTGTAGAGGGTTTTCTACGACCAGAAGGACCAAAATTCAATGTAGAAGCGACTGGTGCTGGTGGGAGATGATCTGTTTGTCGTTGCAGTGTGGTCCAAAGAGCACTATGATTAATTGTAGAGACCTTTGTGCCATGTGAAGGACTATTTTATTGCTCAAGGCATGTTGTAGGTGACAGATTTAATCAATTTTCATGGTAGATTCATGATCTCCGGTACAGTACTCTGAGATTTTCATCTGCCTTCTCCTAGATCACCTAGTTTTCATCTTTGCAATAATTTTGTGATTGTTTCAGTTGGTTGGGTAGTTGAAACCCTAACCCTAGCTGCCCGAAGCTTGATGCATCTTCTTTGAGGATTCCAAGGCAGCTAGTGGTATAAATAGTTATTTTTTCAACTTAGAGAGGGTTCCAAGATTTCTTTTTTGGTCCCAGGTTGCAGACTTATGTATTTTTTGATGAAGGAGAAACTAGATTTTGGGCCTACTTCCTATCTTAGTGTTGCTTTGATTGTATATTGATTCTGAATATGTTAATGAGAATGCTATTGGGTTCCAATCCTACGTTTGTGTATGTCTTCTTGTCTTGGTTCTAGGCTCATATATGTTAATTTCACAAAGTGTATTAGCATATGGTGAATAAAGAGCATTTTGAAGTCATCTCTGAGTTCCTAACAAAGTTAGGATTAAAGTCTTTTGGATGAGTTCAGTGAGTTTACAACCAAGTAATAATTTGATGTTCTAAGTGCTTAAGGGAGAGGGGTAATAGGCAAAGCACTTATCCTAAGCCTAAGAGTGTTTGACTTAAGATCTTGAGCTGATATATGCAATTGGGTGATTCTTTGCCCTAGGTTAAGGCACCGGTCCATTCTTTGAAAGCTTTTCATGGTTTTCAACCACACACACACAATTTAAATGATCATACCTTCAGTTTGTTTGTAAAAGACCTATTTGAATATCTATTTGGTGACTCCTTTAGAGAAGTGATTCAAGGGTACACCCACCCAAGCTTAAGGCTTAAAGTGAAGAAGGATCTCATTATTGATCCTTGTCAGTTGGCCCTCTTCCTTGTGGACTTTGGAGTCTTGATAGAGTCAAAGTTTTGTTTAAATTATCCATAAAAGTGTAATCTACAAGTTGAAGATCAGAAGGAATAATCCACAACCAAAAAAATGGTGACTCTGTTTGGGAAGAAGTAAAAGGCAGCAAGTTTCTTTTCTTGGCTGGATCATCCCGGAGTCTGGTTAAATGATCACAGAGTCTGAAGTAAAAAATACACTTGTAAAATCTTCTCACTACGTGTTGAGTGGCGAATCTGAGTCTCTATTTGGTCAGTGTTTTGTGCAAAGTGTGATATATTTTGTAGTCCTGACAAGCAGTTATCCTGTGAGGTTGTTTTGTGATTGTGGGTTTTGAAGAAGGTTTAGAGTTGGGAAAAGTTCTCAGCTAATTCAGATTTGTCCTCTGCAAAGAGGTGGTGGCTCTACCAAAGTTTTAAAAGTGATTTGGAGGAGACTTCATATCAGTAGTTTGCAGCATTCACAACATCTCCAGGTAATCTTATTTCATTAAGCAAGAACAATCCCTGATTAGGTGAACAAGTCACTATTGAAAAGGGAAATTTGTTTTGGAAAGTTTGATCATATTTCTGGATAGAAGCTTTGGTTGTTGTAAAGAGTATCAAAAATATGTTGAGGTTTAATGAGGTCACTGGTTGCATCTGCTTGGATAAAGTGTTGTCATGAGAACAGGCAGTGTTTTAAAATGGAGTTTCCGGCCTTGACAGATCAATTTGATATTTCTAGATCTGAAAGTTCTCTATCAGACCTTAGAAATGTTAATAGAGAAAGAGATATTTATTTGATGAGTCAAAAAATCCAGCAAACTTGCATAAAGATTCTAAGGTGTGCAATAGGAGAAAGAAAAGGTGAATCACCCCACTCATACTATAAGAAAATTCTTATAGCTTGTGATGAACTTTTGTGGGTATTGAGCTTCAGCATTCTCAATATGCTAAAATGTTTTTAGAGCTTGGTATGCCTAAGTCAATCAGTTGGCCTGCATCTGTTAGAAATGAATGTTAGATTAGGTGAAATACTAATCTCCCAAGAACACCTGCATGCATAACCCTGTCACATGGAAGAAGCAAAGAACAGAAGCAAGAAAAATTTATGGAGGCCAAAAAGCCAGAGACATCTTATGGACATGCAAAGAGAAATTTCTATTATGATCCAATAAGTGAATTAATAAAATACAAAGAGGGAATCCTTATAAAAGGATACCAAAACCCTAAAGGTGAAAACCCTAAAGAATAATGAGATGCCTAAGTCTAACTTAAGTGTAGAGAATAATAGACTAATAATTGAATAAATTAATTATTAGCTATAATATGACAACTCTAACAATGAAGCATTAGAAGATGTTAAAGAATGGATGGCTTCATTTGTGGAGGATGAGTCTTTTGATGCTAACGTTGATAGTGGAACTTGTGGTTATCAAGAGATGGAAGATGAGTCTGCAACATATATGAGTTCCTGCAGTGATGACTTAACACAAGAAATTTTAGCCCTTGTTTCAGATGAGGATGATGTTTGTAGCATTTGCAGTGAAGCCAATGAGATAGAGTGTGAAGTTCAGTGCCTACTAAGTAGTGAGCAGATTTCAAAACTTTTGGATGCAGAATTGCAGAGATGTACCCCTGGGTATGTTTCCAAAATCCCATGCCTGGCAGATATTATTTTTGATGAAGAAAGAACGAGTGATGGCATGGTGTTTGAAACTTCTATTGAAGTCCTTTCTCCCATTTTTGATATGCAAGTGGATAGTACACATTATTGCAATGAATTTGATAATGTCAGTGATGATTAGTATGATGATATGTCTACCAGTGTGGATTCAATTTTTCAAGAGCCTAATGTCAGTGGTTCTTGTTTATATTTTAAATCTTTAGCTAGAGATTGCGGCAATTCTGAAGGGGTTTTCTCAAATTTGCAAATGACTGATGAGTCATTAACTGACAGTGCTTGTTCCTTTCTAGAAGATGCTGATGTGATTTTTGATCAGCAGGATGTTTCAGATTTTATGCAATCAGATTTTTATCCTAAGAAGTTTTATATTAGTTTGCAGAGCAGAAAGATAGAAAGTGTTTATTATTCACTGCAAACTAATGGTAGGAATGCTGATGCTTCTAGCCATGGTGTTAAGAAGCAATGTTTTCTTTCTCAGCATGGTAGTGGAAGTGAAGAGTGTGACATTTTGATGTCACAAAATGATCAACATTTATGGCAGCTTGATGGCCCTATCCTACTGAGTAATGGTGAGTGTGGTGATCATTTATTATATAATGTGCTGAATGTGGATCACAATGTTCTTGGTAGGATGGATGAAAAGGGTAGTTTCAGTTGTCCTCTACTGAATGGAGATGAAAATTACTTGTTTGATAGAGGAAAGACCTGATCATAAGTTTTGGGGTCCCGAGCCTTTTTGTAAATATTGTAAATCTTTGTACAGTTTCCCTTTCCTGTTGTGGGTTTTTCCTTCTTGTTCCCTACATTTTTTGAGGTTCCTGTGTTTTTCTAGTAGGTCATTTTCTCTCCCAAAAATCCTAAATTCTCACACAGGCACAAGTTACCCATCGTCCCCAGACAGAGCCACTATTAGTCCATTTTCCAATCATAGCAAAAATCCAATGAAAATGGCCTGTTCCTTGCAAATGTTTCATAATGTTGTCTCTACTCGGCTTGCAGTCACACTTTTATTTTGTGAAGAAAATCTATGAGGTTTTATGATGTGTGCCCTTAGCCCTATGCTCTTTATTATGTCACCTAGCTCCAGTCCCGATTGCATCTCCTAATTCACAAAACCCAAGGAGAATTTTAAGTTTTAAGGTTTGCAGGAAATGTTCTTAGAATCTGCCTAAGTGTTGAAAACCCACAATGTTTTTGAAAACCCTAGATGTTTTTGATCTTCCGCTGAAAACCCTGTGTGTTTTTGACCTCGCATTTCTTCCCTTTTTGTTGACACTCCTTGTCCGTCTGTCTTATTGTGCAAGTGCGATCGGATGGTGGGCCCGGGTCTTCAGGGGCTTTAAAATGATTAGTTATCACATGATCACATGTCAAAAATTTTTGACATGCGACCATGTGACCGGTTACTTCTTATGCTGGAGCCCGTTGGCAGGTGGTGATTTGGCATCTTCTGGTTGGTCTGAGGTGGCAGGATGGCAGATGGGCCCGGTTCATTTGGAAAGATTCTTGATCCTGTGGTTGTCATGTGATCGCATGGAATCTTTCCAGCCCATGCAATCATGCGATCGCCGTTTGATTTCGAAGGCTCATTTGCGGTGGGACCTGTCTACTCAGTGGTGATGATGTGCTCGATTCTCATTGGTCAGCGGGGTGACGAGCTGGATGTTGTCAGTGGGGCCATAGTTTTCAAAGGAAGTAGAGCATTTGCAAGTCTGTGAAGATCATGTGGTTGTTGTTATACCACTAAGGTGAGATGCTCGACTTTCAACATTGCGGTGTAACGACGACCATCAATTTTGTTTAAAGAAGTATAAAGCACATGGAGCCCACGAGATGGAGTGGATCTAATAGTTGGGACTTAAAGTTGGTCTCAGTTTGAATATCGACCACTGATTCTTTGATGGTGCCATAAAGTGACCATTGCTACCAGGTTTCAAATTTGCAGAGGGTTTTCTGTGGCCAGAAGGACCAAAATTCAATGCAGAAGTGATTGGTGCTGGTGGGAGATTATATGTTTGCCATTGCAGTGTGGTCCAGTGAGTGCCACGATTAATTGTAGAGACCTTTGTGCCATGTGAAGGGCTATTTTATTGCTCGAGGCATGTTGCAGGTGATTGATTTAATCAATTTTCATGGTAGATTCATGATCTCTGGTACAGTACTCTGAGATTTTTCATGATTACAGATCATTCTTGGATCTGCCTTCTCCTAGATCACCTGGTTTTCATCTTTGCAGTAATTTTGTGGTTGTTTTAGTTGGTTGGGTAGTTGAAACCCTAACCCTAGCTGCCCAAAGCTTGATGCATCTTCTTTGAGGATTCCAAGGCAACTAGTGGTATAAATAGTTAGTTTTTTTACTTAGAGAGGGTTCCAAGATTTCTTTTTTGGTCCCAAGTTGCAAACTTATGTATTTTTTGATGAAGGAGAAACTAGATTTTGGGTCTGCTTCCTATCTTAGTGTTGCTTTGATTGTATATTGATTCTGAATATGTTAATGAGAATGCTATTGGGTTCCAATCCTACATTTGTGTATGTCTTCTTGTCTTGGTTCTAGGCTCATATATGTTAATTTCACAAAGTGTATTAGCATATGGTGAATAAAGAGCATTTTGAAGTCATCTCTGAGTTCCTAACAAAGTTAGGATTAAAGTCTTTTGGATGAGTTCAGTGAGTTTACAACCAAGTAATAATTTGATGTTCTAAGTGCTTGAGGGAGAGGGGTAATAGGCAAAGCACTTATCCTAAGCCTAAGAGTTTTTTACTTAAGATCTTGAGCTGATATATGCAATTGGGTGATTCTTTGCCCTAGGTTAAGGCACTGGTCCATTCTTTGGAAGCTTTTCATGGTTTTCAACCACACACACACAATTTAAATGATCATACCTTTAGTTTGTTTGTAAAAGACCTATTTGAATATCTATTTGGTGACTCCTTTAGAGAAGTGAGTCAAGAGAAGTGAGTCAAGGGTACACCCACCCAAGCTTAAGGCTTAAAGTGAAGAAGGATCTCATTATTGATCCTTGTCAGTTGGCCCTCTTCCTTGTGGACTTTGGAGTGGTGATAGAGTCAAAGTTTTGTTTAAATTATCCATCAAAGTGTAAATCTACAAGTTGAAGATCAGAGGGAATAATCCACAACCAACAGGGCAGATACTGAAATGATAGGTGCAACTCCTAAACCAATAAAATCTCCGTCGG
Source organism: Chamaecyparis obtusa (assembly GCA_027943335.1). Taxonomy (NCBI): domain Eukaryota; kingdom Viridiplantae; phylum Streptophyta; class Pinopsida; order Cupressales; family Cupressaceae; genus Chamaecyparis; species Chamaecyparis obtusa. Next base: position 2,647,212 of record BSBK01002287.1, on the reverse strand, counting down.
CTCTTCTGAACAAACATAGAATACTGCAACTAGTGAATAGTGACTGAATAACTTTACTTCTACTGATCATCAGACTCTATGTCCATGAACTTAACATCTCTAGCATTTCTCCATCACATATCCAAGCATGAAAGGCTTCATGATAACTATACGAACAATTACTCATAGAACACTACTTGTAACTCTATCAGGAACATTGTTGACACAAGATACTATATAACTATTTGTACTAACAATTAGCCTCTATGTCCATGATATCATGTTGATAACATGTCCATTCTACTTTTACTCAAGGCTTATTTCATAAGTCTTCCATGCATGCTACTCCATATGTTTTCATCAATGACAAACATACAGTTAGTACTGACCTGCTGGCATATCTCCAACACTTGACTGCAACAGACTATTTTACAAGGTGGACTAAGGCCATTGCATTGAAGGAGTAAACTAGGTCTGTTGTTCTAAAATTTTATGATGATATTATAACCAAGTTTGGTGTTCCTCAATCAATCATTTTAGATAATGCTTTATCTTTTGTTGGTTCAGCAATAACAAAGTGAGCTGTAAAAATGGTATTTATCTAAATACATCTTCTAACTATTACCCTCAGGGTAATGGACTTATAGAGTCTACTTACAAAATCTTGATCAAGATCATTAAAAAGACTTTACAAGAAAATAAGAGAGATTGGCACTCAAAATTAAAAGCAACCTTGTGGCTGGATAGAATCACTCCAAAGAAGATTACTGGGAATTCACCCTAGGTACTAGTTTATGGTAAGGAGGCAAGATTGCCACTCTCAACTGAGTTTCCATCTTTGTAGCTAGCTGATCAAATGTTGTTGTTTGAAGAGGAAGATCCTCTTAAGCTAAGATATGCTGAATTATTATAGCTTGAAGAAGAAAGGAAAAAAGTACTAAAGAATATGGAGATGAGGTAGAATCAGACTAAAAGGTCTTTTGACAAGAAAGCTACTAATGCAGTCAAGGCAGGTGAATCCAATTAAGGACAGATTGACCTTGCAGCCAAACCAATATGCAACAGAAATACACAATAAGAAACATAGATTTGATATGAAACAGAAGTCTTTATTCATCAAATCAATCATTACATGCAATGTGTCAGGTTGTAAGGCCTTCCCAATTATGGCCAGATACAAAGCAAGTAACAATCTACAAGATCTCACAAGATCCAAATCTTTTCCACAACATCAGCATTCAGCTAGCCCAGGTCTACAACATATAGCACATTGGTAGGCACCCAGGAAAGATCTAAACTTGTACTCCAACTTCCAAGCAATCTTCTTGTTCCTAAGCTTGCAAGATACTAACTTCCCTTCTGACAATCTCCTCCCCCAAACAACTACCCAAGCATCCTATACATATTGATTCCCAGCCACAAGTTGGCTGATGAAACAATTAACCCATATAAACAAATATGAAATGTTAAAACATCAGTCAACTCTCAAATAGCCTTACAAAATAAATAAACTATCCAAGATGGCCCAACGATCATCAGATCTACATAGAAGAATGCAACATGCCAAATCTAGGTCCCTACACAACGGTCAATCCATAACTCAAGGAACATGACCCAAATTAAATGCACCAGTCAGCCAAGCTGATCTATCCAAACAATCCAGTTGGTAAGCAAGAATACTGAGCAACAGAAGAAATAACTGAGCATCAGTCGACCGACCATGCCAAGCATGACCGAGCAACACAGTTAATGCTGAGAAATAGGAAACCAATGCCTTAGCTACTGAGCATTCTTCAGAGACTGAGCACCCCAGTAACCAAAGAAACTGAGCAACTAGTCTCCCAAAGTGAGCAAGAACTCCACTAAACCAAGATCAAAACCAACAATCTACCTTCAAAGACAAACATATTTTTGGTTGATACAGGATTGCCAAGAATCCCTAGATGCTCCTGCATCAGACACCCCAAGTCAGAAAGATTTTCTCATAAGGAAATTAGGAACGCCTCAAGAGAATCAAAACATGTATGCCAAATCTGCTCTTAACCCACATCTCCTCTTGCCCTTCATCCCATGTAGTCTTCGCTTCATCCTCTGTCTTTTGTAGCAAGTTCTTCTACTTTCCACTTTTCTTATCTTCCCAGTCAGCAACTGATAGCAACCGAAACTGATCACTATCGATCATAGTAGTGCCTCAGTAAGGCTCATTCTCTCCAGACTCCTCAATCAACTCAGTATCATATGCATCTCTCTATGTCACAAATGTCACCATCTGCTAAACCATCTCTGCCAAAAAAACTATCTGCTTATTGATCTCAACAAACTCTTCAGATATCTCATTCTCTTTCTCCTTCAAATCAGGCTTAACAGGAATAGGTTCTTCCAATTTGTGCTCTTGAGGTTTGTCACAAGGACAACACCTAATAACTCCACATCCTTTAACCCATGTCTCTTGTAAAGGTATCAGCTTATGCTAAGCTCCTTCATGCCTAACCACATAAGTGTTAGCACGACCATCAAACAACACATTTTTGTCAAACTACCAAGGTCTACCGAGCAACAGATGATAGACATCCATAGGCAATACATCACACAATATCTCATCATGGTAAGATCCAATCTGGAAATTAACCAGGCATTTCTCTTCAACTCTAGCCTTAGAAACATCTTGTATCCAACTAATCTCATAAGGATTAGGATGCTTCCTCCTTTCTAAATTTAACATACTAACCATTTCTTCTGAAACAAAGTTCTCAGAACTACCACCATCAACTAGAACATTACATACCTTATCTTTGCATTTGCATCTAGTCCTAAAAAAGTTTCTTCTTTGCACTAGTTCAAAGACACATGCAGCCAATCTTCTAGTGACAAGACATTCACCTTTCTCTGGAACATTCTCAATGTCTTCTTCAGTAACTAATTCAACTCTTTTCTTAGAAGACTGCCAACTTCTATGACCAGCTTCACCATAATTATAACACATACCAGTGAACCCAGTCTTCCACCTACCTCTCTGTCCAGCATTCTTAGTAACTTGACCACTGCTAGATCCAACATCAGGCTTAGGATTTTCTACCATATTACTTTCAGCATCTGTCTCACCAGTCTTACCACCTCGATTCCTACTGTTCTATCTACCTTCAAACTTCTTATTCAGCTTCTCTTCAATCTTCAATTCCATTTGGTAAGCTTCTCCTATTGTTTTCATTTGAATAGTAAGTAACTCTTCTTGAATACTAGGTCTCAAACCATACACATACCTAGCAACCTTCTCTTTAGCAGCTTCAGAATGACCAGTCCTAATCAGAAGTCTGTAAAACTCCTCAGTATAATCATATACCAATTTGTTAGTTTGATTCAAAGCTTGCATCTTTTTTAACATTTCAAATTCATAATCAATTGGAATGAATTGCTTCTTCAACTTGTCAACCATTCAGTTCCACTTAGTGATCTTTTCTTTTCCTCTTCTACCTCTTTCCAACTAAACTTCTCTCCACCAAATATTTGCATGACCTTTCAACTTAGTCTTTGCAAATCTAACTATATCAGGATCTTCTATTTCTTCATACTCAAAGTATTCATCAATCTCATTGATCCAATCAATCAATTCTTCAGGCTTAAGGCTTCTAGAAAATGTAGAAACTTCAATATTAGGTCTCTTCCCAATCTTAGACATAGCTTTCAGAATTCTATTCTCCTTTGGATCTCTAGCTTCTTCAAAATGATCTTCTTCTTTAGATTCATCATCAATATCCTCACTCAGGGTAGGCTTCTTTTTATTCTTCAATTCCTCTTGTAGGTCTTGCACTTGTTTACTGAATTCTCCAACAGCCTCTTCATCTACAATCTCATGATTTCTCCTCATAGGCATCTTCAAATCAAGATCTAGACACACAAGATCCACTCGGCTCCAACAGGAATAGACTTTTCTCAAATAGGAAAAAACTTCACTCCACCAAATCAACTCACTCCAATAGGAACAAACCTTGCTCTGATACCACCTGATGCAATCAAGGTAGGTGAATCCAATTAAGGACAGACTGACCTTGCAGCCAAACCAATATGCAGTAGAAATACACAATAAGAAACACAGATCTGATATGAAATAGAAGTCTTCATTCATCAAATCAATGATTACATGCAATGTGTCAGGCTGTAAGGCCCTCCTGGTTATGGCCAGATACAAAGAAAGTAACAATCTACAAGATCTCGCAGGAACCAAATCTTTTCCACAACATCAACATTCAGCTAGCCTAGGTCTGCAAAATATAGCACACTAGTAGGCACCCAAGAAAGATCTAAACTTGTACTCCAACTTCCAAGAAATCTTCTTGTTCCTAACTCGCAAGCTACTAACTTCCCTTCCAACAATCTCCTCTCCCAAACAACTACCCAAGCATCCTATAAATATTGATTCCCAGCCACAAGTTGGCTGATGAAACAATTAACCCATACAAACAAATATTAAATGTTAAAACATCAGTTGGCTCTCAAATAGCCTTACAAAATAAATAAACTCTCCAAGATGGCCCAACGGTCATCATATCTGCATAGAAGAATGCAACATGCTAGATCTAGGTCCCCACATGTCCAACCATCAATCTATAACTCAAGGAACGTGACCCAAATTAAATGCACTAGTCGGCCAAGCCGATCTATCCAAACAATCTAGTCAGTAAGCAAGAATACCAAGCAACAGAAGAAATAAACAAGCATCAGTCGACTGACCATGCCAAGCATGACCAAGCAACATAGTTAATGTCGAGCAATAGGAAACCAATGCCTTAGCTACCAAGCATTCTTCAAAGACCGAGCACCCCAATAACTAAAGAAATCGAGCAACCAGTCTCCTAAACTGAGCAAGAACTCCACTAAACCAAGATCAAAACCAACAATCTACCTTCAAAGACAAACATATTTTTGGTTGATACGGGATTGCCAAGAATCCTAGGATGCTCCTGCATCAGCTACACCCAGGGATTTTAACTAGGGTGATTTAGTGCTTAAGTGGGGTGTATTGAAGAGTAGGCTAGGGCAGCATGATAAATTTGACAAGTTTTAGTTATGCCAATTTGTCATTACATAATGTAAAGAAAATAATTCCTTCTAGTTGTCCACCATAGATGGAGAGATCTTTCAGATTCCAATTAATTGAATCCACCTCAAGCTTTTCTTTGAGGGTTAGTTTTTCAATTTAGTTTCATTTCAATAAGTGTTGTCCAAGCACTAGGTTTTTAGGTTGCATGAGTCTTAGTTTAGTTTGCATTTTCATTTCAATAAAAGTTGCATTCACTAGTTATGGTTTTATAACTCCATTTCCCAATGATAAGGTTTGAAGTTCATGTCTAGCAAGCAAACATCCATCAGAAGTCGCCAAAATTATTACCCAAAATTACAACATACAAAACAATGAACACAAATAGAAAAAGATTGTATTTTAGGGGCCCAATTGACACTATCTTTGAGGTGATGTTGATTAACATTTCATTATTGCATTCAATATCAATTTTCATATTGTACTCTAAGTATTAATCACATTTCAAATTTTCAAATTCATATTTGATCATTACATTGTGCTTTCAAACTGAATGTAGTATACAAGTGTTCTTTCATATTTCATATTTCATGCCAATAAAGAGTACAATTTGTAGAATAGAAAGCATGATAGAGGTATGAGTAGGGTCCCATGTATTTCCTTTGTTGTCTACATGTTGTTGGATTCTTTCTATCAAGTCCTCAGGTTCATTGTCCAGGTCTGGATCTTCTAGGAGTCTTTAGCATTTTCCTGCATCATGACAGATAAAATGATGTTAGATTAGCTGGATCTAAGCAATGCCTGAAATAGAAACATCACACAACAATCAATCTTTCAAAGCTACATATCTATCTGGTATTCCAATGCAATAATGAAATCTGCATCCACATAAAATGAAAGGTAGTGTTAAAGGGATGTGTTTACATGAAACCTTTTACTATTTATGGTCATTCTTATGCATGTTGTCTTTATTTTTAAAACCAGATATCTGAATGAAAGGGAATTTATTCTTATGACTAAGAAACCTTTATCAGAATCAGTAGGATCTTGTTAGATTAGTGAACACAATAACTTTGCTACTATTGACTCATAAATGTCACCATTTTTGGCATTTTCATAAACTAAAGTGTTTATCATGTTCACTAACCTAACAAGATTAGTTTGACATTGTTATTGATAAGCTTGATAGAGTAAAAGTGCAATGCTCAATTGACTGGCTTACATCACAGTCAGAAGAAATGATGTAGTGTATGTATGCACCCTAAAATGGTCACCTAGACTATGGGGCCCCATTCTTCAATTTATCAAATGACGGAATCAATTTATCAATTTCCTCAATCAATGTCTTGCAATATTTTCAATTCAAATCAATTTCCTTGATCAAATCATAATTAATTCAATTATTTTAATATTTCCTAAGGTTTGATCATTATATCCTAAGTTTTATTTAATTAAGAGAACATGCTCCTTTTTAATTAAATAAAAAAAAATTAAATAAATAATAAAATCCACTTTATCCTATGTGTGCACATGAAAAAGGAATTTCTAAATTTAAAATAAAAAGAAAAGGACTTTTTGTCTACACATTGAACGCACACTTTCCAAGATTATTGGAATCTCCTTTTGCCTCCTAATCTCTTCCACACATCTTTTTGTCTCTTAACCATGTCCATTGATTTTGCCTCTTGAGAATCTTGTGCACCAAAGTCAAAATGAGATTTTTTCTCCACCCTTGGATTTTGCCTCTTAATCTCTACCATTCATTGTTATTTAAAAGGGGCCCTCTCCTTCTCATTTTAGGCATCCAGGCATCTAGGTTTTATGTTATTTTTATGCTGCAAGTTTGGGGAGCGATTTTGGTGGAGAGTTTGAGCACTTGAGCTTGAACATTGCAACTTCTCTTTTCTTATATTGTTCTCTCATGCCTCCATGGCAATCCATTTAGATTACTCTTTCACTTGCATGGTATATTGGATTCATATTTCATTTCATAAAATAATCTTGCATGTGTATTTTCTTTCATAGATTACTTTGCTTTCATGCATTGTTATCATATAGAATAAGCTTCCATTTTCATTTGCATGCATATTTGATGAACATGGAGACTAGCACTCTTTCTTTTCCTCTTTGAATCTCTCATTTTGTGGTGTACTTGCATGGGCACAAACTAGGTCTAAACTGAGGGCCTCAATTATTAACCCTTGCACTCCATGAATAGAGAGCTATGAGTTGCCATTTGAGACCTCATTCTTGAGCAATCTTGGATATAATGACTCATAGAAGTGTGTCAACATTTTAGCACAAATTTTTAGCACCCACCATGGGGCAACCCACCTTTACATGTTGGTTTTGGTTATTTTTGGAGCTAACCCCCTTGTGCAGATTTGCTTGGAGATGAAAACCTTAGATTTTCAAAGATTTGATCATATCTCCCAAACAGCTTGGAGTTTCAGTCTAAAATGTTTTTTGCAGGTTGGAAACATATCAGAGAAGCTTCAGTAAAAAAATTTAAAATTTTCTGAGGTATTGTGAATTTTTTATAATTTTTTCTTTATTTTTCATTAAAAAAATTAATTTTCGGCACAAATCAGCATATTTTTCAGAATTTTTTAGATTTTCAAAAATTTATTTAAATTCTACAAGGGGTCCATTCTTCTTTTTTTAAATTTGGATGTAATATTATAGTTCATTTGGTCGATTTATGAAAACTAGTCTATTTTGGGAAAACGGCTCCCTAGGGCACAAATGAAAAGATCTTTTTAAAATTTTGACATTTTTTGGAAATTTCTCTATATTTTAACATGGGTCTCTTTTCTAAATTTAAGGTTTGGGATCTGAATTCATGTCATAAAGGTCCATGTAGTGCCCAAATTTCCTTAGGCTAAAACACAACTAATTTTTTTTTTTTAAAGTATTAACATATATATATGTGAAAAGTGTATAGCTTACTAAAAATTCTTCTAAACACATTTTACAACAGCAATACAAGCTCTAGTATGGACAGATTATCACCAGAAACATAAATAAATAAAGAGCATTACTGTTCCTACAAGTTACAACTACAATCAAAGAGATACAACAATAAGCATTTCTTCTTTTTTTTTAACAACTTGGAAGCATGTCACTTCTTACACACACTACAAATCTTTACAAGGAGACTCTATCTTACAAGATCTTACAAGAAGAAAAAAGACTTATGTTACATTTTTACAAGGTACACTTTACACCCAAAACCACATTGAGGGAAATCAAAAACACTACTTTCTTTCATAGACCTGGCCTGGTCCAACCAAGATATCTTGAGAAACCTGCAAGAGAACAAAACCCACTAGCAACAACCATGGTACTCTCCTCCCTACCATATGGCATCATGAGACCATGTAGGTCCTAGCCAACCCCCAAGAAAGGGGAAATCAAGCCAACAAGAAACACCCATACATCCCTCAAAGATTGCACAATTCACATTACTTCATGCAACAACAACATATACGTCATTCTTTCCCTCACACAAGGATTACAACAACCCCTTTTTTTTTTCTTTTTTTTCTTACATGGCCATTCACAACAAGGATCTACTAAGACCTTCCCAACAAGAAGGAAATAATAACTTCAAGCAAAAACATCCATGGTTCATCTCTAACTCACCTAACAAACACATTTTCCATTACGACACAAGAGATTCAAAACACTTTGCCCACACAATACTCTCATGAATAATCTCAAAGACTTACATAAAGCATAGCAACAACTCACAACACACATATACAAACTAAAATACCTTCCTACTCATATGAACTCATAAAATGCATAAACTCCATTAATGGAGGTTGAGGTGCACATACCTTCAAGTGAGTCTTCCCTTTTCTTCCCTTTTTCTTCTCTAACTTTCTCCTAGCTCCTAGATTGTCTCCAAAGTTGGAGAGTGGGTGATTGGGCAAAACCATCCAAGTTTGCCACTAAAATAGGCTTCTCACACTCTCCCATGCCCTTGGGAGAGTTGTCAGCTTCCCATTGGGTGACCTACCCAAACCTTACAACTTTCCTAAGGTGGTACTACAAAAGGTGAATGGGGAAGAGAGTTGGAAACTTCTTGATTTTCGTCATTTGACAAAAGCCCACTTTTGGAGGGCTTCCCAAGGTGGCTCTAGGGTGTCCTATGGTTAAAAAGGACCCTTACCCATAGGTATAACCCATGGGCCTACTATTTTTATGAAAAACAACTCCCTATGGGTCAATTTGACCCCTCAAAACCCCACCTAAAAGTGAAATTCGAAATTTAAGGAGATGTGACTTCCCATGTGTGTCTTAACCAAGGTAGAGGTATGGGGAAGACCAATTTGTACTAGAGTTGGATGGTGACAACTTCCTTATTACCAAAAAAAAAATTAAAATGCAACTAAATTCACATTACAAGTGTCATAGACAACTCCAAAACACATCACTTTCTTACTTGGCAAGGTCCACAATTAAACAAAGAAATAACAAAATTAAATATTCACATAACCCCCTTTCTTTTCAAAAATAAGACACATCACAAAAGGCCTAGTCCCCCTTTAGGACACAAATTTGGTGTCATGGGAGGCACACACAAAATAGCTTGATTTCCCCTTTCCATGGTTTTAGTCCTGCACACTCAATGTAATTATCAGTATTCCCATAATAATCAAAGCATGATCAAAATAAAATAAAAAGTTAATTTTCATTTTATCAATACACTTTCAAGTTAGGTAACGAGTTATCCTCTAAGGAATCCATCAATTCTCTTATGATACTGAATTTCAAAATGCTTCAAATTACAATTAATCCATAATTCCAATCTACGAAATCATCACTATTTGCTTTATTGAACCAATCTTATTCTATCAAGAAATTATAATCTTCTCAATTCCCAAAAGTAAGATTTAATTTTGAATAAACATCATGACCTAAAGTTAAAGTCACATAATTATCAACCCTTCATTATTAATCCTACCTCAGGGTATACTAGGGACTATGGTAAAATAGTTATCAATGCTATTTCAAACTTCTCATTTTAACTCAAGGTTAAGTAACCTAACCATTCATTGCAGTTTCACCTCTAGTTCATAGCAATTAATTGTCTAATTTGATTTGTCAAGATGTTCCAATTCTACAATATTAAACTTTGAACAAATTGAATTAACTATTAAATCCATAATTACATGAAAGTGCAATAAGGGTTTCATTTGTACATCATTTCTTAGCTTAACCATAATTATTCATTAGGGTAATTTTCTAATCCACATAAGCTCCTTATTATAATTTCAGATGGAATTTCCAAGCATCTTAGAGAAATATTAATTCTATCATGTAAGCACAGGTCTACACCTTCATGTTCTAATACCACAATAGTTAACTAGAGGTAATATTACTTCAAAACTATGTCTTGAATCAACATATTCCATGAATTCATTTGAAGATAAAATCTATTCTAATTAGGTTGACGAACTATAGTCAAGATATCTAATAACTTTGCATAAAATCTATGAAAATTTTTGCAAGAATAATAATAGTGCTTACCAGAGCATTCTTACCAAGATGAGGGAAATGGAGGGGTCCTACAGTCCAATCTTGTTGACTAGGTCAAAAATCAAAATTAAAAAAAAAGGGGGGGGGGACATTTAATGATTAGTTTGGACTTATTTTTCACAAGGTTCAATGCATGATATGAGTTGTCATCTAGATTATTTTCTGGTTATTATTTCTCCTAACAATTGATTTTCACATCTAACTCTAGGGTTTGCATAAGTTGAATGTACGTTGCATATCTTGTTTGATTGTTTGCTTGTTTTCTTGCCTTTCTTGTTGGAGAGTTCATGGCTTGCTTGTATAGAAAATCTCAACAAAAATAAAAATAAGGTAAAATATACTAAGTGCATTACTTTGGACTTGAGGTATTTTGTTGCATCTTTATAACATTTGGATTTTGGAAATAAAAATGAACCTCTCATGTGTCTGACTTGAGTGTTTCTCACTTTCGTAGATCACACTTCCAATTTTTTCTCTAAAGGAAAGAATGAATCTAGATTTTCTTTCTCACATATATGTTTCACATAGTAATTAGGCCCTATGAACACTATTTGTGGTGTTCTTGAGAGTGTGGGCTTCATACTCTTGCCTTACAAGTGAAGCTCTTCTTGATGATAGATCCCCTTGTAGGTAGGGAAGAACTTGTTATCATCTCATTGTCCCACTTGGTTTAGTCTTCAATATTTGATGGTACATTCTCTCTTGGTCCCATTTAGAGAGATTGGTAGTCATTTTTCTTAGCATACAAACCTTGGGTAGGTGATTTCAACTTAGCATGTTAATTAATCTTCTTTCTATGTCTGGTTGAGGTGAAGAGGCTAGAGGAGTATGCTCTATTCCCTTTTGGGCACATCAGAAACTTAGAACCCTTGAATCTGAGCTAAGTCCCCATGTGGTCCATATTGTGAGTCTTCCTTGTTAGAGAGGGTTAACCGTAGTGGACACTCCCTTTATTGGGTAAACCACGTGAATAGAACCTCAAGCGGTATTAGCCATTCCTGTCGTGGAGCAACAATTGCTATATAAATGTCCTTATGGAAGAAATCTCCACATGTGCGGTCTCTTGTTAGGCTATCAGATCTCCTCAACAGCTCCTAATTGATTAAATTCTTAGACTGTGTCAAAACCTCAGTGTGTCGGGATTGAATTTCACCCACTTGAGATTGCAAGAGTTGCAAAGTTGACCATTACTACAAACCATAGTGCAGCCAACTTTTTCTTTTCTAGGACTATGTGCATGACTAAAAAACATTTTGAGAACATACACAAGTAGAGTCCTTAGGGAGTAGAATACTACATCACTATTCTTTTTTATACGCAAGGTTGTTTTATCCCTTGCTCATTGTTTGAAGACAATTTTTTGCTTGAACTCCCTGATTACTATCCTGTGTGCCTAATTAATGATAAAAATTTGTTAATGCATCTCATTGGTCAATTAAAATGAGCAAAAACTAAGTTCTTGAGTCGAAAAAAACAACTTTTTATAGCTTGTTGTCAACACTTGTCACATGTCCTTAGAGTGAGCTATTGTCAAGTGTTGATTCATTGTCGCCTAAAACTGTCAACTTGCTCAATTTTCTATCCTATAATTTCCAGTCTTCCTTGGTCAATCTGGGTTAGATCAGGTCACTTACCCCACTATTAGAAGCCTGTTTGCACCTTGGATTCTTATGTTTTAACCTCTTGAACTAGTAATCTTAGATTTCACAAGTGACCTTGCTTGGATTCAGTGAGCTAGAAACTATCCTTATTGAGAACATAAACCTTTGGATCCTTTGATAACACACTTGGAGAGTTTTAGTAATCTCTTGTCCATTCACTTCCATACAAATTCAAATTCAATTAATATAACTTGGGTAAATCATCCTCATGATCTATATGTGTTAGGGTCTTCACCCATTCAGTGGGCACCTCTGTGGTAGTGCCGGTTTATGCCTCTTGCCAAATTCTATCTTATCACATCTTTTTTGGACAAGTGAGTACTTTTACTATCCTAGTTTGGTACCAATGTTTCTTAGGGTCATATTATCACCTAGTACCTTTTCTTTCATGTCGAATACAAAAAGATATCAATTAAATCAAGGAAAGTGATCTCAAGTAGTCTTTAACCAATTACCCTTAGTTCAAACTTGCCAAAAATGTAAGGGAAAAGAACCCATATTTGATCAATCACCCAGGAAAAAATTAGAAGTTTGGTTTGATCCCAAGAGTAACCTTAGTGAGTTGAGTACACCCTTAGCATATTCTCACTCAGACATGGATATGAGTTACACAATGACTCGACGAGAGAGGGAAGAAATGGATAAAATCCTTGATGACATATTTGAAAAACATAGAGGTACCCTTTTTTTTTGTAGTTCCTTGTGAAAATCGACTAGTCTCACCCCTTATCTCAACTAGATATCTAGCTGCACACCAAAGGGTTGAAAGAGATAAGAGGCAAGCCTATCAAGAAGAACAATCACAACATGAAAATTAAGATGATGAACTTTATGACACTCATGTGAATGCAACATACACTAATGACTTGTTTAGACATTCAAGACCGAGTTCACCACTCAAAACACCTTCAAGATACATGGGTGAAAGACTTAAGAGAATTGAGTTTGAAAAGAAAGCCTTCCTAGAGGAACAAGCTAAAAAGGAAGAGCAATTTAGACTCCTAGAGTCGGAGAGACAAACCTTGTTGGAGATAGAAAGGAGAGCCCTCCAGGAAGAGCAAGATAGACTCTTGGCTCAAAAACTTAATGATCAATTTAACAATAAGTGTGTTGGTGGTGGAAACAACTCTCCTCCATCCATCCCTCCTAAGACTCCATGAAGAGGAAGATGTTCAAGAACACCTTCATGATCTCCTAGCCCTAGAGGAAGAAGGGATTCACGACATGATCATTATAGGAGACAAACACCTCTTAGGAACTCAAGACAACCTTTACACCATGCTCACCATGGTTCACAATATGGGGGTAGTAGCTCGAGTTTTGACCTCAACTCCCAAGACTTCATGAAGATACAACAAGAACCACTCTTCTAGCAGTATGTGGAGAGATACTTAGAGAAAAATAAATACAAGTTCCTGGAGAGTTTAATCAACATGGGCGCTAGAGTCCCCTACAACTTTTATGTGGATAAGAAGATTAAGAAGCAAGGTCCATCTCAAGAAGAAGAGATTAAAAAAATTAAGAGTATGATGGAAAAGATGTTGAAACCCAAGAGTTCATTCTCACTTGATTCAATTTGTCCTAATCCTTTTGACAAAAGTGTTAACATGAAAGACTTTCCTAGAAAGGTTGAGATCCCTCAATATGACAAGTATGATGGGAATGGAGATCCACATGATCATGTGCATCAATTCTATACCACAAGTTTTGAGTTCCATCAAGATGACTTGTACCTCATGAGATTGTTCCCAAGGAGTCTTAAGGGTCAAGCGATGGAATGGTTCACCAACATAACTCCCCCCGTTAAGACTTTCAAAGAGCTTGTCCATAGATTTGTCCAAAACTTTGCATACAACCTTTCAAGATCTATCATCATGTTGGACTTATGCAACCTAAAGAAAAATCAAGGGGAATCCTTTGTCACTTTCTTGCAAAGTTGGAGATGAAAATGAGATGATTGACATCCTTGTTAGCAACTTGGTTCCCGAAATGTGGTATAAAGTTAGGAAGATGGTTTTTGATTCCTTTGACACCATGGTTGAAACTACATGTAAGATTGAGGATGTTTTGAGAGAACAAGAAATTTTGACCAAACATGGAAACAACAACAACAACAATGGTCAAAATAACAACAACCCTAATAAGGATAAAGGAAAGAACTCACAATGGAATAGGAACAAATAAGTGGTCAATGATGGAGTTGTGGATTCCTCTAGACCCAAAGATCAAGTTGTTCTCCACTTGCCTAGTGTTGTTCAAGCCATGAAACTCAATGTATTTAATCAACAAGAACACAAGCCAAGATATCAAGATAAGCCTAGGAAAGAGAGACGTCAGTTTTCAAAACTTGGTGATTCATATGAGGATGTCTTGAAATACTCATTTCCAACAACCTTGCGCATCCTCAAAACCCTGCAAAGCATTATATACCTGATGTTAAGCCACATTGGTGGGATGAGAAATCCTTTTGCAAGTTTCAAAATGGCATTGGACATGATATTGAAAACTGCTGGAAACTCAAACATATCATCCAAGATCTCATTGATAATGGAAAACTTAAGTTATATGGATTGAACACCAACACCGACCATAAGGCATTCAAAGAACATTTTCCCAAGTATGAGAAGGGGGAAACCTCTGAACCTAGGAATGGCAAGGCCAAGGTCAATTACACTTACACAAATGCAGAGAATGTTGTCAACATGCTTGAAGTTGTACAAGAGAATATCAACATGATGAGGGATAAAGATCCCTATGGTTATGATCTAGACATGGACTCTCCTCCTATCTTTAATGAAGAACCCATCCTGGTGCTAAGGGTTCCTAACTCTAGAGTGTCATCTCAAACTCTCCATGTTGTCACATGAAGTCAAGGTACCATTATCATTAGAAGACCCAGTGCAAGTCAACCAAGTAAACCAAAGCAAGTGGCATCCAAGAATGTCACCTCAAAACCAGCAATCAATCCTAAGTCATGCTATAATCTTTTCAATCACTTGCAAAGAACCCCAGCTCAAATTTTGATTATTGAGCTCTTATAGTTATCCCTGAGACACAAGAAAGTCCTTGAGAGTTCTTTGCACGCAATAAACATCCCCAACAACTTAGACATTGATCAATTCCAGAACATGGTTAACCATATTTCTAGCCCTCATTACCTTACCTTTTCAAAGGATGATGATAAAGCTTTGAGCCACCCACATAATCTCACTCTTCATATTGAGGTCATGATCCACAAAACCTGTGTTAGGTGTGTATTGATCGATGGGGGTGCTGGGATTAATATTTGTTTCTTGAGTCTTTTGAAGACATTGGGTTATTCTGAACAACTTATAGATACCATAAAAAAGATCACTATCAAAGCTTATGATGAGGCAGAAAGAAGTTCTAAGGGGTTGGTCATCCTTCCTATTAGGATTGGCCCTTTTGAAAAAGATGTTTTATTCCAAATAGTTGACGTTGGCCCCCTAGCGTACAATATCTTACTTGGTAGACCATGGATTCATGATATGAAAGTAGTGTCATCTACCTATCATCAATGTGTTAAGTTCCCTTATAATGGAGTAGAGATTTGTATACCTGGGGATAACACTTTATATGTTAACTCAATTTTAGTGAGTGCTCATGTTCCCCTCAATAGAGAAGTGAAAGACTTCAATGCAACCTTAGCTGAATGTAAAGACAAGTTCAAGTCAGTAGACCTTGGCATGGGGGGTATCAACTCAACTCCCTCATAAATATACCAGTTTCACCTAGGTCATATGGAAAGCCTTCACAAGAAATGAGACCTTCCTCTTCAGCTATGACTTTATTTGGCACATTTGTAGGGTCCTCGGTGCCTATTCAAGATGAGAAAGAAGAGATAGTTGTTAAAGACTGGATTTATAGAGAAGAGAAATACATGCACAATGAGAACTTCTCTCCCTCTCCTAAGGCTTATGGAAGAGGGTATACTTTTGTCAAATAGATGGGCTACCCTGGACATGGCCCTCTTAGTCACAGATTGGATGCTAGAGCCAAACCCCTTGATCATGATCTTTTTGGATGCAAGTCTAAGAAGATGGTTGGCCTAGGATTTTTGAATTGCAACAAGAACATTGCTCCTATCCTTGATGAGTCAAATAGTGAAGATGAACTAGAATACATACCTAATTTGACAAATCAGCAAGATATGTGTGAAGATTGGGTCCCTTCCACTAATCTCCTTTGGGGAGATTCAGATAGTCCAGTCACTCATGAGACAGTTGCAACGTTAGAACAAGATAGATCAGATGTAGAAGATCCTATCAGAGAATTTCAACAAATGAATCTTGTTCATTTGATGGAAAGAGAAGGTGTTACCCTTGATGACATTATAATTTCCACATCAAGATATCCCAAACTTCATGGTGTAAACATCCTAGTCAAAGTTTAGAAACAAGTTCATATGAGTATGAATGGGACTCCTTCTCATCACCTTCCATAGTTGACATGGATTTTGATGTCATCCACACTTATAGTTCTCTACCCGAGGTAGCCAATGAGTCACATGTAGGATTAGAGGATTTGAACCCACATATTGCCTTAGTAGATGATTCTTCACTTGTTAGGACGAATCTCGATTTGGGTAGCTTAGAAGGATACTTGACGAACTTTGACTCTTCAGTCACCAGAGATGATATCATTCACATTCACAACCTTGAACCAATCATTGACTTACCTCTTATTCATCCTAACCTCATTGATTGGTCCCAACACTATCAAGAACCTGAGCTCTTAACATTCCAAAATGATTATGAGGTAACCTGTTACTTGAATGCCATTGAACCCATAGTCTCTTCCACTAATGAACTAATGGAAATTTGGCTGAGTTGATTAAATAGATGTTTTCATTATGGCAACATATGATCCACATGAAGATCACACAGGTCAGAGAGAAAGTATGACAGAGTGCATTGCAAATTTGTCTAAGTGTGAGATAGTATTTTCACCAGTGCACCTGGACATAGTTTTTGTTTACAATGTTGATTGGAGTGATTTCAGTGCTTGCCCACTTGAACATAGACTCTATGATGTCTATTAAATCACCCATCTTAGAGTGAAAGTCATAATGGCATGTACGCAAAGAGTTATGATAGTTTTACCGAAGACAATGTCAAGCCGACAGGATTGAATATGAAGACAAAATTAGTAAAGACTTGAGGGATTATTTTCTTTATCAAAATAATGACTTAACAATATAAAGGGATGAAATCCTAGATGTTAACTCTTGGATAAATTTATTTGTATAAATGTAATTGTAATTGTAACAAAAGATATAGTTGAGAATAGATATATAGTGAAGTGATATGATGTGAAATATATGATGCATATGTAATAGCGATAGTGAAAGAGAAGCAAAGAGATATTGATGCAAGCAGTATAAGGTTATGTACCTTAACCTATCTTTTTAATTAGTTTATATTGTACATTACTTGTTTGGGTAGTGGGCTCAGCTGGTAATCACATTTTGTACTACCAACTCCTAACAGGGTTGAGGCTTCTAACAAGGCCTATAGTTCCTTAATTAGGATTGATACACTATATGCTTGTAATAGACTCCTAACAGGGTCAACATCCTTAACAGGATACTTTCAATTAGTGGATCTTTGTGGGTACCATCCCCACCAGGGTTTTCCCTTAGCCAGGGTTTCCTCGAGAACAAATAATGTGTTATGAGTTCTTTAGTTTTATTTCTATGCATGTTGTTTAGCTTCTTATGTTATGCATGTATAAAGATAATCTGTTATATCCATAATTGGGCAAAACATAAAGTTTGTAGAATACTGATTCACCCCCCCCCCCCCCCCCCTCTCAGTATTCCCTATTTATAACAATTGGTATCAGAGCTTAGTTACTCAGAAAAGAATCATTCAAGGAAAGCCTAGCAGCTTGAGTAAGATCTCTATGGATATGGATCAAGTTTAGAAGAATCTTGAAGAAGCTCTTGAACAGATTGATATGCTTACTAATGAAAGAGACACTCTAAAAGGGAAATATGATGATGCAAAGAACCTCATTGAGAAACTAAAAAACAAGTTGGAAGATCTGAAATCTGAAAAGGAATCTGAAGTTCTTATTGAAGATTGTGATGACAATTTAGAAAAAGAAAATGAGATCCTTAAGCATGAACTGAAGATAGAAAATTTGAAGCTTAGTTTGAAAGATGAAAATGGAAAGAATGAAGCAAATCTAAAATCTGAGAATGAAAGTCTCAAGACTGAAAATGAAGGACTAAACTCTAAACTTGGAAAAGTAACATCTGAACTTGAAAAAGTCAATTTGCAGTATGATGAACTTGAGAAATACAACAAGATTGTGAAAGGAAAACTGACTCAATCCAAACAACAACTTGAAAGGCTATATTCAACTAGTGAAAAGATTGATGAACAAGTATCTTTTCAAAAACCATTTTATGATAAAACTGGTCTTGGATTCAATACATTCAAAACAATTAAAGAAAACAAGGAACCAGATCTGAAAGTATCTAAAAGCATAGATGAGAAGAAGTCTGATGAGATCAACAAATCTGAAGATACACCTAAAGAAGAAGAATCACCGAAGCAAGAGGAATCACCCAAAGGTATGCAAAGAGAATTCAAAGGTAGATGTTTTTCTTGTAATACTATTGGTCATATGAAGAGAGATTGCACAGGTAAGCAATTCAAACCTCTTAATGGTTATTGTTATAATTGTCATGGTTTTGGACATAGAGCTATTGAATGTAGAAAACCTAAATTTATTGAGAATAAAAATAATAGTAGAATGTTTAGGAATACTAACAATGTAGATAAGAAACCTACTGAAGATATGAACAGAAGAAATGGAGTAATATGTTATAGATGCAACAAGGTTGGACACATTGCTAGAAACTGCAAGTCACAAATCAATCCACCTGGACCAAGATATGAAAACAATGGAATTATTTGTCAGATATGCAACAAGATTGGACATACAGCAAGGTTTTGCAGAATGAACAATGGAGTTTTTCATCCTAACCCTAACCCTAGAAATCATGCAAGAAGAAATGAAGATGCAAGTAACAGGCAAATAGGATGTTGTAGTAATTCAAATGAAGTGAAGTTTGTTAAAAGCATAGATCAAGGAGACATATTCAAAATTGAAGGTAATTAGGAAGGTGAAGTAGCGAAAGGTAAGAATGAATCTTTACTTGACCTATCTCAAAGCACTTAATTTATGAAAATTATAGTAGATTAGGAACTTAGATTAGTGTAGAAGTAGATTTATGATGAACTGAGTCTTGTGTAGTTAATGCAAGGTATTTTATGATATTTTAATGCTATGGTTAAGAGTGTAAAGAAAAATATTATGTTTTGCGAGATCGCAAGAAGTTTTAAGTTTTACAGGTTAGCAAAAATAGCTTTTTGGAAAGAAGCGGCAAAAGAATTGAATGCGATGTCAGATCTAAGTGAGATTAAATTAATAAAAGGTTATGATCGGTATTATTTGATCATCAAAGTGAATACAAGTGTTAAGGAGATCAAAAAGTAGTGATTGGAAGCATTTTGCAAGGATTTGGAGAAGAATTTTGTGTTGAATCTATTCAAGCCCTAAAATCATGAAATCAAGGTATTTTACTTGACAAGTCTTTAAATTAGTGAAGGAATTAAAAGAAATCATGGACGTTTCTTTAATACACAATGTTAGAGATAAGAATAGACCTAAATTGAAAAGGGAACTAGTAGAACCCTTGGAAGATGATCCTAGGTTAGCTTTGAAACAAGGTTTTGAATATTTGAAAGATAATGAGATCATTAATTATGCATTATAGTATGAATTTGATAATGAAGAATGTACTAAGATTATCTTGAGTAGAATTCATAATGGGAAGTTTTGGTTAGAAGATAGAGTGATGGATATTACAGCTAATTTGATTCATGAAGTCACTGGATTATCTAAAACTGGAGCTTTTCCTTTAAATGAGAAAAACATGAGGAAAATAGTCATTGATAACACAGATTCATCCTATAATGGTAGAGGAATTGTGATTAGTAAGATCAAACAAGATGATGTGAGATACTTATGCAAGATCCTAACCACTAAGTTTTGTGCAAATTCAAGAGAGGATGACATGGAAGCTGGAATGATACATGTAGCTTATTTGATGTTTGTTGATAGAGTGCAAGTTGATATGTGTGAAATTCTGAGAATTCAACTGTTTGAGAATTTGGAAAAGATTAAGAAGACAAAGTATGCACAATTTAGATTTTCATCTTTGATCACTTACATGTTTTTTAATCTATTGAGATGATTTCCTTACACCATTGCAAGTGACTGGAATGATGGACAAACTAAAATGGAAAGGATTAATAAAGTATATATGAGGCATGTTATTGATAAAGTGAATGAGAGTGCAATTTTGGTAATGAAGACATTTCAGAACTTGGTAACTAACAGACCAAGGATCCCATAGTCTCTTGTGGAGAAGAATAAAGATGACATATGTTTCATGGTTGATATTGACTTTACCTATATTGAAGTAGTAGAGCCTAGAACAAAGTTCATAGACCCTCTTAGCTATGAGATATATGAGGTATAGACATAAGAGTATGTTAGCAGGATACTTAAGTGTAAGTTGGACACTCAGTGTAATAGGTTTAGAACCTTTGAGGAGAACTTCAACTCTGCAAAGACCTTAATTGAAGAGAAGCAGTCTAAGAAGAGAGTTGAGAGCACTATAAAGAAAATCCTAAAAGATACAAGGATGATAGAGCATGAGTTGTTAGTAGCAAAGAAAATAGTAGTAGCAATTAGAGAGAGTGGACAAAAAGAAGTTTTGACTATTCCACCTTTATCATCAATTGCAGTACAATAGGAAGAACCACAAGTGAAGGTGAAAGTGGAAGATATTGAGAAGGATCAAGAAGCAAAGATATCCACTAGATCCACTTCCTCCACACCTAGAAAAAGAGTAAAGGAAATTGCTACTGGACCAAGAAAGAGAAAGAAAACTTTAGTGCAACCAGTTCCAAGAAAAATTGCAAAAATAAAAGATGATGTCACTACTGTTAAGAATAAAGCTTGGAAACCAAAATTTGAAAAGCTTAATGAGTAGATCATTGAGGATGGAGAATTTACAAGAATGAACAAGTACTATAATCTTTATGATTATACAGATAGACTTAATCTGGAGAATGCAGTTGTAAAGCATATGATTTTGGCTAATAAGAAGTTTGATGCAATTCAGGGTCAGATACCTAATGATTTGTACAATAAACTTGTAAATAGGAAGCAAAGAGCATTTGAGGAAGACAAACTATCAGAGAAAATCTTGTGAGGAAGCTTTGTGAGGTGAGAAATTATGAACACCTTAAGCAAATCTAAAAGCTTTAAGCACCCATCTGAGAACCAAAAGGAGAACCATTCAGATTATGGGAGGTAGATATGAAGAAATTAACTCTGAGACAGAGCAAGCAATAATCAAGGTTATGGCAGAAATTGTTGGAGAACCATCAGTTGCAGTAGAGAAAGCAGGTGAGACATAACAAGAGGAAATTCCCTCTCCTCCAGCCATTAACATTGAAGATGAAACCATGAATGTAGAAGGAACAAAGATCACCTTGGATACTGATGATAATGTATTCAAGAATTTGGAGAACATTGTTGACAATTCAGCTCTTGATGAACCGGATACATCTAAAGAAGTAGAGAAAACCCAAATTATTGTTGAAGAACCCAAAGTAACAGAGAAACAAATACCCATTCCCACTAAAGAAGACATCAGTCTTACTCCTGAGATTGGAAAGAAGAATAAGATTGGATCTATGATTGAGAATCTGGGAAACAAAGTAGATGATGATGATCAGTTGGAATTGATCACATCTTTGAATAAAATCATTGGCAAGAAAAAGAAAGTGAAAAATCTTGAAGGATGTATAAAGGATCTAACTAAGAAGTTACAAAGCATTGTAACTACACAAATTGCAGAAGCAGACCCTTTGGAGAAAGAAAAGAAGGTAATGAGCACTTTTGATAATGAATTCACAAACTTACTTGATATTGCAAAAGTGAGAGCACAAGCAGCCTATGAGGCTGGAATGCTTTTGAACATCAGCCAGAATATTAGGAATGATATCAACAATCTTGATATCTGTATCAAGGACTTGAGGAAGAATTTGGAAACAGGAAAATCTTTATACATACAGTGTACAAAATTAGAGACCTTGACAATAGAAGAAGATCAGAAGATGAAGTTGAAGGAAGTAGAAATTCAGAATGAATCTAACCTTCTTTCTAGCCCCAATGTGAAGATATGTGATGTTGAGAAGAAAATTCAGAAGCTATATGATGAAATCAAAATTTTGCAAGATGAGAGAGATAGAAAAATGAAAAGATTCACTCTTTTGAGAGAACATACTTTTATGAAGTTAAGAATTATTGAAGAGCAATTGGAAGAATGTCTTTCAGCTAAGACATCTTTTCAAAAGTTTAACTTTAAGAACCTCCAAGCATGTCAAATAGCATCTTATGGACTGAGCGCACTACTCAATGTGGTAGATTCCATTAAGAAATCATGGGAGAAGGAGATAGAAGCTATGAAGATTGATTTTTTAGATTGTGTTGCAAGCCTACCAGCTTTGCAATAATGAATTAAGGTATAATCTTTTTGTGATACAGTTTTGTAAGCCTCCCTACCTTTATTTTGTCATTGTTGTCAAAGGGGGAGAGATATATAGCAGAAAATTGATAGTATATGATAAGGAGTTATACTTCTAGGGGGAGTATTATATTAGAGATAAGATTTTTGAGGAGTTATCAGGATAGTATATATTTTATACTATGGCCACAATTTTGAGATTTTGAAGTTGTACACTTAGCCAATTTTCTCATATGTTACCACCAATGACAAAGGGGGAGATTGTTGGCAATTTGGCTAAGTTGATTACATAGATGTTGTCATTATGGAAACATATGATCCACATGAAGATCACACAGGCCAGAGAGCAAGTATGACAGAGCACATTGCAAATTTGTCTAAGTGTGAGACAATATTTTCACCAGTGCACTTGGACACAGTTTTTGTTTGCGATGTTGATTGGAGTGATTTCAGTGCCTATGCAATTGAACATAGACTCTATGATGTCTATTGATCACCCATCTCAAAGTGCAAGTCAGTACGGCATGTATGGAAAGAGTTATGATAGTTTTACCAAAGACAATGTCAAGCCGACAAGACTGAATATGAAGACAGAATTAGTAAAGACTTGAGGGATTATTTTCTTTATCAAAATAATGACTTAACAATATAAAGGGATGACATCCTAGATGTTAACTCTTGGATAAATTTATTTGTATAAATGTAATTGTAATTGTAACGAAAGATATAGTTGAGAATAGATATATAGTGAAGTGATATGATGTGAAATATATGATGCATATGTAATAGCGATAGTGAAAGAGAAGCAAAGAGATATTGATGCAAGTAGTATAAGGTTATGTACCTTAACCTATCTTTTTAATCAGTTTACATTGTACATTACTTGTTTGGGCAGTGGGCTCAGCTGGTAATCACATTTTGTACTACCAACTCCTAACAGGGTTGAGGCTTCTAACAAGGCCTATAGTCCCTTAATTAGGATTGATACACTATATGCTTGTAATAGACTCCTAACAGGGTCAACATCCTTAATAGGATACTTTCGATTAGTGGATCTTTGTGGGTACCATCCCCACCAGGGTTTTCCCTTAGCCAGGGTTTCCTCGAGAACAAATAATGTGTTATGAGTTCTTTAGTTTTATTTCTATGCATGTTTTTTAGCTTCTTATGTTATGCATGTATAAAGATAATCTATTATATCCATAATTGGGAAAAAGATAAAGTTTGTAGAATACTGATTCACCCCCCCCCCCCCCCCTCTCTCAGTATTCCCTATTTGTAACATGAACCGGATACTAGCATGACAGATCCATACATCAAGTACCTTAGTCAAAAAATAAAAAGAAAATAAAATCAAAATAATAAGAGTTCTAATGGTGAAAACCACTGTGTGGTGGTGTCAAAACCAAAAAAGGTAAAAATAAATGACATATCCAAAGGTGAAAACCTCTTTGAGGCGCCTAAGGATGGGATACTTGATCGTCTCCCTAGATTATTTCAAGCTAGATCTTTAGTTCTTATTGAACCAACACAAATAGTAAATTTGGGTGTAGATGAGACTCCACAGATAGTACACTTGGCTCAGTCCTTGTCACCACAATAAAAAGAAGCTTACACTAAGCTCTTCCAAAAAAAAGAAGATCAACTTTGCCTGGACTTATTTAGATATGCCAAGGTTGGACACTAATCTTATCATGCGTCACTTGTCCATAGCTTTAGGTGTCAAACCAATTAAATAGAAATTGAGAAAGATGCATCCTCACATAGCTCTCCTAGTCAAAGCATAATTGGAGAAACTCCTTGGTGTAGTTTTCATAAGAGCTATTGACTATGCTGAATGGATATCAAACATTGTACTATTTTCCAAACATGACAAATCCATTTGAATTTGCACAGATTTTAGAGATGTCAATAGATCATGCCCAAAGGATGACTTTCCACTTCCCAATATAGACATGATAGGGGATATGACTGGAGGTTATGATATTTATTCCTTGATGGATGGTTTTTTTGGATACAATCAGATTAAGATAGCTCCTAAAGATTAAGAAAATATTGTATTCACTTGTACATGGGGTACTTTGTTGGAACGTTATGCCTTTTGGATTAAAAAATGCAGGAGCCACCTATCACTGAGCTATGACAACCATTTTTCATGATATGATGCATAAAAACATGGAATATTATGTTGATGACACCTTGGCCAAGTCTAAGAAAAGAGACACACACTTAGATGATTTATAAGTCATTCTAGATTGCATGGAACAATTTCAACTAAGGTTAAATTCTAAAAAGTGTGCATTTGGTGTCACCTATGGAAAACTACTAGGATTCATCATTTCAGCAAAAGGAATAGAGGTAGATCCTAAAAAAGTCCAAGAAATCATAGATATGCCACCTCCTAAAAACATTAGTCAAATGAGGAGTCTTCAAGGACATCTTCAATCCATAAGGAGATTTATTTCATAGTTGGCAGATAGAGCTCAACCTTTCAACAAGAACTTTTACAAAGGAGTCAAATGTGTTTGGAATGAGGATTGTTAAAAGAGCATAGATCAAATCAAGAAATAATTGGCAAATCCTCCCATTTTAATGCCTCCTATCCCAGGGAAACCACTTATTCTATGCATTTCAATGATAGAATCTTCCTTGGGGACATTACTAGCTCAACTTGATGAGCATGGGAAAGAAAGATAAATATACTATATTAGCCGCACTCTTGTTTCGTATGAGGTTAACTACACCAACATTGGAAAATCTTGCCTTGTAGTTGTGTTTGCTTCCCAAAAGTTGCAACATTACATGCTTGTGCACACTATACACCTCATAGAAAAAATAAATCCACTCAAGTATTTACTAGGTAAGGCTACCTTCACAGGTAGACTTGCTAAATGGATGATGATCCTTTCATAGTTTGACATGGAGTACATTGAGTGTAAAGCAATCAAAGGATAAGCCATAGCAGATCAATTGGCTGATTTCCCAATACAAGATAATGCACCTATTCAAGTTGACTTCCCAGATTAACACCTGATGTATATGACTAAAAGAACATGGAATATGTTCTTTGATGGATCCTTTAAATTCAAACGGTTCAAGAGCTGGTGTGTTGTTTGTTTCTCCTCATGGGTACATGATTCCTAAGTCTTACAAGTTATGGTTCCCATGTACAACCAACATTTTTGAGTATGAAGCTTTAACAAATGGACTTAAGATGGCTATAGAATGGAGTTACATATCTATGGGGACTCACAACTGATAATCAACCAAGTCAATGATGAATATCAAACAAAAAATGAGAAATTGGCACCTTACAAGAAAATGGTTGATTCCTTGAAATGATACTTCACATTTGTCATGTTTTAGCAAATCCCTAGAGCAGAAAAAAAAAGTAGTTGATGCTATGGCTACACTTGCTTAACTCCTTCAATTAGGGCAACATGAATCTAGATTTGAATTCCTAGTGAAAGAGCTACATCACCCTATCTATGAATCCCAAGAAAGTCATGTCATTTGTACCCTTGTTAGTTGTGAGTCATTGCATTATGGTGTTATTTAATCATACCTTCATGATGGTATTATACATGAAACCTTTTACTAATCTGAACTCAGAAACCTTACCTAAAACGCCTCTCATCATTCCCTTATCTCTGGTGATTTGTATAGGAGGGGTCTAGATGGAACATTTCTTAGATGCTTAGAAAAGGAAAAATCCAACCAAGCATTAGTTGACATCCATGAGAGCATCTGTGGGGGACATTCCAATGGTCTTGCCATGACCCAAAGGTTTCTTAGGGTGGGGTACTATTGGCCTATGATACAGATTGATGTAGTATCTTTTTCAAAGTCATGTGAAAAGTGTCAAAAATATGGTAACCCAATACATGCTCCAAGTAGGGAGCTCATTCCTTCTATATCTCATTGGCCATTTCAGTGTTGGGCCTTTAATCTTGTTGGATAGATTCATCCCAACTTATCAGGTGGACATAAGTTTATTATCACTGCTACTGATTATTTCACTAAATGGGTAGAAGTTGTCCCACTTTCTATTGCCTCGGGCAAGACAATCTCTCTATTCATTCTGAACCATATCATCTGTTGATATGGAGTGCCTTCTGAGATTATCACTGACAATGGAGGCCAATTCAAAATAAAGACCTTAAAAAACTCTGCAATAAATTAAAGATTAAACAACATTGGTCCTCCATTTACTTCCCGCTAGGAAATGGTCAAGAAGGGGCATCAAACAAAACCATTCTTAAAATCCTACATAGAACAGTTTGTAAGAGTGGTAGAGATTGGCATTTACAGATAAATCTGGCTTTGTGGCCTATAGAATGAGTATTTGTACTCCTACTAGGGCTACTCCTTTTTCCCTTACATATGATGTTGAAGCAGTGTTACCTTTAGAGGTTGAGATTCCTTCACTTAGAGTTTCCCTCAAAGGTCTAGTTACAAATGAAGACTACCCCACCATGAGACTTTAAGAGTTAGAACTTCTAGATGAGAAACATCAAGCATCATTTGACCATATGAGGGTTTATCAAAAGTGCATGTCCAAAGCCTTCAACAAAAAGGTTCACCCTAGAGAATTCCAAGTGGGAGATCTTTTCCTACATCAAAATCATAACAATCAACAGCATAGAGATCAAAATGGAAAATTTGAACCTAACTGGCTTGGACCTTACATCATTACAATAGCTTTTGGGTCAGGTGTTTATTCACTGTCTACAGCAACGAGAGAGTAGCTCCTTGATCCTATCAATGTCTTACACCTAAAGAAGTTCTATCCATGATGCCCATTCTGTCTGGGGGCATCATTTGTACATACTTATTGATCCTGAAAAAATCCAAAAAAATGATATATTGTCAATAATTCTAAAAATCTGAAAATGTCCTAAAAAAATGATCATCTTAGTGAAAACCTAGCAATAGGAGCTTTGATATATCTCCAAAAAAATTATATATTCTAAAAATACCAAAAAAATAAAAAAAAATTCAAAATTTAAAAAAAAAGTGCCTTGGTAAAAACTTGGAAATAGACGCCTTGGTCGCAAAAAAAAAAATTATAAAAATTCATGCAAAAAAAATTGCAATAAAATCCAAGTGGTGAAAACCTAGAAACGGGTGCTACTTGAGGCCTTTGCACCCCTGTTTCTTAGCACGTGTCCTCGACACTTAGCTTTTATCCATCATGCCTTGTCCTTATTGCCTTGGTTTGGAATTGGTCTTTGTCTTTGTCTAGGGGGCATAACTGTGTTAGCTTTGGTCTCTTGGATGCGTTAGTCTTTAGGACACCTCACAAACGATGTTTTTCAACACCACCCCAACTGTGTTTTTCAACACAACCCCTGACATCGAGCGTTTTTCAACACTTATCAGTTTGGTCTTACCCAATTTTGTCATGTGATCTTACCTACTTGCAAGCATTCAATCCTTATCCTCAGAACTCAGTATTAATTAACACACTTAAATTTTTAAACACAACACTTAATGCTTGAGCTATGTCATGAATTTTTCTTTGTGTGCTGACTGTTATTGATTTTCATTGAGTTTCCTTGTCTAATAAGTCTCTTTGGTATGCATGGCTAGAGGACTTGGGACATGGGGCATGTTTTTATTTTCTTTCTTCTTGTGGGTGTGGTCTTGAAACTCTAGAGTGTCTCTTTTTGTCCCCTTGAAACACTTAGGAGATTTGAGGCATCATCCTTGACTATTTTTTCACAACCATTCTTATGGTCATCCCGACATCTATGCCTTGATGTGAGCATGGTTTTGCTATACTAAATTGGGTAAGCTAACATCGAAGTCATCTTGAATTTTATGTCTTTGATGCTTATGTTAGAATCTTTCCACATTCCAATCTGATATAAATCACAATCATATCTTCATAGTTGTGCTTGTGACTAGTGATAATTGTGTGATTTTCTGATGTCCGTTAATACTGGCCCAATGATGAAAATAAGTTCCTTAACATTCTCTAATGAATGATGAACACAAAATCCTATGTTATAGTTTCTCTATTGCAAGTACACCTTTGCATTTTCATGTAGCTTTCACTGTTAGACTTCATGTTAATTTGCATTTTTAGGCTGCATTAGGAGTTTGAGAGGGTTTTCCTTCATCTTTCTTTTGAACTTTTAATTAACTTTGCTCATATTTTGATCTTCATTTCCTTTTCTTCTTTCGTGATCTCAATCAAAATTTTCTATCTTAAACAGTTGATTGATTTTGGGGCATTCTCTTTCTTAAGGAAAATTCTCTTTCTTCTCTCCATTTCTTTCCACCTCTTCCAAACTTTTATCTTCCATTCTCTTTCACCCTACTTCTTTTATTCTAATTCAACCTTGGGGCATAATATTTCATGCTTGATGATCTACCTTGGTTCTGTGATCTTTATATCTTTTATCTTACCTCAAAAACCTTATTTTTAGTTCAATTTGATCAAATTTATCAATTCATTATTTCTCCTCTATCTCATTTCAATTTCAATCACGAGGTGGAAG
The DNA here is from genome assembly GCA_027943335.1 of Chamaecyparis obtusa. Classification (NCBI taxonomy): domain Eukaryota; kingdom Viridiplantae; phylum Streptophyta; class Pinopsida; order Cupressales; family Cupressaceae; genus Chamaecyparis; species Chamaecyparis obtusa. The sequence goes on along the minus strand of BSBK01002287.1, from coordinate 2,617,848 downwards.
TACCTATCAAACTTCAATCCTTGATTGAGCTTTATCAATCCTATCAATTGCTCCACTTGGGGCAACATTGCTTGAGATTCTTATCTTGGACATGTCAATTACCTATTTACAGGGATGTTGACCTTGTCTTTTTCAATCAGCTTATCTTTGTCCTGATGTGTTCCTATCCATCGATCACACGTCTGGGTTATTTTTTGATCCCAGATCGATCTCATACTTCAACTACATTCTTTGACTATATGTGTTCCCATAAAGATCACACATTAGTCAAAGAGGGGCAAATGTATGCACCCTAAAATGGTCACCTAGACTATGGGGCCCCATTCTTCAATTTATCAAATGACGGAATCAATTTATCAATTTCCTGAATCAATGCCTTGCAATATTTTCAATTCAAATCAATTTCCTCTATCAAATCGTAATTAATTCAATTATTTCAATATTTCCTAAGGTTTGATCATTTTATCCTAAGTTTTATTTAATTAAGAGAACATGCTCCCTTTTAATTAAATAAAAAAAAATATTTTAAATAAATAATAAAATCCACTTTATCCTATGTGTACACATGAAAAAATAAATTTCTAAATTTAAAATAAAAAGAAAAAGACTTTTTGTCTACACATTGAATGCATACTTTCCAAGATGAGTGCAATCTCCTTTTGCCTCTTAATCTCTTCCACTCATCTTTTTGCCTCTTAACCATGTCCATTGATTTTGCCTCTTGAGAATATTGTGCACCAAAGTCAAAATGAGAATTTTTCTCCACCCTTGGATTTTGCCTCTTAATATCTACCATTCATTGCTCTTTAAAAGGATCCCTCTCCTTCTCATTTTAGGCATCTAGGCATCCAGATTTTAGAGATTCAGATTTTATGTTATTTTTATGTTGTAGGTTTGAGGAGCAATTTTGGCAGAGAGTTTGAGCACTTGAGCTTGAACATTGCAACTTATCTTTTCTTGTCTTTTTCTCTCATACCTCCATGGAAATCCATTTAGATTACTCTTGCACTTTCATGGTAGATTAGATTCATATTTTATTTCATAGAATAAACTTAAATGTATATTTTCTTTCATAGATTAGTTTTCTTTCATGAATTGTTATCATATAGAATAAGCTTCCATTTTCATTTTCATGCATACTTGATGATCATGGAGACTAGCACTCTTGCTTTTCCTCTTTGAATCTCTCATTTTATGGTATACTTGCATGGGCACAAACTAGGTCTAAACTGAGGGCCTCCATTATAAACCCTTACACTCCATGAATAGAGAGCTATGAGTCACCATTTGATACCTCATTCTTGAGCAATCTTGGATATAATGACTCATAGAAGTGTGTCAACATTTTAGCACACAATGTAAAGTGCACTAGGAGATGCTACAACCTGTGCTTTTAGAGACAGTGAAACTACCAAGTCCAAAATAGAGAGACAGCAATGTTCAAATGCCAAGATCCAACATGATAAATGACTGGTAACAAATGATATTAAAATTCCATATTCATATGATATTGCTGAATTCAAAATGCTACAAGAATTGATCATATGCAATGATATTGTTGCTTAACAATAGAAAGAATGCTACAGAATTGTGTTTCAAAGTATCATGGAATGATTATAGTGTGTATTTTATAGTTGTCATGAGCCCATGCTCGAACTCCATTAAATTTCATTATGGTGTTTTTGAGTGTCACAAGCCCATGCTCTAACCTCTTAAATAGAAATAGAACATTCTACAATTTAGCATTTCTTATTTAATGAAAAGATCATAAGCACTCTTCACAACTATTTTCATTGCTAAGAAATGGAAAAACCAGTCTTTCACTAGTTATCAAATAGATATTTATAATCAGCAAAGATTCATGATTCAGCAACAGGGCTAATTGTCAGGAAAAGCATTTTTACAAAATCTACATCTTTTATGTTGCTCTTGACATTCAGAATACAGTCATCATTGATAAAATTGCATATGTTTTAGAATAATAATGCACTATTCAAATATCTTATTTTATGAAGAGGAAAAGCCAGTTGACAGTTTTAGAAGTTCAAGCATCTTTTGCATTCAAAATTAATGATCAAGCATGGAGGTCTCAATTTGCACCAGACGACACCGATGAAGCTGAGATAATGGTCACTATCATTTGTAGAGCTGAACATATATATTAAATAATTGGTGAACAATAGAGGTCACGATGATCAGTGTAACAGTGAGTATAAAGTGAAAAATCTAAATCAAATTCAAGAAAGTATGTCATGAAGCCTACTGTTCAATGTTAAGGCTATAGTAATGTAAGTAGTACATATAACTTAAGATAGTGGTATTGAATGTAGGTAACTAAGAGGTCAAATATGACTGGTACAAGACTTCAATGCTATAAACAACTAGTATACATCAATAAAAGCCAATAATGTTGAATAAAGATGGCAATGTAAAAAATAGACCATTCAGATTAAGACACAGCAGTAATTGGTGAACAAACAAAAGTGTAAGGGTACAGTGATCTTTTTCCTAGTATGATCACTGGTCGAAGAATAATAGTGGACATTTAGCAATGAACCTCAAGTCAACAATTAGCGAGTATAAAATCCCAAGAGTCAACTGGCTAGATACTACGATAAAACTGAGCTTAAGATGGACTGGTGTGAACCAAGAAGATTCAAAGACAGTCGGGTATGATACAAAAGACCGTGCTAGGGTTTAGTGAAAAATGCAAGGTATCAAATTTTAACTCTAGTTTTCTAATCCACAAGGGAAATATTGAAAACAAACATCAACAACAGCATGTCTTTTTTCAAATAAGGGTCACTATCGACAGTGAATCTGAGACAACAAATGATGTATACAAAGCATACAAAGCTCCACCATTCAAGTTGAGAAGAAGTAATTAAAAAGAGAGTAAACACAACCCTTTTATCATTTCCAATGCTAATGATCAAATTTAACAAACAATAAACAAAGCAATGAAAGGAAGAAGTTATGTTCTATACTTATCTTTGAGTGATGTCGAGTTTTGAGTTAGTTTCAAGTTGAGTTCCCAAGTTCAAGTTTACAACCCAAATCATGGATGGAATCTCAGTCCCATAGAAAGGTAGCCCAAGCTCCATACTGCTATTCAGAGTTTGAGCCACAATAGTTTGTGCCTAAGTTCACTGCTATAATGGAGAAAAATTTAGCCAAGCACTGTCAGAGAAAAGTCCCAAACTGAGAAAGGAAACCTGAGCTTCATGTAGGGTTTAGGCTAGATCAAGGGGCCAAGCTTACCATTAGAGGATATTTTCTCAAACTCCAGTCGAGATCCAACCTTGAATTCACAAGCAAGTAGCCCAAAGCTGAGTTAAAAGAATGAGTATACTAATAAAGCCAAGATTTCAATAATGCCCAAGTCACTTTCACAGTGCTGGAAGAAGCCTAAGCTTGAAGCCAAGTTCACATGGTTCAACACCAGCACACTACTAGATCTCAAAGCCAATAGTCACCTTCAAGCTTGAGAAACAAATGAACATAGCTCAAACTTTTAGTCACAGCTTGAGTTAAACCCAAGTTGGAGATTGAAGCTCGATCTAAAGCTGTGACTGAAAGATTGAGTCGCAGTTGAGCATCAAGGATATCTCCAGCTAGGCATTTTTCAGTCCCAACTTCAATCCAACCTTCAAGATTCAGGGTCTATTCAAGCCACAAGCCCTCAAACTCATAGGTTACCAGAAAATAAGACCAAGAATAATGTTACAATTTTGGCAGAGCTTCACCATAACTTAGGTTTTTTCCCTAATTTTCCACCAAGAGACAAACACAAGCAAATGAATGTGAAAACCAAGAATGAAACTGAGTTTTGAGAATTTGGAGTTCGGCTGACAAGCACATTGAATTCCATAACTCTAGCAATCTGCATCATGCCAGAGCTCTGATCCCCAACATTTCCACATCACATTGTCATGATATTATTATCTTGCAATTTCTTAAGTGGTCATGTCGACCCTTTTGTAATTGGAAATAGATTTAAACTTAGGAAGTTTGTCTAAGTTTAGATTTTTACATAGGCTAGGTGGTATATGTTAATTTTAGCTTAATTTTAATTTGATAAATGTTGGTATTCATTTTGTAAAATATTTTTATCTTTATTAAAACCAACATTTAGGGATAGATGTTAGGCATTATTCTAGGCTTGTAATTGGGGTTTTTGGCATAAATTAAGGCCAAATTGGAGAGATGATAGGGCTAAAATTAGGGGCTTTAATTTTTGAATTTAGGCTTGATAGGGCTATAAAACTGATTTTCTAAATCAGTTTAGGGGGTTCAGAATTTTGGAGAGAAGGCCTAAGTGAGAAATTTTGTTCCTTTGTGCCTTAGCTCATATCTTGTAACCTACATATTAGATTTTTGGAGGAAAATAAAGAAGATGATTCATTTTTTCTCATATTGTGAGCATTGACTTTCAAATCCTTTTCTTCATTCTTCATAAGTGTTTATTTGTTTTGGTAGCAAAGAGAAGTGAATTATTTTCTATTCCTCCTCTAAGTGAACAAAATCCAAGCCTTATGCAAAATATGTATGTTTGTTAACAGATTGAACTATTTTTGGTCTATACCCTAGTAGTAAAATCTTGATTAACCTATACGTTGATCAGTGAATGATAGTGCCAGTCTCATTGATGTGTGTATTGTGGTTGCTGTTTTAGATTCCAAGTAAATCTGAGTTCAAATTTTGTGTATCACCCCATTTCCATTTTAGTTTTAAATCCTTTTTCCTTTTTCCCAATCAATTTTCAGTCAGGAGGTGATATTTCTAAATCAAATAGGAACCGGCCTAGAATCCAGAGACTCCTTCTCAATCAGAGTCCACCCACAGCTCAAGAAGGTTTCTATTGTTAGGATGAGATATCATTAAGACCTAATGCCTGAGTTAGGGTGGTATTTTCAAACCTAAACATGTACAATAGCCATAGCCTCGAGATTACAAATGCCACCTTGCATATTGCCTCAAAGATATTTCACATGGGTTGTGAATTCATAGAGTGGTCATGTTGACCCTTTATGAATTTAGCTTAGTAATAGAACTTATGTTTTGGTTTTAGATCTAAGTTTTGGTCTTGTTTAGGCTAAGTGGTATTTTGAAATAAGGCCTAATTATATTGTAAATGTTGGTATATTGTAAAATATATTTATCTTTAAAAACCAACATCTGAGGTTGTTTTAGTGGCATTGTCTATGCATGTGATTTAGGGTTTCTTGGCCAAATTTGAGCTAATTTAGGGCTAAATTGGGGGCAATAATTTTCAAATTTGGGGCCTTAGTAGGCTATAAGACTAATTTTCTTAATCAGTTTCAAGATTCTTTAGAGGAGGACTTAGTGAACTATTTAGTTCCTTTATGCCTTAGCTTATGTTTTGTAACCTTCATTTTCAGATTTTGAGGAAAATAATGCAAGTGATCCATATTATCTCATATTCTTTAAGTATTGAATTCAATCCTTTTCATCATTCTGCATCAAGTGTTTATCTATTTTGTAACAAGGAGAAGTGAATTAATCCTATTCCTCCTCGTAGTGATCAAAATTCAAGCCTTGTATGGAATTTGTATGTTTGTTGACAAATTATCATTGTTTGTGGTTTATACCCTAGTAGTGAAATTAAGTTAACCTAAATGTTGATCAGACAATGATAGTGCCATTCTCATTAGTATGTTCCTTATGGATGCTAGTTTTGGATTCCAAGTAAATTTGAGTTCAATTTTTGTGTATCACCCCATTTTTATTCATATTTTTCAGAAGCATTTCTTTCTTCACTTTTCCCAATCAAAGTTAGTTCAAGTGATATTCAAAATCAAATAGGAACTGACCTAGAATCCAAAGACTCCTTCTCAATCAGAGTCCACCCACAACTCAAGAAGGTTTCCATTGTTAGGATGAAATATCTGTGAACCCTAATACCTAAGTTAGGGTGGTATTTTCAAACCTCAATAGTTTTTGGCACACCCAGTGGGACCTTGTGATACATGAATTGAATCCAAACAAGGAGTGTTAAATAATTTATGTGTTTGCAGTTGTCTTTTACTAGGAGAGGTAGAACTATGAAAAGAGAGCCTAGAGGTCCTAGAGAGCTTTCTATTCAGCTTGTACAAAGGGGTAGGAGACCAAGATGACCAAGGAAGATAAGATCTGAAAGAAGTTCAGCTCCTCCCTCTTACCACACTGAATTTCTAGATTCAGAGCAAGAAGTTTTTGAAGATCTAGAAGCATTTAAAAGTAAATTTTTTCCTAAATAGCCACCTAAGGTAGATCAATCACTACCATCTAGTTCCACTATAGCATTTCTAGCAATGGCAAGGAATCTTCCATTTGTGTCTTTTGATCAGGTCAGTCCTTTAAGGATTGCCAACCACACAACATTCCATTGGAAGCCTTAAAAGGGTTACCATCATTCACTGGAGAAGGGAAAACAACTACCATAGAGCATATCAGAGATATTGCTACTCTTTGCAATTTCCATCATATCACGGAGGAGGATATAACTTTCAAGCTATTGGCTGCATCATTGAAGGGTAAAGTACTGGAATGGTTCAAAAATATTCCAGTGGCTTATATTGCTACATGGGATGTATTGGGGGATAGATTGTCTAAGCTCTTTGAAGACAAATATGACAACCTGTCTTTGGTGGAGAAATTAACGACTATCAAGAGGGCTCCACAAGAGGAGATGAGTGATTTCAATCTTCGTTTCCAAAAGACTTGGAATAGAATCTCTGCTACGGTAAGACCCTCTGTTGAATATGCATTCTTGTATTTTCTTGAGAGTCTTAATAGTGATATCTCAGTCATGATCCAATATATAGTTGGTAATTCTTTACCCCAAGATTTTGATACTGCTATTAGGACAGAAAATAATCTCATTTAGGTGGGAAAAATAGTTCCTAGGCCACCTATGCCCTTCTTTCCTATCATTTAGTCTAATATGCCATTGGTTGTACCACCTCTTCCTACTTTTCCATCATTCAAAAGCTAAGAAATAGTGCCTATTTCTCCTCTTAATAAGTTGCAAAGTATAAAGGATAGCCAGCGAAAAATAGAAAGCTTATTGCAAATTTTTGGCAATGAATTAGTGAGCCTTAAGAGGAATCAAGAACAAGGAAACCCTGTGCCTCAAAATTAGTTTGTTGGTTCCTCATCCCAATATCTTAATCAGCCTACCTTTTAGGGTAACAAACAGCAATTCTAAGGAAATAATAATGCAAATAGGAAAAATTGGAATAAGAGGCCTTATAGACCGTATAATCCTGCACCTCTTAATGATGTTAGGTATATAGTACCCAGCCAGAATAACCTTGTAGCTGAGTGGTGTTATCCATGTAATGAAGTCCATAACCAATCAATGTGTACCAATGGAGTGCTTAATCAGGCTCTTATGGTGCAAAATTTAGTGGTTTCACAACAAAATATTCCTGTTGAGGAGATCCAACAATAATCTGATTTGAATGTTCTGGATAATAGTTTTCTAAATTGGCAAGAGGAGGAGTTTTGTGGGGTAAATGAGGATTCACCTGTGTCAGCAAATGCTAGAGCCAAGAAGAGATCTCTAGAATCAGAGAAACCAGCTAGTAATGTTCCTGCTACACCAGTTTCAATATTGAAAGATCACTCTTCTTCCACAACAAAGGATCAAAATCAGAAGCATGCAGATCAAAGTAGTCTTATATCTCCTCAAAAGGTACATTTTTTTTTCCTTATAATATTATTGATAGCATGAAGAAAATGAATGTATCTATGTCTATGTGGGAAACTCTAGCTATTCCAGGACAGGATAAGATGTGAAAGTGTCATGCCCATAATATTACACTAAAAAACACACCAACTTTTTCTTTTTTTTTTAAAGGGATAATAAGTCCAAGTTTATGTTGCGGGATAATAGGTGTTCATGACAAAAGATCGAAAAGAGTCTGAATACAATTTCTCTACAAACGTGGGGTTTCAAAAGTTACTAGTTGAATTAGTTCTAACAAGGGATTCTATCTAGGTAGAGAAGTTGTAATCAAAGTCAGCCTAACATTAAAGTTTGTTTATGGAGGTACCAACTATAATTTTAACTATATGGATATCGAATGAATGAGCCTATAGCCAACATTGTACTACATTGAGTCATTGAGTTTCAATTAATAAAGTATCGTGATACTAAATCAAATGAATATTTAATTATCTAAATAATGACTAGACCAATTCAATGTTCATGAAATTAAGATACAATCTAACTTATTATTTTCTAAAAATTAACCCATTTTGCTGATCCATAGGAAGCATACTGCCAACCCTATTATAATATTAAATGACAACATAATATATATATATATATATATATATATATATATATATATATATATATATATATATATATATATATATATATTCTTTTTTTTCAAATATTAATTATATTAATTATTAGTATTTAATAATTAATACAATTAAATATCATTGAAATGAGTAAAAATAAAATAAAGTAATAAGTGATACTAAATATATTAGTTACCAATTAATACATTTATTAGAGCATAAGATAATTAATAACCTAATTAATTATTACCATCTAACTAATACAATTACTAATAACAAATTTAATAAATAATTTATTAATTAATAGGTATGCTAATTAACACAATTATTAAATAATTATAAATATAAATTAATAAATATTATATATACAATAATTAATATTAATAACATTAATTAATATAAATAATAATTAATTTAATAAAGATTATTTATATTAATTAATAGTATTAGTAGTTATTAATAGTAATATATATTACAAAACAAAATAAATTACCAACCTACTAAATAACCTAAACACCCTACCTACCATCTACATCCTACCCTAGGCTAAACACCCTATTCCCCCCCCCCCCCCTTGACTCACGTGCCAAGTGGGAGGGGACAAACATCCCAATCTAAAGCTAAAGATGCAAAAATTAAGGGAAGGGGGGGAATGCAGATTGAAGGCAAAGTTTGGAGGGGCCCACAATCCACCTAAGTTCATGACTCAACCAAGGAAAATCAGTCAAACAAAGGGACTAGCGCAAGTTACCATGGAGTGGGGAGTTGAGGGAAACATGGGGATTTGGGTCCCACCCCATTCCTTTCACATTGACCAAGGTAAAACTCACGCAAGGCTAGGGGATTAAGTGCTTGTCTTGGGAGGAGGACATAAGAGATTTATGTCAACAAGTACACTTTGAAGGCAAGTGTATTGGCAAATGAAACATAAATATTATATGCCAAGACTGGTCTCCCCATTCTCTACACCATTTTTGGGGGAGTAATGAAAGAGTGTGGGGTCCATTATAAATATTTTTTTTGTGTATACAAGTAGATGAATTAAATATTAAACTATTGACTATGGCAAGGAAATGTATGGGAAATGTTTTCCCATACATTTTCCAGAGCCCTGTAGGTCTCCATTTGCCCATTTCTTTAGTTTTTTTTTTTTTTTAACTTGTTTGAAATTGCAATCTCTTCTCCTATACACCTAAATCTAATTTGTTGATTTAGTTTACTATAGGAGGTATAGTTGATCTAAAATTGATTTCATTTCTAACCTTATAGTTTTCTATAGTAATGCATTAAAGATCTAAATTTTATTCATTTACACAACTAACTTATTAGTTTCTCAACCAAAATAACATATCAAGTTATCAATTAACTTTGCAAAGATAGAGGGTGAGAGATAGAGATTTATTCATTGCTTGTAAATCAATTAACATTTACATACAATGATCTCAATACAAGAATTATAATGTTTTGATAACTCTCTTTTCATTATCTAAAGTTTTCTCATTTCTATTTCAATATGAATGCCATTTAACAATGAGGGAAAATACTCTACATCTTTCATCATAAGCCAACAAAACTTTTATATTTCAATGAAATGAAACACATTTTCTATTATACCAATGAATTCATGAAACAATAACAAGTTCATAATCTTCCTACAATTTGATATTGAAAGAAACCATAAATTCAATACAAGATCATTTCAAAACTACTACATCACAAATTTGAACAAGAAGATCTATTACAAGGAGAGATGAGATACTCTCATTCAACACTCAAAGGAAACTTAATACAAGCTAAAATGTACAAGTTTTGGTGTGGAAATCAAGTTTTCCAATCTACACAATGCCATTGCTCCAATATTCAACAAAGAAGTCCTCTCCAAGAGTCTTTTTCCACAAGATCATAGCCTTACAAACCTACAAATAAATTTTATGGAAGGGCCATGGGAAGCTCACCTCCCAACCTAGGTTTCTAAGAAGCCACCCTCGAGCTAGGGGAACCATCACAAGACAAGGGGAACACTCATGCAAACCCACAAACACAACAACATAAAACATAAATTACAAGAAATCTCCCTTCCAAGTTTATCACAAAGAGTCACAACATGACTCAAATAGGGTGAAGGTGGAACCAAATCCAAGAGGAGAAATCACATCTCTTGATGAGACCTAAGCCATCACTTGGCTTCCTCATCAAATATCTCTCTCCACAAAACACAATCTCCACAAACTCCTTATGACCCCCAAAATACAAAACATAAAATAAAGATGGCTACATGGAGCCCATACATCCATGCTTCATCCCTCTCCTATCCAAGGAGAGACTCTACACCCTTGAATGTCCCAAAAATCCCTTCACCCTCAAGGCTACTCTTCCCTCCCAAGGGTGAGTATGGCCTTGAGAACTCCCTCAACAAAATACTACAACACATAAAAGAAAAAAAAACTTCAAGAACAACAATGAAACTTCACATTTACAATACAAAAAATCATGCTCAACAACAAGCTCATGATTCTTTTAACATCTATAAAGAACCACATTTTCACAACACAAGAAACATAAAACTACAACATCTAAAGAATCACATATCCTCCATTATCACAAAAATATCAAGCTCACAACACATACAATACAAGAGGAATAATAGCTAAATTTTGCATACAAGGAAATAACATTCAAGAGAGCTCATCCTCTCAACATGAAAAAAACTAAAACAACAAGTGAAGAATGCCACCAACCTTGATCCAAGATAATGGAAGAAATTTGATGAAGAGCTTTCCCCTTTCCAAGGTTCTCCAAAATAGCTAAATCTCCAAATCTAGAGAGTGGGTGTCAAACTCTTCCAAAAGAAGAGTCCCCTCTAAAAAGGCCTCCACACAAACTCCTATGGATAAGATTTCATTCCTATTGGGTGGTCTTCCCTAAGACCCTTACATGGTTTCTAAATTTGATCTCTTACAAAGGTAAGCTAAAAAGGTGGGATAAGGACTACTTTTTTAGTGGGTGGTGATCTTTCAAAAATTTGGTCCCAAAAGTTGATTTTCGTCCATCTTGGTAAACCAACTTTTGGATGGGTCATTTGGTCAACCAAGGGTTATCCTATGGTGAAAAATGACCCTTACCCTATGGTATATCAAGTGGGGTAACTAAAAATGGCCCTAACACTCCCCTAGGCACCTTTTAAGCCTCCCAAAAACCCATAAGAAGCTCAAATTCGAAATTCAAAGATATGACAACACCTCAAGCTCCCTAACCAAGTGATTTACATGGGGATCCTAAAGGGTACCTTCCTAGGTTGGTGTTCAACCAATCCCTAAGTGGACATGTCATGGCCACAAGTACACACACATGTGTCAAGTGACATAAACAAAAAGAGACATGTCACAAGCCATGTGGCATATCCACTTGGGCATTCTCACAAAAACACATTTACAATTAATAAATAAGTCAAATACATTCACGCATCATACTTTTACAAATTAAACACATTACAATGAGGTTTTTGGCTTCTCACTAGAAGCAACCTTGGTTCAAATGGATTTTCACATTAGTCTTTGTTATGGTTCCCCGAATTTACCATGGCCTATTTCCCTGCACACTCAAATCCAATATCAGTAGTCCAAGGAAATAAAACATGTAAATTCATAACATTAATAATCAAGATAATTCATCTGTCATTTCATAATTCACATGACAATAATCATTCATCCATAACCTACATACATCTCATCATGAAATATACAATTCAACCTTAAATTAAACTTGAAACATAATCATTGCATACATAATTCGATTGCAATTAAATGTCATCATGACACTCATAAACTTCACCTAAGTAATTAACTTTCAATTCACAATAGGAATCTCATCGTATCATAATCGAATCAAATCTTCATTTCCTAGTTACTTACGTAAGCATATAAAATTCGTCACATCATCACAACATTCATAAATCAAAATAACCATAATTTAGAATTCGTATTTTTGTCATAAAAAGGTCATCAATAATTCATCCCTAACATTTAACACAAAATGAAATACACATCTCAACCTTATTCATTTCTTGATTTTCACTTTTCTAACGACTCATATCGACATAAATTCCCTAATTGCACATCTCAGTATTTCATCTAAACCAATCATCATAATGTCAGTCATAATGTATCATAAAGTCAACATTGTGAGTACAGAGAGCATCATAAAATGTAATGTATTATGATCTACTGAAATAAAATCTTTGTCAAAAGGGTAAAATATACTAAACTAATCAAAACATTAAGCCAATCACTAGGTCTACCATAACAATAATGGAAACACTATGACGGGTCTAGGGTGGGGCCTCACAGAAAGGAAGAGTTGTCCAAAAAGATAGCAAGTTCACAACAAACTGTTAAGAAGCCTTCTAGGACTCTTATGGCTAATTCAGAGCCTTCAAATGTGAAAGGAACAATAATAAAGGAATGTAAGAAGCCTGCAAATGCTAAACCTCCTCCTTTCTATGTTTCCTTGATTATTGGAAATAAGTTGATGCAAAATTGTATGGTGGATAGTGGTGCAACCAGCACAGTAATGTCTAAAAATATTATCAATTTATTAGATTTGAAATATGAGCCTCTTGAGAAATGAGTTGTCCAGTTAGATGGTTCCTCAGTAAAAAATTTAGGAGTTGTAAAAAATGCATGTTTGACTCTTCATGCATGCCCAAATTTCTCAATTCCTCAGGACATCTATGTTATAGATCTATCACCCTATTTTTTCCTATGTCTTTCAAGAGATTTTACAGCCAAGATAGATGGATATTTTTCATCAGATTGGTCCCACATATTTTTTAGAACAAGATATGGAACCAAAGTGACCATCAAATTAGATTCATTGACCAAAGATCACATAGAACCATACAATCCAAGTCTCATTAATGCTAGTTGTGTGATCATAGATTCAGATGAAATTAAGGACAATCCAGCCTTTAATACTCAAACAAAAGGAATTTCTGATATTTTATTATATGAGTGGGCAAATGGAGATGACCAAGATAGTGTTATGTATGATTCTAGTTTTGGAAATTATATGATTTTATAATCTGACATTGTTGTTCCTAACTTGATGAAAGCCCAGGATTTTAATTTAGGACTTTCAAATCACCTTTGGGATTTGTATTTTTATGGATCTAGGAATAAGGATGGAGCTGGTGTAGGGGTTATGCTTGTGTCACCAGAGGGTGATAAATTTTATGCTGCATTCATATTGTCTTTTCCTTGTTCTAACAATGTGGTTGAATATGAAGGTTTGATCCAGGGATTAGAGTGGGCAAGAAAGAGAAACATCAAATGCTTGAGGGCATTTGGGGACAATGAATTGATAGTCAACTAGGTGAATGGGGTCAATTCTATTAAGAATTATATTTTAAAATTGTATAAGTCCAAAGTATATGATATTCTGGATGATTTTGATGCATTCAACCTAATTTCTGTACCTAGAAGGAAAAATCAACATGTTGATAGGTTAGCTGGTATTGGTGCGCATATTCCTATTTCTAATAATAAAGGTGTCATCACTGATCAGTCTCATATTAAGATTATATTGGAAAGTTGGCTATAATGATGTATATGACTTAATATAGTGTTTTCATTATGGAAACAAAGTCATATAGTAGTTTGGAGTCAGCGCACTTGATGAGAAGATCAAAAATTGGTTAACTGTTGAAGACTGAACAATGTACAGAGTTCCTAAAGCTCAAAGCATCAGCGCATGTGCGTACGACCAAGTTATGATGTGCACCCTAGGAGTTAAGTTGGTTGGACTATATTCATGCTTAGTCTATAATCGCATGATCCGATATGCAAGTATGAGAAAGATACAAATAGTTGAAGTTACACAGCTAGTGTGTGCTAGTGAGGAATAGAGTAAGCAGCCGACTGTTATCATTTTGGGTTGCGATTATATTCTAATGATGTAAAGGCTATGCACCTATTTTAATTAGGTTTCTGACAAATATATAATTTTTTTTGTAAACAAGCTTGAGCCAATTCATTTGGAAGCATTGTATGTAATAGGTTTAAGGGATGACCTAGTTGTTTATTTTGTATGCACATATAAATAAGAGATGCGCCCATTGTAATTGGCATGGAAGTTGATATAGAGTTATGATAAGTAGAGTAGAAGTGTGAAAAGAGTCTATAAGATGTATTAGATCTTTGTAAGAGGTCAAAGCATCAGCGCATCAAAAGAACTGATCTGATAAGCAGTGTCACAGTGATAGTTCATCCAGCAAATATAGTGTGTATCTGAGATCAGAAGGTTGTAGCCTTCACCACTTGAGCAGTGAGCTCTAGGATAGTGTGTCCACTCCCCTAATAGGGACTATTATAAAAGACTCCTACCAAGGTCTGACCCTTAACAAGGTCTATTGTACTTAATGCATTTTAAAGAAACTCCTAATAGGGTTAAGGATATTCTAACAAGGATCATAAAACACTAGTACAGAATATTAGTGGGTGTCAATTCCCACCAAGGTTTTTACCTATTTGGGTTTCCCCGTAACCATATTGGTGTTATGCGTTGGTTTCATGTTTCATGTTTATGTGGATGTTCATTTCAGTACTTAAGCATTTAAGTTCAGTTTAAAGATTAAGTAAAAAGATAAAATATAGTGAACACTGATTCACCCCCCCCCCCTCTTAGTGTTCCCATTCCTAACGATTGGTATCAGAGTTATGGTCCTCAGCAAAGAAGTTTAACCACTTGAGGAGATCATCAACAAAGTAGAAATGAAACATCTAAAAAGAAATCTAGAAGTTTCTCTTGAAGACCTAGGACAAATCTGAAACAGAAACTTAAGAACTAAAAGAAAAACTCAGTAATGCCCAATTAGTCATCAAAAGGCCAAGAAAGGATTTGAAAGAATGCTCTACCAGTGATCTAGGGACAATGGTCAAGAAGCTGAATGAAGAAAATGAATCTTTAAAAGATCAACTTGAAGAATTTGATGATAAGATGATTAACAATTAGGAAGTCTATGAAGAACAGGTCAAAGAGAACCTTCAACTTAATAAAGAGTTACGGAAAGAAAACATGGAAATCTTGGAGCTAAGAAACAGAAAAGAAAGCTTGGAATCTAAATTGAAAGAAGAAAAGAATCATATTGACAAACTTCACACCAGTTCTAATTTGATAGAATCTAAGTTGTATGCAAGAAGAGCTAAAGGAGATACTAGTTGCATTGCATACAATGAAGCACAAAATCGGATTGATAACATGCAAGAAAGAATGAAAGCACTAGAAGACACCTCAAACACTAAGGAAACTAGAAGTCAGACTAATAATCATATTGAACCATCTAAGAATCAGCGCAATCTAGTAGACCAAACTTGTTATGCATGTAACAAGCATGGACACATAGCAAGGAATTGTATAGAGGTAAGACCCTTTAATGTTTACTATTATTCATACAATAAATTTGGTCATAAAGCTATGAATTGCAAGACAAGTCAAAAGAACAAGACTCAGTATAATCAGAGAAATCAAAATCAGTCAAATGAAAGAAGTTCTCAGAATATTACATGTCAAATATGTAACTATATTGGCCACTTAGCTAAGCAATGTAAAATGGTAACTCAAGTCAATGCACCAAGGAATATAAGGCCTCCAGTCATTTGTCACTCTTGTAACAAGGTTGGACACATCTCAAAGTTTTGCAGATCAAGAACGCAAGATCAGAAAATCCCTAAAAAGGCCAAAGAACCAGTATTGGATCCTGAAGGAGAAGTAAATTTTGTGAAAGCTTCAGAGGATGCAAGCTTTATTTGGTCAGAGAAAAAGAAGGATAAGGTTGAGGAGTATGTGTTGGATGCATCCACAGTGGACGCACCCTCTACATCCAGATGAATGGCCCTTAGGGTCATAGGGGGAGCTAATTTAGCTCTAAACCCCTACATGGCTGGCATACTTACTTTTAGAGTATGCACCTTTGGACTTAAGCTTTTGAAGACTTGTAGAACCAATGAGTAAGAGTGCACTTGTTGATGGTTTGAGGAATAGAAGTTAGAAGCTCTCATAGATAGCCTGGCTTACGCGCCAATCATTAATGGTAGAATTTCTACTTTACAATTCACAGAAGTTGGTAAATCACTTATTGTATTTGAATTCAGAGTGATTGGAGAGTAGAAGAGCCCTAGCATTTGATTGAAAGAAGATTACAATTTGATTCATCAAGTAACTTGTGTATTTGATCGGTTGCGGAAACCCTAGTTCATTGCGCTAATTCAGAATCTCTTGAAAACCTTTGGAAAGCATTATACAAGTAAGTCATGGCTACTCCTATAGTATTTGATGTTGCAAAGAAGAAAAGATATGTGTTTAAGTGGCATTCATTCAAGTCTACACTAGATGACCTAGAAGGGGCATTCTCTCACATGCCTATGGGTGTTATGCATGTCAAGGATATTAGGGCATACATCTACTATAAGAAAGAACCAGTAGGATTGGAAAAATTAAGGGAGCACTTAGAAACTATGCTAAAACTTGACAAAACATTCATGAATGAGTATGTGCAATGGAATAATCACCCTATAGTGGAATATGCTACGGCATATGAGTTCTATGAATCAAAATGGATCAAGATTCTTTTGAGCAGGATTCATGATGACCTGTTTTGGATATGTGAAGTGCTTCTCAGAATTACCAGTGACCTAATTTATGAGATGAAAGGGCTCTCAAGGATAGGCATCATCCTTCCAGTGGGAAAAGACGTGAGGAAGATTGTTGAGAAAACTTGCAAGTCAAGGACTAATAGGTGTGAAATGACCATTGAGCCTATTAAGCAAGATGACATCAAATTCATGTCTATGATACTTGGTTATAGGTTTCAACACACCAGTAGGGTGAACAGTGTGTCTGCAGCCACAATTCTTGTAGCCATAAGAATTGTAAAAGAGAATGGAGAGTTCAACCTATGTGAAATCTTGCGCGCATAGCTGATTGATAACATTAAGGCAATCAAGCATAATAAAACCAAGATATTTAGGTTTGGGTCCCTAATTATCTATATGTACTTCCATATTGTTGGAAAGGTGTCAGATTGATACCTAGATAAGTCTATTCCCACCATGCCTCAGATATCTTTCAAAGCATCTACAGAAAGCACTCTAGGAGAAGCTTGAAATCAATGGCAACATAATAACTGATCCAATCCTTCTACACACCTTTCATTACTCAGTTAACTTTGTTCATTCTCAGCATCATAGTATCAATAGAGTAAAGCATGCATTGGCATAAGGAATAAGGAGTTAGGGGTCCCACCACAAGGCTTACCCTTTTTCTTTAAGCATAAAACCCATAGCATTTACGCTAGGCAAGTGGGAAGCATGTTTTAGTCAAGATGTGATCTCATGTCAAATCAAAGGGCATGAAGATTCACGCAAGGAGAGGAGAGGGTGGCTTGACAAAGGGGCATGAAATTAATACTATGTCAGAAAAATAATGAAGCATGGGAAGTAGGAAGAAAGGTGTTGCATGGATTTGAGAGAGATAAAAGAGGGAAAGACAAAGCAAGGTGACATGACAAGGTGGTCCCACTAAGCAGCTTTCATAATATAAACTAATACAAACTCTTCTTCCCAAGCTCCTGCACTAGATATAAAGGTAAGGAAAATTTATGGCAAGTTGATATTAAATCATATTGTTGATAAGGGCTTGTATAATAGGGTGGGTCCCACTTGCATCCAAGTGGAGAATATGAGTTGGAAAGCTCTTTTATTGATTAAAAAATTATTATTTTTATTAACAACATTGATTGACTAGGAAATTAGTGACTAATAGTTAGGTTATGTTAGGAGTTTAGTTTATGTTAATTCTAATTAGGAAGCATAATGGAATGGGAAGGGAATGGGAAGGGAATATTCTCTGTGGTAAGAGAATTATTTCCTTCCCATACAAAATCCAGAGAGCAATTTTTCTCTCTAAAAACTGGGAAGTGCTATCTCTAGGTTTTGCCATAACTTCATTTTTTCTCCATCCCCTTGCTTGTTTTATGAGATCTAATAGTATGAATTTGATAGTTTAAATTAGTGCATTGCATTGAGGAGTATGTGAATGTTACATTGGTATACCTATTTATTTAATTAAACATTATTGTCATCCTTGATTTTAAGGGAGAATAAGGTTACAAAGTTGGTTTTCAAACTAGGTGATGATCATATTGTAATAGAAGTTTACTCAAGGGAAGATTGCCTATTTTTTTGAACTTGAATATCATAATCAAACATCAAGAGATTGCAAGGTTCCTATACCAACAAGATTTTATATGCTAATGAAACTATTAAATTGCTTACTCTATCAACTTTGGAAATCATTTTGCAATGCAAGAATATCTTCACTTTTACAAGAAATAGAATACAATAGCATGAAAGTATTGGATCATAATTTTCATTATGTAAATCTCTTCAAATTTAAATACATATATTCTTCAAGAATGAGAAGTCTTCACATTACAACAAGACAATACACATTGGTAGTATTACTCAATGAAAGTTTAAAGGAGAACAATAAAACTTCTCTCCATTACAACTTCACAATGGCCAATGAAATGGGAATAACATTACAACTTTCCACCAAAATATCAACCTCATTGCAAGAGAATCCACAATATAGCAATAAGGTTGTCACCACACAACCACACCAAAAAGGAGAACTCTCCAAAGCTTTATCCACAAGTTCTTGGCTTCAAAATCTGCAAATCAAAGAATGGAACCATGGGAAGCTCACCTCCCATCCTAGGTCTCAAGGAGACCACCCCTAAGCTAGGAGAATCAATAACCAATGGGTGACAATCACACATCCAAAAAAAATATGATTACAACAACAAAACACCCTCCCAAGGCTTGCACAAATGGATTCAACATGAACCCATAAACAAGGGTGAAGGTGGACTTCCAGGTAGGAGAATGCCAAATAATACATTCAAATAACATGCCTCTTCAAGGCTAAAATGACATACACTCTTTCAACCAATCTTCTCCTTATCTCCCCCAAAATTAGGATCAAAGAACATTGGCATGCAAGGGCCCATACACCTTGCATTTCTTTCCCTCTTCTCTACATGAGAAGAGACTCTACACTACCATGGAATCCAACTAACCCCTTCCCCCATACATGGCCACTTCTTCCCTATCTAAGGGTGAGTAATGCCATCACACCCTTCACAAAACTCTCATATTCAAAAACAAAATAAAAACCATAAACAAGGATTCAAACCCAAAATCTCATTCCCATACAAATAACAACACAACCATATGAACATATGCAAGAGAAAGATGAACATACAAATCTAACTGCAACAAAGAAGAATAAAAGTCTATCAAGGCAATGGAGACTAACCTTCACAATGTGTTATGGCAAGTGAAATTTTGAGAAGAGCCCCAATTCCTTATCCTTCCTTTCTCCAAAACCCTAATGTCTCTAAAGATAGAGAGTGGGTGAACACCCACTAACTCTACCAAGGGCCTCTAAAAAGGCCTCCAACTTCTACCCACCCACTAGCATTAATTTTAGAATTGACTATCATGTCCTTTGGCTTTTCCTTGTCCCCTATCTTAAGTGCCTAATTGGAAGGAAGAGTGGGATTGGGTAAGGGTCAAGACTTCATCAAATTTTGTAGCTTATGGTAAATGGGTCATAAAATGGGTCACCAAGGCCACTAGGGTGTTATGGATATGTTAAAAAACCTTCCTAACCCATACACCTAACACTTAGGTGCTTAAATTATGCAAAATATGACCCTTAGGACCTCTTTTTGGCCTCTAAAAGTGGTTAGAAGAAAAATTTAAATTTAAATAATTAAATTAGTGGGGTTTGCAAGTATCTCCAACAAGGAAATTAATTAGGTTCCTAAAAGTCATTTAGGCTTAAGTTTGCATTGCTAACCTTAATAAACATGTCATTACATAACACATAAAAAGTGTCAAGTGACACTATAAAATGACATAACACAACATTGACATGTCATTGATTACATAAAGAGATACCAATACATACATACAATTTTACGAATACGAATTAAGTCACTTTTGTTAGAAAGTAAAGTCCACCAAGATAACTAAGAGGGGGGGGGGGGTGAATTAGTTATCAGATAATTATAACCTTTATCAACTTCAACAACATTTAACCATGTAAGCAATGTAATTACCAACCATAGAAATATATTCATACACAATGATACAATAACACAAGATATGTTGACTAGGGAACCTCTTGATCAAAGAGTAAACCCCGGTGGGAATGATGCCCACAAAAGATGCACTAATATAAATATTCCTTGTGAAAGGATGGACTCTGTTAGGAGTCTTATGAAATACATTCAGTACATATGAATCCCTGTTAGGAGATTTTGAATCCCTATTAAAAGATTCTAACCCTGTTAGGAGTTATGGAAGACAGAAGGACCCACTGCCCAAACAGCTTCAGGGTAAGATCACTGAACACACTATCCAAATGACCTTAATATTATTCAGTAGAATAATATGAAATATGTTACCTCCTTACTATGCCAAACCACACTCACTGCTACACTAGATCTCTATACTTCGCATGTCTTCCTTCACAATTTCACTTTCACAACTTCATTAGCTCTTTTCTTCACTTCATGCTTACATTCGCATTCAACCATACCATGCTTACACTTCTTTCATATTACTACCACTACATTCAATAAAGAAAAACATTCCTTCCTTTATACCACACTCAAATAATTACAAATGAGTCAGCACATAAATACAAAATAAAAGTTTCCACATGCTACATCAAAATTACACAAAACTGTTAGCTTCCAGATATAATAACTCTTCACTCATGTGACCTCAAAGTTTTCACTATGAACCACATCACTATCAATGTGTCTCAAACTTCCCTTTAACTGCATAAAACCAGATTTCATCCCGATTAGGAGATATCATCCGATTTCCACAAACCGCTACTCAGGAACACTGCCTGAATACTACTACCACCAAAATGCTCATAACTTCTATGAATAAATGAATTACTATCTATGCTCTTAACCATAGAAAAATAAAATATCAAATAATATAACCTCAACATCACATAGCTCCAATTGCAATATCCCACGTGCGCTAATCAAAACACTATCTGCTTCTCTGCTAGTCTCCAGAAGATCACTATGTTGACATCAATGACAATCATAGTCATGAATGCAACAACAACTGCTACAGAATGATTGCCAACATCTAGCATTCATTCCTAACAATCTCCCCCATTGGCATTGATGGCAACATAGATGAAAAACATCCAACGTTCCAAAAATCCAATACTACAACACTGCTTCTCTGACAAACATTTCAAATCTTCTTTATCAATAAAATCTTGCTTTGTTATCCTGTTCAGTTCTCTCCAACAGATGGTAAAAATGGTTTTTCATGTACACTTCTCCCCCATTTTTATTGACAGAAATTTCATCACTATGTCAACAACAACTCAATGTCAATAGACACTATTCAAAAAATACATTCTCAAGAGTCCTCATGACTCAGCTCACATACTCCCCCATAGAGGAAGTACCAACATCCAATCCAAAAGAAAGATAGAGCTTATATACCACTGGACGGATGCAACCAACTACATCATTACTCAAAAGTAGGCTGGAGCATAACCCTGAGCATACCTCTCAGATACTCAAATGTATCCTTAGGCAAAGGCTTTGTAAATATGTCCACTATCTATTCCTTTGTGCTTATGTACTCCAATCTGACTTCTTTTTTAGCAACTTTCTCTCTTACAACATGATACTTGATCTCTATATGCTTAGTCTTAGAATGTAAAATCGGATTCTTAGACATACTAACTATACTAGTGTTGTTGCAATGTATGACAATAGGCTCAACAAACCTAATTCCAATATCCTTCAGCATCTGCTTCATCCAAATTATCTAGTTACAATTGTTTGCTGTTGCTACATACTCTGCTTATGTTGTGCTCTATGAAATACAATTCTGCTTCTTGCTTAACCAAGAAACTAACCTTCCTCCAAGAAAAAAGGCTCCACCACTGGTGCTTTTCTTTTCATCAACACTACCTCCCCAATCAGCATCTATATATGCACATAGGGTAAAATCATCAAATTTTTCATACCACAATCCATAGTCCATTGTACCTCTTAAATATCTCAGTATCCTCTTTACTACTGCATAATGTGACTCTCTAGGTTTAGCTTGAAATCTTGCTACCATTCCAACTGAATGTTGTATATCCGGTCTAGTATGTGTTAAGTACTACAATCCTCCAATCATGGATCTATATTTCTTCTACTCAACTACCGGTGTTTCATCTTTGCTAGATAGTTTATGTCCTGTAACCATAGGTGTTCCAACTAGTTTACAGTTCTCCGTTCCAAATCTTTTCAGCAAATCATTCAAGTACTTTGTCTGACATACAAAGATACCATCATTGTTATGTGTTATTTGTAATCCCAAAAAGTATTTCATCTCACCAATCATACTCATTTCAAATTCAGTCTTCATTTCATCAGCAAATTTATCACTAGCTTCATCTTCTCCTCCAAAGATAATGTCATCAACAAAAATAACTATAATCAACAAACCATTTTCAATTTCTTTTATGTATAGATTGCTATTAGCCATTCCTTTAGTAAATCTCAATTTCAACAAATACTTATCCAGTCTAGCATACCAAGTTCTAGGTGCTTGCTTTAGTCCATATAATGCTTTTTTAAGTTTACATACCATATCTCCTTCTTGAGTCAAAGGAAAACCTTCAGGCTTCTCAATGTAGACTTCTTCTTCCAATTCTCCAATTAGAAATGTTGACTTCACATCCATCTAATACACTTTGAATTTCTTAAAAGATGCATAGGCCAAGAACATTCTTACTGCTTCAATTCTTGCCACAGGTGCAAAAGTTCCTTCATAGTCAATTCCTTCTTGCTGTAAGTATCCTTTACAAACTAATCTTGCTTTGTTTCTCACTACTTCTCCTTGTTAATTCATCTTGTTTCTAAATACCCATTTAGTTCCAATCACATTCTTTTCTTTAGGTCTAGGGACCAATTCCCATGTCTTGTTCTTTTCAATTTGATCTAGTTCTTCTTTCATAGCATTAATCCAATGTTCATCTTCACAAGCTTCACTAGTAGATTTAGGTACAATTTGAGAAATCAAACATAAATGTACCTTATTTCGAGTCAAGACTCCTCTGTCCAAACTTCCAATAGCTTGTTCAATAGGATGATGTCTTGATATATACATATTCGGTGTCATAGTTATAGATCTTGCTTCAGCTGTAGATTCTTCTCTAGATTCCTCTCTGGTTTCTTCTGCAGGACTCTCATTCAAAAATTCATTGTCAGTCTCATAGAATAATTTAGTAGTTTCAATGTTAGGCTGAGGATGAGCTTCTTCATTAGATTTATAGTCAAGCATTCTTTCCTGAATTTTAAACTTCTCATCAACTTTAACATTTGTGCTTTCAACAATAGTTTTAGTTCTCTTATTGTAACATCTATATGCTTTTCTCTTCAATGGAGTAACTGTTGTTGAGTGGTTTTACAAAATACTGTGTGGGACCATCACAACCTTTGTCGAACTCTCTGAGAAGTTTGTTGCCCAGTATGCCCACAATGTTGAGAATGAGTTGACCTTATTGGACCTTTACAACTCCAAACAGAAAGAAGGAGAAAGCCTAGCCAAATACCTATAGAGATGGTAGAACCTTACCATGTGGTTATCATACCAACTGCCTGAGAAGCATTTGACCAAAATCTTCATTGATAATTTGCATCCTAAACTATCCCACTTCATGAGTATGAATTGTCTCCAAACATATCAGGATATCAAGAGCAAGGGGATAGGTATTGAAAAGGCCCTCCTACATGAAGGCACAATCCAACATTTCAAAAATGATTCCCAAAATAAATCCAGCAATGATAAATCTCGTTATTGGAATCATAACAAAATGTTGTTACTAATGGAGCCACTGATACCAAACATGTTCAAATTGTTGTGGCTAGCCCTACACCAACTCCTACACACCAAAAACAACAAGCGCCCATCTATCAGCAATCTCCCTAGGTCTATTAGCAACCCACACAACAATTTCATCCTCAAAACAATCAACAGAATTATTAGCAGCAAGCACATCAAGCCTATCAAGGTAATCCAAACAATCAGGTCAATGCCATCAATACTACTCCCAAAAAGAATAAGCCCAGAGCTCAAAACTATCCAAAGAATAATTTCACACCTCTTGGTGAACCTCTGGATGTCATCTTTCACTGAATGGCCAAATCCAACCTAATTACGTACCCACCAATCCCACAGATTGATGATAACACTCCTAAGCCCAATTGGTACAAAGATCACGAGTATTGTGATTATCATCATGTCAAAGGACACACTACCCTAAAGTGTATGAAACTTAAGAATTACATCCAAGATCTCATTGATCAAAAGGATATCCAAGTAGACAGACCTACTCAAGCCTCACCTAATGCCAATTTGCAAATTTATCAGAATGTGTTCCCACAACACAATGCTGGGAAGAACCAAGCTAATAACAATCATCCCCAGAACCAAGGCAAAGGAAAACAAGAAGATCACACTACTCCCTATATCAATTACGATAAATTTGTTGGATGTATAACCCAAGTTGAGCCCATAGTCAATGTCATCCATGTTAGAGGAGCAGATAGTCAATGTGTTGTTACCACCCATAGAGGTCGGATAACTATCGTTGGTGCCCGTCCAAGACCAGTACATAATGCACACAATGCACAGTACAACTCATAGAACATCTTGGGAACACACCAACCCAAATCTCCATCTTGGACCTTCTCCG
The DNA here is from genome assembly GCA_027943335.1 of Chamaecyparis obtusa. Lineage (NCBI taxonomy): Eukaryota > Viridiplantae > Streptophyta > Pinopsida > Cupressales > Cupressaceae > Chamaecyparis > Chamaecyparis obtusa. The sequence goes on along the minus strand of BSBK01002287.1, from coordinate 2,592,675 downwards.
CACTTCACCCCTCCATCAAGAGATCCTTGACCGAGCCCTCAAAGAAGGACATCTCCCCACATACATTAACACCATCCAGTTCAAGAACCTTGTGGGACATCTATCCACATCCTGTGCTTTGTCCTTCAAACCATCCAACATACTAGATGTTTCACCTGATCACACTCTCCCTCTCCACATCTCTGTCATGGTCAAAGACTTTTCCATCAAACGAGTCTTAATAGATAATGGCTCGGCCCTAAACTTGTGTACTCTAAAATTCATTCAGCAGATTGGGTTCACAAAGGCTGATATATCACATGAAGTAATCACTATCAATTCCTATGAAAACTTGGAGCATACCTCTAAAGGTACTATTACTTTGCCTATTCAGCTAGGCCTAGCAACACAAGATACCATTTTCCATGTTGTTGATCTTGACCTACCATTCAACATTCTCCTAGGCCGACCATGGATTCATTCCATCAAGGCTGTACCATCTGCTTACCATCAGTGCATCAAATTTCCACATCAAGGTGCTAAGGTTACCATCCATGTCAATCCCCAACCCTTCGCATACTTCCATGCAATGGAAGCATCATTCCCTCATTCCACTCACTATCCTGGAACTGACATTGATAGTTCTATTGCCAGCTCGTCCTGATCCCACTGCGATCCAGAGACTATCCTCGCCTCCACCCTCTCTTCTCTCAATATTAATAACTAGGGCTATGGTGAATATAGTCTACATGATGCATTTGTCATAGGGACCCTCCCACTTGATCCACATACGCAAGGGCACCCAAGTCACCAAAGCAAGCCTACTGAAGAGCTTCATGAAATCAAGAGAATGGGACCTATGACTTTCGAATCCCATGGCAACATAAATAGTCAAGAAATGGATCCTGACATCAATAGGTGGTTGTACAAAGATCCCCCACCACCTGAAACTCAACTTCTTGGCTATTTCAAAGATAAATATCCACAACAACACAAGTATATCACTGAACAATGGAACTATCAAGGCGGTGGTCTAGGACCACAAGAAGGTGAAAGCAAAGACCCAATCATAGCATTAAAGAATCCTCAACATCAGGGCCTTGGCTTTAATACCCCTCGCCTGCATATACAAGAGCCCAATACCGCAACTAGGGGCACCAACATGATTAGCGTTCCCCTCTTGAATAGTTAGGATGACCTTGTAGAGCTCGAAGACATCCCTAAAGAGAAAGAAATCAGATCCTATGACAATATCTTTGACGATGACACCCTCTTGGGGACTTCTATCCTCCAACAACTTGCCATTAACCTCATAGAACTTCCCCTCATCCACCCTGAACTCATAGACTAGGACCAACCAAGTGTCACACATATCGATGAGTTCCAGAGCATAGAAGCACTCCTAGAGTTCATGGGGGCATCAGGCTAGGCAACAGATCAAGATTTAGAGTCAACTCACATCTATAAGCTTGACCCAGAAGGATACTTTGGGGAGGAGGCAAGCTTTAGCTGCAAAAGATAAATAGAAAGAGTAAAACATGAGTCCTTATGTGAAAACCCTTCTGGGGCACATTCTGATTCCAAAATAGTAAAAATAAAGAGTGTATCTTCTAGTGAAAACTTGGCAATTCAAGTGCTAGAAGATGAAGACTTGCCTCTTCCTCCTTTACAGGATTACCGACTTGAGCAGTCACCGATCATCATCGAGGAAACCAAGCCAATCAACTTGGGTACAAAAGAGTGTCCCAGAATCACCTACATTGCAGCATCTTTAACAAAGGGTGAAGAACTAGCTTTCGCTAGACTTCTCCATGAAGCTATTGGAAACTTTGCATGGTCATATGCACACATGCATGGGCTTGATCCTAAACTTGTTCATCATCTAACAATGGACCCTAATGTTAAACCAGTAAAGTAGAAGCTACGCAAAATGCATCCCAAAGTAGCTTTATTGGTAAAATCAGAACTAGAAAAGCTCCTAGATGCAAAGATCATAAGAGCAATAGATTACTCAGATTAGATCTCCAACATGGTATCTATCACAAAGCCTTTTGGCGACATCAAAATTTGTACAGATTTCAGGGACCTAAACAAGGCATGTCCTAAAGATGATTTTCTGCTACCTAACATAGACATGATCATAGATCTTACAGTGGGCCATGAAATGTTGTCACTAATGGATGGCTTCTCTGGATACAACCAGATTCATATAGCAGAAGAAGATCAACACAAAATAGCATTCACCACTCCATGGGGTACTTTCTACTATAACATTATGCCATTTGGTCTAAAGAATGCAGGAGCCACATATCAAAGAGCGATGACATCAATCTTCCATGACATGATACACAAAATCCTAGAAGACTATGTGGATGATATTCTTGCAAAATCAAAAACATGCCATGAACACCTTGACATTCTTGAGAGTGTGTTCGATCACCTACATCACTATGGGTTAAAGCTCAATCCAAAGAAATGTGTCTTTGGTGTTACATCTGGAAAGCTCCTAGGCTTTATAGTTTCACGATGAGGCATAGAGATTGACCCCAAGAAGGTCAAAGCAATAATAGAAATGCCTCCACCAAGAACACTCAGACAGCTCATAAGTCTACAAGGAAAGCTTCAATCAGTGCGTTGATTCATTTCTCAGCTGGTAGACAAGTGCCAACCTTTCACGCATCTCTTATGCAAAGACACAAGCTTCAAATGGGATCCCATATGTCAGAAAAGCTTTGATAAGCTCAAAGAGTATCTAGCCAACTCTCCAATCCTAGTACCGCCAGTTTCAGGATGCCCTCTCATACTCTACATCTCGGTGACCACTACAGTACTGGGGGCACTCTTAGCATAGCATGATGATGAAAACAAAGAGAGAGCCATCTACTACATTAGTCGAACTCTTATTGGCTATGAGCTTAATTATTCACCCATGGAGAAAGTGTGTCTTGCAGTGGTCTTTGCCACTCAAAAGCTTAGACATTATATGCTCAGCCACACAATCAAAGAGTGATGATAGCAATCTTCCATGACATGATACACAAAATCCTAGAAGACTATGTTGATGATATTCTTGCAAAATCAAAAACATGCCATGAACACCTTGACATTCTTGAGAGTGTGTTCGATCACCTGCATCATTATGGGTTAAAGCTCAATCCAAAGAAATGTGTCTTTAGTGTTACATCTGGAAAGCTCCTAGGCTTTATAGTTTCATGATGAGGCATAGAGATTGACCCTAAGAAGGTCAAAGCAATAACAGAAATACCTCCACCAAGAACACTCAAAAGCTCAGAAGTCTACAAGGAAAGCTTCAATCAGTGCATCGATTCATTTCTTAGCTGGCAGACAAGTGCCAACCTTTCACACATCTCTTATGCAAAGACACAAGCTTCAAATGGGATCCCATATGTTAGAAAAGCTTTGATAAGCTCAAAGAGTATCTAGCCAACTCTCCAGTCCTAGTACCACCAGTTTTATGATGCCCTCTCATACTCTACATCTCGGCGACCACTACAGCACTGGGGGAACTCTTAGCACAGCATGATGATGAAAACAAAGAGAGAGCCATCTACTACATTAGTCGAACTCTTGTCGGCTATGAGCTTAATTATTCACCCATGGAGAAAGTGTGTCTTACAGTGGTCTTTGCCACTCAAAAGCTTAGACATTATATGCTTAGCCACACAATCAGAGAGCGATGATAGCAATCTTCCATGACATGATACACAAAATCCTAGAATACTATGTGGATGATATTCTTGCAAAATCAAAAACACGCCATGAACACCTTGACATTCTTGAGAGTGTGTTCGATTGCTTGCATCACTATGGGTTAAAGCTCAATCCAAAGAAATGTGTCTTTAGTGTTACATCTGGAAAGCTCCTAGGCTTTATAGTTTCACAATGAGGCATAGAGATTGACCCCAAGAAGGTCAAAGCAATAATAGAAATGCCTCCACCAAGAACACTCAGACAGCTCAGAAGTCTACAAGGAAAGCTTCAATCAGTGTGTCAGTTCATTTCTCAGCTAGCAAACAATTGCCAACCTTTCACGCATCTCTTATGCAAAGACACAAGCTTCAAATGGGATCCCATATGTCAGAAAAGCTTTGATAAGCTCAAAGAGTATCTAGCCAACTCTCCAATCCTAGTACCACCAGTTTTAGGATGCCCTCTCATACTCTACATCTTGGCGACCACTATAGCACTGGGGGCACTCTTAGCACAGCATGATGATGAAAACAGAGAGAGAGCCATCTACTACATTAGTCGAACTCTTGTTGGCTATGAGCTAATTATTCACCCATGGAGAAAGCGTGTCTTGCAATGGTCTTTTCCACTCAAAAGCTTAGACATTATATGCTCAGCCACGCAATCAGGCTCATTTCAAAGGTGGACCCCCTCAAATATCTATTATCAAGGACAACTCTAATAGGCTGTATGGAAAAATGGGTCATGCTACTCAGCGTATTTGACATCCAATACATAGATCGGAAAGCAATCAAAGGGCAGGTAATCTTCGATCAGCTAGTAGAGGCACCACTAGTGGATGCCTATCCACTCATCATGGAATTCCCTGATGAGCACTTATGTATGATCGAAGAACAACCCATGTGGAAGCTATACTTTGATGGCTCCTATACATCGCATGGATCAGGGGAAGGAATCCTATTCGCCACACCTCAAGGTGACTATATCCTAAAATCATTCAAGGTGATTCCAATGTACTAACAACATTGCAGAATATGAGGCACTCATCTTAGGTCTCAAAATAACCATCCAATGGAATATCACAGAACTGCAAGTGTTCAGAGATTCACAGCTCATTATCAAACAAGTCCTCGATGAATATCAAACAAAGGATGACAAATTGCTACCCTAGAAAGAACTAGTGGACAGACTAAAAGAACATTTCTTAAATCTACAATTCACACAAATACCAAGGCTTCAGAACAAAGTGGCTGATGTAATGGCAACCATCAGATCCTTGTTAGAAATCCCACGTGATGCATCACAGTATGAATTCCTAGTTGAGCAGCTACACACACCAGCTTATGAGAACGTCGATGTAGAAATGGTGTGTGTCTTGGTTGGTCCTCAGTCCCCATGGTACCATGACATCCATGCATATCTAAAAAATGGTATCATATCTCCCCATCTCACCAATAGCCAATGCCAAAACCTTATTCATAGAGCTTTTCACTACAGTCTTATAGCCAACACCCGTTATCATCGAGGGTATCACAATATCCTTTCTAGGTGTTTAGATTCAAATGAGGTCATCCTGGCTTTACAAGAGGTCCACGCTAGAACTTGCGGTGCCCGCATGAGTGGCATGGTTCTAGCTAAGCAGTTGCTTCGAGTTGGGTATTATTGGCCAACCATGGAACATGATGCTTGTGAGTTTGTCAGGAAATGTTTACCATGTCAGCAGCATGCAAATATGATTCATGCACCAGCACAAGACTTGCAACCCATTGCGCCACCTTGGCCATTTTCATGTTGAGGCTTCGACCTCATCGGCTTAATCACTCCCCTTTCCTTAGATGGACACAAGTACATAATAACTACCATAGAGTACTTCACCAAATGGGTTGAAGCAATTCCACTCAACCTAACTACTGGCATCCAAATATCCAAGTTCATCCTTTACCACATCATTTGCCACTTTGGCATACCATTTACCATCTTCATAGACCATGGCACACCTTTTGAAAACCAGCATGTGGATAATCTGTGTGTCAAACTCCACATCCATCACCGTTTCTCCAATCCATATTTCCCTCAAGGAAATGGCCAAGCTGAGGCAACCAATAAAACAATCCTCAAAATCCTCAAGAAGGTTGTCAATGATTCTGGTTGTGACTGGCACCTCCAAATCAATCCCGCCCTCTAGGCCTACCGCACTTCTTATCGCACTCCCATAGGCACCACCCCACATTCCCTTATATATGGTGTCGAAGTCATTATGCCGATCGAGGTCGAGCTCCCATCATTGTGAGTCTCCATGAAGAACTATACCATTGATGAGGACTATCGTGTGGCACGTCTCACACAACTAGACCTGTTAGATGAAAAGAGACAGCAAGCATATGATCACCTGGTTGCATACTAGAATTGACTCAAAAGGAGCTATAACATGAAGGTCCATCCTAGACAGTTCCAGGTTGGTGACATGGTCCTTAAAGAAAATCAGAAGGTTCAAGCAAATCGAGAAAATAAAGGCAAGTTTGAGCCTACTTGGTTGGGCCCCTATGTTGTCACAACATGCTTCAACTCTAGAGATTATCATCTATCTACACCGGAAGGTGAGCCTTTGAATGATCCAATCAACATCATGCATCTGAAGAGGTTCTATGCCTAAACTAGATCCTACATATTCAAAAAATCCATAAAAATTGGAAAAAGCAGAAAAAAAGAAAAAAAGAAAAGAAAATAATCATCCAATGGTGAAAACTTGGCAATTCAAGCACCTTAGACAAGTATGTTGGTGAAAACCTGGCAAACAGGTGCCATACATAGTGGAACGAGTCATTATCTATCAAACTCCCATCCCCCCATCCCAACATCTCAGTCCTTTTTCTACCATCCCCATCCCCATCCACCATCCCCTAGCATTCCTCTTTTTTATAATCCTCAAGCAAATCCACAATCCCACCTGCACATATCTTGTACCATATCCTATATATCCTGTATAGAACAATCCTTCTTATACCATATCCTGTATAGCGAGATCTTCCTATCCCAAATCCTGAGCTTCTATACATCTCAGTTGTATATCTTTTCCCGTCTGTTGTACATATCATCCCTTTTTGTTGTGCATAGTCCTTGTCAATCCTGCAATAGCATTTGATCAAAACTCTTGTCCTACCCAGCCTTATACTTCAACAACATCAATTGTTGACTATTTTTTATCACAGTGATTATTCTTTGACTTCATCATTTTCCAGCGAACAACAACACTCATTCTCTCATCAATTAGCAGGTCCTTGAGGATGTCTCCTTCCTCCTGTCAGACCTAATCTTCCACCAATCACACCAGGTTCATGTCGATGCATCCTTCCACATGTTAAGACCAATCTTCCCACCATCAATCAATCAATCAAATCAAATCTCTCTCCTTGGCAAAGGATGTCTTTTTAGAGTTGTCATTTTGGTCTTGGATTTTGTCCTTTGGATCTTGTTAATATTTTACGGCTTCTCATTGTTCTCTACTCAAAGTCACCACGATCCTTTATATCGTGGTGCACTGCAAATGAGGACAATCTGGGGCAAGGTCTTTTGATCTTTTGATTCTACCTGTGAGTAAGTCGAATGTGACCCTTGCATGTTTCACATGTGATCTTCTGGGTTACATGGCACACTTGGGAAATGTCATTTTCTTGTGGTTTCTCCAGCATTGTTTCTACCATGCCTCCTTCTTGGGATCATGTGTGATGTTGGGGCAACCCTACATATCTTTTTAGCGTCAGTCCTATGCAACGTTGGTGATGAAGCCTTTTGATCCTAGTATCCTTGGCAGGTCTCTAGCATTGCTATATTAAACTAGGTTGTGCTCTCCACATATTCACTTGGAGCTCCCCAAATCCCCAATCATATAGATTAATCTTGCATTATACATCATTTAGTGTAATATTGCACTCATGCATCTTTGCTCTTGGAAATTTGGTTATTTATCTCCCCTTCTTCCTTATTTTCTTCCTTGTAATCTTTCGAGAAAATTCCACAACGTTTACTCTTTGTGTTATTTTCTCGAGGGGGCACAACCCCTTATTCCTCTAAATTCTAGCCTGGGGCATCTTATTTTCTTGTCTTTGATGTCACGCAACTTGTGGCATCACATCAAAGAGGGGCAAAATGTAGACACCTAAAAATCCTTTAGAAAATAAAGTATTTTTATTTTCTAAAAAACCCCTGATGACATCATCATTTATTAATTAATTTATTTTTATGTCATTAAATCCTCCTATTTTAATTAAACATCTTTAATTAAAAAATCCCTCCCCAAAATCATTTAAATCAAGTTTGAATGAATTTCCTCTATTTATTAATTATTAATTGATAAATAATGTCAAAAATCTTTTTAATAAATAAAATATTTATTAAATATCTAAAACCTTGGAAATCTTCTAGAAATCCTTAACCTCTTCTAGAATTTCCTAATCTCACAATAATCCTGATTAAAAGTTGATTCCTACCTTTTTTAGTCTAAACCCTTGATGACATCATCATTTATTAATTAATTAAAAATTTAATTAATTAATATATTTTTATGCCATTAAATCCATTTATCTTAATTAAAAATATTTAATTAAGAAATCCCTTCCAGAAATGTTTAAATCTCATTTAAACATTATTTCCCTATTTATTAATTATTTAATTAATAAATTAACCAAAAAACTAAAAAATAAATTATTTATTTATTTTTACCCAAAACCTTAGAAATATCCTAAAGATCATTAACCTCTTCTAGAATCTCCTAATCTCACTTCAATTTTAATTAAAGGGGGATTTATCCATTTTCTAAGCCTAATCCCAAAAGTGTTAATCCTTCTTATTTATTAAATTTATTTAATAAATAAAATCCTCAACCAAAAAGCTTTTTGAAATAAATAAATATTTATTTATTTCCTCAAACCTTAGAAATATCCTAGAAAAACCCTAGACTCTTCTAGAACTTTCCTAATCCTTTCCTAAACCCATTTAGGGGAAATTACCTACTTTTCCTAGGCTAATTCAAGTCTCCTTTGACTCCTAGTCAAATGTCATGCCCAAAATTTCTTGGGCAAGGGCCAAGCTGCATAACTTTTTTAAAAAAAATTTCTAGCTTACTAAAATGTTGAATAATTAGCTTAAATTATATTTTGAAGCTTCAACATAAGTAAAGACAGACTTCTTCTAATTACATTACTCATACAACAGGTTACAAATGAAATCAATGAAATACTTAAATAGAATTTCCACAATGTCATTTTTGTTTGTAAGGACAACAAGAATACATTATTGCAATATTTTCTATGATACAAAACTAGGAAGCATGTCTTTCCTTCCACACAAAACACATTTCTCCAAGGGGGTGCAAAACATGGAATACCCTCAACTTAAACTTGCCTCAAAGATACCAACACACCCAAAACCTGCATATATAAAAAAAAAATAGCATAACCATGGGTGCTCTCCACCCTACCATATGGCATCATGAGGCCTTCAATATGCCCTAGCCAACCCCCGATCTTGGGGAACCATGCTAAGGTAGGAAATAAAATATATAAGACATATAAGGCACATACATTCAAAACACATATTTCACAACATAGGACTACACAATCACATCTTACTCCCATTTTATCTTATCACATTTGATCACTCATGAATCCATAAGGAGGGTGACGGACACCCTTTTTACAACCCTTCAAACTCATGAAGAAAACAAGAAAGAAACAACACCAACACTACAAATAGATTTCTCACAACACTACAACCACCTTCACAATAACATTGATCACTTCATGGAGAAAGGAAAACTTGCAGTCCATGAGCACACACAACAACATACATAAAAAAAATGGAAATGGTTGAAGCACCAACCTCTCCTCCAAGCCTACACAAAATGTAGCTCCTCTTCTCTCTCTCTCCAGCCATCCCCCTTCCTTAGTCTCCAACTTTGTCTCTAAAGATAAAGAGTGGGTGAACAACCCAAATGTTCCCCATACTCTCCTCTAAATTGGACTCCAACACAATCCCCCAAAATTCCTAGGAGAAGAGGCCTATCCTATTGGCTGACCTTCCCAAGACTTTTTGAGGAGAGAAAAAGTTACTTTCCCCTTTCCCCAAATTCGTCACACTCTTCCCAAGCATTTTTGAAGGATGGAAATTGAGTTTAAAACACTCAATGTGGCCTAGAAATACCCCCAACCCCATAGTATACCCTTGGGGCAAGTCAAAACCAGCCTAAACTACTCCTTGGGATCAATTTTAACTCTCCAAAAGCCCACTCCAAAATGACTCACGAAAATGAGTGATGAGACTACCATCAAGGCTCCCTAACCAAGAAAACACACCTAGGGATACTTATAGGTCACTCAAGGTTACACTAACTCAACCCACCCCACATGACATGCCATGTCACATCACTAGTGTCAAGTGACACCACATAAGGAGTACATCACAACACAACACTTGGCATGCCAACAAGGAAATAACAAATAACATCTCACATTATTTACAGAACATAATTTACAAATAAAACACTTTTACATACGAGGTCATTCCCTTCTTAGGGTTGACCTTGGTTCCATAGGGGTTCTCATAATAATTCCTTAGCAATGGTTCCCCGCAATGTCCATGGTTATCCACCTGCACACTTGTAAAAGTATCAGTAGTCCAAGATAGGTTATGCATATAATCCAATTAAATCATCATATAAATCAATCTCTATATTTAGAGAAAATAGATCAACATATTGCAACATCTCATAATAACCTTCACATATTTAAATCCACATCTTCCATATTTGAAATAGATCAATCATCATGTATCTAGTAATTAAACATATATCCTATCTCATTACATTACTCAGATCCACATAATCCATATTACTTATTATATCCTCTATCCTTAATGCATAGCATAGTTCATTATTTTAAATTTACCGCAAATCAAGTCACATATATCAAAATATGATTTGGGTTCTTGATTTTATATATCTTTTCATTTAAATCATAACCAGAGGTAAGTAAAACATAACCCAATATTATTTGATATCAACACACTTAAGACTTTCATACAAACATGCAAGAATGTATCCTATTACAATAACATTATCTAAGTTTAACACAAAGTACACAACTAAAATATTCTATCCAAGAATACACTAATCTAGCTTATACCAAGATGGTCCTTGGACTATGTTAATCATCGATCCTAATATCAAATTACTATTATACCACTATGCAATTCCCACATAATGAAATCTATCATAGGTTCTTCTTCTATTAAGTCAGAGTATAATTCAAGAAGACAAGACACAAGGATGGTCATCTCATAGCTATATTTGATTCATCCAATATTTAATTGTGTGGTCCTATTAGATCCTTAAATTTTTTTACAATCTCACTAATTCATAAACGAATCCAATTGATTACTTGTGTATCCATGTTCAACTAAATAGGTTTATTCACATCCTTAAGATTATCTTAATCTTGTTTATGTTAGTGTACTCAACCATTAGCACTATATTGTCGTACAATCAATTATTTTCCATTGTTTTGATGACTATATAGCATTTCTAGAAATCATTATATTTACCTACTAACTGCATACATCCTACATGCCTTACTTTCAGATATTTAGTATGTGGTGGTTTACATAATCATTTTTTTCTACTTTAAAACGGGTCTTAAAACTATGTATGCTAAATTGCCAAATTCTATTATTCATTAGGGAATATTCTAATCCTCTAAGGCTTCCTGATTATAATCTAGATGTTTGTGTCAACATTTTCCAAGCATCCTAGAATATCATTAATACCATCATGTAAATGCATTGAAACATCTTCATGATCTAATACTATGATAGTTTTCCAAAAGTAATATTACTTCAAAACTGTCTTAAATTACATGTTCCATGAATTTACTTGAAAATGGAATCTATTTAATTAAGATGACAATTATAGCTAAGATTCCTAAGAATTCCATATGCAATCTAAGGAGATTTTTTTTTTGCAAGAAATATTAATGTTGCTTACCGAAGTGCTTCTTACCAAGATGAGAAACAGAGGGGTCCTACATCAAACCCTTCTCCTAATAAGCCTCAAAACTCATTAAGCCTTTGAGATGAATAAATATTTATTTGTTTCTTAAATCCATAATTATCCTAGAAAGTCTTAGACTCCTCTAAAAGGTCTTCATCCTCATCCAAAGCCTTGGTCCAACCAAAAGTCAATCCTTATCCTTGACTCAACCCCTAACCTTACCTCTAACCTTGACTCAACCTCCTAACCCAAGCCCTTCCCAAATCCTATAAATACTCTTCCTTTCAAGAGAAAATTATTAATTTAGCTCTCATCTTTATGCATTGTTATCATGTTAAATTCATCCTAGATCTTAAAGCTTTTGATACTAATTGTTAGATTTCATGTTTTATTAACTTATCTTAGCTTAGAAATAATGGAATGAACTAGTTTATTTCAAGCTTTTATTAGCATTTATGCATCATATCCATCATCCTTAGTATGCATTAGAAGCAAGCTCCTTGTGCTTAGAGAGCACATCCACATACCTCTCATTGAAGCAAATCAAATAGTGCTCTATAGCACTTGTTTTTAGCAACAATCTTGAGGTGGCTTAGTTTATATTTGTGTATGTTTTGAACTGATAAATGCTAGATTAGTCTAATGTTTGAATGTTTTAGCCTTTCAAAGTAGATAACAGGTTAAAATCATAGTCTACATTTTGGAAATCTTCTAGAAATCCTTAACCTCTTCTAGAATTTTCTAATCTCACTCTAATCTTGATTAAAAGGTGATTCCTACCTTTTTTAGTCTAAACCCTTGATGACATCATCATAAATTAATTAATTAAATAATTAATTAATGATGATGTCATCAGGGGTTTTTCATAAAATAAAAATACTTTATTTTCTAAAGAATTTTTAGGTGTCTACAAGTAGTACAAAATGGAATGATTACAAGATGAGCCCACTGCCCAAACATGTAATTTACAATAATTATTGATTACAAAATAAGGCAAGGTACATAACCTTATGCTTGCTTTCTTGTGTTTCACAACTTCACATCAATACCTTTCGCATATATGTCCACTATATCATCTATATCATTACACTTACAACTTCTTCGCATTCCATATGCCTTACATTTATACAAGTTATTATGACTAATAACTCTTACAGTCGGCTTTACAAAACATAAAACTTTACACAAAATACATATTTACCCAAGGGTTAACATCTAGGATGTCATCCCCAATATTATTAAGACATTATTTTGATAAACAAAATAATCCCTTAACTCTTTACTTGTTCTTTCTTCTTTCTTTATCTAGTCGGCTTTAACATTGTCTCTGGTAATACTACAATAACTTCTTCCATACATGCCATACAGACTTGCACTCTTAGATGAGTCTTCAATATGCATCATAGTATCTATGTTCAAGTGTGCAAGGACTGAACTTACTTCAATCGATGTTGACAATCAAAACTATCTCGGGTTACACTGGAAAAACACTGCACACACTTAGACAATTTTGCTCTACGCTTTGTCATACTTTCTCTCTGTCATATGTGTTCTTGACATAGATCATATGTTTCCATAATGATAACATCTAGATATCTAACTCAGCCAAATTGCCAACAGACTGGGGGGCATGATCTTTTCTTTGCTTTCTGTTTGTTGGTTTAGTTCCAATAATTGAAAGGATCCATAGAAGATGGGTGTCCACTATGAGAGCTTTCATCTCGTGTTGGATGGCCATGTGTACCTCAACTCATTTTATATGAAAAACTTGGTGAGGTTGGTTCTTCTCCTTGTCTATTTGAGTGACTTCTTTCTGGTATAAGTGAAATTTCTAATGCTCGTCCTGTGAAGTGAACATAAGGGTCACTACGAGCACCTTTGGTATGCTTATCATTCACATAGAAAAAGTAGGAACTCTCGCATGTCTGGCATGTTTGTATGCAACAAACATTTAGTTCATCCTAGAAACTATGCTTTGATGCATATTTTAACTTGCTAAATTAAAAGGAATAGGTGTTCAGGTCTGTTGGTAGTATTTTCAGTTTTCAATGTTGCATTTTGAAGTTTTGCTTCTCTGAAAATTTTCCTTTTTTTGTACTAAATCTCTTGTAAATTTTCCTTTCCCAGAGCTTGAAGTATGTTCGTAATGGTAAAAAACCCTAAGTGTGAGGTCGAAGTATGCTCAGAGATCTAGAAAACCCTAGAAAAGCCTAATCGGGTTCTATTTTGCAATTACCTTTTTCAAATCACTTAAGTGAGCCTTTAAGCATGTGCTCTTTATAATCACCGGCTAGTCACCTAATCTCGTAATGATTTCAAAATATTCATTTTAGTCTGGCGATTCCCCGAAACCTTTTGTCATGTGATCTCTTTAAGTTAAGAGAATATTCATTTTCTTCTAACGACTCAGCGGATGCCTTCAATTGCCAAGTCTTTGAATCAATCTAATGTTCATTGTAAGATCTAGCGACTACACTGATAAATGTTTTGAAAGAAACTATAGTTGTCTAGTAGCCGGATTCTAAAATACCTTCAGTCGAGCGATCTATTGGTGTCCAAAATGATGCTTATGCTCATGAGGCTGCCAATATACCCTCAGATGGATCTTAGGAATGGTTAGCTCCAAAATTGCTATGAGGTCTTAGGGTAACTGGACCAACTATAGGGACAAGACTACCCTCTTCTTCTTCTGGCTCTGCAAAACCAAGGTGGGTGCACCTAACCCAGCATAAAATATACTTCACACACCAAGGACTGGGTTCATATAACAGATGACTGGATAGTAAGAGGGTACTAAATGATAACCACACATTCATTGACTCCTCTTTACTATGGGGTAGGACCTTATACAACCAAATACTGAAAATCTAAAGGATGGTTCTTAATCTTATATGTTTGAATCATAACAATCTAAGTCAGGATATGTCAACAAGAAAATACTCATCTAGGCCAGTGCCTCATCCATTGGGCAAGTTTTCTTAAATAGATCACATACACACACCAGAATTATATATGAGATTCAAAGCCATAAACACATCTATAATCTCCTTTACTACTTATATGAAATCCTCACATAGACAAGAGATAGACCTATGTCTCATCTAAAGCATAATTTAATCTAATCCTTGATTAGAACTGAAGAATGAAGACACATACACAAACAAGTATGCAGTGAACTATAAAGTTCAAAATCTATCTGCAATGACACAAAAGAGAGATAAGGATCATATATTTGCATTAAGTATGAAGAATCCTTAAGTGCATACAATCAATTCAAGCATAACAAGCTTGCAAACTACAGCTTAGTCCTACAACTTTCATTCAATTGCCAACAAAAACAAAGTCAGATCATTACAATTCAGACTAGGCAGAGGACTCACAACCGAAAAAGCTTGAATACCAAACTCCCAATGCTACAAAATGATCATGAAAATCCTTTTATACTAGGGTTACAATACAAGCATAATGATCATTTCAAATTCAAAATTTCAAAATCACCTAACCCCACCGAGGAATAAACATAGACATGACAGGGGGTTAAGCCACAGCATCAAGCTCAAACAGTCTAATCAACCAGCTGCAAACACTTCTCGAACCAAGATTGTAATCATTCCTCATGGTACAAACCCTCTGCAATCAACCGTCAAGCACCCTGGACCACATTGGAGTGGTGGAGAAAATCAGTTTCACCAACTCTAGCCCTTACTGTCATCAATTTCGATCCTTCCCGGTCGCTGGAAACGTTCACAGAGATTCAAAAATGAAGGCAAATGGTCACAATGCACTCATGGGCCTCATGTTTTTAACCACCCAAGCACCTCGAGCTAACTCCACAATGGCGACGCCAAACAGTTGTTGCATGATCACATAGCCCAAAAATGGGCTATGTGAACATGTGACACGCCACTTGCATTACCTTCTCTTAACTGTCAACGCTGCCGCTGCCGCTGCCACAATAGGGTTTGTCGCATGTTCGCAAGTCGGAAAGCTGGCTCTTGCGAACACGTGACAAGCCACAAAAATGCAACCTGCCGACCGTCATGTCACCGCCGAGATACCCCCACCTGGGCCCCCATTCAAACCCTAACATCCCACTAGCATGGACCAACCGAAGATCGCTACGACCTCACCTACCAACGGGACCACCAAACAACTGTAGACGGGCCCCAGCACACGTGGCACCCTGTCGCATGATCACATAGCCCAAAAATGGGCTATGCAAACATGTGATAACTCGCCAACCTCAGCCACCATAACTGCCACCGCAACTGTCACCGCAACCACCACCGCAACCGCCACCGCCACCGCCACCGCAAGGGGTTTGTCGCATGATCACAAGTCGTGGAAATGGCCCTTGTGATCATGCAACAAGGCCATGGGATCGCCACCTCACCCACTTCTCTGCATCTCCCGGGCCCACAAACGAAATGCCCCCACACTGCCATGGACACGTGTCAACCGGTCACATGATCGCATAGCCAAAAACTAGGCTATGCGATCATGCGACAACCAACCCAAAGCCACCACATCACCACCTCCAGGACCATGAAACAGCAACCACCAACCGTGAAGAGCCAGGACCTATGCAGACAGATGCCAAGCGGTCGCATGATCGCATGTCAGAAAAGTCTGACATGTAGCCATGCGATAGCCAATAAGGACATGCCACCTATCCTCCCCTCTAACACCGGGCTCACTTCACCAAAGAGACGCATGGAACAAACAAAATCAACAGTAGGCACATGATCACACAAGGAAAGAATATTCCATGTGATCACATGTCGATTGTTGATCTCCTCCCTCTGCTGCTTTGAAGAAACTGGCCCCACATCATCGCACTTGCACACCTAAGATAGATGAACAAGGAGAACTGGTAGAAAAGAAGACATGCAAGGTCAAAAACACACAGGGTTTTCGGTGAAAGATAAAAAACACACAGAATTTTCAACATGACACAAAGGTAAACAAGGAAGCTGAAAACATTGAGGGTTTTCATGCAGGCCAAAAAGGTCAAAAACATCATGGATTTTTTAAAACACTGTGGGTTTTCGACACTGTGGTAGATTTTGAAAACATTTTCTGTAGAGCATGAAACTCGAATAACTTTCTGGGTTTTGCGAATTAGCAGACGCGACTTGGGCTGAAGCAAGGCGACAACACTGAAGAGCACGGGGCAGGACACTTAACAAAAATATTGCATGGAATAGGCCAATTTCACAAGATTTTGCAATGACTAGAAAAATGGCCTAACAGTGGCTCTAGTTGGGGATGCATGCCTCTTGCAGGCATGGCAAGGATTCAGAATCACTGGGAGAGCAGACTAACCACTGGACAAAAATAGGGAATCCAAAAACTGGCAACCGAACAAGGAAAGGAAACACACAACAGAAAAGGGAAAGACATTTACAGAGATTTATAGTATTTACAACTAGGCTCAAGGCCCCAAAAATATGATCAATACTTGCCTCTGTCAAACAAAAAAATTTCATCTCCACACATCAGAGACAAACTGAAAATTCTGCTTCCATGTGACAGAACACAATTATATCCACTTTTCAAAAGCTTAAAACAAAGATTGCTAGCACATTCCTCCTGAGGGCTGGAAAGGTAATCATACCAATTCTGAAAATGTTGTGGCACATGCATGTTGCATTCAAAAAGGAAAATGCTGAAGGAGCCACAACATAAATCACTTTCAAATTTTCCACCACACTCAGGAAGCTTACTGTCCAACTGAAAAGAAAAACTCTCCAGCTCAATCAAACTGTCAGTCCAATCGCTATTGGATCCATTCATACCAGAAATTTGCACCTCTAAGGAGAAGATATATTGATCTTCATGCAAACACTGAGGGGACTCATCACATGGGACATGATCACCGAACATAAGAGCAACCTACATTTTGTCAGCATTTGACAAAACCAAAAATTGTTGATAGGTGGGAAGAGAAACATCAACCTGTCCATGAGATGGTGAAGCTTGAGTAGCTGAAAGGCCATCCTTCCATGGCTTAGAAAAAGATTTAAAATTAGAAGAGGATTCAGAATCTACACAACTCTTCCAATCAGTACTCAAAACAATATCAAGGATCATCGAGTCACTTGAAACTAAGAAAACACTGGCAACCTCACCATCCAACACATCATATATAACAGGCTTGCTACTTGGTGGTGCTGGGGTAAAAAGGGGAGAAGAGGCACACATGTCAAAGTCAGATCTCACTGACTCATGCTCCATATCAAAATCAATGTGTGTTGGTTGTAAGAACTCAGAGCCATCTCCCCCTGAATATTTGAGATACTCACAAGACAAGAGGTCTGAAATTTGTTCACTGTGAAGTGAACAGTTGTCCTCAAGAACATCATCTTCTGCCATACAATCATCAACAATACCTTCATCTATCCAATCCTCTTCTTCATCTGACTGATTGCATAAACTTTCTTCCCCATATTGAGAAAAGGCATCACTTTCATGACTGCAAGAAAGAGTGTCAACACTTGACACATCCCCTTCATAAATTTCATCACTCTCAATATCAGCACTACTAAGCAAAGCCCCAAGTGCATCCTCAAGTTCAAGATCAGCATCACCAAGTACCCAATCTCTGATACATATATAATGCTCTTCCCACAAGGCATTTGACCAACTGGTTGACTCAGGAAAGCAAAGCTCCAAGAATAAACCAACGAAATCAGATTCAGGAAACTCAACATCCTCAGGAAGCTCATCATATACTTCAAAAAATCTATCATAGAAAAAAGATATGGATAAATCCTTTCTACTTCCCACCCTTAGTCTTATCAATTTTATGCAATCCCTAAGGATGCCCTGATCTAATAATGCAAGCTCCTCCTCAAGCTTACCCATTACAACTTAGTGCACTACTTCCATAAAATTTTGCAAAGCTGCAACAAAGAACTTGACGTATGCTAACCTCTGCTTACACCTTATCCTTCTTTTAGTGCTTGACCACTTTATAAGGAACATTTAAAACTTGAAAAATACCTGGGAAAATCTTGCAGCAGAAGACCTTTGGCTGGAAGCCAGGGCAGATCTTGGGCTCACCTTGAAACTCCATCAGATAACTTTGTCATGTAGAGCCGCCACCTCCTTGAGAGGAAAATGTTTCACTGTTTCTTCTTCCAACCAACACAAAGCTACACCAGGTATACACACTGTTTATCAGGAGGAACACTGATCAAACAGAGAAAATCAGAGCCGCCACTCACAACTAGGTGAGAAGATATCAGCAAATGCTTGTTTTTGTATTTGAATCTTTCCAATGGCTCCCCAGCAGAGTCACCATCTTGTTGGTGTCCAAAATGATGCTTATGCTCATGAGGCTGCCAATATACCCTCAGATGGATCTTAGGAATGGTTAGCTCCAAAATTGCTATGAGGTCTTAGGGTAACTGGACCAACTATAGGGACAAGACTGCCCTCTTCTGCTTCTGGCTCTGCAAAACCAAGGCGGGTGCACCTAACCCAACATAAAATATACTTCACACACCAAGGACTGGGTTCATATAACAGATGACTGGATAGTAAGAGGGTACTAAATGATAACCACACATTCATTGACTCCTCTTTACTATGGGGTAGGACCTTATACAACCAAATACTGAAAATCTAAAGGATGGTTCTTAATCTTATATGTTTAAATCATAACAATCTAAGTCAAGATATGTCAACAAGGAAATACTCATCTAGGCCAGTGCCTCATCCATTGGGCAAGTTTTCTTAAATAGATCACATAAACACACCAGAATTATATCTGAGATTAAAAGCCATAAACACATCTATAATCTCCTTTACTACTTATATGAAATCCTCACATAGACAAGAGATAGACCTATGTCTCATCTAAAGCATAATTTAATCTAATCCTTGATTAGAACTGAAGAATGAAGACACATACACAAACAAGTATGCAATGAACTAGAAAGTTCAAAATCTATTTGCAATGACACAAAGGAGAGATAAGGATCATATATTTGCATTAAGTATGAAGAATCCTTAAGTGCATACAATCAATTCAAGTATAACAAGCTTGCAAACTACAGCTTAGTCCTACAACGTTCATTCAATTGCCAACAAAAACTAAGTCAGATCATTACAATTCAGACTGGGCAGAGGACTCACAACCGAAAAAGCTTGAATACCAAACTCTCAATGCTACAAAATGATCATGAAAATCCCTTTATACCAGGGTTACAATACAAGCATAATGATCATTTCAAATTCAAAATTTCAAAATCACCTAACCCCACCGAGGAATAAACACAGACATTACAGGGGGTTAAGCCACAACATCAAGCTCAAACAATCTAATCAACCAGCTGCAAACACTTCTCGAGCCAAGATTGTAATCATTCCTCATGGTACAAACCCTCTGCAATCAACCGTTAAGCACCTGGACCACACTAGAGTGGTGGAGAAAATCAGTTTCACCAACTCTGGCCCTTCCTGTCATTAATTTTGGTCCTTCTTGGTTGCTGGAAATGTTCACAGAGATTCAAAAATGAAGGCAAACGGTCACAATGCACTCACGGGCCTCATGTTTTTAACCACCCAAGCACCTCGGGCTAACTCCGCAATGGTGACGCCAAACAATTGTCGCATGATCGCATAGCCCGAAAATGGGCTATGCGAACATGCGACACGCCACTTGCATTACCTTCTCTTAACTGTCGACATTGCTGCTGCTACAACAGGGTTTGTCGCATGTTCACAAGCCGAAAAGCTGGCTCTTGCAAACACACGACAAGCCGCAAACATGCAACCTGCCAACCATCATGTTACCGCCGAGATACCCCCACTTGGGCCCGCGTTCAAACCCTAACATCCCGCCAGCACGGACCAACTGGAGATCACTACGACCTCACCTGCCAATGAGACCACCAAACAACTGCAGATGGGCCCCAGCACACGTGGCACCCTGTCACATGATCGCATAGCCCAAAAATGGGCTATGCAAACATGTGACAACCCGCCAACCTCAGCCACCATAACTGCCACCGCAATCGTCACCGCAACCGCCACCGCAAGGGGTTTGTCGCATGATAGCAAGCCGTGGAAATGGCCCTTGCGATCATGTGACAAGGCCATGGGACCGCCACATCACCCACTTCTCTACATCTCCTGGGCCCACCGACGAAATGCCACCACACTGCCATGGACACGTGTCAATCGGTCGCAGGATCGCATAGCCAAAAACTGGGCTATGCGATCATGCGACAGTCAACCCAAAGCCACCACATCACCGCCTCCGGGACCATAGAATAGCAACCACCAACCGCAAAGAGCTGGGACCCATGCGGACAGATGGCAAGTGGTCACATGATCACATGTCAGAAAAGTCTGACATGCGGCCATGCGATAGCCAATAAGGACATGCCACCTGTCCTCCCCTCTGACATCGGGCCCACTTCACCGAAGAGATGCATGGAACAAATGAAATCAACGGTAGGCACATGATCACATGGGAAAAGAATATTCCATGCAATCACATGCCGATCATTGATCTCCTCCCTCTGTCGCTTTGAAGAAACTAGCCCCACATCATCACACTTGCGCACCTAAGACAGATGAACAAGGAGAACCGGCAGAAAATAAGACATGCAAGGTCGAAAACACATAGGGTTTTCGGTGAAAGATCGAAAACACACAGAATTTTCAACATGACACAAAGGTAAACAAGGAAGTCAAAAACATCA
The DNA here is from genome assembly GCA_027943335.1 of Chamaecyparis obtusa. Lineage (NCBI taxonomy): Eukaryota > Viridiplantae > Streptophyta > Pinopsida > Cupressales > Cupressaceae > Chamaecyparis > Chamaecyparis obtusa. The sequence goes on along the minus strand of BSBK01002287.1, from coordinate 2,571,228 downwards.
AGGATTTTCATGCAGGCCAAAAAGGTCGAAAACATCATGGATTTTCAAAAACACTGTAGGTTTTCGACATTGTGGCAAATTTTGAAAACATTTCCTACAGAGCATGAAACTCGAATAACTTTCTAAGTTTTTTGAATTAGCAAACGCGACTTGGGCTGAAGTAAGGCGACGACACTGAAGAGCACAGGGCAGGACACTTAACAAAAACTTTGCATGGAACAAGCCAATTTCACAAGATTTTGCAATGACTGGAAAAATGGCCTAACACGATCTCTAAATAAAATGATGAAGTGATAAAGTATTCAACAATTATGAGACTTCAATATAGTCACTGAGTCTCCAAATAAAAGTGGCACTGTGTTTCCCTTCAGTCGCCAGGTCTCCAAGTTCTCAGGTGGTTAGTCTATTTATCTAGTGACCTAATGATTGCAATAGTCGCTTGTTCTCCCAATTCTGGCAGTTATGTTTTAAACATTCAGCAACCCAATGACATGGTTATCTCTTGATCTCATAATGTAGCGGTTAAGTCGCAAGATGTCTAGCGACTCAGCGATAATGTAGGATGAAGAAAAGATCAACGGTTGGCGTTTAATCTCATAATCTAACTAAGGTTAAGCAAATTATTTGGCAACTTGGTGAATAAAGTCTTTCACGTAGTCTCCGAATTTAACTTGGGTTAAGGAAAGTATTAAGTGACTGGGAGATGACTTCAGTCACACAATCACCAGATGACTAATGGTTAAGTGCTTGCCGAGTTAAAAAGGTGAAAAATAATATGGATCCGCTTGTCGGATTTGATGACGTGTCCATCCTTGATTGATCACAAAGGTAAAATAAAGAAATAGTAATCTTTCAGTGATTCTGAAATGGACTATAGTCACTGAATTTAGAACATGCCAAGTAATGGTGAAAGTGACATGATTACTGAGCTTGAGTCTAGAAAGGGAAAATTGCATTCAATTCTCCAGAATAAATACAGTTAACATTCACTCATTCTAAAATTACCAAGCATTCAGGAGAGCGAGAGCTAAAGAATTACGAGAATTCCTAAGTTTTTCTACGATTAAAGAGTTCAGTAAGTTTAGAATTTGCAGAAGGATTTTTATCTACAGTCAAGATGAGTCAGCCAACAACCAGTGAAGCTTCCACCAGTAAGGGATCCAAAGAAAAAGCGAAGGAAATTTACTCAGATGAATTTCTCGCTCTCTTTCCTGGGTCCTCACAAAATAAAAAGGTTAGTGACGAAACCTTCACTAATGATTTAGGATTCTGTAGAGATGAAAAGATATGATATGTATTTGGAAAATGTCTATTTAGGTATTTCTATAAAAATGCTGAGAGTCCACTGCCCATTTCAAACCCTTGCACCTCCAGGTTGGCTAGGTTGATAGTTCCTGATGTTTTCCTAGATGTAGATTTTCTCATTGCGTTGGCTAGCAGATATGACCCTTTGTCAAAAACAATAAGGAAAGAGGATGGCTCAGCTCTGGTCACACTAGATAGAAATTCATTTATGAAGGCTTTCAGCATTCACTTTCCAATGGCCACATAAATCAATTTGCAAGCCCAAGCGAATAGATACATTAGGGAATCAACCCTAGTCTCTAGGGAAATCCAAAGTCATGTCCCAAGGGCCAATAGAAACTACATTGCTGCAATGGCAGGGGTTGTTCCATATTTATACAAAGATTTGAATTTCTACATTAAGTACATTGCATATGGATTGTGTAGAGTATTGGGAATGGATGGTGGAGAAGAAATAATATCATCTGATATCTTGATGATGGTACTAGACTCACAGAGTATGCATACAAGAAAAGGATATGACTACATTAGGTATGTCATCAATAAGATGCATGAAGGACTTGAGACTCTTAGGAGGAAGGAACCTTCTCCTAGATTTATGCATTACTCAGTGTTAATGCACCTCATTTTATATTACAACTACCATATTATGGACTTGGAGCACCTAGACCCTCAAATGATATGGAGGGGTTAGCCTAATCCAGTTCAATTTTGGATAAGGGCAAGGAGTTTTACTTCTACCAATTGTGACTTTTTTGGTTTTCAAAATTGGATGGTACAACCCATTTTGTTCAGCTTAGCAATAAATTTTTCCAAGCTGCCAAGTAAAGCTTTACAATTGTTTAAGGCCTTGTCAATTTGTTGACAAGTGGCCTAAAAATCATAATTGGGGAGATTTCTACTATGAGAAGACTTTCACAATAATCAGTCTATGGGTGCCCCCAACCACCTCACGCTCTACCATTCTTTGTGCCACCAAGAATTGTATTCCTAGAAATCATCTGGAAGCTAATGTTAACTGATAAGGAGCACCTGCCCCCCCATAGGAAGGGTACATTTACCCCTAGGAACTTCAGAGTATGCAACTTCACAATTGGGAAGAATGCATTCAATAATATCTCGGAGTTAGTTTTGCAAGTAGGGGATGAGATTGAGAAGATAAGTGTTTCTTCATCCTTCTTTAAGGGTAAAGAAAATCAAATTAAAGCAAGGATAGCAATGTTTAGACCTAGTTTCAATAGGTTCATTCCCCAAATCAGAGCAGAGGATGGAGTAATAAAGAATTTGGATACATGAGGATCAGATTTTGATCTCTTATTACCTAAAAAGGAGGCTTTTATCAATGATAAAAATGAAGTAGATATAAATCACTTCAATACAATTCTTGATGAGGCATTCAAAGTAGAGATGGATTTCAGTAAGTTCATCATAGATGTAAAGCAGGAGGGTTGATGCTAGATGGAAAAGACAAAAAAAAACAATTGCAGAGCATCCAAGAGTTCCAGTGGCCAATAGAAGAATAGGTAACTACATGGGAAAATCTTACAAATCCAAAAAGGAGGAAGCTAGCAATAGATGATATTGAAGATATAGAAGAAGAATGAGCTCCAGCAGTGCACCTGATCTATGAGTAGAGGGAGAGCAACTATCACAAAGAGGATGATGTAAGTTAGTCGATTGGCGGTCATCATTCACATAAAAACTTTAGCAGTTGCTCTGAATACCGACAGACAAAGGTGCAGCTCAAAGGGAAACTCAACAGCTGAAGAAATAACTTCTGGCACCCTTTTCTCTCTTTTTCTGTTACAATTTAAATCTTTTGTAATCTAGTGCAAGTCACTATCAGAACCATCCGAAGCTTGTTGCATCATTTTCTCAAGGATCCCAAGATGGTTTCTCTATATATAGCAAGTTCTAACTCACACCTAAAGGTGGTGAAAATACGCATTGTAATAGTAGTTTATAGATTGAGTATTTTTTGATTCTCAGGAATCCAAGTTTTTTCTGAATGTACTGATACAATGATTTTTTATCAATACAATATACTGAAGTTCCATGTATATCTTTTATTGTCTTCATGTGTGATTGTGATTTCTTTGTGCGTTTAAATTTGCAAGGCATTTTAGATACATCTTTCTATAAGGTAGATTGTGGGGTTGAATCTTGAGTTCCTTTCAAGGGAGGGGTAAATCTTGAGTGAGGTCTCAAGGATTTCGTGTTTTATGTATGAATTTGATGATATAATATATGCATAAAAGGATAATTTGCAAGGCATTTTATCTGGGGTTTGGGTTTATTTGAATTGAAAGATTTCTTATAGATGTACATTTATTAACTCTAATGCCCTGGGATTTGGCACTGGTCATAACTTGATTGCATTGTTTTCACCATTAATTAATTAAAATAATGATTTACTTTAAAGTTGTGAGAGAGTTATATGATTAGATCTATATCAATTATACAGGTGACTGTTGTGATATTTGAAGAATTCAATCTTAAGAGGTAATACCCACATGTAGCTTAAAGCTCAAAGAGAAAAAGGATTATAAATCCTTAATACCTTAGTGTTTACTATTGTTGATGCATCTATTGGGACTGCTAGAGTTATGAAACAGGGATTTACTATTTAGTTTTGATCATCTACAATTTTGAATGCTAACAAAAATGGTGACTCTATTAGGGATCTAAAATATTTCTGCAATAAATTTGCTAACATTTTTGCTAACTATTTATTCCTGTATTTGAAGACCAGTTTATCAATCTATTCCCACAAATTTGTGGGTGGGGGCTCTAAACTCTGTGTTTACCAGTAGTTGGTAAAAGATTTTGAAGATTTGAGATTTTCTCCTTAAAGTGATATGAGTAAGTCAAGGAATACTAGGTCTTATTATAGGGATCGCCTTGAAAGCAGGATGGGTGAGGAATTACAGACACCTAGTAGAAAGCAATGGTTCAGAAGGGGGACATTTAGTAAAATTTCTCCCGGACCATCTCAGGAACAAGTTTCAAATTTTGTCCAAAAGGAAACCCCGTTATTTTCAAAAAATCTTGAATTTCTTAGGAGAATGAATCCTGAGTCAGTTAGTCCTCCTTAGGAAGATGATTTTATAGACATTGGTTTCTTTCCTGCATAAGAAAATCTAGAGCAAATAGAATATGTTTCTATTGCTGAAACAAAATCTCATGATTCTGAAAAATTGCAAGAAGAAGTCATGGCTTTGAGGAAAAGGGATCGGGAACAAATTTTGGAAAGAACTAAAAGATAAAAAGAGAGGGAACAAGAGATTTATGAGTTACTTATGGAAAGGCAAGAACTCATAAGAAAGACAAAAAATAATGAGATCCAAGCAAAAAAATTAAATCAGAAAGTTACTGGTTTAAATAGTGAGTTGTTTGGAGATGTCCAAATCTTGAGACAACAAGTCAACAACAATAAGTCAAATCCTAAGAGAGATGAGTTTGGAGGCGAAGGCCTTGTCTTGAGACAGTTGCATCCATCAGAGATCAAGAAATATGAGGATATTAGAAATAAAGTGATGGATACATCTGACAAGGGAAAACAAAAAGTTGTGGGGATTAGCATAAATAAATCCAAAGCAAGTGATACTAATCCTAATGCAATATCTCAGGCTAGTTTAGATCTAGAGAAAGCTAGAAAAGCCAATGAAGATTTGGCCATGCAATTAGAAAAGCTATAATTGGAGGCAGCTGCAGATGAGATGAAAAGGAAAATTGCTTTCCTCCATGCTAATATGAATACTAATGCTAGTAGTTCAGTCCCTGTTGTCAGTGGGCCAATGCCACAAAATCAATTAGCTAGTCATGTGCTTAATATTCAAGCCTCTACTTCCAAGCAAATGGTCCAAGGACCTATTCAAAGTGTAAATCCCATAGTCCCATTGGCTGGTAATCTTGCTAGAATTACTATACATTAGAATATTGGAAGAGGTGGAGCTCAAGCTTCACAGAATTTGCAAAGGAGGCCAATTCATCTGGATAGATACAGGCCATTATTCTTTGATGGTATTCCTAGTCAACCAAATGTCATCCCAAATGAGGTAAGAGACAAGATACCTAAATTCATTGGTAATAATGTTATTATATGTGAAGAACATCTTAAATCTTTCACAAATAAAATAAATGATTATGAAATAGAGAGTGAAGATGTTGTCATGAAACTTTGTGTTCAATCATTGGTAGAAGATGCTAGAGATTGGTACACAGGTTTACCTGAAAATAGTATTACCTCATGGGATGAGTTTGTAAGAAGTTTTAAAGAGCGGTATGCTGAACATGTTAATTCTAGTTACATGCTAAATGAGTTCAATAATATCAAGAAGCATGTAAATCAGAGTATGTCAGAATTTAATGGTAGGTTTCATAAAGGCATGTACAAGCTATTCCAGGTTTTAAGATTGGATGATGAAATTTGTTTGACTACCTATTTCAATGTTGTAGAGGGAAAGATGTCTTACCTCTTAAGAGACAAAAATCCACGTACTTTGAGAGATGCTTTCAAATTAGCAATAAATATTGAAAGTAATAGGAAATCATCTGGTCAAATGTATAAAAGGGATGAAGGTAGACTATGGAAAGAGACTAGACCACATACTGTGAAACTTGCCAAGGAAGATGACAAGGTTGACAAGTTGGCCAATGCTATTAAATATCTTTCAACTAGATTTGATAAAGGTGGGAAAATTTTCCAAGATAATAGACCACCTTATCAGAGGCAAAAGAGATTCCCTAGGTTATATGACCAGCCATATAAAACAATTGGAAGGAAGCCTTTTTTTGACAACCATGAGCCACAAAAGGGCGGGGATACTCCTAATCCTTTGAGAAAGAATACAACCCATAATGTAGAAATTATTCCATGGTGTATGGCCTTTAACATGCATCACTCACCTTTTCAATGTGTTGTTGCTCAAGCTTTAGAAGATGAGCCAGAAGATTTACCTAAAGGAGACCATGAAGGCTCTGAAAAGCCTGCAGTAAATATGTTCACCACTGAGAGGGTGGAAGAATTTGCCTCTTTAGATGATGAAGAGATAGTAGAAGATGTTGACCATAAAAGGAGAACTCTCCCTGTTTATGAGAAACAAATATTTTCCCATTCTGATCATGAGGAATCTGATAATGAAAATTGTCAAACAAATATGATTAGACCAAATGTAGAAGGTACTCATTGGAGAAAGCCTAGTAAGGAAGAAATCAAGAATTTGACAGCGGCTGCTATTTCTCAAGATAGATCTTTGTACAACTTGAGAAATAGAAAGGTTAATGCAGATCAAGGAGTCCTTAGGTCAATTTTTGTCAAGGATGATCCTCAGAATAAGGTTTCTCCTAAACCAGTTACTTTCCCAAGTAAAGATAGCAACAACAGGCAACAACCTGTTATAGTTTAGAGTACTAAGAAAAATGAGGAAAATATCACAGAACATAAGAATAAGAGGGCTGGTGGAAGAAGAGATGTGTCTAATCTTTCTATTGAGGCCCCAACTTTTGACATGAGACATGATTTTTCTCAGATGAAGGTGTCAATCCATTTATTAGAAATGCTAAAAATAAAAGAGCATAAGGCAGCAACTTTGGCTCTAATTAATGAACAAGAAGGCATTCTTGTAATGACAGAGAAGATGAGACCAGTGTCAAGAACTAAGATAACTAAAGGAGTTTCCAACTTTTGTGTTGGAAATATTGTAACTCAAGATCCATCCTCCATTGATCCATTTTATGTCACTTTGATTGTGAATAATTTATTGTTAAAAAATTGTATGATAGACTCTGGTGTTGTTGCTACAGTGATGCCTTACCATGTGATGAAGGAATTGGGACTTCAAGTTGATACATCTAATGGAAAATGTTATGCTATGGATAATAGAGAAGTTCCTGTGGTAGGGACTTTTGGTTGGAATAGAGGTAAAGATTGTTGCATTCTCTGAAGCCACTTACAAGATGGATGTTGTTGTAGTTGATACCAAACCTCATTATGGTATGCTACTATCAAGACAGTGGGCAGCAATAGTAGGAGGAAAGTTACAATTAGACATATCTTATGCTACTATACCTATAAATGATACTGAGGTAAAGTTGTACAAAGAACCTCATTCCTTAGTAATGATTGAGATGGTAGCTCTGGAGGATCTAAATTGTTGTGTTGATATTGACATGAATAACTTCATGGTAGAAGAAATTGTGCCTCATCTTAAAAATACCAATCTAATTGTTGATGAGTTTCTCTTACAACAAGATGGGCTATGGCAATTGTACTTTGATGGTGGATGCTCTAAACAAGGCTCAGGAGCTGGTGTTTTACTAATATCCCCATCAGGTACTACTTTCAAGTACTCTTTCTTGTTAACTTTCCAATGCACAAATAACATTGCTGAATATGAAGCTTTGTTATTGGGATTGGATATTGTTATAAAACATGGTATAAGATGTTTAAAAGTTTATGGAGATTCCCAATTAATCATTTCTTAGATTAGATCACAATATGTTGCAAAGGATGACATGCTTAAGTTATACAAATATGTTGTCTGGGATAGGATTGAAATTTTGGATGCTTTCAATATTCTGTGGGTAGAAAGATCAAAAAATATTATGGCAGACTTCCTAGCTAATGTTGCATTAAAGAGAAATGAGGCAGCCCTTACTGGAGTGTCAAAATTAGAGATAAAGAGTAGACCTTTTGTCCCTAATAATATTTGCAATTGGCAAGTCTTTGAAGATGACAATGACATATTAAGGTTTATTCAAGGTTTGGATCTGTATGATGGTCAACAAATTGATTTTGATGATTATCAAGAAGTTATTGATGGAAAAGATTGTGTCATGGGAGATGAGGTTGTTCAATTACCTTCTAACCATATCCCCAAGGGTTTAGTTGAGTTAGAAGGCATGTTCAAGATAAATGATAGCCACATGTTCCATAAATCCAATGCCAAGGTGGATGACCTAGAAGAAATAAACCTAGGGTCAGAGACTTCCCCTCAAATTGTCTACATTGGAAAATGTCTCAGTAAAGATGTAAGGAATAACTTAGTAAGACTGTTGAAAAAATACAAACATGGCTTTGCTTGGTCATATGATGATCTCAAAGCCTATAGGGCAGACTTGTTTCATGAAATTCCCTTGAAAGAAGACACCAAGCTCTTTAGATAAAAGCAGAGACCCATCAACCCCTTGTTGGCTACCAAAATGCAAACATAGTTGACTAAGCTAAGGGACGTTGGTATAATTGAGCCTATAAGACATTCATCATGGGTCTCAAACTTAGTACCAGTCAGAAAAAAGAATGGTGACATAAGATTATGTGTTGACTTCAAAAACTTAAATGTTGCCTCATTGAAGGACAATTATGGACTGCCTAATATGGAGGCTATGCTTCATAAGGTAACTGGTTGTGATTTGTTGTCCATGATGGATGGATTTTTAGGATATAACCAAGTGTTGGTCAAGGAATCAGAGTAGTTCAAGATAGCATTTACCACTCCTTGGGGAACATATGTGTATGTCCGGATGCCTTTTAGATTGAAAAATGCTAGGGAAACTTTTCAAAGGGAAATGGATGTAGCATTCAAAGATCTTATTGATGTCCTCATGGTTGTATACTAAGATGATTTGACTGCCTATTCTAAGAGAGCTGAGAATCACTGCAATCACCTAGAAATGGTTTTGATCAAAGCTTTGGAGTATGGCATATCTTTAAATCCTAAGAAATGACATTTTGCTATCATTGAGGGCAATCTGCTAGGGCATATAGTGTCCAAAGGGGGAGTAAGGATTGATCCTGAAAGGGTAAAAGATATTAAGAAGGTCCCTACCCCCAAAAATCTCAAAGGTGTCTAGTATTTCCTTGGACAAATCAATTTTGTCAGAAGATTCATTGCCAACTTTGTTGAACTAGTCAAACCCATTGTCAAGTTGTTGAAGAAGGATGCAAAGTTTATTTGGGATCATGAGGCACAAGAATCCTTTGAGAAGATAAAATAGACCATCCAAGATGCACTAGTCTTAGTTTCCCCTAATTACTCTAAGCCCTTTTCTCTTTTCTCTTTTGCATCATTTCATACCATTGCAGCAGTTTTGTTACAAAAGGATGATGAGGTATTTGAGCATCCCATTGCCTTTTTCAAAAAATCATTACAGTCAGCATAACTAAACTATGAGCTACTGGAAAAGCAAGCCAATGCTTTAGTTAAAGTTGTCAAAGCATTCAGACCTTACCTGGTATGTGCAAAGGTAAATGTATGTGTCCCTCATGTTGCTGTTAAGGATATTCTAGTGCAAAGTGAGGTCACAGGTAAGAGATGCAAATGGATTAATAGAATCCAGGAGTTTGAAATAGATCTTCACATCACTAAACTTGTCAGAGGATTAGGACTTGCAAAGCTAATGACTGAAGAAAATATGGACTTGATTTAGGTCAACAATGTTGACACCCATGAAGGAACTATTACTAGCATTGAGATGCAGCCCTGGTATACAAACATTGTATTTTTTCTCAAAAATGTTATTTTCCCTAAAGGTCTTAATGACAATCATAAAATAAATTTTAAATTGCAAGCCCAAAGGTATATAGTGCTACAAGGTGACTTGTTTTGGAAAGATAATGATGGGATTTTACTCTTATTTCTAGACAAAGGACAGTCTGAGAGGATTTTAAAAGAAATGCATTCTGGAATGTGTGGAGGACACCATTCAGCTAGAGCAACTGCTCATAAGATTTTGAGGGCTAGATATTATTGGCCTATGTTATTTAAGGATACCCATGCATTTTTCAGAAAGTGTGGACCATGCCAAAGGTTCTCAAATAAGTTGAAATTTTCAGGAGCTTGAATTTTGAACCCTGTAGTGGAAGAAGCTCCTTTTGCTATGTGGGGTATTGATTTCATTGGGGAATTTACTAAGAAGTCCATTGGAGGACATAGTTGGATACTTGTAGCCACTGACTACTTCACTAAGTGGATAGAAGCAATCCCAACAAAAAAGGCTACAAGCACAGTGGTTGTTGAATTCTTGATGGACAATATTGTTACAAAGTTTTGTGTTCCTGTCAAATTAGTGATGGACAATGCCATGAGTTTTAGATCACAAGAATTCAAAGATTTATGTTTAGAAATGGGTATAGAATTTCATACTCATCCCCATATCACCCACAAGCTAATGGGTAAGCAGAATCAAGCAATAAAAGCATTCTGCAAATCTTGAAGAGAACTTTAGAGAAGAACAAAAGAACCTGGCATTCAAAGTTGAAATTAGCTTTATGGGTAGATAGGATTACAGAGAAAAGAGCTACAGGCAAGTCTCCTTTTGGAATGGTTTATGGTACTAAATCAAGGCTTCATGCTAACAACTTGCTACCTATTTCCAAATTTATACAAGAGGAAGATTTGGAAATGTCTGATCCTATGGAAGATAGAGTGCTCCAACTTGTTGAATTAGATGAGACAAGAAGAGAAGGTCAAAAGGAAAATATCAGACTACAACAAAAGATGAAGTATCTGTTTGACAAGAGAGCAACTATCAGGAAGTTCCAACCCAAAGATTTGGTCCTTCAATGGAATGCAAGGAGTGAGGATAAGGGAAAACACAAAAAATTTGAATCATTATGGCTAGGCCCTTATATTATCCATCAGACTCATGGAAAAGACTCATATTTTCTGAGAAATATGGATGGTGAAGAACATGAATTGCCAGTGCACAGACAATTCTTGAAATTTTTCTTCAATTAATTTTTTTTTGGTTCCATTCATAGTAGTTTTGTAGTGTATAGGTGTGCTTTCATTTTAAGTTGTGCGTTATTTTCTTGCAATAGCTTAAGTTTTGGTTGGTCTGCTACCCATAGATTCTAGTTTCTTGCTATAAATTAACATTCAAGCCTCCTCAGAGAGAGCCACTGTTGGTAGTATTTTCAGTTTTCAATGTTGCATTTTGAAGTTTTGCTTCTCTAAAAATTTTCCCTATTTTTTTGCTAAATCTCCTACAAATTTTCCTTTCCCAAAGCTTAAAGTATGTTCGTAATGGTAAAAAACCCTAAGTGTGAGGTTGAAGTATGCTCAGAGATCCAAAAAACACTAGAAAAGCCTAATCGGGTTCTATTTTGCCATTACCTTTTTCAAATCACTTAAGTGAGCCTTTAAGCATGTGCACTTTATAATCACCAGCTAGTCACCTAGTCTCCTAATGGTTTCAACATATTCCTTTTAGTCTGGCGATTCCCTGAAACCTTTTGTCGCATGATCTCTTTAAGTTAAGAGAATATTCCTTTTCTTCTAACGACTCAACAGATGCCTTCAGTCGCCAAGTCTCTAAATCAATCTAATGTGCATTGTGAGATCTAGCGACTACACTGATAAATATTTTGAAAGCAACTATAGTTGCCTAGTCTCCAGATTCTAAAATACCTTCAGTCGGGCGATCTCTGAATAAAATGATGAAGTGATAAAGTATTCAACGATGATGAGACTTCATTATAGTCGTTGAGTCTCCAAATGAAAGTGGCGGTGTGTTTCACTTAAGTCGCTAGGTCTCCAAGTTCTTGGGTGGTTAGTCTATTTATCTAGCGACGCAACGATTGCAGTAGTCACGTGTTCTCCCAGTTCTGGTGGTTATGTTTTAAACATTTAGCAACCTAGCGACACGGTTATCTCTTGATCTCATAATGTAGGGGTTAAGTCACAAGATGTCTAACGACTCAACAATAACTGTAGGATGAAGGAAAGATCAATGGTTGGCATTTAATCTCATAATCTAACTGAGGTTAAGAAAATTATTTGGCAACTTGGCAAATAAAGGCTTTCGCATAGTCTCTAAATTTAACCTGGGTTAAGGAAAGTATTAAGCGACTGGGAGATAACTTCAGTCGCACAATCACTAGATGACTAAGGGTTAAGTGCTTGCTGAGGTAAAAAGGTGAAAATAATATGGATCCGCTTGCTGGATTTGATGATGTGTTCATCCCTGATTGGTCACAAAGGTAAAATAAAGAAATAGTAATCTTTGAGCAATTTTGAAATGGACTATACTCGTTGAGTCTCCAGAAGCAATAAATCAAAGATAATCTGCCTTCAGTCACTAGATCTCCAGATTGGTTCAGTCTCCAGATCTCCTGAGAAAGTCAAAGTCAGAGTAAAGTTTATGACATTGAGTGAATACCATTGATTTTTCTTCTTCAAAGTAAGATCGAACGATTGTCTCTTAATCGCTTAATAAAGATGATGTCATCCAAAAACTACAGAGATTGAGCAACTACCGTCAAATTAAGATCTTGTGGTTTTCATGAAGTCGCGAGAAGAAATGAGGATTTGAACAAAGTTACGGTGATTAAGAGACTTCTCTTTAGTTGCCAAGTTTCCAGATGGGCGAAGTCGAGTAGTCTCCAGAAAAACTTTGAAAAGTCAACAAGTTTCAATGGTTAAGAGACTTCTCTATAGTCACTAGGTTTCGAGATAGGATTTTAAAAAATAAAATCATGTAGAGGCTAAGGGTTTTCCTTTAGTCACTGAGTCTTGAAAAGTATTAAGAAAGGTGCCAAGTCTTGCAGCGACTGGGAGACTATTTGTAATCGCTAAGTCGCCAGAAATCAAATTTTGATTACCTGTCACTTTCTTGGCTCACGACTAGTGAATTGAGTTCAGAACATGCCAAGTAATGGTGAAAGTGACATGATTATAGAGCTTGAGTCTTGAAAGGGAAAATTGCATTCAATTCTCTAGATTAAATATAGTTAACTGTCACTCATTCTAAAATTACCAAGCATTCCGGAGAGCCAGAGTTGAAGAATTACGAGAATTCCTGAGTTTTTCAGCAATTAAAGAGTTTAGTAAGTTCAGAATTTGTAGAAGGATTTTTATCTACAGTCAAGATGAGTCAGCCAACAACCAACGGAGCTTCCACCAGTAAGGGATCCAAAGAAAAAGCGAAGGAAAGTTACTCAGACAAATTTCTGGATCTACAGCCTGGCTCCTCACAAAACAAAAAGGTTAGTGACAAAATCTTCACTAATGATTTAGGATTTTGTAGAGATGCAAAGATAGGAGATGTATTTGGAATATGTCTATTTAGGTATTTCTATAAAAATGTTGATAGTCTAGTGCCCATTTCAAACCCTTGGACCTCTGGGTTGGCTAGGTTGATAGTTCCTGATGTTTTCCTAGATGTATATTTGCTCATTGTGTTGGCTACTAGATATGACCCTTTGTCAAAAACAATAAGGAAAGAGGATGGCTCGGCTCTAGTCACACTAGATAGAAATTCATTTATGAAGGCTTCCAGCATTCACTTTCCAATAGCCATAGAAATCGATTTGCAGGCCCAAGTGAATAGATACATTAGGGAATCAACCCTAGTCTCTAGGGAAATCCAAAGTCACGTCCCAAGGGCCAATAGAAACTACATTATTGTAATGGCAGGGGCTGATCCATATTTATACAAGGATTTTAATTTCTACATTAAGTACATTGCATATGGATTGTGTAGAGTATTGGGAGTGGATGGTGGAGCAGAAATAATCTCATCTGATATCTTGATGATGGTACTAGACTCACGAAGCATGCATACAAGCAAAGGATATGCCACCATTAGGTATGTCATCAATAAGATGCATGAAGGACTTGAGGCTCTTAGGAGGATGGAACCTTCTCCTATATTTATGCATTACTCAATGTTAATGCACCTCATTTTATATTACAACTACCATATTATGGACTTGGAGAACCTAAACCCTCAAATGATGTGGAGGGATCAACCTAATCCAGTTCAACTTTGGATAAGGGCATGGAGTTTTACTTCTACAAATTATGACTATTGTGCTTTTCAAAATTGGATGTTACAACCCATTCTGTTCATCTTAGGAGTCAATTTTTCCAGGCTACCAAGTAAAGCTTTACAATTGTTAAGGCCTTGTCAATTTGTTGACAAGTGGCCTAAAAATCATAACTAGGGAGATTTCTACTATGAGAAGACTTTCATAATAATCAGAGTCTATGGGTGCCCCCAGCCACCTCATGTTCTACCATTCTTTGTGCCACCAAGGATTGCATTCCTAGAAATCATCTAGTAGCTTATGTTAACTAATAAGGAGCACCTGGCCCCCACAGGAAGGGTACATTTACCCATAGGCACTTAAGAGTGTACAACTTCACAATTGGGAAGAATGGATTCAATAAGTTAAATGACTGGTTGGGCCAATATAAGATGAATGTTTCCATATATAGGTATGTAGATACAAAGGATTTTATTGTCATTGCTAGGAAATTTTATACTCCTACCATTCCTATAAGCAACAGACATGAGCAGTGTCCAGAAGAAGACATCATCAGAAATATCATTGAGGATGATGAAGTGCAAATGAGGGCACAACAATTCCAAGAATTGTTATCATTTGAGAAACAATTGAAGAGAAAGGGAATTCCCTTTGGAGGCTTCTACCCTACATTGCCTTATTTACAAATGATGGAAAATTTCAATACATTGGTTAATTCACTTAAGGACCAAATTGATGATTAAGAGAGGGAAAAGGAGAAGTACTTAGAATCATAATATGATGAGGATAGTGATGGCTATTCAATACATAGCCCTCCTACCATAGAAAAACCACCTCCTTCTGAACAAGGAGAAAATGCGAATGTTATTATGGATTTGACAGAGCTTCCAAGCTCTCATGATATAAGTGAGACTCCTCTAAAAAGGAAGAAATTGCAAGTTGGAGATCCTTCACAGGAAAGAGTTCCTAAAAAGAAAAAGGATAGAGTAGGGGCTCTAATTAATGGAACTAGAGCCTATGATCATCAGTTAAGGAAGAAGATTAGAGAAGATAAGAGAAAACAAAAGGTAGTAATAGAAGAGATAGAGTTGCCTTTGCTTCTCTGTCAGGATGAAAGATTGCTCCAACAGGAGGATTTTTTGAAGGATGATGAATTCATTAAGACTGATGAATTCAAGAACTTCCTCTTATGGCACAAGCAACATCAGGTTGCATCAAATGTACAGATCATAGAGGAGGGTCAAGTGCCTGATGAGGCCATCCAAGCATTGAAGGATTATGATCTTGAATCAGAGACCATCACTCCTGAGGAAGCTAGAAAATTGGTAAAGGCTAGCAACATGTTGCTTGTACCTAGGTGGAATCAGGCTTCAACTTTCATTATAGACCAAATAAGGAAGCAAGAAAATATAAACTTGTCTGTAGAGACCCAAGTAGGAGATTTGATAAAAGGATTTGGGTATAGCCCTAAGAATCAGGCATTGGCTATGTGGAGCCTCTATCTTAAGGATCATAAGCCTTCTCTTCTGAATATACAAGAGAAAATGGATGGGGATAAGATTGTTTAGTCTATCCACAACATAGGAGACTTAAAGATCTCACAGGTGCTCACTCATTTTACAATGTTAAATGAGGACAAAACAAAGAAACTCTCAGATAGGTTCAAGAACCTATTTGAAGACTATAGTGCACTAGTAAAAGACTGAGAAGTGCACATTATGAAAGAAAAAGAATTGGAGAAATATGTGGATGATCTACATCAACATATAATTAATATGCCTATAGTGACCCCTGCACCACCAAAGTAGCCTGCACCACCAGAAACTCAAAGTGTAGATGTAGAAGGAGCTGGTGCAATGACAGAAAAGGTGAACTTGGAAAAGACTAAGGCTATTTTGCAAGCCGTTTTGAAGAAATTTGTAGCATATAATTGAGGTCTTAAAGGAGAAGACGGATGTAATATATACTGCATATAATAAATTGTCTGGATTATAGATAGAGGTAAATAATTTTGTTTCTCTTTTGGATGCTTATTATGGGACTTGGTCGGCAAGGACCTCATTGTTCGAAAGACTAGCAGAAGTGCAGTCTCTAAGGATTGATATCCCGGAGTTAGTTTTGCAAGTAGGGGACGAGATTGTGAAGATAAGTGTTGCTTCATCCTTCTTTAAGGGTAAATAAAATCAAATTGAAGCAAGGATATCAATGTTTGGACCTAGTTTCAATAGGTTCATTCCCCAAATCAAAGCAAAGGATGGAGTAATAAAGAATTTGGATACATGGAGATCATATTTTGATCTCTTATTGCCTAAAAAGGAGGCTTTTCTCAATGATAGCAATGAAGTAGATATGGATCACTTCAATACAATTCTTGATGAGGCATTCAAAGCAGAGATGGATTTCAGTAAGCTCATCATAGATGTAAAGTAGGTTGCTAATGCTAGATGGGAAAGATAGAAAAAATAATTTCAGAGCATCCAAGAGTTCCAGTGTCCAACAGAAGAATAGGTAACTACATGGGACAATCTTACAAATCCAAAAAGGAGGAAGCCAACAACATATGATATTGAAGTTATAGAAGAATAATGAGCTCCAATAGCGCACCTGGTCTATGAGTAGATGGAGAGCAACTATCACAAAGAGGATGATGTAAGTTAGCTGGTTGGTGGTCATCATTCACATAACAACTTTAGCAGTTGCTCTAAATACCGATAGACAAAGGTGCAACTCAAAGAGAAACTCAAAAAATGAAGAAA
This sequence comes from Chamaecyparis obtusa, assembly GCA_027943335.1. Lineage (NCBI taxonomy): Eukaryota > Viridiplantae > Streptophyta > Pinopsida > Cupressales > Cupressaceae > Chamaecyparis > Chamaecyparis obtusa. Next base: position 2,554,395 of record BSBK01002287.1, on the reverse strand, counting down.
CAACTTATGGTGCCCTTTTCTCACTTTTTCTATTACAATTTAAATATTTTGTAATCTAGTGCAAGTCACTATCAGAACCATCTGAAGCTTGTTGCATCCTTTTCTAAAGGATCTTGAGATGGTTTCTCTATATATAGAAAGTTCTAACTCACACCAAAAGGTGGTGAAAATACGCATTGTAATAGGAGTTTATAGATTGAGTGTTTTTTGATTCTCAAGAATCCAAGTTTTTTCTGAATGTACTGATACAAGAAGTTTATCAATAAAATATAATGAAGTTCCATGTATATCTTTGATTGTCTTCATGTGTGATTGTGATTTTTCTATGTGTTTAAATTTGCAAGGCATTTTAGATACATCTTTCTATAAGGTAGATTGTGGGGTTGAATTTTGAGTTCCTTTCAAGGGAGGGGTAAATCTTGAGTGAGGTTTCAGGGGTTTCATATTTTATGTATGAATTTAATGATATAATATATGCATAAAAGGATAATTTTCAAGATGTTTTATCTGGGGGTTTGGGTTTATTTAAATTGAGAGATTTCTTGTAGATGTGCATTTATTGACTCTGATGCCCTAGGATTTGGCACTGGTCATAACTTGATTGCCTTATTTTCACCATCAATCAATTAAAATAATGATATACTTTGAAGTTGTGAGAGAGTTATATAATTAGATTTGTATCAAGTATACATGTGAATGTTGTGATATTTAAATAATTTAATCTTAAAAGGTAATACCCACCCGTAGCTTAAATCTCAAAGAGAAGAAGGATTATAAATCCTTAATACCCTAGTGTTTACTATTGTTGATGCATCTATTGGGACTGCTAGAGTTATGAAACATGGATTTATTGTTTAGTTTTGATCATCTCCAATTTTGAACGCTAACAAGGTCATTCTAGCTTCTTGTGCCTTAATGCTTACACCTCATTCTGACAAATCTAAGACTAATGTCATATTCATATTCTCATGATTGAAATGTTAGTGAGGGTTGTACGACATCCTACAATTGTCCGATACTAAAAACTCTATGATGATACTTATATAATGGGTCTAGCAACCAAGTCCTAGGGATTGCATCTATCTTAGACTTGCATAACAAAAGTTTTTGATGCTCACTTCATTGTATTCTCCTGGATTTATACACTGAGGGTTCTCATCTCACGTCCTGGCTTCATCACGACTGCAAAAGTGCTCTGTTTTACGCAAAAACTTCACCATTAGCTAAATCGACCGCTCTGAATCCATTTTCGAGATCGAAATCAAAATCTGATACCTCTACATAGCTCAAAATTGCATTTTAAAATTTTTGGGACCAACATGATCAGACGCTTGTGCAGTCAACCTTTTGATGTCATATTTCTTGCCAAATCACATCTATCATCATTTTCTTGACTTCTTCATCTTTTAAATCAAAAGTCAACTCTAGTAAACTCTAGTCAACTTTGGTCAAACTTGGTCAACAAGATGTCCAAAACACTCCAAATCACTTTTGAATCTTCTCAATGCTTCCATAATCTATTCTTTGAGCATCAAAACCCTTTCTATAATTAACAAGAAATGACAGCCATATTCCATGATATGATACATAAAATCCTTGAGGACTATGTAGCCGATATCCTTGAAAAATATAAGACATGATGCAAACATCTAGACATCCTCAAAAGTGTGTTTTATCACCTACATCATTATGGCTTAAAGCTAAATCCAAAGAAGTGTGTCTTTGGTGTGACATTTGGCAAGCTCCTAGGCTTCATTGTATCATGACGTGGTATAGAGATTGACCCTAAAAAGGTCAAAGCTATAACAAAAATTCCTCCTCCCAGAAAACTCCAGCAGCTCAAAAGCCTACAAGGTAAGCTTCAATCAATGCGCCAATTCATATCAGAGCTAGTAGACAAGTGCCAACCTTTCACGCATCTTCTTTGCAAAGACACAAGATTCAAATGGGATCCTATTTGTCAAAGAAACTTTGAGAAGCTAAAGAAATATTTGGCCAATTCTCCCATCCTTGTATCGCCAATCTCAAGATGCCCTCTCATACTCTACATCTCATAAACCACTACAACACTGGGGGAACTCTTAGCACAACATGATGACAACAACAAAGAGAGATCCATCTATTATATCAGTCAAACTCTTGTCGGCTATGAGCTCAATTACTCACCAATGGAGAAAGCATTCCTCACAGTGGTCTTCACCACTCAAAATCTTAGACATTACATTCTTAGCCACATAATCAAGCTCATCTCAAAGGTGGACCTACTCAAGTATCTCCTATCAAGGACAACTCTCACGGGCCATATGGAAAAATGGGTCATGCTGCTAAGAGAGTTTGACGTCCAGTACATAGATAAAAAAGTAATGAAAGGGAAAGTAATTGTCAATCAGCTAGCAGAAGCACCTTTGGTGGATGCATATCCACTAATAATGAAATTTCCTAATGAGAACCTTTGCATGATTGAAGAATAGCCAATATGGAAGCTATACTTTGATGGCTCTGATACATCACATGGATCAAGGGCAAGAATCCTATTTGTCACTCCTCAAGGTGACTACATTCCTAAATCGTTCAAATTGGGATTCCCTTGCACTAACAACATTATAGAATATGAGGCACTCATCTCAGGCCTCAAGACAACCATCCAATGGAACATAAAAGACCTGCAAGTGTTTGGAGACTCACAGCTGATAATCAAGCAAGTCCTAGATGAATTCCAAATGAAGGACAACAAGCTTCTACCCTACAAGGAATTGGTAGACAGATTAAAAGAGCACTTTCTAAGCCTACAGTTCATGTAGATACCAAGACTTCAAAAAAAAGTTGCTGATGCAATGGCAACCATTGGATCCTTATTGGAGATCCCTCGAGACTCATCGCAGTATGAATTATTAGTCGAGCAGCTACACACGCCTGCTTAAGAGAACGCTGATTCAAAAATTATGTACATCTTGGTTGGTCCCCAATCCTCATGGTACCACTACATTCATGCATATATTTAAAATGGTATCATATCTCCCCATCTCGCCAACACCCAATGCAAAAACCTAATTTTTAGAGCTTCCCGCTATACTCTTGTAGAAAAAACTCTTTATTATCGAGGATATCACAACATCCTCTCTAGGTGTTTAGATTCAAATGAGGTCATCTTGTCTTCACAAGAGGTTCACACTGGAATTTGCGATGCCCATACAAGTGGCATGGTCCTAGAAAATAAGTCTCTTAGAGTCAAGTACTCCTGGCCAATAATGGAACATGATGCTTGTGAATTTGTGAATAAGTTCTTACCATGTTAGTAGCATGCAAATTTGATTCATGCTCTAGGACAAGACTTGTAGCCTATTACGCCACCATGGCCCTTTTCATGTTTGGATTTCAACATCATTGGGTTAATGACTCCTCTTTCCTCAAATGGACATAAATATATCATAATAGCCACAAAATACTTTACAAACTGGGTCATCTTGTCTTCACAAGAGGTTCACACTGGAATTTGCGATGCCCATACAAGTGGCATGGTCCTAGAAAATAAGTCTCTTAGAGTCAAGTACTCCTGGCCAATAATGGAACATGATGCTTGTGAATTTGTGAATAAGTTCTTACCATGTTAGTAGCATGCAAATTTGATTCATGCTCTAGGACAAGACTTGTAGCCTATTACGCCACCATGGCCCTTTTCATGTTTGGATTTCAACATCATTGGGTTAATGACTCCTCTTTCCTCAAATGGACATAAATATATCATAATAGCCACAAAATACTTTACAAACTGGGTTGATTCAATTCCGCTCATCCTCACTACTAGCATTCAAATATACAAGCTCATCCTATACCACATCATTTTCCGCTTCGGCATCCCATCTACCATCTTCACAGGCAATGACACACCTTTTGAAAATTAGCATGTGGATGATCTATGTGCTAGACTCCACATCCACCATCATTTTTCCAGCTCATACTTCCCTCAAGGAAATAGCCAAGCTGAGGCAACCAACAAAACTATCCTAAAAATCCTCAAGAAGGTTGTCAATGATTCTGGTCATGACTGGCACCTCCAAATAAATCTTTCCCTCTAGGCTTATCGTACTTCTTACTGCACTCCCACAGGTACCACCCCATACTCCCTTGTAGATGGTGTTGAAGCTTCTCTACCCATCGAGGTTGAGCTCCTATCATTGCGTGTCTCCATGAAGAACTACACCATAGATGAAGACTATTGTGTGGCACCCTCACACACCTATACCTATTAGATGAAAAGAGGGAACAAGCATATGATCACCTAGTTGCATACCAGAATTGACTCCAAAAGGAGCTATAGCAAGAAGGTCCATCCAAGAAAATTCCAGTTTAGCGACATGGTCCTCTAGGAAAATCAGAAAGTGCAAGCACATCGAGAGAAAAAAGGCAAGTTTGAACCTACATGGTTGGGTCCTTATATTGTCATAGCATGCTTTGGCTCCAGAGCCTATCAATTATCAACACTAGAAGGAGATCCCCTGAATGATCCTATCAACATCATACATCCGAAGAGGTTCTATGCCTAAACCAGATCCTATCTGAATCCAAAAAATCCATAAAAATTAAAAAATCCATAAAATTTGGAAAATCTAGAAAAATACAAAAAAATAAAAAAGAGAAAAAAAAGTAAAGAGAAAAATAAGTGTCCAATGATGAAAACCTGGCAATTCAAGCACCTTGTACAAGTATGTTGGTGAAAACCTAGAAACAGGTGCCATATATAGTGGACCGGGTCATTATCTATCAAACTCCCATCCCCCACCCATCCCAAAAATCTCAGTCCTCTTTATCCAATCCACATCCCCACCACCAGCCCATCACCCCCAAGATGTTCTATCCTCAATCCTATCCAATACAATAATAAGTTACTATCCCCAATCCTAAGCTTCCTGTATATATCTTGCGCATCCATTTAAGTCTACCCTAGATGATTTAGAGGGAGCATTCTCTCGCACACCTATGGGCGTTATGCATGTCAAAGACATTAGGGCATAGATTTACTGTAAGAAGGAACTAGTAGGATTGGACAGATTAAGGGTGCACATGGAAACCATACTAAAACCAGACAAAACCTTCTTAGATGAATATGTGAAGTCGAATGATCACCCTATAGTGGAGTATATCCTATTAGGAGTATTACAACAATATTTTAAAACAACTAACACCAATATTTTTTCATGGAAACTCTTTTAGGGGAAAAATGATGTACTCTATTAAAAGAACTATATCCTATTAGGAGTATTACAAAGGGAAATACACATGCATTCAGACACAGTGCCTAGAGATCACTACTTAATTATAACTAAGGGAAATAAACCTAATAATTGCAACAAGAACTATAAACCTGAATGGACAACAATCCACTATGGAAAAAAATACACTAATTTATGACCTGGCTAATAGCATCTCCAATATGCCAATACAAATCTGATGGACTACAAAAAATATTTTCCTCAATTATAGATTCTACTCACACATCTTCACATAGTCATCAACACATTATCCTTGCACACACACACACACACACACACACACACACACACACACACTTCATACCTCCACATATATAAATGATTACATCTTTTTATACATTTCATCAACCTTGTAAAGATAAACAAGATCGACTGAACCTAAGCACTTAATTACAAAATTTTACATCATTACAACTCAATTTACAAAGTGATCCATTAAATGTTAGATAAGACATAGAAATGATCCATAAGAACATTGTTGAACATGAAAAAACCTCATAAATCATTCCATGATCCTTTGCAACATGTTACACCAACCTATTATCTCTATTTGAGCATTAGATGTTGTCATTAGTATCAAATTAGATTAGTCAGTTATCTAAGATGATCAGTCCATAAAGGATGAAATAAGAAGCTATAGTATGCTAGTTGGTTGAACAAAAAAGCCTTCATACCAAGCTATCACAAGGTAGAATTGATGCAGTCAAGGTAAGGATGATCCAATTAAGGATGGTCCAAATAAGCAACAGAACACCACAATGCGGAATTACACAACAAGAATATGTTTTCAACTGAATTTTCATTAACATGCTCGGATGTAAGGCCTTCCGGGTTAGGGCCAAATACAATCAAAAGTATTTCTACTATCCCTTAGCTAGTTCAGTTCTGAAATAAATCAGCAATTGATGGAAACACTAAGGTAGATCTGAACTTGAGCTCGCAAGCCTCCAAGAAATCTCCTTGTCTCCAAGCATGCAAACCACTAGCTCTGTTGTTATAGCTATCATATAACAATATGATCTTCAAGATCTCGCATGATCCAAATTCTGTATGATCTACTATTATATACTACTCTTCCATCATGTCCCTCTACAATAATCCAATCTCCAAATATATAGCCAACAAAGCCACAAGTCGGTCAGTCAGACAATTAATTACATTAAAGGTCCAGCCTAGAAGAGTAAACCCAAACTAAAGAAAGAAACAACCAAACATGATGTGCCTTTAGATTTAGGTCCACACATGATCCAAGAACATGTCCCTAACTTAGCAAGGCCCCATCTCATCACACGAAATTGTGCAAGAAGAAACACTCTAGATTTTGAGTGAAACATGTTGAAAATAGGTACCTGAGAAAAATGGTCAGAATTTGAAAGATGCTTTTAGATATCCATATGTCACAAGCAGGCCCTTCACCCCTATTCTGCGACAATCTAGGAGTGCTCAAACTTGCCAAAAATCCAGTCTTCCATGAGCGAACCAATCATATTGACCTTCATTGTCACTTCATCCACTAGCTAGTTGAAGATGGATCTGTGGATTTGCAATATGTTCCTATAGCGGACCAAACTGCAAATATTCTCACCAAGCCCCTACTTCCAGATAAGTTTGTTAAGTTTAGGGGGCTCCTTGGTGTAGTAGATAGATTGACCATTAAGGGAGGGTATTAGAATAATATCTCCATAGATATCTTTCTATTTTTGTTTAATAGTCAATATTGTAAATCTTGTACATATTAGAATGTTTCTAATTCTTAAGATTGTTTCATTATGGAAACATCGTCTCTTTGTAAACTACAAATGAATGTCTTGTTCATTCATTAATTCATTCAATATTTTACCAATTACTTTCATAATATTGCCAAGTGAGATGACACTGGATGTGTGGGACCCAACCTTGTGGAAATCCACAACTACAGGAGGGTTGTTTTGCCATTTATCCTATTCTTGTTCAAATTTGTATATATTTAGGTTTAGGCCTTTTGGCCAAATTTCAATTGATTGTCTCATCTTTGTTGTGACTTCTCTCTTGAACTTAAAAGTCATGATTATTTTACTCTCTTTTGCTGGAATGTGAAGTCATCATGGATTGACACTAGTTGTGGTTGAGTCATCATGGATAACCACTAGTATTGGTTGAGTCATCATGGAGAATCTTCTAGTGTGTTGTTAAAGCGCTCACTGTAAGGTGACCATGGCGAAGGTGTCTTGTCGGATGCACAATTTTTTTTGAGACTTACTATAAATAGAAAGTTCTTATTAGGTGACTTACAATAATTAGTAAGTCGGTTTGGTGACTAACTATAAATAGTAATTTTGACGTGTGTTGAACATGTAGCTGTACGAGTCATACTTACTAAATTTAGTAAGTTGTCTGCAATTAGGACTTTGCAACTCGATTGTTATATGCAACTTGAAGTCATGATTTTATGTACATTTTGAAGATTGTTGTAACTAGAAAATTCCTGAGAATCAATACAAAAGATATTTGCCCATGGTTTTTTTCTTGGTATAATTTTACCAAGTTTTTCCACGTAAATTGGTGTATTGTGTTATTGATCTTCTCTATAATTTTCTGTACTAGTAATTTTCATAACATCTTTTAGCTCATCAAGAGCTTGACTTTTATTTATTCAGATATGATACATATGAATTTTTAGGTGTCAAATTATTTTTCTAGATTTCTTTGGCTTTTTGTTGCATTAGTTTTAGATGACTTGACCAAACTAAAGTTTACCTTCTCTGCTTCCTTGCCTCGGCAATCTCCTGAACTCAAATGCCATATTTGTAGTACTCTTTATTTGCTCATCAAGAGATCAAATTTTATTTTTCAGATATGATATGTATGCACTTGCAGGTGTCAACTCACTTTTTTTTATTTGTAGACTTCTATGTCCTTCACATAAGCATTCCTCCCAAAAAAGCTTTGCTATCCAAGCTTTAGGTGAGAAAACACACTACACAAGGCTATGTAAATTAATTTTTTCAAATGCATTGCAATATCGATCACTAACATCAATATCTTCATAACCAGTTGCATAGGTATCTCCATAAATTTTACTTCAGAAAGCTAGGGTTTCTAGAAAACATACATTCAAATTATCGTTCATTTACTTCAATATGAATATAGAAAATATGTAGGAAGTGATTTTAATTTTCTTTTACAATTATAAAAAATAACACTTGAATCACTTACTGGGATTCCAAGCATGAAGGTTTTCCTTTTTCTGTCCAAGTTGTGATTGCAAATACAACACTCAAGCAGTTCCAGAAGGCTAACTTTGGGAGGTCGTAAAACCTTCAATTCAGGTAAGGTTTTTTACCGTGATTGCTTGTCAGACAGCTTTAGAAGAATATTTTCTGATGCCACAAGAATTGTTTTGGTTAGATACGTCTACTGTGGGAACAGAAAATTCAAGTTAAGGTGCTTTTCCTGAAAGGTTTCAACAAAATGACCCTAAATCTGCAAAAATCTTCTCCATCTGTGCCCAATCTACTTCACTTTTAAAATTATTAAGAACCAAATATTCAATATTTTGTTAAGTTTTTTGGGGCTGTTGGCTCCTTAGGTTCTAGTAGTTTACAGGTCCATCCTTTGGCCTGTGTACTTTATATAGCAACTTCATTTTTCTTTATTTTGGAATGATCTTTGCAGTTTTTGTTTATTGTTCGTTTTAGAAAACAAATTATTGTCTAGGTGTATTGTATAGTTGATTGAAACTCTCCCATATCCCTGATTGTAGATGTGCATATTGGCACACAAGCTGTGCAGCACAATGAAGACAAGAGAAGGTTTTGCAGCTTCATTATTTCATTTTGGAATGGTCTTTGTAGTTTTTATTTATTGTTCATTTTTCTAATTTATTGTGTAGGTATGCTCTATGATTTATTGAAACTTTTCTCTGTCCCTGATTGTAGATGTGGCAACTGGCCCACAAACTGTGCAGCACAATGTGAAGATTCAAAAAAATTCAATTGAAGATTCTGCAGGTAATTTTCTGACCTGGTTGATCCAAATGGCAATCCAAGAGTTAAAAGTGTGCTAAGTGCAATGAACAGTGTGGAATATTTATTTTGTTATTGAGTTTGGGATTGGATAGACATGTTATTACGCAAACCTAGAGATGCAATGCAGAGTCTGAGTCAGTGGTACCATACCAAGGATGATAAAGATCAAAATTAAAATCTTTTTCACATTTCTTACAGTCTCTTCAAAATGTTGGTTGGGTGTTTGCGATTAACACTGCTTTTAGATTGTGTTGAATATTGTTGGAGTAGTTTTGCACTTAGTCAATTTATCTTATTGATAATACTTAGCAAATTTTGCTTTCATTGATTTTTTGTAGTACTTTTTAAGTCAGATGGGTTTGTGTTATGTGCACTATAAGAAATTAGCAAATTGACGTCTTGCTCCTTTAACGCTGATCTAAGTTACTGATCCTGGTTCTGATACGGGTTCGAGTACACGGGTTCGGCAATTTTTTTTGCCTGGGTTCCGCTTTGATATATACATATACATATACATATATACACACACACATATTGATTTATTATAAAATTATAAATTTTTATATACCATCCTCTAAACCTGCACTGTGGTGAATTTTTGTCAGAAGTTGTTGCAACAACCCTTGTAGACATGCATGTAAAAGGTGGAAGCATAAAAAAAACACGTGAATTGTTTGGCAAAATACCCTGAAGAGATGTCTCATGAGTACCATGATTGTAGGCTGTGCACAAATGCATACAAAATATGGAAGCAGAGATGCGGGACATGAACTGTTTGACTCAATGCCTGGACTTGTAATTTGATGGAGTAAAATGATTGTAGGGATTTTGTCAGATGCTGTAGTTACAAGTGTCTTGTTAGATAAACATGTAAAATGTGAAATCATAGACAAGGCACTTGATTTGTTTGACATAATATCTTAGAAAGATGTCATCTCATGAGATGCAATGAGTGCAGGAATATTAAGGGAATTTCCATAGCATAGAGATATAGAAGAAAAATAAAATAGAGAGTTTAACTTGTAGATTGTAAAAAATAGATTCCTGTTGTTTATATTCATGTCGTTGATTACATTGCATTGCATAATGCATACTTCTTAGTGCATAAGAATAACTAGATGGTGACAATTGTACAAAGTCAACCTATAAATTAAGTACAAAGTTCCAAAAACTCAAATGTAGTGAATGACTCTTGCTACTACAAATAGAGCTATGCTAGAGGCCAGGAGGTCTTGATGACGAAGCTCCCAGGTAAGAGCCTCTCTCCTTACATGTTTAATGTCATGAGCATCCAAGTTGGCCTATGTTAGGATCTCAAAATCCTTGAGCTTAAGAAATTAATCAACAATAGCTATCCACTCAGACTTTGGATCATTCTCATGAAGCCAATTGGCTTGTCATCCTCAATAGTACATGTTTTTGTCTATGAAGAAAGTAGTCTTTGTAGTACAAGTGAAAAATATAATGAGTACAATTTCAATTGACCATGAGTATATATTAAAAGTCTAACTTTGAGCTCACTTCAGCTTTAAGCGAAGGTTGTAATGAACAAACACTAAGTCATTCATTTGTTGTTGTGTTAGGTGTTCGCATTTCTTGGAATGTATCTATTTATAAACACTCCCAGTATTCTCACAAGTGGATGAGCTGCATGTTTGGCTCAAATTGCATTTCGCCATCCATATAAGATTTTTGGTTTTGTGATAAAAAAATTCCACTGCTGTGTTGAGAAACACATTAAATGAAGATATGATATCATGTAAGAACTTAGAATATCTCAAAATCTTAGCACATCTACTAATCATGTCCACAAAATAGAGAGACTATCAAAAGTTTACAAAATCTTCTTGGTTGGAAGGTCTTCCTGCCTTCCACGACAACCTTAGATGAGAGAAACCCCTTGCTTGTACATTAGGCCCTGGCAACTCTGCCATATTTGCATGCAATTTTCCAGTGGTAGGAAACATTTTTTCTGTGCATATGAACAAGCCTTGTTGATGTCAACATCAAGATGTCTGAAAGAAGAGTTATAGAACAACATTGGATTGAGATATTATCTTGCAACATGGAGAGGAAAGTCCATCTATTGATCCCATCTTCTATCAATTATGTCCCATAACGGCATATACTTGTCCCTATTATTTCCCATCCTACCCCTCATCACCTCCTTGGTCCTATCCGCGGCCTCATACTAATATCCCATGGGGGAATTATCCCCATCCACTAGTCTCATGACTTTTGCGAGAGGCTTTGAAAACTTGACAACTTGCTCAACTACATCCCAAAAACTAGTAGAATACATGCACTCTACTATTGCTAAGCTATCTACTTGATTTGTGGAGCTAGATGCTACCCACTCATCAAAACGAACATTCGTTTTTGTTGACAAAGAGTCTATAGTGCAAGGAAGTGTTTTGCAAATCTTGTCACCCTTGCTTGAACTAGCTCCTTGCACTTTGCAGAAGAGCACATCCTACACAAAATGCTTGTGTGATTATAGATAAATTTGGTAATTGTGCGAGCATTTTGCAATACCTCCTTAACCCATTTAAGTTTTCTAGTATCTTCTAGGGCTCAATCAAGACAATGTGCTGCACATGGAATAAAACACTTAAGAGGGGTATTTGTTTGTTTGGATTCTCCCAACAGAAACAACATTTTTTGTAATAAATTGAACCACGTTTTCCAACCCTACATCCATGACCAACTAGGTCAAACATATTAAACAATGTAGCTGCAGATTTGATTGTATTTGATGCATCCACAGCTTTCAAAAGTAAGTTGGGGCTTTAAACCTGGGACCTGCACTTGCAATACCATCCACCACACCTTGCCAATATGGAGACCTAACAACATGGAATAACAAGATAGAGTAATACCAAAAATTTGCAATCATCTTCTTTGCTTGTTCATGGACATTCTTCCTCCATCTTGTACTCTCCAAAGTGGTCTTTTATTTTAGGGTAGTGCGAGGTACAAAGAAAGAATTAATGTTTCCTCCTTGTCGTAGAAAAAGGTGTTGACCCTAATTCCCGAAAATACTTGTGCGTCATCTTCCCCCTCCATGCGATTACTAATGAAGAGCAGTTTTGATAAAAAATCTAGTCAATAGCTTGTTTTGCCTGAAATGTGACATATGAAGAGCAGTTTTTGCAAACAATTGTGTTATTTCCTGCTTTTTTTGTCAAATGACATTTGAAGCGATAAATTCTACCACTGATTTCACTCTGACACCAGTTGCATTTAACCTTTGCGCTACTGGCAATTAGTGTGCAATGTGTCCACACAAAGTCTTTTTGATGTGACATTATGATCAAGAATCAAATCTGCAAAAGCATTTTAATTCAGTCTTTAATGGCTGAAGCTACCTTGGTCAAATGATTTTACATTATAGTTTGACATTAAAGGCAACAAGAATGTTTGAAGTAATGAATACTTTTTTGGGCTCATATCTTAACATTCTGAACTTTATAGTGTACAAAGAGACCGGACATAGGCAAATATTCAGTTAACTTTTTAAGAGGACAGTCACCAAATAGTTGTCTAAGACTGCAATCAAATCTTAGCTAAGTCTATGAAGTAACTGAGATCCAAATCTATCAGAAAATGATTCAACCACTGTGAGGAAATTAGTCCTTAACAGGTATAATTGGCAGAGGAAGATGTTGATAGATAATGGAGAATTTTGTTGCTATCTTTATTGAATTTTGTTTCATGAGGGGGAGAGAGATCATATGCCAAACAATGTTTATGCAAATATAGCATGCCACACATATAAGGTTTCTGCTACTCAAACTACTTTATCAAGGTTTCTGATTCTCAATTAAATTTGAAAGCAAACCATTCAACTCTCAAGAACACTAAAGCGTGATTGCAGCATCAATCTGTCTTCGGCAATGCACCACAAGCTTCTAATATTATTTCAATGACTATGAGCCCTTGGGAAAGCACTTTATAGTTTCATTCCCTTTCTAAATGTATGTTTCTTTGTTTTTCTTTAAGCTGTTTTCTATCAATAATTTGCTTTGAATGAGACACCAGGCAAATTGCTTTCTGAACTTGTAAAGTTCTCTTAGAGATATGTTTTAAAAGAGTAGAAACATAAGTATCTGGTATATTCTGTTTTCAATTCTAATCCCAACAGAACAATAGAGAATGTGGTCATTGTTTGTGTGAGGGCTTTGACTGGTATCTGATTGTCAAAACGCTTCAAAATTCCTCTATATTTGTATATAATTCTAGAATCAATCTTTTCTGCTCTCTGTATAACTCATCTCTTGAGAGATATTTCTAGTTCAGATTGAAGGCTTTGAAATTTTTTTGTGTTGCAGATATGTTGTAGCTCTAAATTTCTCAGGCTGTGCTTATTCCTTCATACGAATTATACAAGGACTTCTTGGCCTATCGGGAGATTCTATTTTTAACTAAGCTTAATCTTCAACCAGATCTGTGTTTCATTTCGATTTAATTTTAAAACTGTATGTTATAATTTGTAATAGCTTAATACTGATCAATATGACACACCAGACGGTTGTTCACATGGCTGGGGAGGGAGGTCCTTATACAAAACAACTGCTGCTACTTAAATATTTAAATATAATTGTTCTCTAAATATTCAATGATTAATCAAACTCCCAGATGATTTAGAACACCTTCATGTTTTGCTCAAAATTTGCAATCAATCAAATTCCCAAATGATTTAAAACATGTTTCACATTTTTCTCCACTAGGCCCAGTTGACACACGATTCTCTAAAGATATAATAGCAATGAAAGTCTGAAAAACTGGCCTCTTGGGTCTTCTTCGCATCACAAATCTACAAGACTTCTTCCTCATGTCCATCTTGCCAGTAGCGACTTCCACTTCACGTCTGGGTGATTTTCTGTTATTTCACCTATTTCCCGTATCATTTTTAGGGGTTCCCCGTGCGCATGTGGGGGGGTTTCTTTTCCACGGGTTCCAATAGCGATTATTCAGGATTTTAACTGCGATCAATCGGCTTGTAGTCGCGATGTCTTGCCAGTAGCGACTTCCACTTCACGTGCAGGTGATTTTCTGTTATTTCACCTATTTCCCATATCATTTTTAGGGGTTCCCCGTGCGCATGTGGGGGGGTTTCTTTTCCACGGGTTTCAATAGTGATTATTCAGGATTTTAACTGCGATCAATCAGGTTCTAGTCGCGATTAACTGGCAAAAATTGGTAACAATTACTGAGTAATTGTGATTAGTTGCAGACTTCTGCTTCTGTGCTCTGTAGTACCTTCTTGGAAGGAACATGTGTTCACCTAATGTTCATGATAGCATAATCTCTTAATACTTCAGAAATAAAGAGTGAACGACTACGGATTGTTTTATGTTTGCTTCTGTCATGATGCTTTCATTCTTTGCACATCAAAATATCGCCAAATAATTTTGATGCTATGCATTATTGAAGTCTTCAATGCAAATAACATGAATCAATTGGGTTTCTGGATCTCCTTTTTAGTTGAGTGGAAACAGTGGCTTGCATGTGCTCTGTGTTTAGTTTTATTCAATATTGTGAGACATTGGAATATGGCCATTCTTACCTTGTATCTTGTAGATACATAAACATGAAATATACTTCATCTTAATCATTTTCTGTTTTGTTTGGTATTGCATTTCATGATTTTATTTGCTGGTTGTGCACTATTTGTGCAAAATTGCAAATCATCCATATTTTTAATTCTTTTGCGAAGTACAATTATGTGATTTCAGGGCTCCATTTCTAGCTTTGTGTAATGTTACTTTAATCTTTTTGGACATACTACTTCAATTTGATTTTGAAAGCGTGTAAGGGTTTATTAATTTTATGCATGTTCACAGATTGTCACAGTTTGGAGTAGATGAATTGCTGCAAACGAATTGGGAGGAATTGGGTATATCTGACTTCAATTTTCTTCAGTCCCCAGTATCCATTCTTAGATAATACTCTATGAACCTGGTTCTGGCCCAATTCATTCATGGATATGCTTATAATGGCATTGATTTCATCTTATGTCAGAGCATGCCAATTGTTCCCATAGGATGCTGTTGGTCATAAATGCTACAAATACTGCAGGAATGGAGGGAGCAACAAGCTCTTTGGCTGTTTCACGTGAAGATAGCTCAATGATTGGAACAGTAACTGCAGCTTCGGAACAAATGAGTGCACAAAGTTGCCTTCCAAGTTCCCTTAGAGCTGCCTTGAATTTTGTTGCAGGCCATCCAACACTAGGCCCTCAGGAACAAATTCCAACGAGTGTACAAGGCTGTTTTCCATATTCCCTTAGAGCTGCCTTGAATTTTGGATGCACTGGTGCCAAGGAAAATTCTATTGTAATTGAAGATGAACAGGATGAGGAGAAATCCTCAAATTATGTAGAGAAGCATAATAATTATGTTTATAAACGTAGAAAGTTACAAGGTAATTCTGTAACGTTATTGCCAAAACAAATTCAGACAGATGCTGGAAAGGACTGCTTGCCTAATGACATGTTAAATTCTGACTGGTCGTCTCGGCCGGCACAAGTTGAAAATTTTCCGGAGTGTTCCCATAGGATGCTGTTGGTCATAAATGCTACAAATACTGCAGGAATGGAGGGAGCAACAAGCTCTTTGGCTGTTTCACGTGAATATAGCTCAATGATTGGAACAGTAACTGCAGCTTCGGAACAAATGAGTGCACAAAGTTGCCTTCCAAGTTCCCTTAGAGCTGCCTTGAATTTTGTTGCAGGCCATCCAACACTAGGCCCTCAGGAACAAATTCCAACGAGTGTACAAGGCTGTTTTCCATATTCCCTTAGAGCTGCCTTGAATTTTGGATGCACTGGTGCCAAGGAAAATTCTATTGTAATTGAAGATGAACAGGATGAGGAGAAATCCTCAAATTATGTAGAGAAGCATAATAATTATGTTTATAAACGTAGAAAGTTACAAGGTAATTCTGTAACGTTATTGCCAAAACAAATTCAGACAGATGCTGGAAAGGACTGCTTGCCTAATGACATGTTAAATTCTGACTGGTCGTCTCGGCCAGCACAAGTTGAAAATTTTCCGGAGTGTTCCCATAGGATGCTGTTGGTCATAAATGCTACAAATACTGCAGGAATGGAGGGAGCAACAAGCTCTTTGGCTGTTTCACGTGAAGATAGCTCAATGATTGGAACAGTAACTGCAGCTTCGGAACAAATGAGTGCACAAAGTTGCCTTCCAAGTTCCCTTAGAGCTGCCTTGAATTTTGTTGCAGGCCATCCAACACTAGGCCCTCAGGAACAAATTCCAACGAGTGTACAAGGCTGTTTTCCATATTCCCTTAGAGCTGCCTTGAATTTTGGATGCACTGGTGCCAAGGAAAATTCTATTGTAATTGAAGATGAACAGGATGAGGAGAAATCCTCAAATTATATAGAGAAGCATAATAATTATGTTTATAAACGTAGAAAGTTACAAGGTAATTCTGTAACGTTATTGCCAAAACAAATTCAGACAGATGCTGGAAAGGACTGCTTGCCTAATGACATGTTAAATTCTGACTGGTCGTCTCGGCCGGCACAAGTTGAAAATTTTCCCGAGTGTTGTGAGGATATAAATTATTGCGATGCAAGTATGTCCACTTGTCATAGAGGATATTCAGGAAATTTTTTGTCGTCTGGAAAAAAGCTGATAAATGGTAACTCAAATAGGATTTTAGAGGGAGAAATGTACAATACTACTGCAAGAGTGCATGTTGATTGTAAGGCACCTGATAGTGAAGAGATTTCATTATATCACACAGGATCTTCCGGACTAATTGTGGATGGGGGAAAAATGAATTTGAATATTGTTGAAGTTGGAGAGGCTAGTTCCGGAAGCAGATCAGTCATTGAGGATTCTACAAGCTTACAAGTTCAAAGCACTTCATCCTTTGAAATGTCCGATTGCAATTTGGGACAAACCACGGTTTCTATTAAACATGAATTAACTAAACTAGCTGAATGCACTTCAACTGTTGATGTTATCCAGCGATCTCAAGAGAATGACCTTGAAAAAGAGTGGTGTGTTTCTGTATTGAAACAGTGTGGATTGCTTGGACAGTTTGTGTCTTCAAGAGACTATGCTGTTGTAGGACATCCAGGTGTTGTAGGTGATGGCAGTTGTCCACAACTATGTAAAATATGCGGTTCTTTGGAAGATTCAACAAGTCTCATTTGTGATTTGTGTGATGAAGCATTTCACATGTCATGCTGTAATCCCAAGGTAAAATCAGCGCCTACTCAAGATGATTGGTATTGCCAATTTTGCAGAAAGAAAAGGAAGACACCAGGAAAGAAATCCCTTACTGAAAGCAGAAGTGCTCAAAATGCAGTGAAAGACACCTGTACAAATTTTGATAAGTCTACTCAAGATAAAGGTGATCTTTTCTCATGTATGTTGGAAAATAGTGAGCCATACACAACACAAGTTCGAATAGGCAAGGCATTTCAGGCAGATGTTCCTGACTGGATTGGCAATGTTCCCAAGTAAGTTCATGATAGAAAATGGCAGCATCTATTTTTGTAACATATTTTTAGTGTCATTTGATATCTATCATTGTAAGGTTTATTTCATAGTTGGCAGACTCTGACATGGCAAAAACTTGGCAGACCCAAAATTTGTGATTTGGAAAAAAATCGGTAACTTTAAGAAAATGCTTAAATTTCTTTAAAAACAATGTTTTTGCAAAATTCAATGACAAAATGTGTCCAATGTGTCCAATGGGTACAATAGATAGCTGACCACTAAAAGTGTGCTTATTTTTTGAACTCAAGTGTAACATGTTGTAAAGTGGAAGCATCTGGGTCAGTTTCCTCTGGCTCCATATTCCACTTTTTCATGGGCGTCGAGGGCCAGCACCCCTTGTGGGGTCTGGGGCCTGTGCCACTGAGCCCAAATGAAGACCTTCAAAACTACAGAGAACTTCATGGTGCACACCTTTTTCATAATTTTTAAAAATGCAACATCAAAAAGGTGGAAAATTTTTCATAAAAGAAAAAAGGGAAAAAATTGGATGGATTCGTGTTTGGCGAGTTTTTTTTTACTTGCCAAAAAACTACGTGAATTAACCTCCTCCACACACACATTTTTTTATGTTGAGTATACTTGCCGAGCATGCCATTTATGGATTATTTAGCATTTTTTGACATGTTCCCTTATTGGGTGTTGTTTCAAGGACATGGCAACACATGGGAAATGTTCCCTCGATTCCTCTTGACATCCTGGAAATGCTGGAACTTTGTGGGAAGGGTTGGTGATGTCAATGATGTTCCTTGACTATCTTGGGGGCAGCCAACAATTCTCTTGCGGTTACACTAAATATAATAAAAAGGCCCAAAATGATTTTTTGGAAGCAAAACAACATATTTTCAAACTTCTCTATGATTTATGACAGTCCTATCTTGACAAAATTGAAAATAGCAAGGTTTTCAAGATAAAATAAGGCCTAACAATACCTAAGAGTTCAAGCCGGATTCGTACCAAGATGCTGTTTTTCTTGTGATATTGCTATCAGGATTCAACTATGTAGTTTTTTGAGTCAAACTCATTGACCCATGTTTCATGAATAGTGATTCATAAGAACCCATCTCTCATGAGAATGAATGGAACACTTAGCACTCATTGCATCTAGGACAAAGGTGAAGCACCGGGATTTCCCGGGAGGTGACCCATCCTAGTACTACTCCAGCTCAAGCGTGCTTAACTATGGAGTTTCCTCCATGGTTAAGCCCACTTTGCTTGCAACCCCATTTGCAAATCCTTCAGCGAGTGTTGTGCCTTATGAACCATTCATTAGAAAGCTCCTTAAGCTCATCAATTGATAAGTAGGAGATATTTTCCACAAGTCAAATTGTGATATTGCTATTAGGATTCCTGAAAAAGACAGTTTCTAGTTGTTTTTGGGTCACAGAATTTCAGGTTTGCAAAATATAATGGCAAAGATTTCAGCGTTATTGAGGCAGCCTCCTTTCTGATTTCAATCCTTAGACAAGGGAAATAGGCTCATTGATTGCACAAGTTCTTTGCAAGCTTAGGGGTAGCAGCATATATTCTTCATTTTTGTCATTTTGTAGTTGAAACTTGCAATCTATGGGCATTTTGTTGTAAATGTTATGTATTAAGGATCTATAATGTATATGATGAATTCCTTAGCAATGTTATCCTAAGTTGCTGGTCCTATTTTGGGTTCGAGATTTGTTCAAATTTCTTTTAGGGTGGGTTCAAGGTTGTCCGCATCTCTCTCTCTCTCTCTCTATATATATATATATATAGACACACACAAACATAAATGCAGCAAAAAAGTTCATACATCACTATGCTAATAGTAAAACAACATAGCAAAATACACCACCATATCAATGTTCCAGTTTAAAAATAATAATGTCAACATTAACAATCAGCCATCACTATTCAAATATCATCAAACATATCATCGTTCTCCTGCTATGGCAAACTAGAAGCACAAACAGTGCCACTAGCATCAGTACTAGCAACCTTAGCCTGAGGAGAAGCCTCACTATCATTAGGTAGCTAGTGATGATCATCATCAACTACAAGTGCATCAAGCTGGGCAAATAAATCATCCAACTCTGCATGCTCTGTGTCAACATCATCCCAATGCATTGCCTCCACCTTTCTGTAGGTACTTTCTTTGTGTGTTAGGAGCCTCAAGTTTGAATGCATATAGACCAAGTCTTTCTACCTTCTTGAAATGTAGTCTATTGCGTTTTATTGAGTGGTTGGAGTATGTGCTCCAGTTCCTCTCAGATGTTGATGAACTAGCAACCTATCAAAATTTTCAATTTTAAAATTGGAGAGTTAAGAGTTATGAATAAATTTTTTAAATATAAACTCAATATTCGTCAACAAGAATTTAAAAATTAGAATCTTAAGAGTTAAGAACTTGTGATAAAACTTTGATGGCAACGGGCTGTAGGTGCTGGTACATTTTTTCATGGAAGTACCACCATTTATGAGCATCAATATTTTTCTTGTCTTGAAGAGTGTCAAGACTACAATCATCGATGCTTGTGAAACTTATGAATTCAGACCTCACCATAGGTCGTATGAGATTAGGAAAGAGTCTACGAAGGGCTGCCTTGTACTCGTGAGCAACTTCAGGATCTCTATATGGGGCAACCCTATTGCTACTCTCATTAAGGACCACCTAACTATAGTACTTGGGGCTCAATGCAAAGGCAAGGATATGCAAAGGGGTAGTTATTTTGTTCCATCTCTCCACCACAAGTTTTTGTAGTTCCTTGAAGAATGTTTGTTCAGGATCTTGCTCTTTCTTATTTTCATATCCTCAATCATGGAGTCAATGCCATCATATACGTCACCTAGGCAAGGCATATCCATGTTAGTGTATCAGATCATGCTCAATATAGGCTCAATGAATCTCAAGAGGTACTCAACACGATCCCACCAATAGTCATCTAGTATCATTACCTTAATGGCACCTGCCCTTGTACTACTAGATTGCCTCCATATGCTCCAATTAGCATAGGTTATCATTCCAGATAATGCCTCTTTAACCTTTACAAGGCATCTCAAAACAATAGTGTTGGAGGCAAAGTGGGTCACAACAACCTATTTCAGAATAAAAACAATGATAAATTAAAATCAAAATTAAATTTAAAACCATAGAAAGTTTACTAAACTTAACTCTAAAACTTATTTAAATTTTGAATAATTTAACTTACCTTCAAGAGCTTCAATCTTGAGAATTGTCTAAATATGGCTTGCGACATATGGTGGTTCGTGATGAACATTTGGATCTCTTGGGCATCTACATACATTAGTTTGATCCACTCAAATTTCTTGCCAATTTTTAGCTGCATTAGGTTGAGTCAGTGGACAGTGCAAGGTGTCCAAAAAATGTGTTTATAGTGGTCCTAATCCAATAATTTGACAACCCTACAATTTTTGGCATTTGTTATCCTTGAACAACATTTTGAGGGTAAACTTGCTCAATGACTTGGATGAGAATGCTTGCAATGAATGGACTGTCCTTCACTTCCCCTTCACAATCCACTGCTCTCAAAAACATTGCACCTCTCGTGGACACTGCAATAACATTGACCAAAGGGGTGATATCTTGCATCTTTCCATCCATTAGATACTATGGAAACACCTGTTTCGATCCATGAATCCGTAATGGGCTTCAAGGAAGCCTCTACATGTTTCACCTCTTTGTTCAATAAAGTGGTGTGGACCTTCTCATAACCTAGACCCTTCAACCCCCTTAGAGCCCCATTTAATTACTCTCACCATTTTTTGCCAATATGGTTAGTGAACAACATCAAATGCCAATCCATTTGCATAGATGCATCTCGCTATGTCTTCCTCAACGATGTCTCTAGCCTCATTGTGAAATTACATTTCCAAGGGCCCCTTTGCTGTCTTATTTGTCACCATTTCTTGAGGAACACACAAGAATGGATGGCCCTCTACGGGTTGTTCATTAGAAATTAAAGCCATAGAGCTAGAGGCCTTTGATCCTTTTTTATTTTTAGACCTTTCCAAAGGATGAACAATTGGATTCCTAGCTACTTCATTTGCTTATCTTTGCTCTTCAATATATTTTAGTACAAAATGGTTTGCAAGAAGGGTTTTAGGTGGAGGCTGCCTTTCAACTCTTGGCTTGCTTGGACAAAACTTGATGCCTTTCTCAGGGATAAAGCACAAATGTGCTTTCACTCCACTATATGAGCTTTTATATTCCTCTTTGCAATGGCTGCAAATCCAAACAAAACCTCCTCCACCTGGTATTTGCTGAACCATTTCCACATATTTCCATAGTGGAGAGCCCAGGTTTGTTTTGAATTGGGAGTTCCGAAGGCTAGAAGCACTTGCCATTCTATGAATCTAAAAACAACATACAAAGCCACAAACCAAAATGAAAAAATAAAATAAAACTAGAGAGTTCATTTCATTTTGTAAAAAAATGCCAAGAAAAATTTAAAAAACAAACAAAATCAACAGAAGCCTACTTTTGTTGAAATCTTCCTCTTCAATGTCTTTGAGGAGTTCTCAACACTTGCAACCACGTAGGAGTAGCTCACAAACCAACTTAGAGTATGCAATAGTCACCGTTCAACACAACTTGAATAATGGCAACCAAACAAGAAAGTTTAGCAATGGAGGCCAGAAGTTTTCTTTTTCATTCACAAATGCACAAATTGTTGAAGTTTTTCTAGCTGCGAGAGAGTTTATCTACCTGTGTTGAATTGCCTTGAGTTCTCGGAGATACATCTGATATGATGGACTGGTTGTAGTTTGTTCAAGCTGCTGTTTCCTGTAGCTGTTCTTTATTGTATATGAGCCCTCATATCTTTGATGCTCGAGCTGTTGTTTCTTTTGACAGCTGGGACCATTCCTTTTTCGTGGTCATTGTATTTATTGGTGGTATTGATTGGGAGCTGCTTCCTTTGAATTCTACTCTACCATTCCCTCTGCTGAGTTAGCATGACATGGGATTGAATATGTTCTGAGGTGGCTCGTGGTTATTGTGTGACTTGTCACAGCTGGGTGACATCGATTCATTCGACTGCATATGTATTTATGGTTTGTCAGTTTTTTATTTCATGGTGTCGTTGAGTTTTGTATGTGACGACAGTTCATGCCTTTATGACATTGTTGAGCTTCGTAACGACATTGAGAGTAATGGTTGGTTAGATGGGAGTACAGTGGGACTTTGTAACGGTGGTTCTTTCACCTCTCGTGAGAGAAGCTTTAGTTTGTATTGTAATTTGGAAATTATATAGTCGGAGAGAAACCAAAGCTTAAGAGTTCTGCATTTTTTTTTGGTTTGGTGGAAAATAGCAGTGATTCTACGTTAAGTCTCTATCATTATTTTGAGAGTATTTGTGTGCTGAGATACATATAGATTGTATTGTGAATAACAATCTGTATGTGTGTTAGTCATTCTGATTATGAGTATCATATCATTTGTATTTTCATTTTGTACTGTGAGTCTCGAGAGGCTGTTATTTATTCTGTTTCTACAGTCAAGGAGTTGAATCTGTATAGGAAGTATCTCATGCATTTTTGATTGACTATTGAAGTCATCAATAATTTTGTATGAGTTTTAGAGAACTCAATAAAGACATTATCATTTTGTGGGCTGGGTTTTTCACCCTCAAGTGGAGGGTTTTCCCAGGATAAGTCTCCTGTGTTCTTTGTTATTTGTGTGTTGCATTTCAGTTTATTGCAATCTATATATTCTGGTTCTAAAACCTCAACATGGTATCAGAGCGGGTCTAAGGAAATGATCCGAACCAGAATAAGACATTTGGATTCTAGAAGGATCATGATGTCTAATGGATACACCGTTCGATGATTTGTTGCGGGTGTTTCATCTCAGCCGTTGAGGCTTCTCTTGCAATCTTCTATGCTGGGGTTCGAATTTGCATTCTCTGCCTGCACTATAACTATGTGATGGTGAAAGATTTTTTGGTGTATTGTGAGGAAGATTAAACTATGAAGAGATAAGTATTTTATGATTGTATCTTTGATAAGGAGTTCATGTATTTTATATATTTAATTCGTGTAATAACATTGAGAGTAGTGAATCATACATGCTTCTAGCATTAGTCTATTTGATTCTAGTACTAATCTCTTTGAAATGCTTTCAAGATGGATCGAGGAGCACAAGATGATGAGAGATTGCAGCCTGAGCTGAGTTGGTGGCTCTTGAAGAAGAAGTACATATTCAGATTATCTTGTGATCAGTTTATTCTAAGAGGAAGATATGAGATTCAAATGAAGCTTGTGTGGCAGAGGAAGTGTGCCAGGACCTTTTGCAGAGGATCAACAAGCTTGTGTAGCAGTGTGATTGCTAAAGCTCTTTGTTGGACAAATATTGGAGTCAATTTCTTGGCATTGTGATTATCAAATCTTGAGTATGTTGTCCTTGTTGAGAGGGAGTCTTGACCAGAGTTTCAAAACTCGCCGCGAGTCTAGCGAGCCCAGCGAGTCAACGAGCCGAGCAGACCCAAATGGGTCATGATGACTCGTTTCCATGACTCGACGAGTTATGCCATAACTCGCCGAGTCCGAGCTCCATGACTCGCTGATGTTAAGCTATCAATATTTTTTCTTATCATTACGATCTCCGAGCTATGGCAGAGGAGGAGGATAGGCCATTCTTCCAGTTGCTTCCGAATTTTTGGTTGATGAATGCATCAACAAATGCATGCAATATTTGGAAGCAGTTCATTGGAGTGGGGAACAAGAGTCCTAAATTTGAAATGTGGTTAAGGAAGAAGATTTAGCTGCCAGACTTGATGAGGACACAATGGGAGAGGGGACCATTTGTTTTATAACACTGTGCACAAAAGCTATATTGTAAACCCAATCCTTATCAACCCTGGCAGCTAAATCTGCTTCAATATCATCTGTCAATATGTTTAAGCTTAGTGAATTGGAAAAATGTGAGGTTAAGTTCATATTTTGCTTTTAATTGTTCCTCTATTGTTGATCAATTAGCAAAAAAAATGTAAAGATTTATATGCTTATTTCAATGTAGCTGTTTCCATTTAAGATGACATAACATTTGAAATTTAACACGCAAATATATACACTTCGTTAACATTTCCTAATAGATTAATTTTATTTATTTATTCTGAGACCTCATTTAGAGATGCTGCAAAATATTCTTCGTGATTTATCCTATGAATAACTTAGCACACTCTCCTATTTAAAGAAAAAATATTGATAGCTTATCATTACGATCTCCGAGCTATGGCAGAGGAGGAGGATAGAGCACGATCTGGCATAGGCACAACTGATGTTGATCATTGTGGCACCTCACAGGTGGAGATTATGGCTACTTAGTCATCCAGGACCTACCTTACATGCCTTTGTAGGAGGTAGACAGACTACTCCGAGGCTGAGGCTGAGCTAGAGCCTGAGCCATAGACTTGTTTTTGTTTACACATGTTTGGGAACATTTGATATCATGGATTTTGTTGTCGGCATAAATGTTGTACGGGTGTAATAAAGTTATGTTATGTTATGTTAATCTCGGCAGTTAGTAACCGAGACCGTTACGACGCGACGTTTGGTCGTGACCCTTCGGGGATTATATGTATACACTTGTTCCTGTGTTGTAGACACGATTGATATGTAGAAGTTCTTATGATTATGAATGAAATAGCCTATTGTCTTCTATGTTGCGTACTTGAATATCTGCTTTTGTTTACGTATCTGTCTGTTACCCCACGAGGGTAAACAGATTTTATATACATTTGACAATATTTATAATTCTATATATCTATGTTTTCTATTTCCTTCAACTTTATGTGATGGATCATGGATGTATGTTTATGTATGTGATCAAATTAGCTTCTATTTGATGATGTTATAGTGTCTTTAAGCTTTATTCAATAATGGGTGCATGAAACAAGTTTTAAATTGTTAAAAATCTCTAAATTTCAAGGGTTTTTTCATTTTGCCGAGTCATTGTCGAGTCATAGCTAAGTCAGCCTTGCCGATTCTGAGCCGAGTCCGAGTTTTGGAACTATGGTCTTGACTAAGAGGGAGTCTCAATATTCAGATATATTCTGTTATGATAATCAATGCAGTATGCTGCCCCGGTTGAGAGGGAGTCTCCATTTAGAGGGAGTTTGTCTATTCATCACAAACAACCTTGGACGAGGAGGTCAGAAGGTTGATATTAGATTTAGTTAATGAAGACTTGTTAATGAGCTTTTCTCCGTGAGGGAGAAGTTCAAGGTGCAATCCCTTGTTAATGAGTTCTTCTTTG
The DNA here is from genome assembly GCA_027943335.1 of Chamaecyparis obtusa. Taxonomy (NCBI): domain Eukaryota; kingdom Viridiplantae; phylum Streptophyta; class Pinopsida; order Cupressales; family Cupressaceae; genus Chamaecyparis; species Chamaecyparis obtusa. The sequence goes on along the minus strand of BSBK01002287.1, from coordinate 2,528,333 downwards.
TGAGAGAAGTTTGAGATGCAATCTCTTGATAATGAGTTCTCTGTGAGAGAAGTTCGAGGTGAAATCCTTTGAGAATGAGTTCTTCTCTGTGAGAGAAATTCGAGGTGAAATCCCTTGTACCACCCTTTGCGAGTAGGCAAGGTGGTAACGCATTCTTCTCTAGGAGAAGTTTGAGGTGAAAGCCCTTGTTCCACCCTCTAGGATTAGCTATGGTGGATCACCCTCTGGGAGTAGCCATGGTGGAAGTCATGTGTGTGATTCCATGACTTTACTTGCTGTTTCTTTATTTCACCCTCTAGGAGTAGCTATAGTGAATAATGTCATGTTGAGATGCCAATATTTTGTTGAGAAAATTTGGGAAGATTTTTGTTATGACATTTTTTGTTGTAACTTTTATGTGGTCATGATGAGAGTTGCCATGACATATGAATAATCTCTCTCTTGCTAAGAGGGAGTGTTGAAGTTTTCGTAGCCACGAGAGAGTTTATCTACTTGTGTTGAATTGCCTTGAGTTCTCAGAGATACATCTGATATGATGGACTGGTTGTATTTCGTTCAAGCTGCTGTTTCCTATAGCTGTTCTTTATTGTATATGAGCCTTCATATCTTTGATGCTCGAGTTGTTTCTTTTGAGAGCTGGGACCATTCCTTTTTCGTGGTCATTGTATTTATCGGTGGTATTGATCGGGAGCTGCTTCCTTCAAATTCTACTCTACCGTTCTCACCGCTGAGTCAGCATGATATGGGAATGAATATGTTCTGAGGTGGCTCATGGTTATTGTGTGATTTGTCACAGCTGGGTGACGTCGATTCATTCGACCACATATGTATTTATGGTTTGTCAGTTTTTTATTTCATGGGGCCGTTGAGTTTTGTATGTGATGACGGTTCATGCCTTTATGAGGTCGTTGAGCTTCATAATGACATCAAGAGTAATGGTTGGTTCTATGGGAATATGGCGGGACTTTGTAATGGTGGTTCTTTCACCTCCCATGAGAGATGCTTTAGTTTGTATCATAATTTGGAAATTATATAGTCGGAGAGTTTCTGCATTTTTTTTTGGTTCGGTGGAAAATAGCAGTGATTCTTTGTTAAGTCTCTATCATTATTTTGAGAGTATTTGTGTGCTGAGATATATATAGATTGTATTGTGAATAACAATCTGTACGTGTGTTAGTCATTCTGATTATGAGTATCATATCATTTGTATTCAGTACTGTGAGTCTCGATAGGCTGTTATCTATTCTGTTTCTACAGTCAAGGAGTTGAATCTGTAAAGGAAGTATCTCAGGCATTTTTGATTGACTATTGAAGTCATCAATAATTTTGTATGAGTTATAGAGAACTCAATAAAGGCATTATCATTTTGTGGGCTGGGTTTTTCACCCTCAAGTGGAGGGTTTTCCCAGGATAAGTCTCCTGTGTTCTTTGTTATTTGTGTGTTGCATTTCAGTTTATTGCAATCTATATATTCTGGTTCGAAAACATCAACACAAGTGGCATACATTTTACCTTTTTTGCCTTTTTAGTGGTCTATTTTAGGGTTGGAGGGTTGAATTGACCAAAACAGACAAAAAAACAAAAACTCTAAAAAAAGTCAAAAAAATGCATGTAAATGGCCGAATTCGGCCCAGGTCCTGCTGCTGACTCAGAAATTCACTCGAAATATGCCTAAATTTGGCCTGGGTTCTGCTGAGTGAATTTAGGATGAATTTGCAGGCTGCAGGGCGAATTTTGGATGGCCCACATCCGGACCAGACTTTTGGCCAGACTGAACTGGGACCCTGGGCCGCTAGGGAGGAATCTGGCAGCTTAGACGTTATCATTTTAATATTTGAATTTCATTATATTTTAAACATTCCCCTATTTTTTTAATATCCGTACTCTGCTATCCCTTAAATTGGCCAACAAGAATTTTGTCCTTGAAACATGGCCCCTAGGCCCCTAGCTTCCCCATCCTGAAAACTTGATGGAACATAGTTTATTCATTAGCTTTGATCCCAAAATTGTCGGCATTTTGAATGCAGAAAATTGAGCTTTGTTTCTTTCTTTTGGAAACTTTGAATTTTGTATTATGTTAAGCAGTAAAGAAAATCTAGATAAGGGTATGACTTTTGAGAGACTCTCCCTCCACAAAGGTACAGAGAGCTGTAGTGTCTTAGCATTTGCACCGACTTACCAAGATTCAACAATATTTTTATAAACCTCAAATCATGATTGACTATGGGCACAATATTGTCTACTATATGTCTTATTGGCACAATATAGTCAAGATCCTATGTAGTGCAATGGTTAGTTTATCTCCTTGAAAGATTGATTACATCACCTTTGCTGAAGGAGAGGAGATGCATCAATAAGAACAGGTTGTCATGTTTCTTTTTATGGTTCCCATTCATCCACACACCTTTGTTTCCTCTTTCTATGCTATCTTGTCACAAAGTAGCATAGAGATATAGCATCTCAGCTCTTGCAACAACTTGTGAAGATTCAACTTTTATTTGTAAATTTCAGATCTCAACTGACAATGGGAACGATATTGTCTGCTATTTCCGTCTTAAAAGTGTTAAGTTTTGAACCAGAATAACATAACTGAAAATGCAAACCACAAGTAACAGATAACACAAGTCCTTATCCTGGGAAACCCTTCTCACTGAGGGGAAAACCCAGCCACGTCAAAAGATGTCCTTTATTGAATAATCAAAGGAACCCAATACAAAGCTCACAAGCTTTATCTGAAGAATCACTTCTTCACTGAGTCTCACAGCTACTCAAGACAAAAATGATTTACACATCAAAATGATCATGCACAGATCATTCACAAATCGTGCATGTAATCTGTAACACACCTGCTAATATGGAAGTGTCTAATAGATATATCAAGCAGATTGAGTGAACACCTCAATCACTGTAAATGTACAGATCATAAAACAATATCAACACACAGCTGAGAATGCAGTCACAGAATCAATGTCAATGTCACTGCTGAAGACATAGAACTGCATAACTAAATGTATCTCTCCATTACAAAAATGTAATGTGAATATACTCTCAAGCTTCTCATAGCAAACAGGCAATCATGCAGCTCCTGATAGAGCATGCACACAAGCATCCAGCTTCCGATAACCAAGAAGCTAGGTAGCTCACACAGCATTAAAAAAACGTTGATACAAAGGAATAATATATCTCGCACTTTTGTCTTCGCCCTTAATAACAGAAAACGGCACCCGATATTGAAGAGACACCCACGAATGTGAACCAGTAGACGTTACAAATAATCATCCACGGAAAAATAGAAATGAACCGACGGCATCACAAAGGAATCGACAAGCTTCATTAATGATGCGTACACCTTTGAAGAACTGCCAGCATAGCATATAAACCTATTGTGATTCCAAATCATCATACACACAAATACAGATCATACACGATGCCATATCAACCATTTCCAGTGGTGAGGAGGATACGAAGACAATGATGAGAGCAGAAATACAAAACAGTGAACACGACAGCACTAATAAACTGATGCCAGGTTAGCGTCCACTGAATATGAGCACCACTCCATAAGAAGCTCGAACAAGAGACAAGGTTGCGATCACCACAGAGGCAATAAGCAGGAAAGATATCACATAGCAGAAACAAGAGAATACACAGAGAACATCCACACAAGTAGATGATCTATCTCGCAGCTACCCAAGAACTCAACAAAAAGAGCCAAGCTACTCTGAATGTCAGAGGTTACTTTATCTCTTTGTAAGGTTGGTTACATCATTGTCAATAGAGAAACCAAAATGTATGGAGAAGTGAAGTTTGCTATGTTTCATTTTTACAGCTCCAAATCATCCAGGTTTGTTTGAAGGTTGCCTCTTTCTATTGAAAGCATTGCAGAAAATGAATGCCATATTCATCACAAATCCACTGCCAAACTTTTGTAGCTGTTTTGGTTCACTAAAATTTTTGCCAGAATGAACTGCATCTATGAACCTTTATTTTGGTGAAGAGATAACCAATATAAACAATTTGTTTGACGCAGTTTTAGCTTTTAACATATTTGATGTATATGTAACCAGCGTTTTTCAAGGTCTTGGGTTGAAGACTCTAAAACTATATTGAAAATAAAAACTTTATTTGGTGAAGAGATAACCAGCGTAAACAATATGTTTGAAAGCAGTTTTAGCTTTTAAAATATTTGATATATATGTAGCCATCATTCCTCATGGTATAGGGTCCAACACTCTAAAACTATATTGAAAACTAAAACTTTCTATAGGAGAGTGGTTACCATTTCCTTGTGATGGAAGTGTTTTCCGGTATAAAAAGAATATTTGATGTTGTCTCAAGTAGATGAAAACTACAGGATTTTTTTGCCTAATCCGGAAAATTGCAGTCTTATTTCTTTTTTGTTTTGGGGGATAAATCCTTGAAATGTTAACCTTTTTCATTTTTTTTTCTCTTTCTGAAATCATTAATTTTTCCTAGTTATCAATGTCTTTTTCAATACAATTGGTGTGTCCCAAATATGTGTCGTTTTCAACTGCAGTAATCTTTTAATGTTGGTTACTGACATTAGATTCTGGCAACTCTCCAGTTTCAAAATGCAATAGCATTGTTTATGGTGGGTTAGCATTTCTCAAACTTATTGTTTTGTTATGCAAGTGATTATTGCAACAGGCTGCATGTCTTTGTATGTGTAGGGTTATTTCATTATTTAAGCTTTTTTTAAAATTCTACGTTTTAGTAAGATCTCTTTTTTCGAAGTCTTGCTAATTCGAATGTAGTGTTGGACACAAATAAGTAACAGCTTACAAAAATTCACAAAATACAATTACTATTTTGTTGAGAAATATACCGTTTTCTGAGAAAGATGACACCTACAATGGCTCACAGAATGACAACCTGTTTCAGGTTATTACTGTTGGGAAAAATATCTATTTGACTGCAAGTTCGAATTTGTTTCTATTTTGGTTATCATTGCTGATTGAAACGGAGCAGTATTATGTTTCTAGATGTTATTTGTGTAGTTTGTCTAGAATTTCACCTTCATCATTGCCACTCTGTACTTCATTATGTAAATTTTGGCTTTCTTGGTATTGCATATAGCCAATATAGTACTTTGGTTTGTAGAGGTGGAAGTTCTGTAGCTGGATTTTCATCTGTTTTACAAATAATTTTGCGTATCGTTGTTGATCCGTATCCTTGCTACTGAATATTTTATTATTCATTGGAATCTTCTGGCAGTAATAAATTATTAAATTAATGATCTTATAAGATTAACACCATATGACTAATAGTGTACTTTGCAGTTACAGATATTGGCATGTCTATTGATTGCAGTGCTCAATGTTAGTCTTTTGGCACTTTAATGTGCATTCAGTGCTTGAAATAAACTTTTATTTTGTTCAACTTTATGATTTTTTCCTCTTTCAACACTTAACTGATGTGGCAGGTTAGAAAATATTTTTTCTTTAATTCATTTTATGAATTTAGTGATGCAGAGATGTTATATCTGGGAGAACCGTTAGAAAAATAATTTCCAGCGCAAAACTTAATAAATGTGAGTGGTTATTAGGACACAGTGTTTTGAATTATTAGGTTGTGCTTAGCAGTTTTCTTTGACTGTAAGTTAAGTTTCTTTACATGTTTCGCTAGCTAAATATAGTATCCATACTACAGGAACTATGGTCAAAGGGTTGGCAACCTGCCAGATCTTTTTTTCCTGGCTCAATGGAAAATTGGCTTCAGTGTCAAAACATGATTTGTGTGGATGGGACATGCTCAAAGGCGAAGGATATAATTTGTGGAAAATGGCGCAGGTAAGGAGCTTCTTTCATGTGACAAAATCGTGTTTGGTTGGGAGGATGGAAGAAGGGGATGGGTTCTGGATAGACATTGGAATAAGAGAGTCAATGGTGGATGAACTATGCTTGAAGTGCTTGAATTCCCATGATTCCTTTGTGTGCTTCTAACCAACTATATATGACCACCGATCCCATGGGGAATCAGTACTTCCATGAGCGGCTCCTACCTCCCAACCTTGATTCACGAGTACATCTTGTTTCTTCTGTTTCCTCTTAACACTTCGTGTGCCTTTGAAAGTTGATGTAGATCCATATCTTTAATAGATGTGCACATCTTAATGGATTTTGTCTTTCTGACAATTCTAATGAATCCATACTTAATTGGACATCTTTCTCTTGTCGCATGACATTTGTACATGTTTGGTGGACATGGGGTGCAGTCAGTGAAATGGAAAGCGCTGCCATAATCTAGAGGATTGTGATTGTTCTAGATTTCTTTTTAGTACCTTGTTTTAACAATTTATTAATCTAGACATATGAATTGGGTGAATAACAATTTAAGCCACTCGTGGCTGTCTTTTTAACAGTGTTTTAGTGACTGCACATAGTTTACGTTGGTGCGTAATTTTTGCTCAAGTATATTGTTTGATTAGCTAGGTTGCAGTTTTTTTCGTATAGAAATAATTCTGAATTGTTTTTTACTATAACAGGTTGTGTCAAGTATTTAAAAAATGGAATGTTTTTATATCAATCAAATACAAAGGACACATTCATTTTTGCAATCGTGTTCTCCACAAAGGGTGGAATATATGATAGAGGGGGAAAAAGCTAAAAACTAAAATATTTGTTGTTGAATAAATCTAGGTTTTTCTGGGTCCCAAAATAAAAGACCAAAATTGGAGTCAATCCATGGAAATAAATCAAACCCGTATGTGATACTGAAACTTAGTTTTACGTGTTCACACTCGAGCTTAAATCACTTGCTTGGAAATCAGTAGAACGACATAAGTGAATGGAAACAGTACAAAGCTTGTAAAGGTCTTTAGGTCAACTGAGCTTGAAAACAAAATCCCTTAAATTTTCAGATGTGTTGTATACTTGTTTTGAGTTGACACCTCTTATCTGACATTTTTTTGTGTCCTTATAGGTGGTTTTTTGGCCCATGGTTTTATACTAATTATATAGTATACTGTAATACCGCATATTAGTTTCCTATAATCTTAATTTGCATGTAAGTAATCAGACACAGATTAGAGTTAGGCAATATTGAAAAGTTTAGATATTAGTCCTCACATGTGGATTTTAATGTGTATTCCACATTATTAATTGTTGAATAGCGTGTGTATTTAAATAACATGTGAAGAGAATAATACAAATAATCTAGAATAGGTTTGTAGAGACTAGTGGGTTTAAGGTATGCATCATTATTGGAGAAGTCCTAAATATATGTAACTGATGTAAATGGAAGAACACGGAGGCCAAAAAAGATACAAGGCCAAAGTTGCTGTAAAAGGTTTTGCAGAGAAGAGAGGTATAGATTTTGATGAAATATTTTCTTTTATTGTTAAAATTATTGCAATCAGATCTATTTTAAGTCGTGGCTATAGAAGACTTGCATCTTGAACAATTAGATGTAAAGATTTTTTCTCCATGGCGATTTGGAGGAAGAGATTTATATGCAACAACCACAAGGATATGAGGTCAAAGGGAAGGAGGATGTAGTGTGCAGGTTAAAGAAGAGCTTGTATGGCTTGGAGCAAGCACCCTAACAATTGTATTTGAAATTTCATAGTTTAATGGCAAAACATGGTTGCATTAGATGTCAATTTTGATCATTGTGTTTATTTTAAGAGATTGGATAATTGTAGCTATATTGTCCTATTATTATACATTGATGACATGCTTGTTGTCATCAAGCATGTCATATAGATGAACATAAACAAAAATTAGCAAAGTCATTTGCTATGAAGGATTTGGGTACAACAAAATAAATCCTTGGTATAGGAATTACAAGAGAGGAAAATTCATGCGTTAACATTTTCTTAAAGTGATTACATGTTTGAAAAGATTTCAAATGGAGGATGCAAAACTATTTAGTACACTTTTTCCCAGACATTTTAATTTGACTAAGGAGATGTGTCTCAAGATACTAGAGGAGATGGATTGCATGTCCAAGGGTCCATACTCTTTAGTAGTTGGCAACTTGATGTATACCATGTTATGTACAAGGCTAGATATTGCACGTATAGTCGGAGTTGTGAGAAGGTATAGTAAAGAAATGATTAATTTACAAAGGTTTATGGAGGAAAAGCTGCATGAGAATATCACAATGATAGTTAGAGTGCCATTCATCTTGCAAATAACTCAAACCTTCATTCTAAGACTAAACATAGACATATTCCATTTAATACGATCAGATTTAGAGAATAGACAATTGAAGCTGGAAAAGCAACACACTAGCTAGAATCTTGTAGATATGTTAACAAAGGCAAGTAACTCAAGAAACAAATTTCTTGCTATGTTCGCCTTCAAGCATGATAATAGTGGAAATGAGAAACGAGCCTAGTCTAGGTGCACGAATCAAGTGGGAGCTATAGGTGTAGCAGTGTTGCTACAGGATTAGTCTCCAAGTCAGAGATTGTTTGGTGAGAATCTTAACTAGTCTCCAAGTAAGAGATTGTTGGTATGTGATAACTGATCATGCTATTGGGCTTAAATTTTGGTGCTTTGTCACCCAATTTTCCCCCAAATCAATTAACGAGGAATTGGAAGTGGGGTAGAAAGGGGTTGGCTATTGTTTGGTTATATAAACCGACCTTTGTAAGTTGCCAAAGGCTTCATAAATAAGTGGTTGTGGAATGTGAATATCATCAGATTGTGATTTGCTCTTTGTTGGATAATATAAAGAAATTGGACATTTGTTTCTCTGTGGATGTAGACCTCATTGGGTGAACCATGATAAATTTATTTGTCATTGTGAATTGTTATTTTAGTCTCTTTTATTCTGCATTTTATTGAATATTGTTTATTCCTCCCGTCTACCTAAAACCTAACAACTTTCACTAACCTCATCCACTACAAGCAGGGAAATGGAGATACTGATCTCTCTTCTCACAGATTTCCAACCTGTGTTCATTGGAAACTTGTAGCCAACACATAGGGAGAAAATAGTTTGAATGAAATACAGTTCTTTTCCATAGTTGTGTACTGCATTGTCTGACTATTGGCAAAACGTGACTCAGTATGAGTGATCATCGTTTCACTATGATAGTCATGGTGTAGCGTTTTATTCTGGAGTGCACAAAAAAATAACAAATCTTTCAATCAAGCTAATGTAATAACTATATCACAAACTCCTGAGATTTCTGAATAAGCACCTTAGTGCCACATAGTTTTCCAAATTGTCTAATAGCTACATTAATATTATGCAAAGGCTTCTAAAGGATAAACTAATTACTCTACTCGAAATTAAATTGCTCCCTTTAGACAAAACATATCCAAGATGGTTTGATGAGCACTCATTCTGTCAATATCATTGTGTCCCTCGACATGATATTAAATGATGTATTCTTTTTAGACACTTATCTAAAACCACATCGACTATGGTACCATTTAGATTGGTGATAAGAAACAACATGCAAATAACTCTTCTACAAAACCAAACCAACAATTGTAGGGAAGCTTTGATACCTCTTGTTGTTGGAGTTTACAATGCAATTTTCATTTAAATTATGGTTCAATTGGCTTCCTTGGTCAAAAGAACAATCTTTTGAAGTTAGGCCTCCCACATCATAAATGTGAGAGCATCTATGGTAAATAAGAGGCCTATAACAAGGAGTTACATTGCTGACCATCTTATGATGCATGTTACGACATGACATAAAGTATCTTTGGATGGAGATAATGGAGGCCAACTTATGATGCATGTTATGAGGTCATGAGGTATCTTTGAATGGAGATATTGGAGCGAAATGGAGGACTCAAGTTGGTGAGTGAATGATGACAACTTAGGATAGGTCTAAGGAATATGCTATTTTTAGTTTGTGGACATATCTTGAGATTTGGAGAACACATTTCATGTAGTTTAATCTCATGGCTTCCTAATTACCATGGGTAGTTTTAGCTCATGGTTCAATTTGGTCCTCCATCTTTTAGCTTAAACTTTGCATCTCACTTGTGTGTTTGCAAGGAGTGTGTGTCTTTGTTTCTGTCTTGGAATGTTAGTGTTTTTAGTTCCTCTTCTAGGGCATGCTCTCCAAGTAGTTTTGATATAATCATCAAGCCTTTAGTTTTAAACAATAAGAAGGGGCTTTGCTTATTGTATAAAACTAATAGTGTTTTTAGTTGTGAGCCCAATCAAAAATCCACTCGAGCCCTAATTAGGGTTTCCATAACCACAACTAAAAAATATTAAATGCCTACCCAATTACAAAAGAGCACCACCATGTAGTCCAATAGAAAAATTACATTGCTTTTCAAGGATCAATGAGAAAATAGGTTAGACATAACCATTAGATAAGGTGCACCAATAAATCGGCCAATCAGAATGAAGCATTTATTTATTAACAAATGAGAAAATTCAAAGCCATGTGGGCCTTCATAAAGTCATCTTCTTGGGAATCGTTCCCCTCATCCTCATCCTCTTTTTCACATTCATTGAACTTGGACACTATCTCCTTGAGCTCCTCCAATGGGGACACTTGACACCAATCCAAGCCTATATTCATGATAATCCACATCACTTGTACAAGTGGGACAAGTCTTCTTCCAATCAGCCACATTACAAATAGTCATGAAGTTTGAAAACCTTGAAGCTGCTTCCAAATGTTTAGGCATAAGTGGGCTCATCTCCACGAAGTAGATATCTTTCATCTTTCCTTGTAGTTGTTCAACTCTTAATTTCTGATCATCTTCCACCTCTAAGTGAAATATGGTTCTTACATCATCCAGTATATCATTCTTGATTTCCTAAATAGCATCCTTGGTACCTATACAATTTGATTCAATCTGTTTGAGTACATCACCCTTGTGAGACAATGCACATTGCCAAGTTAGAAAATCAACATTTTTTCCTCTCTTCAACAGTTGATCCTTTGTGTATGTAGTGGTACCTCCATAGGGTTTGTAAGTGAGAACTTGATTCTTGGTCTATGCTTGTGTTTCTGAATCCTGTCATAGGATATCAATTGCCTTGCTACTTCCATTAGTACCAGCTTGTTAGGTGGGAACCTAGGGAGTTTCTTTGGACATACTGTACTCCCTAAAATCCTTATATAAGTAAATTTGGGAAACTGGATATACCATGAACCATGTTTCCTCACTAGATCCTCGGCTTCCTTTGACAATCTCCTTAATGAATTCCCTTGCAGTATCCTCATATTAAGCATGGCAAATACATCTATTGCAATCTTGAAATCATCATTGTTATGGTGATGTAATTGAGGATAACTGTTATAAGCCATGAACTCTCCTTTTACCATCCTTAGACATTTCAATCCCGGGTACTTACCCATCCAAGCCATCATATAAACCAAGTAGGAGATCATGTAGAATGTCTTCGTGTTTCCTATAGTCCTCAATTGTTCATCAATATTATCACTGTTCATGGCTGCCCAATCTAACATCCCTTCTCCACTAAGTATCATCTCTACGAAGTGACACATCCATAACTCGAAAGGTGCTGCATGTTGGCTGCCCATTACCCAATTTGACATCAAGATGAGGTCCCCAACATTTTCTCTAAAATCTGTCTTCATTAGCTTGGGTAACTGAGAACAGTTCCTGATAGCAAGACCATCATTGGCAGAATGGAGGAAATTGAAGAAAAAATGGAGGAGACCCTTAAGGGTCAGCTTTGTGAGGCTTTTGCTGGGGTCTGATCTGGTTGTTCCTCTGGGTGATTTCTGTTTTGCTGGTGTTTTCTGTCTTTTTCGCTGTTAGGATGGTTGCCTCTTTGTAGGCCTGTTTTTTGGCTGGTTCCCGTTTTTTGCTGGTGGTCGTTAATGCTTATTCCTCTGTTGTAATGCTTTGTAAAGGGTTTCTGGTCCCTTCAAAACCTGCTTTTGCTTATTAATCAAAACTGAGAACAGTTCCTCTTAGGTCCAGCTAGCCACTCCTTGTTGACAAGACCGATATAGTGACTGGATTTGCTCTCATATTCCTTCATGGCTTCCATCTTTGTCTTGCGAATATTAACCTTATGCTCAGGGATGTTGAAGACATTTCTTATAGCATCTGCCGTGAGCAAAACAACACTCCCTTTAGGTGTAAGAACTTGTCTTGCCATGAGATTGTAATTTTTTGCCATCTCCAATACTGGCTTTGTCCATTGAAGTGTAGGTGGGAAGACTGCTGCATGTACTATATGCCATTTTTGATCATCTTCTTTATCTCCTCGGATTGGTTGACTCCAAGCATTCAATCTCTCAATAGGTTCATGTCAAATGGCCCAAGATTTGTATCACCAACTGTTTCCCATGTAGAAGTAAAACCTGTCTCTGGTGTCATATCTTGCGTGTCAAGCTTCATTTGTGCTGGCCTTCGTGCTTTTGTACTTTCACTGTTTTTAACTCCTTTAGCTTTTTCTGTTGGATCTTTTCCTCCCTTGGCCTTCCCTATTGGATCTTTTCCTTCCTTGGCCTTGGCTTTGGTCTTAGTGTTTTCACCATCTTTATCCATGGTATCCAACCTGCCATACAAGACTTTAATTAGATTTTGGCTTAATTTTATCAGACTTACAACATAGTAAATCAAATCCTAAAATTGCTTATTGCTGGTATGTCAGAATCAGTCATCAAAAAACCTTAATCGGACTTGTAAATCAGCGAATCTAGGTTTGTAATGGTATGTAAAGGTCTGCAAATTTAACCGTATCAACATCAAAGTGTCATGACTCATAGCACTCCTAACTTGTTTTCACCTTGCTGTTTGTAGGGAAAGTATGAGTGTAATCTGCAGATTAGTGACTGATATAGGGCTAAAAAGTTCTGAAAATGAGTTTAGATCCCTACCTTTAAGTTGCTACAGTGTTGTTTAAAGATGGAAATTGAAGCCCTTGGTGGATCCAATTTGATTTCAGGTCTCGGGATTGTTTGAAATGACAGAAATCAGAATGTCAATTGCTGGTAAACTGCAATCAGTTCCTTTTGGCTTGAAATTTGTTTGATCTCTGAAGAGGACTGATTATTTATCATCTTTTATCCTTTTCCCTGCAACAAAAATGATCAAAAAACTTTCCAATCTGCCCTCTTGTTGGATCAAATTGATCCTGGTATACCTGCAAACAGAGTTTTTGAAATGGTTTTCTTCTTTAAGTGTTTGAAATAGCCAAACTTATATAGTTTCACTCTTGGATCAAATTTTCTCTCAAAGCTACGAAAATTGAATTTCCGCCAACAAACATTAATGGCCTCATTGGTGATGGATCCCTCTTTGCATTGAATCTATGGTTTCTTTCATTAAATTTGATGCCCTTGTAATTTCAAACTTTCAAAATCAGGCCCTCTCATTGGATCAAATTTAGTCTTATGCATATGTGAGGAGTTGTCATTAAACTCAAGGCAATTGAATCAGGCCTGAGGCTTTGCCTTTAAATTCACGAGGCCTTGCATTGATTTCAGACCCCATACGTTTTTGATTTGAGGCCTTGTAATAAATCTCAACCTACACACTATCAATTGGGGCATTATACATTTCAGATTTGGGTCTGCTTAGGTCCACTTCATTTGATTTTAGGCCTGGTTTCTAAGCCCAAGCCTGCACGTTTGCATTATAGGGCCTATGCATTGGAATTAATAGCCACATGTTTCAGTGAGACCCCCCACGTTTTAGGCCTAAGCCCTAAGGCCTCTTTCATTTAAAATCCAAACACACACGTTACCCATTGAGGGTCTATAGGTCTGATCCTCATGTCTTGCGCTCAGACTTAGGCCTGCTTCATTGCACATAGACCCAGATCTGGGGCTGCACCCATCGATTTTAACTTTTAAGGTCTGGGTCATAGGTTTAAGGCCACATGTTACCTTATTTGGGGCTCATGAGTAGAGGTTAGAGCCCACATGCTATGTTTTATGAGGCCACACGTTAGACATTATAGGCCTGGCCTTATTGACTTTATCCACGATCTAAGGCCTTATTGTTGGAATAAACCTGCACGTTTCATGTTGTAAGACCCATGCATTGAGCTTTGAGTTACACGTTGGGTTATAGAGTCTGCCCTATTGCATATACGCCCAAGTTTGGGACTGCTGTGTTGGATTTTGGACCCACACCTTACCCATTGGAAGTCAGATTTTAAGTCTGCATTATGGGATTTGAGCCCATACATTTGGATTAGGAGCTGGTTTAAGGCCAACATACTGAGATTTCCACACGTTTCAAGTTAGGCTTGATTTAGGCCTTACCCACATTGAATTTAAGCTCAGATTTAGGACTTAGAGCCACACGTTTCATGGTGGGGGCCTAGATGTTTGCAATTAGCCCATACGTTAGCTATAAGGAGCCGCAAGTTCGATGTTGAGTCCATACTCATGCAAAATGGGGGCCATTATTGAGGTTGTTCAAACTTTAGGAAGGAGCCTTGTGATTGGTTGCAAATCTTGTAAATCCTTCATGCCTTTTCCTCACCTTGTTTCTCATCTCATTAAATCGAAGTCTCCTACTTAGATCAAACTCCTTGGTCCCACTATCCAATAAATGTAATTCATCTCCTTGCCACTTAAGAAGGTAAGGTAGGTTCCACTTCTTTATTTGTCAACTTGCCACTTAAGAAGGTGGATTCCACTTCTTTATTTGGAAAACTTAAAGAAGTAAATAACATTTTGACCTTTGTTTTCCCTTTATGGCAATTTAACTTAGACAATTTCACAAGGCTAAATTATACATTGGCTTTGACATTTGAAGGTTGCCACTTAAGGAAGTGGATTCCACTGCTTTATTTGGCAGGCAGAACAACCCTCCTATCTAACGAAGTGATTTAAACTAAATCCTTGCTCTCTTTTCAATGCCATCGAGTAGTTTGACTCAACATTTGACTCCTAACCTCTAGCTCTCATACTTAGCTAATTTTTGCCATCTTTCAATTTTTTTTAACCCTTGATTTTGAGTGACTTGCAAAATTTTGAACTGTTGCGAATTTTACCCTACTACCTAAACCTATCAGCAAACAAGAGGGGGTCACCATTTGCAATGGGGTGATGGTCTGACAACCTCACAACAGGACCTTGAGGCTTTAGAGCCCCCATGTTGATCCCCTCTGCTTTCCAACCCACTTAGGCAGTAGGGATGCAAAACACCATTTAGATGCCATTACTTCACACATCAGAGTTGATAGATCAGTCTAGCTATTCTTCTCTTAGTGCATCAGGACTATTTCGATTATCGAGTTTCGTTCTCTCCCTTAGTAGCATGGCTTCACTCATTCCTACCAAAGTGACCTAGTGCATTTTGGTTGACACAAATTTACTACTTGTTAACTAGACCATAGGGGTGGACCCATAGTACAAGTTTGCTTTGTGGCCTCCAGGGGTCTCCTAGACTAGTCCTTTTGATCTTGGATACTCCAAAGTAAGTATTATTAGATCTTCCATGGTGATTGATAATGGGTCAGATGACTCCTCCACTGTAGACATAGATAGTGATATTTGATGAGATTTCCTTTAGGGTTTTTCTTTTCCCTTCATTGCTATTTGTTAGTGGTACAGTGCTTTATTTTGTCTAATGTACTTCAATTATTTTACTTCTAGGGATCCTTCTTTCTAGAACTTTCTATTAAATGGTGTATTCCCTATTACAATTGGCCTTCTTTTGGTCATTTATGGACATTGATATTGTTTCTTCCTTTCTTTCTTATCATGTTATCATTTCCCTTAGAAAAAGATGTAGGATTTCGAAACTTCAAATGATATGAAGAAGCATTGATAGCTGATAATCCATATTGGAATATGTTTCTTGCTAATAGCTTAAAATTCAACCATTTAACATGTGCAGAAAGATCCATGAAAGATGTAAAGTTGTTGAGGTAAAAACAATTGGCAACCAACTTAAGCAGTCCTTTGATAAAGATATTTCACAATTCCAAATCATGCAAGGGATGGTGTAATCTAGATCATAAGGATTGGAATCTTATGACATAATTATTGATGTGTTAATCTGATCCTTGGGCACCCTCATGTAGATGAGAAGTAATAACTGGAAGGCCCATGTTAAATTTCAATTGTTTTGAAAATGCTTTGGTCAAATCAAAAAATGAATGTATAGATGCATAAGGCAATGAGATAGACCATTCTGCACATAAATTTAATTCATGACATTAGATTTCCACAATCCAGAATGTTGACTGTTGCTGTTTCTGGATTCCATTGTATGAGAGCTTTTAACATCAAAACTCTCACACAATTGAATGCACAAACAGCAACAGTCAATATACACAAAGTCTAAACATGTTGCAGTGAAGAAATGCATATTTGCACTAGTCTCACTTTTACCATCATATGTGGAGAATTAAGGTGCCATCGAGGTTTTTTGTATAACAGAAAAATGGAGATTATTTCTCTGTATTGAAAGTTTTTTTTGTGGATATAGTAGTGTTGAAGCTTAAAGCAGAAAAACTTAATATGTTGACATTTCTTTGCACTAACTTGTGTTCTCTGTGGCACTTTACTTGTGTCAACAGAGCTACTCTCTCTCAAGTGCAAAATGATGAATGGGACTGCTTGTGTGCTGTGGTTTGGGACCCTGTTCATGCTGATTGTGCTGTACCCAGGTACTGTTAGCACCATTTATGTATTAAGTTTCTATTCAATCAGGGTTTTGAAGCTTATTTCTATTGTTTAAAGGAATGGCTCCTCACATGTCTTTTTATGGTTTCTATATTATCCTGAGAAATCCTTTTTTTTTAATATTAAAGATAGTTCAAAAAATTACATCACCTATAAGCTTTATCAGCATATATCTATCATATATAACTGCATACAACAGTAGACCATCTATCAGAGCTATTACATCTCATCCATCAGTATATAGTAGCGTTTGCGGAAAATCAAAATAATAACAACATGAGTTCAATATCAAAATAGGAGAGCTTGGGTCATCATGCTTCCCATGACCCAATAATATTATTGCTGCACTCAGCTTTGTCATTGTCAAACCTCCTCAAAGGGGAATCTATGTCAGGTTCGGCATTAACAGCAGCATCCCATCTGGGGGCATCCAGTGTTTTAGTCACTTTGTTTGTTGCCTCAATATCCTCCTTTGTGATTCCTTTATCTTCCATGAATTGGTTCAGAGTTTCTATCTCTTTCTGGTCCAGCATGTCTTTGTAGGTGTTGAAATAGTGCACAGATCTGATGTCTGATTTATAGATGACTAGGCATCTTCTTGAGCCAATATCATAAACCTACTCTTTGGGATCTCAAGAACCGCTGATACCTGCATCATGATCATAAAAGGAGTGAGTTTAAAAGCTCAACTCAGTAAGGCTCCTCCTCTGTCCTGAAAAAACTCTTCAGCAGACAAGACAGACCAAAATTTGTTCATTTTTTCATCAACATTTCACTTTAAAAAAAATGTGTTCCACAGGCTCAGGTTCATTGCATAGCAGGCATGACAAGGGGGTGACACCCACAGAAGACAAGATAGCACCAGCAGCAATCTTTTTAAGTGAAATGAGCCACTGAAAACAAGTTTTTTTTAGGTACAACAGGTTGGTGCCATAGCATATCGAGAACCAAATGCCATTTGGAGCTTGGCCAGTTGATACCCCATCACTGATTCATCCTCACAAGGATTTTGGAGTCCTCTCTCATCATTTCATATATCTGCTTAACACCGGTATCAAAAAACAAGGAACCATCTTGCCCGGAAAAACCCCCCAGTAGCTTTTTGTATCAGGGTATATGTTTTCTTGTGCGAGGGAGGAATCCCAAATTTGTTACATAGATCCTCCGAGGACCCAAGACGATTGTCAATCAATATGTCCCCAATAGAGGTGATGCCGAAGGAGAACCAACACTTGGCAGAGCAACTTTGGGTCAGAGCAAGGTGCTTGTTATTAAGCTGCATACCCTACCACAGAGATCTATCCACCACTGAATATGAAGGTGGGGAGGGGGGGCTGACTGCTCCTCTAGAACACAATAGGGCCCTAACTTGGGTCCAGGATTTCCACAGAAGTAAAAATGGTAGAGCCAAATACTTTAATTTCAAAGTCTCCCATAAGCATATCACATAGGCTCAAATATCTCCATCCATTGCCTTTCTTTGTTTTGGACCGCTTAATATTGTTTCTAATCAGAACTTTCCAAGGCTCATTGCCCTGTATTGCTTTGAAGATCCACTTAGAGGCCAGGGCAGTCCCATGGGATTTTATTTTTCGGAGTCCAAGTCCTCCAAATTTCCGGGGCATGCAGCACCACTCCCATGCAACACAATGCCTCTCCTGGCTCCTTTTCCATCTCTGACCAAAGAAAGTCCCTCATAATTCTGTCCAATTTATTGACTTGGTAGTTAGCGAATAACCAAGTAGAAGAATAGTAAATAGAGTGGGAAGCCAGAACCTTTTGAACCACTTGAATACTACCAGCTAGTGAGAGAAGGTGTGTCTGCATTGTGAGAAATCCTTGAAAACTGAAATGTACTTTAATGGCTTTCTGTAAGCTTTTTATGTTATGCGCTTGTTGGCAAGATAAAATGCACCCTTTGGAGAGTGGTGTGATGGCTCTCCTTCCATTTGAGAAAACTGAAACACTCCTAGGCTGTTGGTGGTCTAAAATGTGGAGTGAATCTCCAGACAGGGCTGGTTCCACTAATGTAACATCTAAAAGTAACTTTAATGCTGCAACAAGTCAACAGGACAGAAACTAAGCATAAAACTCAACTTAAGGCTTGAAAACGAGATGGTACTCCAGAATTTTTAATGACTTATACTTGCTTAAGCATACACAGTAGGATTAAAGAGACCAACACACCATACACAACTGACAGTTTGACATATTTTCTATGTAAGTATTTCATAGAGAGGTGTGAAGTTTATGACAGCATTCAGAAGAAGTGACAAGTGGCTTCTAGAAGCCAAATTCATAAAATCTCACAACTGAATCTTGCATGAATTTGATAAAACACAAACTATGACCTGCAAATGAGTTTACTACTGCATAAAGGTAAAGAAATGAGACTGCAAATCAAGGATAATCAGTTTCATCACAATATAGGATCAATCATTTCATCATGTTACACAAAACACAGCTATGAGAAGGTAAAAAACATGGTTTCTTTATTAATAGAATATGTTACATACAGTAAATACAAGTCTGTCTTACAAATGTGTTCTCTTGATTATACTTAGCATAGATGTACTACTGGCAGAGTACTCTCCGAGTTGCAAAAACTGGCCGAGTTTTCTGGCCTGGCGAGTTTTTACGACTTTTACTGGCATTAAATTAATCGCCGAATTTTTTTGGCAAAAACTTGTCGAGTACTTAAAGACAAAAAATGGCCCAAATTAATTTCATTTCTCATTTCTTCACATGCATTTTGTTGAGAGGGGGAAAATAGTCTTCCAAACACTTGCAAACTGATTTCTATCAATTTGAAGCGGATTTGAGGCGGATTTGAAGCAGATTTGAGGTGGTTTTTAAAGAGGATGACATCAATGATTTGGAGAGGCAGGCTATGGAGGAGGGGGGTGGATTTGGTTTCACACTGGATGACACTGAGTTGAATGAGTAGTCATTGCTAGTGCCAGGAGAAGCTAGAGGCAGAGCTACATCCAAGATGGAGGGCGAGCCACAGATTGAGTCAGACATACCAAGCGAGGAGGCACAGTCATGCCCGGTGCAGACTTCTAGGACTAGACCCTCTAGTGCTACCTCTCCTTTAGTTTTTACTAGAGTTGGGAAGAGGAAGATGTAATTGTAATGATGTATTTACTTTTAGTTTTACATAAATTATTTACTATTTTGCTTCCAGCCATCAACATTCCTCACGAGAATACGATTTTGTACCCACTTTGTGTTTAATTATATCTAGACTAAGCTTGTTTCTTTTGTGTTCTCATTTATTGACTCATTGGATGCATCTTCTTATTGAATTTTGCAAAAAAAAATGCATTTTTAATTAAATTTAAGCAATTTTTTAAGTTCCCCAGGTTTTGCCGAAAACTGGCCGAGTTTTTCCTGAAATTTTTTTTAGGCCTTGGCAAGTTTTTGGCTTTGGCGAGTTTTCCAACTATGATACTTAGAATATCTTTCATACAGATAATGGCATATTGATATAACAGATCTATCACCTTACTATTCTTCTATCCTCTCTAATTGCCTTCAACGTTTAATCCAAGACCTCTTTATTCAGAGCTTAGGGTTTAGTATATTATCTTAGTGTCTACGTCCATTTGATAGTCTTAATAAACATTCTATAGGTCTATCACTGTTATGGCCATTGTTGACTGTCAGTAACTCTTCTAACATTGCTATGCATTCTCCATGAACTTTCATGCCATTGACACTTGACATAGATAACCTTATCTTTCATAACCTTGCTTTTTTATGACTGTCCTGTTCTCATAACTGTCCCTACACTGTTATGGACTCTTGATACCACAAAAGATTGTTATACCGTCCTCTTCCACTTTCATGCATTGGTTCACACTATCATATGTGATATTAATAGACCCTGCTGCCTATTGAAAGTGCTATTTTTACTGTTCATTCACTATGTTTTGGTAAAATAATTGAATGAATTAAATGAATGATCAAACGATCATTCATTGAAGTACAAAGACAATGTTTCTATAAAGAAACAATCGTAAATTAGAAACTATGTAATAGTTACCTAAGTTACAATATTAACCATTAAATAATAAATAATAAAGATATTATGAAAGATATTATTCTAATACCCTCCCTTAATCGTCAATCTATCAACTACACCAAGTTGCCCCCCTAAATTTTACAAACTTGTCTGGGTGCTTAGAGACTTGGTGAGAATATCTGTTGTTTGTTCCGCAGTCGGAACATACAACAATTCAATTGATCCGTCTTCAACCAGCTGCCAAATGAAATGACAATGAAGATCAACATGCTTGGTTCTCTCGTGGAAGACCGGATTCTTGGCTAGTTTGAGCACCCCTTGATTGTCACAGTAAAGGGGAGTAGGATCTGCTTGAGACATGTGCATGTCTGAAAGCATCTTTTGAAGCCAAACTGCCTCACAAGCTGCCTTCATTGTTCCTCGATACTTAGCTTCTGTCGAGAAAAGAGCCACTGCTTGCTACTTCTTGCTAGTCCATGTGACTGCACTAGATCCCAAACTGAAAACATACCCAAATGTTGATTTTCTGTCATCATGGAACTTGCCCAATTTGAGACTATAAACCAATAAGTCTAGGATCGTGACTTCTACTGTATAGAGGACCAGAATCAGAAGTGCCCTTCACATATTGCAACACACGCTTCCTTGCTACCTAATGATCACCCTTGGGGGCTGTCATGAAGCGTGAAATGTAGGTCACTGCAAAACTAAGATTAGGCCTAATCGAAGTAAGGTAGATGAGTCTGCCCACCAATTTGCTTGAATGATGATTCATTCACCATAGGTGAATCTGATTTGGCTGTCAGCTTCAGCGCTTTTTCCATAGGTGTGGATGCAAGTTTGCAGTCTTGCATCTGAAACTTGTCCAACAAACTACGGGCATACTTAGACTGAGATAAGAAGAATACTACCTTCAATTTGTCAAACTTCAACACCTAAATAATAGTGCAAAAGTCCCAAGTTTGTCATGTCAAAGGATTGACACAAACTTTGTTTGATCTTATCAATCAAAAGTGTCGAACTACCAGTGATAATCACGACATCAACATAGACAACAAGAAGTTGAATATCACCATCAGTGTTTTTGACATACAAATTAGAATCAAATGGATTCCTGAAAGCCATTATTTGTAAGATATTTGTCAATTTTGATGTACCAAGCTCGAGGAGTCTATTTGAGGCCATAAAATGCCTTCACCAGTCTACACACCTGATGTTCTTTTCTAGCAACCTTGAATCCAGGAGGCTGCGCCCTGTAGACTTCTTCCTGCAACTCACTATTGAGGAAGGCACTCGTAACATCCATTTGATGGACTTTCCAACCAAACTAAGCTACTAAGACAAGGACGAGCTGTATGTTACTCATTTTGGCTATAGGAGCAAAGGTCTCCTCATAGTCAATGCCTTCTTTGTGTGAGAACTCCCTAGCAAGGAGACAAGATTTGTACTTGTCAAGGGTTTTGTCAGCTTTTTACTTGACTTTATACACCCATTTGTAGCTAATAGGTTTCTTCCCTGGAGGAAGATCAGAAAGAACCCAAGTGTTATTCTTCAGAAGACTATGGTGTTCAAATTCCATAGCCTTTTCCCACTTAGGAATCCCTTTAGCCTCACTATATGTTTGAGTCTCAAAAACACCGTGATTGTTGGCCATGAGAGCAAAATTGGTTGTATTTTGCTACTTGCTCTTGTTTTTGGAAGATCTACCCTCGATGAGCTTATTAGGACGAAGATCATTGATGGTTTTAGCCCACCATTTAGGCTGAAGAGTAGAAGAGCTAACGTCCGATGCAAGAGGAATAATTGGAACGGGGTTTGGAATAGGATCAACAGGAGGAGCATCATTCCGAGGAAATTAAGACAATGCATCATCAAACTCAGATTCAGCATCATCTCTCCCATTAGGTGAAGGTAAGACGATTAATGTTTATTATCAGTTAGCTGGCAAGCCTTATGGTTGTCACTATATTGTGGTTGCCAACAACCATAGTAGTGTGAGTTGCATGATCAACAATTGAACACTTGTGTGAATTGAATACCACATCAAGCTGAGGAGAATGCCGCATAATTTGTCTCACTAAGAGAAGATTTAGCTCCATACTAGGAACGTAGTATACATTGAGGAATATGAGATTCCTCCCACCAGACTGTATTTGTACGTTGCCTTTGCCGACAATAGTATACTCTTCTCCAAAAATGATTGAATCGGTGAAAGGTGAGAAGTCTATAAACCAATCATGCTTATGAGTGAAGTGTCGAGAAGTATCAGAGTCTATGTACCAAGCAAAAGACTTCACATGCAGGGCGTTTTGCCATAAAAGCATAGAATGTAGATTCTTTCTACTCTGAGTGCTCCGCGATGTTGGCCAGAGGCTGAGACCCTCCCTAGTTCTCCTGTTCAGAAGCAATCCGATTTCGAAAGTTCTTTATCAAGTGATCAAATTTGTGGCAGTAGTTACACTGAACTTTCTTTTGCTTCAAGTTGTGTTGAGGCTAATTGGGGCCTTTTTGTTGAGTTGATTGAGATTTTCCTTTATCCTTGTGAAAGGATTTGGCTACGAACGATTATTCTGAGGAAGATGAAGTTGCACTGCTACCAAGCTGTTGTTTCTAACGGTCCTGCTATAGAAGTTTGGTGCACAAGTTTGAAAACTTTAAGTCAACATTAGTTGCATTAATGTTGAGCGTTTTGATGTTCTCATAGGATTGAGGTAGACTCTTCAGGGTTATTGCTACCATATCCTCTTCCTCCATTTTCTGACCAATGGCCTCTAGCTGATCTTGAATGTCCTTAATCTTTGTCAGATGCTCCTGTAAGGACATATGCTCATCCATCATAATAGAAAATAGCTAATTCTTCAGGAAGAACGCATGACTCTTATTTGATGTCTCATAGAGATCCTTCAATATAGTCTAGATTTTTGCAATTGTCTTGTCGGGTGGTACTTGTGGCAGCTAATGATCAGTAACTGAAAGCTTGATAAGCATGACTGCTTCTCGGTTGCACTCTTCAAACTTATCCTGATCTTGTCTAGGTTCGATAGGATGAGACTCTTTACCCAAAACGAGCTCATCAAGATGATGATACTCGAAGATAGTCATCATCCACTGCTTCCACGTGTTGTAATTTTTGCCGTTGAATCACTCATTGCCTTCCAACATTATGTTGGTCAAAGATGCCATCTGCACGTTTTCCAAGTCATAGATGGATGTATGAATCACTCATACCCATGAAGATGTTTGAATGTGCTTGGAATCAAGGAGTTGACCTTAAAATGTAGAATAGGAATCAATGATACCTTCACAAATGTATGGATCTATGAATGCCACTCCTATATCTTCAATGTACATATGCTTGATAATCACTTGCAATGAAGGAGAGATGAATGCAGATGGAAGGAAGGATCTTCTTTCTTGATTGAGAATTCCTCTACTTGGACATCATGGGAGAGAAACTTGTTTCAATGGAGAAGATTTCCTTGGAATTGACTTTAATGAACTGGAGAAACTAGATCTTGGATGCTTGCCTTAAAATCTTGAATCCAATTGCTCAATTACTCTTGATTTCTTGAAATAGTAATTTGTAACAAAATGAGGAGAGATAGGGGGTTTATATAGTTCTTCCATCATTTTGGAATTAAAAAATAAGCTAGGTCAATGAGAGATTTGATTTTCCAATACCACCATGACATAGATCTCCAGGAAAAATTTGGGTAAAAAAGTGCGGGAACAAAAAAATTGAAACATTCTATTTTTGGATACAAAAAGTTTCAAACATACTACACCTAAGAGAATTAAGCCAAATTTGAATTGGGTATCAAGATGGTGGA
The DNA here is from genome assembly GCA_027943335.1 of Chamaecyparis obtusa. Taxonomy (NCBI): domain Eukaryota; kingdom Viridiplantae; phylum Streptophyta; class Pinopsida; order Cupressales; family Cupressaceae; genus Chamaecyparis; species Chamaecyparis obtusa. Next base: position 2,503,903 of record BSBK01002287.1, on the reverse strand, counting down.
AAAGATGCAGGAAAAGAAGAATCTGGTTGCTAGGATCTGTTGGCATTAAGCATGATTGTCATTAGTGAGAACACTTATTCTGAACAGTGCATACCGAGCAGAACAGTACATACCGAGCAGAGCAGAGCTTACCGAGCAGAACAGAGCTTACCGAGCAGAACAGAGCTTACCGAGCCAAGCAGAGCTTACCGAGCAGAACAATGCATACTGAGCTCGCAAAGTTTCACAGTGTTTACCGAGTGCTGCACGGTTAAACAGGAAATTTAGTTTCTACCGAGTAACACTTTATCTACCGAGTCTCCAGTATTTACTGAGTTCGAAACTACGACCGAGTGGTTAGTATGGACCGAGTTTCCACTTCTACCGAGTGCATGCCGATGCCGAGTAACGCAGTGGACGCCGAGTATCAGAAAGTCACCGAGTTAGTTTGCAGTAACCGTGTAACTATATTTGGGCCGACTCAGTAATATTTGTGTTTACTTGTTTAAGAGCCGACTTTGTAATTGTTTTGGAATTGACTTAGATTGATATATAAACAATGTTTTATGTCATATCCAAGTATGATAAAATAGAGAAGTATGAAAAAGAGAGAAAGGCAGAGATAAGCGAATTACAAAGGGCTACAACAGTATAAGAAGCAGAAAAGATCTATCCATCATAGAAGGTGATCAGTACATCAGAGAATCTCAATCAGCAAGTACAGTTGCAAGTAAGAGATCTACTGTTTCATCCTAATAGGTGAATCAACCTGAAATCCTTTAACTGGGTAGACTTAACAGTCTTTGTAAAAATCTCTTAACCGAGTGCATACTTCATTGTATGTTTGTAAAACCTCTAACAAGGTGGACTTAGCAGTCCTTATTGCTCCTAACAAGGCAGATCATCAGAAGTGATCATTGTAAGCCTTAACCGGCAAACTTTATACTGCAGTATTGACGTTTTGTGGGTATCATCCCCACCCTAGTTTTACTTTCTACTTGGAAGGTTTCTGGGTCACCAAATCTCTGTGTTCTAAGTGTTATGAATGTTTTATTCTTTTTGTTACTCATGCATGTAGTCAGATTATCAATCTAATATTATTAAGATCTGAATCTGTTAAAAGTTTTGAAGTTACTGATTCACCCCTCCCCTCTCAGTAACCTAGATAGTCTTGAATATTTCCAACAATTGGTATCAGAGCACAGTGGATCTCAGAATAAAGTTTGACAGCTTGAGAAAAGATTCAGGACAATGGAGATATTCAGACTGAACAAAGTAATTGAGAATGAAAAGCTAGATCTGGAAATGGCCATAACTCAACTCAAAGAAGTAAGAGAGCATCTTTCCCTTTCCCTAAAAAGAAGGAAGGAACTTGCAAATCAGATCAATGACCACCAGTATGTTGAAGAAAAGATTGAAGACTTTTTCCCTTCAAGCAGCTCAGATGAAGCAAACAATGCAATCAAAGAACTTCTAGAAAAGAGTGGATCTTTGCAAGAAGAAGTGAGAAAATTGAAAAGAGAACAGGAAATTCAGTCAACAAGATTCTATGAAGTCTTGGAACAAAGAAACAAGATGAAAGATGAAATAGATGGAAATAACAATGAAATCCAAAATAAAACTCTTCAGCTAGAAAATCTTATTGATCAAATCTCCAATGCAAATGAAGAAATCTTAACTCTAAGATCAGAAAATGAAAATATGAGAGAAGAGCTGAGATCTGAAAAGCAAATCAATTTAAGAGTGATGAGTGAGCTAGATGCTGAAAGGCAAATCAATGAGAGAATGTTGAAATCTCAAGAAGATATGAATCAGGTGTATGAACGAAACCTTCATAGGCAAAAAGGAAAAGTAGGACTTGGATACAAAGAGGAAGGTGAATCCTCCAAACAAGGTACTCAAAAGAATCAGAAACCTACCTGTAATCACTGTGGCAAAATTGGTCATACTTCAAACAAATGTTGGAGCAATGGAAAAGCAAAATTCAATGGAAAATGCTACAATTGCAATCAGCTTGGTCATAAAGCAAATGAATGCAAGGAGAAACCAAGATTTAAAGGCATATGTCACAAATGTAGCAAACAAGGTCATAAGGCATCAGAATGCAGAACTAAAACACCCAATCCAGCGGAACAAATTATTAAAGCAATGTTTGGTTGGGATTACAACACTTGGTGTAGATGTCATTACTGTGGAGAATATGGACACATTGGCATGAATTGTGTAAGGCACCACTTGAGAAAAATGGATTCTACCATAAGATGTTATAATTGCACAAAGCTTGGTCACATAGCTAAAAACTGCATGAATTTAGGCAAAATTGAAGATGAAAAGAAAGCAAAAGCAAATAACATTAGGAAGCAGATGAGACAGAAGTGGATTCCTAAACCTACCGAGCAAACCAATCCTGAAGTCACTAATGAAGGGAGTGGCTCTATGAGCTCTAACTAGTCTCCAAGAAAGCATTGGAACTGTATCTTCATAGACATATTCCAAAACAATTCCTGAACTGAAAGGAAGACAAATCCAAATCAGTATGCAAGATACAACAGGATCACAAGAAGGTCGGTATCAGTTATCACCGAGCAAGGTCGGGAGTAACCTAACTTCATTTGGTTACTGAGTAAGGTCGGAGAAGTATGAATTCGTATGATCACCGAGTTGCGGAGTCTTCACCGAGCAATTAATTCATAGTGGATGACAGCTTGTCTAATTCAATACCCTAATTCGTACTGAGCATTAATGACAAAGTTTTAACAAAAGCAGTGAAATCAAGCTCACTATTCACCGCGAACAAAAGTCTCCTAGTGCAATCAAGCGTTTCAAAGCATATTTCAGCAAGATATTCTCTTTCCTTGAAGAATTTACTGTGTTCACCGAGCTACCATGACATCATCCAGCGCTAAAATGAAGAAAGATTCGGAAATGTTGGTTCACGGAGAATGGAAAGCATCAGATTTCAAACTCGTGCCTGCAGTTGCCGGAACCCTAGACCCGAGTGGAGCTCAATCTCGGATTCCTCCTAAGGTACTCCTTATTAACGATATTCGCAGTCATTTTAAGTGTACAATTCAAGAGCTTGGAACCCTAGAGATAGATACTATTCGTGAGGAACTATGTGTCGATGGTGTTCTCAAACCGGAGCATCAACATTTGGAAGATAAGGGTTTAGTTCACATCACACACTTGCCTCGGAGCTTTCAGATAAAATGGGTCAGATATATCCTCAGTCGAGTACATGAAGGTAAAATATGGCTTGAGCAACCAATAGAGATTATGAAGAAGATGATTCACCGAATCACTGGTCTTCCCATGCTCGACAAGGCAAAATCTACAAAAACCCTAGGTCGGACGGAATTGGACTAGCCGAGTGGGACGGTAGAGGTATGAAGATAAGCAGAATTACAAATGCAGAATTGAAGTTTGGTATACATATCGTAGCTCACAAGATATACAGTTCAAGTCGGCAGAACAGTGTTCCGTGTGAAGCAGTTGACCTAGCATATAAAATTGTAAAGAACAATCTGTCATTTGACCTAGCAGATCTTTTGTTGAAACAGTTCAACAAGAACATGGAGAGCATCCAAACCTCAAAGAACAATCCATGTAAGTTTGGCTCACTGTTGGTTTGTTTATTTTTCTATGCTCAAAAGTTTTTCCCATCAAAAGGCACGGTAGTATGGAGAAAAGATGTGCTGGTTCTTTATCAGATGAATGAATACATTTCAGAAATGGGTGACAATTTTGAAAGCATAATGGATAACTATTTTGAAGCATTTAAAGAGAAAATGAACAATAGATTCCGGATTCCAGAGAAATTGGTGGAAGATTACAAAGATGATATTTGTTTCATGGTGGACTGTGATAATCTGTATATACAGGCAGCAAAACCAAGGATTGTACATGTGAAACCTCTTCCCTATGAGGTAAATATTGATGAAACCGAGAATATTATTAAAGCCGTAATTAATCAACCTGTTAATCCAAAGGCACCATATTTTGGGACATATGAAGAAGCTAAGAAGAGAATTGAGCTTAGTATAAAGCTTCCACAGGCGGTTAACAAAGGAAGAAAGAGGGTGGCCAAAATACAAGCTAGCACACCTCTAATGTCAACCGAGGAAAAAGGAGAGGACTTTGAAGAAGAAGAAGAGAAAAAGGATGAGGAGGAAGAAGAACAACTACCAGCAAAGGAGAAAGGAAAAGTATTTATCACCAAGGCACCCAAGCAACCCTCTGCAGTATTTACAAGAAGGAGTGCAAGAGGCAAGGCAGGCAAAGACAGTGAAGAAATAGTATTCAAAAGGCCTCCTCCTTCATTAAAAGAAAAGATCAAGGATATGAAAGAAGGATCTGGAATTGCAAACTTCAAATCTTTAAAATATGAAATTAGATCTGAGGAAGAGTAGCAGGAAATTGAAGATGCTGTTATCGAGAAAATAGGAAGATGGAAATACTCACCTGAAGAGATAGCTTCTCAAATCCCAGGAACTCTGCTGAACAAAATTAAGTTGAGATGGTCCAATGCAAGACAAACTGTCAAGGACATCTATGCTCAAACCTTGAGGCAATTAATGCCAAGTTTGAAAAATGCTGAAATTAATAAGGCATTGATAGATAATGAAATTAAGATGACACTCAAATTCAACAGTTGGTTGATTTTGATCAAAGATATTGAGTCGGTTGTGAAGAGTGCCACTGCCACATGGAAAAACATCTATAATCTTCACAAACCAAGTGTCGAAACTGTGATAATCAAGGATATTGATGATGACAATGATGAACATGAAGAAGATACCGAGGTAGACAAGCAAAGTGATGAGGAAGATAATATTGTTCGGATAGCTGCAGAAGTCATTGCCTCACTTCCTCACTCTCCAGCAAAAGTTGCTACACCTAGCACAGAGATAACTTCAAGTATGATTATGACAACTTCCACAGATACATCAAATGTCAAATCATCATTAGCACAATTCAATGAATCATCGACAGAAATGACTACCACCTCTTTTACTGAGTTGCAGTCTCCTGTATTTACTTCCATATCAAGTTTTCCAGCAGTAAGTACCTCAGTTCTGGATACTTCAGTAAGTATTTCAGTTTTTGATTCTACAATTGTGAATACTTCAGTTTTGAGCCCTTCAAGTATTCCAGTCGGTAGTTTATCATTTTTCACAGCTAGTCCTACAATGTCTACAATAACTTCTACAAAGGCATTAAGTGCAATAACAGTTAATCCTAAGGCTCAACCAAGTACAAGATTTTTGAGTAAGAATGTAGAAGAGGATATAGACTTAGATGAGGAGATAGAGATTCCAAAATTAGACTTTGCAAATCTTTCAGCAGATCAAATGCAAAACATTGGTGAACTCCTCCAAAAGAAAGCAAAGCAGAAGAAACTAAAAGAAGAAAGGACAAGGAATATAAAATTATTGAAGATGCAAAGGATATTTGGTCAGAAGCATTAGGTATTAAAGTTGATTCCTCTCAACATATTTTGTTACAGTTAGCTGAGGCAGTAAACAAGTTCCATGAGGATTCCTCTGCGTCAGAAAAGATTATTGAGAAAGCCGAGAAGAAATTTGACAATAAAGTGCTTGAGCATATTGCTCAGCATATAGCTATTAATCAGGCAGAATTATCTTCAGTTTTGACAGATATTGAGTCCTCCTATTCCAATGTTACCTCACTTGTTGCTAAGCTATGTAATGTTGCCGAGTTCACTAAGGAAGTCAAGGAAAAATTGAATAAGATTGATGAGGATCTAAAGGATAGTGTACAGAAGTTGCGACTTGAACCTAGTTCAAGCTCTGCACATCATATGAAAATCACATTCCTATCAAATAGGCAGTCAGAATTATTAAAAGAAGATACAAAGATCCGGTCAACACTGCTAGATATTCAGAACATGATCCTTCCCATCATGGACATAATGCAAAAGCACATTGTTCACTCAAAAGCATTACTCCATGACAATCAATTTTCCATTGCAGATCACATGATTGAACTCTCTGCAGAAGTCCAAGTTGCACTCCAAACATGCAAGATTCTGCAAGAGAATTGGGACAGAACTCTGGCACTAATCATAAAGGTACATTTTGATTTTCTTTCACATTTTGGATTCTCCCTAATACTTGTATACACACCTTTGGCATTATTGTCAAAAAGGGGGAGAAAATGTATAGGAGAAAGTGTATAAATACTAAAGGGGGAGAAAGTACTCTATATAAGGGAGTCATGAAATATATAAACAACAGTTTGACAAAGATAAATTTTGAAAAATCAAAAAAAGATTCAGCATGATTCTTGTATATAAGTTTTGGCTATAAGTGTTTTTGTCACTAATGCCAAAGGGGGAGATTGTTGGCATTAAGCATGATTGTCATTAGTGACAACACTTATTCTGAACAGTGCATACCGAGCAGAACAGTACATACCGAGCAAAGCAGAGCTTACCGAGCAGAACAGAGCTTACCGAGCAGAGCAGAGCTTACCGAGTAGAATAGAGCTTACCGAACCGAGCAGAATAGTGCATACCGAGCTCGCAAAGTTTCACAGTGTTTACCGAGTGCTGCACGGTTAAACAGGAAATTTAGTTTCTACCGAGTAACACTTTATTTACCGAGTCTCCAGTATTTACCGAGTTCGAAACTACGACCGAGTGGTTAGTATGGACCGAGTTTCCACTTCTATCGAGTGCATGACGATGCCGAGTAACGCAGTGGACGCCGAGTATCAGAAAGTCATCGAGTTAGTTTGCAGTAACCGTGTAATTATATTTGGGCCGACTCAGTAATATTTGTGTTTACTTGTTTAAGAGCCGACTTTGTAATTGTTTTGGAATTGACTTAGATTGATATATAAACAATGTTTTATGTCATATCCAAGTATGATAAAATAGAGAAGTATGAAAAAGAGAGAAAGGCAGAGATAAGCGAATTACAAAGGGCTACAACAGTATAAGAAGCAGAAAAGATCTATCCATCATAGAAGGTGATCAGTACATCAGAGAATCTCAATCAGCAAGTACAGTTGCAAGTAAGAGATCTACTGTTTCATCCTAACAGGTGAGTCAGCCTGAAATCCTTTAACCGGGTAGACTTAATAGTCTTTGTAAAAATCTCTTAACCGAGTGCATACTTCATTGTATGTTTGTAAAACCTTTAACAAGGTGGACCTAGCAGTCCTTATTGCTCCTAACAGGGCAAATCATCAGAAGTGATCATTGTAAGCCTTAACCGGCAAACTTTATACTGCAGTATTGAAGTTTTGTGGGTATCATCCCCACCCCAGTTTTACTTTCTACTTGGAAGGTTTCTGGGTCACTAAATCTCTGTGTTCTAAGTGTTATGAATGTTTTATTCTTTCTGTTACTCATGCATGTAGTCAGATTATCAATCTAATATTATTAAGATCTGAATCTGTTAAAAGTTTTGAAGTTACTGATTCACCCCTCCCCTCTCAGTAACCTAGATAGTCTTGAATATTTCCAACAGGATCAAGCATGACGGACGTCAAATCTTGAAATCACCAAAATGGGGCCTAATAGAGAATCCAATTTGGGTGCTAACTTGTTAGGATGGTACAGGTTGTAGAGGAAAACACTAAAGATTTTGAGCCTTGGGGAGATGATCTTAGTGCTCATGAGGAACTAATGGATTCTCAAGTGCCCTTCAAAGATATCCATGTCTCTGATAAGGGAGGATAAATAATTTGAGGGATGTTCTGGTATGGATGATGAAGGTCATGTGTCCTTTACAGGAGAAGATGATCTATTAGGAATGGATGATGATGAAGATATTTTGAGAAATACACTATTTGTCAGTCAAAATCGAAATCCAAGAAGACTAATATTGGTGTAAGGAAATGTAGAGGTCGCAAATCTTTACCAAGAGTTGTTGGAAATGGATGGAAACATGAAGGACTAGAGAAAATTATCATCCAAGAGAGACTTTTTCTCTCCTATATAGCCATGAAGATTCCAATGTGGAATGTCAGGGGCTTCAATGCCCCTGACAAATATCATCTGATCAAGAGATGCCTTGGGCTTTTTCATCCTCTCATTAAGTTCTTTTTCAGATCTTAATTCATTCTTCAGTTGATTGTTCTCTGATCTCATATTTGTAATTTCCATGTATTTCATGTTCAACTCTTGATTTGCAAGTAACAGCTGGTTTACCATGTCCAATTGATTGTTTGTCATCTTATGCATATCACATGTCCTTTCATCAAGTCTTATTGCCATTTGTCTCTTATCTTCTTCTGTCATTGTCTTGTCTTCTTCAACTTTCTTTTTATGTTCAATCACTTCACATAGTCTTACTGATTGGATTTCTTGTTCTCTCTTTAGGCTTCTGACATCTTCATTTAGTGTGTTGTTTCTCTCTAATAGATCTTCTATTGTTGTATCACTTTCAGTGGAGTTTCCATTATCAAATAGACCTTTAGTATCCTCTTCTTGATATTGTGTGTCATTCAGTTGGATTGCCAATCCTTTCCTTCTTCTCAAGGATTTCTTCAATTCTCTTTTGGTTGCTTCAAGGATGCAATGAAGCTGGATATTAATCTTCTGATTCTCTATGATCTCATCTCCAAGACCTTAACTCTCAAGTGGTTAGACTTCTTCTAAGAGAACAAGGCTTTGATACCAATTGTTGGAAGTCTTATATGGGAAAGTGAGATATTGAGAGGGGGGTGAATCAATTATCCACAAACTTTTATACTTTGAAACAAATTCCACATACATATCATAATCATAGATTTCAATACTGAAATAAATCTAACATTTTAATCTCATCCATCAAATAAAACACATAACATAAAGATTTGGTAACCTAGAAACCCTTGAAAGGTAAAACTGGGGTGGGGATGCCACCCACAAATCTTCGCTACTGCAGCAATAAAGTGTGCCTATTTGGGCTACAAAGTTTTGATCACTTCAGATCATCTACCCTGTGAGGGGTCTGCCCTGTTAAGAGCTTACAAACTTATACAATCTACCTTGATTAAAGGATTTAAAAACTTACAGCTAAGTAAGAACTCGATTAAGAGATTTACAAAGGCATGTTAGGACCACTCTGTTAAGAGATTTACCCTAATTCACTTGCTAGATGTATTAGTACCCAATCCTTCAATTTTCACTACAAATGTTGATTATAGATCTCCTCTTTCCAATATTTATCTAATCTCAAAATCAAATATAGCTTTGTTTTGTCCTTCACTTCTCTGCTCGGTCACTCTACCTGATCTCTGCATCTAACAATCAAAACACTACTTTCATCTGCATATAAGAGATCTCCTCTGTTACTACATTTTAGGGTTTTGATATCACCTTATATAAACAATTGATCAAGCTTCTAAATCAATATCAACGATCTAGATTCACCACTTATGTCGCTTAAGCATTCCCTTTTTCTGATAGGTTACATGGCTTGCATAGGGATTAATGATTAGAAAGACAAAGCGTAATCAACTCCTTAATTATCTCAACAGTCATTAAATCACGCATAGAAGTCGGCCAAAATGGTTTACCTAGGTGTTTATGCCATTACAAACATATATGTCAAAACTGGCTTGCTCGACATATGAAGTCTTTGATGCTCGGTCAAAATTGAAGTACTCGGCGACCTTTGACTTGCTCTGCAGTAACTACTGCTTGGTAACTATATAGGTTACAAGTCTATACATAACTCGGCCTTAATAAGATGGCTTGGTCGCAGTGATGACCGACCAACATTTCCTTGATAATGACTAAGTGTTGGACACTAATAGACAACATGACATGGGTTTCAAGACTTGGTATTCATTCATTCTAGAAATGTGTACAGGCTTAATGTTAATAAATCAGGTGCAAACGTCTTAGTCTTCTTTGTAGGTCAAATCTTCTCTAATCTGTATTAAACAGTTGATAAATCTAGAGTCAATTATTAAGAGATTGTGGCAAAGGTTGTTCATGAATATTGGCCCATTTCTTGCTAGGTGTTTGTTAATATTACTCTAATAGTAGTTGAAGAAATCAGACCTGATTATTGTTGCCAATTGTTTGAGTAGTCTTATGCATTGTACTTGACTATATATGATCACCATTGTATGCAAAGTGTTTGTTTTTATGCATATGACCCATGACTGAGAATTTAAGATCAAAATTAGACAAGGATCTTACAATGGTATCAGAGCATTGCATGTATGCCAATTGTTTGAGTAATTGTGTTGAGTGAAAGTGAAAGTTGGGAGTTAGAACCTACAGGGGTTCTTGTTGACCATTTTTTGTCACCATCAGAATATCAGATATCATATTTTTAGGGTCTTTAACTTCATAGGGTTGGATTTGCAAATGATTGGAGATGTTTAAAATTAGAAAAAGGGATTTTAAAGCCTTCAAAAATCTCCAAGGATTAAAAACTCTTTATAAACCCTTGGGGTTTATTAAATATCGACACTTATGTTATAAAGAGAAGTTGATTAGCTTGGGCCAGTCATAACCACTTAGGGTGATCGGTTAGAGTCACCATTTGTCATTGGAAACTGACCCCCTTTCCCCTTCTACCAGCTACATGAGTTATGATCTTCGCCAAATCATAGGGTTCAATGTAAAGGCAGTTCACACTTTTGCAAAATGGTGATGAGTCGCCATTTCACGGAAGTCTAGCCCAAAGGAAATCACATCTTTTCAATTTGGCGATAAGTTAGTGGTGGGGATAGAGCCCCACTCTTGAGGTAATGAAAGGACATCGTGTGTTCCAGTGGACCCATTGGGAAGACAAGTAAATGGCTTTTTGGTGCAAGACACTACAGGTCCTGATAGATCCTAATTAACCTCAGATTGGAAAAAAATGGATTTTTTAATTAATTTTGTTTAGTTTTATCCTAATAACTTTTTCTAAGGTCATTTCAGACTATTTTTTTATCATTTCCCCAAGTTGTAATCCTTTGGGCTAAATTTTGCAAAAGTTGCTCAAATTGGCAAAAAGATGTAAAAGCATTTTTTTTTGTAAAAAGTGGTAAAAGAGAGAAATCATGCAAAAGAAGTTGAAAAGTCACCCCATGAAAGTGGATTAGTTATTATTACCTTAAATATATCATTTTGGGCTCATTTTACAGGTTTCTCAAAGATTGGAAGAAGTTTGCAATGAAAAGTTACCGATTTTCCTGCATATTCCAATGTTAAGTCTGAGTCATGCTCATTTTGTCTACTTTTCTTTCATTTTCACGAACCCATTGTGTTTTAGGATGGAAGTATTGTGAACCTGCCCTATTTTGGTTCAATTTTGGATTCATTTCATTCTGATTTGTTAAAGATATAGTAGTTTTTGTAAAGAGGGCATAAAACCCTACCTAGGGTAACCTGAGAGCAATAAAAAATGTATAACTCAGTTGCTACATGGTTTCCAATGCCCAAATATTGTAATATATTATTTGTTCACATGTTCTTTCTTATTTCAAAGTTGCCGGAAGTCACAAACACATTTGATATGGTTTTGATGGCATAAAATGTTTGATATCTCTATGTATCAGACAAAGAACCTTTATATTTAATGTTGCATGAGGATGTGGGTGGATGGTTGGAATAATGAGAGCTTGGAGAACCTTTTTGGATTTTATTAGGACTCTAACCAAGGTTTTACACCAGTTGAAAATTCTTTTGGGCAAGGAAAAATCTCCATCTTTTGACTGTCCAATGAAGGAACATAGTCGCAGTCCCTATAACAGTCCTAAAAACATATTTTACAAATGCCTTAAATGTGTTGATTCAAGGTTTCATGCATATTTCATGTGTCCATAGGAGGGTTAGGGTCCTTAAAATGCAAGGAAGGCAAAAAGATACCATTGTTTGCATTGGGTTCATGCTAGTAGTTGTGACTGTCCTAGTTGTGTCTCAGACTAGTAGAACTCTAATTCATATGTTTTGCAATGTTTTGTACTCTTTTTACGAAAGGATTGTGGTGAAAATTTCATATGGTTGGAAATTATATTGATTCTACTTTATTTTGCTTCAAGTTTTATTTATTTTCATTGAGAAATGAGTAAGTTATTACCACTTTTGTAAGGCCATCCTGTTCAGAATATGGTTTCCCAAATCTGCACTCTGAAGAATGTGTTGGTACAGCTATGTATGGTTGACTAAGGACCCGACACTTGGTGTGTGGATAGATTATAATGTTGTGAACAAATTTCCCTCCTTCCAGAAAAATTCATCTTGTGATTTGAGGTGTCAAATAAACCAATTCCTATAAACTATCATGTCTATGTGATTTCCTGTCACTATTGTTGCAGGAAGGTGGTAGAAATTCGTTATATGATTGTTTATGTGATTGGTGACCATGTATGGTCTAGTCATGTCACATTTATCATTCCAAAGGTGTTTCATGGTATTTTCTTGTAGATTTTGAATATCCCAAATCAAGTTTTGGTTTGTATCCCTTTGTTGGGCAATATGCTCATTTGGCATTAGAATGTTTCCAAGTTTTGTGTGAACCTCATGCTCTACATCACTTTCCCCATTTCGCATAGTTGAAGACCAAGCTCATTTCGATAGTTGTAAAATGGCGATAGATGAAAGCCACATCATCATTTCGCCTTGGGTCCCGTGTTTTTAACAACAATGAGGATATTAAGGGAGGGCTATGTGGCCGGTGGGGCCCGCAATAGATGAATGAAGCATATGGTCACCACCCTCATTTTAAATGGATTTTTTTTTTTCAATCTAATTTGACCATAAGGTGGCAACATTTTCAAAGGTTGCGTATTATGAAATAATATTTTTAAATGCAAAATATTCAGGCGATGCTTCCACAAGTAGTTTCTCAGAGGTATATATGATCTTATTTTAAAATCAACACATGCTCATTTAATTCTGCAGGGCTTGAGGACGGGTTTCTTCATGCCATTAGAGTTTTTCTTTGATCTAATATTTTTGCAGATGCATTTATTGGCTCATTTCCTATCACTTTTGTTGTAGGGTATTTGCAGAGATTAGATCAACTTATAGTGATCAGTTTTGATCTTATCTTTTTTTTTTGTAACTCAACCCTTGTGGGTTTGAACTCTATTGTGAGCTCAAAGTTATGCTAGCTCTTTAAATAGAAGTCTTGTACATTTTGTAAGGTGGTTCTTCTTTGTTGATTTCTGCAGTAGTTATGCTCTGCAACTGTCTTCCTCTTGCCTTATTTCAATAGAATCATTGTTTTACCTATTCTAAGTTCAAATGTTTTTGTAAGTCTCATCTTTTACCTGTATATTTGGATGTATTTCATCATCTAAACTCTCTATGAGTGTGTGATCTTCAGTTGATCAATTTAAATAAGTGAATGACCGCATTCCTTTTAGAATTGATTCAACTTCTTACCTTCATATTGAACAGAAGTTTATAAATGCCTGGATAGTGAAGTGATATGTTTTTATTGAGTTTGAGTGTATTCATAGACAGGGGGAGTAATCAAATATCAATTTGGTGCATCATCTCCTTTAATTTCAGCTATCCTTCTAACCCTTTTCCTCAAAGTCAATAGTTTAGGTATGCATCCTGATTGTAAAGGAAGTCGGCCTTCTCTGGAGATTCAATCTCATTGATCAAGTCCCACATTGAAAGATTGATTTCATATTTCACAAGGTCACTCACGTCGTTAATCACCACCTAGGCCCAGGTGCAGACTTTTGTGATGATTTTTTGGCACATTCGGTGGGTTAGATTTCAAGTTTGTTCAAGAAGTCTACTGCTTTGCTGGTGTCAAATAAAGATTTCAACTTCTATGCTAAGAATAGTGTTTTTCTTAGTATACTAGCCTTCAAGAGGCTCAAATCCAAGTATTTGGCGACTCCATCTCTACATTTTGGTTCTTTGATTAGATTTGTTGTATTTCATGCCCATAATTCAAACGAGGGCATCCTTTAGAGGTAATTTTTAGTTTACTCAACTTCCAAGTTAAAGTTCTAGAAGAAAAAGAAGTAGACTTTCATTATCATCGGTTAGGAGTTCAGAAGCAACATCTACATCAGCTAGATCTCCTTCTACTCTTCTTGTTGATAGATCACAGCTTAGGGTATCATCTACCCAATTAAATAGATCATTATTTCATATGTTTGTTCCTAAAAATCAAGTTTTTGCTACCTTTAATGGGGGCAGTTCTATCATGTTAGCCCAAAGAAATGATATATTGGTAGTTGCACTTAAGAGTCTACCGGATTCATTAGTGAAACTTCTTTTCCCTAATAGAGAATATTCAAGAAGTCTCAAATGTGTGAAACATTCATGATGTCACTGAAGTAATGTTGTTGTTAGAATTTTAGCTTCATCATTAAAAGGAAATGCCTTGCAGTGGTATAGGGGATTACCTTTAATTCTATTCATAACTGGGATGAGTTAGGTGAAGGGCTTTGCAAACATTTTGAGGATAAAAGTGATCACCTATCACTTTTAGAGTAGTTAACTACAATCAAGAGAGCACCCTATGACTATATGACTGATTTTAGTTATAGATTTCAAAAGACTTGGGATAGAATATGTATTTCAGTAAAGCCTACTCCTGGTAATGCCTTCTTGTATTATCTCAAAGCTTTTGATAGTAATATTTTTGCTACTTTGCAAACCATGGGTGGGGATATCTTGTTGATTGCATATGATATTGCTATTAAGGCAGAAAATTGTTTGATTCAGGCAGAAAAATTATCTTTTAGGCCTTCAATGCCTTTGTTCCCAAAAATGCCTACACATACATATCAACCTACAATAGCTTCAGTTCTTATTGATGCTACAATTCTGCCTCTTTTAGCTGCTCCATCGAACTCTACACCTTCCAATGGGTTAGAGCAACTATAGAACATGATGCAAGCCGTGATGCAAAACATGGACAAGAAGTTTCAAGATGTTGGCCAACAAATGCAAACCCTTGGGAATGAGGTGACAACACTCAAAAGGAAAAAAAAAATCAAGGCAGCAACCCTTATGCAGTCCAAAATCAAAATTATCCATCTAATGCACCACCACAACAAGGAAAATTTCATGGAATCAAAATAGGCTCATGGGTAATGTTTCCACTACAAAAAAAATATAAATCTGGCAAGGGCACTTGTTGGTCAGAATAATCTTTCTCAAGAATGAGAATATTGTGTTATTTGCATCTTTCCTTATGAGCATTGTGTATGTCAAAAAGTAGAGTCTTCTCAAGCTTTAACCACACAAGAGGAAACAACAGGGCAAAAAAATGACGTCATTCAGTTCAGTGACAGATTCCAATCCCAACACCAAAGGGACTGCACTTTTATGAATCTTCAACCAAAAGAGTATTGTCATGTCAATCATGGTGGCAATGATGCTATTGCCTCATCACAAATTAGAATATGCATCAGAGCAGTTAGAAGCCTAAAGAGCCTCAAGTTGCCCCAATTCAAAAGTCAGATCCTACTATTGTTGTTAAGAGTTCTATCAAGTCAACAAGTACTCCTCTCAACATTGTACATCAGATGAAGAAGACCAATGTTAACGTCCCTATGTCGGATGTCATTTTAATGTCATCTTAGCTTCAACTACTAAAATAATGATTAAAGACTATGAATGTCCAAGAAGAACCACCAGCAACAAAAGGAGTATCACTTCAAGAAATAAGTCTTGTGCAGCCTACCAAAGAGGAGAATAAAAGTAAGAAAGGCAAACCTACTCCTTTTTATCTCTGTTTGATTATAGAGGATAAATTAGTTCACAATTGTATGGTTTATTCAGTTGCTACTAGTTCAATCATGCCAAAGAAAATAGCTGACCTTCTAGGCCTTAAGTATGAACTTGTGACTAGAGGAGTTGTCCAACTAGATGGTACTTTTTTCCCAATGGTGGGGGTGCTAAAAGATATTGAATTAGCCTTGTAGGCATGTCTTGGTTACACTGTTATTCAAGAAATATTAGTCATAGACCTCCTTGCACACTTTTCCATTTGCTTGTCTAGGGATTTCACTACTAAAATAGGTAGGCTTATAGCCTCTGATTGGTCCCACATGTTTTTTAGAACTAGATATGGCACAAAAGATTTTATAGATGTAGAACCCTTCGCCATTAGTCATGTAGAGCCTTACATGCTTAGTCCTAAAACATGAATTGAAATTTTTATCACGAAGAGGAGGGTATGATGCATGAATCAAATACCCTTCTCGAAGGCATTTTTGATCTGAGTTTGGATGAATAGGCTACTGAGCATTATGGACTAGATTCATTTAGACATATGGATGAGGTTAAGCTAAGGATCTACATTATCCACGATCAGGGTGTTGATATTCCAAATTTGATTCAGGATAGAAAAGAACAACAGGGGCAACAGATTAGTCAAACTCTTAATTCTAGTTGTCAGGATGATGAAATGGTGACTACCCCTTTTTATGAGCTCCCTGGTTTTATTACTAATAATGGGGAGGTCTTACATGGGCCAACATCAGTGGAGGAGTTTGAGCATCAAGAATGGATTGATCACTTGGAAGGGATGTCCTTTCAAGAGGCAGATGAGGATTTTATGGCCTTCACAAATGAAAAGGGTGATAAAGAAGAATCAATTCATCAGGATAAACAATATGATCAAATGAGAGTTTCCTCTTTTCCATCAGATTCATGTGGAACAATTTTGTCCAGCCAACTTGATAATGGTGAGAGGATGGTTCTTGAGTATGTGATGCAACAGTGGCAAGTGGAAGCCTTCAAACAGTGAGCAATGGTAAGTTTTCGATCCCTCAATACCCAAGGTGAAGGGGTCAAGTGTTAAATACCTATCACAGGTATAGTAAAAGGGCTTAGAGAAGGTTATCACAACCCTACTATGCAAGGTAACCTAATCACTAGGCTTACCAAGGTCCTAAGCACCCAAGCACACAAGTTCACCAAGAGATCTCTTCAACAAAAGAGTGATCAAACCCCATGAAATGGATACCAAGACCAGGGGTGGCCTACAAACACTGCTTTGGCCTATTTAGGTCTTATTCTTATAGTTCCAATGGCTCTTTCACTCAAAAGCAACCCATAGTGCTAAGTTGCTTCACAAACTAGGGGTTTGGCTTGTAGCCTTTCCAAACTAGTGTTTTGAACCTAGATGAAAATCCTTCCAAACAAAGTATGAATCAGGTTGAGGATCCTGACACCCTTTTGGGACTTATGGAACATATCCAAGCACCAGGACTTAGAACCAAATGGAGGTCACTGATTTATCCAAATTTAGGACAGGGCTAATAGGCCTAATTAGGTCTGGTTTGCACTACAAGTGCTTCTTCCTCCAAGCCAATGCCAAAATCAATGATGGGATCTTCTGAGGGCATGTATAAGGGCTCCAAATCCAAAATCTTGGGTCTTGATGAATCCCCAACCGGCTTCTAACATGACTGTCCTAAGTCACTTGGTAGGTGCACATATGGGCCTGTACACCTAGGGCTTTGTGGCAAACACACCTCCCTGCAGAACTCCACCTCTAACCTGCATTTTATTAAAGCACATAAACAAAGGTTGCATTCCACCAAGGGGCATCAGATTCCCATGGTGGAATTGGGTCAAAAGGTCAAACCCTATCAGAAACTTGCTAGAAACCCTCAATCCAGGCAAGCAACCAAGAAACTTTGATAACTTCTGATCTAGGATGAGTTAGATCATGAAACCAACTGCATCTGAAAGTGGATTGAACACACACTTCCAAACTCAAAAACTCATGCACACCAACCTGTACCCATTCGTACCAGGGCACTGTTCTCGAGGATTTGCAGGGAAATGGTTGATATTTTATTGATAAACTGCCAAAATTACATCTCATAGCCTACCACCCGCCTATAAGGGCTTATGTAGGCACTCCTAGTGGTTATACAACTTGTTTGAACCAACTAGCCATTTGGGAGTTGTGTTAAGCATAATTGACAACTTTTAAGAAAGTTGTCGAAAGTTGCATGACAACTTTTAGACCAACTTTTTCCTAATTTGCAAAATTGCAAATCTAATGACCACACATGGTCCTAACCTTATTTTGATGATCCCTAATGGATCCAAACATAGAAAAGCATGAAACTACCTATGGCTAGGGTGTTGGATCATTAATGACCATTAGTTAGACCAAGGGCTCATAAAATGCCAATCTTGGAACTATGGTCTTACAAAGAGATCCAATGTCTAACCCTTATCCTAAGCATGACTAGAGGCCTCTAAGGACCTTAGTGTGAAATCCTAGGTTCCATAGGAATGCTTGTTGAATCTAGAGTAGGTGATCCTGCACCAGTATGTCAAGCACTCCAAAATGATGAAGAAAGGAAGCTACTTCAACAAGCCAGTTAATTGCTTTGTTTGATGTTTTCACTGTAAATTCTTGTCGATATTAGTTTAGGTTTCCTATTTTCCTATAAGTGCACGAACACAACTACTTCTAGAAAGTGGCAGATTTTGAGTTTTTGTTAAAGAGAGGTTGCGGGTTGTAGACATATTTGTATCAGTTTGACTCCATGCCTAATGAATGAAAAAAGGCCACTGATCTTCAATGTGCATAAAATACTTATGCCCTCTTGAGGTCGCCAGAAATGTTGATAATTTTTTGTCACCATAAGAATATTAGATATCATATCTTTAGGATCTTCAGCTTCACATGGTTGGATTTGCAGATGATTGGAGATGTTTAAAATCATAAAAAAGGCTTTAAAGCCTTCAAAAATCTCTACGGATTAAAAACTCTCTATAAATATTGACACTTATGTTATAAAGAAAAGTTGACCAGATTGGGCCGGTCATAACCACTTAGGGTGACCGGTTAAAGTCATCATGTATCATCGTCAATTGGCCCCCTTTCCCCTTCTATCGACTCAATGAGTTAGGGTCTTCACCAAATAGCAAGGTTCAATTCAAAGGCAATTCACACTTTTTTGAAATGGTGATGAGTCGCGATTTTGCAAAATTCCAACCCAAAGGAAGTCACATCTTTGCGATTTGGCGATAAGTTAGCAGTGGGTTCAAGGGCCCACTCTTTAGGCAATGAAAGGACACTGTATGTCCCAGTGGACCTAGCGGGAAGACAAGTTAAATGGCTTTCACCATTTTACACAATTGAAGACCAAGCACATTTCAATAGTTGTGAAATGGCAATGGTTGAAAGTCACATCACCATTTCGCAAGAGTGCCTTTTAAATGAAAAATCGCTTCTTGTGATTTTGTAGAAGTTGGTGACATGGTGGTGGGACTCACCCAATCATTTGAGTGCAGTGCAATGAGATGGTGTCGTGTGGCCGTGGGTCTCGTATTTTTAACAACGATAAGGATATGAAGGGAGGGCTACATGGTCGATGGGGCCCACAATAGATGACTGAAGTATATGGTCGTCACCGTCATTTTAAATGGCTTTTTTTGGTCAATCTGCTTTGACCATGAGGTGGCAACTTTTTCAAAGGCCACGTAATATGAAATAATATTTTCAAATGTAGAATATTCAGGCAGTGCCCCCGCAAGGATTTTCTCAGCGGTATATTTGATCTAATTTTAAAATCAACCCATGCCCATTAAATTCCGCAGGGCTCGAGGGGTTTCTTCACACCATTATAGTTTTTCTTTGATCTGATCTTTCTGCAAATGTATTAATCAACTCATTTCCTATCACTTCTACTGCATGGTATTTGTAGACATTAGATCAACTTGCGACATTCAATTTAGATCTAATCTTATTTTTCTGTAACTCAACCCTTGTGGGTTTGTACTCTATTGTGAACTCGGAGTTATGCTAGCTCTATAAAAAGAATTCTTGTACATTTTGTAAGATGGTTCTTCTCTTTTGATTTTTGCAGTAGTTATGCTCTACAAGTGTCTTCCTCTTGCCTTATTTCAATAGAATCATTGTTTTACCTTTTCTAAGTTCAAATATTCTGTGTAAGTCTTGACTTTTACTTGTATATTTGGATGTATTTCATCATCTGAAACTCCCTATGAGTGTGTGATCTTCAATTGACCAGGATAAATAAGTGAATGACTACATTCCTTTTAGAATTGATTTAACTTCTTACCTTCATATTGAGCAAA
This sequence comes from Chamaecyparis obtusa, assembly GCA_027943335.1. NCBI lineage: Eukaryota > Viridiplantae > Streptophyta > Pinopsida > Cupressales > Cupressaceae > Chamaecyparis > Chamaecyparis obtusa. Next base: position 2,483,919 of record BSBK01002287.1, on the reverse strand, counting down.
AGTCAATAAATACCTGGATGGTGTAGTGATATGTTTTTATTGAGTTTGAGTGCAGTCATAGACCGAAAGAGAGAGAATGAATATCAATCTGGTGCATCACCTCCTTTAATTTCAGTTATCCTTCAACCCTTTGCCTCAAAGTCAATAGTTTAGGTGTGCATCATGATTGTAAAGGAAGTCAACCTTCTCCAGAGATTCAATCTCATTGATCAAGTCCCACATTGAGAGATTGATTCCATGTTTCACAAGGTTGCTTAGATTGCTAACCACCACATATGCTCAGGTGCAACTTTTTGTGACAACAATTCTTATAGAATTTAATGGTTTCAAGGCATTGGGTGAGAGGGCTTGACTTGTAGTTCAATTTCGTTGTTATGAGCTTGTTTGTACATGGGAATCACATGTTAGGATTCTATAAATGAGGGTTAAATATGAAAATAATAATTGATTTCTTGCTCTATGTTCTTCATTTTAAAATCTGATTATGTTTATTCATTCTAGAAAATTATGTAATATTTAATAATTAACATTGTAATGCTTTTCTTCAAGAACTTTCTATTGCAAGAGTCAACCCCCTTGTTAGGGGGGTATGTGCAGGATCATGGTATGCCAAAAAGTGGCGATGTGAAAAAAACTTATTTTCACTCATCCAAAAGCGCACAAATGCATATGTTGACTTTTTAGTAGGCCTGGGTGTCAGTACACCCGGCCAAGCCAAAAGCCAAAGCAAAAGGCTTAATCGGATATCCGATATTTGCCAGTAAATATAACTCTGTACCCTAGCCACGTTCAACATTTTCTCACTGTGAAAATGTGGATGTGGCTAAGGCAAACAGATATCTGCTTTCAAATCTCCTATCCTTTTTTTCTTAAATCCCAAGGTAAGTCAAATCTTCTAATTTTTATTGTTTTTATTATTTTTAAATAGAAATTTATAGTTTTTTATATAGAAATTAGGGTAGCAATGAGTTTTTTTATTGTTTTTTAAAATTCATTATAATTATCTATTTGTTTTTTCATTGTAATCAGACATGGAATCAGAAAACCCTCCTAATGATCCCACAAACAATCCAGAACCACCTTCCAACAATCCCCCACCTCCAGAAGACGTACATTTCACAAACCCTCACCGTTTAGAGGATCTAATAGGAGATAATCTAAATGAACTTAGAGGATTTCAAACCACCTATGCCAATATCCCCACATTATGCCCCATGTTTACGACATTGAACTCAATTATTGAAAACATGGAGAAACTTACGCAGCAACATAGTGTTGCACTTCTTTGGCGCGATTCCATGCACGCCCAGTTTGTCGATGGGCTTGATTATGATCAAGTCATGAACCTAAATATAAAAAAACATGACATAGCTAATCTTTTTGTGGATCCTAAAACCGGTCTAAAAGTAGACCATAAAAACACCAAGTTGTCAATTAAATGGTGCACAAATAGTGCAATACATGACAACTTTTGGGACCGTTGGTGGATGGTTTTTGATAGACCACCTCACTACGGTTTCTAGATCTCAATTAAATTTACATGGTAGTTTTCTAAACAATCTCATTGCTCACGTTTATAAAACAACAATGGGAGTGGCCATCACTTACTTGTTTTATTGCTTTCCAAATGTTCTCTAAGATAATCTCTGAAGACTTCTGAATCGACACGATGAACTAGGGTTTTTGCAACCGATCAAATGTACTGCTAATCACTGATAGATCAATCTGCAAGTCTTCACAATAACTTCTAAAGCTCTTTCTGCTCTCCAATCCTTTGAATTCGAATGCAATGAGTAATAAAAAAGCTTTCTATGTACTTAAAGTGAAAATTCCGCCATTAATGCTTGCCGCGTAAACCAGGCTGTCACTTAAAAATTTCCAATTTTTGTTCTACGAACAATCAGTATGTGCGCTCTTGCACAAAGGTTTCTTTATTCCCCAAAAGCTTAAGTTCAAAGGCGCATACTCAGAGAGTGAGTATTCCAGCCACGCAGGGGTCTAGAGCTAAATTAGCTCCCCCTATGACCCTGACGGCCATTTATCCAGATGTAGAGGGTGCGTCCACTGTGGATGCATCCAATACATACTCATGAACTTTGTCCTTCTTTCCTTCTGACCAAATCAAGCTCGCATCATTTGAGGCTTTTACAAAATTAACTTCTCCTTTGGGATCTAATACTGGTTCTTCGGTCTTTTTAGGGCTTTCCTAACCTTGCGTCCTTGATCTACATAACTTTGAGATGTGTCCAGGCTTGTTACAAGAGTGACAAATGATTGGAGGCCTTATATTCCTTGGCGCATTGACATGAGTCACCATTTTACATTGTCTAGCTGAGTGACCATTATAGTTACATATCTAACATGTAACATTCTAAGAACTTCTTATGTTTGTCTGATTTTGATTTCTCTGATCATGTTGAATCCTGTTCTTTTTACTAGTCTTGCAATTCATAGCGTTATGACCAAATTTATTGCATGAATAACAGTAACCATTAAAAGGTCTTACCTTTGTACAATTCCTCGCTATGTGTCCATGCTTGTTACATGCAAAACAAGTGCGGTCTACTGGCTTGCGCTCATTCTTAGGTGGTTCACTATTATCTTTGGTTTGATCTTCAGTCTTCTTAGCATCCGAGGTGCCTTCTGGTGCTTTCATTCTTGTTTGCATGTTGTCAATCTGATTTTGTGCTTCATTGTATCCAATGCAACTAGTATCTTCTTTAGCTCTTCTTGCATACAACTGAGATTCTACCAAATCAGAGTTGGTGTGTAATTTGTCAATGTGATTCTTAGTCTCTTTTAGTTTAGATTCCAAGCTTTCCTTACTATTCCTTAGCTCCAAGATTTCCATGTTTGCTTGCCTTAATTCTTCATTGAGTTGAAGGTTCTTTTTGATTTGCTCCTCATAGACTTCCTGATTGTTAGTCAGCTTATCATTAAATTCTTCTAGCTATTCTTTCAATGATGCATTTTCTTCATTCAGCTTCTTGACCATTTTCCCTAGATCACTGGTAGAGCATTCTTTCAAATCCTTTCTTAGCCTTTTGATGACTAATTGGGCATCACTGAGTTTTTCTTTTAGTTCTTCAATTTCTCTTTCAGAATTGTCCAGGTCTTCAAGAGCAGCTTCAAGATTTCTTTTCAGATGTTTCATTTCTGTTTTGTCCATGATCTCCTCAAGTGGTTAAACTTCTTTGCTGAGGACCATAGCTCTTTGATGCAGGGGCATCCTCGGTTGAGGCAGGGGCATTCTTGTTGCTCGGTGAAATTGCATGGGTGTTTGTATTTTGGCCGGTTGTTACTCGGTTGCAGCCTTGACCGACGGTATCGGTCATTGAAGGAAGCTCGGTCATTGAAGGAACTCGGTTCTTCTCTGGCACTTGGTGAAAGTGTTACTCAGTCATGCCTGCGGTGCTCGGTTGACACTGGTGCTCGGCGATGCTTGGCTTGCTCGGTTATTTCACTGCTGCTCGGTAGTTCTGGCTTACCGACTAGTGTTCTTGGTGATTTGTTGGGCCGACTTGATGCATTTATTGTTGGTAGCTATTGTTACAGGCTGACATGCTAAATTAAATGTTTGTATACATTTGTAAGCCAACTTATATGGCATTTAATTATTTGTTTTGGAAGAGTTAATGGTTTCATCCAGCCGACTTGTGGCTGATGATTAGTATTTAAATGGGTGCTTGGGTAGATGTTGAGACATCGATTTGGGAACAATAGATCTGAGAAGTGAAGTTGTGGAAAAGATCCTGCGAGATCTTGCAGATCAGATTGATATTTGATAGTTTGTAATAGCAGAGCTAGTGGTTTGCATGCTTGGAGACAAGGAGATTGCTTGGAGGCTTGTGAGCTCAAGTTTAGATCTGCCTTAGAGTTTCCACCAGTTGCTGATAGTTTTCAGATCTGGACTAGCTGGAATGAAAGTTGGATCTTTCATCTTGCATAATTGTTTCTGATTGTAATTGGCCCTAACCCGGAAGGCCTTACAGCCAGGCATGTTATTGGAAATTACTTTGAAACAATTGGTGTGTTATTGTTGTTGTGAGTTTTCCGCTGTGTAATTCTGAATGCTGCAAGGTTTGGACTGTCCTTAATTGGATCCACCATCCTCGACTACATTAGTTGGTATCAGAGCGAAGTTTGTTCCTGTTGGAGCTGATTTGATCTTGTGGAGCGAAAGATAACCTAGCAAGGCTGATCTTGCGAAGTTGATCTTGTTGGTGAAGAGATCATATGATTTTGATTGCAGATTTGTGGCACTAAACTTGTGAAATCGTGCCCTAGTTCGCACTATTGCAGGTTGTGATCTGACTTGTTTACAACTTGGAGATTGTCACAAGGTGGTCGGTGAGGGTTTGTTGCAGAGGGTTTATTTTGCGTATTTTAAAGGATGCCTCTGAGAAGATTGGACCCTAGAGCTATTGCAGATCTTTTTGATGCTGTGGAATCAAAGATTTCTGAGAAAGTCAGATCGGATGTCAGATCTGAGATAGAGTTGATGAAGAATGACATGGTCATCGACATCATGAGAGCTGTTCTGGTATACCTCGGAATGTTGGTACTAAGGATGGCTATGAAGAAGCTGCTGAAGAATTTGAACCTGCTGGATTTAGTGGAGATGATAGAACCGATTGAAGATATAGATTTGGTGAAGACATAACTGCTCGATTACCTAGATCTGGTGCTCTGTTTAGTAATTACTGAATGGAAGTTTCTACTTTCTCTGGTACTTTGAAATCCGACAATCTGATTGATTGGATTGGTGAACTTGAAGGTTTCTTTGAGTTGGAAGAAATTGAAGATCCTCTTCGGGTGAGATTAGCACAGACTAAGTTGAAAGGACATGCTTCTCTTTGGTGGAAAGAACTACAAAGAGACCGAGAAGATGAAGGTGAAACAAAGATCAATCGGTTGAGGTTGATGGTGACAAAATTGAAAGCTAAGTTCATACCTGCTGACTATGAGCTTGACTTGTTTAAGAAGTTGCAGAATCTGAAGCAGAAGGATTTGTTTATTGAAGATTATACCGAGGAGTTCTACAAACTTACTATTTGGTCTGGACACCAGAAGCTTGGTAAGGAAAATGTAGCTCGGTATATGAATGGTTTGAGATTCAATATTCAGGATGAGCTTGGTATGCTAAAGATTGATTCTGTTGAAGATGCTTATCAGTATGCTCTAAAGGTAGAAGATAAGTTGAAAAGGAAACAACCTAGTAACTCCCAAGGGAAGGAAAAAATTGATCACTCGGTGAAGGAAAAACCGATTGATGCAGAAGATGAATAGAAACCTGTAGAACCGAAGAAGAAGACAGGTAGAGTTATCTTTAAGGGTACTTGCTATAACTGTGGAGAGGAAGGATACCGTTCTTTTGAATGTACACAAAAGAAGGTTGACCGACGAATTGATGTGGTGAATGAGAACATTCAGAATGAACCTGAATCAGAGAACTTGCTGCTTCAGTGAACATTGCTCAGTACAAAGGATGAACCTTGTTAGAGGAGCAACTTGTTTAGGACCCGATGCAAGTTTGGAGGTAAACTCTGTGATGTTATTGTTGATAGTGGTAGTACTGATAACCTTGTTGAGGACATGGTTCAGAAACTTGGTTTGAATAGAATGAAACATCCATGTCCTTATAGGATTGGTTGGTTACAAGATGATCATGCTCTGGAAGTTAGAGAACAATGCTTCATTGATGTTTAGATTGTCCAGTATAAGGATCTTGTGTTATGTGACATTGTGACGATGAATAGTTGTGATATATTGCTCGCTAGACCTTGAAAATATGATTGTAGAGCTATTTATGACTGTGTGAAGAATGTGTTTACTGTTGAGAAGGATGACATGAAGTTTTCATTGATGCCTTTGATTGATACAACGCTCGGTAGGAGAAGCTTGAGTATTGGTTCCCGAGTTGAGTTGGTGGATCCAGAGAAAATGAATGATCAGTATGGAGAACCGACTTGTTTGTTGTCAAGAAAAGATTTGAAGAGACAAAGGAAACTGAAGTGGAAGAAAATGCAAGCTGAGAAGGTGGAGGACTTGTATGTGAAGAACCAGTTCGGGGTTCATGTGTTGAATCCTAGAAGATGTTCTTCTTGCATATGAACATCTTTTGGAACCTGGGGTGTCTGATGCAGGGGCATCCTCGGTTGAGGCAGGGGCATTGTTGTTGCTTGGTGAAACTGCATGGGTGTTTTTATTTTGGCCGGCTGTTACTCGATTGCAGCCTTGATCGACAGTCTCAGTCATTGAAGGAAGCTCGGTCACTGAAGGAATTCAGTAGTCTCTAATGCTCGGTGAAAGTGTTATTCGGTCATGACTGCGGTGCTTGGTCGACAGTGGTGCTCGACGATGCTTGGCTTGCTCGGTTATTTCACTGCTGCTCGGTAGTTCTAGCTTACCGACGAGTGTTCTTGGTGATTTGTTGGGTTGACTTGATGCATTTATTGTTGGTAGCTATTGTTACAGGTCGACATGCTGAATTAAATGTTTGTATATATTTGTAAGCCGACTTGTGTGGCATTTAATTATTTGTTTTGGAAGAGTTAATGGTTTCATCTAGCCGACTTGTGGCTGATGATTAGTATTTAAAGGGGTGCTTGGGTAGATGTTGAGGCATCGATCTGGGAACAACAGATCTGAGAAGTGAAGTTGTGGAAAAGATCCAGCGAGATCTTGCAAATCAGATTGATATCTGATAGTTTGTAATAGTAGAGCTAGTGGTTTGCATGCTTGGAGACAAGGAGATTGCTTGGAGGCTTGCGAGCTCAAGTTTAGATCCGCTTTAGGGTTTCCACCAGTTGCTGATAGTTTTCAGATCTGGACTAGCTGGAATGAAAGTTGGATCTTTCATCTTGCAGAATTGTTTCTAATTGTAATTGGCCCTAACCCGGAAGGCCTTACAATCGAGCATGTTATTGGAAATTACTTTGAAACAATTGGTGTGTTATTGTTGTTGTGAGTTTTCCGTTGTGTAATTCTGAATGCTGCAAGGTTTGGACTGTCCTTAATTGGATCCACCATCCTCGACTGCATTACTTTGATACCAATTGTTAGGAATGGGAACACTGAGAGGGGGGGGGGGGGGTGAATCAGTGTTCATTGTATTTTATCTTTTTACTTTAAACTCAAACTGAACTTAAATACTTAAGTATTGAAATGAACATCCACATAAACATGAAACATGAAATCAACACATAACACCAATATGGTTACGGGGAAAACCCAAATAGGTAAAAACTTCCAGTGGGAATTGACACCCACTAATATTTCGTACTAGTGTATTATGATCCTTGTTAGAAGATCCTTAACCCTGTTAGGAGTTGCTTTACAATATATTTAGTACAGTAGACTTGGTCAAGGGTCGGACCGTGTTAGGAGTCTTTTACAATAAACCTTGTTAGGGGTGTGGACTCACTATCCTAGAGCTCACTGCTTAAGTGGTGAAGGCTACAACCTTCTCGTCTCAGATACACACTATATCTGCTGGATGAACTGTCACCGTGACACTACTTGTCAGATTAGTTCCTTTGATGCGCCGATGCTTTGACCTCTTGCAAAGCTCTAATACATCTTAATGTCTCTTCGCACACTTCTGCTCTGCTCATCACTTCTCTATAACGACTTCCATGCCAATTACAATGGGCGCATCTCATATTTATATGTGCATACAAAACAAACAACTAGGTCGGCCCTTAGACCTATTACATACAATGCTTCCAATTGAATTGGCTCAAGCGTGTTTACAAACAAACATATATACATGTTAGCAACCTAATTACAATGGGTGCATAGCCTTTACATCTTTAGATTATAACCACAACTCAAAATGATAACAGTTGGCTGCTTACTCTGTTCTTCACTGACACACATTGGTTGTATAAATTCAACTGCCTGTATCTTCCTCATACTTGCATATCTGATTATGCGCTCATAGACTAAGCATGAATATAGTCTAACCAACTTAACTTCTAGGGCGCATACGAAAACTCGATCATACACACGTGCGCTGATGCTCCGAGTCTCTAGTACTCTGTATACTGTCCAGTCTTCAACACTTAGCTAATTTCTGATCTTCTTATCAAGTGCGCTGACTCCAAACTACTATATGACTTTGTTGCCATAATGACAACACTATATTAAGTCATATACATCAGTATAGTCAACTTGCCAACAAAAACAACTTTCTAGAGCCAGTTACTCTTCCTTCATGTCTTGGATTAGCTGACTAGCATGCCACATACACTTTCTAGACCATTTGACCTATCCTAGAGCATACAAAAACTATTCTCATAGTATAAGAGTACTATATCATGGGGATGTAAAGCCACCAAAAGACGCAAAGTTTTTAGGGTTGACTATCAGGCACACAAACCCGTTAGACCATTTGATCCCACCCCTTTTGTTTTCATGGGATTGACTATCGGGCACACAAACCCCCTAGACTATTCAATCATATCCCTTTGGTGTGGCTCACAATAAGGAACACAACTTATTGGGCAAGGTGATCACACACACACACACACACTCTCTCTCTCTCTCTCTTGACAGTGACATCTATCTAATTATTATTTCAGATATGATGAAGAATCAAGTCTATTGGGGGCTTGAAGGTTTATTTGTCTTCTTAATCATGAAACTCTTGCTTTTCAGTATACTTTACCGTGAGTTTGAGGCAACTCATACTCCCACTAAAGTGGGGGCTAAATGTACCATCTTAAAATGGACACACTCCTCATTTAAGATCATTTAGCTCTTGACCTCTATCAACTTTTCAGATCATGGATGGATTCATGCTCAATCACCTCTTTCTCCTATTTAGTCCCATATTCTCCCTTTTCAAGAATGTAGTATCTGAGACCTCAGGGTTAGCTCATTATGGACCAACCCTTAAATAGGTTGACCAATTCGATCTATTTTGGAATAGGTCAAACTAATTCAACCTATTCTTGGGAACATGTCAACCCAAGTCAACCTATTCTAGAACAGGTTAGCCAAGTCGACCTGTTCCTTGGGGTTTGTGAACTTTGGGCCGGATGTTGTCTCGGGGATTTAATTCTTAAAATATGGTGATCCCATCAGCTTGCTTTGTTTTCCCTCCCAAAAAATTGTATAAAAGGAAGCCTAGGCACCTCATTTTACATAACACAAGACATGAGAAGATGCAAGGCAAAAACAAGAAAGCATGAAAGAAAGGAGAAGAAGCAAGGAGATAATTTTGCGCATTCAAGCATTCAAAAATTCAAGTCTTCAAAGATTCAAGGATCCTTTGTGTGCATCTTTCCTCTTCAAGATCTAGCATATTATTGGCCATCAAGGGAGGAGATCTACATTGTGTCATTCATCATCTTCTTTATTTGATGCACACTTACATCCATGGCTCCATGAAGTGGTTTTGGTAAATCTGTAGAATTTGTGGAGATTTCCTACATTGCAAGTTCATGATCAACATACAAACACAAAAAAATCCTTATTGACAAGGGTTTCCCGAAGTAAGGTGAATATTTACATTTTTATTATTTCATTTACACATTTACATTTCAATTCAAGGTTGATTCCTCAATCTAGGGCTTGACCAAGGCAAGTTGTTATCCACCCCAACCCTAAAACCTAGTTTTTCTGTATGTAGGAGAATGATATCAGAATTGTAGATACAATTTTGGAAGTTGTAGATAGAGATGTATCAGAAGAATTTGGGTTGACTTTAGAAAAGTGCCTCAAGAAAATGGTGAGTTAAGTTGACCTATTCCTGACATCTTGATATTTTTAGAACTTTCTAGGTTTTCAGCAGTGATCGTAGATCCGTAGTTAGAAATTTAGTTATAGGAATATAATAATAGTTTTTATAGAAGAAAAGTACATCCCTCTACAAATTTCAATGTGAGCACCTCATTATCTATTTCACATCTTACTTTAGATCCATTTTCACATATTAATTGGGTTGATTGATTACATTTAGCACCTAGATCTCTATTGCTTATCTTGCTAAATCAATTAGTTCAATTTTACAAGTATATTTACACAAACTTAATAAAATGTTACATTGCATGAGAGAGGACTTTCTTGTGTGCTTCCTTGGTATAAATTTGTTTCAGCATTGGAATCCCCTTATCTCATTGGGTTTTGCTAATCTAACTTAGGTTATATTTAGAGTTACGCTTGGGAGCCCCTATTTTTCTTGTATTTTGAATGTTAGAATGGAAATAGATAATTAATGAATATGTATCACATATTTTACATTACGAAATTCATCAAAACCATTTCCCCCCTAAATAAGATCCTTATAGGGAATCCTTGAAACCATGACCCATGCTGGAATTGAAGAGGAGTTGAATAATAATAAATGAAAAAATCAACCCCTTAGTCTAAAGAAAGGAAAGACCTCTAAGAAAGCTAAGTTTACAATCTAGTAAATTTACTTTGACACAAAAGATACTAAATAAACCAATACCCCTAGGTGGTCTGATAGGTTGGCTACTTATCCCATAAAAAAAGGAAAAAAATAAAAAAGTGGATACAAAGTCTCAGGGGGAGGAATAAAGTAGGAGTGAAGAGAAGAACGAAAGTAGTACAGAGGTAGAGGCTAAAAATGAGAAGAATATAGAGATAGAGGATAGCTTGGATAGTACTAATAGATCCTCTCATGTGTTTGAAAGAATAAAAATAGGCCCCCCAAACCTAACTAATGAAATGATGCTTGGGAAAATCACTACTACATGTTAGAATGATTTTAGAATAACTAAGGGGGGGAGGGGGGGGGGGAGGGGAAACCAGTTATTCTCAGGTCCAGATGTACCAATAAAACTTTTCAACACTTCAACCAACTTAGATCTATTCAACAATTCACTCGGTCTCTATAGAATATAATTAGTAAGATAAAACTTGCAGTTCACTATCTAAAAGTAATCAACTTGCAGGATATAAAACTCTTAACAACATAACACATCAAATAACATTCACACAAGTATGACACCAGGATTTAATGTGGAAACCCAATATGATATAAACCACCAGTAACATTCTACCAAAGTTTGACTCTTCTGAAGTGAGCTCTGTAAGGAGCCAACCATGTTAAAAGTTAAAATACACATTGCTAGGTGTGACCCTATTAAAACATTTAATCACCCTGTTAGGAGTGGCCTGGTTAGAGGACTTAAGAAAAATCCATTAGAATGTCACCTTGATTAAAGGATTTACAAATGACTGTTAGGTCAACCTTGATTTAAGGATTTGAACTGATACAATGGTTAGAAAGTAATATTAGGTTTTGATATGAAATATATAACACACTTTTCAAATACAAATCCAATAGGCTCATATGTTGATTTACTGACTAGCCTTCATTGTCATCTCTATCTTTGATCTGCTCGGAAATCCTTTCAAGCAATCACCTCAACTGTGTTCAGCTCTTCACAGCTCTTTGCAACCTTCTGCTTAGGTTCGCCAATCAATAACATCAACCTCTTCCTTACTTTTCATAACCCACAACTAGATCATCCTTATACCTCCTTGATTAGGTAGCTGAATCTTTTTCTACTTAATCTCTTCCATAGATCTTAGGTTTAGGTCAGATTCATCAAATCCTTTCATCATTTTGTTCTCCTCCTTATCCTTAGATACTTCACAAAACTTCTCCTTGAATCCATAAGAACATGATTTACCATGCATTAAATGCTCCAAGTCATTCATCTTTATCTTCAACACGTTTTACATATCCCAAGAATTCAACTATGTTGGCAGGGGGTCTAAATTCCTTAAAAAAACTATAAATTATTGACACTCGGTCAATACTGTGTTTATCTACTGAGTCATGACTGGATAACTTGATCATTTCTAAAAATGTTCTTCTCAAAAAACACTATCTTTTCTCAGTTAATTCTCTGCTACTCAACAATTACTGATGCTTGGTCAACATTGAAATTTTCTCAGCTTATATTGGCGCTCGGTCAACACTAGCATCACTCAGCTTAAAATTAATTTCTTCTCTTTTGCTTGGTTAAGCCTATGCTTCCAAACTTTCTTTCCTTATTTCTTTTATGCTTCAAATAAATTGACTTCTTCACTTAGTGTTATAGATAAACAACACATTACCTTGCCAATATTCCAACTAATCAAGTACCCATTGTAGTTTCTCATAACTCAACCTTTCACTAGGTCCTCTTGTCATCACCTCTTTTTCAAACCCTCTTCATCAATCAAAAGATATGGTACTTTACTAGATAGCAACTATCTTACCAGTTAAGGTTTGACATCAATGACAATATAATAATTGTTTCAATTGTAGTTTCCAACAATCTCCCTCTTTGGCATTAATGGAAACACCACATGTAATACCATAAACTCCATATTCATAGTCACAAAACAATCCAAAAATTTCATTCTAAATCATTACATACTTTTAGCTTCATTCTGATTCTCATCCAAATATCAGCTCCCTCTTAGATAGATTTTTCTTTTTGTTTGTTCATTAGTTTACTGAATCTCTCCCTCATCTTATTCAATCTCTCCCTCTTTGATTAGGGTAACTCCTGATTATTTTTCTGTATTTCTCCCTCACGTTCACTAAATCTGTCCCTCTTTGACAATAATGCCAAAGACATTCATCTTCACCATGTAGATATCTTCATATCAGTTCTTTGAACTTTACAGTCCCTTTGTCATCTTGCTTATGAATGATCAACATCTTGTGCTTTACTTTTCAAAAATTTAGGAAACTCCTAAAGGGTGACCTCCTTTGCATCAATTTGTTAGATATTTTGATTAGTATATTTGATGCAATGCTCCTAAATGATTTTAGGTAGCCTCAGTTAGGGGAATCACCCATAATTTACTTCTTAGATACCCATGAGAATCTTTAGGTAATGACTTAGTGAATACATTTGCTAACTGTTCCTTTTTATTTCACATACTCCAATCTCACTTCCTTGTCTTGAACTAGCTCTCTCAAGTAATGATACTTGATAGAAATATGCTTAGTCTTAGTGTGCATTACATGGTTCTTTGATATATTTATAGCACTTGTGTTATCAAAGAAAATAACAACTGTCTTAGTAATTTCTTCTTTCATACCTTTCAACAATTGCTTGATCCACACTAAGTTTGAATAATTAACTATTGCTGCCACATATTCAGCTTCTCCTGTAGATTGGGAAATGCAATTTTGTTTGTTTCTTTTCCAAGAGACTAATATCTTTCCTAGAAAGAATGCGCCACCACTTGTACTCTTTCTATCATCCACATTTTCTGCCAAATCTGCATCACTGTAAACTTTTAGTTTAAACTTTTTATTCTTCTTATAATACAGTCCATAATCATCTGTTCCTTTCAGATATCTTAGTATCCTTTTCACTTCCATCATGTAATTTTCCTTAGGATTGGCAGAAAATCTTGCAACAATCCCAACTACTAGTGCAATATCTAGTTTGTTGTGAACAACATATTGTAGCTCCAATCATAGACTTGTACAAGGTTTGATTCAGTTCAACTCTCTCATCATTCTTTGATAGTTTCTGTCCAGTAGCCATGGGTGTACTTACTGGTCTAGAGTCCTCCATGCCAAAAAAAATCTAGTATCTCCTTGACATACTTAGATTGTGTAATATAGATACCTTTCTTCATCTGATAAACTTATAAACCAACAAAGAATTTAATCTCTCCAAACATAGACATCTCAAATTTAGTTTGCATCTCATTTGTAAATATTTGGAATAGGGCATCGTTTCCTCCAAATATGATATCATCAACAAATATTTCTGCTAACAATATCCCTTTACTTTTTTTAATCTTCAAGTACATATTGTTGTTGTCATTTTTTCTTGAAAATCCAATCTTTATCAAATAATTATGTAGTCTCTCATACCATTATTTAGGGGCTTGTTTCAATCCATACAATGCTTTGTGTACTTTACAGACCATGTTCTTCTTGATTGGGTCAATAAATCCTTTTGGATGTTCAATGTATACTTCTTCCAGTATTCCATTAAAAAATGCAGATTTGACATCCATTTAATATAATTTGAATCTTTTGTAAGTTGCATATGAAAGTAGATTTCTGACTCCTTCCAATCTAGAAACTGGGGCAAATGTCTCCCCATAGTCAATTCCTTCTTCTTATTCATAACCCTTGCATACCAATCTAGCTTTGTTCCTTGTGAATTCTCCATGTTCATTCAACTTATTTCTAAACACCCGCTTTGTTCCAATAACATTTTTGTCCTCTGGTCTAGGCACTAATGTCCAGGTTTTATTCTTTTCTATCTACTCAATTTCCTCATTCATGGATTGAATCCAATCTTCATTCTCCAAAGCATCTTCCACTTTGTTAGGCTCAAACTCACATAACAAACATGTTTGATCTTTCAACTTACTTCTTGTCATGACTCTATATTCTTTAGCTCCAATGATTTGATCTGGCTTATGATGTCTTCTCACATACTGTGCTAATGTAGGCTCTGGTCTCCTTTCTTCTTTATCTTGATCTTCAAGTTCATCTTGTAAATTCTCTGCTTCCTCTCCTGATTACTCGACAACATCCTCCTAATGCTTGACATTAGCTTTCTGTAACTCGAAAGGTTCTTGCTATCGCTCGACAACATTTTTTTCTGGTTCAGGTACATTACTAGTCTCTCCTTCTTCCATGTATTCAAAAGATCTATAATCTTCAGGTTCCATCTTACATTCAACTTCATTCTTTTCTGCATATTCATCAACTCTAACATTTGCACTTTCCACAACTTTGTTAGTGTTAAAATTCAAACACTTGTAAGCTTTTCTCTTAGTGGAATAACCTTGGAATATGCTTTCATCACTTTTAGCATCATGTTTTCCATTCCTTTTGTCCTTTAGTATATAGCATTTTCTTCTAAAGACTTTAAAGTATTTCACATTAGGTGCATAACCATACCATAATTCAAAAGGTGTAGCATTTGTACCTTTCTTAATTTGTACTCGGTTCAAGGTATAGACAGTTGTACTTATAGCTTCTCTCCAATACTTTTGTGCAACATTATTCTCTATCATCAGTATTCTAGCACAATCCATGATTGATCTATTTCTTCTCTCTGCTATACCATTCTGTGGAGGTGTCCTTGGTGCAGACATGTGTCTCTTTATTCCTCTATCATTAGAAAATATGTTGAACTCATTTGATATGAACTCTCCTCCTCTGTTAGATCTCAGACATTTCAAGCTTTTACTTGTCTCTTTCTCAACTTTGTCCAAATACCACTTAAACAATTGAAAGGCATTAGATTTTTCTTTAAGAAACATCACAGTTATCATTCTAGAATAGTCATAAAAAAACTTTATCACCACAATAACTTTGTACACCAATAGGTCCACAAAGGTCAGTATGAACCAATTCCAAAACATCATCAGAAGTATATGTTTTTCTCTTGAAACTAGACTATCATTTTTCCCAATTGACATTGTTTACACATCACATTATTAGGTTTCTTCAATCTTGGTAAACCTCTAAGTCTTTTCATCTTACTTTAATGCTTACCAAATTGTCAAATTTCATATGACACAACCTTTTATTCCATAACCATACATCATCAAATTGTGCAAAAAAATATGTTTCTTGAAATAGGTCTAGATAGAAAAAATTACCTATTATCTTTCTCCACTTCCAATTAGTTCACCAGTGGCCTCAAATATCTTAGCCTTCTATTGATGAAAATCAACTCGGTAACCAGTACTGTTTTGATGCAGGAGCATCTCGGGTCTTTGGCAATCCTGTGTCACCAAAAAGAAATTTGAAGTTTGTTTGCGTTGCTCGGTTCCTTCTTTGACCGAGTTGGTTCGGTAGTTGGTCGGTTTTCTTTGGTTATCAAGTTTGGTCGGTCATCTCCTGGGCGGTCGGTTGCTTCACTGATGCTCAGCGATGCTTGTCTGTTGCTTGGTCATCCTTGCTTACCGAGTGGTTTATTTTGAGTTCCTGTTGAGGCCGACTTGTGCATTTATTATGGGTCATGAATTTAATGTTGGAATTCATCATTGGGAAGTGTGTGGTCCCATTTCTGACTGTTCCTTCCATTAATTATGGATCTGAAGGCCGACTTAGTTCGGTAGACTCTTGTATAAATGTAGTTTGTTTGGTTGTAGTTTAGAGAGTTCTTGGAAGATAGAGAATAGGAGATAAAAGATAGAGATATTTGACAGATCCTCGCATGTTTGAGGACTTCTGTACTTCATTGTAATATATGGCTGTAACCGGGAAGGCCTTACAGCTCGACATGTATGAATCTATTTCAAGTAATATATGAATGATCCTGCATTTCTCCCTTCCACTGTGTTGTTGTTTGCTTCCGTGTGTGTTTGAGCAAGGTGGATTTGGTTAGGGTGTTCCATCTGTTGGCCCCTCCTATCCTCCCTTGCGTCAGGTGGTATCAGAGCGAGGTTAGATCTTGATCTAGGTTTGCAAACCTAGGTTTGAGGGTTCCTTCTTGGGAAACCCTAGTTGAATTGTTGTGGGGTAGCAGATTGCGATATTACCTACAATTGTAGAGGGTTTTCAAGATAGTTCGTGGAAGGCGAGATGTAGATCCAGGATTGGTAGACATGTTAAGACGATTTTCTGCTAGATTAGAAGCTATTTAAACAGCCCAGAGAAGAGGAAGACATCTTGAAGATGTTAGTGATGATGAAATTGAGGAAGAACAAGCGAATTTAGAACCTGCACCTGTGATGGATCAGGGTGAGGAAATATTCCTAAAGGCTTTGACAAGTTTGAAGTCGACACCACACTTTAATCCTCCTGAGTATGGTGGAAAATTGGATTCTGATGAACTTGTGGATTGGATCACTAAGATGGAGAAATACTGAGTATGAAAATATACCTGAAGACAAGAAAGTGAAGATTGCAAGCAGAAAGTTGAAAAGTCATGCATCCTTATGGTGGGAACATCTACAATTGGACATGAAGATGAAAGACAAAGACAAAATCAATGTATGAAATAAAATGATGAATAAATTGAAAGGAAAGTTCTTACCTTGTGATTATCAGATTAACCCAGTTCGACGAATGCAAAGTTTGAGGTAGAAAGATAGCTTAGTAAATGAATATAGTGAGAAATTCTATAGACTAGATATCAGATTTGGACATGATGAAGATGATGTGGAAAGAATTGCTAGATACCTGAATGGTTTGAGGGTTTCTATCTAAGAGGAGATCAACATGGTTAAGTTGGAGAACATTGAAGAGGTTTATCAATTTGCATTGATAGCTGAGGAGAAATTGAACAAAAGACATGAGCAAAGACAAAGAGGCAGAGGTGGTAGATTCCTTAGAGGAAGAGGTAGATCTCATGATGAAAATAGTAGATCTGAACCTGAAAAGGCAAATCTGGATAAAGGCAAGACCGACTGGAAAGGTGAAAGTTAATCTAGAGGTAGAGACAGTAACTACCAAGGTAGTCATAGCAGAGGTAATTTTCGTGGAACTTGTTACAATTGTGGAGAAAGACATAGATCATTTGAGTCTACACATGCAAGTAAGAAGGCTAGTAGTAGCATAAATGCTTTGGTGCAAGAGGAGTCACTGAATGAACCTGAGAAAGAAAATAACTTGATGGTAAGGAGAGCACTGTGGAATGAAAGTAAAAAGGAAGATTCGGTAAGGAAAAGTTTGTTCGAGACCAGATGTAGAGTTTATGACTAAGTGTGGAAGGTAATCATTGACAGTGATAGCTCGGAGAATCTGGCATTTGAAGAAATGGTCACAAAGTTGCAATTGAATTGGTTGGAACACCCGAAGCCCTATCAAATTTCATGGATCAAGGATGAGAATACACTCTTGGTAAGTGAACAATGTTATGTAAATTTAAAGATTGGAAAGTACAATGATAAGGTGTTGTGTGATATCATGCCTATGGATTGTTGTCATATTTTGTTGGGTAGACCTTGGCAATATGATAGACATGCTATATATGATGGAAGATTGCATAAATATACTATTTGGGCTGATGGGAGAAAACAAATCTTGTTACCTTTGATTGAAGAACTTGTTAGTAATGTTTGCACATCTGTGAAAGTTTTCTTGATGGAAGGAAGAGAATTTGTTAAGGATTTGAAGAGGAATGATGTATGTTTTGCTATGATTCCTAACAAATCGAGTAAGAAAACATAGGATAATGTCTCCGAGGAGATTGATAAGTTACTCACCGAGTACAATGATATCATTTCTGATAATGTACTTGATGGTTTGCCACTGGAGAGAAGCATTGATCATTGCATGGATCTAATCCCTGGAGCTAGTTTACCGAATAAGGCACCTCATCAGTTGACACCTATCGAGAATCAAGAATTGAACCGACAGATTCAAGAGTTGTTGGAGAAAGGTTTGATCAGAGAAATTTTGAGTCCTTGTGCAGTACCTGTTGTATTGGCACCTAAGAAGAATGGAGAATGACAAATGTGTACTGATTCCAGAGAAATCAATAAGATAATAGTGAAATATAGGTTTCCTATACCGAGAATGGATGACATCATGGACAGTTTGACTGGAGCAAAGTATTTTACGAAAATTGATTTGAAAAGTGGGTATCATCAGATCAGAATCAGAGAAGGTGATGAGTGGAAGACTTCTTTCAAGACAAGAGAAGGTTTGTATGAGTGGTTGGTTATGCTTTTTGGTTTAACTAATGCACCGAATACTTTTATGAGGTTGATGAATGAAGTTCTGAAGAAATTCTTGGGTAAGTTTGTGATTGTATATCTTGATGACATTTTGATATTTAGTAAGACTAGAGAAGAACATTTGTTGTATTTTAGACAAGTTTTGCAAAGATTGAAAGAATAAAAGTTGCTGATAAATCTGAAAAAGTGTTCATTCATGAAAGAAGAGATTGTGTATTTGGGATTTGTGATTTCAGCTGATGGTTTGAAAATGGATCTAGAGAAGGTTGAAGCTATTCTGAATTGGCCTACTCCTGAGAATTCTAGTGAGGTAAGATCATTTCATGTTTTGACAAGTTTTTACCAAAAGTTCATAAGGAATTTCAGTTCAATTTGTAATGCTATGACTGAGACTATGAGAGGAGATAAATGAGAATTCAAGTGGACACATGGAGCTGATAAAAGTTTTGAGACTCTGAAGCAGAAGGTTTCTTAATTGCCTGTTTTAGCATTGCCTGATTTCAATAAGGTATTTCAAATGGAATATGATGCAAGTGGAAGTGCAATTGGAGCTGTGTTGAGTCAAGAAGGTAAACCTGTTTCTTTCTTTAGTGAAAAGTTGAATGATGCAAAAAGGAAATATTATGTGTATGATCAAGAATTCTATGCTATTGTTCAAGCACCGAAGAAATGGAGACATTACTTGATACCGAGTGAATTTGTGTTGTATACTGATCATAAAGCTTTACAATATTTGGATAGTCATAATAAGTTGAATCAGAGACATATGAAATGGGTTGAGTATTTGTAGAGTTATACATTTGTGATAAAACATAAGAGTGGAGTCACTAACCGAGTTACTGATGCATTGAGTAGAAGAAAATCTTTGATGACCGAGATGAAAATTGAAGTTCTTGGTTTTGATGAGATGAAAGGTTTGTATGAAAATGATCCTGATTTTTCTGAGCCGTGGAGAAAGTTCAGAGCAGCTATTCAAGATCAACTGACTATAAAATGGGAAGAATATTTCATTCAAGAAGGTATGTTGTTTAAAGGTATTCAGTTGTGTATACCGAAAGGACCAATGAGAACTAATTTGATAAAGGAGAAACATAGTGGTGGTTTGGCTGGACATTTTGGAATTGATAAGACATTGAATTTGCTCCAAGAGAAATACTTTTGGCCTCAGTTGTATAAATATGTTAAGAAATTTGTGAAAAGTTGTGGAGTTTGTCAAGTTGCAAAAGGAGTGAGTCAGAACACTAGATTGTATACATAGATTGTTGTCCCCGAGAAACCTTGGATTGACATCAGTATGGATTTTTTTCTTGGCTTACCAAAGACAGTAATAGGTAATGATTCTATATTTGTTGTTATGGATAGATTTTCTAAGCTGGCACATTTTATACCTTGTAGAAAGACATTAGATGCAGTACATATAGAAGATATTTTCTTTAAGGAAATTGTCAGATTGCATGGATTATCAAGGAGTATTATCTCTGACCGAGATAGTAATTTTTTTGGATACTTTTGGAAGACTCTTTGGAAGAAGTTTGGCACTGAGTTGAAATACAGTTCTACATTTCACCCACAAACTGATGGACAGACTGAAGTTGTGAATAGAAGTTTGGGAAATCTTTTGAGATGTTTAGTTGTAGACACACCAAGTAATTGAGATTCTGTGTTGGCACAAGCAGAGTTTGCATACAATAATTCAGTGAATAGGAGTACTGGAAAAACGCCTTTTGAGATTGTGAATGACAGACAACCAAGAGGTATATCTGATTTGAGAGACATTGCTGATGAAAGAAAGAGGAGTGCTGAAGGAGTAAAGTTTGCTGAGTACATGAAGACATTGCATGAAGATGTGAAACGTAAGCTGGAAATGAGTAATCAGAAATACAAAGATGGAGCTGATAGATCAAGAAGACATAAAACTTTTGATGTTGGTGATGAAGTGATTATTCATTTAAAGAAAGGTAGATTTCCTGTTGGAACATATGGGAAGTTGAAAATGAAGAAGTTTGGACCCTTCAAGATTCTGAAAAGATTTGACAGTGGAAATGCATATGAGATTGAATTACCTGATGACATGGATATATCACCTATATTCAATATTGCTGATTTGTAGGAGTATCATGAATCTGATGAAGAAATGACAATACCAATTGATTATTCTAAGAAGCAGAATGAAGAGATTAAGCACATTTTGGAACAAAGAGTTGGCAAGAGTACAAGAGGTAAACAGTACATGGAATATCTGGTAAAGTGGAAGAACAAACCGATTGAAGACAGTTCATGAATTTCACAATCTGAGTTGGATGTAGCTCGGATCATACCTATTTTATGATTCAGAAAATCATTCTCAAATAACCCTAGGTGTCTGATGCAGGGGCATCTCGAGTCCTTGGCAATCCTGTGTCACCAAAAAGAAATTTTAAGTTTGTCTGTGTTGCTCGATTCCTTCTTTGACCTAGTTGGTTCGGTAGTTAGTCGGTTTCATTTGGTTACCGAGTTTGGTCGGTCATCTCCTGAGCGGTCGGTTGCTTCACTAGCGCTTGATGATGCTTGTCTATTGCTCGGTCATCCTTGCTTACCGAGTGGTTTATTTTGAGTTCCTCATGAGGCCGACTTGTGCATTTATTATGGGTCATAGATTTAATGTTGGAATCCATCATTAGAAAGCGTGTGGTCCCAGTTCTGACCATTCCTTCCGTTAATTATGGATCTGATGGCCGACTCAATTCAGTAGACTCTTGTATAAATGTAGTTTGTTTGGTTGTAGTTTAGGGAGTTCTTGGAAGATAGAGAATATGAGATAGAAGATAGAGATATTTGACAGATCCTATCATGTTTGAGGACTCCTGTACTTCATTGTAATATCTGGCCATAACCGGGAAGGCCTTACAACCTGACATGTATGAATCTATTTCAAGTAATATATGAATGATCCTGCATTTCTCCCTTCCACTATGTTGTTGTTTGCTTCCGTGTGTGTTTGAGCAGGGTGGATCTGGTTAGGGTGTGCCATCTGTTGGCCCCTCCTATCCTACCTTGTGTCATGTTCAGATGTGAAACACTAAAAAAATTATAGTTAAGACCTTCATCCCAATAAGAATTATCACATCTGATCTTATCAGTCAATCTTAGTGATCCTTAACCCTTCACAAGATATGGTACATCACTACCAAACTTAACACTCCTTCCTTTTTAATGATTTATGGTTTCAAACTTACTTTTATCACCAGTCATGTGATGTGAACAACCACTATCAATTATCCATCTATCACCTTTACTCACATATGAAATAAATGCAGTTTTCTAATCTTCATCAGAATCATCTTTCATAGCAACATAGACAACTTCTACATCACAATCATCAGATTCTCCAAATTCACTATCATTTTCTTCTTCAGCAATATAACAATACCTCTTACCTTTATCCTTGTAGTCCTTATATCTTCTATGATCTATGTCATTCCTTTTGTCTTTATACTTACTTTCCCTTCTTTCATCATTGTCATTCCTATCAGGACATCTTGCTGCAATATGGCCAACTTTGTTACATGAAAAACAAATTATAGGAAGTTTACCTTTAAATTTTCCTTTTCCTCTCGGTAGCCTTCTAGCCATAAGTGCATCAAGATCATCTAGATCATCATCAGAGGTGTCATTGTCACTGTCACTGTCACTGATCACACATCTTTCTTTTCCTTTCTTAGACTTATGAAGAACCATTTGAGACTTGAATGTTGATTCAATATTATGAGTAGTAAAATTATCAAAGTTTGACAACTTAAAAGTAGTAAGCCTACTAAAAATACCTTCCAAGGTTAGGTTGTTACGAGGATCACATCTTAGTTCTTGTATTGTAGAAACTCTAATAGCATAAATAGGAAGTAGGGTACTCAAAACTTTTCTAATAATAGTTTCATCATCAATATTTCCATTAGCTCCTCTAATAGAATTCACTTCCTCTTTAACTCTAGCACAATATTGAACAATATTTCTACATTCTAACATTCTCATTTCATCAAGCTTACCTCTCGAGCTTTCATATTTGGCCCTTAGTATATTTGTGTATCCACCATAGATACCTGCTAGTGTGTCCCACATTTTCTTACATTAGTACAGTCTTTGATGTCTTCAAGTTTAGGATAACTTATGGTTGATGCAATCTCCAACATTGCCTGATTGTGTTCTTGTTTTTCCTTCATCTCCTCAGTTGTCATAGGTGCATCTACTGGTACATAAGCATTCTCCACATAATATTTTGTTGAATCACCAATATCGGCCAAGTGTAACTTCATCAAACTTTTACATGTAGGGAATTTCTCCTTGTTCAACTTTAGTACCTCCTTTTTGTACGTCTTGATCATTAGCTTCGAGTACCTTCAAAAAATTTCCTTACAAGTACCAACAACTCTAATACCAATTGTTAGAATGATTTTATAATAACTTAACAGGGGGGGTGAATCAATTATCCTCAGGTCCAAATGTACCAATAAAACTTTTCAACACTTTAATCAACTTAGATCTATTCAACAATTCACTTGGTCTGTATAGAGTATAATCAGTAACATAAAACTTGAAGTCCACTGTCCAAAAGTAATCAACTTGCAAAATAGAAAACTATTAAGAACATAACACATCAAATAAAATTCACACAAGTATGACACCAGGATTTAATGTGGAAACCCAATATGGGGAAAACCACCAGTAACATGCTACCAAATTTTCACTCTTCTGAAGTGAGCTCTATGAGGAGCCAACCATATTAAAGGTTATAATATGTAACACTATTGGGTGTGACCCTGTTAAAGGATATAATCACCCTGCTAGGAGTGGCCTGGTTAGAGGACTTAAGAACATTCCATTAGAATGTCACCTTGATTAAAGGGTTTACAAATGACTGTTAGGTCAACCTTGATTAAAAGATTTTAACTGATACAATGGTTATAAATTAATAGTAGGTTCTGACCTAAAATATAAAACTCACTTTTCAAATACAGATCCAATAGGCTCATTGTAGATCCCTATAGTTTTGTTGTCTATTAGTGTCTTCACACTTAGTCATTATGTAGGCAATGATGGTCGGTCATCACTTCGATCGAGTCATCATGTATAGGCCGAGTCATGTATTGTACATTTACCGAGCAGTAGTCACTGCCGAGTAAACCAATAGTCACCAAGTACTTTTGTATTAGCCGAGTTAGTTTTTGCCAAGATAAGTAAAGAAGACAATGTCGAGCGCCAGAGTATAAAGAAAAGTGAATGCCGAGTGCCAGAGACATCGAATGCCGAGCAATCCAGAATTAACATATATGTTTGTTATGGCACAAACACTCAGGTAAAATGTTTTGGGCTGAAATTTATGTTTTGTTTACTGTTTGTTGAGAAAATCACAGAGGTGATTACACTCCTATTTTGTAATCATTAATCCCTATACAACACATGGAGCCAATTAGAATTAAGAAAGGTTAAGCGGTAAAATGAACTAATCTGGATCGTAGATCTTAAATCGTGAAGGAATTCAGTTCTCTATATAAGATGAGATCCGAACCCTAAAATGTAGTAAGGAGAGCATATGAGATGGTAAGAGAATGAGAGGGTATGCAAGGAATGAAAAGAGAAAAGAGAATACCTTCAGATAAGTGATATAGCTCAGTGACCGAGTGAAACAAAGTAAAGCAGTGAAGGACATAACAAATATATTTGATAGACAAGATCAAATCAATACTGGAAGGAGAAGATATGTAATCAACATACAGTGTAGACTGAAGGATCAGGTAGTGCGTGAGACATTCTAACAAGTGTATAAGGGTAAATCTCTTAACAGAGTGGTTCTAACAGACCTTATTTAATCTCTTAACCGAGTGCTTACTTAGTTGTAAGTTTTAAATCCTTTTGTAAGGTAGATTGTATAAGTCTTTAAGCTCTTAACAAAGAAGACACCTCATAGGGTAGATCATATTTTGTGATCAAATTTGTAGCCCTAATAGGTAAAATTTATACTGCTGTAGTGAAGATTTGTGGGTGTCATCCCCACCCCAGTTTTACCTTTCAAGGGTTTTTGGGTAACCAAAATTATTGTGTTATGAGTACTTTCATGAATGATGTTTAGTTTTTCAGTTTCATTTCATTGATAAAGTTTATGGTAATGCTATGAAAGTTTTTAGTAAATGTTAAAATGGATTAATAGGTGATATCTGATTCACCCCCCCCTCTCAGTATCACATTTACCAAATAGATTTCCAACAATTGGTATCAGAGCTCAGTTTCTTAGAGAAAGTCTAACCACTTGTGAGAACAAAGATCTTGAGATGAAGGTTTATAGGTTGGGAAAAATTATAGAGAATCAAAAGATTGATGTTCAGCTTGCATTACAACAACTTGAAGCAACTAGAGGAGAATTGGAGAAATCCTTAAGCAGAAGAAGAGAAAGTGCTATTCTACAAAATGAATCACAATATCAAGAAGAAGATACTACTGGACTATTTGATAGTGGGAGCTCTACAGAAAGTGACAAAGCCATACAAGAGCTACTGGAGAAAAAAAAACATACTAAATGAGGATATCAAAAATCTGAAGAGAGAATAAGAAATTCAATATGTTAGACTCTGTGAAGTAATTGAACGGAAAAAGAAAGTTGAAGATGACAAGACAATGGCCGAAGAAGACAAAAGGAAAATATCAACAAGACTTGATGAAAGGACAAGTGACATGCAAAGATTGACTAACAATCAACTAGATATGGTAAATCAATTGCTACTGGTTAATCAAGAATTGTGCAAGAAAGATGTGGAACTCACAAATTTGAGATTATAAAATAATCAACTAAGGAATGAACTGAGATCTGAAAAGGAAATAACTGAAAGGATGAACAAACCTAATGAAGATGCAAGATACTTTGAAGAACTATTAAGGTCACTTTGAAGATCTAGTGATAGATCTGGACTTGGACTAAATTAGCAATCATCATCCACTAAGGAAGGAGAATTATCAAAAGATGGAGAGAAAAGGAATGCTAAACCAAAGAACAACAAGCCTACATATCATCATTGTGGAAAGCCAGGACATACAGCTAACGTCTGCAGAATAAAACATGGTAAGTTTGATCCTTAACCTAAATTTAATGGACATTGTTTTAACTATAATAAATTTGGACATCAGGCCCAAGAATGCAAATCCAAGGTCAACAATCTACCTACCTCACCAAAATTTCAAGGACACTATTTCAATTGTCAGAAGTATGGAGATAGAGAATTTGAATGCAGATCAAAGCCTAAATGGTCACGAAATGAGCAGACTAAGTCACCTAAGAAGGGTAACACATACAACTGGGATTATAACACCTGGTGTAGATGACATTACTATGGAAAATATGGGCACATTGGAGAAAATTGTTTGGAGACTCATTTTAGAGGGAGATCTAAAGGTTGGATGAATGGAAGTATGGTATGCTACAAATGTAACAAGACAGGTCATCTAAAGAAAGACTGTAGATCACCCATACTGAGCAATGAGAAAAGAACGAATGAAGATATCATTGAGAAATTGAGAAATCAGATGAACAAAACATGGACGAAGAAATATAAAGGAAGCACTAGTGGAATCAGTGCACATGAGGTCACCGAATCCAATGGATCAGGTGATCACACTACTACGAACTAAGCAAAGTAGGTATATATGGAACTGAGTCTTACAATGTTTTATCTTATATCAGTTCCTAACATATGTTGAGAAAAAGTCCATATCTGCATAAATAAAGATGTATTAGTACATATTTGAGCAAAGTAGAACAATTCATTATTGATGCCGAGCCTCAGTGTTTTAGTCTAAAATGACCAAGTTATCAATGTATGTTGAGCACCTGTGACTGCCAAGATGTGATGTATATCGAGCTGTAACCCAATAGTTGTATCGACCGAGCTTGTGCTAGCCGAGAATAACATGAGATTGCCGAGACAGCTGTATCTCACCTAGAATGTGTACGAAACATTTATGAAGCCCTAATTCGACCGTTTGAAGTCTATAAAGCAGGATGTTACCGTTCATTTCATTTCACCAGCGAATTGAAAATTTTCTCGAGTGATTCAGAGAGCGTGTAACCTGTCTATCTTAGAGCAAAAGGGTGATTTCAAAAATCTTCTCAGTGTGCCGTTGGCAAATAAACTGTAGAACACTTGCGCAAAGGTACCTTATCGAGTAAAATCTTTTTTGAGAATTCTTAACTGAGATAAATGGCATCATCTTCAATAGCTACAATAAAGAAACAAGGAAAGTAAGTTCTTAATGTTCAATTAGTGAGGAATGAGATGTGTAAGCCACATAAGTTTTAGGCCATCCCAGAGAGCGCGATCATTGGAGATCTCAATAGAGCTCTGTCATCGGTTCCGAAGAATGTTTTAATGATGAACGACATGAGATCGTGTTACATGTGTAAAATTGGGGAGATTGGAGACTATGAAATCAGGGAAGCATATGATAAATTGTGCAACAATGGGGTGTTGAAGCCGAAACACTAGAAGGTTTCTAGGCAAGGGTTAGTTCATGCCCTAGATTTTTTGCAAAATTTCAAAGTGGACTAGATCAAAATTGTACTGAGTAGAGTAAATGACATACAAATTTCGTTAGAAGATGGACCGGTACAAATCACAAAAGACATGATTCACCGGGTCACTGGATACCCTAAACTCACTGGTAAGAAAACAATAAGATGTCTAAGCAAGGAGATTTAGGCAAACACTCGGGTAGTATGGAATAAGTGCAGAATGATAATCTCCATTATCACTAATCTGGAGATTGAATTTGCAGTGAGAGTAATTGCTCACAAATTCTATCAGTCTAGTCGGTTGGACAACGTCCCATGCATGGTAGTGGACCAGGCTTATAAAATCACAAAGAAGGACCATACATATGACCTTGCCAAGCTCCAGCTGACTCAACTTGCACAGAACCTTACTTCTATTTGGAAAGCGAATAATTCTATGTGTACGTTCAGCTCCCTACTCGTTTGTCTATTCTTTTACGTTCAGAAGTGTTTTCCTACTATTGGTGGAGTAGTTTGGGATAAGAATAGGCCAATCACAGTTGAAATAAATGAGTTTATCAGTCAGATAGGAGAGAATTTTGAGGGTGTGATGGAAAACTACTTTGTAGAATTTAAGAAGAAACTGAGGAAGAGGAGTAGGATTCTTGTATCTCTAGTTGAAAAGTATAGTCATGACATTTGTTTCTTAGTAGATATTGACTTCACATATGCACAAGCTGCTATACCGAGGGTGCCATGGCTAATGCCATTACCTTATGAGGTTAATATTGATGAGACCACATCAGCAATCACAACCTTGTTAGCTGAGGAAGTTGATAAGAAATCTCCCTTCTTTGGAACATATGAGGAAGCTAAGTCAAAGATAACCATGGGATTGAAGTCTGCTACCATGGAGAGAAAGAGGAAAAAGATAGTAAAGAATCTAGTGAAAGTGATAGGAGATAGAGAGGTAGATTGATGCATGGGCATCCAAGGTTAAGGCAGGGGCATTCTTGTCCTCGGTGAAACTGCATGGAGTGTTTGTATTTTTGTCGGTTGTTACTCGGTTGCAGCCTTGACCGACGGTCTCGGTCATTGAAGGAAGCTCGGTCGTTGAAGGAACTCGGTAGTCTCTGGCGCTTGGTGAAAGAGTTGCTCGGTCATGCCTGTGATGCTCGGTCAACACTGGTGCTTGGCGATGCTTGGCTTGCTCGGTTATTTCACTGCTGCTCGGTGGTTCTGATTTATCGACAGTTGTTCTTGGTGATTTGATGGGCCGACTTGGTGCATTTATTGTTTGTATCTTTTGTTGGATTCTCCTAAGTGGATCTGGAGGCCGACATGTTGTATTAAATGTTTGCATACATTTTGTAAGCCGACTTGTATGACATTTAATATTTGTTGGTAGGAGTTAAGGGTTTCATCCAGCCGACTTGTGGCTGATGATTAGTATTTAATGAGTGTCTGGGTAGATGTTTAGGAGATGACTTAGCAAATTTGGAATATCAAATGTGAAGCTTGAAAGCTGAAGTTGGTGAAGCTGATAGTTGTTTGTAGCAGAGCTAGGGGTCTCACACTTGGAGACAAGGAGATTGCTTGGAGGCTTGTGAGCTCAAGTTTAGATCTGCCTTAGGGTTTCCATCAGCTTTTGATTGTCTTCAGAGCTGAACTAGCTAATGTTGTGATTGGATTTGTGTGTGGATCTTGCAGAATTGTTTCTGATTGTAATTGGCCCTAACCCGGAAGGCCTTACAGTCGGGCATGTTAATGAAAATAAGAGTAAAACAATTATTGTGTTGTGTTATTCCACTATGTTGATTATTGGCTGCGAGGTTTGATCTATCCTTAACTGGATCCATCATCCTTGACTGCGTCAGGTCGTATCAAAGTGAGTTTGTTCCTGTTGGAGCAAGTGTTGATCTTGTGGAGCGAAGGTTGACCTAGCAAGGCTGATCTTGCGAAGTTGATCTTGTTGGTGAAGAGATCGTATGATCTTGAATGTAGATCCGTGGCATTGAACTTGTGGAATCGTGCCCTAGTTGTTTGCAAGATTGCAGGCTGCGATCTGAATTGTTTACAACTTGGAGATTGTCACAAGGTGGCCGGTGAGGGTTTGTTGCAGAGGGTTATTTTTGCATATCTTTCAGGATGCCTCCGAGAAGATTGGACCCTAGAGCTATTGCAGATCTTTGTGATGCTGTGGAATCAAAGATTGCTGAGAAAGTCAGATCGGATGTTAGATCTGAGATGGAGCTGATGAAGAATGATATGGTCGCCAAGATCATGAGAGTTGTTGCTGGTATACCTCAGAATGTTGGTACTGAGGATGGCTATGAAGAAGCTGCTGAAGAATTTGAACCCGTTGGATCTAGTGGAGATGATAGAACCGATTGGAGAGATAGATTTGGTGAAGATAGAAATGCTCGGTTACTTAGATCTGCTGCTCAGTTTAGTAATTATCGAATGAAAGTTTCTACTTTCTCTGGTACTTTGAAGCTCGACAATCTGATTGATTGGATTGGTGATCATGAAGATTTCTTTGAGTTGGAAGAAATTGAAGATCCTCTTCGGGTGAGATTAGCACAGACAAAGTTGAAAGGACATGCTGCTCTTTGGGGGAAAGAACTACAAAGAGATAGAGAAGATGAAGGTGAAACAAAGATCAATCGATGAAGGTTGATGGTGACTAAGCTGAAAGCTAAGTTCATACCTACAGACTATGAGCTTGACTTGTTTAAGAAGTTGCAGAATTTGAAGCAGAAGGATCTGTCTATTGAAGATTATACCGAGGAGTTCTACACACTTACTATTCGGTTTGGACACCGAGAGCTTGGTAAGGAAAATGTAGCTCGGTATGTGACTGGTCTGAGATTCAATATTCAGGATGAGCTTGGTATGCTGAAGATTGACTTTGTTGAAGATGCTTATCAGTATCCACTGAAGGCAGAAGATAAGTTGAAGAGGAAACAACCTAGTAACTCCTGAGGGAAGGAGAAACTTGATCACTCGACGAAGGATAAACCGACTGATGCAGAAGATGAACAGAAACCTGTGGAACCAAAGAAGAAGACAGGTAGAGTTATCTTTAAGGGTACTTGCTATAACTGTGGAGAGGAAGGACACCGTTCTTTTGAGTGTACACAGAAGAAGGTTGACCGACGAACTGCTGTGGTGAATGAGAACATTCAGAATGAACCTGAATCAGAGAACTTGCTGCTTCGGCAAACATTGCTCGGTACAAAGGATGAACCTTGTCAGAGGAGTAACTTGTTTAGGACCCGATGCAAGTCTCGAGCTAAAATATGTGATGTTATTGTTGATAGTGGTAGTACTGATAACCTTGTTGCTGAGGACATGGTTCAAAAACTTGGTTTGAATAGAATGAAACATCCACGTCCTTATAGGATTGGTTGGTTACAAGATGATCATGCTTTGGAAGTTAGAGAGCAATGGTTCATTGATGTTTAGATTGGCCAGTATAAGGATCTTGTGCTTTGTGACAATGTGGAGATGAATAGTTGTGGTATATTGCTCAATAGACCTTGACAATATGATTGCAGAGCTATTTATGATTGTGTAAAGAATGTGTTTACTGTTGAGAAGGATGACAGGAAGTTTTCACTGATGCCTTTAATGGATACAACGCTCGGTAGGAGAAGCCTGAGTATCGGTTCCCGAGTTGAGATTGTGGATCTCGAGGAAATGAATGATCAGTATGGAGAACCGACCTGTATGTTGTCAAGAAAAGACTTGAAGAGACAAAGGAAACTGAAATGGAAGAATATGTAGGCAGAGAAGATGGATGACTTGTATGTGAAGAACTAGTTCGGGATTTATGTGCTGAATCTTGGAAGATGTTCTTCTCACATATGAACATCTTTTAGAACCTGGGGTGTCTGATGTAGGGGCATCCAAGGTTAAGGCAGGGGCATTCTTGTTCTTGGTGAAACTGCATGGAGTGTTCGTATTTTGGCCAGTTGTTACTCGGTTGCAGCCTTGACCGACGGTCTCGGTCATTGAAGGAAGCTCGGTCGCTGAAGGAACTCGGTAGTCTCTGGCGCTCGGTGAAAGAGTTGCTCGGTTATGCCTGCGATGCTCAGTCGACACTGGTGCTCGGCGATGCTTGGCTTGCTCGGTTATTTCACTGCTCCTCGGTGGTTCTGATTTACCGACGGTTGTTCTTGGTGATTTGATGGGCCGACTTGGTGCATTTATTGTTTGTATATTTTGTTGGATTCTCCTAAGTGGATCTGGAGGCCAACATGTTGTATTAAATGTTTGCATACATTTTGTAAGCCGACTTGTATGGCATTTAATATTTGTTGGTAGGAGTTAAGGGTTTCATCCAGCGGACTTGTGGCTGATGATTAGTATTTAAGGAGTGTTTGGGTAGATGTTTAGGAGGCGACTTAGCAGATCTGTAATATTAGATGTGAAGCTTGAAAGCTGAAGTTGGTGAAGCTGATAGTTGTTTGTAGCAGAGCTAGGGGTCTCACACTTGGAGACAAGGAGATTTCTTGGAGGCTTGTGAGCTCAAGTTTAGATCTGCCTTAGGGTTTCCATTAGCTTCTGATTGTCTTCAGAGCTGAACTAGCTAATGTTGTGATTGGATCTGTGTGTGGATCTTGCAAAATTGTTTCTGATTGTAATTGGCCCTAACCCAGAAGGCCTTACAGCCGGGCATGTTAATGAATATCAGAGTTAAACAATTGTTGTGTTGTGTTATTCTGCTGTGTTGATTATTGGCTGCGAGGTTTGATCTGTCCTTAACGGGATCCATCATCCTTGACTGCGTCATAGATGCACCTCTTGAATTGACACAAGGACTGGGAGAAGACAAAGAAAGTGAATCTAGTGAAAATGAAGAAGAAGAGAAAGTAGAGGAGAAGGAATAGAAGAAGGCAATAATTGCTGAGCCTATGAGTAAGAAAATGCAAAAACCTAAGGCTATCTCATCACCTGTTCTTAGGCTGAGAACAAGGGTAGTCTCTACTGTTGTAGTTGCCGAGCCACAAAAGAAAACCCCTGCATCAGGAAAGAGGAAAATTGTTCAGCCTAGGGCAGTGTCGAGCTAGACAAAGAAGAATCCTAGGAGAAAACTTATTTTGGAGAACGATGATGAGGAAATAGAGAGTGATGAGGAGGTTAAGAAGTTACAAGTACAGAGAAAAACACCAAGTGTGGATGAAATATGCCACACCATCAAGAGCTTTGTTGGACTCGCATATTTGAAAAAAATAAGATTTGAGAGCATGAGCATAGGAGACAAGGAGAACATTGAAGAAGCTATACTTGAGATGCTCTGCACTTTCAAGATGCTACCTATACAACTGGGGAAATTGATTCCTAATGAGTTATATGGGAGAGTAGCACAG
Organism: Chamaecyparis obtusa; assembly: GCA_027943335.1. Classification (NCBI taxonomy): domain Eukaryota; kingdom Viridiplantae; phylum Streptophyta; class Pinopsida; order Cupressales; family Cupressaceae; genus Chamaecyparis; species Chamaecyparis obtusa. The sequence goes on along the minus strand of BSBK01002287.1, from coordinate 2,451,387 downwards.
AAATGGGAATTTTCCCTAATGACCGAGAAGAAGATAAGGGAAACGACACTAGTTCAAGTTGCACCAGAACTTTCCCCTGGTAGAATTCAAGAAGTTATGGAACAATACAGGTTCAAATTCATTCCTAAGCTCCGAGCTTACTCTATCCTTCAACACAAGGTTGAGGATGTTGTTCAACAAAGTCTTAGGACTTGGAAGATAATTTTTGGTCTGTTAATTGACAAGAGTGCACCGCAGGAAGCTAGAACATTTAAGGGTGCTAAGCCAGATGATAAAGGAGATGTAAAAGATCCACCTATCTAGGAGAAAGAAGCTCCCAAGGAAGAGAAATGTCAGAAGTTATCTGAGATAACTATAATTGATATCACTAAGGATGCCCCACAACAAAATCAAGTGTTGACCGAGGAAGACTTACAAGCTGAGGCAACACACACTACATCTTTGTCGGGCAGTAACATTGTGCTATTACAAGTTAAGGGTTATCCAAAACTTGATGATACATCAACTATCAAAACAACCCCTGATAATTCTAAAGTTTTTACAGTTGACATGCTAGCTGGTATTAGCACTACCAAGGAACAAGACCAGTTGACAACTGCACTTCAGTCTACATCTGCCGAGGAGTCACAAAAAGAGACTGCAGATCAGCTTGCACTAGTGATTATAAATCCTCATGAGGAGGATAAAGGAAAAGAAGGCAACAAATATTGACCTACAAGAGCCTAAGGAACACGAGGCAATAAAGGCTCTTGTACAGATGTCGAGTGGAAGTACACCGAAGAAGAAGGCACAGAAAAAGAAGGTGAAAACTTCTACACCTAAGGTAACACTTGAAGAGGCTATTGTAATTCCGAAATGGGACACATATAACCTATCCTATGACCATATGCATATATTGCAAGACCTAGTAAAGAAGAAAAGTAGACAAGAAGAATTGAGAAGGGAACATCAGAAAAAGCAAGTTCTTCATGAAATAAAAGGTATAATCATTGATGCTTTTGACATGACTGATGTTAATGAATCTGACCCCATACTAGAACAACTTGTCCAAATGGTCAAGAAAGTGATAGATTATGAAAGTGAAGAAAATAAGTTGTTGCAGTGGTCAGAAGGGAAATTTGAGACAAAGGTACTGAATAAGGTCTCTGCTGAGAAAGCAGTGAAGCAGGAAGAACTTTCTACAAAGATATCCGATTCAGAAGAAGTTGTACATAAGGAACAATCTTTGTACAAGACACTGTGTAATGTAGAAGAGTTTACCAAGGATAACCAGATGCTAGTAGACAGACTACAACAAGAAATAATGTCTACTGGGCACTCATTGAGCTTGGATGCAAGTTCCAGTTCTAAGCACTATGCCAAGCTTCTACATAGTCAAGGAAGGATAGCCGAGTTGATGAATAACTATGGTAAGAAAAGGGCTCGTCTACTCTCTATTCAAACAATGTTGACACCTCACTTGGAGGTCATTTAGAGAGAGTTAGCGAAGGCTAAAGAATTAATACAAAAATATCCTCATCTTTCTATAGCCGAGAGCCTAGTCAACCTAGCTGTCGAGTTAAAAGTTCAAATAGAGGTTTTGAAAGTAGCAACATCAGGTTGGGACTCTTTATTACATATGGTTATGATGCTTCACAAACCATTTCTGGAGAAATGTTTCAAGATCGCTACCCCGAAAGAAATAATAAGTGCCAAAAACAAGGGGGAAATGATAGCATGACATGTCAAGTCATATAGGGAGGTAACAAAATATAATGATAGTTTTGTATATGTGTATATATCTTAGGGGGAGTATTAGTTAATACTAAGTACTCTTGTAAATTTATTGTAAATGTCATGACAAAGTGTTTTTGCCACTAATGTCAAAGGGGGAGATTGTAGATTCCTATAGTTTTGTTGTCTATTAGTGTCTTCACACTTAGTCATTATCTAGGCAATGATGGTCGGTCATCATTGCGACTGAGTCATCATGTATAGGCCGAGTCATATATTGTAAATTTATCGAGCAATAGTCACCGTTGAGTAAACCAATGGTCACCGAGTACTTTTGTATTAGCCGAGTCAGTTTTTTCCGAGATAAGTAAAGAAGACAATGCCAAGTGCTAGAGTATAAAGAACAGTGAATGTCGAGTGCCGAAGACATTGAATGCCGAGCAAGCCAGAATTAACATATATGTTTGTTATGGCACAAACACTTAGGTAAAACGTTTTGGGGTGACATTTATGTTTTGTTTATTGTTTGTTGAGAAAATCACGGAGGTGATTACGCTCCTATTTTGTAATCATTAATCCCTATGCAACACATGGAGCCAATCAGAATTAAGAAAGGTTAAGCGGCAAAATGAGCTAATCTGGATCGTAGATCTTAAACCGTGAAGGAATTTAGTTCTCTATATAAGATGAGATTCGAACCCTAAAATGTAGTAAGGAGAGCATATGAGATGGTAAGAACATGAGAGGGTATGCGAGGAATGAAAAGAGAAAAGAGAATACCTTCAGATAAGTGATATAGTTCAGTGACCGAGTGAAACAAAGTAAAGCAGTGAAGGACATAACAGATATATTTGATAGACAAGATCAAATCAATACTGGAAGGAGAAGATCTATAATCAACATACAATGCAGACCGAAGGATCAGGTACTGAGACATTATAACAAGTGTATCAAGGTAAATCTCTTAATAGAGTGGTTCTAACAGACCTTATTTAATCTCTTAACCGAGTGCTTACTTAGTTGTAAGTTTTAAATCCTTTTGCAAGGTAGATTGTATAAGTCTTTAAGCTCTTAACATGGCAGACCCCTCATAGGGTAGATCATATTTTGTGATCAAATTTGTATCCCTAACAGACAAACTTTATATTGCAGTACTAGTGAAGATTTGTGGGTGTCATCCCCACCCGAGTTTTACCTTTCAAGGGTTTCTGGGTAACCAAAATTATTGTGTTATGAGTACTTTCATGAATGATGTTTAGTTTTTTAGTTTCATTTCATTGATAAAGTTTGTGGTAATGCTATGCAAGTTTTCAGTAAATGTTAAAATGGGTTAACAGGTGATATTTGATTCAACCCCCCTCTCAGTATCACATTTCCGAAATAGATTTCCAGCACTCATATGCTTATTTACTGACTAGTCTTCATTGTCATCTCCATTTTTTATTTGCTCAGAAATCCCGTCACTAAATCACCTCAACTATGTTCATCTCTTCACAGCTCTTCTCAGCCTTCTTCTTAGGTTCTCCAATTAATAACATCAACCGCTTCCTTACTTTACATAACCCACAACTAGGTCATCCTTATACCTCCTTAATTAGATAGCTTAATATTTTGTCGCTTAATCTCTTCCGTAGATCTTCGGTTTAGGTCAGATTCATCGAATCCTTCCATCATTTTGTTCTCCTCCTTATCCTTCTAGACACTTCACCAAAATTCTCCTTGAATCCATAAGAAAATGATTTACCATGTATTAAATTCTCCAAGTCATTCATCTTTATCTTCAACACGTTCTACATATCCCAATAATTCAACTATGTCAGCTGGGGATCTCAATTCCTTCAAAAACCATAAATTACTGATACTCAGTCAATAATGTGTTCATCTACTCGGTCATTGCTAAAAATGTTCTTCTCAAAAAACACTATCTTTTCTCGGTTAATTCTCTACTACTCGGAAATTACTCATGCTTAGTCAACACTGAAATTTGGTCAGCTTATACTAGCGATCGGTCAACACTAGCATCACTCGGCTTAAACTGATTTTTTCTCTTTTTCTTGGTTAAACCTATGCTTCCAGACTTTCTTTCCTTATTTCTTCTATGCTTCAAATCAACTGACTTCTTCACTTAGTGCTATAGATAAACAACACATTACCTTGCCAATGTGCCAACTAATCAAGTACCCATTGTAGTTTCTCATAACTCAAGCTTTCACTAGGTCCTCTAGTTATCACCTCTTTTTCAAATCCTATTCATCAATCAAAAGATATGGTACTTTACTAGATAGAAACTGTCTTACCTATTAAGGTTTTACATCAATGACAATATAATAATTGTTTCAATTGTAGTTTCCAACACTACCAAATCCACTACTACTAGGACTTATGGCGTCCTCTTATCTAGAAACTATGACAAATATGTTGGTATAGTTGGTGAGCTTGAAAAGACTAAGGCCAGAGTTTCAAATCTTGAAAGGAAAATTAGAAGCATTTCTAGATTCTCTACTAGAGTGATGCATACTTCAACAAAATTCCTTTGTCTCTTGTAGAAGAAGGTTTTGGGAAATGATGACAATGATGATGGAAACTATAAGAAAATATTCAAGCTCCTCATGAAAGATTGGTAAAAAAAACTCCATCAAATCAAATGAAACTACAATGGAGATCAATAGGGACTATGTCCATTGTTCTATTTTTTTAAGTTTGAATATTGTTACTAGATATTTTAATGTTTACTAGGATGGCCCTTGGTGGCATGCTAGGTAGTGTATCTAGAGACATTAAATGCTTTTGATGGTGTGTATGACGAATCTTTGTTGTTGTTTTTGATATTAGTAAGTTTTTTTTGTTAATGTTAAACTTTTGATCATACGCCCTATGGGAAGTCGTACCTAAGGGGAAAAAACCCCTAGTTTTTATTGATTTAATATCAAAAACCTTCTTTCATAATTATATTTTTAAACTAAAATTCCTACGTTTATTAAAATAATATAAAACTCTTATGTAGGTGTGCATACATGGATAGCCTAGCCCATACATGCATACATGCTTGAGTTACTATGTAGTAAATCATTTTATTTTTAATTCCATTTAAATTCTTATAGGTTTATGATTAGCAACATGAATTAGTTCCTTAGTTAAATTATATGAATCTAAAGTACATCCCTTATAGGCTTAAAGGCCTCTTGATAAAATTGAATGTAAATGATTTTACAATTGAGAATGACTTTTCCTTAGTTTATCATCGATAAGGCTTGTTTCAATTTTGGATTTTCTAAGATGTCTCTCATTTAGGATAACAAATTAGTTTCCATAATTGTATTATTTTCGATGGTGTAATTCACACTTGAACAACTAGCTATCGTTTCTATGAAATTATTCAAAATTAAAAATGATGTATGATTCCCTTTGAGTAGTTTTCAGGAATGTAATTATTCTTGTTTTAGTTTGAATTGAGGTACCCTCACACCTCTCTAGCTTATATGTTTATTTAATTAAAAACCATGAAAATTTTTAGCACTAACAAAAGCTTTACCAAAGCATTAAAATGTTATTCACAAAATATCTATAGTTTTTTCCTCAATAATTTCTAAAGTACATACAAGATCATAAGACAATTCTATTGATAGATCCATTCCATATAAAAAATTTCAAGAAATAATATGTCCATGGACTCTTTGTTTTCAAATATATAAATTACACCTTTGAAGAAGGTGTAGAGTAGAAATAAGGTTTCATGCTTGGAAACATCTCAAGAAAGTGTTCCTTAATGCATTGTTCATAGTTGTGAAATTGCCCCTCTTCCTTTCCGTTACAAGTAGCGGTTGCCGTTGCACCAAAAGATTGACCTTTTAATGCCCGATACAACCACTAGACTTATAGAAGACACAGGAGGCGGTTAAGCCATGTCATGAATCCCGAGGGGAGCGCTAACCATTATGCCAACAATCTCCCCCTCAACGTTACCCGAGGGGATTCAAACCTGTGACCAAGCTCTGATACCACTTGTTACAAGTAGCGGTTGTCGTTGCACCAAAAGATTGACCTTTTAATGCCCGATACAACCACTAGACTTATAAAAGACATAGGAGGCGGTTAAGCCATGTCATGAATCTCGAGGGGAGCGCTGACCATTATGCCAACACTTTCTACATCCTTATTCACTACTACTTTCCTCTTTTAGAATAATATCTAAGACAAGATGACAATAATAATATTCAAAATATCTCACTTATTTTTGTTGAACTCAATATTTAAAACAAGAATCCATTTCCACACAAATGTCATGAGTCTCATTTCACCAATATTTCTATTTCATTTTGATTATTTACATCATTAATGGGATGAATTATTCACATCAACCTTATTTGGTATCATTTTGGTTTAATTTTTTTTTTGAAGTATCTTTGTAAAATTGAAACGATATGATCATTTATCTTTCCATCAAAGGTGGTGGCTAAAATATCAAATTTGAAATGTAATTCCTAAGCCACTCTTCATCTTGGTAGTTTCAAAATCACTATTTTTCAAAGTAGTAGAAAAATAACATTTATTGAACCATTTTCCACCTTGTCAATATCATAATCATTGTATTTCAAAGTAATGTAAATATAGCATTAGCGAACCTTTGTTCATCTGATAAAGTAAAATAAACACTATAAAAGAGGGATGCAACATATCCTCCTCCTTGTGAATCTTCATCCTCAATGATTTAAGTGTTATCATGATCAAAAAGTGTAAATAGTGTTTAAACTGTTATTATAAAATAATATTTAATTGCTATAAATATTAAATAGATAAGGGAATCTTTGGTTTATCTCATCTTAATCCTCCTAGGCAACATTTTCCTCAATGTGTTGGTCGCATTAGACCTTATACTTCTTGATCTCCTTGTTACGTAAGTGGAGCTTACACACTTTGAGCACTTTGATGGGCTTGATCATGACCACTCCTGGTTGTACACCTGCAAAGAATTCTAGTCAATCACGTGTTTAAAATCTAATATATATTTCTTAAGGTATGATACATGAAAACAAATCATGCAAGTAGGTGAGAGCTAGTGGTAGAGCAATTATGTACGCAACAAAATTGATGACTTTCCATGACCTCAAATGATCCAACATATCTTGATATAATTTTAGAATATTTCCCAAACTTAATAGCACTTTTCTATTGTTTGACTCTTAAGAGTACCTTCTCTCCTTATACAAAGTGTCTTAGTGTTCTTTTGGCATCAATATAGCCTTTTTGTTTAAAATTATCTTCAGCTAACCTTTTGTTGATTTATTTAACCTATTAATTTATTTTGAGATAATTTTGGGATTGAGGATTACTATATCCCACAACTTATCTAGTTGATAGGAGTTCTACACCTCCTTCTATATAGTGCCACAAATACTTCCATCTTAATGGCTAATTGATAAGAGTTATTGTAATAAAATTACACTAAGGGTATATAGTCCTCCCACTTGTACTAATGATCCATGAAATGCATTCTCAAAAGGTCTCCTTGAACTTGATTGACTATTTAAGTTTGACCATCCATTTTTGGGTGATATGCAGAGCTAACATTTAGTTGGGTCTATAGGGATTCCAAAAACGTTTGAAAAAACCTAGATACCATTCTATCATCCCTATCTGATATTATATTTTTAGGTATCATATGTAACCAAAATATCTCTTGTACAAACTTGTGAGAAATTATGTATGCTCCATCTTCTAGATTACTTAGTATAAAGTGAGACAATTTAGTGATTCTATTAACCACCACCAATATTGTGTTGGGATTGTTTTGGACATAGGTAATCTATGGATAAAATCCACATTCCTATTATTTTTCATTTTAATTTTGGAACTATATTAGGTTGTAGTAGACCCATTGGGTATTGGTGTTTTGTCTTCACTCTTTGGCATTTAAAACAACTAGCCACAAATCTTGCAACATCCTTTTTCAATCATTTGGGGGTTCCGTCTATGGAAGCTCCCATTTTTTCCTCGGTGGTGACTCCTGTCCCGGTTAGTTTTCCTATCCCGTTGGAGTTGGGGGTTGATATAGCCGAAGAAATTGCTCATACGATTGAGGACTTCTCTGAGAGGGCAGCTATTTTTAGATTTCGCGGTTACTGGCCTTCCCTTCAGGCTCTTCATGCTTGGATTTCCAAGCACCGGGACCCGTTGGTAGCTGAATCTATCTAGATTTACCCTGTGGCTAGGGGTTTTTTCATAGTAAAATTTGCTAATGCTGATGACAGGAGGGCTATTTTGTGTAGTCGCTTCAGCTGGGAGGATCGTTACCCTTTGTTGGCCAAGCCCTGGCACGAGGGTTTCGACCCTGCATCTGAATCTTGTTCTCATATGCCTCTTTGGGTTAGGCTCCCGAATCTTCCCCTTCACCTGTGGCTGGATTCGGTTCTTGAAGCTGTGGGAGATGCCATTGGTGACTTCCAAATGGTGGATTCTAAATCATCTGATATTTTGCATACTACTTATGCTCGCATCCTCGTGGTGGTTGATACTTCGAAGGGACTCCCTGAGAAGATCAAATTGGAGGTCCCTAATGGTTCTTGGATTCAGACTCTCGACTATGAAGGAATTCCTTTCCGTTGTAGGGTCTGCTCCGAGACTGGTCATATTGCTGCGCGTTGTCCTGTGGAATTGAGGAAACCAAAGAAAAGATCTTCTTGGTGGTCTGGGGCTTTGGTTCAACATTACTCTGTCCTTAAAGACTCTTCTCTTAAGGATTCCCCTCGTCTGTGGTTGCTGATGGCGTCAGTAGCCCTACTCTGTCTGACCAGGCTATTGATTCGTTGTTGGATGTGATTGCTGCTTTTTCCCCTCCCTCTGCTAGTTGGGTTCCAGTGGGCAATGTTTCTGGTGTGGTTTTACCTGCTTCTTCGGTTGGGTCTGATGTCGATGCTTTGGATTGGGAGAAGGAGGCTTCTCTGGTGGAGGAAGGTGGGACAAAGGTTAAAGATAAAAAATGCAATCATTCCCAACAGTCCTCTGATAGACTTCTTAGATCTCACTCTATTGGGATTAAGGGGTCCTAATTATTTTTTTTGAGTTTTATATGGTGGCAGAAGTGTACTGTGTTATCTGTGAAGCCACCCTGGTCATCTTATTTTGGTTGAAATCCTATTTCACCTTTGGTCTGTTGTATCTATGTTCGGGCTCCTTTGAATTTTTTTTGATGTGTAAAGGGTTTCATGCATCCTTCAAAACCTGTTTTCCTTAATAAAAAACTTTCCAAAAAATAAAGAGGTTAAATATATGATAGGAGTTTTGTGAATCTTGGGTGACTTAAGTATTATGTAGATTCAAGTACATATATTCAACCATGCCTCCTCAAAAGACCATTAGATTTGAAATTTAACCCTTTATACCTCAAGTGTTAAGAATTAGCATGAAGGACTTTTTTACCTATTTGTAATACACATCCTTTTCTAGTTGTTGAACAACTCTATCCCTAAAGTTTGTATGAATAGAAACCATAGAATATATATGCCTTGTGTAGCTTAAGGTATCCATCACACATTTTTCCGACACTTCAATATAACTAGTTTAAAAATTATAATACAAAGTTAGTGTTGTGAATTTAGCTGAGTAGGATATCATGATGTTGTCATTATGGAAACATATATTCAGTATTAAGACAACATGATCTAAGGAGGAAATTTTGGATGAGAACCTATGAAAATTGTCTAAGTATAACAATGTTTATCTGTCTATGCAGAGACTATTTTGATCAGCAAAGTTCAAAGAAGTACTTTCAGTGCATGCACACTTGAACACAGATTATACAAGGTATATTAAAGATACATCTAAGAGTGCAAGATTGTATGGCGTGTAAAGATAGAGATATCAATGTTTTGCAAAGACAATGTTGAGCCAACCAGAATAGAGCAACGATCAGTAATTGATTACATTGAGTTAAGGGATTATTTTTTTTATCAAAATTATGACTTGACTAATTAGGGACGACATCATATATGTTAAATGTTAGAATTAGTAATCTTTCCTTGGTTGTTTTATTTAATTTGAGGATAAATCAATGTATCCTCCTTTATTTATTTTAGGATATTCCTAAAGGAATCTCTACATGTAATTTTGTCCTCTAGTCCAAGTGGGAGGACAACTCATATTTTGTAATTCTTTTAATAAGAAAAATAGATTATTCCTCCTTATGAGGATGCTCACACTTGGCACACACTAAGTATGAATGTGACACTCATGCACATAGGGAGTTACATGCAAACTCCTTCACTCATCTCTACTTAAAGAGATATTTCTCCACACACTTGACACTAATTTCTCACAATTCTCTCACACAATTTCTCTTCTCTTGCATAGTAGTTCTATCGTATTGTATTGAGCTTCTTGCTCATATTCTTTCTCTCTCTCTTTAGGCTTTTCATGCCTCATTTATAATACACAAAGGGGTTTTTCTTTGCTTTTCCCCTTGCAAAAATCTCTTGGCTCTTGTTGGATTGTTGGAGTCTTATCTTGGTTTTGGTGGTTGATCTTGCATCTCTCTCTCATTTGATTTATGGTAAAACTCTTCTTGCACTTCACTTCTTGGATTGATTTTGATCTTGTTTTTATTCATTTATTTCTTCTAACATGGTAACAAAGCTAGCTACTAATCCTTGTTTAAGTGTTTTGTAGGAAGACGACATTCAAAGGAGCAAGATTTTTCAAGTTTTATCTTATAAATTTAACTTTTTTTGCAGCTCTAACTTGTTTATTTATTAAGTTTGTTTTCTCTAACCCTCTTTGGAAGACTTGCCGCCAAAGAGTATCTTAGTCTTTTTTTAGTTTTTTTGGGTTTGGTCGGTTCACTGCCAAACCCAATCTTCATTTCATTTGGTTTATGGTTTTATCTAACCTTTCATATTCAGTTTTCTAAAATCTTGTGCATGTAGGTTTTTTCACTTGTTGTAGGCCTCACTCATTTTTTTTCCAGATTTCTAATCCCTTGCATGTAGATATTTTACTCTTTTTGCAGGCATTTCTCATTGCATCAAATAACAAATTCATTGTTTATTTCATTCTCTTTGCTGGTTAAAATAAATCTTTTCTATATCTTGACAATATATAACTCTCTAATCTGTTGATTTCTTGTTTTACATCTGTTTTCTATGCTTCTAATCTAATTTTCATTGCTGATTACTTTGATTCTTGTTAATAATATCTATTCTAACATTTAAATCTGCTCTTAAATCTAATCTCTGTTATTTCATCTTTTCTATTTATCTCTGATATATATTTGTTGTTATCAATTAATCTCTGATATGTTACTCTCTGTTATAAATTAATTTATGTTTTGACACTACCTCAGTCCGACACCAATATCTTTTAAACATGGATATATTAAGAAGATCGCTTCGGTCAGATTCAAGATAATTAGGTTATCTCAAACATATCCGAAAATTAGCTCGATCCAATGGTTCATTTGAGAGTTATGCCCCCCGCACCAAGACTGTATTTTTCATGACAGTTTATTCCGGCTTGCATTTTCTATTTTCTTTCTAACATAATTGTTGTTGCAAATTTTTCATCATAACATTCTTCTGGTTTATATCAGTTTTTATCATTACTTTATTTCATCATTGCAACTCTAATATTAGTTGTTTATTTTATCATTAGATTCCTGAGTGTTTAATCATTATTCATTTTATAACATTTTTTTCGCAGGGAATCCATTATCTTCCTTTGCTATTTTCAGTTTATTTGTCTATTTTTTAAAAAATTAATTGGTTCAAATCTGAAAATTAAATTAATTTTATATTTAAATGCTATCTTGGTTTTAAATTAGTTTATTATATTGATACTAATTTAAATTCATATTGTTAACTTTCAATTCAACTTGTCAAATCTATTTTTTTAAAATAGCATTTGATTTAAAATAAAAATTTATTTCTATCAATTTGTATAAAATAATCTTAATTAACATTATTACATTGTTCAATTTATCTATTTATTAAATATTTCACTCTTATCTTATTTATTTTTCTCTTCTAGCTCCTTGTTTTTTTAAGCATTTAAGAAAATTTTAAATTTTTCTTAAAATCTCTCTGCTCAAATTTTATAAGTATAATTTTGTTATCTTTATTTTGTTATTTTCAACATGTCTACTCTAATTCCAAAAATTAAACTAAATAGTTCTAACTATCATCAATGGAAAACTCATGTTTCCTTTCTATTCCGTTTTAAACATTTGCTTGAAGTTGCCACAGATGCGACCATTGAACCGACCGCCTCTGCTGCTCAAACTGCCAAAGATGTCTGGCAAGTTAAGAATGATGAAGCACTAGGTCTAATTGGACACTGTACTAAAGCCCATCAAGCATGAGACATCTTGAAGCAAACCTACGACAACTCCTCCGAATCACGTAAGATTCAGCTCCAAGACAACTTGGAAGATCTAAGGTATACAAATTTTAAATCTATGGATGAATTTTTGCTCAAGTTTGATACTATTAGAACAAAGTTAAATGATTTAAATGTTACTCTTATAGATATTAGATTGATTACTATAATTCTTAACAAATGTCTCCCTAAGGAGTTTCAACAATTTATCACTAATATCCACTCTCAACTTGCTATTTCTACTTTAGCTCCGCTTTTAACTTATCCTATCTTTCAAAATTTGTTGCGTCAAGAGGAGGCAAAATTATTGCAATTTGGTACTATTAAATCTTTTGAACATGCTTGTGTCTAAAACACAAAATCACAATAATAAGTCTCATACTAATCATCATAATAATAATTATCATAACAATAACCATTCTAATAACAACTATAATTATCGTAACAATAACAATAATCCTCATAACAATGGTTCTTCAAATAATAATTATAATCATTCAAACAATAGGTCTAATACTAGGCCATCATACAACAACAATAATTACAATAATCAACAAAATCGGAAACCACATTGTACTTATTGTGGTAAAGATGGTCACCTAACTAATGATTATTTTAAAAAGGAAAACGATAAGAAGCCAATGAATAACAATAATCAAAATAAATTTCAAGGTAATCAATCTCGTCGTGCTTTTACTGCTTGTTATAAAACTTCTCATGCATTAGAATGGATTATTGATAGTGGGGCTTCTCATCATGTTACATCTCATAGAGAAGTTTTTGATTCTTTGCAACCTGATACTACTAATATTCCTATTCAATTAGCTGATGATAGTAGTTGCAAAGTTGATGGAGTTGGTGATGTTAATATTCCAAATGGAAAATTACACAATGTTCTTTATGTTCCTAAATTGAAATCCAATCTTCTTTCAGTTGCTCAATTATGTCAAGATTACAAAGTTGAATTTCATAAGGATATGTGCTCTATTATTGATCCTAACACTGATCTTATTGTTGCTAATGCTAAGATGGATCATGATAGCTTGTTTAAATTTTATGAGTTTGCCTCTTCTAGGTACTCTTTGAAAGTGAATATTGATTTCAATAGATGACATGAAAGGCTTGGCCATTTGAATTCTGATTATATTTCTAGATTGCTAAAATCTAACATGGTTGAAGGATTACCTCCTCTTGTTTCATCTAAAATTACATGCACAGGGTGCATGAGTGGAAAAATGAAAAGGGAGCCCTTTCCTCATAGTACTTCATGGAGGGTGTCTCATAAGTTGCATCTTATTCATAGTGATCTTTTGGGTCCAATGGAGAACAAATCAATACAAGGTTCAAAGTATGCTCTTACCTTTGTGGATGATTTCACTAGAAGAATTTGGATTTATTTCTTGCATACTAAAGATCAAGTTCTTGACACATTTTCTAAATTTCATATGTTTGTAGAAAGACAATCTGGTTCTAAACTTAAAATTCTTAGAACAGATAATGGTACTGAATATGTTAACAATGCATTTCGTTCTTACTTGAGATTTTTTGGTATAAAACATGAGCTTACTGTTCCTTATACGCCACAACGAAATGGTGTGGCGGAAAGGACACATATAACTATTGTGGAAATGGTTAGATGTATGTTAGATGCTAAAGATTTACATTACAAGTTATGGGCTGAAGCAATGGCTTGTGCCACTTATCTTCTTAATAGAACTCCTACTAAAGCTTTGAAAGATATTACTCCCGAGGAAGCATGGTTTGGTAGTAAACCAAATTTACAACATTTGAGAATTTTTGGATCTATTGCATATGTTCACACACCCAAACAGAAAAGGCACAAATTAGATTCTAAGTCTTCTCCATTTATTTTTGTTGGGTATGATGAATTTACTAAAGGTTATAGAGTTTATGATTCTATTTCTAACAAGGTTCATATTGCAAGAGATGTTATTGCAGAAAATGAAGTACATGATTGTTCCAAGGCCAAAGATGATGAATTTAAAGGGGGTATTCTTGACCTCATGGAGGACCAACTTGCTATTCTAAACCCTACTCCTAATGCACCTATTTCTATTCCTACTAGTATTTAAAAAGATGATGATGATAGTAACAATGTTTCTACTCCTCGTAGTGATAATTTTGTTCATAATGATGGTAATTATGTTCATAATGATGATGATGAATTTAATCCTCATAGTGATGATGAAAATGATGAATTTACTCCTCATAGTGATGTTTCCATTACTTTTAAGAGAAATCCTAAATGGTTTAAAGATTTAATTAATGAAGGTGCTAATTATAGTTCTAGAATGGGTGGTCTTAGACCTAGGAGACTTAATTATTGTAACTATGCTTTAATGTCTTCTCTTATGCATTCTAAAGATCCTCAAACTTTTGCTCAAGCTAAAAATCAACCTCATTGGAGAAATTCTATGCAAGAGGAATATGATAGTTTAATTTCTAATAATACTTGGGATTTAGTTACTTTACCTCATGGAAAAAATCTAGTTTCGTGTAAATGGTTATACAAAACTAAGTTGAATGCAAATAATGATATTAGTAAGTTTAAAGCTAGACTAGTAGCAAGAGGTTTCTCTCAAGTTGAAGGAATAGACTATAATGAGACCTTTGCTCCTGTTGCAAAAATGCCTACCATTAAAGTTGTTCTTGCTTTAGCTACAAAAATGAATTTGCCTATTCACTAAATGGATGTTAAAAGTGCTTTTCTAAATGGTGATTTGCATGAATAAATCTATATATCCCAACCTCTCGGTTTTATTAAAGAAGGTCATGAACATCTAGTATGCAAATTAAATAAATCTATTTATGGTTTAAAACAATCTCCTACAGAGTGGTACTCTAAAATCAATGCTTTCTTTATTTTTCAAGATTTTTCTAGAAGGAAAAATGATCCTAACTTGTATATCAAGCATAGTGAAGATGACATTATTATTATCATTCTTTATGTTGATTTGATTCTTACCTCTAGTTCTAACCATTAAATTTCTGATATTAAGTTCCAACTTAATCAAAAATTTCAAATGACTGATTTAGGACTTCTACATTATTTTCTAGGAATGCAAATTTGGCAAACCCCTAAGGGTATTTTTATCTCTCAAAGTAAATATGCTAAAGATCTTCTAGATAGATTTCATATGAATGATGCTAATCATGTTTCTATTCCATGTGAATTAGGAACTAAGTTAATGATAGATATGCAATCTCCTTTCATAGATGCTACTCCTTATAGAGAACTTGTAGGTAGTTTAAATTATATCTCTCACTAGACCTGATCTATCTTTTAGTGTTAGTTTAGTTTGAAGATTCATGTCCAAACCTCAACAAACACACTTCAAAATTGCTAAAAGAATATTACGTTATATTAAAGGTACTATTAACTTAGGATTATTTTATGATGCAAATTTTGATTTTTCTTTGAAAGGATTTATTGATTCAGATTTAGGTGGAGACCCTAATGATGGGAAATCTACTTTTGGGTATTGTTTTTCTCTTGGTTCAGGTGCTATATCTTGGAAAAGTTAAAAAAATCAATTTATTTCTTTATGTTCTACCGAAGCTGAATATAAAAGTTGTACTCATGCCTCTAAAGAAGCTCTATGGCTTAGAAGAATACTTGAAGATTTGGGTCTACCTCAACAAGAACCTACACCATTGTATTGTGACAATCAAAGTGCAATAGCCTTGGCAAAGAATCCAGATTACCATGCAAAGTCGAAGCACACTTCACTCCACCACCACTTCATTAGAGAGCACATTGTAGAAAATAAAGTTTTCCTTATTTATTGCAAAGGTGAAGATCAAGTTGTAGATATTTTGACAAAATCTCTTTCTACAGAGAAATTTGAATTTCATTGTAACAATTTGGGTTTGATACCCCTTGATGTAATCACCCTAAGTAAAGATTAAAGGGGGGTGTTAGAATTAGTAATCTTTCCTTGGTTGTTTTATTTAATTTGAGGATAAACCAAGGTATCCTCTTTTATTTATTTTAGGATATTCCTAAATAAATCTTTACATGTAATTTTGTCTTCTAGTCCAAGTGGGAGGACAACTCATATTTTGTAATTCTTTTAATAAGGAAAATAGATTATTCTTCCTTATGAGGATGCTCACACTTGACACACACGTATGAATATGGCACTCATGCACATAGGGAGTTACATGCAAACTCCTTCACTCATCTCTACTTAAAGAGATATTTCTCCACACAATTTCTCTCCTCTTGCATAGTAGTTCTATCATATTGTATTGAGCTTCTTGTTCATATTCTTTCTCTCTCTTTGGCTTTTCATGCCTCATTCATAATACACAAAGGGTTTTTTCTTTGCTTTTCCCTTTACAAAAATCTCTTGGCTATTGTTAGATTCTTGGATTCTTATCTTGGTTTTGGTGGTTGATCTTGCATCTCTCTCTCTCTCATTTGATTTATGGTAAAACTCTTCTTGCACTTCACTTCTTGGATTGATTTTGATCTTGTTTTCATTCATTTATTTCTCCTAACATTAAATCTAAGGTAGAAAGAAGTAATTTTATGTTTTAGGAAACAAGTAATGAATTTAAGGTCAACATAAATGTTATTTTGTAATAGCTTGTATAAAGGAAAGTGATGTAGGAGCATCTTGGGTCTTGAGCAATCTTGTATCACCATAAATATTTCCTATTTCTTGTGCCAGTTTGATGTTTGTTTTAGCGCCGATGTTTCTGTTGGTTTCATACCTTGCGAAGTTAATGATGTGATGTGGACCTAATTTGGAACACTCTCCTAAGGGCGCATGTCATAATTCACTTGGATCTGGAAGTTATTGCAATTCTCCTCGAACATCGATTTTTTGCTAGTTTCGCTCATGAAACGTGTGGTATTTCGGCTTGTGCGGTTGCGTGCGGGGAAATTGGATCTTGCGCGGTTGGGAATCTATTCCTTGATCTTGTGTGGACCTAAATTTATCTTCGCATCATGTTTTTTTGTTTCTAGCTTTAGTTTTGGTTTCTCCTCCTTAGTGTGGACCTATAATGTATTAATTGTCTGACTGATTGATTTGTGGCTTTGCTGGCTATATATTTGGAGCTTGTGTTGTTGTATAGGAGGTGTTAGAGCAGGGTAATTTTTAGTGGCGAATATTCGCCTTTTGGCGAATTCTAGGAATAATGTCTCGTGGAATTGGCAAATCGCGCAGGTATACGCTGGCAAATATTCGCCCAATCTTGACATGGTAACCGCTGAATATTAATTGGAATCGCCAATCAGATTTGCCGTTTGACGCTATTGATCATCATATTCGCCTATAATTAATGTGACGTGGTTCTTTTAACGGTCTCTTATTCGCCAGTGATATTAATTATGAATTGCATATAAAATTTGAAATAGCCAAATGGTTTATATTGTTATCTTAACCACGACCTATTTCGCCACCCATTAATTAATTATTTTATTGGACCACGACGTATTTCGCCAACCCATTAATTAATTGTTTTATTGGTCCACGACGTATTTCGCCAACCTGTTAATTAATTATTCACCACGTATATTTAATTTTTCGCCAAACATAGCATTGATCAAGTTAGCACTTAGCACATTTTCGCCAAAAGCCCGGGATTTTAAAAATTGGAAATTTGGAATTTGGTATCATGGATTGATATAAATTCAAATCAAATTTAGAAAACTTAGAAATAGTCTTATCGTGCGTCGTTACAAATTTTTGGAGCCGGAACCTGGAGGGCCAGATTTACAAATAACAATCTTGCAACAGTAAATAGAGGATTCAGCATTTCAGAGAGTCGGAAATCAGAGGAAGCAGGACAAAGGTAGACAATTATTTGTTCAACTTCACATTGCACAATTCACAATATTGCTATTAATTTTAATTCGTAGAGGCTAGAATCCTAGTGACTAGTGAGAGGTCATTGGGTAAAGATGTCGGACAAGGGTGACTATCCTGAGGCTGAGATTGAGTATCCTCAGGCTACTACTACTGAAGGGATTTAGATATCAGGGGAGGTTGAGACTCAGGGCAGTGAAGAGATTGGAAAGCTAGACAAGGGTAAGACTCCTCGGGGCAGTGAAGGGCCTGGGAGGCCATCAAAATGCCCAAAACTTAAAGATACTACCATTAAGGCTTTCTTTGGAGTTGGCAATGTTTCTGCTCCATCAACATTTGCAATTGCGAGTGCAAAATCCATTCACAGTAGCTCACCAGTACCAGTACCACAAGCTGGGGTTGTCATTGAGTTAAATGAAAATCAAAATGCATCAAATGAGGATAACAATGGTGGCACGAGAGAAGATGTTATAAGGGATACGCAGAACCAGTTGGAAGAAAATGGTAGCAATGAACATAATAATAATGTTGGTAGGAAGAAAAGAAAAAAGGGAAGTAAAAATGGGGTGGGAGTGGGAAATGGAAAGAAATTTTAATGTTGATTGGGTAGCAAAGTACTGGTTCATTGAACCAGTCCTAAGCAATGATGAACAACCAACAAAATGCAGGTGTAAGATTTGTACTTGGAAACTTAAAAGAGAGAAGAAGTTGCAGCTAAAGCTTGACACTATAGAAAAGCATATTGGTAAGGTTTATGAAAAATAGACCATAGACAGACAAGAAATATCAGTAGTGAGATGGAAATCAAAGGAAGAATGTCTTCATGTTAAGTATGCCATAGAATATGAAGAGCATAACAAGAGAATGACAATAATTTCTAGTAGTGAAAATCCAATCAAGGCTGGGTTTAAACATGCAGCCAATGAAGCAAACCTGGCAAAGACCGTTCAGATGAGTGTTGTTTTTCATATTATGTCCAGAGGGCGTCCTATGAGAGACTTCTCAGAATATGGTAATTTATTATTTTTTTTGAAAGTTCCTCACTATCCCATGTCACATTGGTCAACAAACATTGGATGGGAAATGACAAACTATCTTTCTGAGGTGGAAAAGCAAAATTTACAAGAGAAAGTAAAACAGTCCAGATTCATTTCATTATCCATAGATGAAGTTACTGCAGTAGATAACACTGCTTGGATTTGTATGCATGTGTATACAGTAAAAGAACATGTCCGCCAAGCTCATCTACTCTGCGATCATAAAATGAGGGGCAATTCAATAGCATAAAACTTATATTCTGAAGTGAAGAATGCTTTGCATGAAGTTGCTGGTATGGATGATTTGACAATTGGAAAGAAGTTAGTGTGTGTTGCAGCTGATGGAGCTGCAGTAATGCAAGGCCAAAGGAATGGTCTCTGTGCAAGATTACAAACTAGTATTGCACCTTACATGCTTGGCATACATTGCATGGCCCATCGAATGAATTTAACATATAAAATTGTAAGCAATTTTCCTACAGTGTCAAAAGTTGAAGATCTAGTTCGCGACATATACTCTTACTTCTGCAGAAGTCCTAAACGTTTTGTAGAATTTAAGATTTTCTGAGAGGGAGTAACACCAAGAAACAAGCTTCTCAAGGATGTTGAGACCAGATGGATCTCTTTGCATGGACCAGTAGAAAGAGTTCTAATAGAATATCAATCCTTGATCGGAGTAATATATGAGCAACACCTCACAGTAGACAAAGCTCCTGATTTGTTACATAAGTTAAGTGATATAGAAACTCTATTAACTTTAGCCAGTCTTCTCCCCATGTTGGATTTAATGAACAAGCTTGTTAAGAAAGCCCAAGACAGGACTATGTATATCCATGAGTACTCAGATTTATGTAAAATGACATGCGTTGCCCTGAATAATTTATACTCAGATATGATAACAATTCAAAGCCCAAATTTTTTCAGGTGGCAAATAATTACAGATTTGAATCATGCTGAGAATTTTTTTCAATTCAATGCAAAAAATGATTTATGTGTGTTTGTGAAAGGATATGAAATACCAATGCACCAATCTAAGACGGGCAAGCGAGGCAGACTACTTCCAGTTAAAAGGGTTGATTTTGACATGTTTGTTAAATCTGTTAGTGAGAATTTGAAGTCAATTTCCTACCAACTTGCAAGTGAGATTCGTGAAAGATTCCCTAGAGAAGAAATTCTTGAGGCCATGGGTTGTGTGTTTCCTCATTTTTGGAAAAACATCGGAGATAGACAACATGATGCTCATATGTTTCATAAAAAAATTGATGAATTGATCAAAGAGTTTTCAAAACATGCAGATTGCAATAGACAACCAATTGATGGAATTATAGATTCAACTATTCTTAAAAAAAAATGTAGACAATTTGCATCATGTATGAAATTGCAGTTAAAAAACTTGGAGAATCCATTTCAACCTGGTGCAATAACCAGGCTTTGGAAAACGATAGAGCAGAGTGAAGTACTGCGTGATTCAATATCTAAATATTTCAAACTTGCTGATTTATGTCAAACAATGATATTGGGGTTGGTGGAAGATGAAAGAGTTTTTAGTGCATTGGGGTTTTTGAAAGCAAAGATCAGAAACAAACTAGACAGAAATTTGGAAACTTGCTTGAGGTTGTTTGTAACTCAGTACAATGTTACAAACTTTCCTTATGATAGGGCATTGGCAATTTGGAATTCCCTGCGTGAAAGACGATGGCTTTTGAACACTACTTCAAAACATGGTGGTTCAGAGACAAACAATGGATCTTGGTCCTAGACTCAAAATGAAGATGAAGAGTTTTTTGATTTTGAATACCCAACTTAGAATGAAGAACCTCTTGCTAGTAGTAGTAGTCAATTTTAGGAGCTGGATTCCATGTGGGATATAGAAGAGGGCGAGGCAGATTGTTCACTGACACTAAGTGAAGAGTGAACTGTGAAGTGATTTAGAATTAGCATTCGGTTAATAGGTATTTATAATTTTATACACTGTATACTTATTACTGTACTTGTTGGATAAATTGATAATGGAATTGGACTTGATTCTGAATATTTATTAATTTATTGACAATTTATTAATTGACTCATGTTCAGCTACAAGCCTACGGGTACAAGTAATAAGTATTGTTCATGATTTTTGTAATTTCAATTTCAATTTTTGTAATTTGTAATTTGAAATTTTGAATTCATGATTTTTGTAATGTAGATTGTATAAACTAGAATGTCCCTCTTTGTCCACAATAGCAGGTGCCAGGGATATATATGATTTTTGTAATTGTAGAATGTTCAAAAAATTTGTAATTTGATATAACCTTGCGAAGTCTCGCACAAAACCTTTCGTAACCTCTCAGCTGTTTAATCTTGTAACTGATTAACCTTTCTGAAGTTATGCCTTTCTGCCAGATGCTTCATCGCAGTTTCGTAACCACTAACACTAATGGCCAACAAACCCTCGCGAAACTCCGTAAACCAACTATTCCTGACAAAGTGTTCTGAAGTTACGCACGCTGTTAGTCAGGAGTCCTTCGGAAGTTTGGAACCCATTAGCATCCTAACCACTTAACCATGGAGAAGTTACGAAACAACCCAACGTTACTTCGGAACATTGCCGATGGTCTGTTAGTAACGTGCACATGCTTACTAGTATATCCTGGATTTTATCAAAGGTTCCTAGATTCACACTACTTACTAGTATATCCTTAAGAAAAACTTCAGAGAATTTATGGTATATTCAAAGCTTATTTAATCTGATCCTGGATCAGAGCTGAGAAATATGAACATACACACAAAGATTATTCATGCAATGAATCGGAACAATTCATAATTCAAAGAGAGATACTCAAGGAGAGATATAAATCTTGGATTATATTCAAATGCTATATTATATCATGCTCACAAAATGCTTTACAATCTAACCTTCTGAAAATAACTTGAACCAGAAGATACTGTCTTCTATAGAAAATATGCCTATTATAGTCTATGATATCCCAGACTCAAGAAACTTATCAGTCAAATTGATCAAGTTCTCGGTCTTTTTTCATTGATCCTGGTAATCCTTTTATAGAAAATAAGGATTGCAAACAAGCTTCAGATCGTTTTAGAAAAGACAAGAAATGAGTGTTCATATAGGACAAAAAATGAAAATAAAACTTTCTAATTCTCGTTACAAATCTTTAAAATAGATCGTTAAAATGAGTGCCAACAATCCTGTAGTAACTTCCAAGGGCAGTTCAACTTCTGCCAGGTGTAATAGCCATGCTCATGATAATTGCTTGATGACTTTATCCTTGTTGGCTTTGATCTTGAGGGTTTGGAACACTGCCACCTGCTGCCTCCTCATTTGATGCTTCTTCCTCTTCTGAACTCTCTGAGGGATATGTTGATTTCCAAGTCATATAGGTCTCCTCACTCGGCCAATGAAAGGCAAGGACTTCATCCTTCTTTGGTAATAGTTTGTTCCACTCAGCAACCAACTGGTGAACCTCTATTCTGACATTAGCAAAATGCATCCTAGCATCTTGAAGGAGCTCGACAAGTTGTATGAATGGGATATTATCATCTGTATCTAAAATGGAGTCTATTTTAGATAATACTTGTCTATCTATTTACTCCGTCCATTGATCCTTATCTTTAATTACCCCATCTGCCTTAATGAGACTAGGAAAAATTTGAAAATCATCCTGGAAGTATCTTACGCTTAAGATTTCTGATCTTCTTCTTATACTTGCCCTATTTACCTCAAAATAAAAAAGATCCTTAACAAACCTGTAAGTGTTTGTTAGCTCTATATCCACAATAGATTTGTCCTTAATTTGATCAAAAAATGATTTCAAATTATCTTTCCTTGTAACCCACTTTTCCAATCTTGTCCACAGTAGCTGCTTCTTTCTGAAAAGATGTTAAGACAACTGCCAATTGATTTGCAGTTTTATATACTTCCTTAGGTCTTACCTTTGCAACAAAGTGTGAAACAACATCCTTTATTTTCTTTTCATATTTCTCCTTTACCTTTTGATCAATGTCTTTCTCATCAGTGGAAGGAGGAAGAGGAGAAGGAGGAAATTCAATAATAGGGCTTGAAGAGGATGGCTCAGCAGGGGAGGAAGCAATCTGCATTTTCTCTGATAATTGTATTGGGCCATGCTCCCCCAATCTCTTCTTCAAATCTGCAATTAAAGTATCTCTTTCAAGAATCCCCTGTTTCAACTCACCATAAACCTTCAAAACTGCTTCCAAATTGGCAGTGAGTTCTTCCTTCTCTTTGGCTTCCTTTTCTACCACCTTTGCTGTTAATTGTGCTATGGCCATTACCATACCTGATGCTTCAACAAAAGAAGTATCAGTAACCCTTCTTACAATTAGACTCCCTGAAAGGTCATCTCTGACAATTTGTTTTCCCGTATTATTTTCATTCTTTCTTAGGGACCACATTACCAAAGCCTGGTGATTGTCACTGAAAGTGACCCCTTTGATAGCCTATTCTGCTTCCTCTTTAGTCTTGTGGAAAGGAGTGGTCTATTTTCTGCCTGCGTCAAAAACCACCGCATCAGCTATATCCCACTTTGGAAGGATTAGTACTCCTGATACTTTCACCATATCTCTTCCTTGTTCTGGAGTGATTTACTTAAATTTTGCAGTTATCTCTATTTTCACTTCCTCCTCTATGATTTGTAAATCCTTCTCTGGATTCTCTTCATGTCTCTTCTCACAAATTTCTTGAAACTGGTTGATGTTCAATTTCCAAAGAAATTGCATGAAAGCCCTAGTTTTAACAAAAGCATCATCAGCCAAAAACTCTTGACAGGCTTGCTTGATTACAAGGTCTAATTCTGTACCTGCTAATTCCCTTGCTGTTAAATCCAACTTGGGCTCTTCTAGTGCCTCTGGCACTCCCTCATTTATTTCTTCATAGGTCATAAAGATTTGACCTAGAGCATCTACTTGCTGTACCTGTTCTATAACCTCTTGGTCATCCAAAATGTTTAGAGGTGACTGTGATGGAGAGTAATATTCTTCAACATGAACAGGTCTTTCTTCCACTCTCTGTTTCTTCGATGGGGGTGGATAATCAGTTACATCCTCAGAGGCTTGAAGATGAGGAGAGTCAGGGACCTCTATAACCTCCTTTTGTTTCTCAACTTGTTGTGAAGTTGATGGGACATCCCTTTTATCCATCTTCCTTTGTTGGCTTTGCTTTGGTACTACAACATTGTAACCAGTCTTCTTTTGTACCATGTACCTCCCTGGGGGTAATCCTTTTGCAAATACAGGTTTGCTCAGCAACTGTTTAGCCCTTTCTGGGTCATCCTTCATCACCTTTTCCTTCTTTTCACTTAGGGTCTGAAAGATATACTGGAAACAATTCATGAGAGTATCTATTTTCTTGCCCATTGGAGTTATGCTCTTCAGGGGGTCCCATCCAGAATCAAAATGTCGGATGAAATCCAATGTCTTTTTGTACACCAGCCATTTTTATTTCCTAACCTCCTATTCCTATAACTCTGGGGTATTTCTGACAATATCTTTAGGAAAGTTAAAAATGTGGTTAACCATGGCACATTTGGCTCTCTTCTTAAACATGTCATTATAAAACCCCTCAGGGTTTGTTGTCCTAGCAATTGCAGTAGCCATATGGTATGGAGCCATGATTTTATCTATGTGAACCCATCCACCCTTGGTAATTATGAACTAGTGGGCAATGGTAACATTTGGGAACAGAGTTCCCTTGCCTTTTCCAGTGAGGGCACACTCTTCAATATCTCCTAATTGCCTAATAAATTCTGCGATTCCAATCCTAAGGGGTACATGATCAGGCAATACAAAAGGGGTTCCCTTGAAACCATACAACCTGATGACAGTTGATACATTGTAGAAAATGACATCACGCCAATTGTGTATAATATTCAAATTTTTAGCAAACTGGTTTGGCCTAATGAGCTGTGCCAATGCTACAAGGATTCTTGGGTTGTCTTGGACAAACAACTTCCTGAGTTTGGCTCCAAAAAGTTTATCAAAATTTGTGAAACTATGATCCCTTTTATCCCAGGTCATTGTGAGGCTCCACAATTGGACTGGCATATCTTCACCATCCTTGTGTCTTATCAACTCCATTTCTTGCTCAAAATAGTTTGCTCCTTTAAACAAAAACATGTACATTATGAAAGAATACCAGCAGAAAAGCCTATCATCTTCATTCTTTTGAATCTTCACTAATCCATTATGGATTAATTTAGCAATAAATGGAGCAAAATCAAAGGTAAGAGACAAGTGTGGGTGCAGAATTTGAATCACCATGCACATCAAATGTATTGGCATCCTTTCACTAACATCCTCTCCAAAAACCTGGCATAATGACCAATATGCTCCCTTAGCCCTGAAGTCAAAATAATCTATCATAAAAGGCTCCTGTGTGTTCTGTCGCATGATAACCATTTTCCCAATTTTGGTGCAAAAGTCCTTCAATAATTTGCCTCTGAAATAGTTTCTTTGTGCATCATACACTTGCTTTAGTTCTTCAAGATCAATATTCTCTAGACTGTCTGAGGGTTCACTTAACCTGAACACCTTCCTAATCTCTTCAGCAGAAATTTTGATCAATAACATTCCTTTTGCATCCCTAACCTCCCTAGTGATTGGGTCATAACTCTTTGCAATGTGGGTCATCAAATCAACATCTAAAAAGACGCCGGGTACCACAAGTTTTCCCAGGTCAGACTGCCATATATTGCTTGCAGGGCGAGGGGTATTTCTTTGACTAAAACCCACTTTGAATATCTCTAAGCCAATGATATCAGGGTCACCATTTGCATTGATTGTACCGATTTTGGCCTCCCTAATAAAATGTGCTGTGTCATATAGACCATCCGCTACCTTTACCCTAGGGTCTTTGGGAATCAGACTCTTGGTTTTCACTAGGTTGGTAGTAGAGCCGGGAGGTAACTGCAATAAATCCTCATGCAAACCTCTTTCACTGTACTCAATTTTACCAGACAATTCTTTCCTTGGTGTCATTTTAGGGTTTATGCTAAAAAACCTTTGCAAGATATACAGACTATAGGACTATGATTCTTTTAGTAGGGAAGCAAATCGTATAAGTATTTTACCAACCTTTTTTTCTAGGAAATCACCGGGAGACAACAACCAGTCCTTGCGATTCTTCACGCTCGTGTCTCTACAATTTTTTGATCTTTTTGTGCTTCTGAGAGTGTGTGGAATTCTGATATACGAACAATTAAAACACTCACTCAACAATTTATTCGGCACGATTCAACCATTACTCTTCTAAAAAAATGAACTCTCACTTCTCAATGGGAAACTTAAAATTTGCGTCACTTTATCTCCAGTTTGAATTAGGACCGTCGATTCTTACTAGCATATCATCTAACGGTTTGTTCGCATGATCTCATAGCGTGAAAAAGGCCTATGCGATCATACGAAAAATAGTCATACCAGTCTTTTCATTGGCGACAATCCTTGCAACCTTTATTGTTACAACAACGGTTAGTCACATGATCTTATAACTTAAAAATAGCCTATACGATCATACGAAAAACCGCTAGCATGCAACCACTATCAGCATCCTTTTGAGTTACTGGCCCCACTGCTTTTAGCCAATGAAAAACCACCACTTGTGAAGAGAGCTGTCGGCGGTCCCACCTGAGAATCGCGCTTGTCTTTATGCAAGATCGACGGTTGGTCACATGAACGCATAGGCCTCTAAGATCCTACGAGATTATACGACAGCCGTCCGATCTTTCCTTTGTTACTTTCAGCTCTGAAGATCCTTCTGACACTGGCCCCACCGTCTCAAATAAAAAGCCGGCACTTGTGAGATACCTGTCAGCAGCCCCACTTTGTTCCCGCATTAAGCTTCATTGTATGATCAACGGTTAGTCTTATGTTCGCATGGCTTGGAAAGATTCCATGCGAACACACGACTGTCGTTAGATCTTCATTAAAGATTCAAAGCTGAATGACATCCGAAACATTAGAATATGAGGTATTTAGGACTTAGGACATATTATTTATATCACCGGGCCTTTGGACTTAGGGAAAATAAAGATATGACCCCCGCGTGATGATAAAATAAACGCACGTGCTCTTCTATGAACCTAAGTGACTCAAAAAGTAACACTCAAATAGAAATGAAAAGAGTGACCTAGGTTTTTTATGAAAGTGGCAAATATTTAGGGCTTTCCTCAAACTTGAACTTTAACTAGGGCTGGCTGGATATGGGGGAAAATCTTGATAAATTTGCAGGATTTTTTGTGGGTTTTCTGTAGCAAAAATATCACAATCTTTTAACACTTATGCACACTTCAATTTTATAAAAATTTCACAAGATTGACATACTGAAAAATTGAAGTGCCAACACCTTTCTAAGGTTTAATGGATTTTTAGAGCATATCTCAACCTAGCACTTAGGGTTTTAACATTTTGATCAAAATTCAGGCCTTCGGGAGGAAAATTGCAGGAAATTCTCAAAACAATTGTGAAAACTGAAAATACTACCAACATGGTCAATTTATTATTTGTCAATTACCTAATTTCCTAATACTAAGCATTTACTTAATTAGAATTGAGATTCTTGACTTGAGCCAATGAATGAGCTCTATTAGGGATTTTTCTTGCATGAATCAAATTTTTGAAAGGTTACTTTAGACTATGCTTCTTGAGACTAATTCAAACAAGAGAAAGACCTAATTGCTGACTCTGAGGATTGGATAGGATAGTCCTTCATTTTTGAGCTCCACATACTTAGGCAGGTATTACTGTATTACCTTCTAATGATTACTGATAAAAGTAAAGAGACAACAACAATATATGGAAAAAGTTGCAGTGTATTTGTATTAAAATCAACTCGCTAATTACATTCAAAATTCAATTACTCAGAAGGTCAGACACATAACTTAGAAGTCTGCTTCAAAGCAATTCTGTTCAAATTTTTCTATTATCTTTCAACTCTATCCCAAAAATGAGTCTTCAACTCTATTTATACCTCGTTTCAACCATCTTGGAATTCCCTCATGAATGGGAATGGAACAAGCTTCAGATGGTTGAAAACCCTAAACCTAAAAAGCATAAGAAATAAAGCAATAAAAGACAAAATACAATGAGCCCTCAGGTGGTGGAAAGACAAAATTGTTTTGGCCTGTTCTGCATCCTGGATCACTGATAACTAACACCTTTGTCTGTGAGTATTCATGATAGCTGCTGTTATAACAAGATATGGTGACTGCCATTCCGGCTAACTTACACCATTCTTAAATGATAGCTTATCATCCCCGTATTCTGAGCTCAGGTGTCAGGTGCTCCAGATGTCCTCCTTACTCATCATCCAAAATGTCCAAGTCAACTGCAGTGGATTTAACTTTCTTGGTCTTTGTTAGCTCATCCCATGCAGTTACTTCTTCCTCTGACGACCAATTGAAGTCCTGGATGAGCTGCAGTTGTGCTTTTTGTCTTCCCCACTTGGCATCTGTAATTGCTTTGACATCTGTTACAAACCTGGTGAGATCTGTCTCTGCCTTAATAGCTTCATCCAGGGTTTTATTGAAGCTCTCCAAATCAACATTATTCCCCTCACCTAAAAATGCCTCCTTCCTAGGCAATAAAAGATCAACATCTGACCTCCACTGATCAAGGCTCTTTATGGCTCCATCCCCATTCTTAATGGAAGGGATAAACTTGTTGGAACAGGAGCTGAGCATGGATATCTTAGCCTCTATCAAATTTGCCTTACCCTTAAAAAGTGGTAATATGGCTTTAATTCTATCTATCTCCTCACCAACCCTCACAACTATCTCTGGAATATCACTTTTCAAAGATTGAGCAAATACCAATCTATCAAAAAGTGGTGTTCTGGTAGACCAAGTTGCATGATACCCACTTAAAATTTGTACATAGCTATCCACTTCTTTCTGTAATTCTGGCAACTTGCCATAAGCATTAAAAACAAGATCAAATTTATCTTTAATTACATTTATTCTGTGCTGCAAAATATCTAATAGGGCTTGTAAGATGGCCTCATTCTTCTCCTCATTTATCTTTTCTGTTGCAAGTTCTGTAGCTAAGCCCCCCTCATGCTCAATTTGGACCCCTGCATCACAGATCTCTGTAAATGCCCTGGAATGATTTTTTAGAGTATTTATGTCATCTTTTAGCTCCTTCACAGTCTTATCCAACAAATAATTCTTCTTCAGTTCCTCTTCAAACTTTTTTCTAGTTGCCACATAATCTCTGAATGTCTTGGCTAGCCTATTCTCCAAGTCCTTAACCACTACTTTATTCATGGAGGATGCATGGTGTAAGAGATTTGCTACTCTGATCCTGTAGTGTCCTGCAACCTCCATATTAATTGGCTACCCTGTGCGGTGTCTTGGATGTCAACCAATCTGGGCTTACTAGATTCTAGGGCCACACACCATACTGCTAGTGTCTTAGTGTCCATATTGAATCCAGAACCCCTCGTGAGTCCATCAGGGCCAAAAGCTTCATAAGCTACAACTTTATCTTGCCTCTTGATTTGGTCAATTAGGAATGAGGACTCCAAGTCCCATCCAGGGATCAACAACATGCCACTTCTCTTTACTAGATCTCTTGCCTCCTCCACACTTAATGTTTCACTGTTGGGATCATAGGCCTGTAATTTTTCAATCATTTGAACAATTTTTTCCTCTGATTCCCCTGGTTTCAAAGATAGTGTTAATTCATTCTGCTTAACTCTAAAGAGAAAACTTTTAAACTCAACGGACTTGATGAATTCATCATCATCTATAAACTCTTTAGCTTGGATGACCCTGTCATCCAATCTAGCTGCAACCAATTCTAACTCATCTATGGCCTTTTCTCCCTCATCTGCCATTGATGTCAAAATTTTTTGTCTTAAGTCAGCAAAGTAATGGCTATTACCTGGCAGGATTTGTAGTGCCTTTTGCCTTGCCTTTTCTAGTACATTCATCAACTTTTGTTTCTTTGATGGCCTCTGCTCAAATGTGGATGGCTCAGCTTGTTCTGTTTCTCCCGTAAACTCCACATCAGGTTCAAATTCTTCAGGGTTTATTCTATCCTCCTCCTCAAGGATGTCTGACAATTTAGACATAATATCTTTGTAATTCTCTAAACAAATTTCAATTTTATTCATGTATTTGAGATCAGGAAAGAAACCGGGGAAGGTAGGGTCTACCTTTTTCAATTGTTCCTCTACCCTTACAATATTTTCCCATTTATAGGTTCTCTCTTGACAGGTAACTTTGCTAAAAATATTTCTAATAACATCCTCCTCTGCCATAGGCTGATTTAGATCCAAATTGTGATTCCTCATTTCTCTCAATGCTCCTCTAACGAAGTCTTCAGGGTCATACATCCTTGCTTTACTATAGGGCAATCTGAATTGTCTGAGGAATTCATGGATTTGGTCCACAACATCTTTACCTATTGAGAAATCCCCTATTTGGAACCTTCTTGCCGGAAAGGTTCCCTTATGTCTTTTAGGGCCTAAGTGCTCTCTATCCATCATGATAAGCTGCCACAAGAATTCTACTATTGCCAATCTTTCTAGGACAAATGTTGGCAGTATGTGTGGAGGTTGAGGGCAAGCATACACTCTTATAAGAGTAAAATTCTCAAAAAAAAACATATCACCCCAATTGTGCTTGATGTCATTCTCATAATTGTCATTGTCCAGATTAAATGCTAAGGGTCTAAGCAATTTTCTAACAAGTAAAGGAAATCTATCCCTCACAATACCTAACATGTTCATTACTGGATCCACAAAATCACTAAAAAAAGCAATGGAATTAGAGAAAGGGTAAGTTCTATCCCATACCCTGGTCCACAGCTGAATCGGAACAATTCCTCCCTCATTCTCGGTCTCATTGATGAACCCTGGGTTGATGTAGCCAATATTGAAATAGAGGATCAGGTGCATCAGCATGGAGTAGTGATTAAACTTGAAGCTTTTCAAATCAGTCTTTGCATTCATCAACTCAGAGTGCATTACATTGATTATGTGCCCCACATAATCAAACTCCTTGTTGGTGTACTGATCTTGAACATCTGTAGCCATGACAAAAATGTCAGCAGTCACTGTCGAACCTCCATCTAGTCCAATAACTTTGTGTAGACCATAGATGGTATTCTGGAAATAGGTAAAGAAAAGCTCAATATCAAATGAATCTGCAACCTTCTTGGGTAACAACCCTGCCTCTTTGATTTCTCTATGAATATGCCTCCTCATAACCTTTCCATGGTAGTAATTTCTATGTTTATTAAATAGGGCCTCCTCTCCTGCTAGGTCAATATCCATGCTCATAGGTCCCTGAAGGTCGAAAGCTTGAGTAAAAGACGCTCTATCTAACATGCAGAGTATAGACTTGTCATGCTTGTGGAAAGCTTGTGTCACTAGATTGTATGCTTGAATTAGCGCTTTCATGAGGTCTACATCCAAAAATACCTCAGGTACTATCAACTTTGCCAAGTTCCTCTCCCATGGGTTTGAAACAGGAGGGCCTCTAATTCTATTGTTATAGAAAAACATGAAGAGCTCATACCTAGTTGTGTTTGGGCATTCAGCATCCTTGTAGAATGCATAAGGGTCCCTCCATTCATAAGCGTTAGCTGATTGCAAATTTGAGGATCTGGGCAACAGTTTCATCCATTCTTCAGCGTATATGTTTGGCCTCTTTGTTATTGAATGCACAATGGCACTCTTTTCCGGTACTTCAACATCAGAAGATCCTTGTTCTCCCATTCTTTTAAGTACTAAACTCTCTGATTTCTCTTCGACTCTGGAAATTATGGATGCTCTGAAGTGTGAACTGTATTTAATAACTAACAAGTAACAAGCAACTCACAAGTACAACCAGGGTACCAACCACCAGGCCACCTACTATATTAAAAATTAAAATCTCAATGTCTCATCAAGCACAGTCACACACGCATGAAATTAGTAATTACCTTTTTCAAAATTTAAGTGTCACTGTCAACGGTACATCTAAGTTTCTAAGTTTCTAACCCTAGGTCCCTAATACCCTATCTCAACTTAGGCTAAATTGCTACTTGCAAATCAGGGGCCTTGGCCCTTAGCCGTTAAACTAATCAGAAAAATGAAACCTTGAGATGTTATGACACAGCCTCGCATGCCACATGAATGATGACACTTGTACTTCCCAAGTTGAAAGTTCCCACTTTCCATGTGGGCCGTGGCATCAACATGCAACTTAGTCTCCGTCATACCGTCTCTCACTTTTCAACCCCTTACAAAGTTACGCAACAACCATGCATTACTTCGGAACCCCTAACCATCATAATAAATTAACCGTTGAGAAGCTACGAAACAGCCAGGCATAACTTCGGAACCATCATAATAAATTAAAGTTTTAAACGTTGAGAAGCTACGAAATAGCCAGGCGTAACTTTGGAACACATCACCATATTAAATTAAACATTGAGAAGTTATGAAATAGCCAAGCGTTACTTCGAAACCCCTAACCATCATAATAAATTAACCGTTGAGAAGTTACAAAACAGCCAGGCGTAACTTCAGAACCATCATAATAAATTAAAGTTTTAAACGTTGAGAAGCTACGAAACAACCAGACGTAACTTCCGAACCATCATAATAAATTAAAATTTTAAACATTGAGAAGCTACGAAACAGCTAGGCGTAACTTCGAAACCATCATAATAAATTAAAATTTTAAACGTTGAGAAGCTACGAAACAGCCAGGCGTAACTTCGGAACACATCACCATCATATTAAATTAAATGTTGAGAAGTTACGAAACAACCAAGCATTACTTCGGAACCCCTAACCATCATAAATTAACCGTTGAGAAGTTACGAAACAGCCAGGCGTAACTTCAGAACCATCATAATAAATTAAAGGTTTAAATGTTGAGAAGCTATGAAACAGCCATGCGTAACTTCAGAACCATCATAATAAATTAAAGTTTTAAATATTGAGAAGCTATGAAACAGCCGGGCGTAACTTCGGAACCAGTAACACTATTTGAAAAAGAGTCGTCTAACTTCTCATTGTTTCATTTGTATACTACTATACAATATTACAAATTTACAGACTACAGTATTACTATTTAATTCAAAAATTGGTATACAATATATTATATACATAATACTAGTAACTTAAACTGATTCACTAATTCAACATTTTACTGAAGTTTTGAACGGCTATGGACCAACTGTTTTCAAAATCAAAATGAAAACTACATTCGATTATTTCATATTTACAAATTACAACTTACAAGTAACAATTAACAAAAAATTTCATAACGGTAAGCCGTAAGATCCACATTGCACAAAGAAAAAAAGATTAGTCAGATTAGTCGATGCGCAGAGCAGCAAATAACAGGATCATCTGATTCATCTCCTCCTGGAACGCCTCCTGGTCGAAGCTATGATCGTAAAAAATGGCGCGCATCTCCGCCTTGTCATGTTCTACTTCAAGTTCAAATATGTCACTCAGGTAATCGACGTAACTGGTAGCATGATGATGATCCCTTGCTACAGACATTAGATGACTGAGGACATCCTGTTGAATCTCCTCCTCCATATCCAAAGTTGGTTGGATAACAGGTTCTGGGTTCTCATTTGATGATCCCTCAACTACTGGAAGACCCATTCTATGAAAGTGCCGAGAAAATACAAATTATCACCAACTTGTCATCCAGATTTAGAAATTTAGAAAGCTCCTATGCTCTGCAATTCCACTACCGAGGAGTATATAAATAAAATAATCACCAACTTGCCAGCCGCAATAAATTTTGAAGGAATGTTTCACGTCAGGTGGTAATTCAAGATGAAATTAATGAATATCGGTAACAAAAAATTGCAGACATTGTCATGTCCTGCGTAACTTGGCTCAGAAGTCGAAAAGAAGAATAATAAATGTTGAATCAAAGCTCATATCTCCTAAAATTATCCTTTTTAATGTCTAATCAAAATCTTGGCCTGGATAATGGATAATCGTACCACTCAAGTTACACAAATTGCCGGCTGTGTGTGAATTTTGTACCTGATCTGTAGACACAACACTTCAGTAAAACATTAGAGGTTACCTATAATCAAAATCGTGCAAAATTGAAATCTAATATAACCAAGTGATTTACTGCCTTCTAGTAGGTGCGAGATTAATCTTTTCAAATTTTAATCGAGATCAGTGACCTAGATGACACCTAAATGAAGGATTTGAATGCAATTGATCTAGATATGAGATTGAATGAAATTATTCTATTTTTTTGGTATTTTCTATGCAATAAGGAATGATAAAAACTGATATGAATCTATGCTAATATGGAAATTGATATGCTAAAATGCTATTGAAAATTGATATGCAATGCTAATCTAACAATGATATGCAATATGAGTGCAAAAATAAGATTGATCTCACAAAGATGTCGATTCGCAAGAGCTTTGATTTCTTCAATTCCAATTCTCCAACGTGATTGTGCAAAAATATGAGATGCTTGGATGCAAATTTGAGAGATGAATTATGAAGAGCTGAGCCTTGGTTTTATAGAAATCCAGGGCTTTGGAGGTGCATGAGAAAAAGTCATAAATCACTCAAATAACTCAGGTTGATTTTTGAGTTATTTTTAAATAAAGAATAATTAACTCACAAAAACATGTAAAAGCTAAGTTTTAACTCAAAATAGAGTTTAGCTTTAATTGATAATTGATAGTTGTCTGTTTTTATGATTGTGCATGTTTTATTTATGAATTAATTTAATAATAAAGTGATTTATTTCCAACTTAACTGCTTTTAAAATTAAAACAATTGATTTATGGGTTAATCAATTATTTAATCAAACTTTTATTAAAAATTATATTATTAAATAATGACAACTTGCTTTAATTAATTAAATAAGAATTTAATCAATTATTCATATGATATTAGATTTATTGTCAAAATTAAATAATATAATTAATAATAGATAGAATTAAATTTAATTAAATAATTAAGCGGCAAGATATTAAATCTAATTAATTAAATATGAAAATATTCAATTAATCAAACTTTAGGATAAATGTGATTTATTGCCAAATAATTATAAAATTAAAGATAATTATGATGATTAGGAATATTACTAGGAATATTCCCCAATGCAGAATTTAAGATAATCAATTATGATTCGATAATGTTTAGATGTGCCTTAGATTAGGACTTTGATGTCGATTTCATTTGATATGTTGATATAGGAGGTTAATGAACTTATAGCCCATTTTTGGGGTATTACATTTTGCCCCTCTTTGAATTACTGTGTGAAGCGCAGTGGTTCAAAGATAGTCTGTGTTTGATAAAGATATTAAACTGATTCAAAAGATAAACCGATCTCAAGATAGAAACCGATTGAAAGATATTGAGATAGGAGTTGATTGATATTGAATTGATATGGAGATAATAGGTCTTGAATGACCAAAGATAATGTTCACTATAGCAGCGATGAACCTATGATTGCGAAAAAGTGTCAAAACGCCTGATTCCAAACCTTAGGATTGCAAAGAAGTGAGTGACCTGTTCTAGACTCGATTGTCTTAACAGAACTAGCAAATATCACATTCGAATCCTTCAGTTACCGAAGAACCAAGGAAAGAACACTATGATCTGTAGTTGCAAAAACTGATACAGTTTACAAGATTAGGAGAATACCAGATTGATACGGATCGATGAATCTGATATGCCTCAAGTGATGATAGATTTGCCCCGAGCGATGAGGACTTTTGATGAATCAGCGACTAGACGTGATTGTTGTCTTGATCACTGATGAAAGATATTGATAGATTTGATCAATAGAATTTGATTTACAGACTTTGAATGATGTGCAATACCATGCCCCCTTCAGGATTAAAATTGAAATCTGATAAGAAAAGTCAGCGTTGATAGTTTAGAAGCATGTTAATTGATTTGAGAAGTGGTTAAACACGTCCGAGAATGCATTCTGCATTGTTTGGAGGTCCTGGAGACTGAATTTGACTAGGTGAAACCATAAGTTGACCATGGTTGACCAAGTTGAAATTTTGATAGTTTGATGAAAGCTAATCAGTTAAGTTGAATACTGGATTTTTGTGATAATTGAAGGTTGATTATGCAAGTAGTGAATAAGATAAATGATCTCAGATTTCAATTTTGATCCCGAAAAGGATTCTACTTGTTATTTCATTGGAGGAACCTTCGTGTGAGATTTAGCTCTTGTTAGATTTGAAGAGACAAGTGGAAAATTGTTTAAGCATTGAAGTTCGTTTAGTCATTGTGAGATCATGCAAAGATGAAAAATGCAAAGAAGCATGCAATATGAAATGCAACCTAAGACCTAGGACCTAGTCACTGATCATATGTCGATTTGTTATCATCATTGAACTTTTAGGTAACCGGATAAATCAATACAATGCCCACTAGCTATGAAACCATAGACATATGAATATCGATTTGTATGCGCAAGAATCAATACAACACCCACTGGTCAACAACCATGGATATATGAATATTGATTTTATTTTCAGAATGTCAGATTAGATATAAGCATCAAGACACAAACGCCAGGATGACCTGTATATCATGTCCATTTTGATATAGCAATTTGTAGAAGCATCAAAACATGAATGTCGTGATGACCTGAATACGCCTTGCATTGCAAACACATCAAAGAGTCAAGAGATCATTCTAAATCCAATGTGAATTACCCGTAGTGACCCTTTATCATTCACATCCTTAGGCAAGATCGCGTTCCACAGTAGGAACTTACTAAAAAAGACAATAGTTAGATCAAACTTCCTTGAATTTTTTGGGTATCAATGCTCGAGGTACGCATGGCCATCCAATTTGAGATAGAGGCTCTTACAGTCGGACACTATTTCAATCCATAATTTCCAAAGTTGTTAGATTTTCACATACAAGAAGAAAACAAAGAAAAGATTATGCCCCCAGTCATCACTCTCTAAATCCTATAAAGGACATCATCGAAGAGCTCAAAGGGACACAATATGAAAAAATCTCAATGCAAATCAGTAAGCATACAAGGAGATAAAAGCATGTCAAAAAAACATAAATTGTTTTCAGTTGAGTTTTGATGTTTGATTGCGTTGTTGTAGATGCAAAATCCTTTCTGGAGACAAGACTGACTGACTGACTGACATGAAGCTTCAAAGGACTCTGACTAGATATGATCCGTCTAAGATACATGGGAGACCATAGGATATGACATTGATTGCCCCCAAGTGTTAAACATTGATAGGATACAGACACTTGAGCCGATTGGTGTACAGACCGACTTATTGAAAACTGGAAATGTTGAAACAAATCGGGAGATATGTACAAACTAAAGCAAGACTGAAAGCTGGGAAAGACCAAGATTGTACTGATAGATGGAGCATTTTGAACAAGTGGCACCCGTTTGTCGGGTTTTCACCATCTTGGCAGAGATTCTATTTTTGCTACCAAGGCGCCTGTTTCCAGATTTTCACCAAGGCACTTTTTCTTTTTTTCATTTTTTTTTTGTATTTTTTCATTTTTTTTGTATTTTTGTATTTTTTCAATTTTTTTATTTTTTTTGTGAATCATCAAGGTGCCTATTGCTAGGTTTTCACCAAGATGTTCATTTTTTAGGACTTTTTCTAATTTTTTTAATAATTTTTTTCAGGACATTTAACCAAGCACTGAATGCTTTAGGCGTAAAATTTCTTCAGATGGAGAATGTTGATTGGTTCTCGGAGCGGTTCTCCTTCAGTCGTTGAGAGTTGATAGGCACCAGAGCCAAAAGTAGCAGTGATAACAAAGGGACCCAGCCAATTAGTTTTGAACTTCCCCTTGCATTCTTGATGTGATTGATTTTTAAGATTTTCTCTCAACACTAGATCACCAACCTGAAATTCTCTGTGTCTGACTTTCTTATTGTAGCCTCTAGACATTCTCTTCTGATATACTCTGAGATAATCATACGCTACTTGTCTGCGCTCATCTAGTAGTTATAGTTCTTGTAACCTAGACACTCTGTAGTCATCATCAGTTACTAGACCATGCATTCTGATTCTGAGTGATGAGATTTCAACCTCAATAGGTAGTACCACTTCAGACCCATAAACTAAAGCGAAAGGTGTAGCCCTAGTAGGTGTTCAAATACTTGTTCTGATATTTGTTCTGATACTAGTTTTGATACTAATTCTGATACTAGTTCTTATACTTGTTCTGATACTTGGTTCTGATACTGGTTCTGATACTTGTTCTGATAC
This sequence comes from Chamaecyparis obtusa, assembly GCA_027943335.1. Taxonomy (NCBI): domain Eukaryota; kingdom Viridiplantae; phylum Streptophyta; class Pinopsida; order Cupressales; family Cupressaceae; genus Chamaecyparis; species Chamaecyparis obtusa. The sequence continues at coordinate 2,413,205 of BSBK01002287.1, read as the reverse complement.
TTGTTTTGATACTTGATATACTTGATAGTATCTTTTTCCATTGCAAACTCCCAAGCAAGATCATATCATGCAGTCCCAATGTCTAGCAAGGTGGAGAACAAGAGGGATTGGCAAGCTGGTGGAAGAGATGGAAGACAAGAGAATGAAGGAGAATGAAGGGAAGAAATCATCAACGGTAAACTCCTCAAGAATACTCAGGCTAGGGAAAAATTGTCATGTAAAGCACATTTGGACAAGCAATAAAAGGCCAGCATAGGATAAGTCACAATAGCGTAATGCCAAAGAAGGAAAAGATGTAGTCCAAAGGAGTAGACATGTCAAGAGGCTTCATAGCACCGTATTTTACTCTTTCTTTCTTAGATCAAGACCAAAGGGGAAAAGGATAGCGACAGGTGAAAATGAATAGAGGAAAATAAATATGAAGGCTAAACAGGAAGGGATTGAAAGCAAGATCATCGGAAGATAGCTCACAAGATAGCCAAATGTTCGTGTATAGATCAACATTGTCAAGATCAAAGAGAGAAGATGGAATGGATGAAATATGTAGAAGAACTACACATGATGCCTGATTGCCAGGTTTTCATCATGGTACTTATCTAAGGCGCCACAAGGGAGTGGTTTTCACCATAAGATGAATTTATTTCTCTTTACTTTTGCTACCAAGGTGCCTGTTTCCAAGTTTTCACCAAGGCACATTTTCAATTTTTATATTTTTCTTTTATTTTGGAAGAAGGCAAGCTTTTTAGATAATGCTCCTTGAAAGGATAAACCATGATATACCAAGGATTCAAAATGATATGCTCAAAGATGTTGATAGGAAAAGGAAGATGGAAGAGGAAAATGGAGGATAAGGTTTTATGTAAAGCGAGTGAGGTTGGAAGATAGGAGGAATAGGCAAATGAGGAAAAAGAATATAAGGTAGAAGGATAATGCATGGAAGGATTGTGAAAGGGTAGATGGAAAGGAAGGCAAGCTCAACATCAACACATACCTTGAAGGATGGTGAGAGGATGGAGGAATTGTGAATGAAGGAACACGTGAAGAAATATGGCGAATGGATAGCAGAGGTTGAGGTTTAGGCGCATGGAATGAAAGAATATTTTTGGAGGGAAATGAAGTGGAAGCTTTTGGAAGCTTGAATGTCAATTTCACTTTTTGCTCAGCACCAGACTCTTTCAAGAGAGACTTTGGAATCCATATAGCCGTAGGCTTTTTATTTCTTTTTGATGATCTAGAGAGAATATCTTCAATGATGGATTTTGGAACCCATACTTGTCTTGTAATTTTTTTCTTAGATATCTCTTTTGACTTTATGTCTCCATGTCGATGAGAGGAGACATGGTGATCTTTTTTTTTTGATGGATTCTTGTATTGCTTATTTTTCTTGTATTGAGCATTCAAGTTACTTCCAAAAGACTTGGGATTTGTGGAAGAGGGAGGATATGACTGGTTTAGATGGGTGGCTAGATGAAAAGGATTCAAGGGTATGCATCTATGTTGATCTTGAGGAAAGATGGGAGATGGAGGGATGTAAGGGCCCAATATGGATGGTGAATTAGGAGAGTTAGGAGGGGAAAGTGAAGAGACATAAGGACCCAAGATGGAAGGAAGGCGTGAAGCCCTTAGTAGTGGTGGAAGAGGTCCGAGGATGGAAGTGGAAGACGCAAAAGGATAATCAATAAGTTCATCAGCATCTATATGACAACCAAGGATATCAACATTTTCAGAGTGAGCATTAGAATTTTCAATAGAATTATGGACATTTTGAATAGGAGCACCTTCTTTGATAGGATTGTTCAAAGCTTGCAAAGACTTAGGAAGAGTAGAAAGTGGAAGTGAACATGGAGTGGTAGAACAAGAAGATGAAAGACTTTGATCTTGACAAGGATCTTCGGATAGCATAAGCGCATAATTTTTCTCTTGTTTTTCAATAGGCCTAACATTGGAAGGAACACCATTTTTACCAACCTTAATGGAAGTATCATCTTTGGAAAGCGCAAGCGTAGTAAGGTTATTTTGATTGTCAATAAGCTCAACAGTGTAAGTAGTAGCTTGATCTTGCTTAGGCGAAGACTTAAGACATGGTGGAATGCATGAAAAAGGGGGTATAGGATCAAAAGAACCCTGAGGTGGATAAGAGACATCGTGAAAAGGAGTGGATGACATGGAGGGTTCTTGATCTTGATCTTTCTTTATGTTCTTTTCTTCATCATTTTTAGAGTCCTCTTGACATGGAGCCACTTCTAAGGACAATGAAGCATGTTGGGATTGTATGAATGACTTTGGAAGAGATGGTGGAGGACTAGCTGAAGTAGGGATTATAGCATATGAAGGCTTAGGCTCTGTAGGTTTATCATTATTGAAAGTATTTGCAGCCAAGTGAAGGTTAGCTTGAGTTTCTTTAAGAGGTAGCCCTGGAGGATAACTATAGGGAACCGCATGAAAAGTATCAGGGCTTGTGTCAGATGAAGGTTCTATGAAAGATTTGAAAGACTCAGAAGCTTTAGGAAATGTACGGGTATTGGAGGAAGTAGGGGATGGAAGGGAACCATCACTAGACAAAGGTTCAACATTAACATGACCTTGCTTGAGAAGATAATCTTTATTTTCATTAGGAGAGTCCTTAGGAGAAGAATTCTTATAATATTGATGCTTCAAGCTAGCACGATGCATTTTATAGTCCTCAGCAGTAGTAGATGGATCATCATCAAGGTATTGTCCACAAAAGCCATCAAAATCTCTTTCAAAATCAGAATCATATGGATCACCATCACGATCTATCCAATGTGACGGCCCATTTGTAGTAAGCAGGAATGAACGATGAGGAGGACTCTTAGGAACAGATGTGTCATAGGTATCATTACGTTATCTGTCGTCATAGTCATCATAGTTTCCAAAGCTGGATGTGTCACTCTCCGTAGAAGAGGTATCATAAGGGTTATCACATTGCTCAAATTTTGTCCGGGGGCATGGTGACATGTACAAGTCTTTATCAAATGGAAAAGAGTATAGAGATTCCACGGAGAGCTCTTTAGGTTCCTTTTCTTTCTCAAGTTTGTCAAGTTGGACTTGCATAGCTTGCAGCTGCTTCATCATAGCGGTGATCAGAATTTCTTCCTCATGTGTATTGATTCTTTGAGACATGTGTACTGATTCTCGATAGCTACTGATATGTTCTTGACACAGTGATTTTGTTCGATAGATTCTGGAACTAGGCTGAAAACATTGGATATCTTGTAATTTGACAATTTCTGACAACTCTCTCAAATTTTTCCAAACGACACTCTGCAGACTCGTATGACACTGGGCAGTCTATGAAATGATAGTTGCTAAACTCGTACGACAGTTGGGTAGCAATGAAACGACAGTTGTCAATATCATATGACAGTTGCTAACAGGGTTTTGACTTTCTTGAATTTGCTGGTTTGAAAACTCATACGACACTGGGTTCTCAATCATACGACAGATGGGCAATACTGAAACGACACTTGATGGAAACTCGTATGACTTTCTGACCTCTTGAGATGACTTTTGACTCCAGAAAAGGATTTTACTTCAGATTTTTGCAAAATTTAAGGTTTTCAGTTTTGGATTGTTTGCAAATTGTACTGTCCAAAATTTGAAGGTTATACCAGATTTGATCGTTTTTAATAGCCAAGTAGATAAACAAGCACGCAGAGCAGCAAGCAAGTGATTCCAAGCACGTTTGAAAACAATGAACAAGGGCAAAAGCAACCTTGCGCATGAACAATCAAGTGACCAAATTGTGCTAATCCTTGAGAGTACTAATTGTGTATGTTCTGAAAAGTTTTGCAATAACACACATATACCTGAGAATGAAAAATTGGCCTCTCTAGGGTTTTTAGTAATGGTTTGACTCTGCAACTTTTATGATTCAAAGGGGTGAAATCCAATCCCGGCGCACCAGGGTTTTGACACAGTCCGAGAACTTAATCTTCAAGAGCTGCTAGGGAGATCTGACAACCCAACAATGAACCATACCTGTGGAGATTTCTTCCACAAGGACATTTATATAGTGGCTATCACTACCATGGCGAAAATGGCTATTACCGCTTGAGGTTCCATCAACACAGTTTGCCCTGTGAAGGGATTGTCCGCTACGGTTAACCCTCTCTAAAGGTGACTCACAGATTTATACCACAAGGGGACTTGGCTCCAGATCCAAGGTTTTTGACACTTTTTCACTTTTAACCCAAAGAAAGCAAGCAGATTAATCCGAAACGCTAAGACAAAGTTTTGTTCCACCAAGGTCTGTGATATCAACTCCACGTGATCTATCAACCTATCCAAGGAGAGAATGTATCAATCAATAAGAGAAGATGCACTAACCAATTTTGATTCACCAAAGCTCGTGATATCAACCCCACGTGATCTATCAACCTCTCCGGAGAGAGAATGTGTCGATCAATAAGAGAAGATGCACTAACCAAGTTGAATGTGAAATGCACTAAGTATCCTCCCTACCTACAAGGATTCTATCGTCAAAAAAGATTTCTCTAGGAATCCAATCTCTCAAGAATCACGAATAGTGTTCATAGGGCCTAATTACTATGTGAGCACAGATATATTCTCGAAAGCAAATCTACCAAAAGCGTCCAAAAAGTAGAAAGAGGAACACTTAACACTTAAAGCGAATATGAGATGAGTCCACAAGGTGGAACACTTAACACCTCACACAAGCTGAAAATGAGTCCCCAACTTAGAAAACAAGTGAGTTCCTAAAAGCACAAAAGGGTTGCCAAGTGGAACACTTAACGCTTCTGTCCTGTTAACCCCTCCCCTTTATGGCACTGAGATTGCAACCACGGGGCAGAAATGAGGGGCCGGTGGATTAGCGAGTCCAATAACCTAAGATAGCAATCAAGATCAATCACAAGTATTCTAAGACTACTTAATGAATCCTTAAGGGGTCACAACCTAGTATCAATTATACAAGTGTGTAGAAATAGACAAAAGCATGAAAAGATGCACACAAGCCAAACACATAAGAGATTTATTTTAAGTCCAAATCAAAATATTTTCAGAACAAGGAGAATACCTTGTGATCCTCGCAACGTGCTTAGTAGATTCTACCTTATTTTTAGCAATTCTTGTTGAGCTTTTCCATGCAAACAAGTGACGAACTCTCCAACAAGCAAACAAGCAAACAAGATATGCAAAATATATTCAACTTATGAAAACCATAGGGTTAGCTCTAAAAATAAATTGTTAGGAGCAATAATAACCATAAATTAATCCAAATGACAACTCATATCATGCATTGAATCATATGAAAAATAAGTGCATACCCATCATAAAATTTTAATTTTTTTTGCACTGCATTTGACCTAGTCAACAAGATTTTATTTTTTTGATATGATTTTGGCCACAAAAATAGAAATTTAGAATAAAGACCCCTACTAAAAAATAGAGAGATTTCAAAAAATGCAAAAATTTTAGAAAAATCTCTTCATTTGTGCCCTAGAGATCCGTTTTATCAAAATAGACCAGTTTTTGTAAATTGACTATTTGAGCTATTATATCATGTCCAAATTTTAAAAACAAAGAATGGACCCCCTGTAGAATTTGAAGAGCTTTCCGAAAATGTAAAAATTTCCAAAAAATATTCTGATTTGCATTGAAAATTAATTTTTTATGAAAAATTGAAAAAAAATTATTAAAAATTTAAAACATTTCAGAAAATTCTGAATTTTTTATCGAAGCTTCCCTAATATGTCACCAATCTGAAAAAAAATTTCAGACCAAAACTCCAAGCCGTTTGGGAGATAAAATTAAATCTTTGAAACTTTGGGGTTTTAGCTCCCCCAAAAAATCAAAACTAGCATGCAAAGGTGGGTTGCCCCACGGTGGGTGCTAGAAATATGTGTGAATTTTGTACCTGATCTGTAGACACAACACTTTAGTAAAACATTAGAGGTTATCTATAATCAAAATCGTGCAAAATTGAAATCTAATATAACCAAGCGATTTATTGCCTTCTAGTAGGTGCGAGATTAATGTTCTCAAATTGTAATTGAGATCAGTGACCTAGACGACACCTAAATGAAGGATTTGAATGCAATTGATCTAGATATGAGATTGAATGAAATTATTCTATTTTTTTGGTATTTTCTATGCAATAAGGAATGATAAAAACTGATATGAATCTATGCTAATATGGAAATTGATATGCTAAAATGCTATTGAAAATTGATATGCAATGCTAATCTAACCATGATATGCAATATGAGTGCAAAAATAAGATTGATCTCACAAAGATGTCGATTCGCAAGAGCTTTGATTTCTTCAATTCCAATTCTCCAACGTGATTGTGCAAAAATATGAGATGCTTGGATGCAAATTTGAGAGATGAATTATGAAGAGCTGAGCCTTTTTTTTATAGAAATCCAGGGCTTTGGAGGTGCATGAGAAAAAGTCATAAATCACTCAAATAACTCAGGTTGATTTTTGAGTTATTTTTAAATAAAGAATAATTAACTCACAAAAATATGTAAAAGTTAAGTTTTAATTCAAAATAGAGTTTAGCTTTAATTGATAATTGATAGTTGTCTGTTTTTATGATTGTGCATGTTTTATTTATGAATTAATTTAATAATAAAGTGATTTATTTCCAACTTAACTGCTTTTAAAAATAAAATAATTGATTTATGGGTTAATCAATTATTTAATCAAACTTTTATTAAAAACTATATTATTAAAAACTATATTATTAAATAATGACAACTTGCTTTAATTAATTAAATAAAAATTCAATCAATTATTCATATGATATTAGATTTATTGTCAAAATTAAATAATATAATTAATAATAGATAGAATTAAATTTAATTAAATAATTAAGTGGCAAGATATTAAATCTAATTAATTAAATATGAAAATATTCAATTAATCAAACTTTAGGATAAATGTGATTTATTGCCAAATAATTATAAAATTAAAGATAATTATGATGATTAGGAATATTACTAGGAATATTCCCCAATGCAGAATTTAAGATAATCAATTATGATTCGATGATGTTTAGATGTGCCTTAGATTAGGACTTTGATGTCGATTTCGTTTGATATGTTGATATAGGAGGTTAATGAACTTATAGCCCATTTTTGGGGTATTACACCGGCGTTGCCTCAGAACCACCATATCCTAGCTGCAATTTTAAATTTTGAACTAACAACTTGGCAGCCGCATTAAACTTTCGCGTAATGTCACTTGGCTCCGAAAAGAAAGATAATGAATATTTACAATTTTAATCAAAATCTTGTCGTCATTAAGTCTCATTAATTGTACTTCAGTGATCAATGTTATTGCAACTTTGCGGCTAAGTTACGTAGACTGCCAACATGGCCTCGGAACCCCCATATCTTACCTACGATCATAACTTCCGAAGTCACGTACACTGTCAACTTGTCCTTTGCGTATCTTCGTGGCCTTCAACTGCAACCTACCAGCATAACCGCCGAAGTCACGCACATCGTCAACTTGATCATTATGTATCTTTGTAACTGTCAGCATCGACCCTCTTTTTAGCCTGCCGAAACTACGCACACACCACACTGTTACCAGTCACCACAACTATTCGCCAATTTATATTTTTTATAATATAAATACTCTTTTATATTCGCCAATTTATATTTATTATAATATAAATAATATTTTCTATTCGCCAATGTATTTTTTTTTATAATATAAATACTGTTTTATATTCGCTAATTTATATTTTTGTAGTTATAAATACTGTTATATATTCGCCAAGATAGTCCCACCTACTTTCAGGGAGCATCAATGATTCGCCAATTCAGATTTTTTTTTTTTCTTTGAAAATAAAATAATTTCTCCAAATTTTTTTTTTTCCCTTCTCACTTTCGCCACTTTTTTACGCCTTTCTTAAAGGGGGGGTTTCTTAAAGATTACCCTGTGTTAGAGAGTAATAATTATTATAGATAGCATTATCTTGAGTGCATGAATTAATATGCAAACTATGATTCTGATTGCATAATTCTTATTGTATAAGGCCGAAACCCGGAAGGCCTCACAACCGGGCATGTTGAAATCTTAATACAATTGTTCCAGTATTGCGCCCAGTTGCTTGTCTCATATCCATTGTGTTTTCACTGATTTCATGTGAATTTTACATTGCTTCCGTTGTGTAAATCTTTGTAGGGCATGTTTGTGGGTTTAGATAGTCTCAATTAACCCTCATTGTACCTACACCTACCTTTTCCTTTCATCAAGTGGTATCAGAGAAAAGTTCTTTCTTGTGGAGTGGATTGTGGAGAACCTTACTGGATTGGTTGTAGGGTGGTATATCTGAAATCTGACCTATAACTTGTAGAAGGTTACGATCTTGCTGGAACCTGATTGTCAAGATGGTTCATGGAAGAGGAAATGATAATGCTATCATGGATATGTTGAGGTAGATTACAACTAGGCTTGAAGCTGTAGAGGCAGCCCAGAGAAGAGGCGCACATCTTGAAGATGTTAGTGATGAAGAAGAAGCAACACCTAATCCTGAACCTAAATTTGAACAGGATGAGGAAAGACTTTTGAGAGTTTTATCTAAGGCTAACTCCATACCTGTAGTCGAAGTCGTTTGCTATGATGGAAGACTTGAGATCGATGCACTTTTGGATTGGATCTCTGAGATGGATAAATACTTTGAGTATGAAGGTACTCCTCATAATAAGAAGGTTAAGATAGCAGTCACAAAGTTGAAAGGTCATGCATCTCTTTGGTGGGATCATTTGCAAACTCAGAGACAGAAGAGAGGAAAAGACAAAATCAAGACATGGATGAAGATGCTTGGAAAGATGATGAAGACGTTTCTTCTAGCTGACTACTAAGTGAGTCTGATGACGAAAATGCAAAATTTGAGACAAAAGGACATGAGTGTGAAAGAATATACTAGGAATTCTATAAATTGGATATTAGATCTGGACATGTGGATGATGAAGTTGAGAAGATAGCTAGATACCTGAATGGACTGAGGATATCAATTCAAGATGAGATCAGTTATGTTAAGATAGATAGTGTGGAAGAAGCATATCAATTTTCTTTGAAGGCAAAAGAGAGATTGACAAAAAGACATGAACAAAGACAAAGAGGAAGAGGTGGCAGATTCCAGAGAAGTAGAGGTAGATCTTGTGGAGAAAGTAGCAAATCTGACAATGCAGTATAAGATAAAGGTTGGAAACATGAACTTGCTGGTAGAAGAGGTAATTACTCTAGAGGTAGCTATACTAGTTACTCTAGGAATAAAAATAGTGGGAAAAGAGAAGATAAGTCTTGGTTTAAAGGTACTTGTTACAAATGTAGTGATGAAGGACATAGAGCACTTGAATGTGCTAACTCAGGAAAGAAGATTGGAGGAAATAGTAGAAACAATTTGGCTTGTGAAGAAGTTGAGGAATTGTCTAATGAACCTGAACATGGTGAGAACTTGATGCTAAGAAGTATCTTGTGTAATGAAGAAGCTGATGAGGGACCTACTCTGAGGAAATTTTTGTTCAAAACCAGATGTAAGATCGCTGACAAATGTTGCAAGATAATCATTGATAGTGGAAGTTCTGATAATTTGGCATCCAAAGAGCTAGTTAATAAATTGCAGTTGTAGAGATTGAGACATCCTAAGCCTTACCATATTGCTTGGATCTAGAAGGAGCATAAACTACTTGTAAGTGAACAATGCCTTGTTAAATTCAGCATTAGGAATTATCATGATGAAGTCTTGTGTGATATTATGCCTATGGATTTTTGTCATATTCTTTTGGGTAGACCTTGGCAGTATGATAGGAAAGCTTTGCATGATGGTAGATTGAATCAATATACTATTTGGATGGATGGAAAGAAACAAGTATTAGTGCCTTTGGTAGAAAAGTTTGATGAAGGTCACTTTACTACAGTCAAAGTATGCTTGGTTGATGGTAAAAAGTTTGCAAGAGAAATGAAAGAACAACATATTTGTTTTGCTTTAATTCCAAGAAAAACTAAGAAACAAGATGAGTTAGAACATGCACTTGAGGTTAATTCTTTATTGACTGAATTTCATGACATCATTGCTGATAATGTACCTGATGGTTTACTACCTATGAGAAGTATAATTCATTGTATGGATTTGATACCTGGAGCTAGTTTACCTAATAAATCACCACATAGGTTGACACCTGATGAAAAGACTACATTGAATAGACAAGTTAAAGAATTGCTTGAGAGAGGTTTGATTAGGGAAATTTTGAGTCCTTGTGTAGTACCTGTTGTGTCAGCACCTAAAAAGAATGGAGAATGGAGAATGGATAATTTGCACTGATTCTAGAGCTATAAACAAAATAATAGTAAAGTATAGATTTCCTTTGCCTAGGATGGATGACATAATGGATAGTTTGAGTGGAGCAAAGTATTTCAAAAAAAATGATTTGAAAAGTGGATATCATCAAATTAGAATTAGAGAAGGAGATGAATGGAAAATTACTTTTAAGACTAATGAAGGTTTGTATGAATGGTTGGTTATGCCTTTTGGTTTGACTAATGCACCTAGTACTTTCATGAGATTGATGAATGAAGTTTTGAAAAGATTCTTGGGTAAGTTTGTTATTGTATATCTTGATGACATTTTGATATTCAGTAAAAGTAAGGAAGAACACCTTGAACATATCAGATAAGTATTGCAGAGATTAAAGGAAGAAAAGTTGCTGATTAATTTGAAGAAATGTTCATTTATGAAAGAAGAGATTGTGTACCTTGGTTTTGTAATTTCAGTTGATGGATTAGAGATGGACCCTAAGAAAGTAAGAGATATACTTGATTGGCCTACACCAGAGAATGTTGGAGAGGCAAGATCATTTCATGGATTCACAAGTTTTTATAAGAAGTTTATCAGAAATTTCAGTTCTATTTGTAATGCTATGACTGAAACTATGAGAGGAGATAAAATGGATTTAAAATGGACACATGGAGCACAAAAAAGTTTTGAAACATTGAAACAAAGAATTGCAGAGTTACCTACACTTGCTTTGCCTGATTTTAGTAAAGTTTTTCAAGTTGAATGTGATGCTAGTGGAAGTGCAATTGGAGCTATTTTGAGTCAAGAAGGAAGATCTATAGTTTTCTTTAGTGAGAATTTGAATGATGCTAAGAGTTCAATTTATGACCAGGAATTCTATGCTATTGTTCAAGCTTTGAAAAAATGGAGACATTATTTGATGCCCAAAGATTTTTTGTTGTATATTAACCATAAAGCTTTGCAGTATTTGGGAAGTCAGAATAAGTTGAATTAAAGACATATGAAGTGGGTTGAGTTCTTGCAAAATTTTTCCTTTTCATTGAAGCATAAGAGTGGACAGTCAAATAAGGTTGCTGATGCCTTGAGCGGAAGAAGAAATTTGTTGACATAGATGAGAGTTGAGGTACTTGGTTTTGATGATTTTAAGTTTTTGTATGAAATTGACCCTAATTTTGTATAGCCTTGGAAATCTTGTAAGGAACAAATAGTGAGTGATAAGTGGAATTATTATTTCATTAAAGAAGACATGTTGTTTAAAGGAGTTTAGTTGTGCATACCTAGAGGATCAATGAGAGAGAACATAATGAAGTAAAAAAATAGTGGTGGACTTGCTGGACATTTTGGGATTGATAAGACTGTGAAATTGATTTCAGAAAGATACTTTTGGCCATAGATTTATATAGATGTACAGAGAATGGTTAGAGGTTGTAAAATTTTTCAAGTAGCAAAAGGAACTAGTCAGAACTTGGGATTGTATACACCTTTGCCTATAACTGATAGACCTTGGGAAGATGTAAGTATGGACTTTGTTCTTGGATTGCCTAGAACTCAGAGAGGTAATGACTCTATTTTGGTAGTGATTAATAAATTTTCTAAGATGGCTCATTTCATACCTGTAAGAAGACATCTGATGCATTACATGTAGCTGAATTATTTTTCAAGGAAGTAGTAAGATTGCATGGGTTACCTAAGTCTATTGTTTCAGACAGAGATACTAATTTTACTGGTTACTTTTGGAAAACACTTTGGAAGAAGATGAATACTGAATTAAATTTTAGTTCTATATTTCACCCTCAGATAGATGGACAGACTGAAGTTGTAAACATAAGCTTGGGAAACTTGTTGATATGTTTAGTTGGAGATAAGCCTGCTAATTGGGATTTAGTTTTGGCACAAGAAGAGTTTTCATATAATGATTCTATGAATAGAAGTACTAAGAGGACACCATTTGAGATTGTTACTGGATTTAATCCTAAGGGAACCACAGAGCTGAGAGATTTATCTAGTGAGACAAGAAGAAGTGCTGAAGTTGAGGATTTTGCAATATACATGAGAACTTTTCATAATGAAGTCAAGAGGAATTTGGAGGACAGTAATTTGAAATATAAAAAAAGAGCAGATCAGAGAAGGAGACATAAATCTTTTGTAGTTGGAGATGAGGTTACGATTCATTTGAAGAAGAATAGATTTCCATTTGGTACGTACAACAAGTTGAAAATGAAGAAGTTTGGACTTTGTAAGATTCTGAAGAAGTTTGACAGTGGAAATGCTTATGAAGTGGAATTAACAGAGGACATGGACATATCACCTATATTCAACATTTCTGATATCTTTGAGTACTTTGAATCAAATGATGAGACTGAAGATGATCTAAATTATCCTCAGAAGAACAAAGAAAGAACCAAAAAACATCTTGAATAGCAGAGTAAGAAAGAGTACAAGAGGAAAAGACTACATGGAATACCTAGTTTAGTGGAAAGATAAGCCGGTTGAAGATAGTTCATAGATTACACAAGCGGAGTTGGATCTTTATGATTCAGGTCAGAATTTGAGCAATGCCTGATGTGGACATCAGTTCTTTTGTCACCCTAGGTGTCTGATGCAAGAGCATCTTGGGTCTTGAGCAATCTTGCATCACCAAAAATATTTCCTGTTTCCTGTGCCAGTCTGATGTTTGTTTTAGCACTGATTTTTCTATTGGTTTCATGCCTTGCAAAGTTAATGCAGTGATGTGGACCTAATTTGGAACACTCTCCTAAAGGCGCATGTCATAATTCACTTGGATCTGGAAGTTGTCGCAATTCTCCTTGAACATCAATTTTTCGCTAGTTTCGCTCATGAAACATGTGGTATTTCGGCTTGTGCGGTTGCATGCGGGGAAATTGGATCTTGCGTGGTTAGGAATCTATTCTTGGATCTTGTGTGGACCTAAATCCATCTTCGCATCATGTTTTGTTGTTTCTATCTTTGGTTTTGGTTTCTCCTCCTTAGTGTGGACCTATAATGTATTAATTGCCTGACTGGCCGACTTTTAGCTTTATTGGCTATATATTTGGAGCTTGCATTGTTGTATGGGGGGAAAATATAGGAGGAATTAGAGAGTAATAAGTGTTATAGATAGCAGTAGCTTGAGCACATGAATTAATATGCGAACTGTGATTCTGATTTCATAATTCTTATTGTATAAGGCCGAAACCCAGAAGGCCTCACAGCCTGAAATGTTGAAAGATTAATACAATTGTTCCAGTGTTGCGCCTAGTTGCTTATCTCATATCCATTGTGTTTTCACTAGTTTCATGTGAATTTTACATTGCTTCCATTTTGTAACTCTTTGCAGGGCATGTGTGTGGGTTTGGACAGTCTCAATTAACCTTGATTCTACCTTCACCTACCTTGCCCTTGTGTCAGAAAGAAACTTGTAATGCGAAGTTGCAAGTATTGTATTGATGCATATTAATGTATTATGCAAAATCTGATATATGATCAGATTAGTGCGAGTTGATAACAAGTTTTTGTGAAGAGACTACAAAGCTAGATCAGAATATTGAAGATATTCAGCAATGGTAAAAGGTTTTTGTAGTCTACCTTTTGTATTGAATATTATCATTGTATATTTCATGTTTTGGCAATGCGATCATCTGGCATACATTATTATTTTGTAATACCAACTCCTAATGGGGTTGAGGCTTCTAACAAGGCCTAAATTCCTCTAACAAGGACAAAGACACTATACAGATGTAATAGACTCCTAATAGGGTCAATATCTCTAACCAGATACTTTTGATTAGTGGATCATTTATGGGTATCATCCCCACCGGGTTTTTCCCTTGGCCAGGGTTTCCTCGAGAAAAAAACATGGTACTATGAGTTCCTTTATTTTATGGTTCTGCTTATTATTCAGTTTAATTTCTTATGAAAGCTGTAAGTTTATTTCATATATCCATAAGTGGGAAAAATTAAAAGTTTGTGAAATACTAATTCACCCCCTCTCATTATTTCCTATTTTTAACAATTGGTATTAGAGCGCAATTACTCAGAGAATGACTAACAACTTAGTAATATCTCTATGGATATAGATCAATTGCAAAAAAACCTAGACGAATCTCTTGAATAGATTGATATTCTTACTGAGGAAAGTGATACTCTGAAGAACAAATATAATAGTGCAAAAGACTACATTGAGAAACTAAAAGACAAGATATAAGATCTAAAATCAAATAAAGAACCTACAAGTCAAATCAAGGATAGTGATGAAGTTTCAAAACTGAAAAAGGAGAATAAGATCCTAAAACATGAACTAAAGATTATAGACCTAAAGTTAAGCCTGAAAGATGATAACAACAAATTTGAATTCAATCTGAAGTCTAAAAATGGAGATCTAAGATCCAAACTTACCAAAGTAAAATCTGAATTTGAAACTACAAAGTTGCAATATGCTGAACTTGAGAAATATAATACAATTGTGAAAGGAGAACTAACTCAATCCAAACAACATCTTGAGAAATTGTATTCTAGTAGTGAAAAAATTGATGAACAAATTTCTTATCAGAAACCTTCTTATGATAAAACTGGTCTTGGATATTTTGAAGAAAAATTCTCAAAGAAGATTGAATAATGTAGAGAACCAAATTTGGAAATTCAACAACATGAGAACAAAGATGAAGAAAAACAAAACAAAGATGAGTCTAACTAATCTGAAGATGTACCTAATCAACCTAAGAAAAATGGATCACCTAAAGAAATGCGAAGTGAATTCAAAGGTAAATGTTATTCATGCAATTCATTTGGACACATGAAATGAGATTGTATAGGTAATAAATTCAAACATATCTCTGGTTACTGTTATAATTGTCATGGTTTTGGACATAGAGCTATTGATTGTAAGAAACCTAGATCTAATGATAAAAATAATAGTATATTGTTTAGAAATACTAACCCTGTAGATAAAATACCTATTGGAGAACAAAACAATATAAGAAATGGAGTTTTGTGTTATAGATGCAACAATTTTGGACATATTGCTAGAAACTGTAGATCAAAAATTAGTCAGTCAGGACCGAGATATGGAAACAATGTTATAGTTTATCAAATTTGTAATAACATGGGTCACACAATGAGATATTACAGAATGAACAACATGAGGAATCCTAATCCTAGAAGAAATGTGAACTACACTAGAAGAAATATGGATACCAACAATAGTCAAAAGGGAAATAGCAGTAACATAGAGGAAGTTATATTTTTCAAAGATACAAATCAAGAAAGTGTATCCATAATATTAGGAAGTAAGTCAGGTGAAGTGTTTGAGAGTTAATTTGAATCAATTTTGAATCCCTCTCAAACTAATTAAGCATCAAAATTCATGAATTATGCATCAGAATAGAATAGAGCTTAGAAGAAATTGAATCAAGCCTTGCGAAGTCAATATAAGCTAGTAAGTGATATAAGGAAGATTTGGTTAATAGCGCATGAATTTATGAGCATGTATAAGATTACACAAAGAGAAAGAAGTTTTGCAGGTAACCAGGAACAACTTTTTAACATGTATACACTTATGAAATTAATGCGATGACAATGTGTTGAAGGATTTGATAGATAGAAGCAGATTATTGACATTATTTGACCATTAAAGTATTTACAAGAGTCTTAGAGAGATAACCAATGAATATTGAAAGAAGTTTGCAACATTTAGAGAGATTTTTGCTAGATCTATGTAGAAGCCCTAAATCGTGATTCTGGGGTATTTCACTAAGTGTTTATTGTTAAAGAAGTTACTTTTCAGTAAAATCATAGATGTATCCCTAGTTCATAACATTAAGGACACACCTAGACCTAAGGTGAGAAAGGAACTAGTATAACCCTTTGAAGAATACCCTAGTTTAGCTTTATTGGCTATACGAGACAGTGTCTTGCATTTGGAAGATGTAAGAGGATATTTGAAATGTAAATTTGAGACTATAGGAGACAATAATATGACTGAGGATTATGACAAGATATACAAATAGGATATGACCTATAAGGAAGGGTATGAACATTTAGGTCAACTGGACATCATTAAATACATGTTTCACTATGAATTTCAGAATGATGACTAGACTAAGATCATTTTAAGAAGAATTCATAATGGGAAGTTTTGGTTGGATGATAGAGTAATAGACATTACAGCTAATTTGATACATGAGGTAACAATACTATCTAACAAAGGAGAAATTTCACTAAATGAAAAGAATGTGAATAAAATAGTGCTAGACAACACTAAATCTTTATATAATGGAAGATGCACTGTAATTAGTAGGATTGAGCAGAATGATGTGAGGTATGTGTGGAAGATAATGACTACAAAATTTTGTGCCAGCTCTAGGAAGATGATATGGCAGAAGGTATGGTGCAAGAATCATATCTTATGTGTGTTGACAAAGTTGAAGTGGACATGAATGAAATTATGAGAATCCAATTAATTGAAAATCTTGAGAAGATTAAGAAAATAAGGAATTCCCAATTCAGATTCTCATCCCTAATCACCTATATGCTTTTCCATCTTTTGAGAATATTTCCTTATACTATAGGATCTAATTGGAATGATGATAGAAGTGCAATGGAAATAATCAACAAGGTGTATCTCAAACACCCAATTGACAAAGTAAATGAGAGTGCTACACTTGTAATCAAAACCTTTTAGAATGAGATGAAGAAAAGGTCAATAATTCCACCTTCAATAGTTGAGAAGTACAAGAATGAGATATGTTTTTTAGTTGACATAGATTTCACATATGTTGAAGCAGTAGAACCAAGGACTAAATTTGGAGACCCTCTATAATATGAAATATCTAAATAGGAAGCTGAAGGATAAGTAAGTAGAATACTGAAGTGAACACTAGATTCTAGAAGTCCTAGATTTGGGACTTTTGAGGAAATTTTCAGTACAACACAACAATCACATGTGTAGAAGTTAGCAAAGAAAAGAGTTGATAATACAATAAAGAAGATATTAAGGAATACAGGTATGACTTGACATGAATTCAACATTGTGAAATAGACTGCAGTAGTAATAAGAGATATTGGACAGAAAGAAGTGTTGACAGTTCCACCTTTGACATCTGAAGCAATCCCTATTGAAGATGTTCAAAATATTGATGAGGATATCGTTGAGCCTACTGAGTTTAGTGTTTCACTCGATAAGTCGACAAATATATTAAAATCTACTAGATCCACCTCCGCTAAACCAGCTAAGAGAGTAAAAGAGATGGCTAGTGGTCCAGGTAAAAGGTAGAAGACTATCTTTTCTCTAGTAGAAAGGATAAGGACACAAGAAGAAGAATCACCACCTAGAAAGAAAATGAGAGGTCAAATTTCAATTCAATCACAAGGAGAAGAAGAGGCAGGTAGCAACAAAAACAAACAGTGGAAGCCCAAAATTAAGAAAGTAAATCCTTTGATCATAAATGAAGGGGACTTCACTAATCTAAATAAATATTATCACATGTATAATAACTTTGAAAAAATGAGTCTTGAGAATGCAGTTGTTAGGCATATGATTCTTGCTGACAAGAAATTTGAGAACATTAGAGATAAGATACCTAGTTATCTCTATGAGAAATTGATCAACGGGAATAAGAGAGAAATAGAAGAGGACAAAATAATTAGAGAAATATTAGTAAGAAAATTATGTGTAATAGAAGATGAATATCATTTCAAAGAAATTATGAAGAGTCTCAGTGCCCATATAAGAAGAAAAAGAAGAATAGTTCTAATTATGGGAGGCAATTATGAGGAAGTAAATAAGGAAACTGAGGAAATAGTTGTGAAATTAATGACATCAATACCAAGAGAAACATTGAGTGAATCAAAATAGGAAACTCAAACAATAGAAGAAGATTCACAAATAAAAGAAACACCAATTCCACCACCCACCATTCATATTTATGATGAATCAATGCATGTAGAAGGTACCAACATTACCATTGAGAGAGAATAAAATCCTTTTGAAGATCAAGGAGAGGATGTTGGAAATTTGGAAGAAATGGTTAATGAACAAGAAGATGAGACAAAAAATGAGGAAGATGATGTAGAAGAAGTAAAAGGAGAAGATAAGCAAGAAGAAATAAAGACAACAGAGGATACACAAATAAAAGTTGCCAAGCAAGCAGTGCAAGAGGAACAACGTATAGGAAAGGAGATAAAACCAACATAGTGTCGGAAAGTTGACTATACTGAAGTCTATGACTATATTTAGTGTTTTTATTATGGTAACAAAGTCATATAGAGTTTTGGAGTCAGCGCACATTATCATAAGGTCAAAATATGGCTAAGTACAGAAGACTGGACAGTTAGCAGAGCACTAAAAGATCAAAGCATCAACGCACGTGCGTATGACCGAGTTATGGTATGCACCCTTAAAGTTAAGATGTTAAGTGTGTATCCATGCTAAGTCTATGAGCGCATGATCAGAAAAGACAGTATGATGAAGATACAGGTAGATGAAGAGTCACAGACAGTAAGCGGCATAATAGATCAGAGCATAAGGCCGATTGTTTTTATTTTGGTTAGCGATTGTAATAATGATTTATAAAGGCTATGCGCCTATTGTATTTAGGTCATAGACATACTATTATGATTATATGTAAACACACTTGAGCCAATTGATTTGGTAGCATTGTATATAATAGGTTAAAGGGCCAACCTAGTTAATTGTTTTGTAAGCGCATATAAATATTAGATGTGCCTTTGTAATAAAGCATGGAATTTGAAGTAGAGATAAGATAAGCAGAGAAGAAGTATGAGAAGAGTAGTTAGAAAGTGTTAGAGTTTGGGCAAGAGGTCAAAGCATCATCTCACCAAAGGAACTGATCAGACAAGCAATGTCACAACACCAGTTCATCCAACAGATATAGTGTGTATCTGAGATTAGAAGGTTGTAGCCTTCACTACTTGAGCAGTGAGCTCTTAGATAGTGTGTCCTCACCCCTAACAAGGTTAATTGTAAAAGACTCCTAACAGGGTCTGACCCTTAACCAGGTCACTGTACTAAAATCATTGTAAAGAACAACTCCTAACAGGGTTGCAAATCTTCTAACAACGATCATAAAACACTACTGCAGTTCTTAGTCGATGTCAATTACCACTGAGGTTTTTACCTATTTGGGTTTCCCCATAACCATATTGGTGTTATGTGTTGTGATTGTTTATCTTGTTTATATTGATGTTTATTTCAGTACTTACGCAATCAAGTTAAGTTTGAAGAGTAAGAAAAAGATTAAGATTAAGTGAACACTGATTCACCCACCCCCCTCAATGTTCCCATTCCTAACAATTGGTATCAGAGCTCTGGTCCTCAGCAAAGAAGTTTAACCATTTGAGGAGATCATGGACAAGGAAAAAATGAAACATCAAAAAAAGAATATTGAAGCTACTCTTGAAGAACTTGACAGATCTGAAAAAGAAATTGAAGAACTAATTAAGAAGTTTATGATGAACAGATCAAAGAGAACCTTCAACTGAATGAAGAATTGAGGCAAGCAAACATGGAAATCTTGGAGCTAAGAAACAACAAAGAAAATTTGGAATTTGAGTTGAAAGAGGCAAATAATCACATTGACAAATTACACACAAGCAAGGATCTGATAGAATCTTAGTTATATGCACAAAAGCTAAAAGGAGATACTAGTGGTATTGGATTCAATGAAGCAAAAAATTAGATTGATAACATGTGAGCTAGGATGAAAGCACCAGAAGACACTACAGATGCCAAGGAGACTAGAAATCAAACTAAAGACAATATCGAACCATCCAAGGATGAGCGCAAGCCAGTAGACCGAACTTGTTATGCATGTAACAAGCATGGACATATATCAAGGAATTTTAAAGAGGTAAGACCTTTCAATGGTTACTGTTATTCATGTAATAAATTTGGTCATAGAGCTATGAATTGTAGAACAAGTTAGAAGAACAACACTCAACATAATCAGAGAAATCATAATCAACCAAATGAAAGTTCTCAGAGTATTACATGTCAGATATGTAATTATAATGGTCACTTAGCTAGACAGTGTAAAATGGTAGCCCATATCAATGCGTTGAGGAACTTAAGACCTCGATTTATTTGTCACTCTTGTAACAAGGTTGGACACATCTCAAAGTTTTGTAGATCAAGAACTCAAAGTCGGGAAAGCCCTAAAAAGCTAGAAGAATCAATATTGGATACTGAAAGATAAGTCAAGTTTGTGAAAGATTCAGAAGATGCGAGCTTGATTTGGACTGAGGCAAAGAAGGATAAGGTTGATGAGTATGTATTGGATGCATCCATAGAGGACACACCCTCTACATTTGGATGAATGACCCTCGGGGTCATAGGGGGAGCTAATTTAGCTCTAGACCCTTGCGCGGCTGGTATACTCACCTTCAAAGTATGCGCCTTTGGATTTAACATTATGGAGACTATTTGATACTATGTGCAAGAGTGCACTACTTGATCGATTGCAAGATAGAAGTTGGAAATTCTCAATCGAATTCCTATTTATGCGACAAGCATTAATGGTAGAAATTCACTTTATAGTCTATGGAAACTTACAAATCACTCATTACATTCAAGATTGAGCGATTGGAGATCACAAAAGCCCTAGTAGTTGAATTGTGAAGTATTGGAGAATGATTTACCAGTGAAGAAGTGTGATTGATCAATTGAAAGCCCTAGTCTGATGCGATGATTTAGAAGTCTTTGGAAACTGATTAGAAGCGTTAACCAAGTAAGTCATGGCTACACCTATTGTATTTGATGTCGCGGAAAAGAAGAGATATGTCTTTAAGAGGCACCCTTTTAAGTCAACCCTAGATGACCTAAAAGGGGCATTTTCGAGAACCCCTATGGGCATAATGTAGGTTGAAGATATTCGCACATATATATATTGCAAAAAGGAACCATTTAGACTTTATAGGATAAGGTCACACCTTGAGTCTATGATGAAACCTGACAAGACATTTCTAGATGAGTTTGCACATTTAGAAAACCATCTTATTGTTGAGTATTCTACGACATATGAGTTCTATGAAACCGAGTGGATCAAGATATTGTTAAGCAGGATCCATGATGACCTATTTTGGAGGTGAAGTATCAGTAAGAATCACAGGAGATCTCATTCATGAAATAACAAGCCTCTCTAAGAAAGGCACCATTATTCCAGTGGGAAAGGATGTGAGAAAATTAGTTGATGCAGTTCTAAACAGTGCAACAACAAAGAGGAAAGCCTCTAAAATTACATTTGAAATACTTAGAATTCATGGTGTAACACAAGAAGACCTAGACAACGCAAGAGAACAAAAGATAGCATTGGAACTTGAGAGCGCATCCATAGGGGAAGCTAAGAAAGATGATCCTAAAATGAAGAAAATCAAGATTGAGAAGATAGATGATCCAAAGGATAAACAGGGTAAAACAAATGTTATCCCTCCTGCACCCAAAGAAACAATTGATCTAACATCAAATCCTGAGTATAAGACAATATCCAAGAGGAAGAAGGAGACCGGTGCAAGTCAGCTATCCTCGCAGGAAACCAGAAGCAAGAAAAATTTTCAAGTACCTCTTGAGGTAGATTTCAGAACTAGTCTTCAAGTTTTGAGAACAAGGATTATAGATGAAGGACTATTAGATCAAATAGGAAAGTTATATGAGAAGTACGGTAAAATTGATAAATCAGAGATTCATGGCATGATCATAAAATTTATGATTAAGTTCAAGAAGACAATCTTGGAACTTAAGACAGTCATTCCAGATAGTGTTTGGAATATTTTGGAAACCTTGAAGAAACAAACTATTGTAGAAGATCTCAGGATAAGGAAAAATAATCTAGATGAAAGTCTCCTTGTATGTTCCCTAGAAGAGAAAACATTATTGTTAGATCTGGTGAAGCCGCACCTCAGAAAAAGGTTAAGAACACTACACATAATGGACAAGAACTTTGAGTTGGTAGCTAAAGAGACAGAGATAGATTTTGAGAAAGTCTTTCTGAATAGGCACATGTACCCACCTACTACATCCACAACTCAAGTGCCCTCTAAGGAAGCCAAGGTGGAAGAGACCACAAATGTACTAGTAATAGGTCCTTAGGACTCAGTGTCTATAGTGGTAACACCTACAAAGGCAATTAAGTCCGCGCCCATGACTGAGACACAAAAAGATGACATAATCTTTATTGATAATGTAGAGATTGCAATGGTGGCCACAAGAAATGACTTGGACAAATTTGAAGAAGCCTTTGTAAGCACACAAGAAGTTGAAAATCTATGTGGTGAAAATTCACCCAAGCTACAAGAACAAGTATTAATAGAGGATCTAACAGGTGAAGAAGAATAAAAGGAGATAGAAAAAGAAATATAAAAGTAAAAGGAAAAGATAGAAGAAGAAAAAGAGAAGAAGAGGTAAAAATAAGTGAACCAACATATAAGCCATCTATTGAAATTCCCATGTATATAAAGCAAGAAGTGATGGACAACACTCCTATCACACCCTTACCCTCAGCATTATTGTTGACAAGTTTGACACTAGACACCACAAGCTTGGATTCTTGGGGAGAAGAAGACCTGATTAACATCAGTGTCCTTGCCATGGAGAAGGCCAAGGAAAAATAGGTAATGAGAAATCCCCTATTTTTTGAGTCAATTAACATCTTGAATAACCTACTACCAATAGAAACCAAGGTACACAAGGTACACTCAATAGAGGATGGCAGCAACATCCTAACAAGCTTCAAGGTAAACTTCTCCTGCCTAGAAGAATTAGTGGCTAAGATAGCAGAAAAGAATTATCTTAAGAAAATATTGGATGAGCTATCTACAAAATTTTCACTTGACCTCAACTCCTTAAAATTTGGTCAAGCTTCACTGAAATAATTTGCAGCCATAGGAAGGAAACTCATAGCAGATTGCATGAACCAAGATAAGTTGACAGTAGATCTTTATAAGAAAATTCAGGAGGTAGAGGGAATGATAGATCAAGTTAGGAAATCAGTAGAAGATCCCAATACAGACATCAACATGTGTAACAATGTATACCTAGCACAAGTGGACAAGATAGAAAAGACAGAAAAAGAGATGTCCAAAATAAGGGCAAGACAAACACAGCTGAGAAATGTTCTTGCACTTGCACTAGATGTCTTGAATCAGAACATCAAGGAGATCGATGCCACTATGGTGACATATGATCAAGGTCCATGTATAGAACTGGAGAAGATGGAAAAGCTAACATATACTTTGTGCGCCCATCTCCAGACAGTAGACACACTTAATTTTTTTTGGCAGAATGAGATTGCTAAGTTGAAGTTAGCATATCTGGATGTCTTCACTTTGTAAGTACTTGTGAATACATTTTTGAGCACCTGTGTCATTAATGTCAAAGGGGGACTAGTGTATGTAGAATATGGAGTGTTGTATATGATGTAAAGAAGAAGCATAGTATAGAGTATAAGGGAGATATAAGTTAGAGTATATATGGAAGAATTTTGTATAAGGGTACAGTTAGTAACTTCGCCATATTCCTTTGTTGCCATTAATGACAAAGGGGGAGATTATTGGAAATTTGAATATACTAAAGTATATGATTGTATTTAGTGTTGTCATTATGGAAACAAAGTCATATAGAGTTTTGGAGTTAGCGCACATTATCATAAGGTCAGAATATGGCTAAGTATAGAAGACTAGATAGTTAGCAGAACACCAGAAGATCAGAGCATCAGCGCACATGCGTATGATCGAGTTATGGTATGCACCCTTAAATTTAATATGTTAAGTGTGTATTCATGCTAAGTCTATGAGCGCATGATCAGATAAGACAGTATGACGAAGATACAGTTAGATGAAGAGTCACATATAGTAAGCAGCATAACAGATCAGAGCATAAGGGTGACTGTTTTTATTTTTGTTAGCGATTGCAATAATGATTTATAAAGGCTATGCGCCTATTGTATTTAGGTCATAGATATACTATTATGATTATATGTAAACATGCTTGAGCCAATTGATTTGGTGGCATTGTATTTAATAGGTTAAAGAGTCGATCTAGTTAATTTTTTTGTAAGCGCATATAAATATTAGATGCACCTTTGTAATAAAGCATGGAAGTTGAAGTAGAGATAAGATAAGAAGATCAGAAGTATGCGAAGAGCAGTTAGAATGTGTTAGAGTGTTGGCAAGAGGTCAAAGAATTAGCGCACCAAAGGAACTAATTAGACAAGTAGTGTTACAACACCAGTTCATCCAGCAGATATAGTGTGTATCTGAGATCAAAAGGTTGTAACCTTCACTACTTGAGCAGTGAGCTCTTAGATAGTGCGTCCTCACCCCTAACAGGGTTAATTTTAAAAGACTCCTAACATGGTCTGGCCCTTAACCAGGTCATTGTACTAAAAACATTGTAAAGAAAAACTCCTAACAGAGTTGCAAATCTTCTAACAAGGATCATAAAACACTAGTGCAGTTTTTAGTGGGTGTCAATTCCCACCAGGGTTTTTACCTTTTTGGGTTTCCCCATAACCATATTGGTGTCATGTGTTGTGATTGTTTATCTTGTTTACATTGATGTTTATTTTAGTACTTAAGCAATCAAGTTAAGTTTGAAGAGTAAGAAAAAATTAAGATTAAGTGAACACTGATTCACCCCCCCTATCTTAGTGTTCCCATTCCTAACACAGAGATTGTACCCCAAAAAATTCAAGTAGTTACACCATGAAAGGTCACAACAACAAGCTCATCAAAATCACCAATTGAGTCAGTATTAGAAAATTTGGGAGTTGAAGTTGATGATGATGATCAAATAGAGTTGATCTTATCTCTGAATAAAATAGTTGGAAAGAATAGGAAAGTAAAGATCCTAGAAGGATCACTACTTGAGGTAAAAAACAAGCTTCAAGGAGATATATCTACTCAAGTCAGTGAAGTTGATCCGCAAGTAAAAGAAAGAGAGGTAATGGAATTTTTTGACAGTGAGTTCACTACTTTATTTGACATTGCATTAGTGAAAGCACAAACACTTCATGATGCACAATTATTTCAAACCACTTGTCAAAATATCAAGAATGATTTAGAAAACCTTGATGTTTGCATTAAGGAATTAAGGAGATGTTTAGAGAGAGGAAGATCATTATACAATCAGTGTGCTTTGTCACACAAACACATCTCAGACATTTCAGAGAAGTTGAATAAAAAAAAGCAAAATTGCAAGTCATAGTGAATGAGCTACAAACTCCTAGCATGAAGATCACTGATACTGAGAAGAAAGTGAGTAAAATTCATGATGAAATAAGACTACTGGAAAATGAGAAGGAAACAAAATTGAAGAGGTTTGCATTACTTAGAGAGCACCTAAACCTGAAAAATTAGTAATGTGCAGAATCAACTGGAAGAATATCTTTTATCAAAGACATCATATGGTAAATTTTCCTACCTGAGTCTTAGAGAAGTTGAGATAGAATCCTATGGGCTATGTGCACTACTTAGTTTATTGGATTCTGTTAAAAATACACGGGACAAGGAAATAGAAAAATTGAAGGCAAACTTACAGATTGTATTTCAAGTCTTCCAGCATTACAGAATTGAAGACAAGAAGGTATATCAAAATTTTCACCTGTATATACATATATTTGACACCTTTGTCATTTTTGTCAAAGGGGGAGTAGTATAGTATGAGAAAATTATTTATATGTATAAGATATAGATGTGCAAAATAGTATGGAGTGTAATCAAAGGGGGAGTATCCCTATGGAGAAATAAGTAGACATGTATCATCCACATACTTTTTCAAATCTTGTAAATGACCATGTAACACAATGTTGTAGAATGTTACAAATTGTTTTTAAAATTTTGTTGTAAGTTTTTTGGGACTTAGCCAATTTTCCCATATGTTGCCACCAATGACAAAGGGGAAAATTGTTGGAAATTTTTCTGAGTAGGATATCATTATGTTGTCAATATAGAAACATATATTCAGTGTTAAGACAACATAATCTAAGGAGGAAATTCTAGATGAGAACCTATGAAAATTATCTAAGTATAATAGTATTTATCTGTCTACATAGAGACTGTTTTAATCAAAGAATTTTACATCAGTATTTTCAGTGTATGGAAACTTGAAGATATATTATAAAAGGTATATTAAAGCTACATCTAAGAGTGCAAGATTGTACGACATGTACATACATAGATATCAATGTTTTATAGAGACAATGTTGAGTCAACCAGAACAGAGAAGCGATCAGTAATTGATTATATTGAGTTAAGAGATTATTTTTTTTATCAAAATAATGACTTGACTAATTAGGGATGACATCCTAGATGTTAAATCTAGGGCAGAAAGAAGTAATTTTATGTTTTTAGAAGCGTGTAATGAATTGAAGGATGACATAAAGGTTATTTTGTAATAGATTGTATAAAGGAAAGAAACTTGTAATGCAAAGTTTTAAGTAAGTATTGTATTGATGCATATTGATGGATTCTGCAAAATATGATATATGATCAGATCAGTGTGATTTGATAATAATTTTTTTGTGAAGAGACTACAAAGCTAGATCAAAATATTGAAGATATTTAGCAGCAGTAAAAGGTTTTGTATTCTACCTTTTGTATTGAAGATTATCATTGTATATTGCATGTTTGGGAAGTGAGCTCATCTTGCATACATTCTTATTTTGTAATACCAAATAGTAACAAGGTTGAGGCTTCTAACAAGGAGAAAGACACTATACAGATGTAATAGACTCCTAATAGGGTCAATATCTCTAACCATATACTTTTGATTAGTGGATCATTTGTGGGTATCATCTGCACCGGGGTTTTTCCTTTGCCAGGGTTTCCTTGAGAACAAACATGGTGTTATGAGTTCCTTTATTTTATGGTTGTTCTTATTATTAATTTTATTCAATTTAATTTCTTATGCAAGCTTTAAGTTAATTTCATATATCCATAAGTGGGAAAAAGTAAAAGTCTGTGAAATACTGATTCACCCCTCCTCTCAGTATTTCCTATTTCTAATAGTTAGTTCCAACCATTTTCTTTGAGGAGTAGTAAGGTTAGGTTGGGTCAAGGTATGCTTTAATTCTTGATCATTTGATCACAACTCAAAGGGTTTACCTAGAAATTAGTGACACTATATTTGAAGTGTATCCATAATAGCTACAAGCTTAAGGTCACGAGGTGCATAGTTTTGTTCATATTTTTTGAGCTTTCTAGGTTCACAGATAATCACCCACTATCCTGCAGTAACACTCCTTGTAATCCTTCATTTGAGGCATCAGTAAATACCACAAAATGTCCTTCTAAATTGAGTACCTCTAATATAGTTTTTGCGGCCAGTTTATCTTTGAGAAGATCAAAGACTTTTTTGTAAATTTTCCATTCACTAAAATATCTCCCCTTCCCTTTGAAGTGTAGTAATAGGGAACTAGTTATTCAAGATAATTTCATACAAATTTTTTTGTAATATCTTAGTAATCCCATAAAACTTCTTACTTTTTGTACATTCCTTTGGATCAACCATTCTAATATGGATTTTATCTTTATTGGTTTTATAACTATCTCCTTTCAAAATATGACATGTCTTAACTACTATACTTCCTTTGGGATGAATGCGCATTTGGAAAAATTTCCATATAGTTTATGCTTACATAACTATTGCAATACTATCTGAAGGTGTAAAAAATGATCATTTTCATTCCTTGAGTGAATTATAATGTCATCTAGGAATATCAAGAAAAAATTATCCAAGTAGCATCAAAAAATATTATTCATAGGGTTCATAAATGTTGTTGGGGAATTAGTAAGCCTAATGGGTAGAATGAACTTGGAGTGCCCATATTGAGTTCTAAAATCTATTTTATGGATATCCTCATCCTTAAATCATAACTAGTGGTATCCTAATTGTAAATATATAAATATAAATAGTACAACCCCATACATATGATCAAACAAATAATCAATACTTGATAATGTATACTTATTTTTTATGGCTATCTTATTTAACATGTGGTAATCAATGCATTAGAAAAGGGTTACATTCTTATTCTTAACAAATATTATAGGAGCACCCAATGGTGATGCACTAGGTTAATTCAACCCATTTCTCATTAATTCTTACAACTATTCTTTTAACTCCATGAGTTCAATGGTAGTAATTGGATAAAGAGATTTAGAATATATTGGCTCCACTCCCAGTACCAATTTGATAAAAAATATGAATACTATTTTGGTTGGTAACTTGAGTAGTTCTTTGGGAAATACTTTTTGGTAATCCAAAAGATAGGGATATTTTTCTGTGAAGTATTATTTTGGTGCACTAATCTCTTGATCTCATCTCCTTCATAGTGGTTGATTCAAAGATAATCATGTCATCGTGCATTCTCTCTATACTTAGTTAATTATTCCATTCTTATGAAAAATAATTGGCACCATTTTCTTCTAGTTCATTTTAAATGCATGGTTGAAATAAACCATACTTTGTCCTCACATTGAACACCTTGTAAATTAACTTTATTCCCAAGATCATCTAGCCATTCTACTATTTTTGTAAAGAAATAAAACCAATCTTATACTTCCACAACCAGTTCATTCCTAGAGCCTAGAGGTGCTACATACAAATTGACTTCTTTTGTGAAGCCAGGAAGTTAAACCCTAGCCTCAAAAGGATGCTTCTCTATTTGAGTTCTTAATTGATTTTCATATTCTACTATCCAAGATTTAAACATAAAGTAAACACTTTTTGGAAATATACTCAATATATTAGTATAAATAAAATTTGTAGTGGCTCCTATGTCAATCAGTACTATAATAAGGTTCCCATAAAGCATACTTTTTGTTTCTATTAGGGAGATTTAAAAATTTGTCTACTAGTTATCTATTATAGAATGGATTCTCTATTGAAATGCTACCTTCTAAGGTGCTAAAGGGGTTCTTTTTTGTTACTCTCATTTATTTATAGTTAGCCATTGATTGGAATAATGTTCACCTCTACATGAGAAGCACCCTATTGGTGGTCCTTTCTTTTTTTACCCTTGTTGAAGGGTTTCTTATCTTTCTTAAAATTTACATAATCCTTTTTACCTCCCTTGAATTCCTCTCTCTTACCTTGTATCGCTTATTGTTCCTCTTATTGTAGTCATATTTTTCACCCTTCTTTTTGAAAGTGTAATACCCTTTCCATAGTTTACTTTTTAGTTTAATTGGCCAAACTTTTTATGCCACTTTTCATGTATGTATTAGATCCTCAGATAGATTTGATGTTATTTATGTTTATGGTTTTACTGACCCCATACTTGCATGTGTATGGTTGACGTGTATGTTTTATATTTTTGTTTAATGTGCCTCATACGGTTGAAGGAAAAAGTCGTAGGTACTTGCTTGCGAGATCTACAAAATTGGTCAATCCCCTCCATTGATTGTTATATATTTATACATGTATGTACTTGCTCATCTTTTATGCAGGTTTTTAGGTACCAGACATCAACTTCCCCGAAATGCCAGGATGAGCATGCCCTATCACAATATCTCAATGGTAAGAGAGGGGAGATAACATATAGATCCAAATCCTAACCCAAGCCATTGATTGTCCTAAAATAATAGACAAGTATCTATTTTCTACCCATCCGAATTCATCAAGGTGAGAAGAATTTGTGAGCCCTTCTTTGGTGTTTGTTTGTTATTTGAGTTAGTTGATTTTTTGTGTGTTGTTTGTCAAGTGTATTTTCTTGTGTGGATTATTTGATTTAAAATAATTAAACTAAGATTAATTATAATATTAGAATGATTATATTTTATGAATATGAGAATATTAAATATAAGGATATTTAATTAGTAAGAGTTAATTAAATACCTTTGTTTAATTAAAAGACTTAAATAAAAGTCTAATTTGGAATAAAATGATTTTAATTAATTATAAAATCTAAATATTAAATTAAAAGCATAATTGATTTATTTAATATTTAATTTATCAATTGCATAGTATTAATGTAATAATTATTTATTGGTTAATTAAATATTAATATGTAATTTAAGTTGCACATTTAGTTTAATCAAAATTGAATTAGAAATTTAAAGTTAAAGTTGAGTTAGGAGTTGTAATTGAAAAAGTGCATTATTTTATTATTAAATTATAATTAATCATGCAATGTGAGTTGATGAAAACTAGGTGGAGAGTAGAGTTTTGATTTTTAGAGATTGCATGTTTTAGAAACCCTAAAGGGAATAGACTTTATTTATGAGAGGATTCTAGGTATTATTGTTGAAAATGACTAGTAGGTTTTGGAGGAGCCCTCTTGGATGAATTTGGATGATTATGGAAACCTTGGAATTTGGAGTTTGGATTGGATTATTCTTGTCTTCGAATTCAAGCGTTGTTTTGAGGTAAGGTTTGAAACCTTCTTTTTGTAAAATCCTTCCTTTAAAAAGATTATTTACTTTGTGTCGTGAATTGTTTGAGTGAATGAATTGAAAAATGGCTCTTTTATTTTAATCAAGTTTGTTTATTTGAGAAATTTTAGATTAGTATTGATAAAAAATTAGATCGGGTATTCTATTGGGACTGTTTGAAAACCTAGGAAGAGATTTTAGGAAAATGTGTGAGTTTTTCCTAGTTAGGGTATTTACCCAAAAGTGAAAGATATTTTACCTTAATTATTTGCATGGATATTTAATATATATGTGCATGCAGATAGATATATATGTAGATATGGATTTTTAAGTAAAAGATTTATTCAAACAAAATTAGTCTTATTAGGAAAAAACCCTCCTTCATTAAAAGAAAATCAATTGGAAAAACAACATTATAAAAAAAAAGGGGTTTGTTTATCAAATTAATTTAAAAAAAGAAGAAGTGGGCTTGCGATTTTTGTTCAGAATATTTCTTGATTAAAAAAAATTAAACTAAAGTTTTTTTGTTTAAAATAGATATATATATATATCTATATATATATATATATATATATATATATATCTATATATATATATATATATATATATATATATCTATATATATATATATATATATATATATATATATATATATATATATATGGTGGGGACGAGACACCACCCCCATTCCCCACTGGGCTTTGACATCCCGTGGGAACCCTTTCAGTGGCCTCCCTATGGGAACTGCACGATAGTGGAACCCCTATCGTCGGCCTCACCATGGGAGTTGCACGATAGTGGAGGCCCCTTCCTGTGGCATCCCCTTGGGAGCTGCACGACAATGAGACCCCTGTCAGTGACAACCACCGAGGCCGCACAGTATGGAAAAGGAGGTGGGGACAAACCACCCAACCCATATTTTATTATATGATTTTTTTTACATTATTAAATTTAATTTAAATTTAGATTTTTTATTACTATTTATTATATATATATATATATATATATATATATATATATATATATATATATATATATATATAATTTTTGTTTTTTGAAAAAGGTTGCATTGCCACTTCATATATATATTATATAAATAATTTTTTATTTCTTACAATGGTTCAAAAAGAGCTCCCGGAGAAAAGAATCAGAAAGAAAAACTCCAGTCATTGCTTACAAAAATAAGATCCAAGTATATGTATCAAAAACCTAGAAAATCCCCTAGCTAGCCGAAGCTAGTTACAATCAAAATTTACCCAAAATTGGAGAAATTTTTCTCTCAAACCCCCACTAAGATAGTACATAGTTTATGATGCAGTGGCATTCTTGGGTATTCAACAAACCTACATGGTGGTGTGTAGAAGTAGTTCGGTGTTACTTGGTTGCAGCTTTAACCGACAATCTCAGTTATTGAAGAAGCTCGGTTGCTGAAGGAACTTGGTAAAACCCTGGCACTCGGTGGAACTTGTACTCAACGATGCTTGTGGTTCTTGGTTGATGTGCTTGCTTGGTGATGCCTGACATGCTCGGTTGTTTTACTGGTGCTCGGTAGTTCTTGTTTACCGACTGGAGTTTTGGTTGGACGACTTGGTGTATTTAATGTTGGTAGCTTGTGTTATATTCTCCTATGTGGGTCTAGAGGCTGACATGGAGAATTAATTGTTTGTAAGCCTATTTGTGAGCCGATTGTTTTTGGATTTAATATATGTTTTTAGTAGAAGTAGACTTGGCTTAGGAATTAATTATTTCTTCTTGCCAACTTGTGGTTGAGGAAATGTATTTAAGGAGTGTTTGGGTAGATATTTAGGGAGTCAAAGTCAGAGATTGAGAAGGAAGCAATTGGATCATGCGAGATCTTGAAGATCAAATTGTTTACCTGATAATTGTAATAACAGAACTAGTGGTTTATGTGCTTGGAGACAAGGAGATTTCTTGGTGGCTTGCGAGCTCAAGTTTAGATCTACCTTAGGGTTTCCATCAATTCCTGATGTGTTTTAGAGTTGGACTAGCTAGGAGGTTCCAAATCATTTCTTGACCCTAGTTAACATCTGGAGAATGGGCAAACAATGCTATCTCCTAATCTCGGAATGCTAGAGCCTTGACCGCTGGGACTTGGAGAATCGACTACTAGGCTATCTCTGGATCATGGAATGATTTGACTTAACTGCCAGCTACCTGGCAACTGGCGGTTAACTGACCACTCGTTGAATCTCGCGGTCATCTCCTAATCGCCGGCCTCATCCAGCAACTTAGTGACCTCAAGCCACGTGTCAAATTCATCCAGTCACCGTCGCGCGTCCATTCCTACAAAATTTCTTACTTGTGGGCCTGTCGGCACAAAAATTGAGGCACATCACAAGCTCGCGTGTGCATGCCAAGAGCCTCCACTCTTCTTTCTATTTTACTATGTGAGTGGACTTGTATATATTCATCTGAAATGCCTATTACGACATCAATGTGGGACTAATGGTTTAGAGATTTTTAAAGCTTTGCATTAAAATTTTGTCTCAATGCCCAGTCGACATGCATTTCCACACGGGCCCGCAGGGCAAAGGCAACCACATGCCCTCTCACTCCACATGCTTTACACTTCATGTAAGCGGACTCACATTTAAACATTAGTTTTACATGAAAACTCATGAATGTGGGATAATTGTTTCTCAAAGCATAATCCATATCTTTGCGCTAGTTCCTCCATTTGCTCTTTTTGATGCACGCTAGCATTCCTTTCAATGCTTACGCACCATACCCAAACTTCTTTCCTCAAAAATTACTTCACACACTACTCCAGGCAATGTGTATTTGACACACACCTCAAATAATGCATGCCTCACCTATATTAACTGGCTCACTTGCTACGCAATGCTGGCAGTCATTAGCTGATGCATTGGCAGGCAGCAAACCTTTTATCAAACTAGCATCCTCATTATTTGCAATGCTAGATCCCCTTCATTTTGCGTAGACTCCTTTACTACATAGACTTCTACTTACTTTATGCGAGCCTTCCTTAGCACTCACGCTGTCAGGAACTCCTCCTTACAATTGTGTGAGGCCAAATACCGGCCCCTACCTTTGCATAATACATGGTCACATAAGTAGAAGAAGTGCGTGAACCCATGAACAAACTGGCCGCACCCAATTTGTAGTTTATCAGCTCATCTTTGTTGTCTTGGCTGCTCACGCTACTTCTGGACATTTCCCTCTCCAAGTTGGAAGGACCCCTTGTCTTAACATGTGTGGCCTCCAATTTGTATGTGTTAATTGGTTTTAATTAATCAGTATGCTGCCCACGATGGTTCCTTTATCCTGTTTATTGTATTATGGGCTGCTAGTCTTTATTACGTGAATTTCATCTCCAACTACTGGATCAAGCTTGCCTTCCTCTTGAGAAAGCATTACTACCTTAATGGCCTTCTCTGTAAATTGTTCAAACATGCAAGTAACCACCCCGTTCCTAAATTTCATGGCTTTCCTTGCTGGAGAAGATATTGCTGCTCCCATTTTAAAGTTTGTCATGGAATTTGCAACTTTGCCTTGTCCTGTTACTTGGCTCAAACCAAGGTAACTTTAAATAAGGGAATGTGATATATTCCCCATCATCTTTGGGACTTGTGTTACTCTTTTAGAGCTTTGAATTTGACAATGATTTGCACTGATTATTCCAGAAGGAAGGACTGCACATTGCATTAGTGTCCCTGCCATCTTTAATCGGATCTTAAGTTTGGTGAAAAACAAAGTTAGCTAGAGAAAACCTGTGGAAGAAAGTGGTGTACCAAGCACCCCCTCCTTGACTTTGTTTGAATCCATCAAGCTCCATAAGTAATTGATTTAAAGTCATTTATATATATTGATGATCTTTAGGAATACGACTTCCCCCAATTGCATCAACTCCATCTATAAATATGATACAAGGCAACCGCTTCTTTGCAGCTGCAAAGAGATCATGTACCCTTCACAAAACAAAATACCTCCTCAAGACCCTCCATATACCAAGATGGAGTCGCTCAAAGAATAGAACCCATGGTGCATTGAAATTAACATATAGTTCACCTTTTCACACATCGGCAAAACTGACCAAATAAAACTAGCTAAGCTCCAGGGGGGCTTTGAAAACTGACCAAATGGCTTCACAGGAACATGGCACCAGGAACCCATATTCACCTTCAACACTACAGTATGCCTGTTGGAGGAAAATGCTCAAAAAAATTCAAGCCAAAAGATTT
Source organism: Chamaecyparis obtusa (assembly GCA_027943335.1). NCBI lineage: Eukaryota > Viridiplantae > Streptophyta > Pinopsida > Cupressales > Cupressaceae > Chamaecyparis > Chamaecyparis obtusa. Next base: position 2,378,303 of record BSBK01002287.1, on the reverse strand, counting down.
AAACAGTCAAACATGTCCCTTCAGAAATACTGATCCAATCCACACTTCAAACTGCATAAATCTTCTTCAAAATTGGCTTAAAAAATTCACCCATTGAAACTTTCAGGGACCTGCAACTTAGGCACTGATTCTCCCTCATACAAGGAAAATAAATTCATAACTATCTTCCTCAGAAAGTCACATGGTGAAATGCATTTAATCACCAAAGTTAGCTTACTAGTAAAATTCAGGATAAGAAACAGTGAAAAATGCAAAAACTGGGTTTGGAATTGGCCTAGGAAAGTAATCAAACAGATTGGTAGAGACTTGAAAATCATCAGACACTTAGTCTTCCAGGTCTACAGTATGGAACCACACTCAATTATGCCAAACGTTGCACAGGGCGCAAAATGGGATACCTCAAAGTAGGCCATTTAGAATTCTGAACAAGGCAGTCACAGAGATATTAATAAATTGCAAACGAAATGACACTGGAAAACAGGTCAAACGGGCACATGGGGGGCTGAAAATTGGCATGATGACTCACTCCCATGCCTACAATATGATGCCACAACTGGAATATCATGACGATTCACATGAAGAAAGATATTCAAATGCAATCAGGGCCTGCTACAACAAATGGACACTTAGGCTCAAATGCAGATTTAGACAAGTGCTCAAAACAAGACATCACCGAATGACTCAAAACTCAAAATTAATGACCTGGGATGTCTTCAAATGATCAAACAAGGGTGATGAACACTTGATATGCATGGTAGACCTCAGAATCGCACCCGAGAAAATGGACTCAAAAAGCACCTATAAGGCCTCAAACTACAAAATTTTAACAAGGTACTAAAAAATCCATGATGTATTTTTTAATACCAACAGAACCTTGTTAGAGTAGTTTCATAGCTCACTGCAAGTCAGGGGGTAAACTTTGTGATGTAATTCTAGATAGTGGTAGTACTAACAACCTTGTAGCTGAGGATATGGTTCATAACCTTGTTTTGAAGAGAGTGAGACATCCTTATCCTTATAAGATTGGCTGGTTGCAAGATGTTTGTGCTCTAGAAGTGAGGGAGAAATGCCTTGTTAATTTTTAGATTGGCCAGTATAAGGATCAAGTGTTCTATGATATTATAGAGATGTATAGTTGTCACATATTGCTCGGTGTGTGCTAGAAAGTAGTCACACTTCTGTGAATCATTACATTCAAGAACACTCAACAGTGAGGTCTCGAATAGCGATTCATAGCTCTCTATTCGTGGAGTGCAGGGGTTGTATTATGAGGCCCTTGGATCAACCTAGTTAAACCCATGCAAGTACACCAAGAAATGAGAGATTCAAGGATGAGAAGCAAGAGTGCTAATCTCCATTGATCTTCAAGTTATTGCATGTAGATGAAGCTAATCTAGATGATTGCAATGCAAGAAATAAACTACTCTATTGAAATGCAAGTTTTACTCTCCTTTGCTAATTAATCTATGTGAAGATTTAAGCTAAAACAATGAAGGAAAAACTAATCTAAGATGCTATGAAAGTTAATCTATATGTAAATATGCAAGCTAAATGCTATGTGATCTCCAAAGCTCCAAAGTCTCTGAGAAAACCTGCAACATAACAATAGCATGAAAATTTTTGGATCTCAAATGAGGAGGAGAGGGCTCCTTATATAAGAAACTATGGAAGAGAATGCATCTCCAATAGCAATGTGGGATAAATGCAAAATAGAAGAAAGAAAGCTTGTTTTTAGAAAGTGTGGAGAGAAAAGGAATTTTCTTTATTTTATTTATTTGTTTCCCTTTTTCATCACAAAAGAGCTTTAAGAGGATTTATTTATTTATTTATTTAAAAGAATGATTCTCTATTAATTAAATAAGATAACATTATTTAATTAAAAGAGAGATATTATTCTAAATAAGATAAAATCATTTAATTAAAAGAGATTTTAATTAAATTAATTTATTTCATTTAAAAGATATTTCTTTCAATTAAATAAGGTTATTTTATTTATTTAAGAGGGAATATTTCTTTTAATTAAATAAAATTATTGATGAAACGATCAAACCTTAGGGAAAATTGAAATGATTGAATTATTTAGGATTGATTAAAGAAATTGATTTGAATTTTGCAAAGTATTGATTCAGGAAATTTGATAAATTAATAAATGGGGGCCCAAAGTCTAAGCGACCATTTTAGGGTGCATACATTTGCCCCTCTTTGACTAATGTGAGGTCGATTTGGGATCACATGCAGTCAAAGAATGAAATTGAAGTGTGAGATCGATTTGGGATCACAAGACAACCCAAATGTGTGTTTGACGGATGGGAACACCTCATGACAAAGATAAGCTATTGAAAAAGACAAGGCCAACACCCCTGTAAATAGGTAATTGTCAAGTCTCAAGCAAGGTTTGATTGATAGGTTTGATAAAGCTGAATCAAGGATTGAAGTTTGATAGGTACTGCCCCTTTGTGATCGAAATCAAAATGAGATAGAGGAGAAATAATACATTGATAAATTTGATCAAATCGAACTAAAGATAAGATTCTTGATGTAAGATGAAAGATATAAGGATCACATAACCAAGGTAGATCATCAAGAAAGATTATGCCCCAAGGTTGAATTAGAAGAAAAGAAGTGGGGTGAAAGCGAATGGAAGACAGAAGTTGGGAAGAAATGAAAAGAAATGGAGAGAAGAAAGAGAATTTGCCTCAAGAATGAGCATGCCCCAAAATCAATCAACTGTTTAAGATATGAAATTTTGATTGAGATCACGAAAGAAGATAAGGAAATGAAGATCAAAATATGGTCACAGTTGATTAAAAGTCCACAAGAAAGATGAAGGAAAACCCTCTCAAACTCATAATGCGGCCTAAAAAATGCAAATTAATCATGAAGTCTAACAATGCAAGCTACATGAAAATGCAAAGGTGTACTTGCAATAGGGCAACTGTAACATAGGATTTTATGTTCATCATTCATTAGAGAATGTAAAGAACTTATTTTCATCATTGGGCCATTATTAACGAACATCAAAAAATCATACAATCAGCACTAGTCACAAACACAACTATGAAGATATGAATATGATTTATATCGGTTTGGAATGTGGAAAGATTCTAACATGAGCATCAAAGACATAAGGGTGAAGATGACTTCAATGTTAGCTTACCCAATTTAATGTAGCAAAACCACTCTCTCATCAAGGCATAGATGTCAGGATGACCATAAGAACGGTTGTGCAAAAAAATAGTCAAGGATGATGCCCCAAATTTCCTAAGTGTTTCAAGGGAACAACAAGAGACACTCAAGATATTCAAGAACACACCCACAAGCAGAAAGCAAATAAAATAATGCCCCATGCCCAAGTCCTCTAGCTATGCATCATGGAGAGACTTATTAGACAAGGGCACTCAACGAAAATCAATAATAGTCAGCACACAAAGAAAAGATCAATGATATATCTCAAGCATTAAGTGTTGTGTTTAAAAATTTAAGTGTGTTCATTGAAACTGAGATCCGAGGATAAGGATCAAATACTTGCAAGTAGGTAAAATCTCATGAAAAAACTGGATAAGACCAAACTGATAAGTGTTGAAAAACACTCTATGTTAGGGGTATGTTGAAAAACACAGTTGGGGTGGTGTTGAAAAACACTGTTCGTGAGGAGTCCTAAAAATTGATGCATCCAAGAGACTAAAGCTAACATAGTTATGACCCCTAGACAAAGACAAAGACCAATTCCAAACCAAGACAACAAGGACAAGGCATGATGGAAAAAGGCTAAGTGTCGAGTACGCATGCTAAAAAAACATAGGGGTGCAAAGGCCTCAAGTAGCGCCCATTTCCAAGTTTTCACCACTTGGATTTTATTGCAATTTCTTTCAAGACTTTTTATATTTTTTTTTGTATTTTTGCTACCAAGGCGCCTGTTTCCAAGTTTTCACCAAGGCACTTTTTCTATTTTTTTTTTAATTTTTTTTTTTTTGGTGAGTCATCAAAGCGCCTATTGCTAGGTTTTCACTAAGATGATCATTTTTTTAGGACATTTTGAAATTTTTAGAATTTTTTTCAGCATCATATATGAATTTTTTTGTTATTTTTTCAGGATCAATAAATATTTACAAAGGATGCCCCCAGACAGAACGGGCATCATGGATAGAACTTCTTTAGGTGCAAGATATTGATAGGCTCAAGGAGCTGCTCCCCCTCTTCAGTCGATAGTAAATAAGCACCTATCCCAAAAGCTGTTGTGATGATGTAGGGTCCAAGCCAATTAGGTTCAAATTTTCCCTTTTGTTCTCTATGTTGTTGGTTCTTAGGATTTTCTCGTAAGACAAAATCTCCTACTTGGAATTCTCTAGGGTGAACCTTTTTGTTGAAGGCTTTGGACATCTGCTTTTGATAGACCCTCATATGGTCAAATGATACTTTACACTTCTCATCTAGAAGTTCCAACTCTTGCAGTCTCATGGCGCAGTAGTCTTCATCGGTAACTAGACCTTTGAGAGAGACTCTAAGTGAAGGAATCTCAACCTCTAAAGGTAATACTACTTCAATGCCATAGGTAAGGGAAAAATGAGTGGCCCCTATTGGAGTACAGATACTCATTCTATAAGCCCGTAAGGCTGGATTTATCTATAGATGCCAATCTCTACCATTCTTATGAACTGTTCGATGGAGAATTTTGAGAATGATTTTATTTGAAGCCTCTGCTTGTCCATTTCCTTGTGGGAAGTAAATGGAGGACCAATGTTGTTTTATCTTGAATTTATGGTAGAGTTGTGTAAGGTCCTTGTTTTTAAATTGACCTCCATTGTCAGTGATTATTTTTGAAGGCACTCCATATCGATAGACGATATGGTTCAAAATGAATAGGTAAATTGTCTTTCCTGAAGCAACAGAAATTGGAATAGCTTCTACCCATTTGGTAAAGTAGTTAGTAGCAATGATGATAAATTTGTGTCCACCTGATGAGTTGGGATGAATCTGCCCAACAAGATCAAAGGCCCAACACTGAAATGGCCAATGGGATATGGAAGGAATGAGCTCCCTGCCTAGAGCATGTATCAGGTGACCATGTTTTTGACATTTTTCACATGATTTCGCAAAAGCTACTGCATCCATTTGCATGGTAGGTCAATATTACCCTGCCCTAAGAAACCTTTGAGCCATGGAAAGACCATTAGAATGTCCCCCACAGATGCCCTCGTGAATATTGACTAGTGCTTGATCGGATTCCTCTTTTTCTCAGCACCTAAGAAGTGTCCCATCTAAACCCCTCCTATACAAATCACCAGAGATGAGGGAATGGCGAGAGGCATTTCAGGTAAGGTTTCTTCTTTTAGATCAGTTAAATGTTTCAGGGATGATGCCATCACACAGGTATGAGTAAATGGCACCATAGAAGGATGATTCATGACTGACAAGGGTACAGATAACATGGCTTTCTTGGGAGTCATAAATAGGATAGTGTAGCTCTTCCACTAGAAATTCAAATCTAGACTCATGCTGCTCTAACTGAAGAAGCGAAGCAAGTGTGGCCATAGCATCAACTGCTTTATTTTCTGCTCTAGGGACTTGGTGAAATGTGACGAATGTGAAATACCATCTCAATGAATCAACCATTTTCTTATGAGGTACTAGTTTCTCATCTTTGGTGTGATATTGTTCATTAACTTGGTTGACTATCAATTGTGAATCCCCATAGATGTGTAGTTCTGTGATATTCCATTCAATAGCCATCTTGAGTCCATTTGTCAAGGCTTCATATTCAACAATGTTGTTTGTGCATGGGAACAATAGTTTGTAGGACTTAGGAATTGTGTACCCATGAGGAGAAACAAACAACACTCCAGCTCCTGAACCATTCTGCATAAAAGAGCCATCAAAGAACATCTTCCATGTTCTCTTAGTCATGTACATTAGGTGCTCATCTGGAAATTCAACTTGAATGGGCATGCTATCTTGAATTGGGAAATTGGCCAATTGATCTATAATGGCTTGGCCTTTTATAGTTTTGCGCTCAACATACTCTATGTCAAATTCTAAAAGAACCATCATCCATTTAGCAAGTCTACCTATGAGGGCAGCCTTACCAAGCAAATATTTGAGAGGATCAATTTTTTCTATAAGGTTTATTGTATGCGCAAGCATATAATGTCACAATTTTTGGGAAGCAAACACCATAGCAAAGCAAGCTTTCTCAATGCTAGTGTAATTGACCTCATATGCAACAAGGGTACGACTGATGTAATATATGGCTTGTTCTTTCCCAGTGTCATCAAGTTGAGCTAATAATGCCCCCAAGGAAGATTCTATTGCTGAAACATATAGTATGAGAGGTTTTCATGGGATAGGAGGCATCAAAATTGGAGGATTTGCTAAGTATTCCTTAATCTGATCTATGCTCCTTTAACAATCCTCATTCCAAACACATTTAACCCCCTTATGCAAGTTCTTATTGAAGGGTTGAGCTCTATTTGCCAGTTGTGAAATGAACCTCTTGATAGATTGAAGACATCCTTGCAGATTCCTCATTTGGCTAATGTTTTTGGGAGGTGGCATATCCAATATTGCTTGAACTTTCTCTGGGTCTACCTCTATTCCTTTGGCTGAAATGATAAATCTTAGAAGCTTTCCAAAGGTGACTCCAAATACACACTTTTTAGGATTTAATCTTAACTAAAATTGCTCCATACGGTCTAGAATGACTTCTAAATCATCCAAGTGTGTGTCTCTTTTCTTTGACTTAGCCAAGGTGTCATCCACATAATCTTCCATATTCTTATGCATCATGTCATGGAAGATTGTTGTCATAGCTCTTTGATATGTAGCTCCTACATTTTTCAATCTTAAAGGCATGATGTTCCAGCAATAAGTACCCCATGCGCAAGTGAATGCAATTTTTTCCTGGTCCTCAGGAGCTATTTTAATTTGATTATACCCAAAGAAACCATCCATCAAGGAATAGATCTCATAACCCGCAGTCATGTCCACTATCATGTCTATGTTAGGGAGTGGAAAATCATCCTTTGGGCATGCTCTATTGACGTCTCTAAAATCTATGCAGATTCAAATGGACTTATCATGTTTTGAAACTGGTATAATATTGGATATCCATTCTGCATAGTCAATAGATCTTATAAATCCTGCACTAAGGAGTTTTTCTAGTTCTTCTTTGACTAAAAGAGCAATGTGAGGATGTATTTTCCTCAATTTTTGTTTAATGGGTTTAATACCTGGAGCTATGGACAAGTGATGCATAATTAGATTAGTGTCCAACACTAGCATGTTTGAATAAGTCCAAGCAAAGTTGACTTTCTTTCTTTGTAGGAACTCAGTGTAGGTTGCTTTCTCTTGAGATGATAAGGATTGAGCCAAATGTACAATTTGTGGAGCCTCTTCTATACTCAAATTAACTGATTGTGTAGGCTCAACAAGCACTGATGATCTTTCTTGAAAATAACTAGGGAGATGATCAAGTACGTCACTCGTAGGTGCCTCTGAGAGGTTTTCACCTTTGGATACGTCATTTATTTTTGCTTTTTTCGGTTCTGACACTGCCACACAGTGGTTTTTGCCATCAGAACTCATATTCTTTTTACTTTTTTTTCTCTTTATTTTTTGAGTAAGGTACTTAATGTCTGGTTCAGTCATACTGGTAGCCGGTTCACTGGTGGAAGAGACTACAGGTTCAATGGCATTTAGGTAATAGGTTATCTCATAGTCATTTTGGAGAGTTAAGAGCTCAGGCTCTTGATAACGTTTGGACCAATCAATGAGACGAGGATTAGCAAGGGGTAAGTCAATGATGGGTTCAATGTTGTGGATACAAATGATATCATCTCTGGTGATCGCAGAGTCAGAGTCTTTCAAGTATTTTTCTAAGTTACCCAAATCAGGATTTGGCCTAACAAGCGAAGAATCATCCACTAATGCAACATGCAGGTTCCAATCCTCTAGCCTTACACGTGACTCGTCAGCTACCTCGGGATGGGAACTATATGAATGGATGAGATCAACACCCATGTCAACTGTGGAACAATCGAAGAGAGAGTCCCACTCATACTCATGTGAGTCTATTTCTGAATCCTGGCTGGGATGTTTACACCAGAAAGGCTTGGGACACTTTGATGTAGAAGCTTTGATGTCATGAAGGGTAACACCTTCTCTTGGGTTAATGTCTGATCCATCTTGTTCTACACTTGCAACTGTTGCATGAGTGGTTGGATTATTTGAATCTCCCCAAACGAGACTAGTAGAAGGAATCCAATCATCACACATGTCTTGCTGATTTGTCAAATTTGGTATGTATTGTGATTCATCTTCACTATCCGACTCATCAAGGATAGGAACAATATTCTTTTTAGGATTCTCAAATCCTAGGCCAATCGTCTTCTTAGACCTATGTCCAAAAAGAGCATGATCGAGGGGTTCAGCTTTAGCATCTAACCTGTGACTGAGAGGGCCATGTCTTGGATAGCTCATATTTTTGACAAAAGTATACCCTCTTCCATAGGTCTTAGGAGAGGGAGAGAAGTTCTCATTGTGCATATACTTCTCCTCTTTGTAGATCCAATCTTTAACAACTACTTCTTCTTTCTCATCCTGGATAGGAACTAAAGACTCAAAAAATTTGTCAAACAAAGTCATGGCTGAAGAAGAGGGTCTCATCTCTTGAGAAGGCTTACCATAAGACCTAGGGGAAACGGGCATCTTTGTAAAGGAGTTAAGTTGGTATCCCCCCATACCAAGGTCTATTGATTTGAACTTATCTTTGCACTGTGCTAGAGTTGCATTGAAATCCTCTGCTTCTCTGTTGAGGGGAACATGGGTCCCTGCCGAAATGGAGTTAATAGATAAGGTTCTATCCCCAGGTATACAAACTTCTACTCTGTTGTAGGGAAACTTAACACACTAGTGGTAGGTGGATGGCACTGCTTGCATCTCATGGATCTAGGGACTACCAAGAAAGATATTTTATGCCAGAGGACCAGCATCAACAATTTGGAACAAAATGTCTTTCTCAATGGGGCCAATCCTGACAGGAAGAACAACCAACCCCTTGGAACTCCTTTCTACCTCATCATAGGCTTTTATAGTGATCTTCTTTCTGGTATCAATAACTTCCTCATAATAGCCAAAATTTTTAACAGACTCAAAGAATAGATATTGAACCCAACACCCCCATCTATTAACACACACCTAACATGAGTTTTGTGAATCATGACTTCAATGTGAAGGGCTAGATTATGTGGGTGATTCAAGGCTTTATCATCATCTTCTGAGAATGTAAGGTAATGAGGATTGGTAATATGATTAACCATGCCTTGGAATTGATCAACATCTAAATTGTTGGGAGCATTGGCTATACGCAAAGCATCCTTAAGGACCTATTTGTGTCTTGGGGACAACTCTAAAAGCTCCAAGATTGAAATCTGAGCTGGGGTTCTTTGTAATTGATCACCAAGATTGTAATTCAGCTTGGGGTTGACAGCTAGTTTTATGGTGGCATTCTTGGATACCACTTGCTTTGGTTTATTGGGCTGACCTAAATTGGGCCCCCTAATGACAATAGGGCCTTGACTTCTCATGACATCATTAAGGGCTTGGGATGACATCCTAGAGTGAGGACCCCTCAGCATCACAACAAGTTCTTCATCAAAGGTAGGGGGAGAGTTCGCACAGGAGTCATAACCATAGGGATCCTTGTTTTGTGTCATGTTGACACTTTCCTCCACAACTTCGAGCATGTTGACCACATTTTCTGCAGCTGTGTAGGTGTAGTTAATTGCAGCCTTTGCATCCTTGGTTTTAGAGGTTTCCCCCTTCTCATACTTAGGCAATGACTCTTTAAATGCTTTGTGATCAACATTGGTGTTCAGACCATCCACCTTAAGCTTTCCATTTTCAATGAGATCTTGGATAATGTGCTTGAGTTTCCAACAATTCTCAATGGTATGCCCAATGCCATTATAAAACTTGCAGAAAACTTTCTCATCCCACCAATGTGGCTTAATATCAGGTATGTAATGCTTTGTGGGATCTTGTGGATGCACAAGATTGTTGGCGATGAGCATTTTGAAAACATCCTCATATGAGTCACCAAGTTTGGCAAATTGACATTTTTCCTTCTTGGGCTTATCTTGATACCTTGGCCTACTCTCTTGTTGAGGAGGTGCATTGAGCTTCATAGCTTGAATTGCACTGGACAAGTGAAGGACACCTTGATCCTTAGGTTGGGGAGAATCCACAACTCCATCATTAACCACTTGCTTGTTTTTGTTCCAATGCACATTCTTCCCTTTATCCTTGTTGGAATTATTATTGTTTTGACCATTGTTGTTATTGTTGCCATGTTTGGTCAAAATTCCTTGCTCTTTTAAGACATCCTCAATTCTACATGCGATTTCGACCATGTTATCGAAGGAATTGAAGATCATCTTTCAAACCTCATACCGCATTTCAGGAACCAAGTTGCTGACCAGGATGTCAATTTTCTCATCTTCATGAATGGTCATAGGATAATGAGAGCACTGTCACCTCCACCTTTGCAAGAATGAGATAAAGGATTCCCCTTGGTTTTGCTTTAGGTTACATAGGTCCAACATAGTGAGAGATCTAGAAAGATTGTATGTGAAATGTTGAACAAATCTATGAACAAGCTCTTTAAAAGTCTTGATGGGGGGAGTTATGTTGGTAAACCATTCCATTGCTTGCCCCTTAATACTCTTGGGAATAACCTCATCAGATAGGAATCATCTTGGTGAAACTCAAAGCTCATAGTGTAAAATTGGTGCACATGATCATGTGGATCACCACTACCATCATATTTGTCATATTGAGGGAGTTCAACCCTTCTGGGAAAATCCTTCATGCTCACACTCTTGTCGAAAGGATTAGGAAAAATGGAGTCTAGCGAGAATGAACTCTTAGGTGCCAAAATTTTTTCCATCATTTTCTTCATTTGTCATATTTCTTCTTCTTGTGATGGACTTTGTTTCTTAATTTTGTTATCCACATCAAAATTATAAGGGACTCTTGCACCCTTGTTGATTAGAATTTTGAGGAACTTATCTTTGTTTTGTTCCAAGTACTTCTCCACATATTCTTGGAAGAGTAGCTCTTATTGCATTCTCATGAAGTCTTGAGAATAAAGATCAAAGTTTGAGCTACTACTTCCATGTTGGGAACTATGATGAGCATGCTGCGAAGGCTGCCTCGAGTGCCTAGGAGGTGTTTGTCTCCTATAATGAGCATGTTGTGAGGTCCTTCTTCCTCTAGGACTAGGAGATCTTGAAGGGGTTCTTGAACACCTTCTACTGCGTGGTGTTCTGGAAGGAGTGGAGGGAGGAGAGTTGTTTCCACTATTGGCACCCCTATTGTTGAATTGGGTATTAAGTTGTTGGGCTAAAATCCTATCTTGGTCTTCTTGAGAGGCTTTTCTTTCCAACTCTAACAAAGCTTGTCTCTCCACCTCAAGTTGTCTAAAATTTTCTTGCTTTGCAACTTGCTCATCTAGAAAGGCTTTCTTCTTGCGCTCAATCCTTTTGAGTCTTTCACTTGTATACCTTGAGGTTGTTTGAAGTGGTGAGTTTGGTCTTGAATTTTTGAACAAGTCATTGGTATACATTGCATTGACCTGAGCATCACTAGGTTCATTGTCTTGGTCTTCGTGTTGTGACCATTATTTTGGGTGAGCTTGTCTCTCATGCCTTTCGGCTCTTTGATATGCATCTAGGTACTTGGTATTGATGGGAGGTGAACTAGGTTGAGTGTCATGAGAGGAATTACCAAACATAATGTTGTCTCTATGTCTTTCATAGATGTCATTAAGGTTTTGATCCATAGCTTCCCTCTCCCGTTGAGTCATGGTATAACTCATATCCATACCTGAATGGGAAGATGTTAAGGGGGTCCTCAACTTAGTAGACTTTCTCCTAGGTGATTGGTCAAATATAGGTTCCTTTCCCTTATGCTTTTGACGAGTTTGGACTGGGGGTAATTGATTAAAGACAACTTGAGGTCGTTTCCCTTGACCCACTTGATACCTTGTTGTAACCAACATGAAAGGAAAAAGAACTTAGTGATAAGATGACCCTAAGAAATGTTGGTATCAGACTAGGATAGTAAAAGTGTTCGATTGTCCAAAAGAGAGATGGTGAGATAGAAAATTGTAAAAGGTGTAAGTCAACACTGCCACAGAGGTGCCCAATCAACGGATAAGTATCCTAGCACATGTGGATCAGGAGGATGATCTTAACCAAGTTATATCTGATTGAAATTGACTTTGGGTGGAAGTGAATTGGACAAAAGACTACCAAGACTCTCCAAGTATGTTATCAAAGAATCTAAAGGTGTATCTACTCAACAAGGATGATTCCTGACTTACCGATTTCAAGAAAGGTTACTTGTAAAATCAAAGGTCACTAATTCAAGAGGTCAAAAACACAATAATCTCAAGTGAAAATAGGTTTCAAACAATAGGGTGAGTATGCTGATCTGATCTGGATCAAGTAAGGAGGATTGAAAATGACACTAAGTAGCTTTGGATTGCGGACAACAGTGAGACAACAAAAAGGTTCTGTGCGATAGTTTCCAGCAAGTAGTGTGACGAAATCTGGTAGAAGTTGCTTAATCAACAAGTTTGTAAACTCAGGAACTCAGTTTTTTTGTTCGTTTTAAAAGTTTTAACCAAGCATATCAACAAATTTCCAACATTTATCAAGTACATAGAACAACAACCATGGAGTTTCAGCAAGCAAACGTCTTCAAACAATGAGCAAGGGACAAAGCAACCTTGCTCATGAACATGAATGTTGACTTAGTATGCTATTGCTTAAAGATACTAGTTGTGTATATTCTCCAAAATGTTTTTCCAATTACACACATAGTCCTAAAATGAAAAAATTGGCTGCACTATGGTTTTTAATAATGGCTTGACTCTGCAACTTTTACAATTTCAAGAAGGTGAACTCCAATCTAGGCACATCAGGATTTTGACACATTCTAAGAACTTAATCAATCGAAAATGCTAAGGAGATCTGACAGCCCATCAAGAAATTATACCTGTGGAGATTTCTTCCACAAGGACATTTGTATAGCGGTTGTCACTACCACGACAAAAGTGGCTATTACTGCTTGAGGTTCCATCAACGTGGTTTACCCAATGAAGGGAATGTCCACTATGGTTAACCCTCTCTAAAAGGTGACTCACAACAAGGACCACATGGGGACTTGGCTTAGATCCAAGGGTCTAAGTTTTTGTTACTACCCAAAAAGGGAGTAGAGCATAATCCTCTATCCTTTTCTCTTCACCCAAACATAGAAGACAGATTCATTCCGACACACTAAGACTAAAACTATCTTGCCAAGATTCGTAATGTCAATAACTCATGATCTATCAACCTCTTCGGAGAGAGAATGCATCAATTGAAAATTCAAAGACTACAAATCTAGTAGAACACAAAGACAGTTCTAGTAGCCTCCCTACCTACAAGGGTTCTCTCGTTGAGAAGAGTTTCGCTGGAAACCCACTCTCTCAAGAACCACAAATAGTGTTAATAGGGCCTACTTATCTATGTGGAACACTTATGCAAGAAATGCATCTATATTCTTTTTAAAGTCCAAAATCAAAATGTGGTTTATGAAAGTGATAAATCACTCAAGACGAACACATAAGAGAATGATTTTATGCCCAAAACCAAGTGTTATAGAGATTGTAGTAACTCACCTTAGGCCCAAAGATCTGCAATCCATAATTTAGCACACATCTGAAAGTACAAAATCAAGACAAATCAATAGCAAACCATAAGCGTTAGAAATCAATAATTTGAAATTACAAATCTGCAAATTCTATGTCTCTGCTGTCATGGAATTCAACAGAAAATTCCAAGCGGCATTTAACAGATAATACATGTCAGTTAACAAATTGTAGGCGTGAACAAATAATTGCTAGGTGTAATCAAAATACTGGTAGGCATGATCAAAATGTGCATAGGCATGATCAAAATGTGCATAGGTGTGATTGAAATGTACATAGGTGTGATTGAAATGTGCACAGGTGTGAACAGAATGTGCATAGGCGTGAACAGAATGTGCACAGACGTGAACAGAATGTGCACAGGCATGAATAGAGTGTGCACAGCCATGAACAGAATGTGCATAGGCATGAACAAAGTGTGCACAGGTGTCATCAAATTTCTCATAGGTGGTGTTTCTCCTATTTGTACAAAATTGATGAAAAAGTGACGTTGAAAATATACAAAACTTGATAAAAATGAAGAGAATGAGGCTCAAGGCCCCACGGTGGGCACCAAAAATGTCTGCTAGAAAGTAGTCACACTTTTGTGAATCATTACATTCAAGAACACTCAATAGTGAGGTCTCGAATAGCGATTCACAGCTCTCTATTCATGGAGTGTAGGGGTTGTATTATGAGGCCCTCAGATTGACCTAGTTAAACCCATGCAAGTACACCAAGAAATGAGAGATTTAAGGATGAGAAGCAAGAGTGCTAATCTCCATTGATCTTCAAGTTATTGCATGTAGATGAAGCTAAACTAGATGATTGCAATGCAAGAAATAAACTACCTTATTGAAATGCAAGTTTTACTCTCCTTTGCTAATTAATCTACGTGAAGATTTAAGCTAAAACAATGAAGGAAAAACTAATCTAAGATGCTATGAATGTTAATCTATGTGTAAATATGCAAGCTAAATGCTATGTGATCTCCAAAGCTCCAAAGTCTCTGAGAAAACCTGAGAAAACCTGCAACATAACAATAGCATGAAATTTTTTGGATCTCAAATGAGAAGGAGAGGGCTCCTTATATAAGAAACTATGGAAGAGAATGCATCTCCAATAGCAATGGAGGATAAATGCAAAAAAGAGGAAAGAAAGCTCATTTTTAGAAAGTGTGGAGAGAAAAGGAATTTATTTTATTTTATTTATTTGTTTCCTTTTTTCATCACAAAAGAGCTTTAAGAGGATTTATTTATTTAAAAAAATGATTCTCTATTAATTAAATAAGATAACATTATTTAATTAAAAGAGATATTATTCTAAATAAGATAAAATCATTTAATTAAAAGAGATTTTAATTAAATTAATTTATTTCATTTAAAAGATATTTCTTTCGGGAACACCCCACAACACAATGGTAAGTTGCGAGCCTCTCATTTGGGAGGTCTTGGGTTCAAGTCTTCTTGAGCTCCATGTTGATCTTGGCTTCGGCCTATTACGCATCAAAAAAAAAAATGATATTTCTTTCAATTAAATAAGGTTATTTTATTTATTTAAGAGGGAATATTTCTTTTAATTAAATAAAATTATTGATGAAACGATCAAACCTTAGGGAAAATTGAAATGATTGAATTATTTAGGATTGATCAAAGAAATTGATTTGAATTTTGCAAAGTATTGATTCAGGAAATTTGATAAATTAATAAATGGGGGCCCAAAGTCTAGGCGACCATTTTAGGGTGCATACACTCGGTAGACCTTGGTAGTATGATTGCAAAGCTATGTATGAGTATGTCAAGAATGTATTTACTATTGAGAAGAGTAATAGGAAGCTTTCCCTGAAGCCTTTGCTCGATACAACACTCGGTAGGAGAAACCTAAGTTTTGGTAGCCGACATGAGTTGAAGAATTCTGAAAGGACTGATCAGTATGGAGAATAGGCCTGTGTGTTGACAAGGAAAGACTTGAAAAGATAGAGGAAGAAGAAGTGGAAGAGTATGCAAGTTGGAGACTCGAAGGACTTGTATGTGAAGAACCAGTTTGGGGTTTATGTGCTGAATCCTGAAAGATGTTCTTCCAACCTATGAGAACATCTTTTCAAACCTGGGGTGTTTGATGCAGTGGCATTATTGGGTATTCAGAAAACCTGCATGGTGGTGTGTTGAAGCTGTTCTGTGTTACTCAGTTGCAGATTTAACAAATGATCTTAGTTATTGAAGAAGCTTGGTCACTAAAGGAACTCGGTAAAGCCCTGGTGCTCAGTGGAACTTGTACTCAGTGATGCTTGTGGTGCTCGGTTGACGTGATTTCTTGGTGATACGTGGCGTGCTCGGTTGTTTTACTGGTGCTCGGTAGTCCTGATTTACTGATTGGAGTTATTGGAGTTTTGGTTGGCCGACTTGGTGTATTTAATGTTGGTAGCTTGTGTTGTATTCTCCTATGTGGATCTAGAGGCCAACATGGAGAATTAATTGTTTTTAAGCCTATTTGTGAGGTGGCTATTGTTGCATTTAATATTTGTTTGTAGTAGAAGCTGACTTGGCTTAGGAGTTAATTATTTCTTCTAGTTGACTTGTGTTTGAGGAAATGTATTTAAGGAGTGTTTGGGTAGATGTTTAGGGAGTTAGAGTCAGGGATTGAGAAGGAAGCAATTGTATCCTACGAGATCTTGAAGATCAGATTATTTACCCGATAATTGTAATAGCAGAGCAAGTGGTTTTCATGCTTGGAGACAAGGAGATTTCTTGGTGGCTTGCGAGATCAAGTTTAGATCTACCTTAGGGTTTCCATCAGTTGTTGATGTGTTTCAGAGCTGGACTAGCTAGGAGGTTGCAGAAATACTTTTTAAGTGATTGTATTTGACCCTAACCCGGAAGGCTTTACAGTCGGGCATATTGAATGAAAAATCATGTTGAAACATTATCTTGTTGTGTTATTCTGCATTGTTGGTGTTTGGCTACAAGTTTGGACTGTCCTTTACTGGATCCTCCGACCTTGATTGTGTCTTACATCATCATTATTATAATTATTATTGATTTATTTAATTAAGATTTATTATTTTATTTAATTAATATTTATTAGTGATTTAATATTAATATTAACTTTTTTTTAATTAACTGTTGCTAACTAAATTTTATTGTTGGTTGAGATATTTGACTTATACTTTTATGTGGATATTTTTTAGTTATTATACGTGGGTATAAATATGGAAATTGGTGTACTAAATTTTATATGGGAGTTATTGATTAAGAAATTTATAATTATATATGGTTACTTGCATGGTTACAGAGGCATGTAAATATTGTTGAACTAGTTATGTTTTAAAATTAATTGGATTTCTTCAAGGGAATTTGTTTTCTTGTAAGTGTTTGAAGTTTTTTTTTGAAATATTTTTGTTGAACCTTTTAATATCCTTATTAATTATTGGGGGTTTTACGTTGACTTGGGAATTAGTTGACCAAGTGCTTGGGGGTTGTTTTATATGGTTGCATTTGTGTTCTTATGTCATGCATTATGATGTTATATTATTTCGATCATTTCTACCCAACCTTTTTGAGACCTAAGCTCATGTTATGTGGACTCTTTGAGAGAGTCGTTATGATGCTTTAATGGTTTGAGGACCAGTGTGTGCCCCTGATATCTTTTGTGGATTGGAGCTTGATCATTATACTTTTATGATACCTATGTGGTTATTTATGACTTGTGAACCTAGGGGAGATTAAATAGGTGCATCTTAGGGTAGTGGCTTACAATAGGGGTCTGGGACCCAAAGTGGTCAGTACCTGGGTAACCTATCGTAAGTTTGTTAAAAAGTGATAACATAGTAATTAAGATTTGGAGAGTTCATTAAAAATATAATTAGTGATGATACCTCTTGCATGCCTTGAGAACTTGTTTTGGATAAGGATGGGAGTGAGATGATACCTAGAGAGTAGGTATGATTAAAATTCCTCATTTTCATGGGAGGGTATTCTAGTTCTGCATAGGTTGTATTGAGGGTTCAGGGTCTAGAGTGTTAGGAATAATAATACACCAACACAACTGAGAGGAGGGGTGAATCAGTTGTGAAATTTTTTATTAAACTTTAAACTTTAAATAGCAACTACACCAAATCAAATGATAACACAGTAAATGCCAACACAATAACATAATATTTTTTTATTGAGGAAACCCTGTTCAAGGTAAAATCCCCTATGGGAATTAGCACTCACAAATAATGTACTAAGAGTATAGTATGCATGTTAAAAGATCTAGCCCTATTGGGATCTTATTAAAATATTACAATACACATTCCTTGTTAAAGGAAAGACCCTCTTAGGAGTCAAAGAAATGTAGGTTCACTGCCCAAAGAAGGTTATGTCCACCCCCAGAACTCACTGTTCGCAACACAAGTGTATATAAAGATAATACACAATCTTTGTGAACTGTCTGATAGAAAATGTTTTTGCTTGATCAGTTCCAATGAAGTATAAACTATCCTCTTCTCGACATCCAGAAGATACAAGCTCACAGCTTCCACAATCCTCTTTTACAATTCTTACACACTACCCCTCTTTTGTAAAGAAAAGATCTTACATATATACCCTATTACAATAAATGATCAGGTCGGCCAATTAGTACTATACAAATAATTACATAACCCCTTGTTAAGTTACACATGGTATCTATAACAAGTATACACTGATTACACTTCAAAAATCAAGGTCCAACATCCGTAATCCATGCTCGCTATCCATAATACACGCTACAACTTTGAAGTAAGTCCTAAATAGGTCTCCTCTAGAACACATGCCATAACTGATGTCATCACGCTTCCCAAAACTTTCTAAGAACAAAGAACATTCCTCAATTTATTATCTGACATCCCTTAAGCTTTCATACATTGAATCCACATCACTTTAAGATACACTCAAAATACGGAGACTAACTCTGTCAAATTCCACTGTCACGGTCCAGAAACTAGTCTTCACCAAATCTTCTATTACTTAACCAATATGAAATATTAAAACATGCAATCTTAGATATCATATCACAACACTTCCTTGTACATAAACCTATGTTCGCTCATTATGAATTAACCGTACAATAGCCATACACTACAATAACTAGTGAATTCTCTTCATAGAAACATATGTTGACATCAATGACAAAACACGAATGACAATAGTATTAGTAACCAATTACAACAACATCCAACAATCTCTCTCATTGACATTGATGGAAACATATGGGAAAATCCATCAACCCAAAAATACTCTCTCAATAAAACTTTCTCAATATCCTCAACATAATATTTTCCCAAATAGTGAACTCTTCTCCATATAGTAAGGATTTTCTCATAGTATCTCTCCCCCTTTAACAACAATGGAAAAGGGTGCCATAAGTCATCAATTGTCTTCTGTTTAGTCTTCATCAACCAGGTGCTGAATCACCCAAATCTATTTTGTAAGGTTCCATCAATCACTCCCCTCGAGGAGTAGATCCATACATCAAGTACGTAAAATGATAGAGCTCTGAAGACCTCTGGACTGATGCATCCCTGCATCATTTACTTCTACCTAGGAGGGGCTTGCACCCAAAACATATCTCTGAGATACTCAAAGGCATCTTTTGGTAACGACTTTGTAAAGATGTATGCTATCTTTTCCTTTGTGCTAATGTATTCCAACATTATTTCTTTCTTTGCTAAATTGTATCTCAAAAAGTGTTACTTAATATAAATATGCTTAGTTTTAGAATGCATCACAAGATTCTTTGACATGTTCACTATACTAGTGTTATCACAATAGATAACCATAGGTTCAACACAAGTTATTCCAATATCTTTCAGTATTTTTTTCATCCAAATAATCTGAGTGAAATTAATAGCAGCAACAACATACTTAGATTCAGTAGTAGATTGAGCTATATAATATTACTTTTTACTTAACCATGAAACCAACCTTTTCCCAAGGAAAAATGTACCTCCACTAGTACTATTTTTGTCATCAATGTTTCATGCCCAATCAACATCAGTATAAGCATGCAGTTTAAAGTCATCATTTTTACCTTACCATAAGCCATATTCTATTGTTCCTTTTAGGTATCTAAATATCCTTTTCATAGCAGCGAGGTGTGTCTCTTTAGGATCTATCTGATATCTAGCCACAATTACAATAGCATTAGCAATATCTGGTCTGGAGTGAGTCAGATATTGTAATTCTACAATCAGTAATCTATACTTGGTCTAAAAAATACTCTTGGTGTCATCAGTATTTGTTAGTTTATAGCCAGTCACCATGGGTGTACCAACAAGTTTACAGTCTTCCATTCAAACTTTTTCAACATTTCTTTAAAATACTTAGTTTGAGAAGTAAAAGTGTCATTCTTGCTCTAATTTATTTACAGTCCAAGAAATAATTTCATCTCGCCAATCATGGACATCTCAAATTCATTCTCCATTTCTTTATAAAACTTCTTACACATCTCATCATTGACTCCAAAAATAATATGATCAACAAAAACTTCTATTATTAAAATTTTATCTTGATTAGTTCTTAAGTAAAAATTTCTCTCAGCATTACCTTTTCTGAATCCAAGATGAAGTAAGTACTTGTCTAACCTTGCATACCAAACCCTTGGTGCTTGCTTCATTCCATATAGTGCCTTCTTCAAATTGCAAACTGTGTCTTCATCGTCTGTCAGAGGAAATCCATCAAGTTATTCTATGCATACCTCCTCTTCAAGATCCCCATTCAGAAATGTAGATTTTACATCCATCTGATATACCTTGAAGTCTTTATGTGTAGCATAAGACATAAATAGTATTACAACTTCCAACCTAGTAATAGGAGAAAATGTCTCTTCAAAATATATGCCTTCTTGTTGTGAATAGCCTTTGCAAACTAGTCTTGCTTTGTTTCTTACAACAATTCCATCTTTATTCATTTTATTTTTGAAAACCCACTTAGTGTTGGGATAGAAAGATAAGGGAATCAGAGGGGAGAGGTGAATCAGTACCCTCAAAAACTTTAACTAAATAACCAATCTGGAATAGTAGTGACGAACTATCCAACTAAATCCATTGTTTGCAACATTCATTCAAGTGACTTTGTAAATGTAAAGTGCATGAAAATGAACAATAAACCAATTATGAAATGTAACACATAAAAAAAGTATTTTGGTTACGCAGAAGCCCTTGTTAGAAGGTAAAAAATGTGGTGGGGATGACAACCACAAATCTTCACTACTGCAGATAATAAAGTTTGTCGGTTAAGACTACAAGTTGGTTATTGTTGATGTGTT
The DNA here is from genome assembly GCA_027943335.1 of Chamaecyparis obtusa. Taxonomy (NCBI): domain Eukaryota; kingdom Viridiplantae; phylum Streptophyta; class Pinopsida; order Cupressales; family Cupressaceae; genus Chamaecyparis; species Chamaecyparis obtusa. The sequence goes on along the minus strand of BSBK01002287.1, from coordinate 2,357,287 downwards.
CACCAACATTTAAATAATATCCTTTACATATAGAAGAGTTAGGGAAGGTAAGATTTTCTTCTTAACCACAAATTCCGAAAAGAAAGATCCAAATTGATTAACCATAAGAAAATGGTCAATGCATAAATGAATTAATTGATTAGTAATAAGAAGAAAGAGGAAAACCTTACATTATATTTTGGAAGAGAGTATTAAAATCTTAATTGAAATGAATTGAAGATAAATCCTAACCTCAAAGTATAGCAGATCTAGACATTGTTGTTTTCTGGTGTCTGTACTAAGTTTCTATAAATTCTGCAACTAGATCTGGAACAGAAACGCAGAGACAAAAAAAACCCAGAAATATTTTTCTTTTCTAAGCCAAGGTGATCTTGATGCAAATGCAGGGGCACAATTATACCCCTTTATGTCAACCTTGACCCGCACTGCTCCGATAGAAATTTTGTTTGCAGATCCTGAAAGTTTACCGAAAAGAGTATCTGCATATGTTTTGTAATTCATTGTTCTGCACCTACACCTATAAGAAAAATGGTTTCATTATTTGGATGATGGGTTTGCCTTGGTCAAACCTAGATTCTGGAATTAACCTTGAAATAAAATTAAAATTACAGTAACAAACAAAGTAAATAGAACAATTCACCTTGCTTATGTTGAAACCCTTGTGGATGACTTGAATCCTTGAATCCACAAGTATGGATGCTCCAAATGGATGTAGAATTGTAGGATGTAGGATGTATCAAATCAATTTCCTTTAGATCTTCAACACCAATCTTGAATGGATCTTGGAATAGGAAGAAGCTTGAATGGATATAGATGGAGAAATATTCAACAAGAGCTCCATAGAGCTTGAATCCTTCAATGGCTACCAATGGATCTCCTTGATGAATTGAATCTTGAATTCTTGAATACCTACTTTGATAAATTATGCATAGATGATCTTCCCTTTTCTTCCTCAAAATGAGAGGAGAAAGCTTCCTTATATACTAGTCTAGGACACCAACTTCTAGAGAGGCTGACATATGAAAAATAAATTCCCATTAGGCTCATACCCTTAGAAGTGGACCTATATTAAATGTCTTTTAAGGGTTAGAATCTTTTAGCAGGGATTCAAAGTCTCCTAACAGAGACTTATATGTACTAAATGTATTTCATAAGACTTCTAATAGAGTCCATCCTCTCACAAGGAACTTTCATATTAGCGCATCTTTTGTGGGCATCATTCCCATCGGGGTTTACTCTTTGATCAAGAGGTTCCCTAGTAAACATATATTGTGTTATTATGTTGTTGTGTATGTATATCTTTCTATGGTTGTTAATCACATTGCTTACATGGTTAAAATCTGTTAAAGGTGATAAAAGTTGTATTTATCTGATAACTGATTCACCCCCCCTCTCATTTATCTTGGTGGACTTTACTTTCTGACAATTGGTATTAGAGTAGTAGGTCCTTGAAGGAAAATTTTAACAACTTGAGGAGATCCATAGTGAGTCATTTCAGGAAAGAAAGCCTTAAGTTTGATGGAGTGAATTTTTACAACTGGAAAGAAAAGATGAAGACACATTTACTTTGTTTAGGACTAGGATATTGGTTAATCACAAAGAACAAGAATACTATCATTGATGAAGAAAAAAATGAAGAATGTACTAATGAGGAGAGAGATCTATTCAAGTGTAACATACTTGCTAGAGAAGCACTTTTGTCAGCCCTTCTGAAAAATGAGTATAGTCAGGTAAAATATCTAAAAACATCTCATGAATTTTGGTTAGCTTTACAATCTACTTTTGAAGGTGATGAACATGCAAAGAAAGTCAGATTACAGAATTGGATATGTTCATTTGAAGATATAAGAATGATGGAAGATGAATATGTTAGAAGCTATATTGGTAGAATGTCATAAATTTTTGTAGGTATAAAATCCTATGAAGGAATCAAGATAGAGAATGAAGTGATATGGAAAATTCTAAGGACATTGACTCCTACATTTAAGAAGACAACACAAATGATTGAGCAAGTTATACCTTGAACTGATAATTTTGCCAGAGAAAATCTTCTTGGAACATTAGAAGTAGTAGAGATGAACTTGAGACAATCAAGAGATCTACCTAGAATGGAGACAACATTCAGCGCACTTAGTATTCACCCTACTTTGTCAATAAGCATCATTGTGAGTGGAGATTATGCTACTAGTAGAAGATCTAGGAATGAAGAAGATAAGAAGATTGAAGAAGGAATTTCCTTTCTTGTGAAAAGAGAACCAGATGGTAAGAAACATTTTAAATGTTGGACTTGTCAATTGTTATGCCATTTTCCTGTCAATGTAAAAATCTTATGAAAATAGCCTTTCCCTGCAACGTTTAGTGAAATTGTCTCGCCCTGCCTTCAAGCTTGTTTTGGTGTGTGAAGAAGATATACAAGTTCTTATTTCTCGTGCCCTTGCCTAGAGGTTGTTTTTCATGTCATCATGCTTCAGTCCAGGGTGCATGGTCTAATACACAAAAATTCCAAGTGAGCTGCCATGCTCTAGCTATAATATAGTTTTGATCTGCGAGCTAAATTTTTTATGTTTCATGGCTTGAGCCCTTAGCATGTGATAATTCATTGTGTTTCCAAGGTTGGGTTAAGAGCGCAAGCCCTGAAAGGTCACAACCAGGGAGTTATTCAAGTTTTATGGTTTGTAAAGGTAGTTCATTTCATGTCTGGCGGTCTCAGTTTGGAAGCGGTTAAAGTTTGATAAGGATTTACGACTATCACTTATCCACAAGGTGAAGATGCATGAGGTTTATTCTTTGCGAACATGTGACAACCGTTGATTCTTTCCAAAGCCATAAGTCGAATATGCGGTGGGTCCGATGTCAGATGTGTGTTGACGTGCTTATTTTCTATTGGTTGTGGTGTTGATGATGTGGCCGAGGATCTTTTTGACTGTTGAGAATTTTACGGACCGCTCGATCTGCTGGGAAATAAATAAAATCAATGGCCGCCCTTCAAAATTGCTGACTAACCATTGCCACCTGAAATTGGAATACTTTTAGGGTTTCTGTAATGACCCTTACCTTTAGGATCACTAAAACCCCCAAATCTGATCCGTGTCAATTCGTCAAACAGTTGGCATGCACTTGAATGGTCTTGTTTGCAATGATGTGTTTCAAGATGTTTATTTATTGTTTGGGCATCCAATTGCAATTGAGATAACAATACCAATATGTAATCATGAACTATAGAAGAGCACTAAACAATGCAACTTCAATGCCAAAACTATGCAATTCCGATCTCATTACATTAACTATTGTCAAATAAGACAATGCAAAGACTCAATCCCAATGTATCATCAACTTCTCAAATTTTGATTGCAATGTATGACTGATACAAACTATTACAAATGAGCACTAGTTTAAGAAAACAAAATGAATGAACTGCCACACATGTTCAAGACCATATGATGCAACTTTATCAACCCAACTACCAAATATCAATGTCTGATTACCATTGACCGTTTCAGCATGTATATAGATTGTTTCATGTCAAATACAAATACTAATAATGCACTATCAATACAATGATTCCTTGCCAATAACAATGACTGATTTCAAATACCATGATAGTGACTAATGTCGACCAAATTCTGGACTGATATTACAAAGTCTGAACACATACAAATTCACTCAATTTCTTTGACATTCAAATGCATCTAAAACACATAGAAAGAACCTGGGAATCGCTGTCTGGATATGCTGATGACTGTTGATGCAAAGTTGACTGGAAACAATCCCAAGCAACTGCGGATTAGGAGAAGGTTTTATTGATTTATTTTAACCACGAAAATACCAGAATTTATGGCGCAACTTCTGTAACCTCCTCACAAAAATGCCCAGCAGAGATGCAAAAACGAACTGAGAAATGGCCCAGAATTTCTCTGCCTGCAACCTTCCAATTTTTTTAATAATTTTTAAGCTCTTGAAATGCTGACAAAAATGGCTCAGATCTGAGCGCCTGGGTTGTAGGAAGACATCCAAATCATTACCAAGCAAAGACGTGGCCCTAGTAAGGAGTTTCGAGCTGAAATTTAGGGCTCTGCCTGCAAATTTGAATTTCAATTTTCTGCTATAAACCCCCACTTCAAAATTGCTTCCTAGATGATGTAAAATGCTAAATGGAAGTCCCTTCTTTTCTGCCAAGAATTGAACCCTTGCTTGTACTCTTCCTCTCCAAAAAAATGATGAAATAGGCTGACTGTGAAAATGCAACAAAACTCCAATAGGCTAAAGCAAGATACGAACTTCAAGATATACAATTAACCCCTTGCAATGAAATACTTCCTGCAAATCAATTGCTTTGAAATGTTGGCCTTTAGCCACAGTTGATGCTTAGCTTGAAATGGCTGAATACCACCTCCAAAGTGCAACCCTTCAGAAGATATTTCACTTCCTCAGTTATGCTAACCTAAGGGAGTTTTCGTTCCCAAAGATCAAATGAAAATTTGCAGACCAAATGACTACAAATTGCTCCAATATGGAAAAGTAGAAGAATCCTCAAATCCAAGCATGTTCAAATGAGAGGCCCAGCCCTCTATTATTCACTTTTTGAGAAGTTACTAAGAAATTCTAGAAGCATCCATTATAAAATCTCATTATAATGCACTTTTATAATAATATAACTTTATAAAATAAAAAGTGCAACTCAACTTAAAATTATAACATGTGGGGCCGTATAACTCATAATAATAAAAATAAGCTCTAAATCACTTCTCCAAGAGCAAATACGACTACTGATCTACAAAATGACTGTCTCCACATCACCACCAGTCTACGAGAGCTTGTGATAGACTGATCTGGCATGCTAAATGATGTCAGCCAGAATGGGGACATGACAGTCCGCCCTTCCTGAAATTGCTTGTCCCCAAGCAATGATTGAGCAATGAACCAATTAATCCACCTGGATCCCAAATGTAGTCATGAACTGTACTGCTGTCAACCAACGCAAGCTCCTGCAATATCCTCTGCAATATAACCAAGAGGAATCCATGAATGAATCGTGAACCACTGCTCAACTGAATTCCAACTCCATGACTGCCACAGTCAGGAACCCACGAGACACCAATTCTAAAAATATCAGAACCCAAGTAAAAACAACTCAAACTGCCAACACAGTAAATACCATCAACTCATCCCACTGGCCTACGTAGAGCACACAATCCAACTCTGCAATAATGGTGAACACTCCCGAATGAAACTGCACCAAGTATGGAAAATCCACACACTGTACAACTCCTGCAGTCAACACAACTCTGCAGATCACCAGCCACTGTCCCATAACTATAACTCCCATGCACCGCTGATGGCGAATAGTCATCACTTGATAGATAGCAAGAACTAGAACCCAAACCAAATCTGATGGCCATCAACTCCTCAACGCAAGGATCAAATGCAAAATGATGAACATACCTTGTAGTATAATGCTGATAAAAAGAACCACCCTTGGTCAACAGCTCACCATGCACAGGTGATACAACCCACTGCGACTGATCACCAGCTAAGTCAAGAGTTGTCATAGCCAAAGGAGTAGAATCAATAACAACCACTGAAGCAACAATCCCAAACTCCTGCTCAAAGTCATGTACTCTCAAGCTATCGACCGCATAACCTATCACCATGTTATGCCCATCACAACTCTCATCTCGTGGCGTCAAACCATCCCATAACTAATGACAAATACTAGAGCCCAAAGTACATCTCCGTATCATCATCTCATCAACATATGGATCAAAAGTAAACTGATGAGCATACCTCACAGTGTAAGGCTGATAGAATGTGTCAATCTCAGTGAGTGGCTCAGATTGCAATCCAGATGAAACTAACTACAACTGATCACTAACCAAGCCCGAACCAACTACTACCTCCGAAGACACCTCCAAAGGAGTAGTATCACAAACAGAAACCAAGCCAACTGCCGGCTCACCAACATCAAACATGATCCCTGGTACAACATCACTAGTCTTCGTGCCATCAGTAGTAGAGACCACCACCAAGTCAAACATACCACAATGCTCAACGCCCAACTCCACTAAACCTGACTGTAGTGGAAATGAACTCGATGTGCCAATGCTAGTATCGAGGACAAATATATCCTCATCTCCACTACCTCTATCAATCTTGACCATGGACATCCTCGAATCACCAGACACCACAACCCGTGACTATACAGAATCTGGTAAAGACTGTAGTCGCTCTAACTCCATGGTCACCTCAGCCAAATGAAACTATGACTCCTCGAAAGCCAACTGTGTACTCTCAAGAATCTCAGAAGTCACCTCGAGTTGCTGAGTAAGCTCACTCACCTCATCTTGCTTGACTAGTAATGCATCATATGCTGTACTGCCCCACTCTATAAGATAATCTCTATCAGCTACCAATTGCATATAATTCTGTCTCAAAATCTGGATAGCCTCCCATAAAGAGTGGATCTCTGTCAAGGAAAGATAACTGCCTCCCTGCTCGTCACTAGTAGGAGAACCCCATCCATAAACTGCTAACAACTGACGAGCAGCATCGAAATGCTGGCAAGTGATAGCAATGTCTCGCTCACTAACTCTCAGCTGACTAGACATGTGATGGCGCTGGCTAGACTGTCTCCTACAATCCTCCTCTGACGCATTGTCCAAGGGAGTATCCTCAAAACCACTAATCTCTGGAGTATTACTATCCATACTCTGTGAATCAACTCCAAAGCTCATACCAACATACGGAGCATCAAAAACTGTAGCATCACTGCCCAACTCCACTGTAACAAATGAATCTGCTGAGGAAGCTAAATCCTCAAAACTGTCCGTAGTAGACTCCTGGATGTCATCAAGGCCAGTGTGATCCTGGGACTCATCTGTAATCACTAACACCTCAGATGTGCCTAAATTATCACAAACCCACTGCACCCTGAGTGGTCGACTGGAAATGTACACTACTCCTAACATCGGTGTATAAAGACTAATACCAACATCTAACAAGCTGCTGGTATGAATGAGAACAACACTATGTAATCTGCTAATCAAATCCATGATAGCACTCAAACAATCACTGCTACCAATAGATGATAAAGATCTCCAGTCAACAGAATCCCAAACGCCAATGTAACAATCCTGAGTCCTCATCCATAAACTGGAACCGACTGACACCTCAAGCAAAATCCGTACCTGAGTAGCCTGCTCAATCCCAATATCAGCTGATCCCACATCCATGTCTGCCATAATTGACACTATCCCTGAATCCTGGATGCAAGGTGAACTCTCACAACTATCGACAACCACACGTGATCCGCATGTCACAAAAAGCTGAGTATCAGGTGTGTAAGATGAAACTGAACTCAACTCCACGCCATACCCATCCACATGTCTCTCTGAGTCCTGTAATGCCAATGGAGTACTCAACAAAGAGGCTCGAGTGTCCTTGAACTCTCGAGAAAGCCTGCCAGCTTCCTCCTCCTTCCTCCTCAAGGCATCTAAATGATCTCTGGCAAGGCTAAGAAGATGGTCACGATCTGAAAGAAGATGTAAATAACTCATCTTCATCGCTCCCATTCCTTCCTTGATCGCCTGTAAGTCAACACAAGAAGACTTTGCCTGAACTCCCTTATGTCTGTCCTGTAATTGACTCATTCGGATGTGATCCTCTATCATCTCCTGCATCCTGTCATGATGAGATAATGAAGTCACAATCCCATCCTCACTTAGCCTAAGCTGACTGGACAAAACATGTGAAGTACTATGTGCCTCAACCTCGTGTGATGTAGCATCTAACTGTGCCTGATACTCTCTATCAGCAAAGTCTTGAATACTCAATGTCTGCTCATCGCTGATAGGTATCTCATCATCATGCACAACAACCTCCTCACAATCATCATCTGAATCCACTGTGCTGTAGTTACTATTTTGAGCACCTATGACATCATCAAGACCAACTGTACCACAATCATTGTCAGTGTCACTCATGCCATCCGGTGTGCCTGTGATATCACCTTCTGATGCAACTGGCTCAACCTGTACAACATCTGTAACCACTTCTGCCTATGAAGATGATGCAGATAAATCATTACGTGAAGATGTGCTAACATCTCCCAATACCGGATCAGCATGTCTGTCAAACTCATCATACAAGTTTCTACCTGTCATAGGGAAGGTACTTCGATCCTTAGGCCTATTAATCAGGCTCTTTAACCACGTACATGCCATAGGTGACACATTCCTCTCTTTTGTCCAAACATGCCATAAATCTTCTGCCAAAATTTTAGAAATTTCATCCTTCTCCTCAAACAAGATTGTGAACATGATAGAGTGCATCGATGCTAATACATTGCTGGAATGAAACTCATCCAAAATATTCCAAAATGTGTTAAACATTCTACGAATGTCATCAATACAACCTATTGACAACATAATGTTTTCAAACCTACACCATGCAAATACTTCAAGTAATCTTTCCCTCTTTGTGAAATGAGGGTCCCTGATGTCATCCAACCTTTCGAAGCTTTTCACCATGGCATGAAGTACCTCTCTCATTATCTGATCATCATAAGAATTAAAGCCAGCTATTATCCTTATAATTTCACTAATGCAAGAGAGAGCTGCAAGTCTTACCACCTCATCATGATGTCTCAATAATCGGGGCTTCACCAAAGAACTAAATACTGGAGATAAAGCTGTTTGCATAGCATAGGAATTTGACTGATCAACCTTGCCTAAATAAGTTTCCAACTCCTCCAAAGTTCTTAGGAGGTCCTTTGTTCGCTAAAATGGATGATCTAGTTTCTTCAATGCAGTGTGCATTCTCTCTTTCAATTCCTTGTCTCCTGTTAAAGCCATGCTGACAGTTGAATTCAATCTGAAATAACCCAATCAGGTTGGCAGGAAACCGCTCCGATACCACTGTAATGACCCTTACCAATAGGATCACTAAAACCCCCAAATTTGATCCGTGTCAATTCGTCAAACAGTTGGCATGCACTTGAATGGTCTTGTTTGCAATGATGTGTTTCAAGATGTTTATTTATTGTTTGGGCATCTAATTGCAATTGAGATAACAATACCAATATGTAATCATGAACTATAGAAGAGCACTAAACAATGCAACTTCAATGCCAAAACTATGCAATTCCGATCTCATTACATTAACTATTGTCAAATAAGACAATGCAAAGAATCAATCCCAATGTATCATCAACTTCTCAAATTCTGATTGCAATGTATGACTGATACAAACTATTAAAAATGAGCACTGGTTTAAGAAAACAAAATGAATGAACTGCCACACATGTTCAAGACCATATGATGCAACTTTATCAACCCAACTACCAAATATCAATGTCTGATTACCATTGACCGTTTCAGCATGTATATAGATTGTTTCATGTCAAATACAAATACTAATAATGCACTATCAATACAATGATTCCTTGCCAATAACAATGACTGATTTCAAATACCATGATAGTGACTAATGTCGACCAAATTCTGGACTGATATTACAAAGTCTGAACACATACAAATTCACTCAATTTCTTTGACATTCAAATGCATCTAAAACACATAGAAAGAACCTGGGAATCGCTGTCTGGATATGCTGATGACTGTTGATGCAAAGTTGACTGGAAACAATCCCAAGCAACTGCGGATTAGGAGAAGGTTTTATTGATTTATTTTACCCATGAAAATACCAGAATTTATGGTGCAACTTCTGTAACCTCCTCACAAAAACACCCACCAGAGATGCAAAAACGAATTGAGAAATGGCCCAGAATTTCTCTGCTTGCAACCTTCCAATTTTTTTAATAATTTTTAAGCTCTTGAAATGCTGACAAAAATGGCTCAGATCTGAGCGCTTGGGTTGTAGGAAGACATCCAAATCATTACCAAGCAAAGACGTGGCCCTAGCAAGGAGTTTCGAACTGAAATTTAGGGCTCTCCCTGCAAATTCGAATTTCAATTTTCTGCTATAAACCCCCACTTCAGAATTGCTTCCTAGATGATGTAAAATGCTAAATGGAAGTCCCTTCTTTTCTACCGAGAATCAAACCCTTGCTTGTACTCTTCCTCTCCAAAAAAATGATGAAATAGGCTGACTGTGAAAATGCAACAAAACTCCAATAGGCTGAAGCAAGATACGAACTTCAAGATATACAATTAACCCCTTGCAACGAAATACTTCCTGCAAATCAATTGCTTTGAAATGTTGGCCTTTGGCCACAGTTGATGCTCAGCTTGAAATGGCTGAATACCACCTCCAAAGTGCAACCCTTCAGAAGATATTTCACTTCCTCAGTTATGCTAACCTAAGGGAGTTTTTGTTCCCAAAGATCAAATGAAAATTTGCAGACCAAATGACTACAAATTGCTCCAATATGGAAAAGTAGAAGAATCTTCAAATCCAAGCATGTTCAAATGAGAGGCCCAGCCCTCTATTTATTCACTTTTTGAGAAGTTACTAAGAACTTCTAGAAGCATCCATTATAAAATCCCATTATAATGCACTTTTATAATAATATAACTTTATAAAATAAAAAGTGCAACTCAACTTAAAATTATAACATGTGGGGCCCACATAACTCATAATAATAAAAATAAGCTCTAAATCACTTCTCCAAGAGCAAATACGACCACTGATCTACAAAATGACTCCCTCCACATCGCCACCAGTCTACGAGAGCCTATGATAGACTGATTCGGCACGCTAAACGATGTCAGCCAGAATGGGGACATGACAGTTTCTTAGCGACAAAAGGACTGAAAATTTAATGTTTTGGTGACCAATCTACATGATATGATTTTACGCTCACTAGTATAGTTTGGCCCAAGGTATGATTGACTGTGGAAGGTTTTTGGGCCGTAGTGGTGGGTGAAGTCGCGTACATCATAGTTGGAATTGTAAAGGGTAAACATGATGGGTTTCGAGTCTTTGCGTACTAGTCAGGAATTGTACTATTAATGAAGATCATTCTTGGATTTGTTTTCTTCCAAATTGCTTGATTGCCCCTCTGTAGTAAATTTTGATTGAATCCAGTTGGTGAAGTAGTTGGAACCCTAATCTTGTCCTAGCTATCCAAAGCTTGATGCATCCTTTCCAAAGGATTCCAAGATAGCTAGTGACTATATATTGCTGTTTGATGTATGTATTATGGGTTTTTTGATGGTCAATTTGAAGAATTGAGTAATGAGAGCTTGGGCTCAGGGTTGGTTTTCTTTAGCATTTTCTCATGTTGCAATGTATTGATTCTGCAAAGTTTAATGAGAATACACTTAAATCCCAATTTCATACTTGTGTATGTTTTCTTGTTTCTATCTTGAATCCTTATATATTAATGTCACAAAGTGAATTAGTATATGGTATACAAATTATATTGTGAGATTGCCTTTGAGTTCTTTCCAAAGTCAGGATTAAGTCCTTAAAGATGGTATTAGAGAATTCAAGGTAAAATAGGAATTTGATGTCCAGGTATGTGAGTGAGAGGAATAATAGGCAAAGCACTTATTCTAGATTTGGGTGTGTTTAAGTTAGATTTTCAGTTGATGTGTGTTGTATTGTGACTCTGTGCCCTAGGATAAGACATTGGTCCATCCTCATGAGGCATTTCCCCATCATCAACCAAACAAATATAAATGATGAAATCCTTAAATCAATTTGTAAAGGCTATGAATGTGTAATATTTTGGAGACTCCTTTCAAGAAGTGAGTCAAGGGTATACTCGCCTGAGTATTAAACTCAAAGTGTAGGGGGATCCTTGTTGATCCTTGTTAATTGGCCCTTTTCCTTGCAGACTTTGGAGTGGTGATAGAGTCAGTGACATTAGTTTGCCAATCATAGTTTAAATTTGCAAGTAGAAAAAAAAGGAACCAAGAAAATGGTGACTTTGCTGGGGAGAACAATGACAAAGAAATACATCTATTAGAATCTCTGGTTACAAATCACAAATTTTCAAATATCTTACTAACCAGATTGGTTTGGCCCATCTGAGTCACCAACAAAATGGTGACTCTGTTGGTGTTTGAAAACTCTTATGCCAAATAGGGTTGCCAATATGCCTTGAGACTAGTATTAGGAATGGTTAGTTCCAAGTATGAGAGCTCTGTAAGACAACTGGACCAACTATAGGGACAAGACTGCCCTCTGCACTTCTGGCTCTACAAAACCAAGGTGGGTGTACCTAATCCAATATTTTATAGCATTCTAGGACTTTAAAGTAGATTGAACAAAGCAGATGATAGCAAGAAAGTACTAAATGGTAACCAGACATTCATTGACTCTCCATTGCTATGGTGGAACATTACTACTATCAACCAAATAATAATTAAGACTTGAAATGGTGTTGATATATGAAGATGGAAAGAAGTAAACAAGAGCCAATAAAGCATTCAACTCAACTGAATATACTAATCCCTGATCAGTGCCATTATCCATTGGGTAGATCTCAAATATAGACATTGAAACATGAACCAACTACTGTCAAAGACTCATAGCCATAAACATAAACATTCCAGGCCATCCACTACTTATAGTATCCTTCTGTAGACAAAACCAAATGAATCTATGTCCTATCTAAAGTATATTTCACTTGATCCTAGATCAAGAACTAAAGACTAGAACATATACAAAGGTAACCTTATGCAATGGATCAGAAAATCTAGAATTCATAAGATTGACACCAAGGAGAGACTTGGAAGTTTGAAAAAATAATATTAAGTATGATGAGTCATGTACATGTCCAAAGTAGAAAAGAGATAAAACCACTTCAATAACCTGCAAAAGATTACAAGGAGATTCTATGCAATCTCATACAATGTGATACAACTTGCTACAACCCCCTGGAACCAACCAAAATCAGAACCCTTAGAACCAATCTAGATCAGAACCCCTCTAAATGATCAAGAAAATCCTTTTATAGGAACAAGGACTGCAACATGCAAGAGATCATTTAGGGTAAAATTAGGGTTTCAACCACCTTGCCAACTAGGAACAATCATAATTTATTACAGGGGATGAAAACTAGTTAGCCATGCCTGAGAAAGATTTGCACTTATGATAGATCTTTGAGAAAGTACTACAAATCATGAAATTCTATGTCAATCAGTCCTTTTAGCTACTTGCAACATGCCTTGAGTAAGAAAACCCATTTTTACACGGCACAAAAACACCTCTTCAATCAATCATCAAGCCTCTGGACCACTCTGCAACAATCAACACCACCAAACAAATCAAATCCGGCTGCTAAAACATTAAAAACCAGTCCTTTCTATCACAGAAAACCCATAAAAAATTTGAATTTGAAATGCAACGGTCATCCAAACAGAGTTTAAAATGCGACCGTCGATCCTACCAACTTCCCGGCAAATTGGGCAGTCCACATCGTTCTTAAAAATAGTCACAAACCCTTTGAAAAGTCTTTGGCCATGCCAGCAGTCCCCAGCCAATAAGAAATTAGCACCTCAGTGCCATGTAGCACATCAGACCCACCGCAAAGTATCTCCCCCTAGACAAGATCAACTACCATTGTTATACCGCGCACTTAACTATCGTGCATCTTACCCCAGTGGTATAGCGACAACCACAAGATCTTGTAGTGCTTTACCCTCCTTGGAGAAACTGGCCCCACTGACACCATCGTAGTCATAAACATGCTGACCAATCAAAATAAAACAACTTTACAACACCTAGCAATGGGCCTGCTGCATCGTTATCCCTTCCGTCAATGAAAATCACACACTTCGGCTCCGCGTAACAGATAGGACCCACAAAGTAAAAGCCTTTAATCGAATGGTCATCACATGATCGCATGGCCTGAAAAGATTCCATGTGATCACATGACACCCATAGATCTTGCATTTGTCAGCCCCCCTTTGAAAGATTCGGGCCTACTAATAGGTCCTCGTCACCCTTCGGCCGACCAATCACATACGCACATGTAAGCATATCTATCAGTTTGGACCCACCTTTACTTCGCATCCCTTTAAACAAGATCAACGACTATCGTTATACCGCTGGCCTTAAACATCATGCATCTTGCCTCAATGGTATAGCGACAACTGTAGGATCATATTGTACTTTAACACGCCTGAAGACTCACAACACCGATCCCATTGACAACATTCCATGTCATACAATGTGGACCAATCAAAGAATGACAAAACAACACACCTGGCATGTGGACCCGCTACACTTTATCCCCTCTGAAAAAGGTAGAATTGATAGTTGTCGCATGATCTTAAACCTCAGACACATCCCATAAGATCATACGCTTGTTGTTGATTTTCTGACAATGTTAGGACCCTTTGACAAACTCAAAAATGAGGTCCCACTGACAACTACCACCATATTATATTGTGGACCAATCACAACTTACCATTTGTGCATACGTGTCACCTTGGACCCACAGTTTGAAATGCCGTGTCATAAAGAGAATCAATGGCCATCGCGAAAGCGCTAACTTATCTAGTGCGCATCTTGACGTTGCAGTAAAGTGAGTCATAAGATTAAGCGGGTCTTTAACTATCTGTCAGACTGAAAACCTCAGGTCCCACTAACACGTCCTCATCAACAAACCTGTCAACGAATTAGAAGCAAGCCACATCATTAAATTTGACATAGGTCCCACTCCTCTTTATCCTTCGTGAGCTATTCTGACAGCCTCCACCTGTATACTGACACAACCAATGAAAAAGCACCATGGTGGCATGACATGGCATGGGACCCATTGAAGACTCATTGCCTGGAAGATCAGACGATGGGTGCATGATCGCAAGGGGGAAGAATATTCCTTGCGATCACGCGTTAGTCGTAGATTGAAAGAGAGAACAAGAGACTGGGCCCACTGTGACAGATGGCAAGCAGTTGCTAAATCGCATGTCAGAACCCTCTGACAGCCTGCAGTCTTGCGAACTAGCGACAACCACAAATTAAAGGCTTAGAAACCTAGGGAAAAATTAACTGCGCAGGGACTTAGGACTTAGGAAAAATAAAATAAAGGGGACCTCGCCCAACACAAAAAAACCTAACCGCAAAGATGGTAAAGTGGTGACTTTTAATTAACACATGCAGTAAAAAGGTTTTAAGTCACTGGAAAAAGCAACATCGAAATAGAACAGGGCCTGGGCGCTTAGGTCAAATTTTGAATTTTAAGCATCCAACGGCTAGTTAATTGAATTTTGACAAGGGTTTCATAGCCAAAGACACAAAAATGACTGCAGGGACCAGAAGAAACATGCTACAACCATGAAAATTTTGCAGGGGTAGACCATTTTATAAGGAATTTAGCTGTGACATGAAAATGGGCTAACAGTGGCTCTTTCTGGGGATGCATGCCTCTTGCAGGCATGACAAGAAATCAGATCTCTGAGAGAAGCAGACCACCTACTGGAAAAGGGCACAGAGACCTCAAAAAACACAGGGAACACAATAGGAAGGGAAACCCACAACAGGAAAGGAAAAACTATACAAAGTGTACATCTTTACAAAAAACCTGCAGCATCCAACTTGAGTTAGTCTTTGCCTTTGTCCAAAATTTGGTTTTCATTTCTTCCTTCATGAGGCACACCAGATATTTTATTTTCAATTGTTTCACCAGGCATGTCAACATTTCCAACCAGCTTGTCAGGCAGAACAAAGTAACTATCTTCATAGTGCATGTAGAAGTTTTTGGCACTCCCTTCATTTTGCTCACTATGAAGAAAAGACTCATCATACCTATGAATAGTACTATCAGATAAAAACCTATTCTTTTCTACTAATTCATGTATGCTATCAATTGGAAACACAAAAAACTCATACTCTGCCTACTAAAAGGCTTCATTTATACCCTGACCTTGTATTTCCACGGGTGCAACTGGCTGGAACTCAGATGAACAGTCAAACTCATGTTCACAAATGTGATTATTACCAAATTCTGCAACTATTCCACAACCTTCTAATGAATAGGAAGCAACAAAATCACTTAAAACTTTATCAAAGATGGAAAAAGAAGAATATCCTGACTCCTCATAGCAGTATGACAATATGTCATCATTTACATCCAGTTCAACTACATCTAAAATCTCCATGTGTTCTTCAAACAATGGGTTGATAACTCAATGTAATACTCCTTGTTGAACATTATGACAAAAAATATGCTGATCATCATCAAAATTCTCATCATATAAAGCATTAGTAAACACTTTAAATCCACTACCCATTTTATGATCATGGAGACTCTCATTGATGTCACATTTAATCACCATTTCTTTATCTTCATACGTTGAGGACAAATCACTCTCAACATCTTCATATTCAAATTGATTTGTATAATGCAAAAACTGAGATGCATTCTCATTTTCAGATTCAGAAAGGGAAAACATACCTTCACTGCCAAATGAATGTTCACTTCCATCATTACTTTCATCTTCCCATGTTGCATCTAACTCATATGAAGACACCTCAACATCACTGCCTTCCTCATCCTCACCTGAGTAACCACTTTCAGCACATTTAGACATTTTTGAACAAGTGGAAGATCCTGTATACAATGATTCTGACTCCTGCTCACTACTACAATCTAAATGCTCCCCTGAAAAAAATTCATCATGAGAAATATCCTCAGCATTAGGTATGGATTGCTCTGAAATACAACTTGTATTCCTTTTTTGTTGATGATCCTTTTGCAACTTATTCCATTCATCATCATTAGCAAACTCCTCCAAGAACAACCATTTGAACTCAATCAATGAAGAGATGCATTTTGGGGGTAATCTTAAATACCAATCAGATGCAACCCCTTTGAGGGATCTCCCAAAAAACATCATACTAACATCTTCCTCAAAAATCTTATATTTTACAATAAATCTAAAGAATGCTAGGACATGCTCTACTGCTGAATTAGACTGACAATCAAAAATTGGAATCAGATCCATAAGCTCACTAGGAAAAGAATGAGGGGACATTGGAAGAACATAACTTAAAGCTCTATCCAACTTGAGAAAACACAGCCGCCTAGACTGGCCTTTTCCCTGATTATCCATCTGATTTGAAACAAGATGAGAACCACTCATCTTATCTCAGTCTTCCCTTTACACTAGCATTGAATACTTGATAGGGAAACATTGTTATCATTGAGAATGAAAAAGACCTAGAAGTATTGCAGTTGAAACCTTGTTGATCGGAAGCAGGGAAGATCTAGAGCTCATCTTGCAGCTCCATCAGGATCTTTGCTATGTAGAGTCGCCACCTCCTTGGAGAGGAAAATACTACAATGTTTTGTATCTTCTTCCAATCAACCAAACATCACTAGGCCTCACTGTTCATCAGGAACTGCATTGATCAAACAGAGGACTCAGAGTCGCCACTCACAACTTGGTGAGATGATTTGAAACTTATTAATACTGACTCTTATACACTTCAATGCAAACCACTGGATAACAAATAGGCAGGCCAAGAGTCTAGCTCAACTTGGAACCTGCACTATTTATTCTTGATTATAATCCCTATTTCCCAACAGAGTCCCCATCTTGTTGGTGTTTGAAAACTCTTATGCCAAATAGGGCTGCCAATATGCCTTGAGACTAGTATTAGGAATGGTTAGTTCCAAGTATGAGAGCTCTGTAAGACAACTGGACCAACTATAGGGACAAGACTGCCCTTTGCACTTTTGGCTCTACAAAACCAAGGTGGGTGTACCTAATCCAGTATTTTATGGCATTCTAGGACTTTAAACTAGATTGAAAAAAGAAGATGATAGCAAGAAAGTACTAAATGGTAACCAGACATTCATTGACTCTCCATTGCTATGGTGGAACATTACTACTATCAACCAAATAATAATTAAGACTTGAAATGGTGTTGATATATGAAGATGGAAAGAAGTAAACAAGAGACAATAAAGCATTCAACTCAATTGAATATACTAATCCCTGATTAGTGCCATTATCCATTGGGTAGATCTCAAATATAGACATTGAAACATGAACCAACTACTATCAAAGACTCATAGCCATAAACATAAACATTCCAGCCCATCCACTACTTATAGTATCCTTTTGTAGACAAAACCAAATGAATCTATGTCCTATCTAAAGTATATTTCACTTGATCCTAAATCAAGAACTAAAGACTAGAACATATACAAAGGTAACCCTATGCAATGGATCAAAAAATCCAAAATTCACAAGATTGACACCAAGGAGAGACTTGGAAGCTTGAAAAAATCATATTAAGTATGATGAGTCATGTACATGTCCAAAGCAGAAAAGAGATAAAACCACTTCAATAACTTGCAAAAGATTACAAGGAGATTCTATGCAATCTCATACAATGTGATATAGCCTGCTACAACCCCCTGGAACCAACCGAAATCAGAACCCTTGGAACCAATCTAGATTAGAACCCCTCTAAATGATCAAGAAAATCTTTTTATAGGAACAAGGACTGCAACATGCAACATATCATTTAGGGCAAAATTAGGGTTTCAACCACCCTGCCAACTAGCAACAGTCACAATTTATTATAGGGGATGAAAACCAATCGGCCATGCCTGAGAAAGATTTGCACTTATGACAGATCTCTGAGAAAGTACTACAAATCATGGAATTCTATGTCAATCAGTCATTTTAGCTGCCTACAACATGCCTTGAGTAAGAAAACCCATTCCTACAGGGCACGAAAACACCTTTGCAATCAATCATCAAGCCTTTGGACCACTCTGCAACAATCGACACAACCAAACAAATCAAATCTGGCCTCTAAAACATTAAAAACTAGTCCTTTTTGTCATAGAAATCCCACTAAAAATTTGAATTTGAAATGCAATGGTCAGCCAAACAAAGTTTAAAATGCGACCGTTGATCCTAGCATCTTCCCGAGAAATCGGACGGTCAACATCATTCTTAAAAATAGTCACGAACCCTTTGAAAAGTCTTCGGCCATGCCAATAGTCCCTAGCTAATAAGAAACGAGCACCTCAACATTGCGTAGCACATCGAACCCACTGTAAAGTATCTCCCCTAGACGAGATCAACTGCCATCGTTATACCGTGCACTTAAATATCGTGCATCTTAACCCAACGGTATAGTGACAACCGCAAGATCCTATAGTGCTTTACCCTCCTTGGAGAAACCGGCCCCACTGACACCATCCCAATCACAAACATCCTGACCAATCAGAATAAAACAACTCTGCAACACCTGGCAATGGGCTCATTGCATCGTTATCCCTTCCACCAATGAAAATCACACACGTCAGCTCCGCATAACAGACAGGACCTACAAAGTAAAAGCCTTTAATCGAACGGTCATCGCATGATCGCATGGCCTGAAAAGATTCCATGGGATCACATGACACCCATAGATCCTGCATCTATCAGCCCCCCTTTGAAAGATTTGGGCCCACTGACAGGTCCTCATCACCCTCCGGTCGACCAATCACAAATGCGCATGTCAGCATATCTGTTAGTTTGGACCCACCTTTACTTCGCATCCCTTTAAACAAGATCAATGACTGTTGTTATACCGCTGGCCTTAAACATCATCCATCTTGCCTCAGCGGTATAGCGACAACCGGAGGATCATGTTGTACTTTAACACACCCAAAGACTCACAACACTGGTCCCACTGACAACATTCCATGTCATAAAACATGGACCAATCAGAGAATGACAAAACAACACACCTGGCATGTGGACCCGCTGCACTTTATCCCCTTTGAAAAAGGTAGAATCGATGGTTGTCGCATGATCTTAAACCTCTAACACATCCCATAAGATCATATGCCCGTCGTTGATTTTATGACAATGTCAAGACCCTCTAACAAACTCGAAAACTAGGTCCCACTGACAACTGCCACCATATTATATCATGGACCAATCATAGCTTGCCATTTGTGCATACATGTCACCTTGGACCCATAGTTTAAAACGCTGTGTCATAAAGAGAATCAACGACCATTGCGAAAGTGCTGACTTATCTAGCGCACATCTTGACCTTGCGGTAAAGCGAGAGCCGTAAGATTAAGCGGGTCTTTAACTATCTGTCAGACCGAAAACCTTAGGTCCCACTGACACATCCTCGTCAGCAAACCCTTCAACCATTCAGAAGCAAGCCATGTCATTAAATCTGACATAGATCCCACTGCTCTTTATCCTTCACGAGCTATTCTGACAGCCTCCACCTGTATACTGACACAACCAATGAAAAAGCACCACGATGGCATGACATGGCATGGGACCCACTAAAGACTCACTGCCTGGAAGATCAGACGATGGGCACATGATCTCAAGGGGGAAAAATATTCCTTGCGATCACGCACCAGCCGTAGATTGAAAAAGAGAACAAGAGACCAGGCCTGTTGGGACAGATGGCAAGTAGTCACTAAATCACATGTCAGAACCCTCTGACAGCCTGCAGTCTTGCGAACTAGCGAAAACCACAAATTAAAGGCTTAGAAACCTAGGGAAAAATTAACGGTGTAGGGACTTAGGACTTAGGAAAAATAAAATAAAGGGGACCCCGCCCGACACAAAAAACCTAACCGCAAAGATGGTAAAGTGGTGACTTTTAATTAACACATGCGGTAAAAAGGTTTTAAGTCGCTGGAAAAAGCAATGTCAAAATAGAACAGGGCCCGGGCACTTAGGTCAAATTTTGAATTTTAAGCATCCAACGGCTAGTTATTTGAATTTTGACAAGGGTTTCACAGCCAGAGACACAAAAATGACTGCAGGGACCAGAAGAAACATGCTATAGCCATGAAAATTTTGCAGGGGTAGACCATCTTCTAAGGAATTTAGTTGTGACATGAAAATGGGCTAATAGACTCTACTAAGGAGAGTCTAGAGATAAGAGAAATTTCAACAGATTCTTGTGTTTCTCCTGTTGCGGTATTTTCTGTTAAGGCTTCTCAAGGTTTATTTCATAGGATTTCCCATTAAAGGTGGGTGGCGACTCAAAAGTTTAAGAACCAATATTTATAAATTATAAACGATGGACAAAAGAAGGAATACTAGGTGTTTTGTCAAGAAGCATTCGAAGGTTACTTTGGAGCAGTTGCCTAGATCAGAAAAGAAAAGTTGGATCAGAAGAGATGGGGAGTCTACCAGCACCCCTATAAGAGAAAAAAATAATGCTAGAAATAGAGCACTACATGCATCTTCTAATGAGGATGATTCACAATATAAAAGTTCTAAATCTGATAGTGGCCACTCCTGAGATAATTTTTATGATACCCCAGAGGCATTATTTCAAGACAAAGATTCACAGCCTACAGATCAGGATGTGCAAGCAAGAGAAATGGGTTTTGGACCAAATTTTGATCCTGATGAGGATATGTTTAGAGGGAAGCCCATGGGACCAAGGCAGGTCCATTTCACATATCAAAATCTCACTGATATGGATGTGTCATCAAGATCTGACGACACTATGATTGACCCAAATGATTTGGGAGCATTGAGATTATAGTTAGCAGAACAGGATGCCATATACAAAAGATTACAAAAATAAAGAGAGGCTGAAAAAATAAATGCATTAATAGAAAGAGAGTCTCTACTTAGAAAGATTAATGAATTAAAGGAGAGTAACAAAGTGCTTGCTTCTGCTCCTAAAACTTTGCAGCATGACGTCTTCGGTGATCTTGATGCTTTGAGAAGTGAAAGAGAATGTTTGCTGCAAGACCATGAATTTGATAAAGAGGGTCCTATGATTAGACAGGTTCAGAGCTATGCCTCTTTACCTAAAGATAAAAATGAATGTGCAGTTACCAAACCTACTAACGTTGTTAATGAAAAGAGAAAAAAAAAGATGGTGGGGATTCAAATAAATGAGCGAGAGGAAATACCAAAGGTCCCACCACCTATTTCAAATGAGGGTGTAGAGATGGAAAATAAAAGAAAGGAAGATGATGATCTTGCAAGAGAATTGGAAAAGGCTGAAATTGAGGCCTCCATTGTAGAAAAATGAAGGAAGATTTAGTTCTTGAAGGCTTCATATGTAAGTACCCCTAGACTATCTACTATTGACATAGGTATAGCATCTACAACTTCTAAAGTTGTTCCACTTGGTGATAGTACTGCTCATAATCTATTTCTTACTTCATCTGCCAAGATAAATGTTGACCCTAAACAACAGTCAAGTGTACAAGTAGATGGAAATGTAAACGTAAATGTTAATTCTAGTGGAAACACTAATTTGAGTTTTCAAAGAAGGCCTATGCAATTAGAGGGATATAAGAAAATTATCTTTGATGGAATACCAGGATACCCCAATGCTTTTCCCACTGATATAAGAGACAAAATACCTAAATTTGCTAGTAATAATGCCATTAGTTGTGAAGAACACCTTAGGTTGTTTGTCGATGTGCTAAATGACTATGAGGTTGAACATGAGAATGTGGTCATGAAATTGTTTGTTTAGTCTTTGGTGGATGATGCTAGAGATTGGTTCAAAAGACTCCCTAACAGATGTATTGACACATGGGATTCCTTTGAAAAATTCTTCAAGGAACAATATGGTGATAGGCCTAATGCCAGTTTTATCTTGAATGAATTTAATACCATAAGGAAAAATCAGAATGAGTCTGCAACTGAGTTCAACATGAGATTTCTAAAGGGTATGCATAAATTGTTTCAAGTCATGAGGTTAGATGACAATGTTTGCTTAACCGCATATTTCAATGCTTTTGATGGAAAAATGAGATACTTGCTGAGGGACAAAGAACCAAGAACTCTCAGAGATGCTTTTAGGATTGCTTTCAATATTGAAAACAATATGAAAATATCAAGGAAAGTGGGTGGAAAAAGAGATGACCCTAAGTTGTTTGGGGATAAAAAATACAAAAGGGATAATGAGAGAAATATTAGAAATAATAAGAAAGAGGAAGAAAAGTTGGATAAGGTGATAAATGCACTAAAGGATTTAAGAACACCTAGTGTTAGAAATGAAAAGGTTTCTACTAACGACAAGCCTTATTTTAACAACAATTTCTATAGGCAGAATAGGTTACAGAATTAGCCTTATAACACCCATTGGAAGGATGGAAAACCTATTGTCCCTACTACAAAAGGAAACAATGACAGATCTATCCCTGATCCTCTACATAAGACTTCTGTGAATTTCATGGATTACACACCATGGTGTGTTGCTTGCTAGTCTCCTCATTCTATAAAGTGTTGTGTGGTTGCACAATCCATGGTTGCATATCAAGATGATGGTTCTGATAAACCTGATCAAGAAGAAACTCATGACAATATTGGGTGTAACATGGCATCTTCATGTTTGGGATATGAAGATGATTTTTCTATTGGTGAAGAAACTAATGTGTGCTTGAAAAGACAAAATAAGGTTTTGTTCCATCATGAGGTATTATTTGATAATGAAGACATTGATGAAAAGATATGTAATATGAACTCTTCCTCAAAGCTAGTAAATTTAAGAAGACCTTCAAAAGAAGAAATTGATAGGATTACTGTAGAGATGGTAGCTCAAGTAGAAACAAGAAATATGATAGCAAATGATGCCACTAGAAAGGCTATAGGAATGTTCATAAAAGACACCAGTTCCAAGGAGCTTGTTGGAAATAAATTAAAAGATGACCCCTTAATGAAATTCAAAAATGCAGGAGGTAAGAAATGGGAGCATAAGAGTGTTGGGGATGAAAAGATCTCTACCATTCATGACAAAAATAATCAAAGGGAAGTAGAAGAGCTAGTTAACATAATGGCTAAAACTGCAAAATTGAAAATAACATCTACAACTAATATATCAGAGAAACAAAAGGATACTAAAGCAATGCAAATTGAGATTCCTTCCTCTGCCCCTATTGACATGTTGGCTGTATCGTCTCAGATTACTGTCAAGATTCCTTTGTCAGAGTTATTGAGGATCCCTGAACATAAGGATAGAGATCTTGCATGGATAGACAATGTTCATGATAAAAATGTTACTTGTAATGCAAATGAGCCCCAAGATAAAGTTATGAAAGGAATGGAAGTTTAGGGAATGGTGTCTGAAATACCACCTATATATTTAGACAATTCTGTCAATGCTAGCCTTGAAAACATAGATCCATTTTTTTTTAGTGTCATTGTGAATGGAATGAAATTAAGGAGCTGTATGATTGATTCAGGTGCTTCAAATACTATCATGCCTTTCAAAATCATGGAGAAGTTGGGCCTTAAAGTTGATAAATTCAAGGAAGATGTTGTGCAATGGATCAGAGAGGAGTACTAGTTATTGGGACTATAAATGCAATGCCCTATAGGTTGGAAGCCTATCCAGAGAAAAGTTTGACAATGAGTGTCTTGGTGGTGGATATCCCTCCTAATTATGGGATGTTACTATCTAGGAAGTGGAGTGCTTCCATGGGAGGAACTTTATAATGTGATTTGTCCTATGAAACTTTTAAGATTGATGATTAGTTTATTAAGATTGAGCGAGAGCCAAGAGTGTGCCACATAATTGAAAGGAATATTGACAACGAAACTACATGTTTTGTGCATACTGATATCAATGTTTTCAAGGCAGAGGCCACTGTGATTGAAAAGGAGCCTATATTGCCACCTATCTATGTGGAGGTAAATGCTCAATCTGAGAAGGGTGATTTATGGGTGATGTACTTTAATGATGCAAAATGCAAAGATGGGTTAGGAGCAGGTGTGTTACTCATTTCTCCTGATGGAAATACTTAAAAGTTATCTTTCACATTAAGCTTCTCATGTACAAATAATATAGCAGAATATGAGGCATTATTGATAGGTTTGAGGTTAGCACGCAAGCATGGAATTAAAAGTGTAAGGGTTGTGGGTGATTTAGAGTTAGTTATGTCCCAAGTAAGATCAATGTATGCTTCCAAGAACAAGAGATTGAAACAATATAGAAATGTTGTGTGGGACATGATTGAATGTTTTGATGCCTTCAATATTGTATGGAAAGATAGGAGCAATAATAAAATGGCTGACTTGTTAGCCAATATAGCAATCAATCCTAGTGACATTACATTTGCTGGTCTCTCCAAGGTTGAAATTCAGACTAGGCTGAGTATACCAGATAATGTTGAAAATTGGCAAGTCTTTGAAGACGACCAAGATATTTTGAGATTTATGAATTGTGAAGATCAATATCATGGTCAGGAACTAGATTTCTCAGCCCTGGTTGAGATTGCAAAAGGAAAAGAGGTCATCCTTGGTAATGAAGTCCTGCAACTTAAGACTAATAAGGTTCCTAAGGGACTTATTGTTTTAGAAACCGTATTTGATAGTCAGGACAGAGCTCAGATGGATACTAAGAAGAGAGATCAAATGGATGTGGATGAAATTAATCTTGGTACACAAGAGACACCTAAGAAGGTTTATATTGGAAGAGAGATGTCTCAAAAAGTAAGAAAGTCTCTGATTAGATTGTTAAGAAAATTTAGGCATATTTTTGCATGGTCATATGATGACCTAAAGGTTAATAGGGAAGACTTGTTTCAACATATTATCCCTTTGAAGGAGGATGCTAAGCCCTTTAGGCAAAAACAAAGGGCAATTAATCCTACCTTAGCACCCAAGATGCAAGAATAATTAATGAAGTTGAGAGATGCTAGAATCATAAAGCCTATGAGGCACTCTTCTTGGGTGTCAAATTTGGTTCCTGTCAGGAAGAAGAATGGAGATAGTAGATTATGTGTGGACTTCAGGAACCTAAATGTATCTTCTCTAAAAGATAATTATTGTTTGCCTAATATGGAGGCTATGTTGCAAAGGGTAATTGGTTCTAATTTGATGTCCATGATGGATGGTTTTTCTGGTTACAATCAGGTTATTGTAAAGGAATCAGAACAGTTTAAGACAGCTTTCACAACACCTTGGGGAACTTATGTTTATGTGAGAATGCTTTTTGGTCTCACAAATGCTGGTGCTACTTTT
Source organism: Chamaecyparis obtusa (assembly GCA_027943335.1). Lineage (NCBI taxonomy): Eukaryota > Viridiplantae > Streptophyta > Pinopsida > Cupressales > Cupressaceae > Chamaecyparis > Chamaecyparis obtusa. The sequence goes on along the minus strand of BSBK01002287.1, from coordinate 2,331,395 downwards.
CAAAGGGCAATGGATGTTGCCTTTGCAGATTTTATAGATATTTTTCTTCTTGTTAATCAAGATGACTTAATTGCATATTCCAAGAAGGAAGAAGATCATTTTTCTCATTTAGAGAAGATATTTGCAAGAGCCTTGGAGTATGGCATTTCATTAAACTTAAGAAAATGTGTATTTGGTGTGATTGAGGGCAAGTTGCTTGGCCACCTAGTTTGAAAGCAGGGAGTAAGAATTGATCCTAAAAGAGTGATGGCAATTGATAAGATTCAAAAGCCAAAAAATGTGAAGGGAATCCAATCCTTCTTTGGCTAGATAAATTTCCTAAGAAGATTTGTTACAAACTTTACTGAAGTCACTAGTCCAATATCCAAAATGTTAAAAAAGGGAGTTGCGATTATATGGGAAGTGTTAATCTCTACTGAGCATTTTAGGTTGTCATTAGTATCAAAGGATAGTAAATAGGTTAGTCGATTATTTACATTGAGATAGTCGGTAACTAGAAGTAAGATAGAGCAGTCGGTAAAGCTTTATACCGAGCATCACACAGCTAACCGAGCACTAGCGACACCGACACCGATGGTCAGTAAACACCGAGCATCGCAGTGTACACCTAGAAGATTATACAGTGTTTACTGATGATCACATAAAATGACATAGTAATCAGAAATGGCACATTATTCTATGCAAATGGTTATAATAGATTGTAAAATGGTTTGCCAAGATCGAGGAGCATTTATTGTAAAAGATATTCATTAAATGCAATGATTATCTTATTTGTATTAGTTGATCTAGGTTATTTTGCACCGTAGATCTTAGGGTTATGATTTTCTTTGTAACCTAATTTTTGTTTAAGCGGAAAAAATAGAACACTATATATTGTATATGTTCGCACCATTTTATGTGGTTTTTGAACTGATATATGAATCATGGAGCACTTGAAGAGATTGCCTATCTTCAAGACAATTAGTTTAACGAGCAGAATAGAGTACAGAGGTTTTCTAGATTGAATAGAATCAGACAAGACAACCGAGCATAATAGAGTAGAGAACCATCACAGATAAGGTGATATTTTGATAAGAACTTATAGATTTGTTTCAAACAATTGAGTTGTCAACTAGCAGATAGTTACCTATTACTTTCTGACAATTGTGATAGAGTTTTTTTGTGAAATCTCTTAATAGAGTAGACTTAACAGTCTTTGTATAAATCTCTTAATCGAGTACACACTTCATATAGTGTTGTTAAATCCTATAACTAGGTAGATCTAGCTAATCTAATATGTTACTTCTAATAGGGTAAGATCACCATAAGTGATCAAAACTTGTAGCCTTAACAGGCAAACCTTTTCTATCTGTAGTAGTGAAAAATTTGTGGGTGTCATCCCCGCCACAGTTTTTACCTTCTAACAAGGGTTTCTGCGTTACCAAAATACTTGTGTTATGTGATTGTCATATTGATTTCATATTGTTTACTTTCTCAAGTTAACTAGATGATTGATTTATGCAATTAGATTCATGTTATTTTGATCCGTTATTACAGTATTCAATCATAGATCAAAAAGGTTTTGCAACTAAAGTTTTGAAGACATTGATTCACCCCTCCCCTCTCAGTATCTATCTCTCCTAATTCCAACAATTGGTATTAGAGCACAGTTCTCTTGTTTAACAGCTTAACCACTGAAGGGAAAAAGATCTAAGTCATGGAGAGATACAAGCTTGACAAGACTATTGAGAATCAGAAGATACAAATGCAGATGTTTGTGGAACAATACAAACAAGCTAAGGAAGAACTGAAGAAATTACTGGTTGAAAGAAAGAACCTTTCAATTTAGCAAAATAAAATAAGTTATCATGAAGAACCTATTGATGACATATTTGATCATATTGGATCAAGCTCTGGAAGAATCTCTGACAGATCTGAAAGCATAAACTCTGAGCTATCTGAAAAGAATCAACATCTATCCGAGCAAGTGAAAGCACTTCAAATCGGTCATGAATATCAAATGGTGAGAATGGTGGAAATCATGAACAATGGTAGACAAGTTGAACAAGATTAGAATCTGGCTATTGAAGACCGAAGACTGATGATTGAACAACTTCAAGAAAAAGAAAGTGAAATCTAGAGACTCACTGATCGTCACTTCCAAGTGTCAAATCAGATGATGACATTTAATCAAGAAATGAACCGAGTAAATGGAGAATTATCAAGAAGACTTGAAGATGTAGCAACACTTAGAGAAGATAATGAAAAACTGAGAAATGAAATAAAAACACAAAAGCAACACAATGAGATGATGAAGATAGCCGAGGAAAACTCTAAAAAGATTGATGATTTTCTGACTAATCAGAGGAGATTTGGAAGCAAAGCCAATATAGGCTACACCAGTGAAGGAGAATCATCACAACAAGCTGAAGGAATCAACAACAATCAAATTCAAAAACCTAAAGTTTTGACATGTTATCACTGTGGAAAACCAGGACATACATCTAATGTGTGTAGCAAAGCACAAGGTAAACCTCCTGTCATTCCTAAGTTCAATGGATATTGCTATTACTGTGGTAAGTTTGGACATCCAACTTATGAATGCAGAGCAAAGAAGAATGACATTGCTAATAACACTACTGAGGAGAAAATATGCTATACTTGTAATAAGTATGGACACACTGCAAGGGACTGTAAGGTGAAAATGAAGCAGGTTTGGACACCTAAAGAGAAACTACAACAAAAACCATATCAACTGAAGAGACAAGGTAACTCATATGTTTGGGATTATAATACATGGACTAATTGTACTGCATGTGGTTGGTATGGACATGTTGCAACAAACTGTTACAGAAAGAGTCGGATTGGACAATCAAGTAATTGGACAAATGCAGGAATGGCATGTATGCACTGTCACAAGGTCGGTCATGTAAGCAAGAACTACAAAGACCGAGCACTTGATGAAAACCATATATTTGAGAGTGGATATAAAATTGTAGAAATTACAAAGTTAAGGAACACAATGTGGAAGAAGGCATATAATGAGAATGTTGAGTCAAGTAACACTGTCGGTGAAACCTTGTCCACTGGATTGGGTGACATCGGTACCTCCACTTAAGATGACAAAGGTATGTATGGAACTGACATTTTAAATGATCATATTTTACATATAGTTCCTTATATATGATGTACATATACCAAATCTACTTGAATAAAGATGCACTATGGTTTACATACTATAAGTTTGCAAATGACATCTGGTCAGTAAAGGGAAACATGAGTTGGTTACTCGTCAGTAATCACTATACAAGGTTAACCGACAATAGTTCAAATTGATGAAGAAACTCTATGTTAATCAAGCTAAAGACTTTACTAAGCTGATGGCCGTCTCATACCAAAAGTTAGGTCATGCATTTAATGCATCAAAGTTTGAGCAGGAATTTTGGAAAACCCAATATATACGCAAAAAGAGAGTACGTTGTTGCATCGCGATTTCGAAGAAAGGAGATTTTACAGAGAAGAGTTCGAGCTAACAATTCTCAGAACAGATTCAAAGCAACTAGATCGAACTGATGAAAATTCTTCGACGAAAACTAGTAATTTCATCCACCTACCGAACATTGATTATCTATTTCCTTGCTGAAAACCCTAGAAATAATTTATGGCATCATCTTCAACCGCAAGAAAATCACAGAACATTGACGAGGAAGTAGAATTAAGGGCACACTTTTCCAAAGAGAAATTCAAACCTCATCCTAAGGTCGCAGCACAAATAGATGATATGGGTGCATTCTATAGTATTCCTGATAAGGTTTTGTTAACAGAAGACGTTAGGGATTTCATTCACTGCAAGATTGGTGAAGTATGTGACTTTGAGACTATAGCAGCCTATCAGCAAGTCTGTGGACTAGATGGTAAGATCAAACCTAAGCATAAGAAGATTGAGGAATTAGGATTATGGTGTTTTACATACTTCCCACAATCATTTCACAATGACTAGATACAAATCGTGCTTAGTAGATTCCATGACAGAAAATTTTGGCTAGACAAACCGGTTGAGGTCACCAAGAAGATTATCAATAGGGTTATTGGGTACCCTACAACCAACAAAGCCAAAGCATTTCAAAGTTCATCTCGTCCCAACATAGAAAAGAACATTGGAGCTCAATGGGATGGTAGGGCACTAAAGATTTCAACTATCAAAGATCCAGCAGTAAGATTTGCAGCTCATGTCATCGGGTACAAGATATTTCAATCAAGCAGACCGAATAGTGTACCCTGCAGCGCCATGGACATGGCTTACAAAATTGTGAAGAAATATCACCAGGTTGATCTTGTCGAGCTACTACTACACCAACTACATGACAACATGAAAACAATAAAAGCAAAGAAGTCCAATACATGTAAGTACGGATCACTGCTTATCTGTGCATTCCTCTATTTGCAAAAATATGTACCAGGTATTGGAAAAGTTAACTGGCAATCGAATAGACCGATAACTACCCAAATCGGTGATATGATGAGAAGTCTAGGAGACAATGTGAACAAGGAGTTCCATGCATATTTCAAGGAATTTCAAACAAGAATGCAACAAAGAAGCAGAATTCCAAAAGAATTAGTAAACAAATTTGAAGATGACATATGCTTTGTGGTAAGCATAGACCACTCAATGATAAAGGTAGTAGAACTGAGAATAAAATGGCTAGCACCAATGGGGTATGAAATGAATCATGATTTCGCTTTGAAATCTATCAATGCATTGCTAGCATTACCGATTGACATCACTACCAGTAGGTTTGGAGTGTATGAGGAAGCTAAGTCTAGAATCACAACAGACATTGAGATCGGTAAAATGTCAAGGAGGGAAAAGAAAATGAAAAAGGATCTCACAACAAAATATGGAACTACATCTGACTCACCTAAGGAGTCACCAGTTGATGATGCAACCGAAGATCAGTTACAGTTGGCTGACAAACCCTATGACAGCGAGGAGACCGAGTCCGACAAAGAAAAGGATAACACACCGGTTCCTCCCACCAATGATGAAGAAGAAACTCAACTTCCTACAATTGATGAAAAAGATACTCAGCTACCACAACCTGAAGGAATCAGGACACGTTCAACAACTGCAGCCCAATCAACCAAGCAGAAAGAAGTAGCAGAAAAAGTTGCAAAAAGAAGAGTAGCCACACCGACAAAAAAATACATCAAGAGAAAGAACAAGAAGGCAGCTAAACCACCGAAGAAAAAGAGGAAATACATAAGGAGTAAGGAAGACATAGAGGAGACTGACACTGAAAATGACCTTGATCAATTTCAGCTAGTTCGTAATAGGGACAGTACCATAGAAGAAATAATTGAAGATATTATTGAGAATGGAAATCTTAATGATCTCGACATAGGCAAATTCAACAATATGTCAATTGAGGACAAAACGAAGATAGAACAGGCTATTGTTCAAATGATGATCAAGTTCAAAAGATTACCGATGGAATTTGCATGTCAACTGCCAAAGGAACTTGATGATAAAATAAGTGAAAGATGGGCTATTGCTTTAGATACAGAGAAAAGAAAAAGAGAACGCTCTCTAGGCCATGCAGCCACTCACTTTAGCTATGCTGAGGTAACTGAATACATGACAAGGTATCAACCTAGATTTTCAGTCAAGAATTGAGCTATGCAGATTATGGATGAAAATGTAGAAGATATGGATGTTGTATGTGACTCCCTGTGGACATCAATTTTGAAAGTAGAAGAGAAAGCTGAATAGGAAGCATTCCTGAAACTGTCTAAAAAGAGACACAGTTCAAAAGGTAAAAGTATTTTCATTGATGATAATAAAGGCAAGAAAATAGAAGACACCAGTATATCAGTTACTGAGGTAATTGATATCACCGAGCAAAAGGAAGCAATCAAAGTTTCACAGGATGCACCAGATCAAGCTAAGATCCACTTGCAAAAGAACACAGATGATGATGCACTCATTGAGGACATCACTAATGGTTATCCTGATGATAAGGATGATGAAGATGTAATAATCACACAATACAAAGATGAAACATTAAACACTGACAATGTGTGTACATCTCTACCAGGTGAACTACCTGTACTTGTAGAGGCCACTAAAATAATTTCACAAGTACAACCTGATGTCTCTCATCCTGAGCCAACCAAAGATACAACTGAGATTCAAGCACCTGAGAAACCTACGGATACAAATGAACCTGTCAAACCAGAGGCACAGTCTATAGAACAGAAGGAACTTGAAGAAACCAAGTCAACCGAGGTGAACCAACCTGACACTACCACCAAGACTCCCACTCAATCCACCAAGGAGTAGAAGAAAGATGATATAGTGTCAACTGGTAAGGACACTCCAAGGAGTGAAGAAAAAGCTATTTTTGTGAGTGAAAAGAAGTCACCTCTAGCCTCGAAGAAGAAAAAGAAGAAAGCCAAAGGGACGATCACCATTGACGAAGTTAATGTTATATCCAAATGTGACCCGAGAACTCTAAGCCCCAAGGAACTAAGTTGGTATGGGGAGTTATGTTTGAGGAAAGTGGCACAAGAAAAACTAAGCAAGAACAAAAATGTAAAGAAGTGTTAAATGATGTAAGGGATATTCTACAACAGATAGTACCAGAAACAAACATTGATGAGAATACTCCCATTTAGATCAACTTGCCAACCTCGCCGACAGAATCAATGCCCCTGATACAGACATAGACAAAATAATAGAACGGGAAGAGTCAAAGATTCAACACAAGTTGGCAAAAAGGATTAGCACTAAAGTGGCACTAAACAAGGTGAAATTATCTGAGGTCATTACCGAGGTAAAATCTATCACCCAGGTAATTTGTTAACTACTAATAAAGCTTTGTACTATAGACACCTTCACTATAGAAATCAGTGAAAAGATAAAAGGTTTAGAAGAGAAATCAAGGTGAGTACACAAGCAGCTATCACCGAGCCAACTGCTTTCTTAAAGCACATTAACTGAGTTTAAGAACTTCAGCGGCTGATAGCAAACTTAAGGAAATAGGAAGAGCACATCACCGATCAAGTTATAGAGTTACAGAAAGAACTCACTCCTTACCTAAAGATTTTTGAAACACATACTGTCAAAGCCGAGCAACTTGTGGCAACACTAGAGATTTCGGTGTTCGAAAATATCTTTGACATGCATGCACAAGTTGGTCTTGAGCAAATTGGTCTTACCAACTTGAAAGAGGAATGGGAAAACCTCTTGAAGTCTGTGAAGAAAACCCATCAGCACATTTTTGATAAGATGTAAGTATACATTACATATTTTTTTGGTATTTGGCATTATCATCAAAAAGGGGGAAAACATGTATATGCCAAATAATATATTTTTGATATGTATATTACATAATACCGGGAGCATGCACTGAGGGGGAGTACTTTTGTACTTAGAAGTTTATGTAGTGGATATGTATATAGTAGAGATATAAGGGTTATATAGATACAATTTGTCTATATACATTATGAAGTTTTGATACTAATGCCAAAGGGGGAGATTGTTAATCTCTATTAAGCAGTTTAGGTTGTCATTAGTATCAAAGGACAGTAAATAGGTTGGTCGGTTATTTACATTGAGACAGTCAGTAACTAGAAGTAAGACAGAGCAGTTAGTAAAGCCTTATACCGAGCATCACACAGTTAACTGAGCACCAACGACACCGACACCGACAGTCACTAAACACCGAGCATCACAGTGTACACTGAGCAGATTATATAGTATTTACCGATGATCACAGTAAATGACATAGTAATTAGAAATGGCACATTATTCTATGCAAATGTTTATAACAGATTGTAAAATGGTTTACCAAGATTGAGGAGCATTTATTGTAAAAGATATTCATTAAATGCAAAAATTATCTTATTTGTATTAGTTGATCTAGGTTATTTTGCACTGTAGATCTTAGGGTTATGATTTTCTTTGTAACCTAATTTTTGTTTAAGTAGCAAAAATAGAACACTATATATTGTATATGTTCGCACCATTTTATGTGGTTGTTGAACTGATATATGAATCATGGAGCACTTGAAGAGATTGCCTATCTTCAAGAAAATCAGTTTACTGAGCAGAACAAAGTACAGAGGTTTTTCAGATTGAACAGAATTAGACAAGGCAACCGAGCATAACAGAGCAGAGAACCATCACAAATAAGGTGATATTTTGATAAGAACTTATAGATTTGTTTCAGACAATTGATTTGTCAACTAGCAGATAGTTACCTATTACTTTCTGACAATTGTGATAGAGTTTTTTTGTGAAATCTCTTAACACAGTAGACTTAACAGTCTTTGTATAAATCTCTTAACCGAGTACACACTTCATATAGTGTTGTTAAATCCTATAAGTAGGTAGATCTAGCTGATCTAATATGTTACTCCTAATAGGATAAGATCACCAGAAGTGATCAAAACTTGTAGCCTTAACAGGCAAACCTTTTCTATCTGCAGTAGTGAAGAATTTGTGGGTGTCATCCCCACCACAGTTTTTACCTTCTAACAAAGGTTTCTGCGTTAGCAAAATACTTGTGTTATGTGATTGTCATATTGTTTTCATATTGTTTACTTTCTTAAGTTAACTAGATAATTGATTTATGCAATTAGATTCAAGTTATTTTGATCGGTTATCACAGTATTCAGTCATAGATCAGAAAGGTTTTGCAACTAAAGTTTTGAAGACACTGATTCACCCCTCCCCTCTCAGTATCTATCTCTCCTAATTCCAACAGGAATGTGAGCCTAATGAAGCTTTCAAGAATATCAAGTAGGCAATTAAAGATGCCTCTATGCTCATGGCACCTGACTATGATGTTCCAATGAACATTTTCTGTTTTGAATCTTTTCATACTATTGCTATAGTTTTATTGCAGAAAAATAAGGAGGGTTTTGAGAAGCCTATTGCATTCTTTAGTAAATCTTTGCAGGCTACAAAATTGAAGTATGACATCAATGAGAAACAAGCATATGCACTTGTGAAAGCAGTGATGTCTTTTAGGTGCTATCTAATGGGAGTAGCTATCATTGCTTTCGTACCAAGTGCTGCAGTAAAGGATATCTTTTCACAGTAGGAAGTGTCTGGGAGAAGATGCAGATGGATTAATAGAATTCAAGAGTTTAACATTGATATCCAAATTACCAAGTTGGTTAGAGGACAAGGATTGGCAAAATTGATGGCTTAATCCAATCTTGATGCAAATCAGATAAATCAAGTTGAGGTTGATTACACATGTGATATGGATGATTGTATCTAGTATAAGGATGTTATCTATTATTTGAGGAATATGAAGTGTCCATCACGAATGGATGATGGAAAGAAAAGGACACTGAAACTACAGGCAATCAAGTATATAATTATAAAATGCAAGCTGTATAGAAATAATTTGGACTGCATACTTCTAAAATGTGTTGATGAAAATTAGGCTAACAAATTGTTGAAAGAAATGCATGAGGGGATATGTGGTGGACATTATATGGGAAAAACTACTGCTCAAAAAATTTTGAGAGTGGGATTTTGGTGGCCCACAATCTTCAAGGATGCAGAACAATTGATAAGAAAGTGTGATGCTTGTCAGAGATTTTCTGGTAAGCTCAAGTTTTCAAGAAATGTACCATTGAAGCTAGTAGAAGTGCATGCCCCTTTCCAACAATGGGGAATGGATTTTATAGGTGAATTCCCAAACAACTCCAGTGGAGGACACTCTTGGATCTTAGTTGCCATTGATTATTTTACAAAATGGGTAGAGGCTATCCCTACAAGGAACATAACAAGAAAGGTGGTGATTGATTTTCTATTGAATAATATTGTTACAAGATTTGGTTGTCCTGAAAGGATTGTCAGTGATAATGCAATGTGCTTCAGGTCTGCTGAATACAAAGAATTTTGTAAAGGTTTAGGAATCCAAATATCATTTTCCTCACCTTATCATCCACAAGGAAATGGACAGGCAAAATCAACTAACAAAAGCTTGATAAAAATTCTCAAGAGAATTCTTGAAAAGAATAAGAAGACATGGAATTCAAAATTGCCATTAGTTGTATGGGCTGACAGAGTAACTATGAAAAGGGAAATTGGATGTGCACCATTTGACTTGGTGTATGGAATACATGCGAGGATGCCTCTGAACAACTTTCTAGAGATGTATAAGTTTGTTCAAATATATGATGAGGATCTAGAGGATGAAATGCAATTGAGAATTGAAGATTTAATTAGGCTGGATGAAACTAGAAGAGAATCAGTTTCAAGGAATGCTAAGTTGCAGTTGCAAGTTAAGAGTTTGTATGATAAGAGATCAATAAAAAGGAGGTTTGATCCTGAGGATTTGGTGTTAATTTGGAATTCCAGATTGGAAGATAAAGGAAAACATGAAAAATTTGATCCAATCTGGTTGGGGCCATATGTGATTCATGAAAAATGGGGACCGGATTCTTACATTATTAAAATAATCAATGGTGACATTCAAGAATTTCCAGTTCATGGAAAATTATTGAAGAAATACTTTAGTTGAAGTATGTTCCTTTCCATGAACAGTAGTTAGGCTTGTATACACTGGTGTGTTTCTTTCTGCTTGGTTTTGCTTTAGTTCATGGGTTTTTGTCCTGGTGCTCTCTGTAGTTGTTTTCCAGTAGGTGGTCCGCTCTCCCAAAATTTTGAATTCTTGCATGGGCACAAGTTACCCATCATCCCCAAACAGAGCCACTGTTAGGCTATTTTCCTGTCAATGCAAAAATCCTATGAAAATAGCCTTTCCGTGCAATGTCTGGTGAAATTGTCTCGCCCTGCCTTCAGGCTTGTTTTGGTGTGTGAAGAATATATACAAGTTCTTATTACTTGCACCCTTTCCTAGAGGTTGTTTTTCATGTCATCATGCTTAAGTCCAGGGTGCATGGTCTAATACGCAAAAAATCCAAGTGAGCTTCCATGCTCTAGCTGTAATACAATTTTGATCTGTGAGCTAAATTTTTAATGTTTCATGGCTTGCGCCCTTAGCATGTGATAGTTCATTGTGTTTCCAAGGTCGGGTTAAGAGCGCATGCCCTGAAAGGTCACAAACAGGGAGTTATTCAAGTTTTATGGTCTGTAAAGGTAGTTCATTTCATGTCTGGCGGTCTCAGTTTGGAAGTGGTTAAAGTTTGATAAGGATTTACGGCTGTCGCTTTTCCATAAGGTGAAGATGTATGAGGTTTATTCTTTGTGAACATGCAACAACCATTGATTCTTTCCAAAGCCATAAGTCAGCTATGCGGTGGGTTCGATGTCAGATGTGTGCTGATGTGCTTATTTTATATTGGTTGCGGTGCTGATGATGTGGCCGAGGACTTTTCAGAGGATCTTTTTGACTATTGAGAATTTTGTGGACCGCTCGATTTTCCAGGAAATAAATAAAATCAACGGTCGTGCTTCAAACTTGCTGACTAACCGTTGCCACCCAAAATTGGAATACTTTTAGGGTTTCTTAGCGAAAAAAGGATTGAAAATTGAATGTTTTGATGGCTGATCTGCATGATATGATTTTATGCTCACTGGTATAGTTTGGCCCAAGGTATGATTGACTATGGAAGGTGTCTAGGCCATGGTGGTGGGTGAAGTTGCTTACATCATAGTTGGAATTGTAAAGGGTAAACATGATGGGTTTCCAGTCTTTGCATGCCAGTCAAGGATTGTGCCATTAATGAAGATCATTCTTGGATTTGTTTTCTCTGAGATTGCTTGATTACCCCTCTGTAGTAAATTTTGATTGAATCCAATTGGCGAAGTAGTTGGAACCCTAATCTTGTCCTAGCTATCCGAAGCTTGATGCATCCTTTCTGAAGGATTCCAAGATAGCTAGTGACTATATATTGCTGTCTGATGTATGTATTATGGGTTTTTGGATGGTCAATTTGAAGAATTGAGTAATGAGAGCTTGGGCTCAGGGTTGGTTTTCTTTAGCATTTTCTCATGTTGCAATGTATTGATTTTGCAAAGTTTAATGAGAATACACTTAAATTCCAATTTCATACTTGTGTATGTCTTCTTATTTCTATCTTGAATCCTTATATATTAATGTCACAAAGTGAATTAGTATAAGGTATACAAAGTATATTGTGAGATTGCCTTTGAGTTCTTGCCAAAGTCAGGATTAAATCCTTAAAGATGGTATCAGAGAATTTTAGGGTGAAATAGGAATTTGATGTCCAGGTATGTGAGTGTGAGGAATAATAGGCAAAGCACTTATTCTAGATTTGGGTGTGTTTATGTTAGATTTTCAATTGATGTGTGTTGTATTGTGACTCTGTGCCCTAGGAGAAGACACTAGTCCATCCTCAAGAGGCATTTCCCCATCATCAACCAAACAAATATAAATGATGAAATCCTTAAATCAGTTTGTAAAGGCTATGAATGTATAATATTTTGGAGACTCCTTTCAAGAAGTGAGTCAAGGGTATACCTGCCTGAGTATTAAACTCAAAGTGTAGGGGGATCCTTGTTGATCCTTGTTAATTGTCCCTTTTCCTTGTAGACTTTGGAGTGGTGATAGAGTCAGTGACATTAGTTTGTCAATCATAGTGTAAATCTTCAAGTAGAAAGAAAAGGAACCAACATCAATAATATGGTCATTTTGCATCTAAATGTCCTAAGAGAGTAAAGAAGTATAGAAAGAACTTTAAACTTAGAAGATTTAAAGAATGTTATTATGCTAATGATGAAGAATTTGAAGCTAGTATGGAGAAATCTCTAAGTGAAAGTAATAATGAGAATGATGATATAAGATTTGTAGCAATAAAAGAGGAGAATCCTGGAATAGAAGTTAAGGAAGAAAAACTTTAGTTTCTCAAGTAGAAAAGAAATTTGATTGGATTATAGACAATCGTTGTTCACATCATACGACTAGAGACATGAAGAAATTCATAAAGTTTAACAATTATGATGGAGGAATTGTTAGAGTTGGAAACAATGCACCTTGTTTGATAGAAGGTATAGGATCTATTACTCTTGATGGAAAGACTAATATAGATGATGTTTACTTTGTGGATGGATTGAAACATGATCTTTTGAGTGTTGGACAACTAGTTGATAAGGGATATCAAGTTTGGTTTACTGAGAAAATTTGTATAATCAAAGACAAGGATGGTAATTTGATTGGTACTGGATCAAGAACCAGAGGTAATGTATTTCAGTTGAATCCTACTGAGATGACATGTTTGATTACTAATATTGATGATAGTGTTAGAATAATTGAGAGGGGGGAATCAGTTATCCATAGTCCCAAATTAAAAAATGTATCACTTAAAAAAAATTCAGGTAATTCTGCAACTCAGTAAACAAGAATACTAAACTGTTTGTGTCTTTACCGATTACTAGTTAATTGCTCAGAGTGATTATCGACCAAATCAAATATGCAACACGTAAAGTATGATAACCAAACAATTACCAAATAAACACATAACACAAAGATTTAATGTGGAAACCATGTAAAGGTAAAAACCACTTGGGACCGGTAACCCAAAATATTGTTCACTCTTCTAAAGTGAGCTTGGTGAAGAGCCAACTCTGTTAAAGGTTACAAAATGCACTATAAGGTGTGACCTTGTTAGAGGATTTAAGACTAATAGTTATCATCCAACTCACATTCACTATGGGGTTGACAAGATAACAATGTACATTCTATGAATGACATCACAAGACTTTCAAGTCCACTCGGTTAAGAGATTTTTCTGTTACAATGGTTAAAATGAAACAGTAGGTGATCTAATTACAATACAACTTCTTTTGCAGATGTTTAGATCTATTCTAAGCCCATACAAATCCTCTGATCAATATATCAATTCAGTTCTTCAATATTCAATAACTTACTGTCCATCGGTAATAGCTCTCTTATGCTCGGTAATCTCTGCAGTTTGGTTCTCCTTTAACCAGTCTGATCAGGCATGCATGACGTTGTGTTCACGCGTATTCTCTGCAGTATTTTTTTTTTCGGCATAGTTTCAACAATGAAACCAATGTATCTTATATAGACGAGTAAACCATTTTCTTTTCATCCATCAGATTTTGCCGCTTAATCTCCTTTGTTGATTTTGTTGCTTAAACCTTCCTTGGAAGATGTGTCACTAACATGTTTCATTTCCATCCTTTAGATCTTCTTCAAATTTTTTTAGTCATTGATCTCATAACAAAGTTTATCTTCAACCTCAAAATCATACACTTTCCAGCTCATCAATTTCTGTCGACTAAACTAAACATTTAGTTCCTTCATCCATGCTCGGTTGATAAAGAAATGCATCAGTGAAAACAAGCTCGATTTATACTATCACTTGGTATATACTACATTAGCTCAGTGTATACTAAAGTGCTTCATTTACCAACCACACTGCTTTATACAAATTTTCTCTCTTCTTCATCATAGATGAATGCAACACAATTAAGTCAATAACATAAGGTCAAAGACTGATCAATAAGTTACCCAAAGTATTCCTTATCCTCATCTGTCATATCCATCTTCCTCATGTAGATATATCTATTCTTCATCTCTTTTCTCCTTTCTACAGATGTATAGATGTTTGTAACTTATAAGATAAGTACTGTCAAAACTAGTTGACATAAATGAAAACATATTACTGATTTAATCATCTTACATATCTATTCAGTAAATCGGTGATCTCTAATCACAAATCTTTAAGTCATTCAGATATTCAATCAGTTGTAGTTCATCAATCTCTCCCTTTGGCATTGATGGCAACACAAGCAATATGAAATATGCCATACACATACTAAACATGTATTCTACAACTATGCAAGTAAATGCTGTAGCTTGGTAAGCTCTCCCTAGCTTGATCTTTTAATATGTTTAATCACTATGTTACATAGCAGGATTGCATGTGCAGACTTTCCTCTACTGATTAAATTTTTTTAGCTCTCCCTGAATTCTTTAGTTTATGTCTCCCTTAGATAGATGTATCATGATCTCTGTCCATTTTGATTTCTTTCCCTTTGACAACTATTTTGTCTGATCTTTATATTTCATTTCTCAACTTCTCTCCCTTTGACAACAATTCCAAAAATCAATAGAAAATATACAGCTCTGTAGTAGCCAAGTAACTCTCTGTTGTTTGGTACAGACTATGTATCTCAGTATACTGTTGTGAAAATCTTTGTTCTAGTTCCTTAAACCTTTCACAACCTTAGAAAAAATCCAAAGTGTGAACTATGTTGCATGAACATGAATGATCTTCTGATAAGATTAGACTGATGCAACCTCTAGATCACATTAGTGACTGGTAGATAGGTGATGGACCCCAAGTTTAGTCTTCAAGTATTCAAAAGTTTCCTTCAGTAGAGGCTTGGTAAAAATATTAGCAAGTTGTTCTTTTGATGTAACATATTCTAATCTAACTTTATTCTCTTGTACTTGTCCTCTCAAGTAGTGATACTTAATAGAAATATGCTTGGTCTTTGAGTGCATTATAGGATTATTAGAAATATTTATTGCACTAGTGTTGTCACAATATATAATCACCAGCTTAGTGATTACCTCATTCATACCTTCCAACACTTTCTTGATGTAAGCAATATTTGAAAAGTTTGTAGTAGCAGCAACATATTCTGCTTTGGTAGTGGACTGAGAAATACAAGGTTGTTTCTTACTTATCCAAGTAAAAAGTCTTTTACCAAAGAAAAATGCTCCTCCAGTTGTGCTTTTGATGCAGGATCATCTCGGGTCCTTGGAAATGTTGTGTCACCAAAAAGAGATTTGAAGTTTTTGTTTGTTGCTCGGTTCCTTCATTGACTGAGTTGGTTATGTGTTGCTCAGTTTCCTTTGTTCACCAACGTTTCTCAGTAATGCTTGACTGGCACTCGATTATTTCCTGACGCTCAGTGATGCTTGTCTGGCGCTTGGTTGGCTTTGCTTACCGACGGGTTTATTTTGAGTTTCAGTTAAGGCTGACTTGTGCATTTATTATGGGTCACAGATTTAATGTTGGAATCCATCATTGGAAAGTGTGTGGTCCTAGATTTGACCGTTCCTTTTGTTGATTGTGGATATAAAGGCCGAATCAGTTTAGTAGACTCTTGTATAAATGTAGTTGTTTGGTTGTAGTTCAAGGTAGTTTTTTTGGGATAGGAGATAGGAGATAGATATTCTGACAGATCCTCACATGTTTGAGGACTTTTGGGATTCATTGTAATATTTGGCCATAACCGGTAAGGCCTTACAACCCAACATGTATGAATCTATTTGAATTAATATATGAATGATTATGCCTTACTCCCTTCCACTATGTTCTTGTTGGCTTCTGCGTGTGTTTGAGAAGGGTAGATTGGTTAGGGTGTGCCATCTCTTGGCCCCTCTTTATCCTCCCTTGCATCAGGTGGTATCATAGCTTGGTGAGATCTTGATCTAGGTTTGCGAACCTAGGTTTGAGGGTTCCTTCTTGCAAAGCCCTAGTTGATTTGTTGTGGGGTGGCATATTGCGATCTGACCTACAATTGCAGAGGGTTTTCAAGATGGTTCGTGGGAGGCGTGATGCAGATCCAAGATTGGTAGATATGTTGAGACAACTTGCTGCTAGATTAGAAGTTGTTGAAACATCCTAGAGAAGAGGCATACATCTTGAATATGTTAGTGATGATGAAGTTGAGGAAGAACAAGCGAATGTGGAACCTGCACCTGTGATGGATCAGGGTGAGGAAATATTCTTGAAGGCTTTGACAAGTCTGAAGTCTACACCACATTTCAATCCTCCTAAGTATAATGGTAAATTGGATTATGATGAAATGGTGGACTGGATCACTGAGATGGAAAAGTATTTTGAATATGAAAACATACCTGAAGAAAAGAAGGTGAAGATTGCAATCACAAAGTTGAAAAGACATGCATCCTTGTGGTGGGAACATCTACAATTGGACAAGAAGTTGAAAGGTAAAGACAAAATCAAGGTATGGAATAAAATGGTGAATAAGTTGAAAGGAAAGTTCTTACCTTGTGATTATTTGATTAACCTAGTTCGGGGAATGAAAAGTTTAAGGAAGAAGGATAGCTTGGTAAAGAATATACTAAGGAATTCTACAGATTAGATATTAGATCTGGAATTGATGAAGGTGATGTGGAAAGAATTGCTAAATATTTGAATGGTTTGAGGGTTTCCATCCAAGAGGAGATTAGCATGGTTAAATTGGAGAACATTGAAGAGGCTTATCAATTTGCATTGAAAGCTGAGGAGAAATTGAACAAAAGACACAAGAAAAGACATAGAGGTAGAGGTGGTAGATTCCCTAGAGGAAGAGGTAGATCTCATGGAGAAAATAGAAGATCTGAACCTGAAAAGACAAATCTGGATAAAGGCAAGACTGAGTGGAAAGGTGAAAGTTCATCTAGAGGTAGAGGCAGTAACTACTGAGGTGGTTATAGAAGAGGTAATTTCTGTTAATATGATTTAGAACAACAGAGAGGGGGGGTGAATCAGTTGTTCTCAGGTCCTGATGTATAAAAAAATCTCATAAACTTATCCTTAAATTAGATCCAAAACCAAAACAAACTCGGTCATCATTGATTCAATAATAGAAACATCTAACAATGTAGTCCACTACCCAGCTCTAACTTATCTTGAAAAATATAGTAATATTTAGATCTAAACATACACACAAGTATAAACACTAGGATTTATAGTGGAAACCCAATTTGGGAAAAACCACTTTGTAACATGCTACTATTATTTTCACTCTTCTAAAGTGAGCTCGGTAAAAAGCCAACCCTATCAAAAGTTACAAAACACACTATCAAATGTGACCCGGTTAAAGGATTTCAATCACCCTGTTAAAAGTGAGACTAGTCATAGGACTTACATACACTCCATTAGAATGCAACTTTGCTCAAAGGATTTAACATATGACTATTAGGTCAACCTCAATTAAAAGGATTTTGACTGTTACAATGGTTAGAAAGTAGCAACAGTATTATCTGAAAAATATACAACTCACTTTGCAAATATCAGATCCGATTCCGTACACTAATGCTGGTTTACTGACTTTGAAACTTTTCCATTTCCATCTTGTTAGCCCATTTTCATGTCACAACTAAATTCCTTAGAAAATGATCTATCTCTGCAAAAAATTTCATGACCTTATTCATTGTCCTTTGGTCTCTGCAATTTCTTTTGTCTCTGGTTGAAACCCTTTGTAAAATTTCAAAAATCTAGCCATTGTGTGGAAAATACCCTAGTCTACCCTGGCCCTATTCTAATTTTAAGTTACTTTTTGGGTCACTTAAAAATCCTAAAATGCATGTGCTTTATATTTCTGGTTGGTCCTCATTTGTTTTTCCTAAGTTTTTACCCCCGGTGGGCTTTAATATTTCCTAAGTCTACGTGCCTGACTAAATGATTTTTCCTAAGTCCTGCACCTTGATTTTCCTATAGTTTTGACCTTTTATCTCCTAGGCCCAGATCTCTGACACCATCTTGATCCAACGATGGGCGTATGTTCTTATGAAATTTGTTAGAGGCTTGCGAACATGCGCCAGCCATTGATTCTACTTTATGATGTATCCTTTCATTGCAGTGGGTCCACTGCCATGTTGGCACAGTTGGCATTCTTTAATTGGTTTGTGTGTCATGAGTTGGACCTTCTGTCAGGTGGGCCCAGTATCTTAGTGTGAAGATTCAAGATCTATGGCCGGCGCATGATCTCAAGGAATCTTTTGAGCCCTTGAGATTATACGCCGACCGTCTGATCTTCCAGTATGTTAAAGACAAAGGGTGGGTCCGAACTGCCACGTGCTGACTTGCACTTTCCTCATTGGTTGAGGCATTGCCGATTTGGAGATGTGTCAGTGGGACTTGGTTGCCGACATGTTTTCAAGGTTCTAACATCTGCAAAAGATCTACAGCTGGCGTGAATTCTCATGGAAGTTGTCAGAGCCATGAGATCTTGCATCAGCTGTTGATTTTACTTTTTCTCAGGCACTAACGAGGGTGGGTCCTCTAACAGGTGGTTTTGACATGCGATGTTTTGATTGGCTAAGAAGGAGGGTGACTTGGACTTGTCAGTGGGCCCGAATCTTTCAAAGGGGCTGATAGATGCAGGATCTACGAGTGTCGTGTGATCACATGGAATCTTTTTAGGCCATGCGATCATGCGACAACCGTTCAATTAAAGGTTTATACTTTGTGGGTCCTGTCTGCTACATGGGGCTGACGTGCATGATTTTTATTGGCTATGGTGTGCTAACTTGGCGGAGACTTTTCAAAGGGTTTATGACTATTGTGAGATTAAATGTAAACCACCTGATCTGCCAGGAATTAATGAAATCGATGGTCATGTTTTAAACTTTGTTTGGATAACTATTGTAATTCAAATTTGAATTTTTTGGAGGTTTTCCATGACAGGAAGGACTGAAATTTATTGTTTTAGTGGCCGGATTTGGTGGAACCAGTGGCACTTGTTGCTGCAGTGTGGTCTAGGGTGTTAGATGATCATTTGCAAGGTGTCTGTACCATGATTTTGTGCTTGAGGCATGTTGTAGGTGGCCAAATTGGTTGATAAATGGGGACATTTTTTGTGGTTCTCAGTACTTTCTCAGGGATTTGTCATGATTGTGGATCACTCTGGGATTTGTCTTCTCCTAGCTGCCTGGGTTTCTTCCCCTGTAATAAATTTGTGACTGTTTCTAGTTGGCAGGGTGGTTGAAACCCTAATTTTGCCCTAAATGATCCTTTGCATGTTGCAGTCCTTGTTCCTATAAAAGGATTTTCTGGATCATTTAGAAGGGTTCTGATTTCAGTTGGTTCTAGGGAGTTGTAGCAGACTATATCTTATTGTATGAAATTGAATAGAATTTTCTTGTAGTCTTTTGTAGGTTATTGAAGTGGTTTTCTCTCTTTTTTGCTTTGAACATGTACATGACTCATCATACTTAATATAATTATTTCAATCTTTCAAGTCTCTCCTTGGTGTCAATCTTGTGAATTCTGGATTTTCTGATCCATTGCATAGGGTTACCTTTGTATATGTTCTAGTCTTTAGTTCTTGATTTAGGATCAAGTGAAATATATTTTGGATAGGGCATAGATTCATCTTGATTTGTCTACAGAAGGATACTATAAGTAGTGGATGGGCTGAAATATTTATGTTTATGGCTATGAGTCTTTAATAGTAGTTGGTTCATGTTTCAATGTCTGTATTTGAGATCTACCCAATGGATAATTGCACTAATCAGGGATTAGTATATTCAGTTGAGTTCAATGCTTGATTGGCTCTTGTTTACTTCTTTCCATCTTCATATATCAACACCATTTCAAGTCTTAATTATTATTTGGTTGATAGTAATAATACCCTTCATAGCAATGGAGATTTAATGAATGCTTGGTTAACATTTAGTAGTCTCTTGTTATCATCTTCTTTGTTCAATCTAGTTGAAAGTCCTAGAATGCCATAAGATACTGGATTAGGTACACCCACCTTGGTTTTGCAGAGCTAGAAGTGCAGAGGGTAGTCTTGTCCCTATAGTTGGTCCAGTTGTCTTGCAGAGCTCTCATACTTGGAATTGACCATTCCTAATACTAGTCTCAGGACATATTGGCAGCCCTAGTTGGCATAAGCATTTTCAAACACCAACACATCTCTGATCTGCTCAGAACTTTTCTTCAAGCAATCACCACACTTCTCCTTCAGCCTTTTTTGCTTATTCAGTCAATAAAACTTTCCTCTTCCAACATTCTCTGTTCACCTTGTGCATTCATATCACAATGTTCAAGTTCCCCTTATATTTTCCTCAGTTAGGTTAACTCATCTTTTTCCACTTAATCTCATTCATAGATCTTAGGATTAGGTTAGATTCATTGAATCTACTTGCTTTATGTTCTTCAGCTCCTTTTCTAGAATCATCTCAAATCTCTTAAAGATTTACAATAAAATGTTCAATTTGCACACCATGTGTCTTCTATCTAGATCAATAAAACCTTCTGGTTGTTCTATGTAAAATTCTTCTTCTAGTATACCATTCCAAAATGCAAACTTGACATCCATTTGATATACTTTGAAATTTTTATAAGCAACATATGCAAGCAGAGTTCTTACTCCTTCCAATCTAGCTACAGGGGCAAATGCCTCCCTATAATCTATTCCTTCTTCTTGTGCGTAGCCTTTGCATACCAGCGTAGCTTTGTTCCTAGTCATTTCACCATTTTCATTCATCTGTTCAGGCTTATGATGTCTTCTCACATATTTTTCCAAACTAGGTTCAACTGTTCTCTCCTCTATTTCATCATGTTCCTCAATAAGATTGTCAGATTCAACTTCAGAATGCTCGGCAACCTCTTCCTGGTACTCAACAACATTTTCTTGTAGCTTGGCATGTTCTTGTTCTCTCTCGGCACTATTTTCCTGATGCTCGATAGCTTCTATTTGTCGCTTGACATTGCTTACCCAAGACTCAGCATCAGGTGCAAGTCTATTACTTGCCTCTTCTTCCTCTTCAATGTATACAAAAGATCTATAATCTTTTGGTTCTCTTTTACTGTCAGCTTCATTTATTTCTGCATACTCATCAATTTTGACATTCACACTTTCCACAATTTTGTTAGTGTTAGAGTTCAAACACTTATAAGCTTTACTTTTTGTGGAATACCCTAGGAATATGCCTTCATCACTTTTAGAATCAAACTTTCCATTCCTAGTGTCTTTTAATAAATAGCACTTACTTCCAAAGATTCTAAAGTATTTAACACTCAATGCATGCCCATGCCATAATTCATAAGGTGTCAAATTTGTACCTTTCTTGATCTGTACTCGGTTAAGAGTGTAGACAACGGTGCTTATAGCTTCTTTCCAATATTTTTGTGCCACATTATTTTCAATCATCAATGTCCTTGCACAATCCAAGATAGATTTATTTCTCCTTTCTGCTATACCATTTTGTGGAGGTGTTCTAGGTGAAGACATCTGTCTTTTAATTCCTCTATCATTACAAAACAGATTAAATTCATTCGATGTAAATTCTCCACCTCAGTCAGATCTAAGACATTTTAGGTTCCTACCTATCTCCTTTTCAACCTTAGCCAAATACCACTTAAAATATTGAAAAACTTCAAATTTTTCTTTTAGAAACATCACATGCATCATCCTAGTATGATCATCAACAAATAAGATAAAGTATCTAGCACCACAGTAACTTTGTACACCCATAGGTCCACAAAGGTTAGTATGAACCAAATCTAAAATGTTTTTAGAAGTAAAGGTTTGGCTCTTGAAACTTCACTTTGTCATTTTTCCTAACTGACATTCCTTGCACATCACATTCTTAGGTTTCTTCAATCTAGGTAGACCTCTTACCTTTTTCTTCTTACTTATCTCTACCAGATTGTCAAAGTTAACATGACATAGCCTTTTATGCCATAACCAAATATCATCAAGTTATGTAATCAAACATGTTTCTTCAGATAGGTGAAGATAGAACAAATTACCTCTAGTCTGAACTCCACTTCCAATTAGTTCTCCAGCAACATTAAATATTTTAGCTTTCTTTTGATGAAATTCCACTCGATAACCAGTTTTGTTAAGCTGAGCAACACTTAATAAATTGTAATTAAGACCTTCAACCCAATATGCATTTTCAAAAGATATCTTATCAGTTAGTTTAATCAAACCTTTTCCTCTAACGAGACATGGTGCATCATTACCAAATTTTACACTTTTACCTCTGTAATGATGTAAGGTCTCAAAATTATTTTTGTCACTAGTCATGTGATGTGAACAACCATTGTCAATAATCCATTTATCATTCTTGTTCACATAGGATATCAATGTAGTTTTTTCATCCTCATCAAATTCATCTTTCATTGCCACATAAACTACCTCAATTTCAAAATCATCACTATCAGTGTCAGTCTCTTTTTCAACAATGTAACAAGATTTCTTACCTTTTCCCTTGTAGTCTCTATTCCATCGATAGCTTCTATCATCTTTTTTGTCTTTGTGTTTTCTTTTCCTTTCATCATCTTTATCCTTCTTGTCAAGACATCTAGTAGCTATATGACCAACTTTATTGCATACAAAACGTATAATAGGGAGTTTACCTTTATACTTTCCTTTTCCCCTTCTCAGTCTTCTAGCCATAAGAGCTTCTAGATCTTCTAGGTCTTCATCAGAAGTGTCACTGTCACTTTCACTTTCACTTATGCATCTTTCTTTTTCTTTCTTTGGCTTGTTCAGAACTAGCTGTGACTTAAAAGCAGATTCAACATTTCCAATGCTTCCAACAATGAAATTATCATAATTAGAGTTCAAAAGTAGTCAACTTACCAACCAAACTTTCCAAAGTAAGCACATTAGCAGAGTTACATCTAGATTCCTTAATAGCTGAGATCTTAATAGCATATATAGGATGTAGGGTTCTTAGTACTTTCACAATTATAGTTTCATCATCAATAGTCCCATTAGCTCCTCTAAATGCATTCACAACTTCTTTTATTCTACTACAATATTGTGCAATATTTTCACCTTCTTGCATTCTCATTTCATCAAGCTTACCTCTAAGACTCTCGGCCTTTGCTTTCAGCACATTCAAGTCACCACCATAGATCCTTGCAAGAGTGTCCCACATATCCTTTGCAGTTGTGCAGTCCTTAATGTCCTCAAATTCTAGATAGCTTAGGGCAGATGCAATTTCCAGCATTGCCTGATTATATTCTTACTTAGCTCTCATTTTTTCACCAGTCAAAGGTGTGACAGGTGAGACATAACTGTTCTCAATGTAGTACTTTGCAGAGTCACCAATATTGGCTAGATGTAGCTTCATCAAGCTTTGCCATGCAGGGAAATTTTCCTTGTTCAACTTTGATACCTCCTTCTTATACATCCTGATCATTTGCTTCCAACCCCTTTAAACTTGATATCTGTCAACACTAATAATAAGAAACTTAGCTCTGATACCAATTGTTAATATGATTTAGAACAACAAAGAGGGGGGGTGAATCAGTTGTTCTCAGGTCCTGATGTATAAAACAATCTCATAAACTTATCCTTAAATCAGATCCAAAACCAAAACAAACTCGGTCATCATTGATTTAATAATAGAAATATCTAACAATGCAGTTCACTACCCAGCTGTAACTTATCTTGCAAAACATAGTAATGTTCAGATCTAAACATACACACAAGTATAAACACCAAGATTTATAGTGGAAACCCAATTTGGGAAAAACCACTTTGTAACATGCTACTATTATTTTCACTCTTCTGAAGTGAGCTCAGTAAAAATCCAACCCTATCAAAGGTTACAATACACACTATCAAATGTGACCCGATTAAAAGATTTCAATCACCCTGTTAAAAGTGAGCCTAGTCATAAGACTTACATACACTCCATTAGAATGCAACCTTGTTCAAAGGATTTAACATATGACTATTAGGTCAACCTCTGTTAAAAGGATTTTGACTGTTACAATGGTTAGAAAGTAGCAGCAGTATTATCTAAAAAATATACAACTCACTTTGCAAATATCAGATCCGATTCCGTACACTAATGCTGGTTTATTGACTTTGAAACTTTTTCATTTCCATCTCTGATCTGCTCAGAACCTTTCTTCAAGCAATCACCACACTTCTCCTTTAGCCTTTTCTGCTTATTCAATCAATAAAATTTTCCTCTTCCAGCATTCTCTGTTCACCTTGTGCATTCATATCACAATGTTCAGGTTCCCCTTATATTTACGTTAGTTAGGTTAACTCATCTTTTGGCGCTTAATCTCATTCATAGATCTTAGGGTTAGGTCAGATTCATTGAATCTACCCGCTTTATGTTCTTCGGCTCCTTTTCTAGAATCATCTCAAATCTCTTAAAGATTTACAATAAAATGTTTTACAATGCATTTAATGCTTCCAAGCAATCAATAAATAAAGTCAACAGGTTTTTACATAATCCAAGAATTCAACAATGTCGGCTCCAAAATTAAATTCTCTTCAAATATAAAATTGCTGATGCTCGGTCAATACCGTGATTGTTCACTCGGTCTTCATGTAGAACGCTCGGTCAATACTAAAATTGTCTCCTCGGCTTGCACTATCTTCCTCGACAATTTACTGATGCTCGGTCAACACTATAATTTTTCTCGGCATATACTAACTCGGTCAACACTAACATCACTTGGCTTAAACATGATTTTTCCATTCTTTTCTCGGTTAAGCCTACCAATTTATTCTTCAGTCTTACTAAGATAAATAATACATTATCTCATCATAGTGCAACATAGTTAAGTACACTTTGTAGTATCAAGATAACTCAAATTTTCCCTAGGTGCTATTGTTACCAACCTTGTTTAGCCCCTTAGCAACACTCAAATAGATATAGTACTTTCCTAAGTAGCAACAATCTTACCAATTAAGGTTTGACATCAATGACAATACAACAATTGTTTCAATTCAGTTTCCAACAATTTTCAGGGAACTTGTTACAATTGTGGAGAAGGACATCGATCATTTAAATGTGCACAAGAAAGTAAGAAGCTTGGTAATAGTCAGAATGCTTTGGTGCAAGAAGACTCACCAAATGAGCCTGAGAAGGAAAGTAACTTGATGGTAAGGAGAGCACTATGGAATGAAGGTAAAAAGGAAGATCCGGGAAGGAAAAGTTTGTTCAATACCAGATGTAGAGTTTCTGATCAAGTTTGGAAGGTAATCATTGACAGTGGTAGCTCGAAGAATTTGGCATTTGAGGAAATGGTCACAAAGTTGCAGTTGAAAAGGTTGGAACATCCAAAGCCCTATCAGATTTCATGGATCAAAGATGAGCATACACTCTTGGTAAGTGAACAATGTTATGTGAATTTGAAGATTGGAAAGTACTATGATAAGGTGTTGTGTGATATCATACCTATGGATTGTTGTCATATTTTGTTGGGTAGACCTTGGCAATATGATAGACATGCTATATATGATGGAAGATTGCATAAATATACTATTTGGGCTAATGGGAAGAAACAAATCTTGTTACCTTTGATTGAAGAACATGTGAATAATCTTTGCACATCTATGAAAGTTTGCTTTATGGAAAGAAGAAAGTTTGTTAAAGATTTGAAGAGAAATGATGTATGTTTTGTTGTGATTCCTAACAAACTGAGTAAGAAAATAGAGGTTAATGTCCCTGAAGAGATTGATAAGTTACTCACCGAGTACAGTGATATCATTTATGATAATGTACTTGATGGTTTTCCACCAAAGAGAAGCATTGATCATTGCATGGATTTAATCCCTGGAGCTAGTTTACCGAATAAAGCACCTCATCGGTTGAAACCTACCGAGAATCATGAATTGAACTGACAGATTCAAGAATTATTGGAGAAAGGTTTGATCAGAGAAAGTTTGAGTCCTTGTGTAATACCTGCTATATTAGCACCTAAGAAGAATGGAGAATGGCGAATGTGTACAAATTCTAGAGCAATCAATAAGATAATAGTGAAGTATAGGTTTCCTATACCGAGAATGGATGACATAATAGACAGTTTGATTGGAGCAAAGTATTTCACCAAAATTTATTTTAAAAGTGGATATCATCAGATCAAAATCAGAGAAGGTGATGAATGGAAGACTACTTTCAAGATGAAATAAGGTTTGTATAAGTGGTTGGTTATGCCTTTTGGTTTAACTAATGTACCAAGTACTTTTATGAGGTTGATGAATGAAGTTTTGAGGAAATTCTTGGATAAGTTTGTGATTGTATATCTTGATGATATTCTGATATACAGTAAGACCAGAGAAGAATATTTTTTGCATGTTAGACAAGTTTTGTAGAGACTGAAAGAAGAAAAGTTGCTAACTAATATGAAAAAGTGTTCATTCATGAAAGAAGAGATTGTGTATTTGGGATTTGTTATTTCAGCTGATGGTTTGAAGATGGATCTTGAAAAGTTTGAAGCTATTTTGAATTGGCCTACTCCTAAGAATGCTAGTGAGGTAAGATCATTTCATAGTTTGGCAAGTTTTTATCAAAAGTTCATAAGGACTTTTAGTTCAATTTGTAATGCTATGAATGAGACTATGAGAGGAGATAAAGGAGAATTCAAATGGACACATGGAGCTGATAGAAGTTTTTAGACTTTGAAGCAAAAGGTTGTAGAATTGCCTATTTTGGCATTGCTTGATTTCAATAAGGTATTTCAAGTGGAATGTGATGCAAGTGGTAGTGCGATTGGAGTTGTGTTGAGTGAAGAAGGTAAACCTGTTGCTTTCTTTAGTGAAAAGTTGAATGATGCAAAAAGGAAATATTTTGTGTATGATCAATAATTCTATGCTATTGTTTAAGCACTAAAGAAATGGAGACATTATTTGATACCAAGTGAATTTGTGTTGTATACTTATCATAAGGCTTTACAGTATCTGGGTAGTCAAAATAAGTTGAATTAGAGACATATGAAATGGGTCGAGTATTTGTAGAATTATACATTTGTGATAAAGCATAAGAGTGGAGTCACTAACCGAGTTGCTGATGCATTGAGTAGAAGAAGATCTTTGATGACCGAGATGAAAATTAAAGTTCTTGATTTTGATGAGATGAAAGATTTGTATGAAAATGATCTTGATTTTTCTAAGCTGTGGAGAAAGTACAGAGCACCTATTCAAGATCAACCAACTACAAAATGGGATGAATATTTCATTTAGGAAGGTATGTTGTTTAAAGGTATTCAATTTTATATACTGAAAGGACCAATGACAACTAATTTGATCAAGGAGAAACATAGTAGTGGTTTGGCTGGATATTTTGGCATTGATAAAACATTGAATTTTCTTAAGGACAAATACTTTTGGCCTCAGTTGTATAAAGATGTTTACAAATTTGTGAAAAGTTGTGGAGTTTGTCAAGTTGCAAAAGGAGTGAGTCAGAACACTGGATTGTATACACCTATTGTTGTTCCTGAAAAACCTTGGATTGACATCAGTATGGATTTTGTTCTTGGCTTACCAAAGATAGTAAGAGGTAATGGTTCCATATTTGTTGTTGTGGATAGATTTTTTAAGATGACACATTTTATACCTTGTAGAAAGACATCACATGCAGTACATGTAACAGAGCTTTTCTTTAAGGAAATTGTCAGATTACATGGATTACCAAGGAGTATTATCTATGACCGAGATAGTAAATTTGTTGGATAATTTTGGAAGACTCTTTGGAAGAAGTTTGGCACTAAGTTGAAATATAGTTCTACATTTCACCCACAAACCGATGGACATACTGAAGTTGTGAACAAAAGTTTGGGAAATCTTTTGACATTTTTAGTTGGAGACACACCGAGTAGTTGGGATTCTGTGTTGGAACAAACAGAGTTTGCATACAATAATTTAGTGAATATGAGTACTGGAAAGACACCCTTTGAGATTGTAATTGCCACACAACCGAGAGGTATATCCAATTTGAGAGACATTGCTGATGAAAGAAAGAGAAGTGTTGAAGGAGTGAAATTTGTTGAGTACATGAAGATATTGCATGAAGATGTGAAACATAAGCTAGAAATGAGTAATCAAAAATACAAAGATAGAGCTGATAGATCTAGAAGACATAAGACTTTTGATTTTGGTGATGAAGTGATGGTTCATTTGAAGAAAGATAGATTTCCTATTGGAACATATGGGAAGTTGAAAATGAAGAAGTTTGGACCTTGCAAGATTCTGAAAAAATTTGATAGTGGAAATGCATATGAGATTGAGTTACCTGATGACATGGATATTTCACCTATATTAAATATTGCTGATTTATATGAGTATCATGAATCTCATGAAGAAATAACAGTACCAGTTGATTATCCTAAGAAGCAGAAGGAAGAGATTCAGCATATTTTGGAGCAGAGAGTTGGTAAAAGTACAAGAGGTAAACAATACATGGAATATCTGGTAAAGTGGAA
The DNA here is from genome assembly GCA_027943335.1 of Chamaecyparis obtusa. Taxonomy (NCBI): domain Eukaryota; kingdom Viridiplantae; phylum Streptophyta; class Pinopsida; order Cupressales; family Cupressaceae; genus Chamaecyparis; species Chamaecyparis obtusa. The sequence continues at coordinate 2,302,511 of BSBK01002287.1, read as the reverse complement.
GAACAAACTAATTGAAGACAGTTCATGGATTTCACATTCTGAGTTGGATTCATCTCGAGTTGCATTGACTTCATGATTCAAAGAATCATTCTTAAAATAACCCCAGGTGTGTGATGCAAGAGCATCTCGGGTCCTTGGCAATCCTGTGTCACCAAAAAGAGATTTAAAGTTTTTGTTTGTTGCTCGTCTCCTTGTTTGATTGAGTTGGTTCTGTGTTTCTCAGTTTCCTTTGTTCACCGGCGTTGCTCAGTAATGCTTGACTGGCACTCGGTTATTTTTTGATGCTCAGTGATGCTTGTTTGGCGCTTAGTTGGCTTTGCTTACTGGAGGGTTTATTTTGAGTTTCAATTAAGGCCGACTTGTGCATTTATTATGGGTCACAGATTTAATGTTGGAATCCATCATTGGGAATCCTGTGGTCCCAGATCTAACCGTTTCTTCCGTTGATTGTGGATATGAAGGTCGACTCAGTTCGGTAATGTAGACACCTAAAAATCTATTAGAAAATAAAATTTTTTTATTTTTTGAAAACCCCTGATGACATCATCATTAATTAATTAATTAATTTTTATGCCATTAAATCCTCCTATTTTAATTAAACATCTTTAATTAAAGAATCCCTTCCCAAAATCATTTAAATCAAGTTTGAATGAATTTCCTCTATTTATTATTATTAATTGATAAATAATGCCAAAAATCCTTTTAATAAATAAAATATTTATTAAAAGCCTAAAACCTTGGAAATCTTTTAGAAATCCTTAACCTTTTCTAGAATTTTCTAATCTTACTCTAATCCTGATTAAAAGGTGATTCCTACCTTTTTTAGTCCAAACCCCTGATGACATCATCATTTATTAATTAATTAATTTATTTTTATGCCATTAAATTTCTTTATCTTAATTAAAAATATTTAATTAAGAAATCCCTTCCATAAATGTTTAAATCTCATTTAAATATTATTTCCTTATTTATTAATTATTTAATTAATAAATTGACCAAAAAACAAAAAATAAATAATTTATTCATTTTTACCCAAAACCTTAGAAATATCCTAAAGATCATTAACCTCTTCTAGAATCTCCTAATCTCACTTTAATTTTAATTAAAGGAGGATTTACCCATTTCCTAAGCCTAATCCCAACTCAAAAACATTTAAACTGAAATTAAGTGTTAATCCTTCTTATTTATTAAATTTATTTAATAAATAAAATCCTCAACCAAAAAGCCTTTTGAAATAAATAAACATTTATTTATTTTCTCAAGGATAACCCTAAACTCTTCTAGAACTTTCCTAATCCTTTTCTAAACCCATTTACGGGAAATTACCTACTTTTCCTAGGCTAATCCAAGTCTCCTTTGACTCCTAGTTAAACCCTTCCCCTAATAAGCCTCAAAACTCTTTAAGCCTTTAAGATGAATAAATATTTATTTGTTTATTAAAATCCATAATTATCCTAGAAAGTCCTGGACTCCTTTAGAAGGTCTTCATCCTCATCCAAAGCCTTGGTCCAACCAAAAGTCAATCCTTATCCTTGACTCAACCCCTAACGTTACCTCTAACCTTGACTCAACCTTCTAACCCAAGCCCTTCCCAAATCCTATAAATACTCCTTCCAAGAGAAAATTATTAATTTAGCTCTCATCTTTATGCATTGTTATCATGTTAAATTCATCCTAGATCTTAAATCTTTTGATACTAATTGTTAGATTTCATGTTTTATTAACTCATCTTAGCTTAGAAATAATGGAATGAACTAGTTTCTTTCAAGCTTTTCTTAGCATTTATGCATCATATCCATCTTCCTTAGTATGCATTAGAAGCAAACTCCTTGTGCTTAGAGAGCACATCCACATACCTCTCATTGAAACAAATCAAAAAGTGCTTTATAACATTTATTTTTAGCAACAATCTTAAGGTGGCTTGGTTTATATTTGTGTATGTATTGAACTGATAAATGCTAGATTAGTCTAATATTTGAATGTTTCCGCCTTTCAAAATAGATAATAGGTTAAAATCATAGTCTACATTCTGGCACACCCGGTGGGACTCACTTCACGGGTTCATTCAACATCTCACTGAATTTCACATTTTTGTAAGATTTGGAGCTTAAAGGTGGAGGAGATTGTTGGATTCATTCTTCTTGTCTATAACATATTTCCTCTATTTCTATCTATTCACCCTTCTTCTATTCGTTAAAACTTGCCTTATTCTTCTAAAAAAATCCTCTAAAAAAATCCATTCTTCATGCCAAAAATGTAAGTTTTGTGTAAAAATCAGCGTTTCACGTGTTTTGTACTACTAGAAGATCGCATCTTGTAAATCCCAGATCACATCTGGTGCATCATAAAATCAGTTAAAGTTGGTTTAAAAATAAACAAAACAAAAATCTACAAATCTGGTTTTAGTGTTTAAAATTAACATCAAACTCATTTTTTGAATATCTACAAGCTAAAATCAATCAATTAAAAAATAAAAAAAAACTTAAACCAACTCAAGTCATTAAATCCTAAAAAAGCACAAACAACATTTCTAAGGTTTTGGTTAAAAAAGAGCATCTCTTTCCAAACAAAATCTAGGGCCTTAGAATTCATCCATGCAAAAATAGGAAATCATTTTTTTGATGCTTAAAAAGAACTTTCAAATCATGCATTTCATGTTTAAAAACATTCAAAAATCATTCTTAAAAACATGCACAAATCAATCCTAAAAGCTTTTGTCATCTTCTTGCAAATATCTTAAATGTCTTCTTTTCCAAATATCCATGTATCAAAGCTAAAGTAGGAACTTGTCTTTTTGGAACTTAAAATCAAAAGCAAAAGTCAAAAGAAATTTTGAGTGAAAATAAGGGAAAGAACTTAAGTCCTAAAGTGTCATTGTCATTTTGAAAAACAAACACACTCTTGAATGCATTAAAAGAAACAAACATCTCTATTCCTTCCTTTTTCAGTTCAAGCAAACACACAATCAAATCTTGAATGACTTAAAAGATCAAAAAAAATCACTTCAAAGTTCTCAAAGCAACACGCCAATCTCAATCTTGAATGATCAAAGGAAGAACTTGCAATCGCTCAAACGTTTACTTTTTGGAGAAAGAAAAACTCAAATCTAAACACTTGTGTCTTCAGAAGTTTTTCAAATTCAAACACACTTAATTCAATTTGGAAAAAGGAGAACTATTTTTGGTGTGCATCTAGGAGCTTTCATTTTCTATGAATCCTTGTTAAAGTAAGCAACATAAAACATTTGAACTCAGACAAGTTCACTTGTTTTACTTTTAGTGAGGCTTGTCTAGGGGAGAAAAGCGCTTCCTCCCCGGAGAATGACCTCAAACCGGTATCTTCCCCGATCGGTATATAAATAAAGCGCTGAGAAAAATCTTGCTTATATCTCCTCAAGCTCAGGCGAGGCGTGTTGATGGTAGCCCGGGGTAGGTGAATAATCCCTACTATTTCGGCATGGTCAACTAGGCTCTTAAGTGAGTCACGTGTGTACAAACTGACTGAGGGGACTCCACGAAACAATTATAAACTTGATAAAATAGAGGCTACCCTATCCACATCTGAAGGTATCAGAATCCTTGTGCAAGGACCAATTCAATGGGTTTACCAGATCACCTCAAGATTACTCACCATTTGTATCCCCTTTTAGGGGTACCAAGCTATGGGCAAGGATTTTGATATTCACCTTCCTTAGGTAGATCTGCTTGAAGTGCTTGACAGTCAAAAACTCTGTGAAAACACTTGTTGGAACATACACTTTTCCAAGCTTTTTCAGAATCAGAGTCAGTTATCTTGTTTGTATCCCACAAGATTGCTTTGTCCCTTGTGGAGATTGCTTTTCTAAAAATCATTGTTGAAATCTATCCTTTGCCATTGGAGAACATCAACTAATCTATAAAACCTAGTTCGAGATACTAAAAAAAAATTGGCAGAAGAAACCCTTGGAATTAGATACCCAAAGATTTTTTATCAGAACTTCTCCAAGTTATGCCCAATTTGATCAAACATCCAAAAGCTAAATTGTCCAAATTCCAAGCCTATCAAGAGAAGAAAGTTGCAAAGAAAAATCTTAAAAGCCATCAGTCCTTTGTCCAAGAAACCCAAGTAGAAGAAAAGTATCAAGAAAAGCTTGATAATATTGGCTATAACACAAGAGTCAAACAGTTTGCCTACTAATTTCGAGTGAACCATCGCTACGTCAATCTTGAAAGAGAGGACTAGCTGGATCCATTGCATGTCCCTTTCTACCTTCAAATCCCACATTTATCTCGACAGTCCTCCATCCAAGCTCATCCTAGTTTCATTTGTGCATCATCACCAAACCTTAGTTGCATTCTAGAGTCCTTCTTAGTTGCATTCATCATCATCTTCCTAGCAGCATCATAGGTCATCCATCCTAGTCGCATCTGCATCACCCTTTTAGAAATAGCATTATTCCATCATCTTTCACCATCATTCCATCAACAATCCACCAATCAGAATCCCAAATCCTTGATCTGAATCTAGCATCCATTATCCAAATCAGAACCCACCATTTTGTTTGCACCAAATCCAGAGACCCAAATCTAGAAGCAATTAGTGTTCAAAACCTTTAAGTTGTTTCCATCCCCTATCCTAAATCAAGAATCATCCCCTTTTTGACTGAGCATTGTCTAAAGGAAATCCAACTTGTCATTGCACAACCTCATCATCTCGAGCAAGAGATTGGCTTGCATTGATAAGAATCCAGTTGACCGAAGATCATTAGTCTATCCTAGGTTGGCCAAATCCTATCACTGATCCTCCATCGGGAAAACAACAACTCATTGTTGACACTTAGTAATCTTCCACCAGCATGGCACCAGCTTTCCACCTAATCTTGACCCAAATCAGAGAAATTCCACGAATCCTCCATCATTGCCAAGCATTTCACCAAATTTGCCACCATCTTCTGCCAATCTTCTGCCATCCCTAATCCAGAACCAAGCATCTCACCAATCCTTGCACTACATTCTAGAAATTCATAATCCTTAAGAGTTCCTTAAGCTTGCATCCATCATTCTTTAGAGTCCTTAGGTAACATCTTGCATCAATCTAGCATTTGCATCTCCATGCCTGTCGAGACAAGATCCAGATCTAGAAAACAAAGGAACATGGATCCTTATCCAACTACCAGCTCATTTGATCTCAACACTTCAACTAGTGCGATGGTAGCCTATGATCCCCAAATCCAGCAAACAAGCAATGAATGGGATGATCCCAATATCCCCTCAGCTCCTCTTGCTATAGAAACATTTGTAAATCATCCAGGGAATTCACTGGTATTCAATGCACTCATGGCTCAAAATCAGTAGAACATGTTCACTAACTTTGCACAAAGGCATACTCCCATTCCACCATATCTCCATCCTCGCATTCCCATAAACACTGTCCAAATCCCAGAACAAGCATACTCTCCATTCATCCAACCATTCCCTGATCCAACCTTGCAAACATCTCAAGAAACCTCCACCATTCCCCTTCTGCTGCAAGAAAGTTTCGCAAGTCCTGTAACACAAGCTATAGCGCCATCTTCTCCGTTTCCTATCATAGGTACACCATCATCCTCCATGGCCTCCCAAGCTTTTTCTCAAATCCAATGCTTGTCGCAAAATCAACTCCCACCTCTTACACAAGCTGTCTCACAAATAGTTCCACCACCTTCCATGAGCCAAGCAACACCTTTCTTTCTAGGAGGGACGCAATCATCCTTCCCTTTCACTTCATAGCTTCCGCACCCACACCTTTCATGCCAGGAGGGACACAATTGTCTTTTCCTTTTGCTCCACAAGCTTTAGCATCCATACCATCATTTCTAGGGTCAACGCAATCATTTCCCTCTTTCGCCCAGCAAGCCTCTACATCATCTGCTTTGGGGGCAACGCAGTCATTCCCCTTTCATACTTAGCAAACCTCCACATCAACATCGCCCTTTTCATGGGGAATGCACACATCTTCATTCACCCCCCAGCAAACATCTACCCAGGCACAAGCCCATCAAAATACCTTCACTACAGGCATGCCTTCCATGGGTTTTTCAAATCCACCATTCATGTACCAAACTCCTATCACATCTACCTTCTCAGCATCCTCTGCAACACAATTTTTTCCATGCACCGGTTCTCATTAGGGCCTTAGTAAAAAATAAATGCAAGATCTAGTGATACCAACTCACTCTCCTACATCCATGTTTGCAAACCAACAAGCCAAATTCCCCTAGGAAACACAACATAAACCATCACATCCTCCACCAGCTTCATCCTTTGCAAGCTATCCATTCCCAACACCTAGTGCTTTTCAACAAGTTCCTCCTGTAATACTCCTCCAACCCTATCAAGTCTTGGTTATGATCTCTTAAAATTAGGAAGGACTATATGTGAGAATGATCCTTCTTGTGATGGTTTCTTAAACCGAACCACTCACAACTCACCCTAACTTCATATTTTAATATGGTAAATAATAATAATTGCATAGGTATGTTCCTATACATCTTCTTGTGTGTCAGAAATAGTTAAGGACCTTGATTATAATTACTTAAGGGTTAGATGTGTTACCTTCTCTTATAACGTTACTTGGGATTAGACATGACTAATGCATTTAGGGTTATATGATTTGTTTATCTTGATTTGATAATGGGACATTTTGAGTACATGCCTGATGGTTAAATGAGTTTTTGAAAGTTAATAGATGATTTATATTCACATGATTATGTTATGATGCATTCTTTTATACAATATGGAAAAGAGATTATTCTAGTACTAACCATACTAATCCAATTATGCTTTGTTGATGTCATTGTCTGGTGTGAGTGTAGGATGAGTAGTCATAGTTACTCCTATAAGAGGTCGACATGATGTCGCACTCTCCCTCCTTATTGCCATTGTCTATTTATATATATGTATATATGCATGTTGGTTGGTGTTGTAGGATGCAGGTACCAAACATCGACTCCATCTGGCTACATAGGTCTGAGCGTGCCTTCAAAATCCTTGAACTGTTGTTGTGTGGAGATATTACCAAGATTACTCTCAAGGTTACCCATGGACTTAGATTTATGTTTAGGCCTAGCTGGGGGTTCTGAATGCAGTATGTGATGTCGTCTTGTGATTTATGATTTGACATTGTTCTGTGATTTATGATGTGAGTTAGATTCATCCTTGTAAGTATATGTATATATTTATTTATTTTATATGTGTTATATTGTTTGTATTTTATATAGGTATGTGTATATGTGGGTGCACACACATATATCCATGCTTATATAAATAATAATAATTGTATGTTTTTCATTAATTGTGTAATGGTATGTTATTTATGATAAATAAATAAAGTGAATGCATTCGATAAATGTATTAAATAAAAAGTAAAATAATAATAATAATAATAATTAATAAAAGAAATGCTCTTGTAGTAAAAACTAGCTATCTAGGAGGGAGTTGAACTCGAGACCTCCTAGGAGTTAGGCTAGTTGGTTTCCATATGTGCTATGGTTTTTTCTTGAAAGTTATTTATAGAGTTTTCTTCTTATGGTTTTATTTTGGGACTAATTTAATTAAAATTATTAAAACCTTGATTAAGTCTTTTACGGGAATGATTTATTAATTATTCAACCAACTACAGAAGTTGGAGAAGTTGCTTCCCGTAAAGCAACTACTCCAACCACATAGTTGTATGATAAATATTTGCTTCTTTTGTGCCAAGAAAAAGAGAGTTTTCTTAGGAAAAAATTTGGGAGGATTTTTGCAGTGATTTCTCTGGAAAATTTATTAGAGTTTTTATATGAGTTTGAGAGTTCTTCAGTTTGGAAGGGAAGCGTGTGTGGATTGTTTAAAGTTTGAATGCCAGAGGAATATTTTTAGGAGAATATCTACTCAAGGTTGGAAATTTTGCAGAGAGTCTCCAACCAAGGGAAGACAATTCTCCACAGGACCACAGGTAGGGTCTAACTGGGATGAATCTCCATTCTTCCCATGTGCATGATTATGTTTATGAATAATATGTTACTCGATGAGAATATGTTTGTTTACTTTTGTTTGAAAATGAGAACTATATATATGTTTTTTTTTTGTGTATTTGAAATATGTTTTCGGGAAGTGATTTTTATGAATGCTTGTATGTTCACTATGGTGAAATCTTCCTAGGAGGGTATAAGTGGTTTTGATCATGTAGGATAGTGTATTATATTGTTAATGAATGTATTATGAATGCTTCCAGAATTTAGAACTATCGTTTCAACCTTGCTGGTCCATATATGTTTGTGCACCACCTTTCTTTGTTCAGATCTATAACAGATTTGTTAGATAGATAGTATGGATTGATGGGCCATTTTTGAAGGGAAATTGGGAGATCTCAAATAGGTCGTGCCCAGATCAGACAACCATAGTACCCATAATGCCTAGTTTTACCCGCAAGTCAGAGTTGATAGTCATATTTTTATATTTTCTGTCGGTTTAGTTTTGACTGAGCCAGGTCAGTTTAGTGTTGATCGAGCTAGGTCGGTGTAGTGTTAACTGAGGGAGGTCGGTGTAGTGTTAACCGAGGGAGGTCAGTGTAGTATTAATCGAGGAAGATAGGAATGTTAGTATTAACCAAGGAAGATAGGAATGTTAGTGTTAACTAAGCAAGATAGGAATGCTAGTGTGAACCGAGGTAGATAGGAAAAATAGGCTTTATACAAGTATAACTTAAAGTATAAGAAATTAAAGTATCGTATAACATTTAAGTATAAGTTTACGATACTTTAATTTCTTATACTTTAAGTTATACTTTTATAAAGGGTTTAGGTAACTTATGAGATGATTGAGATAGGTTCCAGATTCATAGGAGTTAAGATGCAACTTCTAAATTTGAGATTTCTTAAAAAAATCAGACTTAGTTATAATTTAGGCACGTGAGATTTTGCAGAGCATGGTGTTTTGGCATATGAAATTTTGTGTAAACTTTAATATGTTCATTGCTTGTTTTGTTTGGATTATATGGTGCATTTAGATGCTTGAATAAGGTTTAAGATGTGTTTTAGGGATCAGAATTAGGGTTAGGGTTGTCCAATGGACTAGGACTGCTCTATGGCCTCCTAAATGTTTCCAAACGTTCCTAAACTTTCCTATTCTTTTCTATGCTTTGATTCTAGTTCTTGAAAGTGTTTATGATGTATTTTATTTGTGATGTGTGAAGTTTGTATCACCTATGTACATTCATCACTTGTTTTGTGGAGGTTATATGGTTTACTTATGATGATTTTTCACTTGGCATAGACTTGAGTTTAGTTTATGAGGCTAGGACTCATCTCCGTGGCCTGTGTGCATGGGAGGGTTCCTTAGACCTATAAATGAGCCTTGGAAAGTTTTACTTGTGCATGAGAAAGGTTTTATGTTTCTTTTTGAGATGTCTTGTGATAGACATTCTTCCAGTGGTTCCTGTTATGTATATGGCTAAGGTTAGGACTCGCTCTAAGGGCCTGAGTGCGCAGGGGAGTTTCCTAAACCTATGAATTAGGACTTGGAAGTGTTATCTTGTATTTGTGGATTGTGATGGGGTAAGGGAATAGGAACCCTATGTGAGTGGCTCACCATAATTTTTGGAACCCTAAAGTGGTTGCTAGATGATCCTATGGGTGGGTTTGTAAAAAGTGATAACCTTAAAAAAATTAACCTGGGAAGGGGGGATTCAAAAGATAATGAAAGAAAACATAATAATGGCCACACAAACCTGGTTGGAGTACTGGGACCAGGGATAACTACCAGGGTGGCTCCCTATTCATAAAGGGGGGACCGGGGTTACATGGTTGCCAGGGTGGATCCCAATACATAGGTTGTGTGATGACACTCACTTAGGTGGTCTCCTAGAACCTTAACCTCAGTGTTATAATATAATGATATTTTTATGTGCCTTATTCCTTTTATTTTTAGTTTTGGATTTATTGGTTTTTGAGACTTAGATTGCCTTAAGGTCTTAAGAGTACCTTGGTTCTATCTCCTAGCATGGGGGGTGGAAATTTACCAGTTTCACATGGTTGGGTGACAAATCTCTTTCGAGGTATGGTTTGTGGTTTATGTTGTGGCTTGGATTTTGAGTTGTTCAGTGGTGAAGATTTTGTTCTTGTATCATGTATCTCTATCTTTTGTTATCAAGATGTAAAGATGTAATGTAAGCCCTTGGGCAACTTGATGTAATTATCTTTCTATATGCCTTTGGGCAATGTGTAGTAACTATAATTATGTTTGTAAAAGGAAATTGTAAGAAATAAGTTATGTATAAGGGAAGGGTAGAATAATGAATCTGAAAAGGGGATTGAATATGGTTAAATCAATGAGGAATTCCTACCTTATGTCTCTTGTGAATTTTTAAATGAAAATTGGAAGTAATGGTAATGCAATTATTTATGGATGTAAACTTCTTTAAAAGGAAATTTTTTTTTATATATGGTTAGTGAGAAGATATGCTAAGAGTTCAAGGGTATCTTTAGGTGAAATAATAAGGGAAAAGGAAACATGTATGTTAATTAAAGAAGTAATGAGATGTGACTTCTTAAATGTATAGTTCAATGTGAGTAATGTGTGATTATTCAAACAAGGTTTTAAGCTCAATTCTTAACTAGACTTATACAAGGTTATAGATGATGATTTGTGGAAACTTATGGAAAAAGAAAGATTCATTGAATGGTTTGTGTTGGTTATCAATATATGGTTAAGTAATTTATGCTCCTCCTATTATGATCTTAAGAAAAAATGGATAGTGATGTCTTTTAATGGAAAGCTTATTTATGTATTGTTAATACAATTAAGTTGTGCGTAGATAAGGTTAAGGAGTAAACAAATAGAAAAGGAAATGAAATTCATTTGATTAAGTAGTAAGATTAAATGCTTGATAATAGTAAATGAATTCATTAAGGGAACCTTAAGGAATGTACTTGTGAATGTAACAAATGGTGTAATGTTAGAATGTTAAGAAAAATAAAACTGTTAGTTGTAATTTTAGGTCATAGACCTGATCCCTTATGAGCTCCCTAACGGGGACATTACACCTCCACCTTAGTAGCAAAGTTCCTCTCATTCTACAAGTTATCCTACCCAATCACCCTTTGCTTCTAGCTTCCCTACATCAGTTCCACCCTTAAGCAATGCGGGAATACACCCAGCCTATATCAGCCAACCGCAAAGCCAAGTTTAGCAAGGGCCATCCTACCAGAAAGCTACATCATTCGACTAGCCTCCCCCATAGCAACCATATTTCTAGTCACAGCAACAAACCCCCATCATTCCCCAGCAGCAACAAGCTTCCTCCTATCAACCACATCAACAAATCCTCGTCATCCCACAACACCAACAAGTAGTCCCATATCCTCAACCACAATATCCCCCACACTGCATCAACAGTATCCTCTCTAGTAGGCATCACTCCAAAATCCACTCCAATCTACTTATCTTGTTGGACAATCTTCATATCCCACTCGACAATACCCACCTCAAAATCACCTGTATTCACCAGCACCACTAGATCCTTCTCAAATGGGAGTACCCGCTCCAACACCAATCAATGCCGAGTGGGAAGCAATGAAGAACGCTCTTAAGGAGCTTCAAACCGGTACTAAAAATAAAACCTTCAAGTTTGAAGAGGTATGTCCTTACCCATTTGACTGATCAATCACAGCTGTTCCTTTTCCTAAAAACTTTGAGACACCCAAATTTGACAAATACTGAGGAAAAGGAGACCCATTCAATCACATCAAAGAGTTCTATATGGAATGCCGAGAAGTGGCTTATAATGACAATTATCTTCTGTGCATATTCCCTAAAAGCTTGGGAGGAACTGTTGTTGAGTGGTTTTACAAAATACCATGTGGGACCATCACAACCTTTGCTAAACTCTCTAAGAAGTTTGTTGCCCAATATGCCCACAATGTTGAGAATGAGTTGACCTTATTGGACCTTTGCAACTCCAAATAGAAAAAAGGAGAAAGCCTAGCCAAATACCTGCAGAGATGGCAAAACCTTACCACCAAGTTATCATACCAACTGCCTGAGAAGCATTTGACCAAAATCTTCATTGATAATTTGCATCCTAAACTATCCCACTTCATGAGGATGAATTGTCTCCAAACATATGAGGATATCTAGAGCAAGGGAATAGGTATTGAAAAGGCCCTCCTATATGAAGACACAATCTGACATTTCAAAAATGATTCCCAAAATAAATCTAGCAATGATAAATCCCGTTATTAGAATCGTAACAAAAATGTTGTTACTGATGGAGCCACTGATACCAAACATGTTCAAATTGTTGTGGCTAGCCCTACACCAACTCCTACACACCAACAACAACAAGCGCCCATCTATTAGCAATCTCCCCAGGTTCGTTAGCAACCTATGCAATAATTTCATCCTCAAAACAATCAGCAAAATTATCAGTAGCAAGCACATCAAGCCTATCAAGGTAATCCAAACAATCAGGTCAATGCCATCAATACTACTCCCAATCAGAACAAGCCCAGAGCTCAAAACTATCCAAAGAAGAATTTCACACCTCTTGGTGAACCTCTAGACGTCATCTTTCACTAAATGGCCAAAGCCAACCTGATTACGTACCCACCAATCCCGTAGGTTGATGATAACACTCCTAAGCCCAATTGGTACAAAGATCATGAGTATTGTGATTATCATCATGTCAAAGGACACACCACCCTAAAGTGTATGAAACTTAATAATTACATCCAAGATCTCATTGATCAAAAGGAGATTCAAGTAGACACACTTGCTCAAGCCTCGCCTAATGCCAATTTGCAAATTTATCAAAATGTGTTCGCACAACACAACGCTGGGAATAACCAAGCTAATACCAATTATCCCCAAAACCAAGGCAAAGGAAAACAAGAAGATCACACTACTACCTATATCAATTACAATAAATTTGTTGGATGTATAACCCAAGTTGAGCCCACAGCCAATGTCATCCATGTCAGAGGAGTAGATAGTCAATGTGATGTTACCACCCGCAGAGGCCGGATAACTATCACTGGTGCCCACCCAAGACCAGTACATAATGCACAAAATGCACAGTACAACCTCATAGAACATCTTGGGAACACACCAGCCCAAATCTCCTTCTTGGACCTTCTCCACACTTCACCCCTCCATCAGGAGATCCTTGATCGAGCCCTCAAAGAAGGACATGTCCCCACAGACATTAACACCATCCAGTTCAAGAACCTTGTGGGACATCTGTCCGCATCCTGTGCCTTGTCCTTCAAACCATCTGACATACCAGATGTTGCACCTTACCACACTCTCCCTCTCTGCATCACTATCATGGTTAGAGACTTTTCCATCAAATGGGTCTTAATAGATAATGGCTCAGCCCTAAACTTGTGTACTCTAAAATTCATTCAGTAGATTGGGTTCATAGAGGCTGATATCTCACATGAAGTAATCACAATCAAGGCCTATGAAAACTTGGAGCATACCTCTGAAGGTACTATTAATTTTCCTATTCAGCTAGGCCCAATAATATAAGATACCATTTTCCATGTTGTTGATCTTGACCTACCATTCAACATTCTCCTAGACTGACCATGGATTCATTCCATCAAGGCTGTACCATCTACTTACCATCAGTGCATCAAATTTATGCATCAAGGTGTTGAGGTTACCATCCATGCTGATCCCCAACCCTTCGTATACTGTCATATGATGGAGGCATCATTCCCTCATTCCACTCACTTTCCTAGAACCGACATTGGTACTTTTGTTGCTAGCTCATCTCGATCCCACTATGATCCAGAGACTATCCTCACCTCCACTCTCTCTTCCATCAAGATCAATAACCAGGGCTGTGGTGAATATAGCCTACATGATGCATTTGTCATAGGGGCCCTCCCACTTGATCCACATACGCAAGGGCACTTGAGTCACCAAAGCAAGCCTACTGAAGAGCTTCATGAAATCAAGAGAATGGGACCTATGACTTTTGAATCCCATGGCAACATAAATAGTCAAGAGATGGATCCTGACATCAATAGGTGGTTGTACAAAGATCCCCCACCACTTGACACTCAAATTCTTGGCTATTTCAAAGATAAATATCTACAACAACACAAGTATACCACTGAACAATGGAACTATCAAGGAGCTGGTCTAGGACCACAAGAAGGCAGAAGCAAAGACCCAATCACAACATTAAAGAATCCTCAACATTAGGGCCTTGGATTTAATACCCATCACCTGCATATAAAAGATCCCAATACCAAAACTGGGGGCACCAACATGATTAGCATTCCCCTCTTGAATAGCCAGGATGACCTCGTAGAGCTTGAAAACATCCCTGAAGAGAAAGAAATCAAATCCTATGATGATATCTTTGATGATGACACTCTCCTGGGGACTTCTATCCTCTAAAAACTTGTCATTAACCTCATAGAACTTCCCCTCATACACCTTGACCTCATAGACTAGGACCAACCAAGCGTCACACATATTGATGAGTTCTAGAGCACGAAAGCACTCCTAGATTTCATGGGAGCATCAGGCCAGGTAGTAGATCAAAATTTAGAGTCAAATCACATCTATAAGCTTGACCCAGAAGGATATTTTGGGGAGGAGGCAAGCTTTAGCTACAAAAGAAGAATAGAAAGAGTAAAACATGAATCCTTATGGGGCACATTCTAATTCCAAAACAGTAAAAATAAAGAGCGTATCTTCTAGTGAAAACTTGGCAATTCAAGCACTAGAAGATGAAGACTTGCCTCTTCCTACTATTTAGAATTACAGACCCAAGAAGTTGTCAATTATCATAGAAGAAACAAAGCCAATCAACTTGGGTACAGAGGAGTGTCCCAGAATCACCTACATTGTAGCATCTTTAATAGAGGGTGAAGAACTGGCTTTTACTGCACTACTTCAAGAAGCTACTGGGAAATTTGCATGGTCATATGCACACATGTCTGGGCTTGATCCTAAACTTGTTCTAGATATGGACCCTAATGTTAAGCCAGTAAAGTAGAAGCTATGCAAAATGCATCCCAAAGTAGCCCTATTGGTAAAATCAGAACTAGAAAAGCTCCTAGATGCAAAGATCATAAGAGCTATAGATTACTCAGATTGGATCTCCAACATGGTACTTGTCACAAAACCTTCCGATGACATCAGAATTTGTACAAATTTCAGGGACCTGAACAAGGCATGTCCTAAAGATGATTTCCTGCTACCTAACATAGACATGATTGTAGATCTTATAGCAGGCCATGAAATGTTGTCACTAATGGATGGCTTCTCTGGATACAATCGGATTCATATAGCAAAAGAAGATCAACACAAAACAACATTCACCACTCCATGGGGTACTTTTTGCTATTACATGATGCCATTTGGTCTAAAGAATGTAGGAGCCACATATCAGAGAGCGATGACAGCAATCTTCCATGACATGATCCACAAAATCCTAGAAGACTATGTGGATGATATTCTTGCAAAATAAAACGTCATGAACACCTTGACATTCTTGAGAGTGTGTTCGATCACCTACACTATGGGTTAAAGCTCAATCCAAAGAAATGTGTCTTTGGTGTTACATCTGGAAAGCTTCTAGGCTTTATAGTTTCACGACGAGGTATAAAGATTGACCCTAAGAAGGTCAAAGCAATAACAGAAATGCCTCCACCAAGAACACTCATACAACTCAGAAGTCTACAAGGAAAGCTTCAATCCGTGCATCAGTTCATCTCTTAGCTGGCAGAAAAGTGCTGACCTTTCATGCATCTCTTATGCAGAGACACAAGCTTCAAATGGGATCCCATATGTCAGAAAAGCTTTGATAAGCTCAAACAGTATCTAGCCAACTCTCCAATCCTAGTACCGCCAGTTTCAAGATGTCCTCTCATACTCTACATCTCAGCGACCACTATAACACTAGGGGCACTCTTAGCACAACATGATGATGAAAATAGAGAGAGAGCCATCTACTACATTAGTCAAACTCTTGTCGGCTATGAGCTTAATTATTCACCCATGGAGAAAGAGTGTCTTGCTGTGGTCTTTTCCACTCAAAAGCTTAGACATTATATGCTCAGCCACACAATCAGGCTCATTTCAAAGGTGGACCCCCTCAAATATCTATTATCAAGGATAACTCTGATAGGTTGTATGGAAAAATTGGTCATGCTACTCAGTGAATTTGACATCCAATACATGGATCAAAAATCAATCAAAGGGCAGGTAATTGCCAATTAGCTAGCAAAGGCACCACTAGTGGATGCCTATCCACTAATCATGGAATTCCCTAATGAGCACTTATGCATGATCGAAGAACAACCCATGTGGAAGCTATACTTTGATGGCTCCTATACATCACATGGATCAGGGGCAGGAATCTTATTCATCACACCTCAAGGTGACTATATCCCAAAATCATTCAAGCTAGGATTCCCATGTACTAACAACATTGCAGAATATGAGGCACTCATCTCAAGTCTCAAAACAACCATCCAATGGAATATCACAGAACTGCAAGTGTTCAAAGATTCACAGCTCATTATCAAACAAGTCCTCGATGAATATCAAACAAAGGATGACAAATTTCTACCCTACAAAGAACTAGTGGACAGACTGAAAGAGCATTTCTTAAATCTACAGTTCACATAGATACCAAGGCTTCAGAACAAAGTGGCTGATGTAATGACAACCATCGAATCCTTGTTAGAAATCCCACTCGATGCATTATAGTATGAATTCCTAGTCGAGCAGCTACACACGCTAGCTTATGAGAACGCCGATGCAGAAATGGTGTGTATCTTGGTTGGTCCTCAGTCCCCGTGGTACCACGACATCCATGTATATCTAAAAAATGGTATCATATCTCCCCATCTCACCAATAGCCAATGCCAAAACTTTATTCACAGAGCTTCCTACTACACTCTTGTAGCCAACACCCTTTATCATCGAGGATATCACAATATCCTTTCTAGGTGTTTAGACTCAAACGAGGCTATCTTGGCTTTACAAGAGGTCCACGCTGAAATTTGTGGTGCCCACACAAGTGGCATGGTTCTAGAAAAGCAGTTGCTTTGAGTTGGGTATTATTGGCCAACCATGGAATATGATGCCTGTGAGTTTGTTAGAAAATGTTTACCATGTCAGCAGCATGCAAATCTGATTCATGTACCAGCACAAGACTTGTAGCCCATTGCACCACCTTGGCCATTTTCATGTTGGGGCTTCGACCTTGTCGGCTTAATCACTCCCCTTTCCTCAAATGGACACAAGTACATAATAACTGCCACAAAGTACTTCACCAAATGGGTTGAAGTGATTCCACTCACCTTAACTACTAACATCCAAATATCCAAGCTCATCCTTTACCACATCATCCGCCACTTTGGCATACCATCTACCATCTTCACAGACCATGGCACACCTTTTGAAAACCAACATGTGGATGATCTGTGTGCCAGACTCCACATCCATCATCATTTCTCTAGTTTGTATTTCCCTCAAGGAAATGGCCAAGCTGAGGAAACCAACAAAACTATCTTGAAAATCCTCAAGAAGGTTGTCAATGATTCTGGTCTTGACTGGCACCTCTAGATAAATCCTACCCTCTGGGCCTATCACACTTTTTATCTCACTCCCACAGGCACCACCCCATATTCCCTTGTATATGGTGTAGAAGCCATTCTGCCAATTGAGGTTGAGCTCCCATCATTAAGAGTCTCCATGAAAAACTACACCACTAAAGAAGACTATCGCATGACACGTCTCACACAGCTAGACCTATTAGATGAAAAGAGACAGCAAGCATATGATCACTTGGTTGCATACTAGAATCAACTCAAAATGAGTTATAACAAGAAGGTCCATCCTAGACAATTCCAGGTCAGTGACATGGTCCTAAAGGAAAATTAGAAGGTCCAAGCACACAGAGAAAAGAAAGGCAAGTTTGAGCCTACTTGGCTGGGCCCCTATGTTGTCACAACATACTTTGGCTCTGGAGCCTATCAGCTATCTACACCAGAAGGTGAGCCTTTGAATGATCCAATCAACATCATACATATAAAGAGGTTTTATGCATGAACCAGATCTTACATATTGAGAAAAATTCATAAAAATTGGAAAACATAAAAAAATACAAAAAAAAAAAAAAGAAAAAAAGAAAAAAAGAAAAAGAAAAGAAAAATAATCGTCCAATGGTGAAAACTTGGCAATTCAAGCACCTTGGACAAGTATGTTGGTGAAAACCTGGCAAACAGGTGCCATACATAGTGGTCCAAATCATTATCTATCAAACTCCCATCCCCCCATCCCAACATCTCAGTCCTTTTAATTTCTACCATCCCCATCCCCATCCCCATCCCCATCCACCATCCGCTAGCAGTCCTCCTTTTTATAATCCTCAAGCAAATCCGCAATCCTGCCTACACATATCTTGTACCATATCCTGTATAGCGCAATCCTTCTTATACCATATCTTGTATAGTGAGATCTTCCTATCCCAAATCCTGAGCTTCTGTACGTATTAGTTGTATATCTTTTCTCATCCATTGTACATATTGTCCCTTTTGGTTGTACATAGTCCTTGTCAGTCCTGCAATAGCATTTGATTAGAACTCTTGTCCTACCCAGCCTCATACTTCAGCAACATCAATTGTCACCTATTCTTGATCTCAGTGATTATTCTTTGACTTCATCATTTGCTAGCGAACAACACTCATTCCCTCATCAATCAGCGGGTCCTTGAGGATGTATCCTTCCTCCTGTCAGACCTAATCTTCCACCAATCACACCAAGTCCATGTCAATGCATCCTTCCACACGTTTGGACCAATCTTCCCACCATCAATCAATCAGTCAAATCAAATCTCTCTTGTTGGCAAAGGATGTCTTTTTGGAATTGTCATTTTGGTCTTAGATTTTGTCCTTTGGATCTTGTTAATATTTTATGGCTTCTCGTTGTTCTCTACTCAAAGTCACCACAATCCTTTATATCATGGTGCACTATGAATGAGGACAATTTGGGGCAAGGTCTTTTGATCTTTCGATTCTTCCTGTGAGTTAGTCGGATGTGACCCTTGCACATTTCACATGTGATCTTTTGGGTTACATGGTGCACTTGGGAGATGTAGTTTACTTATGGTTTCTCCAGCATCATTTTTTCCATGCCTCCTCGGGATCATGTGTGATGCTGGAGCAACCCTACGTGTCTTTTTAGCATCAGTCCTATGCAACGTTGGTGACGAAGCCTTGTGATCCCGGTATCCTTGGTAGGTCTCTAGCATTTCTATATTAAACTAGGTTGTGCTCTCCACATATTCACTTGGAGCTCCCCAAATCCCCCATCATATAGATTAATCTTGCATTATGCATCATTTAGCATAATATTGCACTCATGCATATTTTCTCTTGGAAGTCTAGTTATTTATCTCCCCTTCTTCCTTCTTTTCTTCCTTGTAATCTTTCAAAAAAATTCCACGTTTACTCTTTGTGTTATTTTCTCAAGGGGGCACAACCCCTTATTTTTCTAAATTCTAGCATGGGGCATCTTATTTTCTTGTCTTTGATGCCACACCACTTGCGGCATCGCATCAAAGAGGGGCAAAATGTAGACACCTAAAAATCTATTAAAAAATAAAATATTTTTATTTTTTGAAAACCCCTGATGACATCATCATTTATTAATTAATTAATTATTTAATTAATTACTTTATTTTTATGCCATTAAATCTTCATATTTTAATTAAATATCTTTAATTAAAGAAACGCTCCCCAAAATCATTTAAATCAAGTTTGAATGAATTTCCTCTATTTATTAATTATTAATTGATAAATAATGCCAAAAATCCTTTTAATAAATAAAATATTTATTAAAAGCCTAAAACCTTGGAAATCTTCTAGAAATCTTTAACCTCTTCTAAAATTTCCTAATCTCACTCTAATCTCGATTAAAAGGTGATTCCTACCTTTTTTAGTCCAAACCCTTGATGACATCATCATTTATTAATTAATTAATTAATTTATTTTTATGCCATTAAATCTTTTTATCTTAATTAAAAATATTTAATTAAAAAATCCCTTCCAGAAATGTTTAAATCTCATTTAAACATTATTTCTCAATTTATTAATTATTTAATTAATAAATTGACCAAAAAAATAAAAAATAAATAATTTATTCATTTTTACCCAAAACCTTAGAAATATCTTAAAGATCATTAACCTCTTCTAGAATCTCCTAATCTCACTTTAATTTTAATTAAAGGAGGATTTACCCATTTTTTAAACCTAATCCCAACTCAAAAATATTTAAACCAAAATTAAGTGTTAATCCTTCTTATTTATTAAATTTATTTAATAAATAAAATCCTCAACCAAAAAGCCTTTTGAAATAAATAAACATTTATTTATTTCCTCAAGGATAACCCTAGACTCTTCTAGAACTTTCCTAATCCTTTCCTAAACCCATTTAGGGGAAATTACCTACTTTTCCTAGGCTAATCCAAGTCTCCTTTGACTTCTAGTCAAACCCTTCCCCTAATAAGCCTCAAAACTCTTTAAGCCTTTGAGATGAATAAATTGTTGAACTACAACTGATTTGGAATCTGATTGAAGAATATGTGATTGGAAAATCACTGAGGAGTTGCTGATTAGATATGTAATATGATTAAATTAGTATTATGTTGTCATTGATGTCAACTAGTTTGACAACACTTACCTTGTAAGTTACTATACTAAGACATTTGAAGAAAGGTGAAAGAGATGAAGAATAGAGAAATCTACACGAGGAAAGATGTACATGACAGATGAGGACAAGGAACACATTGAGTAACCTGTTGATGAGTCTATGACTTGATGATATTGACTTTATTATGTTGCATTCATCTATGATGAAGTATAGAGCTGAAAGACACAAAGTAGTGTTGTCGGTAAATGAAGCAATTCTAGTATACAATGACGGAGTATAGTGTATACCAATTGCAGTATTAACCGAGCAATGTTCACCGGCGCATTTCTTTGTTAACCGAGTAGAACAGAATGAATTAAATGATTAGTTTAGCCGATAAGATTGATGAGTTGTAAAGTACCTTGATTTTAGTGATAACGGATAATGTTTGTTACACAGATTGACGACTGACAAAATTTAGGAAAGATCTAAAGGATGAGAATCAAATGTGTTATTGACGCAAGTGTCAACAAAGTTTGAAGTGGCAAAATCTATGAATATGGTTACGCGGCAAAATCTGATGGTGGAGAAGAAAATGATTTACCCGTCTATATAAGAGAATATAATTTCTTTACAAAAGGATGCCAAAAGAAGTAGAAGCTGCAGAAATATCATGTGAACAAGGTTTTCATGCACTCTAATCATACTGGTTAGTAAGAACCGAGCTGCAAAACAATTACCGAGCTACAAAGAGCAATTACCGACAGATAGTAAGTTGATATAGTATTGAATCTGAAGTGAAATATTGGTCAAAAGGATTTGTATGGATTGAATATTGATCTGTAATCTGCAATTGAAGTTGTATTAAGGAAGATCATTTACTGTTACATATTTAACCATTGTAAACAGTTAAAATATCTTAATCAAGTGGACTCTGAAAGTCTTATGATGTATCATTCATAATGAACATTGTTATCCTATCAACCCCATAGTGAATGATGGTTGGACGATAACTTCTAGTCTAAAATCATCTAACAAGGTCATACTTGACAGTGTGTTTGTAAACCTTTAACAAGGTTGGGTCTTAACCGACCTCACTTTAGAAGAGTGAACAATTATGGGTTGCCGGTCCTAGGTGGTTTTTCCCTTTACAGGGTTTCCATGTTAAATCTCTTGTGTTATGTGCTGATTGTGATATTTGTTTGTTATTATACTTTACATGTTACATTTTAGATTTGATCGGTAACTGTTATTGTATTTGATTGGTAATTGGTAAAAGCACAGACAGTGAAAGTATTTATTGTTTACCGAGGAGCAAAAATTGAAGAAGTTGTTTTGAATTATACATTTTGTTTTGGGACACTGGATAACTGATTCACCCCCCTCTCAGTTATTCTAACAATTGGTATCA
Source organism: Chamaecyparis obtusa (assembly GCA_027943335.1). Classification (NCBI taxonomy): domain Eukaryota; kingdom Viridiplantae; phylum Streptophyta; class Pinopsida; order Cupressales; family Cupressaceae; genus Chamaecyparis; species Chamaecyparis obtusa. The sequence continues at coordinate 2,280,443 of BSBK01002287.1, read as the reverse complement.
AAGTAGTGGTTGCTTAGAATGAAGTTTTAAGGACTTAAGCATAAAGGTCTCAAGATGTATAAGAGGGAAGTATCGAAATTGAACAAGGAGAACTTCACAGTATGGCAAAGTAGAATGAAGTTGCACATATTTGGAATTGGGAATTCTGCACTAGATCTGATGGAGAATGGCTACATACAACCACCCACTGGTCCCTTAACTCTTGATCAACTGAAGGAAAAGCATGAACACAATGTTACTATGATGGAACTTGGTGTTGCCTGTACCGATGCTGAATTTGAAGATATTAAGACATGCACGACTGCCAAAGCAATGTGGGATAAGTTAACACTAATATACAGTGGAGATCTGAATGTCAAAAGAGCCCGAGCTGAAAGTCTGAGAGGTAGATTTGATGATATGAGAATGAAAGAAGGTGAGAACATTTTCCAATATTCAAATAGACTCAAAGAGGTGGTACATGCTATTAGAGCATTTGATGGAGTAATTGATGATGAAACAATGATAAGCAAGATTCTCAGAACTTTGCTGCTAGTTTATGCAATCAAGATCTCTGCAATTCATGAAACAAGAGCTACATCCAACCTTACTCTTGAAATTCTGATTGGTAAACTTACAACTTTTGAATTAAACAACTTTGATAACAGTGTTGTTCCTTTTGTTGAATCCACTTTCATGTCTTCTTTGAAGATTGGAAAGCCTGCAAGAATAGTAAGAATTGTGATAGTGATGATAATACTGATGATGAACTTGATGAGCTTGAAGCTCTTATGGCTAGAAGATTGCCCAAAGGAAAAGGAAGGTATAGAGGTAAGCTACCTTTGACATGTTTTAATTGTAAAGAAGTCAGTCACATTGCTACTAGATGTCCTCAGAAGAAAGATGATGATAGATCCAAAGACCGATTTGAAGGAAACTATGGGAGAAGAGTCAACAAAGGCTATCGACACAACAATCTCGGGACAACTGAGATGAAAAAGAAAAAAAGGTATGTTACATAGCTGAAGATATTGAAACTAAATCTGATTTTGATGATGACATAGAAGTCGTATTTGTTGCTATGAAATATGACTCAGAGGAGGAAGAGAAACATGAAGAGACAACACTAATTTTTAAAGTAAGTAGAAATGATACATGGATCATAGACAGTGGTTGTATACATCATATGACTGGTGATGTAGAGAATTTTGATCATCTTGTTGAATATAATGGAGGATCTATGAGAATGGGAAATGATGCACCTTGTATGGTAAGAGGTAAAGGCTCAGTGATGATCAATGATAGATTACAATGTGAAAATGCATACTGGGTAGATGACTGAACTATAATTTGTTAAGTGTGGCTCAGCTAAACAATTCAAGCCACTGACTGACTTTTGAGAGCAAAAAGGTGAAGATCTATGATGATGAAGGAAGACTTGTTAGAACTGGTACACAATCTAGAGGTAATTTATTCTATCTTGATATGGATTAGTCTTCTTGTTTGTTAATAAGAGATGAAGCTACTTGGTTGTGGCATAGAAGGTTATGCCATGTGAACTTTGACAACATGATCAAGATTAGTAGAAAGAAAAGAGTTAGAGGATTGCCTAACTTAACAAAACCTGATCATGCCATGTGCCATGAATGTCAGAAAGGTAAGATGACTAAGTCTAGTTTTAAAAGCAAAGACTATTTGACAAATAAGATACTTGAGTTGGTTTATACTGATCTATGTGGTCCTATGAGAACTTAGAGCTATTTTGGTGATAGATATTTTATTCTTTTTGTTGATGACTATACTAAACTGATGACTGTTATATTTTTGAAAGAGAAATCTGAAGCTTTTAAAATGTTTAAGTGGTATAAAGCTAAGGTAGAGAAAAAAATTAGAAAGAAAATAAAATGCTTAAGATCCAATAGAGGAGGTGAATTTATCTCTGATGAATTTACTAATTTTTGTAGTGAGCATGGAATCAAAAGATAGGTCTTAGCACCGAGGACACCTCATCAAAATGGCATTGCTGAAAGGAGGAACAGGTCTATAATTGACTGTGCTAGAACATTGATGATACAAAAGAATGTTGCTCAGACATATTGGAAGGAAGTTATCAGTACAATTGTGTATGTTCTTAACTGAATACAACTGAAGGACACCAACCAAACACCTTATGAGCTATGGTTTGGACACAAACCTACTGTAAGTTATTTCAAAATTTTTGGAAGTAAATGCTTTATTTTGAAAGATGAGAGAAATGACAAATTTGATTCTAAAGGAGATGAAGGGATATTTCTGGGATATTCCACTACAAGTAAAGCATATAAATGTTTGAATAAGGTTACAAATAAGATAGTTGAAAGCACTAATGTTCATGTTGATGAGTTTGATGATAAGAACATAGAGGAAAGTACAAAGGAACCAGAAGACTATGGTAGATTCACTTACATTGAACATCTAGAGTAGCTTCTGATGCCTCAAATTGTAACAGTCGATCAGCAGGGAAATAATACAGGACAATAGGCAACACAAACCGATGAACAAGATGGAGCTACTGAGCAAGGAAATGACCCTGAACAGGATGAGCAAGAAAGGATAAATCAAGTACTAGCTAGTTTTGTCAGAGGACATCATCCCGAGACACAAATCATTGGAGACAGACATGCTGGAATGCAAACTAGAAGAAAAACAAGACAAGGTATATGTTTAGTCTATGAATTTGAACCTAAAACTGTGAAAGTTGCATTAGAAAATGAAGAATGGGTTAATGCAATGAAGGAGGAAATAGAGAAAATAGAGAAGAACAAAACTTGGTCCTTAGTACCCCGACCAAAAGATAAGAATGTAATCTATAATAAATGGATATTTAGGAATAAACTAAATGAAAATGGTGAAGTCACAAGAAATAAAGCTAGATTGGTATGCAAGGGATATGCATAGGAAGAAGGCATTGAATATGGTAAAACATTTTCACCTATTGCTAGATTGGAAGGAGTTAGAATGCTACTTGCATATGCTGCACACAAGAAATTCAAAGTCTATCAAATGGATGTGAAGTCAACATTTCTAAATGGTATACTTGAAGAAGAGGTCTACATTGAACAACCTGAAGGATTTATTGATCCTAACAATAAAGATATGGTATGTAGATTACATAAAGCTTTGTATGGTTTGAAGAAAGCACCGAGAGCATGGTATGAAAGACTACATACTTACTTGTTAACTATTGGATTTGTTAGAACAAGTGAAAACAACAATCTGTATGTGAAAGGTGATACTGATGATACTATTATCATTGCTGAAATATTTGTTGATGACATTATTTTTGGAGGCTCAGATCTTGTCTACAAGGAATTTGCTGATGAAATGCAAAAAGAATTTGAAATGTCTATGTTCGGAGAGATTAAGTTCTTTCTTGGACTACAAGTGATTCAACAGAGTGATGGAATATTCATCACACAATCTAAATACATAAAGGTAATACTGAAGACATTTGGCATGGAAGATGCTAAACCTGTGGGAACACCAATGGCTACTGGATGCAAATTGACAAAGGAGGATGAAACTACAGAGGTAAATCAAACACTTTACTGATCCATGATTGGTAAATTAATGTACGTAGTTCATAGTAGACTAGATATAGCATATGCTATGGGTATTGTTGCAAGATTTTTTGCTAATCCTAGAGAATCACACATGATAGCTACAAAAAGGATCCTATGATACCTGAAGAAAATAGAGAGTTATGGATTATGGTATCCTATGGAAGGGAAGTTTGAACTGAAAGTTTACATTGATGCTGATTGGGCTGGAAATGTGGATGATAGAAAAAGCACCACCAGAGGAGCATTTTTCTTTGGTGAAAGGCTTGTAACTTGGACAAGTAAAAAAAAAGCTTGTATTTATCAGTCTACAACTAAAGTAGAATATGTTGCTGCTGCTACTAACTGTTCAAACATTGCATATATCAAGCAAGTGTTGGAAGGAATGAATGAGGTAATCACTGACCCGATGATTATATATTGTGACAACACTAGTGCTATTAATATTTCAAAGAATCCTATGATGCACTCTAAGAAAAAGCATATATCTATTAAGTATCATTACTTAAGAGAACAAGTGCAAGAGAAGCAAGTGAAGTTAGAATTTGTCACATCTAAAGAACAACTTGGAGATATTTTTACAAAGCCTCTACCAAAGGACACATTTCAATACTTGAGGACTAGACTTGGGGTTCATCCCCTATCTATCGGTCACTAAGGTGATCTGGTTGTTGCATTAGCCTATTTTTATCAGAAGATCATTCATGTTGATGCAACATAGTTCACATTTTGAATCATGTTCAAGGTTGTGATTAAGTTTGAAGAACTTGAACCGATAGGGATATCAGTATTCAGAGATACAGAGGAAGACATAATTGTTTGTTTATTTGTTTCTTTGGCATTGCTATCAAAGGGAGAGATAAATAATATGAAAAGGAACAAGCACCGATGAGAAATATCTAAGGGAGAGACAATCTGAATGAGATAAAGTATTGAAGATCAGTTACAGACAATAGAAGTAGGAACAGGAGAATTGAAAAGAACACAACTACAGAATGGTAAAGTTGTATTATCTAATGTTTCTTAGTAACGTAGTGATTAAACATATTAAGTCTATTTGAATTACAATATTTTATTCACAAAGTTATAGAATATATGTTTGGTATGTGTATGGTACATTTCATATTACTTGAGTTGCCATCAATGCCAAAGGGAGAGATTGTTGAACTACAACTGATTTAGAATCTGATTGAAGAATCTGTGATTCCAAGATCACTGAGGAGTTTCTGATTAGATATGTAATATGATTAAATCAGTATTATGTTGTCATTGATGTCAACTAGTTTGACATCACTTATCTTGTAAGTTACTATATCGAGACATCTGAAGAAAGGTGAAAGAGATGAAGAACAGAGAAATCTACATGAGGAAAGATGTACATGATAGATGAGGACAAGGAACACATTGAGTAACTTGTTGATGAGCCTATGACTTGATGATATTGACTTTATTATGTTGCATTCATCTATGATGAAGTATAGATTTGAAAGACACAAAGTAGTGTTGTTGGTAAATGAAGCAATTCTAGTATACACTGATGGAGTATAGTGTATACCAATTGCAGTATTAATCGAGCAGTGTTCACCGATGTATTTCTTTGTTAATCGAGCCAAACAGAATGAATTAAATGATTAGTTTAGCTGATAAGATTGATGAGCTGTAAAGTACCTTGATTTTAGTGATAACGGATAATGTTTGTTACACAGATCGACGACTGATGAAATTTAAGAAAGATCTAAAAGATGAGAATCAAACGTGCTATTGACACAAGTGCCGAGAAAGTTTGAAGCAAAAAAATCTATGAATCTGGTTACGCGAAAAAATATGATGGTGGAGAAGAAAACAATTTACCTGTCTATATAAGACAATAGAATTTCTTTACAAAAGGATGTCATAAGAAGTAGAAGCTACAGGAATATTGCATGAACAAGGTTTTCATGCACTCTGATCATACTGGTTAGTAAGAACCGAGCTATAGAATAATTACCGAGCTATAGAGAGAAATTACCGACAGATAATAAGTTGATATAGTATTGAATCTGAAGTGAAATATTGGTTAGAAGGATTTGTATGGACTGAATATTGATCTGTAATCTGCAATTGAAGTTGTATTAAGACATATCATTTACTATTACATATTTAACCATTGTAAATAGTTAAAATCTCTTAACCGAGTGGACTTTGAAAGTCTTATGATGTATCATTCATAGAATGAACATTATTATCCTGTCAACCCCATAGTGAATGTTGGTTGGACGATAACTTCTAGTCTAAAATCTTCTAACAAGGTCACACCTAATAGTGTGTTTGTAAACCTTTAATAGGGTCGGGTCTTAACCGACCTCACTTTAGAAGAGTGAACAATTTTGGGTTGCTGGTTCCAGGTGGTTTTTCTCTTTTACAGGGTTTCCACATTAAATCTCTTGTGTTATGTGTTGATTGTGATATTTTTTTGTTATCATACTTTACATGTTACATGTTAAATTTGATCGGTAACTATTATTGTATTTGACTGGTAATCGATAAAAACATAGATAGTGAAAATATTTATTGTTTACCGAGGAGCAAAAATTGGAGAAGTTGTTTTGAATTATACATTTTGTTTTGGGACATTGGATAATTGATTCACCCCTCTCAGTTATTCTAACATAAATATTTATTTTTTTCTTAAAATCCATAATTATCCTATAAAGGCCTAGACTCCTCTAGAAGGTATTCATCCTCATCCAAAGCTTTGGTCCAACCAAAATTCAATCCTTATCCTTGACTCAACCCCTAACCTTACCTCTAACCTTGACTCGACCTCCTAACCCAAGCCCTTCCCAAATCCTATAATACTCCTCCTTCCAAGAGAAAATTATTAATTTAGCTCTCATCTTTCTACATTGTTATCATGTTAAATCCATCCTAGATCTTGAATTTTTTGATACTAATTGTTAGATTTCATGTTTTATCAACTCATCTTAGCTCAGAAATAATGGAATGAACTAGTTTATTTCAAGATTTTCTTAGCATTTATACATCATATCCATCTTCCTTAGTATGCATTAGAAGCAAGCTCCTTGTGCTTAGAGAGCACATCCACATACCTCTCATTGAAGCAAATCAAACAGTGCTCTATAGCACTTATTTTTAGCAATAATCTTGAGGTGGCTTGGTTTATATTTTTGTATGTTTTGAACTGATAAATGCTAGATTAGTCTAATGTTTGAATGTTTCAACCTTTCAAAATAGATAACAAGTTAAAATCATTGTCTACAACATGTAACAAATTTGGACACAAGGCTGAAGAATGTCAATCATAGACAATGGCTTAGATCCCCAAGACCGGTATTCACCAAGAGAGACAAGAATCAGAGCACAACCAACTATGCAAATTGTGGGACTCTCAGTCATAATAACTCATGGAAGTCAACCGATAGAGTTTTCCACCACTACAACAAAGTTGGGCACTTAGCAAAAGACTGTAGAAACCGGTCTTCAAACAAAAGGAGAGAATCAATCAAACTAGAAGACAAGACTTCATCTTCAAATGAGAAAAACAACAAGGAAGAGAAGATCCCAAAGGTAATAAAGCAGATATGGCTCAAAAAAGTTTTGCAAAGCTCTGCTAAATAGAAGACCAAGCAATGATCATCATTAGTTGATGGTGATACCTCTTCAGCAAACTAAGCTACAATGGATTAGAGGGAACCGGTAGACCTTCTATCACTGCCGGTAAGACTGGTGAGAATCAGACTCACACAGTCTACATGGATAACTGGTCAGACAAGGTGTAATCAACCGGGGATGACCTAACCAAAAAAGTAGGTCAATCGGTAAGGAAAAATGGAAGGAAAAGTTAGTTACTAGTTAGCAAAAATGGCCTCTTCATCTGCTAACATAAAGTTGATCAGGGGAGATCAAGTGGCTTGACTTGCATACAAAATCATGCCAATTCTGAATAGAGAGAACAACATGGCTGGTGCGCTCTCATCTATGCTAGAAGGATTCCTCTTAACTGAAGATGTCATGACATTCATTCATGCTAAATAGGAAGAATTGAGAGAAACATATTTTCAAGGGGAATACATGTCACCGTGCAAAGAAGAGAATCTTCCTGACAAGTATGCCAAGATCATATCATCTAGATTGGTAAATGGAGTATGCTACCCCGCAATCTTCTGGGAAGACCAAATCAAACTGGTGTTGAGCCATCCTCATGAACCAGGTTTTTGGCTCACCAAAGGTGCATGTCACGAAATCACCAAAGATAATCTTCATAGAGTAGCTAGATATAGTAACAAAGGGGAAGCACTAACCCTGTGGACCATTGCCAATATCATTGTCAACAAGCTGACCAAGTCAAAATCTGATGGTTGACTTATGACCATGAACAACATTGAAGATGGTGGAGTAATTTTCCATTTGCTGTAACTGGGTACAAGGTTTATCAGTCAAGCAATTTGAATAGCATACCGGGTGGAGCTATTCACACTACATATTGCATAATTCATAACAATGCCCTATATGACATCTGTGCAATGCTTCAAAGTCAAATATTTAAAAACATGAAGAAGCTTGGAGTTGTGAAAAATAAATCTATTAAGTATGGAACCCTTTTTGTGTGCCTATACTTCTACTACTTAAACTTCTTCCTGGGTATTGGTAAAGTGACTTGGAAAACCGATAAACTAGTCATGCATCAAATCGCTGAAATGGCCAATCAACTGGTAGACTAGTTAAACAATGTGATGACTAAACACATTGAGGCATTTCAATTAAAAATGCATGAAAGAGAGAGCATGCCATCAACTATAGTTGACCTATATAAGGATGATGTATGCTTTCCAATTACCACCGACAACTACATCATTCAAGTGGTGGAATCGAGAGATGTATGTGCTCCTGAGTTGGGATACGAGATCACTGCTAGAATTGCTAAGGCATATGTTGATGCCCTAAATGATGCAAACCTAGATCTCAGTGCAAATTGGTTTGGCACATATGATGAGATTATATAGAATCTGTCAAAGGTGGAACCAATCAAGAATGTCTACAAGGGGACCCCCACCCCAAAGAAGAAACTAGCGATAGAGCAGCCCAAGGCTCAGAGGAAGAAAGAAGAACTGGTACCTAGTACTCAAGAGGGAGAATGAGAAGAGATAGGGACTGAGGAAATAGTTCCTTTGATTAGAAGAAGAAAGCCCACAATTGATGAATTTGTGATAGAACTAAAACAATATGGTGGTTTAGGTTCTGTTAGAGGTGGATATCAACTAGCCAACGATGAAGATAAGATAAAAATTGAAGATGCTGTAGTATTCTGCCTTCAAAAATTAAATCTTCATCCTAGTGGACTTCAAACAACTCTACCTGATGATCTTCTACAAATTATCAAAGATCAGTGGATGGCTTCTGAGGTTAGAGAAAAGGAGCTAAGGATACAAGCTCTTTTAGAGGTCCAGAATGACCTCACTCTAGATGAAGGCATAGAACAAGCTGAAATTAATTAACAAACCTTCTCAACAAAAAGAAGGATAGGTCTCATGCTCATTAGATAAATTGAGAAAGTGCATAATTAAGAAGTAGCGATATGGACCAAACTTCTTCAGAATTAGCAGCAAGCAGAACATGAAGCAGCTCAAAGAACAATAGTTCCACCTGTCCTAGACACTAGTAAAGGGAAAGGAGTGGTTGGAGCTGAAGCACCAGTGATAGTTGACATCAATGATGACAAGAGTAGTAAGCCAAAAAATCCAACTGTTCTCATCTCTCCAAGAAAAGGTAACACTAAACCTATGTCTGTCAATGATATTGTTGATGAGGTGATGGACTTTGGAAAAGTAGACAATGTTGCTAAGTGATTCAGTGTACTAGAAGAAGAGGACAAATAGGCAGTAATTGTAGCAATATTAGAAATTTTTATGGATTATGAAAGAACTCCAAGGAACTACAAGTCCAAGTTCCCACCATAACTCAACTCAAGACTATAATTAAAACAAAGAATCGGTCTAGGAACAAACACAAGAATCACTAGGGAAACTCTGCTAAAGGTCAGACCTGGACTCAATGAAGACATACATATAGAGTTGCAGAGATATTAAATGGGTATGAGAATCAAGTGTATAAAGTGACTTTGGACTACTGGCACTAGTATGACTTCAATGCACTGAATAAACTAGGTCCTCAGGATCAAACTACACAAATGCAAGCACCACTAGTCAGATCCACACCTAGTGAAGAATCTGTTGGAGATTTGCCAGCAGGCTAGTACTGACTATATGTTTGTCATTGATGAAAACATATGGAAAGTAGCATGCATGGAAGTCTGATGTAGTAAGCTTTCAGTATATGATGCATGGACATGATATCATGGTTGTAGAGGTTAACTGTTAGTACATACAGTTATATGGCAGCTTGTGTTAGTAGTGTTCCTGACATAGTTACATGCAGTGTTCTGTGTATGGTTGTTTGTACAGTTATCATGAAGCCTTGCACACTTGGATATATGTTGAAGACATGTCAGTGATGTTAAGTTCATGGATGCATGATCTGATGATGAATGCAAGTGAAGTTATGTAGTCGCTATTTTCCAGTAGCAGTTTCTTGTGCTTGTTTAGTGGAGCCGATAAAGATTTTATTGGTTATTGAGTTGTGCCTATCTTTAGGGTATGCACCCTTGGAGTTAAGCTTAGAGATGAGTTATTGATGATCGGTTAAGAGCACATGAGCTAATTCTTCTTGTAAAGAAAGATCTATTTGTTTTGGTAGAGCTGACAGTGTGTAGCGTGTATCTACATTTATTTTATTAAGATAGGTCCTGGAATATGTTGCGTGCATAATAGAGCCAACAAAATATTTGTTAGAGTTTATTATGGTTTCTCTATTATAATTTCAAGGTGGTTCTAATAGGCTGACTTGATTATATCATTTAGAGGAAAGATATTTATAGGTAGTCATTTGTGATTGCAAAAGTGTGGTTCATGGTTGATTAAGCAGAGAAAAGCAGAGTGTGCAAAGTGTTGAGCCATTAGAAGAAGGTCTATGTGACCAAGTAGAGTATTTGTGTTATACATTGGAACTAATCCAGATAGTAGGTCAAAGCATAGTTCACCAAGATCTAGATATAGTGTGTATCTATTATTCAGAAGGTTGTAGCCTTCACCCCTTTGAGCAGTGAGCTCTCGGACAGTGCGTCCTCTCCCCTAATAGGGAAAATTGTAAAAGAATCCTAATAGGGTTTGACCCTTAACCAGGTCTACTATACTTCATATATTGTAAAGGTACTTCTAACAGCATAAAGGATATTTTAGCAAGGATCATTATACACTAGTACAAGATATTAGTGGGTGAATAGGGTTAAAATGGATTCAACACTATTCAGATGTAAAAGGAAAAAGGGGGAAATATGAGATCTATCTCCTAACCCAAATTCCCAATGAAGAGATCCAATTTGATCAACCAAGAGGTTAATACACAATTGAATCAATTTATGGAGAATATGGAAGAGAGAGAGAGAGAGAGAGAGAGTAAATCCAATATTTCTCTATGAATAAAATTTATGCTTGGAGTATGAAATAATTGAAATACAAATACTAACCTCAAATTAGGGCAGATCTGGAAAATGTTAAATTCTGATGTCTGTGTGTACTTTCAGGCAATTCTAAAATCTATACTACACTAGAAATGCTGAGACAGAGAAAACCCAAAAATCTTTCTCCAAGATGAGCTCAGGTCGGGTTTGACCCTCATAAAAGGTCAAATACTACATTCTTTATTTGAAGTCTGATTCGAATTCTATTTGCAGATCTCAGAAGTTTGCCGAAAAGGGTATCCAAATCCACTCTCAGATCTGAAATTCTGCACCTGTACCTACAAAAAATGGGGGTTTTTGTTGTATGGGGGGTTTTCCTTGGTCAAACCCCAATTTAGGAATTAACCTTGAAATTGAATTGAAATGTAGTGTGCATAAACAAAGTAATTGAAACAAATCACCTCACTTATGTTGAAGTCCTTGTAGAGGATTTGAATCTTCAAATCCATAAGTAGGAGTGCTTCAATGGATGTAGGATGAATGTAGGATGTCTCTAATCAATGGCATTTGATCTTCAACACCAATTTTGACTTGATCTTTGCATATGAGAGGGCTTGAATGAATGTGGAAGGATGGATCATCAAAGGGGGCTCCAAAGAGATTGAATCCTTCAATAGCTAACAATGGATCTCCTTAATGGATGAATGCTTGAAAACTTGCAATTTCTTGATTGAATTCACTTGCTTTCACTTGAGAGCTTGCTTATGAATTTTCTTGAGATGTGATGTGAAAATGAGAGAGGAAGGCCTCATTTTATAGTGAACTAGGGCACAATCCCTTAGAGGGGCCACCTTGGAGAATTAAATCCCAATTAGGTCCTAACCTTTAGAAAATATACCTAGATTAAATGCAATTAAAAGATTTACCATCGTGAAACCCAAAATGATTAACCCAGAGGTGAGAAAATAAATATACCGAAAGCCAAAATCTCAGAAATTATGGATTCTATAAATTTGAATGAGGGGGGAAAAATCAAGGTTGGACTTGACCTAGTCAGGTTTGACCTCGATCTTGACCTAGTTAGGTTCAACCTCGATCCTGACCTAGTAAGGTTCAAGCTTGATCCTAACCTAGTTAGGATCAACCTCAAATTTGACCCTAGGCCCAGATTCAGTCAAAGCCAAGTCAGGAGGTCGCGGGGATGCCCAAAAACCTAGAAATGAAATAAGATCAGGACAAAATGTCAAGGATAGACATAAAATCTTATGATGATTGTGATGAAAGCTAGGAGGACCTATTTTTGAATCCTACCTAGAAAACAAAGCCATGGAAGAGGGAAATTAAGGAGAATCCTTGAGATCCTAACCCTAATTTCACCTAGATAAAGAAATCAAGTGCAAGGAAGAAGTGGAAAGCGGGGAGAAAGCCAAATACATGAAAAGACTTGATCAAGGCACTTAACATGACCCCAAACCACTTACTCAGAGGGCTAAACACTCTTATCATGGAAGTGCTTCCATTTTAAGATGATACAGTGGGTATCAAGTCCCACTGGGGTTTTTACTTATTTGGGTTTCCCCGTAACCAAAATATTGGTGTTGTGTTCATGTGTTCTTTCATTGTATTTATGCTTTATGTTTAAGTATACTTAATTGGATAAAGAATTGAAACTTGTAGATAACTGATTCACACCCCCCCTCTCAGTTATCTTTTGGGACTATTCCTAACAATTGGTATCAGAGCCAAGAGCCTCGAAGAGAAAGTTTAATAGCTTGAGGTTGATCAGATGGCGTACTTCAAGAAAGAGAGTCCTAAGTTTGATGGAGAGAATTACCTTGATTGGAAGAATAAGATGGTGACCCATTTGCAGTGCATTGGTTTTGAAGTTTTTAATGTAACTATCAAATAAGCCAAAATACCTACCCTAGAAGACCTTGGAAAGGATGATGCTACTGAAACACAAAAGGATTTGTTTCATCAGAATGCTATTGCCAAAGAAGCCCTTATCAGCACACTATTAGATAGTGAGTTCTTAGAGATAAAGAAGGTAGATACCACAAACAAGATATGGAAGTACCTAGCAGACATATTTGAAGGAGACAAGCAAGCAAAGGATACACATAGAAAAACTTGGAAGAAAAGATACAATGCATTAGAGATGCTGCCTGAAGAAAATGTTAGAGCTTATAATCAAAGGATCAATGAAGCAGTTGCTGGAATCAGAAACAATGGTGGAGAGATCTCAGAGGAAGACATTATGGACAAGTTAATGACTACTCTCACTCTAGAATATGAAAAAAAGATCAACATCCTTGATGAGACCATGTAGCTTACAACCAATTTCAAGAGAGAGACCTTGATCAGCAAACTCTCATCTTTTGAAATTTCAAGATTGAAGACTGAACCTCAAAGTGAAACAACCTTCAAAGCAACAGTTCATGGTAAGAAATTTGCAAACACTTTTAGTAATTTTGATGATGATGATGAAGAGAGAACTTTAGATGATTTTATTTCTATGATTGCCAAAAGAGAAAATAAAGGAAAAGGAAAGTATGAAGGTCAATTTTCATTTAAGTGATTTTCATGCAATAAGATAGGTCACTTTGCATCTAAATGTCCTACTAAAGCTAGAAAGTTCAAAAAGGATTACAAGCCTAAGTACTCTAAGGATGTTACTTTTTTGGAGATGGAGTCTCAGATGAAGAATCAGTTGAAAAAGAAATTGGATTCATTCCTATTGTAGACAAAATGAATAATAAGACTAAACATAAAGATGTGAAAGAGAAACAAGAGCTAGCATTGATTTCCCAAGCAGACATAAGGACAGACTGGATTATAAATAGTGGTTGTTCACATCACATGACAAGTGATAGAGGCAGATTTGTTCATCTAGACAAATACAATGGTGGTATGGTCAGATTTGGTGACAACACTCATAAACCTATAGTTGGTAGAGGAGCCATCACCTTGGATGGAAAGAATAGTACTGATGATGTTCTCTATGTTGATGGTTTGAAACATAACCTTCTCAGTGTTGGATAGTTACTTGGAAAAGGATATCAATTGGAGTTCAAAGATGACAAATGCATAATTAACAACAAAAATGGTGCTATGATTGCATCAGGATCAAAGACAAGAGGTAATTTCTTTCAACTCAATTCAAAAGCAAGTTGTTTTGTTGTTAAAGTTGATGACAGTTGGTTGTGGCATAAAAGACTATGTCATATCAATTTTGATAACATAGTAAAGATAAATAATCTTAAGGAAGTAAGAGATCTACCTAGCATAGAAAAGGTAGTTGATACTATATGCAGGGAATGTGTGATGGGAAAACATGTGAGGAATTCATTCAGGAGCAAGCACAATTCAGTAGAGAACAAGTTGGATCTGATTCATATAGACCTATGTGGTCCAACTCAAACAAGATCATACTATGGTGAAAGGTATTTCATTTTTTTTGTTGATAATTATACTAGGATGATGTGAGTTGCATTCTTGAAAGATAAGTTAGAAGCATTTGATAAGTTCAAAATATTCAAAGCTAAGGTTGAGAATGAATTTGGATTAAAGATAAAATGTTTGAGATCAGATAGAGGAGTAGAATTCACCTCTAGTAGATTTTATGAGTACTGCGAAGAACATCTCATAAAGAGACAATTAAGTGCACCTAAAACACCTCAGTAGAATGGGATTGCAGAGAGAAGGAATAGGATCATTTTGGATACAATGCACACCATCATGATAGAAGGAAAAGTTGTACACACCTATTGGAGAGATGTGCTCAATACAATAGTCTATACCATCAATAGAATTCAGTTAAGGCCTGGCACTGACAAAACACCATATGAGCTATGGTTTGGTAATGTTCCCACTATAAAATACATCAGAATCTTTGGAAGTAAGTGCTACATCAAGAGGGATGAAGCAGTAGGCAATTTTGATGCAAGAAGTGATGAAGGTATTTTCCTTGGTTACTCTACTAAAAGTAAAGCTTATAGATGTTTCAATATAAGATTGAAAAAGATCATTGAAAGTGCTCATGTGAAGATTGATGAAAATTTTATGATTCAAGAAAGATATCATGATTACTCACCCATAATAGAGGAAGAACCTAAACCCTCTACTAATGAGATAGTTATTGAAGAAATGTTTGAAATTATTGATGTATTGTTCAATGACCCTGAGACAAGTGAGGAAGAAACTCCTAAGGCTGATGAGTCAGCAACAGCCAAAGCTCCAAAGTTTACATTTAGAAACCATTCCAAGAAGGACATCATTGGAGATTAGAGCAGAAAAGTCTTAACAAGATCACAAGCTAAGAACTCATCTAGCAGTGATGCGGTATGTTTACTATCTCAGATTGAACCTTTAAGTGTTGAAGATGCTTGTAATGATTTAGATTGGCATGATGCTATGAAAGAACTTGATCAGATTATTAAGAATGACACTTGGAAACTGGTTCCAAGACCTAGTGATAAGAATGTGATTGGAACTAAGTGGATATTTAGAAACAAGATGAATGAAGATGGTATAGTAGTAAGGAAAAAAGCAAGATTAGTATGTAAAGACTATGCGCAAAGAGAAGGCATTGACTATTCAGACACATTTGCACTTGTGAGCAAATTATAAGCTATTAAGTTGTTTCTAGCTTATGCTACAGTTAAAAAAATTAAAGTTTATCAGATGGATGTCAAGTCAGTATTCCTGAAAAGAGATCTGAAAGAAGAAGTATATATTAAGCAGCCAAAAGGATTCACCTTATTAGACAAACATGATATGGTATGCAGACTAAAGAAGGCCCTCTATGGACTTAAGCAAGCCCCTAGAGCATGATATGAGAGACTAGATGGATACTTAACAAAGATTGGATTCAAGAAAGGAGCAATAGATTGCAATCTATTCATTAGAGAGACATCTGAAGGTTTGTTACTTGTAGCTATATTTTTTGATGACATTATATTTGTAGGTAATGAAAAACTTAGTGCTGAATTTGCGAAGGAGATACAGAATGAATTTGAGATGAATATGATTGGTCCTATCAAGTACTTTTTAGGATTGAATGTGCATCAGATAGAGAAAGGTATATTCATTAATCAGTCCAAGTATGTAAGAGAAATATTAAAGAAATTCAAGATGGATGATTGCAAGCTAGTAGGGACACCTATGATTACTAGATGCAAGCTTATAATTGATGATGACTCACCAAAAGTTGATATAACATTGTATAAGTCTATGATTGGCAAACTAATTTATCTTACTCAGACCAGACCTGCTATTTCAAATGCAGTTGGCATAGTTGGAAGCTTTGTAGCAGATCCTAAGCAAAGTCACCTCATGGTAGTAAAAAGGATATTTAGATACTTACAAGGCACTATAAACTAAGGTCTATGGTATCCTAATTCAGAAAATGTTGAACTTCATGTGTACACTGATGCAAATTGGGCAGGATGTGTAGATGGCAGAAAGAGTACATCAGAAAGAGCAGTGTTTCTTGGTGATAGACTTGTCACTTGGAAAAGCAAGAAACAAAATTTTATTTCTCAATCAACAACAGAAGCGGATTATGTTGCAGCAGCCTTGAATTGTTCTACAATTGTATGGATCAAGTAGATGATAAAAGATTTTAGAATTTAGATTGATTATCCTATTATTATTCACTATGATAACACTAGCACTATCAATATGTCAAAGAACCCTGTGATGCATGAAAAGACAAAGCACATTGAGATCAAGTATCACTTCCTAAGAGAGAAAGTGGTAGAAAAAGAAGTCAAGTTGGACTATGTGAATACTAAAGATCAGTTGGCAGACATATTCACAAAGCCTTTACCTAAGTATATTTTTGAGTATCTCATGGAGAAGTTGGGAGTAATTCCCTACCCTGATTTAGCTTAGAAGAAAGAAGGAAAGTCATCAGTCCTCATAGACTAATGGAAGGTTGACTACTCTACCTCAGGAGTAGTACTAGTGCTTAAAATGAATGGCACCCTTTTCCATTGATGTCAAAGGGGGAGTAGTATACAGAGTCATGAAAAACAAAAGGAGTAATATTCTAAGGGGGAGTAGTATTCAGTTGTGACAACAGTTCAGTTAAGGAAATGGAGAATGTTAGAAAATAGTGCAGCAGATGAAAGATTCATCCTTGGGGGAGTTTTGAAGAGGAAATGGAGAATGTTATAAAAGAAATGTTCATTTGTGATGGTGGTGGTTTTTCATTCCATATGTTGCCATCAATGCTGAAGGGGGAGATTGTTGGAGATTTGCCAGCAGGCCAATACTGATTGTATGTTTGTCATTGATGAAAACATATGGAAAGTAGCATGTGTGAAAGTCTGATGTAGTAAGATTTCAATATATGATGCATGGACATGATATGAGGATGATATCATGGGTGCAAAGGTTAACTATTAGTACAGACAGTTACATAGCAGCATGTGTCAGTAGTGTTCCTGAAAGAGTTACAAGCAGTGTTCTGTGTATGGTTGTCTGTATAGTTATCATGAAGCCTTGTGCACTTGGATATATGTTGAAGACATGTCAGTTATGTTAAGTTCATGGATGCATGATCTGATGATGAATGCAAGTGAAGTTATGTAGTCGCTATTTGCCAGTAGCAGTTTCCTATGCTTGTTCAATGGAGCCGACATAGATTTTATTGGTTATTGAGTTGCACCTATCTTTAGGGTATGTGCCCTTAGATTTAAGCCTAGAGATGAGTTATTGATGATTTGTTAAGAGTGCATGAGCTAATTATTCTTGTGGAGCAAGATCCAATTGTTTTGCTAGAGCCGATAGTGTGTAGCGTGCGTCTACATTTATTTTATTAAGACAGGTCCCAGAATATGTTGCGTGCATAATAGAGCTGACAAAATGTTTGTTGGATTTTATTATGATTTCTCTATTATGATTTCAAGGTGGTTCTAATAGGCTGACTTGATTATATCATTTAGAGGAAAGATATTTATAGGTAGTCATTTGTGATTGCAAAAGTGTGGTTCATGGTTGATTAAGCAGAGAAGAGGAGAGTGTGCGAAGCGTTGAGCCATCAGAAGAAGGTCTATTTGACCAAGTAGAGTATTTGTGCTATACATTGGAACTAATCCAGATAGTAGGTCAAAGTTTAGTTCACCAAGATCCAGATATAGTGTGTTTTTGTTATTCAGAAAGTTGTAGCCTTTGCCCCTTTGAGCAGTGAGCTCTCGGATAGTGCATCCTCTCCCCTAATAGAGACAATTGTAAAAGACTCCTAACAAGGTCTGACCCTTAACCAAGTCTACTGTACTTCATATATTGTAAAGCTACTCCTAACAGAGTAAAAGATCTTCTAGCAAGGATCATTAAGTCTGATGACAAGAACATCAAACCTTGATACATTCTTGCAAGATCTGTTAGGGAAATCAGCAAAGGCATCATAATGGATTTTAGATGTTTCTGGCACCAACATTTGACATCATGCAACAAACATCAACTTCTATGGAGATTCTAATAAATGAACCAGACTATAAAACTGTAGAAGACATGGAGAACATAATTGTTTATCCCAAAGTAGCCCAGGAGAATATTGAATAGGTAATCAGTCAATCGACACCATTTTTTTTTACATTCTGCTAAGACTATCTACAAGGATATCTTCAACAAGCTCCAAATGTAAACTTCCAAAGTGCAGCTACACCCTTTGTCCTTTGGAGGCAAAAAGAAGAAGAACAACAAAACAAGAGAGGACACTAGAATAGAGGGAAGAAGAAGAGCAGAACATGAGAGGAATGAAGTAGAACAACCACTGGAGTACTCAGACAGGGGAAGTCCAGAATAGGGGAAGTGTTCTATAGATAAATGAGTAGTCTACCATGTACATAGGTATAAAATAAGTGAGTATAGTTTTGTGTATGGTTTTGCCACCAATGATAAAGGGGGAGATTGTTAGCAATTTAAGTTGTCATTAGTGTCTATTCACAAACACCATGCACTAGTAAAAGCTCACCGGTCACTTGCGATACTTAGGAGACACCGGTAGACTAGAAATAGAGTGTATGCACCAGTAGATGAATAAAAGGGGATACACTGGTAGACCAATCCATGTACACAGTACCAGTTTTGATGTGCAGACATAGAGGAATTAGGTATAGGATATACCGGTCCAAACTACCTAAAGATTAGCACCAAATTTTATGAAATAGTTTGAGTTAAAACTAGATTATACGAAACAACCACCGCTAAGAAGTGGAGTTAGCTTTTTAATTGGAGTTAGCTTTATTTATGTAGATGTTTCATACGTAAAATCTAGATCATAATGCATAGCTTTTCTACTAGTTGCATGATTTTATTGGCGAGTTTATAGCCTAGTGGTTCTATGAGTTAAGGGTCTCATTATGATGAACTCGTGTATAAATATAGGCCATAGGATGCAAGAAAAAGTGTTGTTGAGAAGTGTTAAGAGCAGAGAAGAGGAATATGCGAAGAGATCATAGTTACCAAAGGTGAAAGTGGATAAAACCAGAGAAGATTCAACAACTAGGCAATCAGGGAAAGAAAAACAAGTATGATCTGATCAGGCAATCAGTGTCATAGAAGATCATTGCTTTTATAAAGCATGAAAGCAAGTCAAAATCCCTTGCATTAGGGTGGACCTAATAAGTTCATTGTAAAATCCCCTAACAGGGTAATATCATTGTTGATATTCAAAGTCCTTTAACCAGACAACTCTTAACAGGGTTAAGATCTTAACTGATCTTTTGTAAAATCCCTTAACCGGGTAGCACTCTAATAAGTGCTTTGTAAGCTCCTAACAGGACACCTTCATTCTGCAGTAGTGAAGTTGTGAGTTCTATCTCACCGTGGTTTTTTTTTTCTAACCAAGGCTTTCAACATATATATCTGGTGTTGATCTGTGTACTCCTTTTAGTCATGAATGCTAGTTTACATTTTGATTAGATTAAAGAAGTATAGAACAAGTTTGGAGTTAGTGAAAGAAAATAGTTCTTATTGATTCACCCCCCCTCCCTCTTAGTAACCGATTGATAAAAATAGTGTTGAGCCATCAGCAGAAGGTCTATGTGACTAAGTAAAGAGTTTGTGTTATACATTGGAACTGATCCAGACAATAGGTCAAAGCGCAGTTCACCAAGATCCAGATATAGTGTGTATCTATTATTCAGAAGGTTGTAGCCTTCACCCCTTTGAGTAGTGTTCTCTCAGACAATGCATCCTCACTCCTAATAGGGTTAATTGTAAAAGAATCCTAACAGAGTTCAAACCTTGACCAAGTCACTATACTAAATACATTGTAAAATAACTCATAACAAGGTTAAGGATCTTCTAACAAGGATCATAATACACTAATGCAGATTATTATTGGGTGTCAATTCCCATTGGGGTTTTTACCTATTTGGGTTTCCTCATAACCAAAATATTGGTGTTGTGTTCAAGTATTCTTTCATTGTTTTTATGCTTTATGTTTAAATATACTTAATTGGATAAAGAATTGAAACTTGTAGATAACTGATTCACCCCCCCCCCCCCTCTCAGTTATATCTTGGGACTATTCCTAACACAATTTGTATATGAAAGGAGGATCAAATGATGCAATTTTGATTGCTGAAATATTTGTGGATTATATAATTTTTGAAGGACAAGATCATATTTGAAAATCATTTTCTGATGAGATGATAAAATAATTTGAAATGTCTATGTTTGGAGAGATTAAGTTCTTTCTAGGACTATAGGTTGTTTAGCAGAATGATGGAATATTCATCACACAATCAAAGTACATAAAGGAAGTATTGAGAACATTTGACATAGAAGATGCTAAATCAGTTGGAACACCAATGGTCACAAGTTGCAAAGTGACTAAAGATGATGAAACTACAGAGGTAAACTAGATATTGCACTGATCTATGATTGGTAAATTAATGTATGTAGTACACAGTAGACCAAACATTACACACGCTATTAGGATAGTTGCTAGATTTTTTGCAAATCCTAAGGAATCACACATGGTTGCTACAAAAAGAATCTTGAGATACCTGAAGAAAACATAGATGACAGGAAAAGTTGATGCAAGAGGGGGATAAGAGGGGCCAAGAGATGGCACACCCTAACCAATCCACCATGCTCAAACACATGTGGAAGCCAACAACAACACAGTGGAAGGGAGGAAGGTAGAATCATTAATATGTTAATTCAAATAGATTCATACATGTTGTGTTGTAAGGTATTTCCAATTATGGCTAGATATTACAATGAATTCTAGAAGTCCTCAAACATGCGAGGATCTATCAGAATATCTATCTCCTATCTCCTATCGCAAAAAAATTGCCTTAAACTATAACCAAACAACTACATTTATACAAGAGTCTACCTGTAGACTATGATTTTAACCTGTTATCTATTTTGAAAGGCTGAAACATTCAAACATTAGACTAATCTAGCATTTATCAATTTAAAACATACACAAATATAAACCAAGCCACCTCAAGATTGTTGCTAAAAACAAGTGCTCTAGAACACTGTTTGATTTGCTTCAATGAGAGGTATGTGGATGTTCTCTCTAAGAATAAGGAGCTTGCTTCTAATGCATACTAAGGAAGATGGATATGATGCATAAATGCTAAGAAAAAATTGAAAGAATCTAGTTCATTCCATTATTTCTAAGCTAAGATGAGTTAATAAAACATGAAATCTAACAATTAGTATCAAAAGCTTTAAGATCTAGGATGAATTTAACATGATAACAATGCATAAAGATGAGAGCTAAATTAATAATTTTCTCTTGGAAGGAGTATTTATAGGATTTGGGAAGGGCTTGGGTTAGGAGGTTGAGTCAAGGTTAGAGGTAAGGTTAGGGGTTGAGTCAAGGATAAGGATTGACTTTTGGTTGGACCAAGGCTTTGGATGAGGATGAAGACCTAGAGGAGTCTAGGACTTTCTACGATAATTATGGATTTTAAGAAACAAATAAATATTTATTCATCTCAAAGGCTTAAAGAGTTTTGAGGCTTATTAGGGGAAGGGTTTGACTAGGAGTCAAAGGAGACTTGGATTAGCCTAGGAAAAGTAGGTAATTTCCCCTAAATGGGTTTAGGAAAGGATTAGGAAAGTTCTAGAAGAGTCTAGGGTTATCCTTGAGGAAATAAATAAATGTTTATTTATTTCAAAAGGCTATTTGGTTGAGGATTTTATTTATTAAATAAATTTAATAAATAAGAAGGATTAACACTTAATTTTGGTTTAAATGTTTTTGAGCTGGGATTAGGCTTAGGAAATGGGTAAATCCTCATTTAATTAAAATTAAAGTGAGATTAGGAGATTCTAGAAGAGGTTAATGATCTTTAAGATATTTCTAAGATTTTGGGTAAAAATGAATAAATTATTTATTTTTTGGTTTTTTTGGTCAATTTATTAATTAAATAATTAATAAATAGGAAAATAATGTTTAAATGAGATTTAAACATTTCTGGAAGAGATTTCTTAATTAAATATTTTTAATTAAGATAAAGAGATTTAATGGCATAAAAAAAAATAAATAAATAAATTAATTAATTAATTAATAAATGATGATGTCATCAGGGGTTTTCAAAAAATAAAAATATTTTATTTTCTAATGGATTTTTAGGTGTCTACACATGCAAAATAGTAACCCTTGAAGCTTGTGCTGCTTCCACTGGACACTAATGTGGGGTTGGACCAGCATTCACTGGTCTTGTGGCCATTTTTGCAATAGTTCTTGCAGTGGCTGTTGTTTGGCTTTATCGGTGCAATCCTATAGTTATTTGTTCCATGACCCAGTTTCCCACAATGATTGCAAGATGAGTTAGAGGTCTTCTTACCTTTTTGTACCAGCAGCTTCTTCTTTGTTTTCTTGCTTGTCTTAGCTCCAAAAGATTCACCATTCTCTTTGGTGACTTCACCAGTGAATCCAAGACTGGTTTGATCTTTATGCTTTCTTTGAGCTTTAAGTTGCCCATCAAGCTTGACCGAACTTTCATTGTGTTTTATCAAGATTTCATTCCTTTCTTCAAGTTCTTTCATTTGTTCTTTCAGTTGATACAATTCTAGTGATAGTCTTTTGCATGCCTCATTCCTGTCATGCCAGCCTTTCTGTATGTGGGCATTTTCTTGGGTGACACTCTGTATGTCCTCTTGAAGTTGTGGAATGATAAGTTCATTTGCTCCTATAGCATCTACTACCTAGTTTCTTGCCTTTTTAGAGGCAGGTAAGGATTTGACCATTGTGTTCCTTTCATCTTCATATTTCTCTTCTTCTCGATTAGTTCAGTCATCCTTAGGGCATTCTCCTCTAGTTCCCTCTTAAGGTTGGAGATCTGATCGGTCAGGATCTAATTCTTTTCCATCAGTTCAGATACTACCTCCTCAGCTTCATCAGATCCACTCTGCCCAGAGAGTTCATCAATAGTCTCATTGCTCTCATTTAGTTGCAGAGCCAGCTCCTTCCTCTTTGCAAGTGATCTTCTTAGTCTATTTTCCAGAGAGGCAATTATGTCATTGGCCCTTCTTCTAGTTGTTTCTGATACCGAAAACCCTCCATGATCTTTCTCTCATGTTATTAGACTTTGATAGAGAATTGGCTATGATACCAATTATTTTTATAAATTGGTTACTAAGAGGGGAGGGGGGGGGGGGGTGAATCAGTAAGAACTATTTTCTTTCACTAACTCCAAACTTGTTATATACTTCTTTAATCTAAGAAAAATGTAAACTAGCATTCATGACTAAAATGAGTACACAGATCAACACTAGATATATACATGGAAACCCTCGATTAGAAGAAAAAAACCATGGTGAGATAGAACTCACAACTTTACTAGTATAGAATGAAGGTGCCCTATTAGGAGCTTACAAAGCACTTATTAGAGTGCTACTTGGTTACGGGATTTTACAAAAGATCGGTTAAGATCTTAACCCTGTTAAGAGTTGCCTAGTTAAAGGACTTTGAATATCAACAATGATATTACCCTGTTAGGGGATTTTACAATGAATCAATTAGGTCCACCCTAATGCAAGGGATTTTGACTTACTTTCATGCTTTATAAAAGAAATGATCTTCTATGACACTGATTGCCTAATCATATCATACCTATTTCTCTTTCCCCGATTGTCTGCCTATTGAATCTTCTCTAGTTTTATCCTCCTTCACCTCTAGTGACATTGATCTCTTCATAGATTCATCTTCTCTACTCTTAACACTTCTCAACAACACTTTTTCTTGCATCTTATGGCCTGTATTTATACATGAGTTCATCATAAAGAGACCCTTAACTCATAGAACCACAAATGAGACCCTTAACTCATAGAACCACTAGGATGTAAACTCACCAATAAAATCATGCAACTAGCAGAAAAGCTATGCGTTATGATTTGGAGTTTACCTATGAAACATCTGCATAAATAATACTAACTCCACTTCTCAGTGGTGGATGTTCTGTATAATCTGGTTTTAAGTCAAATTGTTTCATAAAATCTATTGTGGATCTTTAGGTAGTTTGGACCAGTATATCCTATACCCAGTTCCTCTATGTATGCACACTGAAACCAGTATTGTGTACATGGATCGGTCTACCGGTGTATCCCCTTTTCTTCATCTACTGATGCATACACTCTGTTTCTAGTCTACCGGTGTCTCCTAAGTATCATGAGTGACTGGTGAGCTTTTACCAGTGCATGGTTTTTGTGAATAGACACTAATGACAACTTAAATTGCTAACAAACACTTCACACACTCTGCTCTTCTCTTCACAATCAACTTTGAACCACACCTTAGCAATCACAAATGACTGCATATAAATATCTTTCTTCCAAATGATATAATCAAGTCAACCTATTAGAACCACATTGAAATCATATTAGAGAAACCATAACATACTCCAACAATGATTCTTTCGGCTCTAATAAGCACACAACACATTCTTAGACCTGTCCAATAATAATAAATGTAGATGCACGCTACACATTGTCAGCTCTACCAAAGTAACTAAAATTTTCTCCTCAAACTGAATTACATCATTCACTCTTAATTGAACATTACTAAGTCTTCTCCAAGCACTAATCCAAGGGTGCATACCGAAATGATAGGTGCAACTCCTGAACCAATATAATCTATGTCGGCTCTTCTGAATAAACACAAGAAATTGCTACTGGTGAATAGTGAATGCATAACTTCACTTCTACTAATCATCAGACTCTACTTCCATGGATGTAACATAATTAACATGTCTCCATCTCATATCCAAATATGCAAGGCTCCATGATAACTGTATGGACAATCATTCACCGAACACTACCTGTAACTCTATTAGGAACACTGCTGACACAAGCTGCTATATAACTATCTGTACTAATAGTTAACCTCTATATCCATGATATAATGTTGATATCATGTCCATGCTAAATGTACTAGAAGCTTACTACACAAGTCTTCCACACATGCTACTTACCATATGTTGTCATCAATGACAAACATACAGTCAGCACTAGCTTGCTGACAAGTCTCCAACAATCTCCCCCTTTGGCATTGATGGAAATATATGGAATGAAAAAATCCACTAATCCAAATGAACATTTCTTTTATAACATTCTCCATTTCCTCTTCAGAACTCCCCCAAAGATGAATCCTCCATTTGCTGCAATATTCTTTAACATTCTCCATTTCCTCAACTGAACGGCTTTCATAACTGAATACTACTCCCCCTTAGTATATTACTCCTTTTACTTTTGTTTTTCATGACTATATATTACTCCCCCTTTGACATCAATGGAAAAGGGTGCCCATTAGTTTAAGCACTGGTACTACTCCTGAAGTAGAGTAGTCAACCATCGATCAGTCTTTGAGGACTGATGCTCTTTCTTCTTTCTTCTAAGAAGAATCAGGGAAGGGAATTACTCCCAACTTCTCCCTAAGATACTCAAAAGTATCCATTGGCAAGGGATTTTTCAATATGTCTACTAACTAATCTTTAGTACTCACATATTCCACCTTAACTTCTTTCTCTACCACTTTCTCTCTTAGGAAGTGATAATTAATCTCAATGTGTTTTTTCTTTGCATGCATCACAGGGTTCTTTGACATATTGATAGTGCTGGTGTTATCACAATGAATTAAAATGGGATAATCAATCTGAATTCCAAAATCCTTTATCATCTGCTTGATCCAAACAATTGTAGAAAAATTTAGGGCTGTTGTAACATACTTTGCTTCTGCTATTGACTGAGAGATACAATTTTTCTTCTTGCTTGTCTAAGTGACAAGTCTATCACCAAGAAACATTGTTCCTCCTAATGTACTCTTTCTATCATCAATGCATCCTACCCAATCTGCATCAGTATAACATAAAGTTCAAAATTTTTTAAGTTAGGATACCATAGACCATAGTCTATAGTTCCTTGCAAGCATCTGAATATCCTTTTTACTGCCACGAGGTGACTTTGTTTAGGCTGTGCTACAAATCTTCCAACTATGCCAACTACATTAGAAATATCAGGTCTAGTTTGAGTAAGATAAATGAGTTTGCCAATCATAGACTTGTACAATGTTATATCTACTTCTGGTGAATCATCTTCTTTTGTAAGCTTGCATCTAGTTATCATAGGTGTCCCTAATGGCTTGCAATCATCCATCTTCAATTTATTTAATATCTCTTTCACATACTTGGACTGATTAATGAAAATTCCTTTATCTGTTTGCTGCACATTTAATTCCAAAAAGTATTTGATAGGTCCAATCATGCTCATTTCAAATTTTCTCTGCATCTCCTTAGAAAATTCAACACTTAGTTTGTCATCACCTCCAAAGATAATGTCATCAATAAATATCACCTCCAAAGATAATGTCATCAATAAATATAGCTACTAGTAGTAAACCTTTAGATGTCTCTCTTAGGAATAGATTACAGTTTGCTACTCCCTTTTTGAATCCAATTTTTGTTAAATATCCATCAAGTTTCTCATTCCAAGCTCTAGGAGCTTGCTTAAGTCCATAGAGGGCTTTCTTCAATCTGCATACCATATCAAGTCTGTCTGATAGGGTAAATCCTTCTGGCTACTCAATGTATACTTATTTTAATTCACCATTCAAGAATGATGACTTAACATCCATGTGATAAACTTTGAAGTTTTTGAATGTGGCATAAACTAGAAACAACGTAATAGCTTCTAATCTGATAACTGGTGCAAAAGTGTGAATAATCAATGCCTTCTCTCTGCACATATCCCTTACACACTAATCTTGCCGTGTTTCTTACTACTGTACCATCTTCATTCATCTTGTTTTTGAATATCCATTTTGTTCCAATCACATTCTTATCACTAGGTCTTGGAACCAGTTCCCAAGAATCATTCTTGATAATCTGATCTAGTTCTTCTTTCATAGAATCATGCCAATCTAAATCATTGCATGCATCTTCAACACTTAAGGGTTCAATATGAGATAGTAAACATACCTCCTCATTGATTGCAGAACTCTTTTCTTTTGATCTTGTTGTGACTTTTCCACTCTGATCTCCAATGATGTCATCCTTAGAGTGATATCTAGATGTGAACTTTGGAGATTTAGGTGATACTATATCATCTTCCTTAGGAGTTTCTTTTTTACTTGTCTCAGGGTCATTGAATAACACATCAATACTGTCAAACATTTCTTCAATAACTATCTCACTAGTGGAGGGTTTGGGTTCTTCTTCAATCATGGGTGAGTAATCATAATATTTTTCTTGAACCATAAATTTTTCATCAATCTTAACATGAGCACTTTCAATGATCTTTTTCAATCTTAAATTGAATAATCTATAAGCTTTGCTTTTAGTAGAGTAACCAAGGAAAATACCTTCATTGCTTCTTGCATCAATCTTGCCTACTGCTTCATCCCTCTTGATGTAGCACTTGCTTCCAAAGATTCTGAAGTATTTTACTGTGGGAACATTACCGAACCATAGCTCATAAGGTGTCTTGTCCGTGCCAGGCCTTAATTGAATTCTATTGATGGTATAGACTATTGTATTGACTGCATCTCTCCAATAGGTGTGTGCAACTTTTCCTTCTATCATGATGGTGCGCACTATATCAAGGATGATCCTATTCCTTCTCTTTGCATTCTCATTCTACTGAGGGGTTCTAGGTGCACTTAACTATATTTTTATGTCATGTTCTTCGCAGTACTCATAGAATCTATTAGAGGTGAATTCTCCTCCTCTATCCGATCTTAGACACTTTATCTTTAGTCTAGATTCATTCTCAACCTTAGCTTTGAATATTTTGAACTTCTCAAAGGCTTCTGACTTATCTTTCAAGAATGCAACCCACATCATTCTAGAATAATCATCTACAAACAAAATAAAATACCTTTCACCATAGTATGATCTTGTTTGAGTTGGTCCATATAGGTCTATATGAATCAGATCCAACTTGTTCTCTGCTAAGTTATGCTTTCTCCTAAATGAATTCCTCACATGCTTCCCCATTAAACATTCCCTGCATATAGTATCAACCAGCTTTGCTATGCTAGGTAGGTCTCTTACCGCCTTAACATTGCTAATCTTTACTATGTTATCAAAATTGATATGACATAGTCTTTTGTGCCATAACCAATTGCCATCTACTTTAGCAATAAAACAACTTGCTTCTGGATTAAGCAGAAAAACATTACCTTCAGTTTTTTATCCTGATACAATAATTTCTCCTTCTTTGTTGTTAATGATGCACTTGTTTTCATTGAATTCCAATCTATAGCCTTTGTCAAGTAACTACCCAACACTTAGTAGGTTATGTTTCAAACCATCAACATAAAGAACATCATCAGTGCTATTCTTTCCATCCAAGGTGATGGCTCCTCTACCAACGATGGGTTTGGGAGTATTATCTCCAAATCTAACCATGCCACCATTGTACTTGTCTAAATGAACAAACTTGTCTTTATCACTTGTCATGTCATGTGAACATCCACTATTTATGATCTAATTTTTCCTTATGTCTACTTGTGAGATCAATGCTAACTTTTCTTCCTCTTTCTCATCTCTATTATTCATTTTCTCTATGATAGCAATGAATCCAATTTCATCTTCATCTGAATCATCATATGATACTCCATCTCTAGCATAGTAGCATTCCTTTGAATACTTAAGCTTGTAGTCATTTTTGAACTGTTTAGCTCTTGAAGGATACTTGGATGCAAAGTGACCAATCTTATTACATAAAAAGAATTTAAATGGTAATTGACCTTCATATTTCTATTTTCCTTTCTATTCTCTTTTAGCAATCATAGTAATGAATTCTTTTAATGTTTTCTCTTCATCATCATTATCAAAATTACCAGAAGTGCTTGCAAATTTTTTACCATGGACTGATGCTTTGAAAGTTGTCTAAGTTTTAGGTTCTGTCTTCAATCTTGAAATCTCAAAAGCTAAGATTTTGCTGATCAAGGTCTCTCTTTTGAAATTTGATGTAAGTTGCACGGTCTCATCAAGGATGTTGATCTTGTTTTCATACTCTGTTGTGAGAGTGGTCATCAACTTATCCATAATGTCTTCTTCCGAGATCTCTCCACCATTATTCCCGATTCTTGCAACTGCTACATTAATCCTTTGTTTGTAAGCTCTGATGTTTTCTTTGGGTAGAATCTCTAATGCATTGTATCTTTTCTTCCAAGTTTTTCTATGTACATCCTTTGCTTGTTTGTCTCCTTCAAATATGTCTTCTAGGTACTTCCATATTTTGTGGGCTGTATCTACTTTCTTTATTTATGAAAACTCACTATCAGAAAGGGCGCTGATAAGGGCTTTTTTGACTATTGCATTATGATAAAACAATTCTTTTTTCTTTTCAGTAGCATCATCCTTTGCAAGGTCTTCTAAAGTAGGGAGCTTGACTTCTTTGATAGTTACATCAAAAACTTCAAAAGCAATGCATTGCAAATGTATCACCATCTTGTTCTTCCAGTCAAGATAATTCTCTCCATCAAACTTAGGACTTTCTTTTCTAAAGAATGCCATCTGATCAACCTCAATGTGTTAAACTTTCTCTCTGAGGTACTTGGCTCTAATACTAATTGTTAGGAATAGTCCTAAGAGATAACTGAGAGGGGGGGGGGGGGTGAATCAGTTATCTACAAGTTTCAATTCTTTAAACAATTAAGTATACTTAAACATAAAGCATAAACACAATGAAAGAACACTTGAACACAACACCAATATTTTGGTTACGGGGAAACCCAAATACGTAAAAAACTCAGTGGAAATTGACACCCACTAATAATCTGCACTAGTGTATTATGATCCTTGTTAGAAGATCCTTAACCTTGTTAGGAGTTTTTTTATAATATATTTAGTACAGTGACCTGGTCAAGGGTCAAATCTTGTTAAGATTATTTTATAATTAACCCTGTAAGGGGTGAGGATGCACTATCTGAGAGCACACTTCTCAAAGGGGTGAAGGCTATAACCTTTTGAATAACAGATACACACTATATCTAGATCTTGGTGAACTACACTTTGACCTACTATCTAGATTAGTTCCAATGTATAGAAAAAACTCTTTACTTGTTCACATAGACCTTCTGCTGATGGCTTAACACTTCAGACACTCTATTTTTCTCTTCAAAATCAACTCTGAACCACACCTTAGCAATCATAAATAATTGCATATAAATATATTTCCTCCAAATGATATAATCAAGTCAACCTATTAGAACCACCTTGAAATCATATTAGAGAAACCATAACATACTTCAACAATGATTTTTTTGGCTCTACTAAGCACACAACACATTCTGGGACCTATCCAATAATAATAAATGTAGATGCACGCTACACACTGTCGAGTTTACCAAAGTAACTCAAAGTTTCTCCTCAAGATAAATTACATCATGTGCTCTTAACTAAACATTACTAACTCTTCTCCAAGCACTAATCCAAGGGTGCATATCGAAATGATAGGCGCAACTCCTGAACCAATATAATCTATGTTGGTTCTTCTAAATAAACATAGGAAACTGCTACTAGTGAATAGTGACTACATAACTTCACTTCTACTAATAATCAGACTCTATGTCCATGGATGTAACATCATTAACATGTCTCCATATCATATCCAAATGCACAAGGCTCCATGATAACTATACGGACAATCATTCATTGAACACTGCCTGTAACTCTATCAGGAACACTGCTGACACAAGCTACTATATAACTATCTGTACTAACAGTTAACCTCTGTGTCCATAATATAATGCTGATATCATGTCCATGTTGAATATAATAGAAGCTTAATTCATAAGTCTTCCAAAAATTCTACTTACCATATGTTGTCATCAATGACAAAAATACAGTCAGCACTGGCTTGCTGGCAAATCTCCAACAAATTATTATTCTCACTAGTTCTAACAAAACCAATACTTAACAAATAAGTATGTAGCCTTTCATACCATGGTCTCGGTGCTTTCTTTAAACTATATAAATATTTATGTAATCTACATACCATGTCTTTCTTGTCTTGATCAACAAACCCTTTTGGTTGTTCTATGTAGACCTCCTCTTCTAGTATCCCATTCAAAAAAGAAGATTTAACATCAATTTGATAGACTTTAAACTTCTTATGTGCTGCATATGCAAGTAACATGTGGACTCCCTCTAGTCTAGCAACAGGTGCAAAAGTTTCACCATAATCTATACCTTCCTCCTATGCATATCCCTTTCATACAAGTCTATCTTTGTTCCTTGTAACCTCTCCATTATCATTTAGCTTATTTCTAAAAATCTATTTAGTACCGATAATATTTTTATCTTTTGGTGTAGGTACTAAATTCCATGTCTTTTGTTTTTCTCAATCTATTCTATCTCTTCATTCATTGCATTTACCCATTCATCATTCTCCATTACTGTTAGAGAGTAAATTCCACTAAGATAACTGAGAGGGGGGGGGGTGAATTAGTTATTAGATAATTATAAATTTTATCA
This sequence comes from Chamaecyparis obtusa, assembly GCA_027943335.1. NCBI lineage: Eukaryota > Viridiplantae > Streptophyta > Pinopsida > Cupressales > Cupressaceae > Chamaecyparis > Chamaecyparis obtusa. The sequence continues at coordinate 2,248,392 of BSBK01002287.1, read as the reverse complement.
TCTTCAACAACATTAAACCATATAAGAAATATAACTACCAACCATAGAAAGATTGATGAAGGGTGCTCCCCTTAATACCACAAAGACATAACAGAAATAGAGAAACAACAATATGCAAGAAAAGAAAATTGGCTTCTTATTATCTCCACAAATGTGGAATTACAAACTTTCATAATTACAATATGCAAAGTCACATGGGCATTCCCTTACAATATTCTGTAGGACAAAGCCTCGAATCAATACCCAGATCTACTACCCAGAACTGTCCCTAGACAACACTATGGGCCTTCTTTATATAGGCATTTTCCACTACCCAAGAAGGTTCCAAAAATTTAGCCCTTAGGGCTGACCAAACTTAGAATTATTTTATTTTTCAATTTATTACATCAAAGTTAGCTCAAAATAACTTTTGAAACCCGAACAAAAATTTTGAAGGAAAATTATTTTTCGCCATTTCAGGTGACCCAACTTTCGAAAACCATAAGCCATCACCAGTTGACCTGATTGACTATTATAACCCCATTTTGGAAAGGCCATGAAGTGCTCTACAGGTTTGACTTGCACAAGCACTTAACACCCAAGTTTTTGACCTCATCCAAAGCCTCTAAAGCCTTCAAAAATGAGTTCAAAGTTTTTGTACCTTGTTGCCAATACCGAAAATCTTCAATATCTTCAAAACTAGACCTGATCTAGCCATGAAACTTTACTGGTAGGCTGATATGATTGAGATGAACCTCCACATGTAAAATCAAAACATTCTAAGATTTATGACCAACTTACTAAAAATAGCAAGTTTCCATAAATAGAAACTCTGCACAAGATAGCCCTTATTGAATACAAAAACATAAATATTTTTGGGTGATGCATGATTGCTCTTACACCTAGGATGCTCCTACATCAAAGATATTCATACACAATGACACAAGATATATTGACTAGGGAACCTCTTGATCAAAGAGTAAACCTCGATGGGAATGATGCCCACAAAAGATGCACTAATATGATTATTCCTTGTGAGAGGATGGACTCTGTTAGGAGTCTTATGAAATACATTCAGTACATATGAATCCCTATTAGGAGATTTTGAATCCCTGTTAAAAGATTCTAACCCGGTTAAGAGTTATAGAAGACGAAAGGACCCACTGCCCAAACAACTTCATGGTAAGATCACTGAACACACTATCCAAATAATCTTTGCATTACTCAATAGAATAATATGTTACCTCTTCTTTGATTGTGCCAAACCGCACTCACTATTACATCAGATCTCTGTACTTCGTATGTCTTCCTTCACACATTAGCTCTTTTCTTCACTTCATGCTTATAGCATCACAACTTCTGCTACCATATCATAATTACACACTTTTGCATCACAACATCATGCTACTACATTACAATTACACATCAATAAGAAAATAAATTCCTTCCTTTATACCACACTCAAATAATTACAAATGAGTTGGCATACAATTACAAAATAAAAGTTTCCACATGCTACATCAAAATTACATAAAACTGTCAGCTTCCAAATACAATAAATCTTCACTCATGTGACCTTGAATTCTATGCTATCATCCACATCACTATCAATGTGTCTCCAACTTCCCTTTAATTGTGCAAAACTAGATTCCATCCCAATTATGAGATATCATCCGATTACCACAAATCGCTCCTCAGGAACACTGTATGAACATTACTTCCACCAAAATGATCATAACTTCCATGAATCAATGAATTACTATCTGTGCTCTTAACCATAGACATATGAAATATCAAAGAGTATAACCTCAACATTACATAGCTCCAACTATAATAACCCATGTGCACTAATCCAAACTCTGTCTGCTTCTCTGCAAGTCTTTGGTAAATCACTATGTTGACATCAATGACAATCATACTCATGAATGCAACAACAACTACTAAAAAATGGCTACCAAACACTTTAGCATTCATTCCTAACAATCTCCCCCATTGGCATTGATGGCAACATAGATGAAAAACATCCAATGTTCCAAAAATCAAATACTGCAATACTGCTTCTTCAAATCCTCTTCATCAATCAAATCTTGCTTTGTTATCATGTTCAGTTCTCTCCAACAAATGTCTCATATTGTTTTTCATGTATACTTCTCCCCCATTGACATCAATGATAGAAATTCCATCACTAAGTCAACAACAACTCAATGTCAAAAGACACTTTTTAGAAAATACATTTACTAGAGTCCTCATGAGTTAGCTGAGATACACATACTCCTCCATAGAGGAAGTACCAACATCCAGTCTAGAAGAAAGATAAGGCTCATATACCACTGGATAGATGTAACCAACTGCATCACTTCTCAAAAGTAGGTTGGGGCATAACCCCAAAAATACCTCTCAAATACTCAAATGTATCCTTAGGCAAAGGCTTTGTGAATATATCTGCTATTTGCTACTTTGTACTTATGTACTCAAGTCTGACTTCTTTTTCAACAACTTTCTCTCTTACAACATGATACTTAATCTCTATATGCTTTGTCTTAGAATGTAATACGGAATTGTTAGACATACTAACTGTATTGGTGTTATCACAATGTATAACAATAGGTTCAACAAATTTTATTCCAATATCGTTCAGCATCTGCTTCATCTAAATTATCTGGTTACAATTATTTGCTGCTGCTACATATTTTGCTTCTGCTGTGCTTTGTGAGATACAATTTTGCTTCTTTCTTAGCCAAGAAACTAATCTTCCTCCAAGGAAAAATGTTCCTCCACTGGTGCTTTTCTTATCATCAACACTACCTCCCCAATCAACATCTGTATATGCACATAGGGTAAAATCATCAGAATTTTCATACCATAATCCATAGTCCATTGTGGCTCTTAAATATCTCAATATCCTCTTTACTGCTACAAAATGTGATTCTCTAGCTTCAGCTTGAAATCTTGCTACAATTCCAACTGAATGTGCTATATCAGTCTTGTATGAGTCAAATACTGCAATCCTCCAATCATAGATCTATATTTCTTCTGTTCTACTGCAAGAGTCTCATATGTGCTAGATAACTTATGTCCAGTCACCATAGGTGTTCCAACTAGTTTACAATCCTCCATTCCAAATATTTTCAACAAGTCATTTAGGTACTTTGTCTGACTTACAAAGATACCATCATTATTTTGTGTTCTCGGTAATCCCAAAAAGTATTTCATTTCACCAATCATACTCATTTCAAATTCAGTTTTCATTTTATCAGCAAATTTGTCACTAGCTTCATCTTCTCCTCCAAAGATAATGTCATCAACAAAAATAACTATAACTAACAAACCATTTTCAATTTTTTTTTGTAAATATTTCTATCAGTTGTACCTTTTATAAATCCCAACTTTAACAAATACTTATCCAGTCTTGCATACCAAGTTCTAGGTGCTTGTTTAAGTCCATATAAAGCTTTCTTTAATTTACATACCATGTCTCCTTCTTGAGTTAAAGGAAAACCTTCAGGCTACTCAATGTAGACTTCTTCTTCCAATTCTCCATTCAAAAATGTTGACTTCACATCCATCTGATATACTTTGAATGTTTTGTAAGCTGCATATGCCAAAAATATTCTTACTACTTCAATTCTTGCAACAGGTGCAAAAGTCTATTTATAGTCAATTCCTTCTTGTTGTGAGTAACCCTTACATACCAATCTTGCTTGTTTCTTACTACTTCTCCTTGTTCATTCATCTTGTTTCTAAATACCCATTTAGTTCCAATAACATTCTTGTCTTTAGGTCTAGGGACCAATTCCCATGTCTTGTTCTTTTCAATCTGATCTAGTTCTTCTTTCATAGCATTAGTCCAACTTTCATCTTCGTAAGCTTCATTAGTAGTCTTAGGTTCAATTTGAGAAATCAAACATAACTATTCTTGTGCCTTATTTCGAGTAAGAACTCCTCTTTTGATGCTCCCAATAATCTATTCAAAAGGATGATTCCTTAACAAACTCTTGCTAGGTGTCACTATCTTAGATCTCTCTTCAGATGTAGGTTCTTCAATAACTTCACTGTGGCTTTCATTCAGCAAATCATTGTCAGTTTCATAAAAAATTTAGTAGTTCCAGCATTAGGCTTAGGATGAGCTTCTTCATCAGATTCATAATCAAGCATTCTTTCCTGAATTTTGAACTTTTCATCAACTTTAACATTTGTGCTCTCAACAATAGTCTTAGTTCTTTTATTGAAACATCTATATGCTTTTCTTTTCAAAGAATATCCAAGAAATATACCTTCATCACTTCTAGAATCAAACTTTGCAATATCATCATCTCTTTTTATATAGCATTTGCTTCCAAAAATTCTAAAATACTTAACTGAGGGTGCATGTCCAAACCATAATTTATAAGGTGTCTTGTCTATATCTGCTTTGATTTGTACTCTGTTCATTGTATATACTATTGTGTTCACTGCTTCTCTCCAGAATATCTTTGCCAAATTATTTTCAAACAACATAGCTCTTGCTCCTTCAGTCACTAATTTGTTCCTTCTTTCTACAATTCCATTTTGTTCAGGTGTTCTAGGAGCTGAATACTGTGTTTTAATGCCATTTTCTTCACAAAAGTTGTTAAACTCTTTAGAAGTAAATTTTCCACCTCTATCAGATCTTAAACATTTAATCTTCATTCCAGATTCATTCTCAACTTTATTCTTAACAATCTTAAACTTATCAAATGCTTCATATTTTTCTTTAAGAAATGCAATCCACATCATTCTTGTAAAGTCATCAACAAGAATCATAAAATACCTTTCTCCATAGAATCCTCTAGTCCTGGTAGGACCACTCAAATATGTATGAACAATCTCTAGCTTCTTTACAAATGTAAACTTCTTACTAGGAAAATAACTTCTCTTCTATTTATCCATTACACATTCTTTGCAAATCATGTTAGTAGGCTTCATAATCTTAGGTAAATCTCTTACTGCAAGTGTAGTACTTACTTTCACAATGTTATCAAAATTCATATGACAAAAATTTCTATGCCATAACCAATTGTCATCAATTTTAGTAATCAAACATGTCATCTTAGTAGGATTCAACTGAAATACATTACCTCTGGTTCTAGATCCAGTTCCAATCAGATTTCCATCTTTATCCTTTAGCACACAAGTTTTCTCAATAAACCAAACTTGATTTCCCTTATCAACTAACTGTCCAACACTCAAAAGATTATGTTTCAATCCATCCACAAAATAAACATCATCAGTATTAGTCTTTCCATCAAGAGTAATAGATCCTATACCTTTAATCAAACAAGGTGCATTGTTTCCAACTCTAACTACTCCACCATCATATTCATTCAACTTTATGAACTTTTTCATGTCTCCAGTCATATGATGTGAACAACCACTATCTATAATCCAATCAGATTTCTTTTCAACTTGAGAAACTAAGACTTTTTCTTCCCTAACATCAGATTTAGGATTTTCTTCTTTAATTACTACAAATCCTATGTCATCATTATTTTCAGTATCACTTTCACTTAAAGTTCTTTCTATACTAGCTTCAAGATCTTCATCATTAGCATAATAACATTCCTTAGATCTTTTAGGTTTGAAATTGTTTCTATACTTTTTAACTCTCTTAGGACATTTAGATGCAAAATGACCATATTCTTGACAAGTTCAACATTTAAAATTTTTCTTACCATATGGTTCTCTTTTCACAAGCAAGGCAATACCTTCTTCAATATTCTTGTCTTCTTCATTTCAAGATCTGCTTCTGCCAGCATAATCTCCACTCACACTGATGCTTCTTGACAAAGTAGTGCGAACACTAAGAGCACTGAATGTTGTCTCCATTCTAGGTAAGTCTCCTGATAATCTCAGGTTCATTTATGCTGCTTCCAATCTTCCAAGAAGAGTCTCTCTTGTAAAGTTTGTTGTACAAGGTATCACTTGTTCAATCATCTGTGTTGTCTGCTTAAATATAGGAGTCAATGTCCTCAAAATTTTCCATATCACCTCATTCTTTGTCTTTATTCCTCCACAAGATTTTATACCTGAAATGATCTCTGACATTCTACCGATATAACTTCTAACAGATTCATCTTCCAACATTCTTATATCTTCAAATGCACATATCCAATTATGTAATCTAACTCTTTTTTCATGTTCATCACCTTCAAAAGTAGAGTGTAAAGCATTCCAAATTTTATGATATTTATTCAAATATTTTACCTGACTTTACTCATTCTCCAGTAGTGCTGTCAAAAGTGCTTCTCTTGCAACTATGTTACACATGAATAGATCTTTCTCTCTTTCATAGTACATGTTCCAAGATTGTCATCTTCAATGATAGTCTTATTATTCTTTGTAATCAACCAATAACCTGGTCCTAAATATAATAGGTGTGTCTTCATCTTTTCTTTATAGCTGTCAAAATTTACTCCATCAAACTTAGGGCTTTCTTTCCTAAAATTCATCATGGATCTCCTTAAGTTGTTAACTTCTCTTTTAAGGACCTACCGCTCTGATACTAATTGTTAGAAAGTAAAGTCCACCAAGATAATTGAGAGGGGGGGTGAATCAGTTATCAGATAATTATAACTTTTATCATCTTCAACATCATTAAGCCATATAAGAAATATAATTACCAACCATAGAAAGATATTCATACACAATAACATAATGACACAAGATATGTTGACTAGGGAACCTCTTGATCAAATAGTAAACCCCGGTGGGAATAATGCCCATAAAAGATGCACTAATATAAATATACCTTATGAGAGGATGGACTCTGTTAGGAGTCTTATGAAATATATGTTGGTTGTTCCCTTTGATCTTCAACTTGTAGATTTATACTTTGATGGATAACTTTAATATAACTTTGACTCTATCACCACTCCAAAGTCTACAAGGAAGAGGGCCAATTAACAAGGATCAACAAATGAGATCCTCCTACACTTTGAGCCAAGATGCTTAGGTGGGTGTACCCTTGATTCACTTCTTGAAAGGAATCACTAAATGTTATACCACTATACCCTTTACTAATTGATTGAAAGATTTTATCATCTAAATGTGTGTGTGATTAATGATGATGGACTGCTTTTAGAGAATAGATCAGTGCCTTAACCCAGGGCATAGAGTCACTAAATAACTTATACCAATTGAAAATCCTAACTCAAACATACTTGAATTCAAGATAAGTGTTTTGTTTATTATCCCTCTCACTCACATACCAGGACATCAAATTCTTATCGAGCCATGAACTCACTGAAATTACCTGAAAGACTTTAATCCTAACTTTGTTAAGAACTCAAAGATAATTTCACAATACTCTTTGTTTACCATATGCTAACTCACTTTGTGACATTAACATATATGAGCTCAATATCAAAACAAGAAGACATACACCACTATGAGATTGGAATTCAACTATATTCTCATCAAAACTTGCAGAATCAATACATTATTAAGACAACAATATGCAAAGAGAAACAAAAACCCTAAATCCAAGCTCTCCTTGTTCAGTATAATACCATCAACAACCACCCTTACAAAATACTACTTTTTTCAATATATACTACCACTAGTCATCTTGGAATCCCCAAAATAGGATGCAACAAGCTTCAGATGACTAGGGTTAGGGTTTTACCCACTAAAACAATCAAATCAGTCAAAAATTAAATGTAGGGGAAGAAACCCAAGTAACCAGGAGAAGACAAATCTTGGAGTGATCCTCAATCATGACAAAATCCCTGAGAAAGTACTAAGAACCATAAAAATTCCCAATTTGTCAACCAATTCGGCCACCTACAAAACACCTCGAGCACAAAGAACATAGTACAGACCCCTGCAAATGATCATGAAACACCTAGGACCACACTGTAACAGTCGACAAAACCAATTCTACCAGATCTTGCCATGAAAGCATTCAATTTTGGTCCTTTTTATCGCTGGAAACCCTTAGAAAATTTGAATTTGAAATACAATGGTCATTTCCAAGCGCCAGTAGCAAATTAGTAGTCGACATTTGAAAATAGGTCAACTTTAAGTCCTGACCGTCAGATCTTTCTTTTTCGTGGGCCTTATGACTTAACCTTTTAATATGACCTCAGTCACATTTAGCGAACTAGGGACTGAAGGGAATCAACCATTCATAGAATACTTTATCTCTCCACCATTTAGTTTAGTGGTTATGCGAACACAATGTTCGCTAAATTGCCAGCCTTTTAGAACTCCGCTATTTTTCTTCGCAAATGAGTGAAACCTTTGAAATTTTGTTGGACCGCTAAACACCTTGTCTAAACCGCCAAAAAGACTAAAAATTTTTATTGGGCCCAAATCAAAAAAATTGATGGTTGTCTCATCTTCACATAGACCTCCAAGATTCCTCCAGATCATAAGACAACCGTCAGATGAAGAATCTTTCCCTGCTTTGACAACCTTCTGACACCAAATGAAATCAACGACTGTCTTAAGTTTACATGTGTTAGAAAACACCCATCTGAATATACACTGACCATTGATGCTCTGCAAGTGTCAGAACCCATTGAACCTCAAAAAAGCTGGCCCCACTGACAACATGTCCAGTCACAAAATGTGGACCAATCAGATAATGAAAAATAAGCACACCTGGCATGTGGACCCGCTGCACTTTATCCCCTCTGAAAAAGGTAGAATCGACAGTTGTCGCATGATCTTAAACCTCTGACATATCCCATAAGATCATATGCCCATCGTTGATTTTCTAACAATGTCAGGACCCTCTAACAAACTTGAAAACCAGGTCCCATTGACAACTGCCACCGTATTATATCATGGACCAATAAAAGACTACCATTTGTACCTACGTGTCACCTTGGACCCATAGTTTGAAGCGCCGTGTCATAAAGAGAATCAATGGCCAGTGTAAGTTCACAAGCCTCTGACAAATCTTATGAGAACTTACACCTGCCGTTGGATGGAGATGGTGTCAGAGCCAAGCCCGAGAAATATTTAAGCTGAAACTATACGAAAATTAAAGGCATAGGACTTAGGAAAATTAAACGCAAGGGACCTAGGAAAAATTAAAGACCGCCGGGTGATAGAAACTTAGGAAAATTTAATAGTTGATCCCACAAGGTGATAAAATAATAAGGCACATGCATTTAAAGGTTTTTAAGTGACCCAAAAAAGTAACAGCAAATTAGAATAGGGCCAGGGCAATGCAAAGGGTTTTTCAAAGTAACGGCTAGATTTTTGAAAATTTGAACTAGGGCTTTAGCCAAAGACATGAAAATAACTGTAGAGACCAGGGGAAAGATGATGAAACCATGAAATTTTTTGCACATGCTAATAGTGGCTCTATCTAGGGATGTATGCCTCTTGTAGGCATGGCAAGGATCTAGAATCACTGGTTCGTGCAGACCATCCCACTGGAAAAAATGACAACAAAGAGCAATAGGACCAAAACCCTATAGACCAAGAAAAAACAAGGCAGGAGCAAGCAACTTTACAAAATTTATAGAATGTACAGACCTAACTACTATTCATGGAAAATAGAAATACCTTCAATTGAAGTATCTCTTCAAGAATTGTCCATGAACTAGCAATTCTTGAATATCACCATTCAGTTCTTTTACAACATATGAATCTTTGCCCCATTTCTCATGAATTAGATATGGTGCTAGCTAGATGGGATCAAACTTACCATGTTTTCCTTTATCCTCCATTCTAGCATTCCAAATTAACACCAAATCACCAGGCTCAAACTTTCTTTCAACAGTTTTCTTGTCATACAAATTCTTGATTTGCAATTGCAACTTGACATTCCTTACAGTTGACTCTCTCCTGATTTCATCCAGCCTGATGAGATCCTCAATTCTCAACTGCATCTCATCATCTATATTATCATCATATAATTGCACAAATTTATACGTTTCCAATAGATTATTCTAAGGCATTCTTGCATGTATTCCATATACTAAGTCAAATGGTACACAACCAATTGCCTTCTTCATAATTACCCTATCAGCCCATAGTGCTAATGGCAATTTTGAATTCCATGCCCTCTTATTCTTTTCAAGAATCCTCCTAAGGATCTTAATCAAACTCTTATTAGTAGATTCTACCTGACCATTTCCTTGTGGATGATAAGGTGAGGAATAAGAAATTTGAATTCCTAGACCTTTGCAGAATTCCTTGTATTCAACAGACTTGAAGCACATGACATTATCACTAACTATCCTCTCAGGGCAACCAAACCTTGTGACAATATTGTTTAATAAGAAATCATTCACCACCTTGCTGGTTGCATTCCTTATAGGTAAAGCCTCTACCCACTTTGTAAAGTAATTAGTGGCAACTAAGATCCATGAGTGTCCTCCACTAGACTTGTTTGGTATCTCCCCAATGAAATCAATTCCCAATTGTTGGAAAGGAGCTTGTACTTCTACTGGCCTTAAGGGCACATTGCCTAAAAATTTAAGCTCACTAGAGAACCTTTGACAAGCATCACACCTCCTTACCAACTGTTCTGCATCCTTGAGGATTGAGGGCCACCAAAATCCTACTCTCAAGATTTTATGAGTAGTATTTTTACCCATATAATGTCCACCACAAACTCCCACATGCATTTCCTTTAAAAACTTGTTAGCTTGATTCTCATCCACACATTTCAAAAGTATGCAATCTAAATTGTTTCTATACAATTTACATTTCACAATTACATACTTGATGGCCTGTAATTTCAATGTCCTCTTCTTATTGTCATCCATCTCATCTAGACACTTCATATTCCTTAAGTAATAGATGATATCTTGATACCAGATACAATCATCCATGTCACATGTATAATCAATTTCATCTTGATTTATCTGATCTGCATCAAGATTGGATTGAGCCATCAGTTTTTCCAATCCTTGTCCTCTAACCAATTTAGTAATTTGAATATCAATGTTGAATTTTTGGATCCTATTGATCCATCTGCATCTTCTCCCAGACACCTTCTGCTGTGAGAAAATATCTTTGACTGCTACACTTGGTACAAAGGCAATCACAATTGCTCCCATCAAATAACATCTAAAAGCTTTCACCGCCTTGACCAATGCATATGCTTGTTTTTCATTGATGTCATACTTCAATTTAGTAGCCTGTAAAGATTTACTGAAGAATGCAATAGGTTGCTCAAAACCATCCTTATTTTTTTGCAACAAAACTGCAGCAATAGTGTGAAAAGATGCAAAGGAAAAGATGTGCATTGAGACATTATAATCAGGTACCTTAAGCACTGATGCATCTTTGATAGTCTGCTTGATATTCTTGAAATCCTCATCAGGCTCACCCTCCCAATTGATTGCAGATCCCCTCTTCAACATCTTAGAAATAGGTCTAGTAACCTCTGCAAAATTTATCACAAACCTCCTTAAGAAATTGACCTAACCAAAGAAGGACTGAATCCCTTTAACATTATTTGGTCTCTAAATTTTATCAATAGCTACTACCCTCTCAGGGTCAATTCTCACTCCTTGCTTCCCAACTAAGTGGCCAAGCAACTTACCTTCAGTGACACCAAATGCACATTTCCTTGGATTTAATGAAATTCCATATTCCAAAGCCCTCAAAAATATTTTTTTAAATGAATACAATGATCTTCTTCCTTCTTGGAATAGGTAGTTAAATCATCCTGACAAACAATAAGGAAATCATCTATAAAATTTGAAAAAGCAACATCCATTGCCCTCTGAAAAGTAGCACCAGCATTTGTGAGACCAAAAGGCATTCTTACATAAACATATGTCCCCCAAGGTGTTGTAAAAGTTTTCTTAAATTGTTTTGATTATTTTACAATTACTTGATTATAACCAGAGAATCCATCCATCATAGACATCAATTTAGATCCGGTCACTCTCTGCAACATAGCTTCCATATTGGGCAGACAATAATTATCCTTTAATGAGCTGATATTCAAATTCCTAAAGTCCACACAAAGTCTGATGTCACCATTTTTCTTCCTAATAGGGACAAGATTTGATACCCAAGAAGAATGCTTTATAGGCTTAATAATGCCAGCATCTCTTAACTTCATTAACTCTTCTTGCATCTTAGGTGCCAAAGTGGGATTTATAGGCCTTTTTTTGGGCGGAAATGTTTAGCATCTTCCTTCAAAGGAATGATATTCTAAAACAAGTCTTCTCTATAAACCTTTAGGTCATCATATGACCATGCAAAAACATGCCTAAATTTTCTTAGTAATTCAATCAGAGATTTTCTTACATTGTGAGACATGTCCCTACCAATGTATACCTTCTTAGGTGCCTCATGTGTTCCAAGATTTATCTCCTCTAGATTAGCATGATCATCTCTTTTGATATTCTTTTGAACTCTATCCTGGTTATCAAAGACAGTCTCCAAAACAACAAGCTCCTTGGGCACCTTGTTAGTTTTTAGTTGAATAAATTCATTGCCAAAGACAACCTCATTTCCTTCTACTGACTCAACCAAGGCTGAACAATCAAATTCCTGACCATGATACTGATCTTCACAACTCATAAACTTCAAGATATCATTATCATCATAAAAAACTTGCCAATTTTCAATATTGTTTGGTACACTAGGCCTACTTTGTCTTTCAACTTTAGAGATACTAGTAAATGTAATATCACTGGGATTGATTGCTATATTGGCTAACAAGTCATCCATCTTATTGTTACTCCTATCCTTCCACTCAATATTGAAGGCATCAAAATGCTCAATCAAATCCCAAACTGCATTCCTATATTGTTTTAACCTTTTTTTCTTGGAAGCATATACTGACCTGACTTGGGACACCACCAACTCAGAATCACCAACAACACCTAAGCACTTAATAACATATTTTTGTGCCAACCTTAGTCCTAACAACAGTGCCTCATACTCTAATATATTATTGGTACAAAAGAAATTCAATGTGAAAGAAAATTTGTAGGTGTTTCCATTAGGAGAAATAAGTAAAATACCTGCTCCTGCTCCATCCTTACAACTTGCACCATCAAAGTACATTACTCGCAAATCATCCTTCACAAAATTAACACCTACCTCAACAGAGATAGGTGACAAAATAGGTTCCTTCTCAAGTACAAGGATCTCCGCCCTAAAAGCATTAGTATCAGTATCCACAAAACATGTAGTTTCATTATCAATACTTCTCTCAATCATGTGGCATACTCTTGGTTCTTGCTCAATCTTGACAAACTGATCATCAATCTTTAAAGTGGCATAGGATAGATCACACTATAAACTTCCACCCATGGCAGCACTCCACCTTCTAGATAGCAGCATCCCATAATGAGAAGGGATGTCCACCACCAAAACACTCATTGTTAACTCTTTCTCTAGATATGTTGCTAGCCTATATGGCATTGCATTGATAGTCCCAATGACTGGTACCTCCCTCTGATCCATTGCACAACATCTTCCTTGAACTGTATCAACTTTAAGGCCCAAATTTTCCATAATCTTAAGAGGCATAACAGTATTAGAGGCACCGCTATCAATCATACAATTTCTTAATTTCATTCCATTCATAAGGACACTTAAAAAGAATGGATCAATATTTTCAAGGCTAGCATTGACAAAATTATCCAAATATATAGGAGGAATTTGAGATACAATTCCCTGAGAAACAACACCTTTCAAAGATTTATCCTGAGACTCATTACATGCAACATGTAATGCCCCACCAGGGAACCCAGGAGATCTTAACCTAAAACATGTGACTAAGTTTGCATAATATCTTTTTTTTAAAAAGTTAACAGTCAATAACATCAAAGTTTACAATGCAAAAGCAAAGCATAACAATAAACAACTAACATAGGTTACAAATCTCAAGGGTTCCTTGACGTAGATTATGAAAGAGTTAATTAATTAATAAATGATAAAGATATGAATCCCAAGATAACATCTGAAAGATAAATACAACATCATAAGCATGATTACATAAATACAATTGGTACCATAAGGTGACCATAACAATAAGCATCCACTGCACATGTCGCAGGGTATGTGAATACAATAACTGAAAAGATATACAACATGATAACTTTGAATATCTAATACAATGATACAAGAGTAAGGAATAACAAGAAAGAACAACTGCAACATGGATCATTCAACCTCGCTGCACGAATGTCAGAATCTCAAATGGTAAAAGAATCACTACCACCCGACCTCATGAACCTAAATGGTCCACTCCCACTGTGCTGAGGAGATAACATCAGAACCCACTCAGATAACAAACAACAAAAACCAAGGAAGAGGTCCTGAAAGCTTCTAACTCAAGGATTCAAAAAAGTACAATAAGGTATAACATACTCTACTAGAGGCAAACAAAACACATAGGAAACCTAAGATGCATACAAGAAGTGTCATCACATAAGTCAACTCTAAGGTTATCCTGGTAGTCCCTTCAGACCCCGGTGCCCTAGTGACTCTATGTGGTTATAGTAACCTCTCATGTAGACAAGGTACTACCTATGCCATATCTAGTCCATATAGGTGGCAAGCATCATATCAATTCCCATCTTAGTCAAACTCAATCAGGAACTCAGGCATGGGCGAGGTACACAATAACTTATTAGGTTCATTTTAGATTCCCAATGTTTATTAATTATCACTTATTAAACTACTTGTAATGGGATCTCTTGGTAGCCACTTCCAGGCTCCGACACAAATTCACAAGCCACTTCCTGATATACACTTAGATGACCTACTCTAGGGTTTCACATGAACATTAAGAACTCTGAGTTATCACAACTCATGAATCTTTACAACTAGATTCCACATGCAAGACCATAAACATGCAAAATCAGATTCATAATAAAACAAGTTCACCGACACAACAGAATATGCACGGCAACTAAACAAGATAGATTAAACATCTAAAACCCCACCTCTGGGATCACATCTCCTAAAAGCTAAATTAATGCTACCCATACCAGTAATCATGAAAAGAAACCAAACACTCCAATAATAAACACATCATTATGAAATTCTCATAAAAATAATATTTAATTATGTAGCATTATTCTTCTTCTAATTTTTCTTATTCTAAAAGAATTCTCATGTACGAATTTTATTTATTTCTAAAAATAGAATTTTCTAAAAATAAAATTTTCTAAAAAATAGAATACCACTACATGCAACTGAATATATCTTCCTTAAATAACATGCACTAAATATATCTTTCCTAAATAACATGCAACTGAATATATCTTTCATAAATAACATGCAACTGAATATATCTTCATTAAATAACATGCAACTAAATATATCTTCATTAAATAACATGCAATTGAAAATATCTTTTCTAAATAACATGCAACTGAATATATCTTTCATAAATAACATGCAACTGAATATATCTTTCATAAATAACATGCAACTGAATATATCTTCATTAAATAACATGCAACTAAATATATCTTCATTAAATAACATGCAACTGAAAATATCTTTCATAAATAACATGCAACTGAAAATATCTTTCATAAATAACATGCAACTGAATATATCTTTCATAAATAACATGCAACTGAATATATCTTCATTAAATAACATGCAACTGAAAATATCTTTTCTAAATAATATGCAACTGAATATATCTTCATTAAATAACATGCAACTGAATATATCTTTCATAAATAACATGCAACTAAATATATCTTCATTAAATAACATGCAACTGAAAATATCTTTCATAAATAACATGCAACTGAATATATCTTTCATAAATAACATGCAACTAAATATATCTTCATTAAATAACATGCAATTGGAAATATCTTTCATAAATAACATGCAACTGAAAATATCTTTCATAAATAACATGCAACTGAATATATCTTTTATAAATAACATGCAACTGAATATATCTTTTATAAATAACATGCAATTGAATATATCTTTCATAAATAACATGCCACTGATAACCACAACGCTATGCTACTCAAACAATCAATACCAGCAAGCACGAGGATGACACTTTCTACAATTTCCTACAAAGATCCAAAATAGAATAACCATGATAAAATCAAAACCTACCTCAAATCAAAATTATACAGATTCGATGATGTCCAGAACGAAGAAAATAGAATCCAAGCTTTTCAAAGAATTCTCCCAAAAAATTCCTCCTCCAAAACTTGTGTACTGAATAATGGCCAAAACCCCCAATACTTAAAGAAACTTCCTCTCTCATGCATAAATTCAAACTCAACTCCAAGAGGGCTTTGCATGAAGAAAAACTTTAGTTCACAGTTCAGTCTCAGTTGAACTGGAGTCCCCTTTCCTCTTTGACTTGAGTTGAAAATACATAACCAAACTTCAACTTGAATCCTCAAATCAAAATTATACAGATTCAATGATGTCTAGAATGAAGAAAATAGAATCCAAGATTTTCAAAGAATTCTCCCAAATCTGTCCCAAATCTGTCTCCAAAATTTCTCCTCCAAAACTTGTGTACCAAATAATGGCCAAAACCCCCAATACTTAAAGAAACTTCTTCTCTCATGCATAAATTCAAACTCAACTCTAAGAGGGCTTTGCATGAAGATAAAATTTAGTTCACAATTCAGTCTCAGTTGAACTGGAGTCCCCTTTCCTCTTTGACTTGAGTTGAAAACACATAACCAAACTTCAACTTGAATCCTTAATTCAATTTCATGCAATTATGAATGTGCAACATAATGCATTCAATTAAATAATAATTAAAACATTAAGTTAACATAATTAACACATGCCAAAATAACCTTTAATTTAATAAGTATATTTTAATTAAACAAAGGTTAAATTTCATGATTTAAATAAATCAAAAGTGAGGATATTTAATTAATTCACATTAATTAAATAATTCAACTACATTCAAATTAGCATATAATTAATTTCTAATTAATTTATGCATCAACTATATAATATAAATAATAATTAAACTAAATAAATATATTTATTTAATTACCATTTAAATACTATGCCACAACTAAAAATAGAATGATCTAAAAATAGAAAATACCCAAATGCCACAAATCAAAGAATCAAAAAGACCTAAGAACCCACATTCATGCTCAGGACTTAGGTATAAACTCTTGCCAATTGGACGAGTTTAGAAAGGTGGAAACATAGAATCTTATCTCCTACTTTAGGACCATAGTTGGCTTAGGTTAAGATTTGGAACTAAATATTATCTCCCCTCTTTTACCATTGAGATTAGCGAGAGGGCACTCTCATCCTGACAATTCAGGGAAGTTGATGCTCGGTACCTACGAACCTGCATAAAAGACAAGCATGTACATATATATAGATATAACAGACAATGGCGGGGATCGGCCGATCATGTGGATCTCACAAGCAAGTAACTATGACTCCGTCCCTCAACCACATCAAGCATGTCAAACATAAATTTAAAACAAACACATCAACCATACACATGCAAGTATGGGGTCAGTAAAATCATAAGTTTTAATGATTCCCTAACATATATTCTATCATCCTAAAGTAATCATATCATTTATAAAATCAGACTAGGGGTAAGGTACTACACAACATTATTTTGAGCATTATCTACCCATGCCATAGCTCTATCTTTGTGTTCAAGGATCCTCAACAATTCTGACAATGGAACCTTAATTGTAATTTGAGACAATACAGATAACATATCAACAGGAGCAAAGTGAGGAATCTTAATCTGCATAGCCTTAGTATCTTTTTGCTTATCTGATACATTAGGTGCATTGGCCACCCTCATTTTTTCATTCTTAGCCATTGTGTTAACTGGCTTCTCAATCTCACTAGAAAATCTTTCAATTCCAACTCCCTTAGGCTCACAATTCTTACCTTTTACATTCTTGAATTTCACCATGTGATCACCTTTTGATTTGCTCTCATTAGGCTCTCCGGAGTTGGTACTCTTTATAAACATTCCTGAAGCTTTTCCATTTGTATCCCTTGCCACCATGCCCCTAGTTTGCACTTGGACAATCATTTCTCTAGTAATCCTATCCATCTCTTCTCTAGAAGGTCTTCTTAAATTTATTGGCTCAGAAAAAGAGTTCATGTTACATGTCTTCTTATCAATGTCTTCACTATCAGAACAAACCTCTTGATGAAAAAGGGCCTGATTATGTCTCTTCACATTTACATCTGCTTCTTCATCAAAATCATAATCATCTTCATATCCTAGATATGAAGTAGCCATGTTGCATCCAACATCATCTTGATTTTCTTCTTGATCTATCTCCTCATTGCCACAATCTTGATTTGCAACCATAGAATGTGCAACGACACAATGCTCTACAGAATGAGCGGATTGGCATGCAACACACCAAGGTATGTCCTCCATGACATTTATTGAAGCTTTTTGTAGAGGGTCAGGGACACCTTTGTCATTGTTTCCTCTTGCAACAGGGACAATAGGCTTTCCATCCTTCCATTGGGTGTTGTAGGGGTAGTTCTGCAATCTATTCTACTTATTGAAATTGTTATTGAACTGAGGCCTTTCATTGGTAGGAGCATTGATGTTCCTATTTGCAAGTGCCTTCAAATCCTTCAATGCATTGTGCACGTTGTTGGCACTTCAAATTTTTAGTACATGAGTCTTGTGAAATTTTTATAAATTTGAAGTGTGTATAGATGTTCATGAAAGTATGATAATTTTTCTATAAAAAACCCATAAAAGATCCTACAAAATTATCTATTCTTCCTCAGTTTCCAGTGAGCCCTAATTAAGAGTTAAACCTGAGAAAAACCCTAAGTATATGCCATTTTCAAAAATCCCTAGGTCACTCTGTTTTAAATCTATTTGAGCATTACCTTTTTGAATCACTTAAATCTCAAAAGTGCACATGCATAAATTTTTCCTAAGTCTAGTGGCTATAATATATCCTAAGTCCTAAATACTTTATATTCTAATGTTTCAGCTTTCATTCAACTTGGTATCTTTAAAGATCTAATGGTGGTCATATAGTCACAAGGAATCTTATAGACCTATGCAATCATGTGACTAACCATTGATCTTATAGAAAAGCTTAATGTGAAAACAAAGTGGGACCAGTGTCAGAAGAATCTTCAAAGATGAAAGTAATAAAGAAGATCCGATGGTTGTCATATAATCGCATAGAATCTTAGAGACCTATGCAATCATGTGACTGACCATTGATCTTACATCAAGCTCAGTGTAATTCTCGGGTGGGACCATGGACAGGTGTACATGACTAGCGGTTTCTCATTGGTTAAAAATAGTGGGACCAATGTTAGTTTTTTGCATATGGTTTTTCTTGATTGGTCGATAGGACTTGCTAATGTGGAGGATGTCAGTGAACACCAGTGCTTGGAAAGAAGGAAATTACATGACAACTTGCCAGCTATTGCAAGCGTGGATTATATTTACTAATAAAGGTAAAGTGGGACCAGCGACTTAAGAAATAGATGACGGCGGGTGAATGTTAACGATTTGTCGCATGGTCGCATGAGCTTCTTTCGAGCTATGTGATCATGTGACTAACATTCTATTTTAATAGTAAAGGTTATAAGGGATTTTCCGCCCATGAAGGAATTGACATGACTACTTCTCATATGGTCACATGAGCTTCTTTCAAGCTATGTGATCATGCGACAAACCGTTGGATTATTTGCCAAGTGAAAATAAACGGTCAAAATTTAAATTGAGGAAGAAGTGGGTGAAAGGTTCAGACAAGTGACTGTTCGTTTCCCAAAAAATTAATGGCGACATCATGCGAAGTAAATTACTAAAATAATTGTGGATCGATTGTGAGTATGTTAAAATCTATGCTTCCTCGAAAAGCCAAAAGGAGATAAAAATTTGCAGAGTGCTTGGCAAGAAGAATTGTAGAAACCGATTGTTGTTTTCTTGGGGATTTTGAAGAAAAGGTTGGTTCTTCCTGCACTTGCTTGTTTTGTTAAGAAGTATTGCTTTGCTACTATGTTCTTTTGCACCCAATATACGTAAGCTATAAGCCCTAGAAATGCCACCTAGGAAAGGGCTTTATGGTGAAACCGATTATCTTAAGAGGGGTCTGCATGAGGACTTATTGCAAATTTTTCCTAGTTCAACAGTAATTTTGGTAGAGGTCAAATGAATAGCACCAAAGGAGCCTAGGGTAAAAGTGGCAGATGGATTGTATGATACAGGAAATTATATCAGGGATGCTAAGATTGGTTTTCTCAATGCGAGTGGCACTTCTGACTTCACTAAGCTAACATTGTTTACAGTAGGATTCAGCCAGAGAAATACCCCTGTTCCCACTTGTAATGTATGGGAAAATGATGTAGGAAAGCTTGTGGTACCCGTTGTCTTCTTAGATGTAGACCTGATGATTGAAGTGGCAAAAAACTATGACCCTACTACTAAAGAGATTAGGGGTGTTAGAGGGAAAAAGCTATTGACAATCTCTACTGAGGAAATCAGAATAGTTTTTAGACTAAGTGACCCCTCACCTAACCTGGAACTGATTATTTTAAAGAATTAAGAGAGGTGTATGATGCACAGAGACATCTCCTTAGAATTGGTCTTGTAAAAGATTTCGATACTCAAATTGGAAAGATGATTGTTACAGGACTAGGTGCTCAGGAGCCATTCAAAATAGAGTATTTTGATGTACTGGCAAGAGGTGCCTATTGGTCATTATGTCAGGTTTTTGGGGAAGATGCAAATGAGAAAAATCCAGAGCACCTGATGTATATGGTGATCCAAATCTTGCATCCGCATCTATCAATTACTTTTGATTATGCCCCCTTCATTGCTAAGTTAATCCATGATGGACTAATAGGGATTCAAAAGAATAAAGTTGATAAACCCTTTTGCTAGTACTCTTTTATGATGTACATGTTTTTGTTCAAAGGTGCTGATTATTTTGCAAAAGAAATGGAATTATCCAAACAAAGAGGTGGAGAGGACATGCCTGTTTAGCTGTGGAATTCAAATATGACATGGGACAAAAAGGATAGTAGTTATATACAGTTTGACAAATGTTTTGCAGCAAGATTGAGAATATTCTTTGTTCATGATAGCCCTAGGGTCCCGGTCACCTTGGCCAAAGTTGTTAGACTGCAAAAATTTACAAAGGACCTCAACATAGTGCACAATTGGGGTGATTTTATTTTCTATCCCTATTCAACTGTTATTAGGTTATATGGTTTCAGGGGGACTCCTTTAATTTTGCCTTTCCAAGTTCCCACCAAGATTGGCATTGCAGAATTCTTCAGACAATTAGGTGATATTGAGAATAATAGTATTGCTAAAGGTAGAGGAACTTTGTTCCCAAATATTACCATTGCTCACTAGTTTATAATCACAAAGGGTGGGTGGCTTCATATGCATAAAATCTTGGATCCATATCATTTGACAACCACAATTGCCCGGATGATAGAACCAGAGGGTTTCTACAATGAAATGTTTAGAAAGAGGGTCAAATGCTCAGCAATAAACCACATTTTAAATTTTCCTGAAGATATTATTAGAAATACCCGAGGGTTGCAAGACCAAGCAGTCAGAAAGGAAAAGTGGTTAGTGTACAAGAAAACATGGGATTTTGTCTGACAATTTAACCCCAAATATGATCCTATAGGCAACATAAATCCTAGGGGAAAAAGGATAGATACTCTCATAAATTGTTTTCAAGAGATTTTTAAGACTCTGGAGGAGAAGAAGGAGGCCATGGAAGACAACCCAGAGAAGGCTAAATCACTATTTGGCAAAGGTTCATTTTCAAAGGTGTTGCCTCCTCGAAAATGTATGTTGCAAGAGAAGACTAGTTATGGTGTAATAATTCCTGAATCTGATTTCAAGAAGTAGCAAAAGAAAAGAGAAGATCTCCCTTCTACATCAAAGCAGGTGGAGAGGCAAAAGGAGGCTGAAGAAATTACAGATGTACCATAGGACTAGATGGGTGAAGACATCCTTGATTTTTCACCTCGCACCAAGAAAAAAAGGATAGAAGAGAGGCCTCATGATTCAGAGGAAGAATACTCTCCTTCACAGTCACCCTTGAATATTAGAGATGATCAGGAGATCATAGAGTAGGTTCAATAGATGGGATCTCAGGGTCAAATATTCATGATTCAAGAGGAGATAAATGAGGGAATTCTAGAGAAACCAAAGGACCCTAAGATAGGCTTAACAACATGACAAACTATAGGGACAAAATTGGACCCTATAGTCAAACAAGCATGTGAAGAATTTCTGGTTGATGATGCATTTGTAAAGACACAGGCCTTTTTACAATTTTTATGGAAATGAACATGAGTAAGTTTGAGGAAGCCTGTGAGAAGAAGCACAAGGAGAATCCTCATAAGGATCTTAAAACTATTGAAGATGAAATTAGGAAAGAGATGACAGATAGATTTGAAGGGATTACTCCATAACAGGGGAGAGAATTGGTAAAAAATGTAGTACTTGTCCTCCCTGAATGGGACATAGCTGATGCAATAGTCCTTGATGTAGTTAGAAAACAAACTACACCTATGTACAAGACCAAGGAAGAGGCAGAATAGGTTGTCAAAGGAGTTGATTTTAGTAATGACCATCAAGCTCTGGTCATATGGTCATTAAAGAGAGATGAGAAAAACAAAGGAAAGCAAATAGTTAAGGATAGTCTCTCTGGTGGTCTCATAGTCAAGAGGGTTTTGGACACATCAGCAATAGAAACATCAAGTATGGTGGTAGCCACAGCTCACCTTGCAAAAAAGGTGGTAGAAAGGGAAGCAAAAGAGAAGGAAGAACTCACAAGAAAATTTGAAGAAATGCTGAGGGTGTATGGAGATTTGAAACAAGGATTGTTTGAGAAAGATAAAATAATTGCAGATTTGAAGAAAAGGTTGGGGGAGGAAAGCTCAATCCAGACACCACAATAGTTGCAACTTCCTTCTTCTACTGCTGGTCCTTCCTTCTCAAGCCCCATTATTGAGTTTCCCATGTCTCCTCTTCCCCCTTCCTTAAGCAGTGAAGATATAGAATAGAGAGAACAACAAAAATCTGAAAAGAAAATAAAGGACACCATTTAGCACTTTGTTAGGAATGTAAAGCCCAGAGAAGTTTATAAACATGCAGGGAAGTTATCTGACATTTTTCTTTCTTTTAGAAAAGAAGAAGACACTGTGGGAAAAATTTTGAATGACTGGGTGCCTAGGGAAAATGTTTTGAAGACGTTTCTTAAATCAATTAAAGATCATAGTACTGTGTGCCCCCAATTGGCAATTACTTATAAAATTGTCAAATCTCTCCTTGATTTTGAAGTATCTAGGGAAGAAGTAAAGAGAAAGGCAACTCTTTTAAGAGTAAGATACTTGTAGAATGATTTTCAAATATTCCTGGGTCTTGTTAGAGCATATGGAACCATAAAAGAGAGGGAAAAATGGTTGGAACAAATTGAGAATGGAGTGTCATTCAAGATTGATTTTGTTATTAGCACTGAAGACACTCTTCCTTTTGTACAAACAATTGAAATGTTGCAAGATGCCAGGGTGCATTTTACTAAGGTGATAATTGAAATTCATCAATTGGTTATTAGTTGGAATAGGATTAAACCCAAGAGGGATAAAATTTTGGCTTTTAATTGGCCTTCTAAGGATACCTTTTTAGCCTAGGAAGCAGGGTCCCTTTCAGAGGATAGTAAAGAAGAAGAAACATCCTCTAAGGAGGCAACAAATGGTGTTACCCCAACTCCCTAAAGAAGCAAGCGTAGATGTAACACTTGGTAGATGTTGAACTGACCTTGGAGGCTATTGCCAAATTTTGGCCCTCATCTTTATGATCCATCTCAAAGTTTTGTAACAAGAAATTTTTTATTTTGATTTTTTGTCTTATTTGAGGACTCCTTTCTTGTCTTTTCTTAAAGGATCCAAAGCTTGTTTGCAATCCTTATTCTATAAAAGGATTACCAGGATCAATGTAAAAGGACCGAGAACTTGATCAATTTTACTGATAAGTTTCTTTAGTCTGGGATATCGTAGATCATTTTTTAGACATTATTTCTATAGAAGAACAATATTTTCTGGTTCAAGTTATTTTCAGAAGGTTGCATTGTAAAGCATTTTGTGAGCATGATATAATATAGCATTTGAATAAAATCCAGGATTTATATCTCTCCTTGAGTATTTCTATTTGAGTTATGAATTGTTCCAATTCATTACATGGATAATCTCTTTGTGTATGTCTATATTTCTCAGCTCTGATCTAGGATCAGATTAAATAAGCTTTGAATGTGACATAAATTCTTTGAAGTTTTTCTTAAGGATGCATCAGTAAGTAGTGTGAATCTAGGAACCTTTGATAAAATCCACCACAGGGTGATTAGTATTTTCAAAGGGCAAGAAATCTTTCAAAGTTCAATATATTTGTTCATGTATAACAGTCTTGTAGTGGAGGTGTAGGCCAATGGATAAGACATTGGCTGGTAGTGGAATTCTTCTCATAGAGATCAATGTATGAAAAGGTTCTTTTGATATTTCCATCTTTAAGCATAAAATTGTTGAAATTCTTTGAATTACAGTGATTTGCAGAATAAATTACCACCTAGTGATAGTGAAAAATCTATGAAGGAATGGTCATCATTTAGGTTTTTCTTATCATTCATCTGTTACATTTAAATCTAATCAGTGATTAGTGAGATAAGTATTGTTTTTACTAGATTAGGAGCACCCTCCTTGGTTTTGCAGAGCCAGAAGCGTAGAGGGAAATCTTGTCCCTATAGTTGGTCCAATCATCTCTAGAGCTAAATATTTGCATCAAACCAATCCTCAAAATCTGTAGATGTATTGGTTGCTTGTTAGAGCATAAAGTCCATTTTGGGAACCAACAAAGTGGTGACTCTGCTGGGGAATAGGGATTGAAATACTATGATAAATTTGAGTTTTATATCTCTGGTATTGTAAATTTTAATATCAAATAATGCAGGTACAAGTTGAGCTAGACTCTTGGCCTTCTTATTTGTTAGAACCAGTAAAGTACCATTGGAAAATAGAGAAATATTTGCAAGCTTTGGATTTGGTCAAAACCTAAAAATCTCTTTTAGCTTTGCATTTGTTTATAGTAATCTTTGTTTTGATTACTTGATAAGTTTTGAATACTTTGATTTACTAAGTGTGTGAAAATATTTCCCAACTTGTGTTGGTGGTGACTCTGAAAGTCTCTGCAGCAATGCTGAGTAAAGATAATAAGAAAATAAGAAATTGTTTCACATACTTGCAATTATGAGTCAAAGAAATATTAGGGCTTGGAGGAAGGACCATCCAGAAAATAGATTAGAAGGTGAACTTCCAAGAACTTCTAGGACTTATTTACCTAGAAGAAATCAGAATAGTGGTGATATGTCTCAGGCATGGAGACAGAAGAAAGATATGAAAATAAATCACCAATTCACTCATGACCAAGAATAAAATACCTCTGAGTATGAAGAGGTAGTTGATTTGGGTTTAGGAGCATATGAGGATTTTTATTTTCATAAAAATGATGAAGTTCATCATAAGAAAAAGATGAACCTAAATGTAGAATCTCAAAAGGAAGTTAGAAGGTCAAGAAGTAAGAGTAGGGGCCTAGAAGGAAGAAATGATCCCCCAACCTGGGGACCTTCTCCTTTTGAAAGTCCTAAAAATCCTAGAAATTAGCAAGGAGATTCTATGTCTAAAAATTCACCATCTGATACTACTCTTCCAGATTCAGAGGATATTTTTGAAGAAGTCTACAATTTAGAAAGAAGTATCCAAGAACAAATTGCAATTAGGAAGGAAAGAGAAGCTGAAAAGGAAACTGAAATAAGATAGGCCCAAATTAGGGCAGATTAGCTCAAAAGATAGTTGATGACCTTGAAGGCCATAAATTTTATAGAAGCCCCCAAGGAGGTTGGTGAACAACCTATTGTCCGACCCATTGCTGAAGTTAGGAAGCCCAAGGATAAAGGAAACCAGATCTCAAAAGGGATCACAATAATGAGCCTAAAAATGACAATACCCAAATAGATCCTTTGTCCAAATTTGAAAATGATTTAGAAAGGGCTAGAAGAGAACAAGAGGTTATTGCTAAAGAATTAGAGAAGGCACAAATTGAGGCTACTACTTTGGAAATGAAAAAGAAAGTTGATTTTCTTAGACAGTCTTTTACTCCTTCAATTCCAACTAACCCTATGATGACATCTAATGTTAATGTTGGAAATTCTGCTACCCAGGGTGCCATTGTCACACCAGTGACTATTGCAAATGTTGCTAATGCAGAAAATAACAAAGCTTCCACCTCTCAAATAGATGCTTCATTACAAAGAGGAATAGTTCACATTGAAAGGTGCAGATAGCTTCTCTTTAACAATATTGTTGGTTATCCTAATTTGATTCTTGCAAAGATTAGAGAGAAATTACCTAAGTTTACTGGAAATAATGTTGTTTCCTGTGAAGAGCATCTAAAGAACTTTATTGATATGATTGATGACTATGAAATAGAATATGAAGATGTCATCATGAAATTGTTTGTTCAATCTTTAACTGAAGATGCAAGAGACTGGTTCAGAGGGCTTCCTTATGATTGTATTGGTTCTTGGGATAATTTTATAAATTGTTTTAAAGATCAGTACAGTGATAAGACTAATGAGGGTTTTATGTTAAATGAATTTAACAATATAAAGAAAAACCAAAATGAGGAAGTCCTAGAATTCAATGTGAGGTTTCAAAAGGCAATGCACAAACTCTTCCAAGTCATGAGATTGGATGGAAAGGTATGTCTAGCAACATATCTGAATGCTTTTGATGCCAAGATGGGATATCTTCTTAGGGATAAGAACCCTAGGACTATCAGAGAAGCTCAAAGATTTATGGTAAACATTGAGAGAAATAGGAGGGTATCTGGAAAACTAGGAAGAAGAGAGGATCCTAAAACCTCTAGGTTTGGAAAGAAAGAAGTTGATAAACCTGCAGATGTAAAACCTACGGAAGATGATAACCTCAAATAGATCCTTAATGCCTTAAAGGATCTAAAACTAGGGGAAAGTAAAAATAAGTTTTAGGGAAATGATAGACCTCCTCCAAATAATTTCAATAGGCAGCCTAGGATGCAGAACTATCCTTACAATACACAATGGAAGGATGGAAAGCCTATTGTCCTAGAAAAGAAGGATATGAGGCCAAATGATAGAACCTCTGACACCTTGCAAAAGCATTCAGTCAATATGACTGGTGAAATTCCATGGTGCACTATGTGCCAATCCCCTCATGATTCAGATTATTGTGTGATTTCTCAAAATATGTCTGAAAGTATTGAACAAGAAAAGGAGGAAGATGAATCATATGATGACAGAGGTTGTGGAATGACCTTTTCTAAATTTTTCAAAGAGGTTGACTCTGATGAAGAAAGTGAAAATCAGGACGTAAATCATTCTCAGAATAGAGGACAGGCTTACCATCAACAAGTTTTTTCCGATGAAGAAGAGGAAGAAGCTAAAGATATAAATAACAACTCTGAATAGGTTGAAGAACCTATTGTATTAAGAAGACCCTCTGATGAAGAGATAGCCCAGGTCACTACTGATATGGTGACATAGGCCAAGAGTAATTATGTCCTTAGAAATAGGACTGTTGACAAAACATTTGGTAAACCAGTAGGTGTTTTTATTAAAAGGGATAAAGAAGATGTAAAGTAGTCTACCACAAAAAATAAGGCTGCTGATGATGCCAAGAAATTAAAGCAAAAGGGCACTAAAAAGCCTACTGAACCAATCAAGGTTTTTAAGATCAAGGCTAAAAATCCAATGGTTACTACCCCAAATTCCCAACTTGAAAATAAATCAAAGGATAAGGAACAATTGGGTACAACCACGCAACCTGAAGTCAAGGATACCCCAAAAGTCAAGATAGACTTATCTATTTTAAATTATGCACCTATTAACATGAATCAGCTATTATCTCAGATCATAGTAAAAGTGACTTTATTGGAGATGATGAGGATAAATGAACACAAGGAGAAAGCCCTCACATGGATAAATGGTGTTCAAACCATAGACATCCAGGAAATAGTAAATACTAGAATGAAGGATCAAGGTCCAACTAAAAAGGACACTGAAGAAATTATTTCAAAAATTTTTCAGATCTATTTGGACACTAATTTTGTAAACACTTCTATGGGAGCTGTTGATCCTTTTTTCCTAACATTAGTCATAAATGATAAAATGTTGAAAAATTGCATGATTGACTCAGGAGCCTCAAATACTATCATGCCTGCTAAAATTATGAGCTCAATGGGATTGTAGGTTGATACTCCTCATGGGAGATGCTAGGAAATGGACTCTAGGGAGGTACCAGTAATTGGAACAATAAAAGCCTTACCTTATAGGCTTGTTGCTTGTCCTGAGAAACAACTGACTATGAGTGTTTTAATTGTGGATATTCCTCCACAATATGGAATGTTGTTATCAAGAAAATGGAGTGCCGCAATGGGAGGTAGCATCTAGTTTGATTTATATTATGCTAATTTTAATGTCACTGGTAAGAGAATTAAGGTACTCAGGGAAGTTAGAACTCCTCACATGATTGAGGAAGAAGCTAGTGATAATAACATGAATTATTTTCTGGATACTGACATAAATTCCTTTCAAGTACAGAGTAATGATAATGAAGATGAACCTTCTCTTTTAGCTCAGGAGGAAAGAAATGTAACAAATCAAAATGATCTTTGGACCATTTAATTTGATGGTGCTTTCTCTAAAGAGGGATCTGGTGCAGGTGTGTTGTCGATTTCCCCCACTGAAAAAACTTTTAAATTTTCCTTCACCCTATCATTTACTTGTACAAATAATACTATAGAGTATGAGGCTTTACTGATAGGATTGAGATTAGCCTCAAAGCACAAAATAAAAAATCTCAGAGTTATTGGACATTCAAAATTAGTTGTATCTCAGAGTAGATCCAAATATGTTTCAAGAAACCAAAGGTTAAAACAATATAGGAATGCTATTTGGGATGAGATAGAATAGTTTGATGGTTTCTATATTGATTGGATGGATAGAGGCCATAATAGAATGGATGATTTATTGACTAACATTGCATTAAGACCAGAGGATATCACTTTTGTAGGATATCTATGATTGAGATTCAAACTAGGCCATCCATACTAGATAATTATGAAAATTGGCAGGTTTTTTATGATGATCTAGATATTTTAAGATTTTTGCATTATGATGCAAGTTTTGGAGATAAAGAGATAAATTTTGGTGAGTATGTAGAAACATCAGATAATAAGAATTCTCTCCTTGGAAAGGAAATCTTGCAGTTGAAAACAAATAAAGTCCCAAAGGGTTTGGTAGTGTTGGAAAGAGCATTTGATAGCCATGATAGCTCTTCCCAGGCAAAGCTTTTAAGCAAGCCTGAGGGTGTAGAGGAGATAAATTTAGGAACAAAGGAAGCCCCAAAAAATGTATATATTGGGGGAAGCTTGACTCCTAAAATAAAAAAGTCTTTGATAGGTCTTCTTAGAAAGTATAGGCATGTCTTTGCTTGGTCTTATGATGATTTAAAGGCATATAGAGAAGACTTGTTCCAACATGAAATTCCTTTGAAGGAAAATACTAAACCTTTTAGACAAAAGTTGAGACCTATAAATCCTACTTTGGCACCAAAAATGTAGGAGTTAAAAAAGATGAGTGATGCAGGTATCATTCAACCTATTAGGCATCCAACATGGGTTTCTAATCTTGTCCTTGTAAGAAAAAAGAATGGAGACATCAGGTTGTGTGTAGACTTTAGAAATCTGAACATAAATTCTTTAAAGGACAATTATGGTTTACCAAACATGGAAGCCATGTTACAAAGGGTTATTGGATCTGAATTAATGTCCATGATGGACGGTTTTTTAGGTTACAATCAAGTGGTTGTCAAAGAATTAGAACAGTTCAAAACTACATTCACTACTCCATGGGGTACTTACATGTATGTTAGGATGCCTTTTGGTTTAACTAATGCTGGGGCTACCTTTCAAAGAGCTGTGGATGTAGCCTTTGCAGATTTCATAAACAAATTTTTTGTTGTTTATCAGGATGATTTGACAGCTTATTTAGAAAAGAAGGACCAACATTGTGGTCACTTGGAAAAAATCTTTGTAAGAGCTCTAGAATATGGGGTCTCCCTTAACCCAAGGAAGTGTTCCTTTGGAGTAACAGAGGGTAAGCTTTTGGAACATATTGTATCTAAGGATGGAGTCAAGATTGACCTTGAGAGAGTAGCAGCAATGGACAAGGTACCAGTGCCAAAAAATGTAAAAGGTATCCAATCTTTCTTTGGACAGATAAATTTTGCCAGAAGGTTTGTTACAAACTTTGCTGAAATCAGTGTTCCCATCTCTAAAATGCTAAAGAAGAATGCAAAGGTGGAATGGAATAATGAGGCCAAGCAAGCTTTTTCTGATATCAAGATGGCTATTAAAAGTGCCCCTATATTAAGATCACTAGATTTCAGTAAGCCTATCCAAATATTTTCATTTGCTTCTTATCATACTATAGATGCAGTATTGCTACAGAAGAACTCAGAGGGTTTTGAACAACCCATTTCCTTTTTTAGTAAATCATTGCAGGTAGTTGAGTTAAAGTATGATATAAATGAGAAACAGGCCTATGCATTGGTCAAAGCTATCAAAAATTTTAGATGTTACTTGGTAGGAGCAACTGTAGTTGCATATGTGCCCAGTGCTATTGTAAAAGCCATCCTGGTTCAACAAGAATTTTTAGGGAGAAGGTGTAGGTGGATAAATAGAATCCAAGAGTTTAATGTTGATATCCAAATCACCAAACTAGTAAGAGGATTGGGGTTAGCAAAACTTATGGCCCAAAGCAATTTGGATGCTAATCACATCAACACTCTTGAAGAAGAACAAAGGCCATACATTTGTGATTTAGATTGCTGTGAATGGTACAAGGATGTCATTGGATACATGAAAAACCTTTTACTTCCTTCTAATATGGAAGACCACAAAAGGAGGATTGTCAAATTACATGCTCTAAAATATGTGATCATTAAAGGAGAATTATGGTGGAGTAATGAGGGTGTTTTGCTAAAATGTGTTGACCCTCAAAAGGCTAATGATTTGTTGCAAGAAATGCATGAAGGTGTGTGTCGTGGCCATTACATGGCTAAAACCACTGCACATAAGATACTGAGGTCTACTTTTTGGTGGCCTAGTATTTTCAAGGATGCACATTCTTTTGTCAAAAAATGTGATGCTTGTCAGAGATTTTCAGGAAAATTGAAATTCAATGGAAATTTTCCTCTGAGTCCTGTGACTGTGGAAACCCCTTTTCAAAAGTGGGGTATGGATTTCATAGGAGAGATCCCAAACAAATCTAGTGGAGGACATTCCTATATATTGGTTGCAACTGACTACTTTACAAAGTGGGTGGAAGCTATTCCCACTAAAAAAGCAACCAGTAAAATGGTTATTGATTTCCTGATGCAAAATTTTTTGATAAGGATTGGATGCCCTGAAGTTTTAGTTGTTGACAATGCTTTGCATTTCAGATCTGAAGAAATTTTTAGCTTTTGTTTGCAATATGTTATAAAGATTTTATACTCTGCTCCCTACCATCCTCAAGGAAATGGTTAGGCTGAATCAAGTAACAAAAGCTTGATTAAATTTTTGAAGAGAGTCTTAGATGCAAACAAGAAGGTATGGGATTCAAAGCTATAGCTAGCTCTGTGGGCTGACAGAGTGACAATCAAGAAGGCTATAGGATGTGCTCCTTTTGATTTAGTATATGGTATCCATGCTAGGTTACCACAAAATAATTTTTTGCAAATGTACAAGTTCATCTAGTTGTATGATGATGATCAAGATGATGAAATGAAGATCAGATTATAGGACTTGATACAACTAGATGAATCAAGGAGGGAAGCACATGATACAAATTTGAGATCTTAGCTCAGGTATAAGAATTTGTATGACAGAAAAACTACAGTCAGAAGTTTTCAAGATAATGATTTGGTCCTGATGTGGAATGTCAGGCTTGAAGACAAGGGTAAACATAGAAAATTTGACCCTATTTGGTTGGGACCATATTTGATTAGTCAAACATGGGGACCTGATTCATACATTCTGAAGGACTTGATTGGAAATGAAATGGAATTTTCAGTTCATGGACAATTCCTCAAGTTGTACTTTTCTTAAGGTACTCTCATTATCCATGAACAGTAGTTAGTTTCCATTTCCTATTTGTGTGTTTGTTTTCCAGTTGTGTGAGTAGGTTAGTTGTTTTGTTTTAGTAGATGGTCTGCTTATCCCAAAGATTCTGAATTCTTGTTATGCCTGCAGGAGGCATACATCCCCAGAAAGAACCACTGTTGGCACTTCAAATTTTTAGTACATGAGTCTTGTGAAATTTTTATAAATTTGAAGTGTGTATAGATGTTCATGAAAGTATGATAATTTTGCTATAAAAAACCCATAAAAGATCCTGCAAAATTATCTATTCTTCCTCAATTTCCAGTGAGCCCTAATTAAGAGTTAAACATGAGAAAAACCCTAAGTATATGCCATTTTCAAAAAAGCCCTAGGTCGCTCTATTTTAAATCTATTTGAGCATTACCTTTTT
Source organism: Chamaecyparis obtusa (assembly GCA_027943335.1). NCBI lineage: Eukaryota > Viridiplantae > Streptophyta > Pinopsida > Cupressales > Cupressaceae > Chamaecyparis > Chamaecyparis obtusa. Next base: position 2,215,846 of record BSBK01002287.1, on the reverse strand, counting down.
GAATCACTTAAATCTCAAAAGTGCATGTGAGTAAAGTTTTCCTAAGTCTCAGCGATTAGCGGTTTTAATTTTTCCTAAGTCTAGTGGCTATAATATATCCTAAGTCCTAAATATTTTATATTCTAATGTTTTGGCTTTCATTCAGCTTGGTATCTTTAAAGAAGATCTAAAAGCGGTCGTATAGTAGCAAGGAATCTTATAGACCTATGTGATCATGTGACTAACCATTGATCTTATACTAAAGCTTAATGCGGAAACAAAGTGGGACTAGTGTCAAAAGAATCTTCAAAGATGAAAGTAATAAAGAAGATCCGATGGTTGTCATATAATCACATAGAATCTTAGAGACCTATGCAATCATGTGACTAACCGTCGATCTTACATCAAGCTCAGTGTAATTCTTAGGTGCGACCATGGATAGGTGTACATGACTAGCGGTTTCTCATTGGTTAAAAATAGTGGGACCAATGTCAGTTTTTGCATATGGTTTTTCTTGATTGGTCGATAGGACTTGTTGATGTGGAGGATGTCAGCAAACACTAGTGCTCAGAAAGAAGGAAATTACATGACAACTTGCTAGCTGTTGCAAGCATGGATTGTCTTTACTAATAAAGGTAAAATGGGACTAGTGACTTAAGAAATAGATGATGGTAGGTGAATGTTAACGGTTTGTCACATGGTCGCATGAGCTTCTTTTGAGCTATGCGATCATGTGACTAACATTCTATTTTAATAGTAAAGGTTATAAGGGATTTGCCTCCCATGAAGGAACTGACATGATTGCTTGTCATATGGTCACATGAGCTTCTTTTGAGCTATGTGATCATGCGACAAACCATTGGATTATTTGCCAAGTGAAAATCAACGGTCAAAATTTAAATTGAGGAAGAAGTGGGTGAAAGGTTCAGACAAGTGATAGTTCATTTCTCGAAAAATTAATGGTGACATCATGCGAAGTAAATTACTGAAATAATTGTAGATCGATTGTGAGTATGTCAAAATCTATGCTTCCTCGAAAAGCCAAAAGGAGATAAAAATTTGCAGAGCGCTTGGTGAGAAGAATTGTAGAAACCGATTGTTGTTTTCTTAGGGATTTTGAAGAAAAGGTTGGTTCTTCCTGCACTTGCTTGTTCTGTTAAGAAGTATTGCTTTGCTACTATGTTCTTTTGCATGCAATATACGTAAGCTATAAGCCCTAGAAATGCCACCTAGGAAAGAGCTTTCTAGTAAAACCGATTATCTTAAGAGGGGTTTGCATGAGGACTTATTGCAAATTTTTCCTAGTTCAACAGTAAATTTGGTAGAGGTCAAATAGCTAACACCAAAGGAGCCTAGGGTAAAAGTGGTGGATGGATTGTATGATATAGGAAATTATATCAGGGATGCGAAATTGATTTTCTCAATGCGAGTGGCACTTTTGACTTCACTGGGCTAACATTGTTTACAGTAGGATTCAGCTAGAGAAATACCCCTATTCTTGCCTGTAATGTATGGGAAAATGATGTAGGCAAGCTTGTGGTACCTGGTGTCTTCTTAGATGCATACCTGATGATTGAAGTGGAAAAAAACTATGACCCTATTACTAAAGAGATTAGGGGTGTTAGAGGGCAAAAGCTATTGACAATCTCTGCTGAGGAAATTAGAATATTTTTTAGACTAAGTGACCCCTCACCTAACCTGGAACCAATTGATTTTAAATAATTAAGAGAGGTGTATGATGCACAAAGACATCTCCTTAGAATTGGTCCTGTAAAATATTTATGTACTCAATTGGAAAGATGATTGTTACAAGACTAGGTGCTCAGGAGCCATTCAAAATAGAGTATTTTGATGTACTGGCAAGAGGTGCCTATTGGTCATTATGTCACGTTTTTGGGGAAGATACAAATGAGAAAAATCCAGAGCACTTGATCTATATGGTGATCCAGATCTTCCATCCACTTCTGTCAATTACTTTTGATTATGCCCCCTTCATTGCTGACTTAATCCATGATGGACTAATAGGGATTCAAAAGAATAAAGTTGATAAACCCTTTTTCTAGTACTCTTTTATGATGTACATGTTTTTGTTCAAAGGTGTTGATTATTTTGCAAAAGAAATGGAATTATCCAAATAGAGAGGTGGAGAGGACATGCTTGTTTAGCTGTGGAATTCAAATATGACATGGGACATAAAGGATAGTAGTTATATACAGTTTGACAAATGTTTTACAGCAAGATTGAGATTATTCTTTGTTCATGACAGCCCTAGGGTCCCGGTCACCTTGGCCAAAGTTTTTAGACCACATCAATTTACAAAGGACCTCAACATAGTGCACAATTGGGGTGATTTTATTTTCTATCCCTATTCAATTGTTATTAGGTTATATGGTTTCAAGGGGACTCCTTTTATTTTGCCTTTCCAAGTTCCCACCAAGATTGGCATTGCATAATTCTTCAGAAAATTAGGTGATATTGAGAATAATAGTATTGCTAAAGGTAGAGGAACTTTGTTCCCAAATATTACCATTGCTCACCAGTTTATAATCAAAAAGGGTGGGTGGCTTCATATGCATAAAATCTTGGATCCATATCATTTGACAACCACAATTGCCTGTGTTAGTCTATTTTCTAGTCAATGCAAAATCTTATGAAAATGGCCTCTTCCCTGCTAATTTTGAAGTTGTCCCGCCCTGCTGCAAGCTTGTTTTAATATGTGAAGAAAATCCATAATGTTTCATGGTGTGCCCTCTTAGCCCTATGTTCTTCATGTTGTCACCTTGCTCTAGTTCAGATCGCATCTCCTAAATCACAAAACCCAAGGAGATATTCAAGTTTCAAGGTCTGCAGGGAATAATCTCAAAATTTGCCTAAGTGTTGAAAACCCACAATGTTTATGGCTTCCCATGATGTTTTCAGTCTCCCTATTACTTTTGGTTTGCATGAAAACCCTCGATGTTTTCACATCCTTTGTTTACCTTTGTGTCAATGTCGAAAACCCTGGATGGTTTCGGTCTTTCACTGAAAACCCTATGTTTTCAACCTCGCACTTTTTCCTCTTTATCAGCGTTTCCTATCTGTGCAGCTGCAACCTGTTGGAGGGCCCGCTTGATGGGAACTCTTCTGTGTGCTGGTGGGCCCCATATTTTGGAGGAGGGCACTGTGAAAGTCTTTAAAACTTTCAAAATAATGATCCCACATTCATGTCGTGATGGAGATTTATAGAGTTTATAACCAAATCCACACCCAATGAAAGTAAGTTGAAGCAGCGGAGGCTCTGCCCATGCGACCTCCTGCCACTCACCTTGGTTTCTGTGCCCACCCCCAGGTTAGAAATTTTGTGATAGAGAGAAGGTTTCAAAGATGGCCATGTGTCAAGTGGTCACATGATCGCAAGAGCCACCTTCAGCCCTTGCGAACATGCGACAAGCTGACATGTGGCAGCCTAATAAGGTGGTAGATGAGTTAGTGGTGAGGTGGCGCAGGTGGCAATGACTGGTTAAAGATGGCCACATGTCAATTGGTCACATGATCGCAAGGGCCACCTTCAGCCCTTGCGAACATGCGACAGGCTGACATGTGGCAGCCCGATAAGGTGGCGGATGAGTCAATGTTGAGGTGGCATAGGTGGCGGTGACTGGTTAAAGATGGCCTCATGTCAAGTAGTTGCATGATCACAAGGGCCAACTTCGGCTCATGCGATCATGCGACAAGGTGACACATGGCAGTGTGATGCAAAGTGGATAGAGGTGGCAGTGACCGGTTAGGAGTGGACATGTGTCAAGTGGTCGCATGATCACAAGGGCCAACTTCAGCCCTTGCGATCATGCACCAGGATGACACGTGTCAGTCCTCTTAGAGGTGCGCGCCAGGTGGACAATGCGGCCAATTCAGGCTTACCACATGTCAGGTGGGCCCTATGCGCTAGAATGGTGACCTTGGGATTTGTGGGATAATCAATGGTGGTCGCATGGGCCAATTTTGGCCCATGCGATCATGTGACAAGGTGACACGTGGCTGGAGTTCATCAATTCACCAGATGCTGGAGCAGTTAGCATGAAGTACTTAGTGAATTGGAGATATCAAGCAGTTGCGGATTCACGCAAATGTGACGGTTAAGGTCAAGTGATCTGGCGACTTAGAAATGAGTGTGTTCGCATGTTCACATAATGTTGGCAGTCAATGCCAATTTATTCTGTGATTCAGAAGTTAGTCTGTCGCCAGTTCGCCAGGTACTTGACAGTTTAGGCCAAGAATTCTGTGATTCAAAGATGGAGTGGTTGCATGATCGCAAGAGCCAAATTCAGCCCATACAATCATGCGACAGGCTAACATGTGGCAGTTGGTGATGAGTTAGCGGTGATAGAGAAAAGGGCCCCACAAAAGGTAAATAATTTTGATAAAGTATACACTCTATAGGCTGATGACCTTGAGATTTGTGGCACCATCTGATGGTGGTCGCATGATCTCAAGGGCCAATTCTGGCCCATGAGATCATGTGCCAGAGTGACACGTGGCGTAGGCAATGAGGCAATAGTCTAGTCATCAATCCAGTCAGAGATAACGTGGGAGGCTGACCCAATCGGTGCCTACCATGTGTCATCGGTGGGTCCCACATCTGAGGCAAAATGAAGGGAAAAGAATTAAAATTCAAAAAAAAGGGAAATCCACGTGACTTTCAAGATGCATAAAAATCAAGAGTTTAGAAAGTTCATTTCTATAGTTTCAGACTATAGAGTAAATTCAAAAATTTAAAATCATAGGCCTGAGGGATTGATTAATTCATAGAGGGCATGTTTTTGCTCCAAATAGCAAGTATTCTATATCGTTGGAAAGGTGAGAGAAAGAGGATTCCATTTTTGGGATCAATTTCAGTATAAGTGGTTATTGGTTTGAGTTATTTCCAATTGAATGAAATAGGGGCCGGGAAGATATTTTGAAAATATCTATTTTGTTCAATCCGGTGATTCATAGTTTGTTTGAGCAGAGGACAGGTGCTTTTAGGAGGGAATGATGCAGATTAGATTTTCAGTTTTGAGTAATGATTCATCAGCAGGAGGTTTAGATGATAACAAGTGTCAAGTTGTGATGCTTTCTAGTGTTTTCCCCCTTCTCTTCTTATTCCCATTTCTGATCTTTTTGTAAGGGTTCCAATCTTTTTGCATGAGCAGAGCTCTGCAAGTTTGAGTTTCAACTAATGCAAGTTTTGGTTAAGTTTAGTGTTTTAGTTTTTTGAGTATTTTGGCATTTTAAATGTATTGAAGCAATGTTTATATAATAAAATACACCCGAAGTCTCTTTGCAAGGACTTGATGTCTCTGTATGTTTTCTGGAATTCTTATGAGCTAGATTTGTAAGGCATTTCTAGTTTGTCATCTATAAGGTAGACTGTGATGTTATTCTTTAGTTTCCTTCAAGGAAGGAGTAAATCTTGTTGGATAGTTTCTGAGAATGTCAAGGATATATGGATTTGATGATCATGTGTTTGTAATGATAAAAGTAGTATATAAGGCATGTTACTGGTTTCAGATGTGTTGAGTTGTAAATCTTTGTGAATGTCTGTTCAATTTGACTCCATACCCAATGGATTAGGCACTGGTCTTTTTCCAGAATTGCATCCAAACCAATTCAAATCACTTTTCCCTTTCATGTTTAAGAGAAAAAATGTCTATAAGTTGCATTGAATAGTGCAAGTACCTTTAGTGATTCTTTGAAGAGATGAATTAGATAGGTTAACCTGCCTGAGTTTTAAGCTCGAAGAGAAGAAAGGTGAATACCCTTGTCACTTTTGCCATTTTTATACAATGATTGTTTAATTTTGTTAACATCATGGATTGGCTTTCTAAGCTCTACATTAGTTGTAGCAAGATACATTAGCAAGTCATTGTGAGAACCCCTAATCCACTGCAAGGATTTCATTATGAAGCAGTGAGTCTGAAGATAGGTACACTCGCCTGGGTCTATGGAGCCCGAAGTAGAAGAAGGACTTGGTCCTTATCAATTAGCTTTTTCCCTGTAAGAATCTGGAATTGGGAACATGAGAGTCAAGCTTAATAGCTATATTGGCAATTCTACATGAAAAAGAGCTAACAGCCCAGATGATAGACCCAGAGGGTTTCTACAATGAAATGTTCAGAAAGAGGGTCAGATGCTCAGCAATAAACCACATTTTTAATTTTCTTGAAGATATTATTAGAAATACCCCAGGGTTGCAAGACCAAGCAGTTAGAAAGGAAAATTGGTTAGTGTACAAGAAAACATGGGATTATGTCCGACAATTTGACCCTAAATATGATCCTATAGGCAGCATAAATCCTATTGGAAAAAGGATAGATACTCTCATGAATTATTTTCATGAGATTTTTAAGACTCTAGAGGAGAAGAAGAAAGAGGCCATGGAAGACAACCTAGAGAAGGCTAAATCATTGTTGGGAAAAGGTGCATTTGCAAAGGTGTTGCCTGCTAGCAAATATATGTTGCAAGAGAAGACTGGTTATGGTGTAATAATTCCTGAATCTAATTTCAAGAAGTAGCAAAAGAAAAGAGAAGATCTCCCTTCTACATCAAAGTAGGTGGAGAGGCAAAAGGAGGCTCAAGAAATTATAGGTGTACCACAGGACCATCTGGGTGAAGACATCCTTGATTTTTCACCTCCCACCAAGAAAAAAGGGATAGAAGAGAGGCCTCATGATTCAGAGGAAGAATACTCTCCTTCACAGTCACCCTTGAATATTAGAGATGATCAGGAGATCATAGAGTAGGTTCAACAGATGCAATCTCAGGTCAAATATTCATGACTCAAGAGGAGATAAATGAGGGAATTCCAGAGCAACCAAAGGAGCCTGAGTTAGGCTTAATAGCAGGACAAATTGCAGGGATAGAATTGGACCCTATAGTCAAACAGGCATGTGAAGAATTTCTAGCTGATGATGCATTTGTAAAGACCCGGGCCTTTTTACAATTTTTATGGAAAATGAACATGAGTAAATTTGAGGAAGCCTGTGAAAAGAAGCACAAGGAGAACCTTGATAAGGATCTTAAAATTATTGAAGATGAAATTAGGAAAGAGATGACAGATAGATTTGAAGGGATTACTCCATAATAGGGGAGAGAATTGGTAAAAAATGTAGGAGTACTTGTCCTCCCTAAATGGAACATAGCTGATGCAATAGTCCTTGATGTAGTTAGAAAACAAAATACACCTATGTACAAGACCAAGGAAGAGGTAGAACAGGCTGTCAAAGGAGTTTCTTTTATTAATGACCATCTAGATTTGGTCATATGGTCATTAAAGAGAGATGAGAAAAACAAAGGAAAGAAAATAGTTAGGGATAGTCTCTCTGGTGGTCTCATAGTCAAGAGGATTTTGGACACATCAGCAATAGAAGCATCAAGTATTGTGGTAGCCATAACTCACCTTGCAGAAAAGGTAGTAGAAAGGGAAGCAAAAGAAAAGGAGGAACTCACAAGAAAATTTGAAGAAATGTTGAGGGCGTATGGAGATTTGAAACAAGGATTGTTTGAGAAAGATAAAATAATTGCAGATTTGAAGAAAAGGTTGGGGGAGGAAAGCTCAATCCAGACACCACAATAGTTGCAACTTCCTTCTTCTACTGCTGGTCCTTCCTCCTCAAGCCCCATTATTGAGTTTCCCATGTCTCCTCTTCCCCCTTCCTTAAGCAGTGAAGATATAGAATAGAGAGAACAACAAAAATCTGAAAAGAAAATAAAGGACGCCATTCAGCACTTTGTTAGGAATGTAAAACCTAGAGAAGTTTATAAACATGCAAGGCAATTATTTGACATTTTTCTTTCTTTTAGAAAAGAAGAAGACACTGTGGGAAAAATTTTGAATGATTGGGTGCCTAGGGAAAATGTTTTGAAGACATTTCTTAAATCAATTAAAGATCATAGTACTGTGTGCCCCCAATTGGCAATTACTTATAAAATTGTCAAATCTCTCCTTATTTTGAAGTATCTAGGGAAGAAGTAAAGAGAAAGGTAGCTCTTTTAAGAGTAAGATACTTGTAGAATGATTTTCAGATATTCTTGGGTCTTGTTAGAGAAGATGGAACCATAAAAGAGAGGGAAAAATGGTTGGAAGAAATTGAGAATGGAGTGTTAGTCAAGATTGATGTTGTTATTAGCACCGAAGACACTCTTCCTTTTGTACAAACAATTGAAATGTTGCAAGATGCTATGGTGCATTTTACTAAGGTGCTAACTAAAATTCATCAATTGGTTATTAGTTGGAATAGGATTCTACCCAAGAGGGATGAAATATTGGCTTTTAATTGGCCTTCTGAGGATACCTTTTCAGCCTGGGAAGTAGCATCCCTTTCAAAGGATAGTAAAGAAGAAGAAACATCCTCTAAGGAGGCAACAGATGGTGTTACCCCAACTCCCTAAAGAAGCAACTGCAGATGTAACACTTGGTAGATGTTGAACTGACCTTGGAGGCTATTGCCAGATTTTGGCGCTCATCTTTACGATCCATCTCAAAGTTTTATAACAAGAAAGTTTTTATTTTCATTCTTTGTCTTATTTGAGGACTCCTTTCTTGTCTTTTCTAAAAGGATCCAAAGCTTGTTTGCAATCCTTATTCGATAAAAGGATTACCAAGATCAATGTAAAAGGACTGAGAACTTGATCAATTTTACTGATAAGTTTCTTGAGTTTGGGATGTCGTAGATCATTTTTTAGACATTATTTCTATAGAAGAACAATATTTTCTGGTTCAAGTTGTTTTCAGAAGGTTGCATTGTAAAGAATTTTGTGAGCATGATATAATATAGCATTTGAATAAAATCTAGGATTTATATCTCTCCTTGAGTATTTCTATTTGAGTTATGAATTGTTCCAATTCATCGCATGGATAATCTCTGTGTGTATGTCTATATTTCTCAGCTCTGATCCAGGATCAAATTAAATAAGCTTTGAATGTGACATAAATTCTTTGAAGTTTTTCTTAAGGATGCATCAGTAAGTAGTGTGAATCTAGGAACCTTTGATAAAATCCACCACAGGGTGATTAGTATTTTCAAAGGGCAAGAAATCTTTCAAAGTTCAGTATATTTGTTCATGTATAATAGTCTTGTAGTGGAGGTGTAGCCCAATGGATAAGACACTGGCCGACAGTGGAATTCTTCTCATAGAGATCAGTGTATGAAAAGGTTCTTTTGATATTTCCATCTTTAAGCATAAAATTGTTGAAATTCTTTGAATTACAGTGATTTGCAGAATAAATTACCACCTAGTGATAGTGAAAAATCTATGAATGAATGGTCATCATTTAGGTTTCTCTTATCATTCATCTGTTTCTTTTAAATCTAGTCAGTGATTAGTGAGATAAGTATTGTTTTTACTGGATTAGGAGCACCCTCCTTGGTTTTGCAAAGCCAGAAGTGTAGAGGGCAGTCTTGTCCCTACAGCTGGCCCAATCATCTCTAGAGCTAAATATTTGGATCAAACCAATCCTTAAAATTTGTAGATGTATAGGTTTCCTGTTAGAGCATAAAGTCCATTTTGGGAACCAACACACCTTATCCAATTTATCTTCTTCTTGCCTCCTAGTTCCAAGATTCCTATCATTTTCTTTTTGATATTTCTTGTCCCCAAACAACTTAGGGTCATCTCTTTTCCCACCCAATTTCCCTGATATCTTCATATTGCTCTCAATATTGACAGAAATCCTAAAAGCATCTCTAAGGGTTCTTGGTTCTTTGTCCCTTAACAAGTTTCCCATTTTTCCATCAAATGCATTGAAATATGTAGTTAGACAAACATTGTCATCTAACTGCATAACTTGAAATAACTTATGCATACCCTTCTGAAATCTCATATTGAATTCAACTGCAGACTCATTCTAATTTTTCCTTATGGTATTGAATTCATTCAACATGAAACTAGCATTAGGCCTATCACCATACTGCTCTTTAAAACATCTCTCAAAGGAATCCCAAGTATCAATATATTTATCAGGAAGTTTCTTATACCAATCTCTAGCATCCTCCATTAGAGATTGAACAAACAATTTCATGACTACATCCTCATGCTCTACCTCATAATCATTAAGCATATCAACAAATAACCTAAGATGCTCCTCACAACTAATAGCATTATTACCAACAAACTTAGGTACCTTATCTCTTATATCATTTGGAAAAGCATTTGGGTAGCTTGGTATCCCATCAAAACTAATTTTCCTATAGCCCTCTAGTTGCATAGGTCTTCTTTGAAATCCTAAACTAGTGTTCCCACTATAATTATTATTTTTATCTACATTCCCACCTACTTGCACATTTGACTGTCTATTAGGATCAACAAATGATTTGGTAGATATATTAGGAATTAGTTTACTAGTAGTAGCATTGCTAAGTGGAACAATAGTGTTCATAGTTGGCATACCTAGCTCAGTAGTAGAAGGGCCATGAACATTAGCTGATGAAGCCTTCAAGAACTAGATCTTTCTTCTTTTCTCTGCAATAGCAGCATCAACTTCAGCTCTTTCCAACTCTTGAGCTAGAGCTTCATCCTCTTTTCTTTTTCTTTCTATCTTTGTCTCCCTATTTGATTTAGGTGATGGGACCCCCAGTATTGTCACTGGTTTGCTTATTTGGACACCCACCATCTTCTGCTTTCCTTTTTCATTAATAACTATAGTAGGCCTAGTGATCTCATGTCCATTCCCACCCTTAGGCAATGGAGCATAACTTTGCACTTGTCTGATCACAGGGCCCTCTTCATCAAACTCATGGTCTTACAACAAATGTTCCTGCTCACTTCTTAGAGCTTCAAGATCACCAAAAACATCATGCTGCAACACTCTAGGAGCAGAAGCAAGCATCTTGTTTCTCTCCTTCATTTCATTAATTTTTCTTAAAAGAGACTGTCTCTCCATTAGAGAATTTACTTTTTAGCCTCTCTCTCCTCTTGTAACCTTTTGTATATGGCATCCTACTCTGCAAACTACAACCTAAGTGCATTTAGGTCATGTGGATCTATCATGTTGTCTTTAGAGCTTGATGATACTTCCACATCAGTAGGGTGTTGATGTGGGAAGTGCACTCGCCTTGGTTCCATGGGCTACCTTCTAAAATTAGCTTCATCAAGATCTAAATCAATCTCAAAACCTATCTCTCTAGCTTGTTCATCCTGACCTATAGGTAATGAACCCTTGTCTTGAAATATAGCCTCTAGGGTATCATAAAATTTATCTTCAGAGCAACCACCATCTGATCTAGAAACTCTATCCTGTGAACCTTCCTCACTTGAGGAAACATGTGGTGCTCTACCTTTGGTATTTCTTTGTTCTCTTATGGGAGCACTAGTAGACTCACCATTCCTCCTGATCCAACTCTTCTTCTCCTATCTAGGTAATTGTTCCAGAGTGACCTCCATATTTTTTCTGACAAAGGACCTAATATTCCTTCTTTTGTCCATCTTTTATAGTCTATAGCACTGGTTCTAACCTTTTTGACTCACCACCCACCAAAGTGGGAAATATTTTAACTGAATACATCAGGAAAACAAGAGTGCACTTTGAAAACTTTTATCTCTAGACTCTCCCCAGCAGAGTCACCATTTTGTTGGTTATTCCCTTTGATCTTCAACTTGTAGATTTATAGTTTGATGGATAACTTTAATATAACTTTGACTCTATCACCACTTCAAAGTCTACAAGGAAGAGGGCCAATTAACAAGGATCAACAAATGAGATCCTCCTACACTTTGAGCCAAGATGCTCAGGTGGGTGTACCCTTGATTCACTTCTTGAAAGGAATCATTAAATGTTATACCAATATACCCTTTACTAACTGATTAAAAGATTTTATCATTTAAATGTGTGTGTGATTGATGATGATGGACTACTTTTAGAGAATAGATCAGTACCTTAACCTAGGGCAGAGAGTCACTAAATAACTTATACCAACTAAAAATCCTAACTCAAACATACTTGAATTCAGGATAAGTGCTTTGCCTATTATCCCGCTCACTCACATACCAAGACATCAAATTCTTATCAAGCCATGAACTCACTAAAATTACCTGAAAGACTTTAATCCTAACTTTATTAAGAACTCAAAGATAATTTCACAATACTCTTTGTTTACCATATGCTAACTCACTTTGTGACATTAACATATATGAGCTCAATATCAAAACAAGAAGACATACACCACTATGAGATTGGAATTCAACTATATTCTCATCAAAACTTGTAGAATCAATACATTATTCAGACAACAATATGCAAAGAGAAGCAAAAACCCTAAATCCAAGCTCTCCTTGTTCAGTATAATACCATCAACAACCACCCTTACAAAATACTACTTTTTTCAATATATACTACCACTAGTCATCTTGGAATCCCCAAAATAGGATGCAACAAGCTTTGGATGACTAGGGTTAGGGTTTTACTCACTGAAACAACCAAATTAGTCAAATATTAAATGTAGGGGAAGAAACCCAGGCAACCAGGAGAAGACAAATCTCGGAGTGATCCTCAATCATGACAAAATCCCTGAGAAAGTACTGAGGACCACAAAAATGCCCAATTTGTCAACCAATTCAGCTACCTACAACATGCCTTGAGCATAAAGAACACGGTACAGACCCCTGCAAATGATCATGAAACACCCTGGACCACACTGCAAAAGTTGGCAAAACCAATTCTACCAGATCTTGCCATGAAAGCATTCAATTTTGGTCCTTTCTATCAATGGAAACCCTTAGAAAATTTGAATTTGAAATACAATGGTCATTTCTAAGTGCCAACAACAAATCAGCGGTCGACATTTGAAAATAGGTCAACTTTAAGTCCTGACCTTCAGATCTTTCTTTTTCACGGGCCTTATGACTTAACCTTTTAATATGACCTCAGTCACATTTAGCGAACTAGCGACTGAAGGGAATCGACCATTCACGGAATACTTTATCTCTCCACCATTTAGTTTAGTGGTTACGCGAACATAGTGTTTTCTAAATCACTAGCCTTTTAGAACTCCGCTATTTTTCTTCGTGAACAAGCGAAACCTTTGAAATTTTGTCAGACCGCTAAACACCTTGTCTAAACCACCAAAAAGACTGAGAAACTTTACTGGGCCCACATCAAGATAATCAATGGTTGTCTCATCTTCACATAGACCTCCAAGATTCCTCTAGATCATAAGACAACTATTGGATGAAGAATCTTTCCCTACTCTAACAACCTTCTGACACCGAATGAAATCAACGGTTGTCTTAAGTTCGCATGTGTCAAAAAAAACCCATCAAACTATACACCGACCGTCAATGCTCTACAAGTTTCAGAACCCACTAAACCTCAAAAAACCTAGCCCCACTAAGAACATGTCTAGTCACACAATGTGGACCAATCAGATAACAGCAAATAAGCACACCTGGCATGTGGACCCGTTGCACTTTATCCCCTCTGAAAAAGGTATAATCGATGGTTGTCACATGATCTTAAACCTTTGACACATCCCATAAGATCATACACCCATCGTTGATTTTATGACAATGTCAGGACCCTCTATCAAACTTAGAAACTAGGTCCCACTAACAACTCCCACCATATTATATTGTGGACCAATCAAAGACTGCCATTTGTACCTACGTGTCACCTTGGATCCACAGTTTGAAGCACCATGTCATAAAGACAATCAATGGCCGGCATAAGTTCACAAGCCTCTAACAATCCTTATGAGAACTTACACCCACTGTTGGATTGAGATGGTGTCAGAGCTGGGCCCAAGAAATATTTAAGCCGAAACTATAGGAAAATTAAAGGCGCAGGACTTAGGTAAATTAAACGCAAGGGACCTAGGAAAAATTAAAGACCGTCGGGTGATAGAAACTTAGGAAAATTTAACAGTTGACCCCACAAGGTGATAAAATAATAAGGCACATGGGTTTAAAGGTTTTTAAGTGACCCAAAAAAGTAACAACAAATTAGAACAGGGCCAAGGCAATACAAAGGGTTTTTCAAAGTAACGGCTAGATTTTTGAAAATTTGAACTAGGGCTTTAGCCAGAGACATGAAAATAACTGCAGAGACCAGGGGAAAGATGATAAAGCCATGAAATTTTTTTCATGTGCTATCAATACATTTAGTACATATGAATCCCTTTTAGGAGATTTTGAATCCCTGTTAAAATATTCTAACCTGGTTAAGAGTTATAGAAGATAGAAGGACCCACTGCCCAAACAACTTCAGGGTAAGATCACTGAACACACTGTCAAAATAATCTTTACATTACTCAATAGAATAATATGTTACCTCTTCTTTGAATGTGCCAAACTACACTCACTATTACATCAGATCTTTGTACTTTGCATGTCTTCCTTCACACATTAGCTCTTTTCTTCACTTCATGCTTACAACATCACAACTTCTGCTACCATATCATAATTACACACTTTCACATCACAACATCATGCTACTACATTAAAATTAAACATCAACAAGGAAATACATTCCTTCCTTTATACCACACTCAAATAATTACAAATGAGTCAGCATACAATTACAAAATAAAAGTTTCCACACGCTACACCAAAATTACATAAAATTGTCAATTTCCAAATACAATAAATCTTCACTTGTGTGACCTCAAAGTCTATGCTATCATCCACATCACTATTAATGTGTCTCCTACTTCCCTTTAACTGTGCAAAACCAGATTCCATGCCGATTAGGAGATATCATTTGATTACCACAAACCGCTACTCAGGAACACTACCTGAACACTGCTTCCACCAAAATGGTCATAACTTTCATGAATCAATGAATTATTGTCTGTACTCTTAACCATAGACATATGACATATCAAAGAGTATAACCTCAACATCACATAGCTCCAACTGCAATAACCCACGTGCGTTAATCCAAACTCTATCTACTTCTCTGCAAGTCTTCAGTAAATCACTATGTTGACATCAATGACAATCATAGTCATGAATGCAACAACAACTAATACAGAATGGCTGCCAAACACTTTAGCATTCATTCCTAACAAGTACAACATTAATATTTTTGGTTCAAATGCACAAACTAAGCATGTACCTTGTCTTAACTTACTTCTTATCATCATGCCATCTTGTCTGTGTCTAATGATTTGGTTCTCAGGATGATGTCTTCTGAAAAATATTTCCAGCACTTGGTCTCTTCTTTGTTGTTCATCCTGTTCAAGTTCACGTCCTTGCTCGGTAGCTCCTTTCTGATCATCGATTTCCCTTTGTTGTTCCTCCATGTTGTTTTCCAAATTTTTGGTCGACTCAGCTTGTGGCTTCGATACGTACTCTGGATGTTCAATGTAAGTGAATCTACCATAGTCTTCTGGCTTCCTAGTGCTTTCTTCACCATTTTTATCATCAAATTCATCAATCCTAACATTAGTACTTTCAATCATTTTATTAGTAACTTTATTCAGACACTTGTAAGTTTTTCTTTTAGTAGAATATCCAAGAAATATCCCTTCATCACCTTTAGAGTCAAACTTTCCATTTCTATCATCTTTCAAAATAAAACATTTGCTACCAAAAATTTTGAAGTAACTTACAGTCGGTTTGTGACCAAACCATAACTTGTAGGGTGTTTTGTTTATGTCCTTTAGTTGTACTCAGTTCAGAACAAAAATAGCTATGCTAACTACCTCTCTTTAGTATATCTAAGCAACATTCTTTTCTATCATCAGTGTCCTTGTGCAATCAACAATTGATCTATTCCTTCTTTTAGCAATCCCATTCTGCTGAGGTGTTCTCGGTGCAGAAACCTGTCTTTTTATATCATGCTCATTACAATAGTTAGTGAACTCATAAGAAATAAACTCACCACCTTTGTTAGATCTCAAACATTTTAGTTCTTTCCTGGTTTCTTTCTCTTCTTTTTCTTTGTACCATTTAAACATCTTAAATGCCTCTGATTTCTCTTTTAAAAACATTACAATCATTAATCTAGTGTAATCATAAAAAAATAGAATGAAATATCTATATATCTCCATAGTAACTCTAATTTCTCATGGGACCACATAAGTCGGTGTGAACTAACTCCAATATTCCCTATATTGAATAATCTTTACATTTGAAACTATATTTTTTCATTTTATCTTTTTGACATTCATGACACATAACATGATCAGGCTTTTTTAGGCTAGGCAGACCTCTAACCTTTTTCTTTCTACTGATCTTAATCATGTTATCAAAGTTTACATGACATAGCCTTTTATGCCACAACCATGTATCCTCATTTTTCATCATTAAACAGGAAGAATCAACATTGTCAAGATAAAACAAGTTACCTTTGGTTTGTGCTCCTGTTCCAAAAAGTTTTCCTCCATCATCAAATATTTTACCTTATTTCTCTCAAAAGCTACTAGGTGACCTGAGTTGTTAAGCTGTGCCAAACTTAGAAAATTGTAATTTAGTCCTTCTACCCAATAAGTATTATCACATTTGGTTTTATTATTTATCAGTAAAGATCCTTTTCCTCTAACCATACAAGGTGTATCATTACCCATTTTTACGGATCCTCCATTATATTGCTCAAGATGATCAAATTTTTCTTCATCACCAGTCATGTGATATGTATAGCCACTATCAATGATCCATGTATCATTTTTATTAACTTTAGAAATGAGTGTTGTCTCTACATACCTTTCTTCTTCCTCAGAATCATCCTTCATTGCAATAAATACTACTTCTACATCATCATCTATATCAGTATCAGTATCATTCTCTTTAGCAATGTAACATACCTTTTTTCCCTTATCATTGTTGTCTCAATTATCCCTGTTGTAATGTCGATAACTTATGTTGTTTCTACTTCCATAGCTTCCTTCACTAGATTGATCTTTGTTTTTATCATCTTCTTTCCTATTTGGGCATCTAGTAGCAATATGACCAACTTCTTTGCAGTTAAAACATGCTAAAGGTAATTTACCCCTATATCTACCTTTACCTTTAGGTAATCTCTAGGCCATAAGAGCTTCAAGTTCATCAAGCTCATCATCAATATTACTATCATTATCATCATGTCTACTACTAGACTTATCGATCTTCAGAGAAGACATAAAAGAAGATTCACCAAATGGTACTATTACAATTAGTAGTTGTCATTGCACCAAAAGATCAACCTATTAATGTCTGATACAACCACTAGACTTATAGACATAGGAGGCGGTTAAGCCATGTCATGAATCCCAAGGGGAGCACTGACCATTTTTCCAACAATCTCCCCCTTAGTGTTACCCGAGGGGATTTAAACTTGTGACCAAGCACTGATACCACTTGTTACAAGTAGTAGTTGTCATTGCATGAAAGATCAATCTATTAATGCCTGATACAACCACTAGACTTATAGAAGACACAAGAGGCAGTTAAGCCATGTCATGAATCCTGAGGGGACAACTAACCATTTTTCCAATAGGTACAACACTATTATCAAAGTTATTCAGCTCAAACATTGTTAACTTACCTATCAGATTATCAAGAGTAAGAGTACTGCCAGGTGCAAACCTCATTTCATGTATTGTAGATACTCTGATTGCATATACAGGCAATAAAGTTCTCAAAATTTTGCTTACCACTTTATCTTATTCAATGACACCACCAGATCCTTAGATAACATTAAATACCTTCTTTATTCAGTTTGTATATTGTAAAATTTTCTCTCCTTTCATTTTCATGTCATCAAATCTCCCTCTTAAACTTTCAGCTCTAGCTCTCTTAACATTAGCATCACCACTATAAACTTGAGCAAGTTTATCCCACATTTCCTTTGAGGTAAGGCAATCCTTGACATCTTCAAATTTGACATCTGATAGAGTAGTAGCAATCTCCATCATAGTAACATTATGCTTATGTCTCTCTCTTAATTGATCAAGAGTCAAAGGTCCTGTAGGCGGTGCTAAGTAGCCATTATCCAATAGGGTGAGGGAAGAATTCCCAATTTCAGATATATGAAGTCTCATTCGGCTTTTCATTATTGTAAAGTTATCCTTGTTTAGCTTTGGAACTTCCCTCTTATACATCTTGTGATCTTTCTGCTGAAGTCCTTAAAACTTTTTTCCAAGCAACCAATGCTCTAATACCAATTGTTAGAATAACTAAGAGGGGGGGGGGGGCTTAGTTATCCACACTCCCAAATTACAAAATGTATCACTTAAAACAAATTCAACTAATTCTATAGCTTGGTAAATGAGAATACTAAACTGTCTATGTCTTTACTGATTACCAGTTAATTTCTCATAGTGATTATCGACCAAATCAAATATGAAACATGTAAAGTATGATAACCAAACAATTACCACATACACACATAACACAAAGATTTAACATGGAAACCCTGTAAAGGGAAAAACCACCTAGGATCGGTAACCCAAAATATTGTTCACTCTTTTGAAGTGAGCTCGGTGAAGAACCAACCCTATTAAAGGTTACAAAACACACTATAAGGTGTGACCTTGTTAGAGGATTTAAGACTAACATTTATCATCTAACTAGCATTCACTATGGGGTTGACAGGATAACAATGTACATTCTATGAATGACATCACAAGACTTTCAAGTCCACTTGGTTAAGAGATTTTTCTGTTACAATCGTTAAACTAAAACAGTAGGTGATCTGATTACAATACAACTTATTTTTTAGATGTTTAGATCTAGTCTAAGCTCATACAAATCCTCTGATCAATATATCAATTCAGTTCTTCAATATGTAATAAATTACTGTCCATCTATAATAGCTCTCTAACGCTCGATAATATCTGTAGTTTGGTTCTCCTTTAACCAATCTAATCAGGCATGCATGAAGCTATGTTCACGCGTATTCTCTACAATATTTTTTCTTTCAGCATAGTTTCAATAATGAAATCAATGTCTCTTAAATAGATGAGTAAACCATTTTCTTTTCATCCATCAGATTTTTTCGCTTAATCTCCTTCATTGATTTTGCTACTTAAACCTTCCTTGGTAGATGTGTCACTAACACATTTCATTTCCATCCTTTAGATCTTCTTCAAATTTTGTTAGTCATTGATCTCATAACAAACTTTATCTTCAACCTTGAAATCATACACTTTCCAGCTCATTAATTTATGTCAGCTAAACTAAACATTTAGTTCCTTCATCCATGCTCGATTGATAAAGATATGCATCGGTGAAAAAAAGCTCGGTTTATACCTTCGCTCGGTATACACTACATTAGCTCGATGTATATTGAAGTGCTTCATTTACCGACCACACTTCTTTGTACAATTTTTCTCTTTTCTTCATCATAGATGAATGCAACATTATTAAGTCAATAACATAAGGTCAAAGAGTCATCAATAAGTTACCCAAAGTATTCCTTATCCTCATCTGTCATATCCATCTTCCTCATGTAGATATATCTATTCTTCATCTCTTTTATCCTTTCTATAGATGTATAGATGTTTGTAACTTATAAGATAAGTACTATCAAAACTAGTTGACATCAATGACAACATATTACTGATTTAATCATCTTACATATCTATTCAATAACTCGGTGATCTCTAATCACAAATCTTCAAGTCATTCAGATATTCAATCAGTTGTATTTCATTAGACAGTTGGTTATGGCACAAAATATTTTGTCATATAAACTTTGATAATATTGTGAAAGTAAGTACTACACTTGCAGTAAGAGATTTGCCTAAGATTATGAAACTTACTAACATGATTTGCAAGGAATGTGTGATGGCTAAGCAAAAAAGAAGCTCATTTCCCATCAAGAATTTTACAATAGTAGAGAAGTTGGAAATTGTTCATATAAATTTGAGCGGTCCCACAAGGACTAGAGGATTCTATGGAGAAAGGTATTTTATGATTCTTGTTGATGATTTTACAAGAATGATGTGGATTGAAATTCTTAAAGAAAAGTCTAAAGCATTTGATAAGTTTAGAGTAAGTAAGAACAAAGTTGAGAATGAATTTGGAATGAAGATTAAATGTTTGAGATCAGATATAGGTGGAGAATTTACTTCAAAATAATTTAACACCTTTTGTGAAGTGAATGGTATTAAGAGACAGTATTGAGCCCCTATAACATCTAAAAAAAATTGTATTGCAGAAAGAAGAAACAAGTCAGTAATTGAAGCAGCAAGAGTCATGTTATTTGAAAATGATTTGGCAAAGATATTTTGGAGAGAAGTGGTGACCATAGTAGTATATACAATGAACAGAGTATAGATTAGAGCAAACACAAACAAGACACCTTATGAACTATGGTTTGGACATGCACCATCAGTTAAGTATTTCAAAAAATTTGGAAGTAAATGTTATATTAAGAGAGATGATGACATTGGAAAGTTTGATCGTAGAAGTGATGAAGGTATATTTCTTAGTTATTCATTGAAGAACAAAGCTTATAGATGTTATAATAAGAGAACTAAAACTATTGTTGAGAGCACAAATGTTAAAGTTGATTAAAAGTTCAAAATTTAGGAAAGAATGCTTGATTATGAATCAAATGAAGGAACTCATCCTAGAACTTATCCAAAGAATGTTGAATTATTCTATGAAACTGACAGTGATTTGTAGAATGAAAGCTACATTGGGGAAATCATTGTTGAACATAAGAAGTATAGATCTATGATTGGAGGATTGTAATATTTAACTCATACAAGACCAGACATATCACATGTGGTTGGAATTGTTGCAAGATTTTAAGATGATCCTAGAGAATCACATTATGCAACAGTAAAAAGGATACTAAGGTACTTAAGAGGCACAATTGAATATGGATTATGGTATGAAAAATCTGATGACTTTACACTATTTGCATATACAGATGCAGATTGGGGAGGTAGTATTGATGACAAAAAGAGTACAAGTGGTGGAGCATTTTTCCTTGGAGGAAGATTGGTTTTTTTGTTAAGAAAGAAGCAAAATTGTATTTCACAGAGTACATCAAAAGCAAAGTATGTAGCAGAAGCAAAAAATTGTAATTAGATAATTTGGATGAAACAAATGTTGAGGGATATTGAAATAAAATTTGATGAGCCTGTTGTTATACACTGTGATAACACCAATATAGTTAGTATGTCTAAGAATCTTGTACTACATTCTAAGAAAAAACATATAGGAATAAAGTATCACATAGTGAGAGAGAAAGTTGCATAGAAAGAAGTTAGATTGGAGTATATAAGCACAAAAGAGTAGATTGCAGATATATTTATAAAGCCTTTTCCTAAGGATACATTTGAGTATCTGAGAGGTATTCTTGGGGTTATTTCCTAGCCTACTTTTGAGAAGTGATGCAGATTGTTGCATCAGTCCAGTGGTATATGAGCCTTATCTTTCTTCTAAAATATATGTTTGTATTTCCTCTATGGGAGAGTATGTGTTTTTGAGCTGAGTCATGAGGACTCTAGTGAATTTATTTTCTGAAAAGTGTCTTTTGACATTGAAGTTGTTGTTAACATAGTGATGTAGCATTTTTCATTGATGTCAATGGGGAAGAAGGATACATGAAAAACCATCTAGTTAAAGAGAACTTGAGGGAGAAGGATGCAAGAAATATAAAATGGAAAACTAAAAGATTTGAGCATGAACAAGAAAATGAAGCAAGATTTGATTGATGAAGAGGACATGAAAATCATTTCAGAGTAGCAATGTTGCACTATTGGTATTCATGAAATTTGGATGTTTTTCATCTATGTTGCCATCAATGCCAATGGGGGAGATTGTTAGGAATAAATGCTAAATATATCATATGGGAGAGTATTCGTAGTCATTCTATAGCATTTTTTGTTGCATTCATGACTGTGATTTTCATTGATATCAACACAGTGATCTACTGAAGATTAGTAGAGAAGCAGATAGTGTTTGTATTAGCGCATGTTGGATATTGAAGATAAAGCTATGTAGCATTGAGGACTTAATTTATGATGTTTCATAAGATCATGGTTAAGAGCGCATATAGAAATTCATCTATTCATGATAGTTATGTGTAATTCAGTGGAAGTAGTATTCAGGTAGTGTTTCTGAGTAGCAGTTTGTGGAAATAGGATGATATCTCGTAATTGGGATAGAATATGAGCATGAGAAGTTGTACAAATTATTAAGACATGATGATTGTGACATGGATGTGAAAACAAGGTCATAGGTCACATGAGTGAAGAGTTATCTTAATTGGAAGCCAACAATTTTATGTAATTGTGAAATTTTTTGTAATGTGTGGAAGATTTTATTTTGTAATTTGTATGCCAAATCATTTGTAATTATTTGAATGTGGTATATAGGAAGGAATGTTTTCCTTATTGTAATATAAAAAATAGAGAGTATGTGAAAGTGAATTGTGGAATTGTGCAATACTTGTTGTAAGAGGATATGCGAAGTATAGAGATCTGGTATTGAGATCTGATGAAGAAGTTGGTGCAATTTGGAACAGTCAGAGGAGAAGTGATAAGTTTTTGAGATCAGTAATCTTTTGGTATTATTATATTGAGTAATATAGAGATCAATTGGATAGTTTGTTCAATGATCTTTCCCTTGAATCTGTTTGGATAGTGGTGTTGGATATTTGCCAGCAAGCCAGTCGTGACAGTATGTTTGTCATTGATGACAACATATGCTAAGTAGCATGCATGGAAGACTTATGCAGTAAGCCTTGAGGATATGAAGCATGGACATGTTATCAACATGATATCATGGATGCAAAGGTTAATTGTTAGTATAGACAGTTATATAGTAGCTTGTGTCAAGAGTGTTCTTGACAAAGTTACAGATAGTGTTATGTGAGTGATTGACCGTAAAGTTATCATGGAGCCTTGCACATTTAGATATGTGATGCAGACATGTTAGTGATATTACATTCATGGATGTAGAGTCTGATGATCAGTAGAAGTGAAGTTATGAAGTTGTTGTTCACCAGTTGGAGTTTCCTGTGTTTATCAAGAAGAGCTTACATAGATTATATTGGTACAAAAGTTGTGCCTATCATTTAGGTATGCGCCCTTGGATTAGTGATTGTAGAAGAGTTAAGAATGTTTGGTTAAGAGTGCATGATGTAATTCAGATTGAGGAGAAAGTATCAACTAATTTAGTAGAGCCAACAGTGTGTAGCATGCCCCTACACTTATTGATTTAGACAGGTCCTAGTTTGTGTTGTGTGCTTAGTATAGCTGACTAAGGTGTTGTAGTGTTTCTCTATTATGATTTCAAGGTGGTTCTAACAGGCTGAATTGATCATATCATTTAGAGGAAAGATATTTATAGGCAATCATTTGTGATTGCTAAGAAATGGTTTAGAGTTGATTTTGAAGAGAAAAGCAGAGAGTGCAAAGTGTTGCACTATTAGCAAAAGGTCTATGTGACCAAGTAAAGAGTATATGCTATTAATTGGAACTGATTCAGATAGAAGGTCTAAGCACAGTTCACCAAGATCTAGATATAGTGTGTATCTGTTATTCAGAAGGTTATAGCCTTCACCCCTTTGAGCAATGTAATCTCAGATAGTACGTCCTCACCCCTAATAGGGTTAATTGTAAAAGACTCCTAATAGGGTCTGACCCTTGACCAAGTCACTATACTAAATGTATTGTAAAGACAACTCCTAACAGGGTTAAGGATCTTCTAACAAGGATCATAAAACACTAGTGAAAATTATTAGTGGGTGTCAATTCCCATAAGGGTTTTTACCTATTTGTGTTGTGTTCAAGTGTTCTCTCATTGTGTTTGTGCTTAATTTTTAAGTATACTTAATTAGATAAAGAATTGAAACTTGTAGATAACTGATTCACCCCCCCCTCTCAGTTATCTCTTGGTATTATTATTAACAATTGGTATTAGAGCCAAGTGCCTCGGTGAGAAATTTTAACAGCTTGAGGTTGATCAGATGACACTCTTCAAAAAAGAAAGTCCTAAGTTTGATGGAGAGAATTATCTTGACTCGAAGGACAAGATGGTGACATATTTACAATGCATTGTTTTTGAAGTTTTTGAAGTGACAATCAAAGAAGTTAAGATCCCTTCTTTAGTATATCTTGCAAAAGATGATGCTACTGAAAAGTATAAGGAATTGTTTCATTAGAATGAAATAGCCAAAGAAGCCCTTATCAGTGCCTTATCTGATAGTGAGTTCTTAGAGTTAAAGAAAGTAGACACAGCCTACAAGATATGGAAGCATCTTGAAGACATGTTTGAAGGAGATATACAAGTAAAGGATGCATGGATAAAGACATGGAATAAAAGATACAATGCATTAGAGATGCTACCTAAAGAAAACAATAGAGCCTACAACCAAAGGATTAATGAAGCAATTGCTGGAATCAGAAATAATGGTGGAGAGTTCTCGGAAGAAGATATTATGGATAAGTTGATGACTACTCTTATAGAAGAGTATGAAAACAAGATCAACATCCTTGATGAGACCATGCAGCTTACATCAAATTTCAAGAGAGAGACCTTGATTAGCAAAATTTCCACTTTTGAGATTTCGAGATTGAAGACAGAACCTAAAAGTGAAACAACCTTCAAAGCATTAGTCCATGGTAAGAAATCTATAAACACTTCTGGTAATTTTGATGATGATGAAGACAAAGCACTAGATGATTTCATTGCTATGATTACTAAAAGAGAAAAAAAAAGAAAAGGAAAATATGAAGATCAATTACCATTCAAATGCTTTTCATGTAATAAGATTTGTCACTTTACATCTAAGTGTCCTACAAGAGTTAAGAAGTTCAAGAATAACTATAAGCCTAAGTAAAAAAAGGAATGCTCCTATGTTGGAGATGGAGTATTAGATGAAGAATCAATAGAAGAGGAAGTTGGATTCATTTCTCTTGAAGATGGAAATAATTCACAAGAGTTAGCTCTAATTTCACAAGCTGACATTAGGATAGATTGGATCATTGACAATGGTTGTTCACATCACATGACAAGAGAAAAAGATAGATTTGTTCATTTGGACAAATACAAAGGAGGCATGGTTAGATTTGGAGATAACACTCCTAAACCCATCATTGGTAGAGGAGCCATCACCTTGGATGGAAAGAATAGCACTGATGATGTTCTATATGTTGATGGTTTGAAGCATAACCTACTAAGTGTTGGGCAGTTGCTTGACAAAGGTTACTGGTTGGAGTTCAATGGAAACAAGTGCATCATTAACAACAAGGAAGGAGAAATGATTGCATCAAGATCAAAGACTAAAGGTAATGTTTTTTAGCTTAATCCAGAAGCAAGTTGTTTTTTTGCTAAAGTTGATGAAAGTTGGCTATGGCATAAAAGACTGTGTCATATCAATTTTGATAACATAGTAAAAATAATCAATGTAAAGGCAGTAAGAGATCTACCTAGCATAGCAAAGCTAATTGATACTATTTGCAGGGAATGTGTGATGGGAAATCATGTGAGGAATACATTTAGAAGAAAGCACAATTTAACAGACAACAAGTTGGATCTGATTCATACTGACCTTTGTGGACCAACTCAAACAAGATCATACTATGGTGAAAGGTATTTTATTTTATTTGTAGATGATTATTATACAATGATGTGGGCTAGGTTCTTAAAAGATAAGTCAGAAGCATTTGAGAAGTTCAAAATATTCAAAGCTAAGGTTGAGAATGAATCTGGACTAAAGATTAAGTATCTAAGATCAGATAGAGGAGGAGAATTCACCTCTGACAGATTCTATGAGTACTACAAAGAACATGGCATAAAGAGGCATTTAAATGCACCTAGAACCCCTCAGTAGAATGGGATTGTAGAGAGAAGAAATAGGATCATCCTTGATATAGCACGCACCATCATGATTGAAAGAAAAGTTACACATACTTGTTGGAGAGATGAAGGTATTTTCCTTGGTTACTCTACTAAAAGAAAAGCTTATAGATGTTTTAACTTAAGATTGAAAAATATCATTGAAAGTCCTCATGTTAAGATTGATGAAAAGTTTCTAGTTCAAGAAAGATATCATGATTATTCACCTATGATTGAGAAAGAACCCAGTCCTTCCACTAGTGAGATAGTTGTTGAAGAAATGTTTGATAACATTGATGTATTATTTAATGACCGTGAAACAAGTGAAGAAGAAACTCAGAAGGCAGATGAGATAGCTTCACCTAAAGTTCCAAAGTTTACATCTAGATATCACTCTAAGGATGACATCATTGGAGATCAGAGCGGAAAAGTTACAAAAAGATCAAATGCAAAGAGTTCTACAATCAATGAAGTGGTATGTTTACTATCTCAGATTTAACCCTTAAGTGTTGAAGATGCATGAAATGATTTAGATTGGCATGATGCTATGAAAGAACTAGGTCATATTATCTAGAATGATACTTGGGAACTGGTCCTAAGACCTAGTGATAAGAATGTAATTGGAACCAAGTGGATATTCAGAAACAAGATGAATGAAGATGGTACAGTAGTAAGGAATAAAGTGAGGTTAGTATGTAAAGGATATGTGCAAAGAGAATGTATTGATTATTCAGACACATTTACACCTGTGAGCATCTTAGAAGCCATTAAGTTGTTCCTAGCTTATGCAACAGTAAAAAACTTCAAAGTTTATTAGATGGATGTCAAGTCAGCATTCTTGAATGGAGAGATAAAGGAAGAAGTATACATTGAGTATCCAGAAGGATTCACCCTATCAGACAAACCTGATATGGTATATAGATTGAAGAAAGCCCCCTATGGACTTAAACAAGCCCCTAGAGCTTGGTATGAGATACTTGATGGATATCTAATGAAAATTGGACTTAAAAAGGGAGTAGAAGATTGTAATCTATTCATAAGAGATACATCTAAAGGCTTACTTCTTGTAGCTATATTTTTTGATGACATTATCTTTGGGGGTAATGAAAAACTTAGTGCAGAATTTGCTAAGGAGATGTAGAGTGAGTTTGAGATGAGCATGATTGGACCTATCAAATACTTTTTGGGATTAAATGTGTAGTAGACAGAGGAAGGTATTTTCATTAACCAATCCAATTATGTGAAAGAGATATTGAATAAATTCAAGATGGATGATTGCAAGCCAGTGGGTACACCTATGATAACAAGATTCAAGCTTACAAAAGAAGATGATTCACCACTAGTAGATACAACATTATACAAGTCTATGATTTGTAAACTCATATATCTTACTCAAACAAGACTAGACATTTCCAATGCAGTTGGTATTGTTGGAAGATTTGTAGCAGAGCCTAAACAAAGTCACCTCATGGCAGTAAAGAGAATATTCAGATATTTGCAAAGCACTATAGACTATGGTCTATGGTATCCTAATTCAGAGAATGTTGATCTTCATGTGTATACAAATGTAGATTGGGTAGGATGCGTTGATGATAGAAAGAACACATCATGAGGAGCAATGTTGCTTGGTGACAAACTTGTCACTTAGACAAGCAAGAAGCAAAATTGTATTTCTTAGTCAATAGAAGAAGTAGAGTATGTTGCAGTAGCCTTGAATTGTTCTACAATTGTTTGGATTAAACAAATGATAAAAGATTTTGGAATTCAGATTGATTATCCTACTATTATTCATTTTGATAACACTAGCACTATCAACATGTCAAAGAACCTTGTGATGCATGCAAAGACAAAACACATAGAGATTAAGTATCACTTCCTAAGAGAGAAAGTGATAGAAAAAGAATTCAAGTTGGAATATGTAAGCACTAAAGATCAGTTAGCAGACATATTCACAAAGCCTTTGCCAAAGGATACTTTTGAGTATCTCAGGGAGAAGCTGGGAGTAATTTCCTTCCCTGATTCCTCAAGGACTGATGCATGGTTGACTACTCTACTTTAGGAGTAGTACCAGAGCTTAAATAAGTTGGAACCCTTTCCCATTGATTTCAAAGGGGGAGTATATATAAAGTCATGAAAAATAAGAAAAGAAACTAAATAGAAAAGAAGATATACAGTAAGGGGGAGTATATTCAGTAATGAATATGAAGAAAGGAGGAGTTCCAACAGTTGATAGAGGATCCATCCTTGGGGGAGTTTTGATGAGGAAATGAAGAATGTTATAAAATAATTGTTCATTTAGATTGGTGGTGTTTTTCATTCCATATGTTGCCATCAATGCCAAAGGGGGAGATTGTTGGAGATTTACCAACAAGCTAGTACTAACTATATGTTTTTCATTGATGGTAACATATGGTAAGTAACATGCATGGAAGACTTATGTAGTAAGACTTGGGGATATGAAGCATGGAGATGTTATCAACATGATATCATGGACGTAGAGGTTAATTGTTAGTATAGATAGTTATATAGCAACTTGTGTCAATAGTGTTTCTGACAGAGTTACAGATAGTGTTCTATGAGTTATTGATTGTATAGTTATCATGGAGCGCTATGTGTTTGGATATGTGATGGAGACATGTTAGTGATACTAAATTCATGGAGAATTGTATAATTATGCGAAGTGTTGAGCCATCAGGAGAAGGTCTATGTGACCAAGTAAAGATTATATGCTATTCATTGGCACTGATCTAAATAGTAGGTCTAAGCATAGTTCACCAAGATCTAGATATAGTGTGTATTTTTTATTCAGAAGGTTGTAGCCTTCACCCCTTTGAGCAGTGTGCTCTCAGACAGTGCATCCTCACCCCTAATAGGGTTAATTGTAAAAGAGTCATAACAGGGTCCAACCCTTGACCAAGTCACTATACTAAATGTATTGTAAAGAAAACTCCTAACAGGGTTAAGGATCTTCTAACAAGGATCATAAAACACTAGTGCAAATTATTAGTGGGTGTCAATTCCCACCAGGGTTTTTACCTATTTGGGTTTCCCCGTAACCAAAATATTTGTGTTGTGTTCAAGTGTTCTCTCATTATGTTTATGCTTAATGTTTAAGTATACTTAATTGGATAAAGAATTGAAACTTGTAGATAATAGATTCACCCCCCCCCCCCTCCCCTCAGTTATCTCTTGGGACAATTCCTAACAAGTGGGTCCTTCTATCTCCAATAACTCCTAACAGGGTTAGAATCTTTGAGAAGGGATTCAAAGTCTCCTAACATGGACTGATATGTACTGAATGTATTTCATAAGACTCCTAACAGATTCCATCCTCTCATAAGCAACTTTTATATTAGTGCATCTTTTGTGGGCATCATTCCCACCGAGGTTTACTCTTTGATCAAGAGGTTCCCTAGTCAACATATCTTGTGTTATTGTGTTGTTGTGTATGTATATCTTTCTATGGTTGTTAATCACATTGCTTACATGGTTAAAATCTATTAAAGATGATAAAAGTTGTATTTATCTGATAAATAATTCACCCCCCCCTCTCAGTTATCTTGGTGGACTTTACTTTCTGACACCTTCTTCGTATATGTAAAAATGACATCAATTACAAATATATAGCAAACTGCTATGATTTCCATGGCCTAATTAGGTTTACAACATCTTAAAAAACCTAATATCTATGGTGTACAAAATTAACCTAGATCTAACTATTACATAGGAATCATCACAATATTTAATGATTACATCCACAATAAATAACCTTCGATCTTAGTAAAAAGTTTTATGAATCTGTGTAACCGTTTGCATAGATAAATGTGCCATTCATGAATACTATGATGTTTCCTGAATAACTCGGTAAACACAACCTTTTCTATTCAGTGAATACACTAGCGCTTAGTATGTATACTGCTTGGTTTGATGCTTGGTGCTTAGTTTACTCTGATGCTTGGTAAATATACTATGGTGCCTGGTTAAACTTATTTTCTTTCATCTCTCAATTCTACCTTTTAAATGTTTGGTATGAAGGCTTGTTTGTTTAACCGACTAGCATAATGTAGCTTGTTGTATCATCTTTTACCGACTGATCAGCTTAGATAACTGACTAATCTAATTTGATACTAATAACAACATCTAATACTCAAATAGAGATAACAATCTCCCCCTTTGACATTAGTATCAAAACTATAATGTATATAAACTTATATTCTTCAAAATGTTCTAATTCTCCATATATACATAACATAACTAACTCTATACAAAATTGAAAAACTCCCCCTCGGTTCATGCTCTCGGTATGTATTGTAGTACACTTAGCATAAAAAATTACATTTGGCATATATATTATATTTTCCCCTTTTTGAGATTAATGTCAAAAGAAAATTTTTGTACTTATAGCTTATCAAAAATGTGTTTGTGGGTTTTCATCAGAGAATCAAAGAGATTTTCCCATTCCTCTTTCCAGTTGGTGAGAGCAATGTGCTCAAGACCGAAATGTGCATGCATGTCAAATATGTTCTCTAACACAAAAATATCTGGTGTTGCAACTAAGGCTTGTACCTTCACAATGTGTTGCTCAATTATTTTGAGGTGGGGAAGCATCTCTACTTGCAGCTCGATGACTTGGTCACTTATCTTATCTTCTTGCTTCCCCATATCTTCTCTCAACTGCCTAAGTTCTTGAACTTTTAGTGTATGCTTATGAAAAGCATTTGGCTCGGTTAAGGATGCATTTTCACTAGCTAGGATATTAGCATCATCTTTTTAATCTTTTCATTGACCTCTACAGTGAAAGTCTCTATAGTGCATAACTTGAATATTTTTTGAACTATTTTCTAAGTGATAGATTGTAATTCGATGATTATCGCAGAAAGCTTGACTTTGTTAATTGCCACTTCTTGGCTAATTTTCTCTTCTAATTTTTTTTGGTATCTTTTCCTCTTCCCTTTCTTCAATCTTCTTCTTGGCATCTATGTCTAGGACATTTATTTGATTTGCAAGAGTTGCAAGTTGGTCCAAAATGGAGGTATCTTCATTAATTTGGACTTTTGGTACAACTTGTTGTAAGATGTCTCTTACATCCTCAAGTATCTACTTTCTATTGCTCTCTTTTCTCAACTTTTCCTATGTTTCCTTCCTTGTACATAACTCCCCATATTTCATTAATTCCTCAGGGTCCAAAGACCTCAGGTCACAGTCAGAAATTTCAATCACTTCATCAAGTGTGACTGGCCCTTTGCCATGATTTTTCTTCTTCTTCTTGGACTCTTGGGGTGATTATTTAACAAATGGAACTATTGCCTTTATCTCAACACTCGGCTTATCTTGCTTAGTAGACACTATATCTTCCTTCTTCTTCTCCTCGGTAACCTATGTCTCGATCAATTGAGATGGAGCTTCAGATGTGGTTTCTGTTAGAGTGGTCTCAGTAGGCTTGGGGTCATCTTGTTCTTGTGTTTCTACCTCTTACTCCTTATGTATTTCTATCTTTGAAATATTTGTTGTGCTTAGTTCATGTTCCCCTGATGTATCTTTGGGTTGCTTTGGGATTGAGCTTTTGGGTTCTTCTTGTGAGATTATTTCAACAACTTGCATCAAAATTGGAAGATCACCCATTACAGAACTTATTGCTAGCTTGGTAGGGGCTTCCTCTTCTTTTTGAGCTCCAAAAATTGTGACATCCTCATCATCTTTGATGTCGTCAAGATCACCATTTGTGATGTCCTCAATGAGTACATCATATGAATCATTATTGATTCCCTATATTTTAACTTGTTCGGGTGCATCCTAGATCACATTTATGTCCTCGGTGGCATAAGTGGTATCAAGTACCTCAATATCTGATAACTCAACTATTTTCTTTAGTGCCAAGTCTGCATCATCTAAATGAATGCCTTTTCCTTTTTCTTGAGCATCCTCTCGAGGATTATGGCCAAAGACATCTTTTTTGACTTAGCGCGAGCTTGTAGTATGGAAGTCCAAATTAGCTGACTGTTCTCATCAATGTCTCCTTGATTTTCATTAAGTATCTACAGTTCCCATCTCTTTACTAGAAATCTTTTAGAGTATGTTTTCATCAATTCCTCAACTTCAGGAACTATCATTTTGGGCATTTCCATAACTATGGATTGTTCCCTCATTCTCTTTTTGGTGTTTAATGCATAAGTCCATCTATGTGAAATTTTTTCATATAATGCCTTAGGTACATACTTAGAGAATTCAATTGGTACCTTCCTGAATTTAATCATCATTTGAATTATAGCTTCTTAAATCTTATTTTGGTCTTCAGTTGACAAATGTTCAAACCAACTAATTTCAGGATCACTTGATCCTCCATTTTCTATTATGTCTTCAGCTAAGTCATCAATAGAATGGTTTTTATTTACAACAACTTTAAATTGCTTAGTATCATCTTCATCATCATCTATGTCATCCTTCCCTCTTATTAATTTTTTTCTTTTCTTAGGGGGCCTTGATAGTAGTTTTTGTACCTCTCTTCTTGTAGTTCTTTGTTGGTGATGTTGTAGTTGGCTTAGATATTTTTACAACTCATTTCTTTAGTGGACATGAAGCTATAGTTGATGACCTTGTGTGTGCCCTTGTTTGCACTTTAGACTTCATCTTCTTTGGAGTTGGAGTGGGTGAAGCTGGTATAGAATCTACATCTCTATCAAACTTGATTTCTTCATCATCATGTGGTTTGTCAGAAAGAATTAACTAACCTTCGGTTGCTACCTCAACCAGTATGCTCTCGAATGTTTCATCATCATCACCAAACTTCTTAACCAAATTACTCATCATTTTCCTAGATTTCTTTTTTATTTTACCAATAACTAGGTCTTCCTTTATCCTTGTCTTGGCTTCTTCATAAGTTCCAAACCTAGCAGCTTTAGGGTCCTTAGGCTCATCCAATAAAGCCTTTATTGATCTAGAGGCATAATCAATATCTAACTCATAACCCATAGGGGCTAACCATTTTGTCCTTGGTTCCACAGCCTCAAACAACATATAATCTATATCAACTAGAAATAAAATATCATGTTCATATTCTTCTACTAGTTTTCTTGGAATTTTTCTCCTTGAGTTCATTCTGTCCTTAAATTGTTCAAAGTAACTGTCTACTAGATTGCCAAAATTATCTCCTAGACTATTAATCAAATATGTAATCTAGAGTGTAACTGGCTTGTCGGTTGACCAATCTACATTACTAATTCAAGGGAAAAAAAATTTCACATAAAATAATATGCAAAGTAGTAAGGATCCAAACATACAAGTGTTGGACTTGTCTGACCGAATAGTCTTCATGTTTTCCTCTATTTTCTTCAGTAGTGGCTTGGTAAGGTCTAGCTGAAATCCCTTCTTAACCATTTTGTATGCAATATCAATAGCACCACATGTTACACTATTTATTCTGCTTGATTGGAATATCTTATATCTAATGACATAAGCTCTAAATCTTGTCTCGAGATCAGTAATTGTGCTTACTTTCATTGCTTTTCCATCCCATTCAGCTCTAGTGTTCTTCTCCAGCTCGGCCCTCGGTGCACTCCTTAGTACCTTGACCTCATTAGTAGTTGGGTATCTAGTTACTGCCTATATGATTTTCTTTGTGATCTTTATGAGCTCATCCAAACATAATTTCCCATCATGGTACCGACTCGGGATGATTCTTATGCATTCATTTTTGAAATTCTTTGGGAAATTTAGGGCATTAACCAGGCCTTTAACTTTCAGGTGCTCATGATCAGATTTCAACTTTCTATCTTCACCACACAACTTCTGATATGTAGAAAACATATCAAAATCTCTAATTTCCCCTATCTTGTAGTGAATATAAGAAGATATGTCTTCTACCAGAAAAACCCTAGGTGGTATGCTTGAAAAAGGTCCCACTTTGTCAATTTGCGATGCCACTTCAGGATGGAGTTTGTATTTAGGCTCATTACAAGTAGAAAGAACAATTAGATTAACATTCTCCTCCTCTGCATACTTGGACTTGTTCACATTTGATGCGGATGCCATAGTTTCTCATTTAGGGTTTTGATAAGTGACAAATGAATAGCTTGGTGATGATAGTGTTACAAGTAGTGGTTGTCATTGCACCAAATGATCAACCTGTTAAGACCACTTAGAATACTTCAAATCTGTGCTCAAATACTCTAAAAATCCTTTGCTTGAAATCACTCTGAAAACTCTTTTCTCTTCATAATCACTGTGTGAAAAATGAACTAAGTTCACCACGTATTTGTAGCTTTTTCAAATTCTCTCTTAAACCTATTGGCATAAGAGGATAAAGTCAGTAACCAGTAAGCTCTCTACTAGTCTAAGTGTTGTCATTGATTGGAAACCGAGGATAGAGATTTTTTATTGTCTCTATAAAGGTTGAAGCTTTAAGGAACTCTTCATCAAGAGAGGCTATGAAACCAATCACTACACTAAGCATCAGCAATCAAACAATGCACTCAATCAGGAAAGAGGTATCAACCAAGGACCTAACTTGAACTAGTATAGAAAAGAGTAGCAATAGTCAAAAAGCACTAATCATACTAAGTGTCTATAACACAATCGGGACAGTGTAACCAGTAGTCCACACAAATGAAACTGACAAGACAAGAAAGAAACTGCAACAAATTGAAGGATAGCTATATTATAGGACTTCGGTATAAATGAAGTAAGTCATCATCAACTGTCAAACTATTTGTTCCAACCAGGATTTATTGCAGTACATCTGGGTGATCTTGAGTTGTCTTGGTGATTAGTTTGAAGCACAGGTAAAAATAATTTGAGGCGTGACTAAAGGATTTAAAGCTGGATTCAGTGGTCTTAAATCAAGGTGTTATCTCTAGTGAAGGAAGGTTTCCTGACACCCAACTACTATTTTCTTCATAAAGTGGATAAAGCTAGAGCATGCATCGAATGTTTTCTCAGTGAACCATTACTTCACTAAGTGATGTAATCATAAGATCTCAGGACTAGGTCATGCATTTGAGGTGCAGTTAGGGAAACAAAATTGTATGTATTCTTATGCCTGTTGTGAAGAAGAGTTTCCTTCATTTTGCTGAGAAAAAGAGTGAACCTATTTTCTATGGAAGCAAGGGTTAGAGAGAGATAATAGGTTGTGCAAGGTAGCACAACAATAGTTGAGAATACACTTGTGTTAACTAGTAATAATTCTCAGTCGAGCACAAATAGGGATCACATCTAGCTAAGTAGAGCCTTTTGTAAAGATCTTGATTCTATTGTCTTCTAGAAAACTACAATAGACAAATCCCAGTATTTGGGTGGACTCTAACATGTCCCTTGTATCAAAATCCCTTAACCGAGTGACATCTTTCAAGGTGTTTAAAGTCCCTTAATCGGGCAGGTCTTAACAGACCTTATTCTAACAAATCCCTTGATTGAGTCGCACCTAGCAAGTGCATTTTTATCCCTTAACCGAGTAGGCTCTTAATAGGACATGCTTCAGAAGAGTAAAATTTTTGTGAGGTCTCCTCACACCATGGTTTTCACCCTCACTAGGCTTCCACATGATAAATCTAGTGTCCTTTTGTGTTTGTTCACTTACTATTTTACTTGCTCAGATCTGCTTGCTTTCATGTTGTAAGTTTACTTCACTAGATTAAGAGAAAGAAAGAAATTTTACAAGTGTTGATTCACCCCTCCCCTCTCAACACTAGTTGGGATTGACAATTGGTATCAAAGCCTTGTTTTATTCCTCTTGTTTCTTAACTGCACAAAGAAAAAGCTACGATGATGAGAAAGGAAGGACCAAAGGTTTTAAAAGAAAACTTCACCTTATGGTGCAACAGAATGAAGCTGTATATGAAGATCATCAGGGACTAGTATTGGAATCATGTTACCAATGACTATAGTGAGCCCATTGGCACCTTGACCCCTGATGAAGAGAAAATCAAGACTGAGCACATGGCTGCCATGGACATGATTGCTAGCACTTTACCCAACTATGTTTATGTTGAGATTGAACATCTTGACTCTACCTACAAAATGTGGAAAAAGCTACAAATGGTCTATGGAGGAGATCCCAATGTTCAAAGAGACAAGGTTGAAAGCCTTAGGGGAAAGTATGACAACATGAGGATGAATGAAGGAGAATATATTGAACAATATAGCAACTGAATCAAGGAAGTGATCAACTCCATCAGAAGTGCTGGAGGCAAGCTGACTGAAGAAGAGGTGGTGAGAAAAATACTACGAACTCTCAAACTTCAGTATGTTATAAAGATCTCTACCATTCAAGAGCTTAGGTCGGTGACCAAAGATCAAGTCACCCTAGATTCCCTAATCGGTAAGTTGGCTGCTTTTGAATTAAGCAATTTTGATAATAGCCTATTCATTCAGGAAGCAGCATTTAAGTCATCTTCCAATACCTCTTCCACCAAAAGGGGAAGGGAAACCGGTAACTCCTCTATCGGTAAGATCGGCACCCCCATTGATAATATGTTCTCAGAAGAGATAGAGGAAGATGAGTTTGAAGCTTTGATTGCCAAGAGATTCCCTAGAGGGAAAGGAAAGTATAAAGGGAAACTTCCCTTAAAATGCTTCTCTTGCAACAAAATATGACACATTTCTGCCCAATGTCTAGATAATGAAAATAGAGACAAAAGAGACTAGTTCAAGAGCAAAGCAAAAAAGGAGTGCTATCTTGCGGAGGAAGGAGTCATAGACAATGAATCTAAAAACTCAAAAGATCTAGAAATTGCATTTATTACAATAAAGGAGGAGAGCCTAGCTATTAAGGAATTTGCACTCATATCCAAATCTCATCAGCATGACAATTAGATCATTGACAGTGGATGTAATCACCATATGACTGGTGACAAGAGCGAGTTCATCAACTTGGAGCTCAATGATAGTGGAACAGTCACATTTAGAAACAATGCCCCTTGTGCTATCAAGGGTAAGGGATCTATTGTTCTCTAAAAAATGCTATCTGTGAAGACATGTACTAGTTTGAAGGACTCAGGTACAACCTGATGAGTGTTGCATAGCTGAACAACAAAGGTTTCCAGCTAGAATTTGGTCAAGGGTCCTGCATAGTAAAAATCAATCCAGATCTCATGTTGCAACCGATAGAAAGAGCAAAGGCAATCTGTTCTACCTAAAATCAATAGAAGGATCCTATTTAATTGTTTCTGTCAAAGGAGAATCAAGAAAGATTAGTCTTATCTCCAAATAGGACAATAGTTGGCTATGGCACAAAAGACTCTACCATATAAACTTTGATAGCATTATCAAAGTGAGCAAAAAGAAATCAGTCTGAGAACTCCCAGAAATTGCAAAACCCATGGGTGGTATTTGTAAGGATTGTCAGTTAGGAAAATAGATAGGAGCAAGTTTTAGTAGTAAGTCCTTCTTTATTGAAAATGTCCTAGATCTTGTGCACACAGACTTGTGTGGACCAATGAGGACAAAGAGCTATCATGGAGACCGATATTTCATGTTGTTTGTAGATGATTTTTCGAGAATGATGTGGACACTATTTCTTTGAGAAAAATTGGAAGCCTTTCACATGTTCAAGGTTTACAAGGCTAGAGTGGAAAAGTAAACCAGTAGATGCTTGAAATGTTTGAGGTTAGATAGAGGAGGTGAATACACCTCTCATGAATTCACTCATTACTTTGAGGAACATGGCATACAAAGACAATTTTCTTCACCTAGGACTCCTTAGCA
The DNA here is from genome assembly GCA_027943335.1 of Chamaecyparis obtusa. Classification (NCBI taxonomy): domain Eukaryota; kingdom Viridiplantae; phylum Streptophyta; class Pinopsida; order Cupressales; family Cupressaceae; genus Chamaecyparis; species Chamaecyparis obtusa. Next base: position 2,178,439 of record BSBK01002287.1, on the reverse strand, counting down.
GAATGGAGTAGCCAAAAGAAGAAACAAAACACTGATTGACTTTGCTAGAACCCTGTTGATCCAGAAGAATCTTCCTCATCACTTCTAGAGAGAAGCTGTCAGCACTGCTATCTATACAATCAACTAAGTTCAAGTCAAAAAGGGAACCGGTAAGACACCTTACGAACTATGGTTTAAGCATACTCCCAGTGTAGGCTACTGTAGAATATTTGGTAGTAAATGTTATATCAAAAGAGAAATGTTTTCTGGAAATTTTGATCCTAAGAGTGATGAAGGAACATTCTTGGGGTATTCTACCAGAAGCAAAGCGTATCGATGTCTAAACAAAAGAACAGGCAAGATAATTGAAAGCATCAATGTAAAAATTGATGAATCATCAGAACCAAACAAGAGAACTGAACATGTCAATCATGAAAATCTTAAATTTACTAATGGAGGAGATATCTTTGAGTTCAATGAAGCAAAAACTAAAGAAGAGGAGGCAGCTCCCACTGACATAAATCAAGAGCGAGAGATTGTGCCCGAAGCTGATAGGACACCTCAGGATGGTGAACAAGTAGATGCTGAGAACCATGATGAAGACATTGCTCAACAAAATGAACCAGACTAGGAACAAAGGCCGACTCTTCCTAGGTATGTCACATATCACTCTACTAACAATATAATTGGTGATAGACATGGGAACATCCTAACCAGGAAAAAGGCCAAAGAGAATGCCTATCTTCTCTCATGTGTTGAGCCCAAAACCACCAGAGAAGCCCTTGAAGATGAAAATTGGGTCAAGGCCATGGATGAAGAAATTAAACAAATAGAAAAGAATGACACATGGGAACTTGTGCCAAGACCTCATGACAAAAATGTCATTGGGACTAAATAGGTTTACAGAAACAAACTGAATGAGGATGGTCAAGTCGTCAGAAATAAAGCAAGGGTATGCTCAGGAAGCTGGACTAGACTATGGAGAAACTTTTGCACCAGTAGCCAAATAGGAAGGGGTGAGAATTATTCTTGCCTATGCAGCTCACAAAGGCTTTAAAGTGTACCAAGTGGATGTGAAGTTTCCTTTCCTCAATGGAATACTAGAAGAAGAAGTCTACATTGAGCAACCAGAAGGGTTTACATCTACTCAAAAGACTGATATGGTCTGCAAACTAAAAAAGGCTCTCTATGGGCTCAAGCAGGCCCCAAGGGCTTGGTATGAAAGGCTGCATTTATATCTTCTATTGGATTCATCAGAATTGGTGACAACAACAATATGTATCTCAAAACTAGAAAAGATGGAAACTTAATTGCTGAAATCTTTGTTGATGACATCATCTTTGGAGGAGATGACAAAATGAGCAAAGCATTTGCTGAAGAAATGAAGAAAGAATTTGAGATGTCTATGATAGGGCCCATAAAATTATTTATTGGACTATAGGTCCATCAACTAAAAGAAGGTATCTTCATCTCTCAGTCCAAGTACATAAAAGAAATTCTCAAGACTTTTGGACTAGAAGAATCCAAACCGGTTGGAACTCCAATGATAACTAATCTCAAGTTATCAAAAGAGGATGATGCCAAAGAAGTAAATGAAACAATGTATTGGTCCATGATAAGAAAATTGTAGTATGTTGTATACAGTAGACCAGACATTGCTCATGTAGTTGGCATAGTGACAAGATTCTCTGCTAGTCCCAAAGAAACACATCTAATTGCAGTGAAGAGAATCTTCAGATATCTAAAGGGAACCGAGGAATATGGCTTATGGTTTCCACACAAAGGTGGATTCTAAATTAAAGTCTACATAGATGCAGATTGGACTGGCAACGTAGATGATATAAAGAGCACAAGTGGTGATGCATTCTTTCTAGGTGGAAGAATAGTATCATGGACAGGTAAGAAGCATAATTGTATTTCACAATCCACTGCTGAAGCTGAATATGTTGCTGCTGCAATAAACTACACACAAGTGATCTGGATTAAACAACTATTGGAAGGTATTCAGGAATAGGTACCTGAACCGATCGTCATTCACTATGATAGTACCAGTGCCATAAACATTTCCAAAAATCTTGTTATGCACTCCAAGACCAAGCACATTGTCATCAAGTATCACTACTTGAGGGAACTTGTACAGAACAAAGAAGTAAGATTGGAGTATGTGTCCATCAAAGAACAAATTGATGATATATTCACAAATCCATTACCAAAAAGTACTTTTGAGTATTTCAGAGGTAGACCGAGGGTTGTACCCCTCTAAGATCATCAGTAATCATCAACAAAAAGACATCATCTCATTATGATTCAAACAAAAGGTCACACCTTATCTTTTATGAACTGATGAAAAGGACTGTTGCTTGCAGGGGGAGCAGAGTATGAAATCTCTCTGATTAGCCTTTTGGCATTCTATTGTCAAAAAAGGGGGGCAATATGATTACCTATCATATTTTTTCCATCAATGCCAAAGGGGGAGATTGTTGGAAAAAGAGGATAAAGTTAGTAATCGGTAAGCTCTCTACCAGTCTAAGTGTTGTCATTGATTGGCAACCAAGGATAGAGATTTTTTGTTGTCTCTATAAAGGTTGAAGCTTTAAGGAACTCTTCATCAAGAGAGGCTGTGAAACTAGTCACTACACTAAGCATCAGTAACTGGACAATGCACTCAATCAGGAAAGAGATATCAACCAAGGACCTAACTTGAACCGGTATAGACAAGAGTAGCAATAGTCAAAAATCAATAATCATACTAAGTGTCTATAACACAACTGGGATAGTGTAACCGGTAGTCCACGCAAATGCAACAAATTGAAGGACAGATATACTATAGGACTCCAATATAAACCAAGGAAGTCATCATCAACTGTCAAACTATCTGTTCCAACCAGGATTGGATAAACCAAGGAAGTCATCGTCAACTGTCAAACTGTCTGTTCCAACCAAGATTTATTGCAGTACATCTGGGTGATCTTGAGTTGTCTTGGTGATCAATTTGAAGCACATGTAAAAGAATTTGAGACGTGACTAAAGGATTTAAAGCTGGATTCAGTGACCTTAAATCAAGGTGTTATCTCCGGTGAAGGAAGGTTGCCTAACATGAAATAGCTATTTGCTTCATAAAGTGGATAAAGCTAGAGCTTGCATCAGATGTTTTCTCAGTGAACCATTACTTCATTGAGTGATGTAATCGTAAGATCTCAGGACTGGGTCATGCATTTGAGGTGTAGTTAGGGCAATAAAATTGTATATATTCCTATGCCTATTGTGAAGAAGATTTTCTTTCATTCTGCAGAGAAAAAGAGTGAACCTATTTGCTATGGAAGCAAGGGTTAGAGAGAGATAATAGGTTGTGCAAGGCAGCACAACAACAGTTGAGAATACACATATGTTAACCGGTGATAATTTTCAGTCGAGCACTAATAGGGATCACATCTAGCTAAGTAGAGCCTTCTGTAAAGATCTTGATTCTATTGCCTTCTAGCAAACTACAATAGAAAAATCTCAGTATTTGGGTGGACTCTAACAAGTCCCTTGTATCAAAATCCCTTAACCAGGTGACATCTTTCAAGGTGTTTAAAGTCCCTTAACCAGGTAGGTCTTAACAGACCTTAATGTAACAAATCCCTTGATCGGGTCACACCTAGCAAGTGCATTTTTATTCCTTAACTGGGTAGGCTCTTAACGAGGCATGCTTCAGAAGAGTACAAATTTTGTGAGGTCTCCTCACACCATGGTTTTCACCCTCACCAAGTTTCCACATGATAAATCTCATGTCCTTTTGTGTTTGTTCACTTACTATTTTATTTTCTTAGATCTGCTTGCTTTCATGCTGTAAGTTTACTTCACTAGATTAAGAGAAAAAAAAATTACAAGTGTTGATTCACCCATCCCCTCTCAGCACTGGTTGGGATTAACAAAATCTATTTTCAATAAATGCTCGACCTAATCAAAACTCGACGATAATTGTCATAGCATTTCCATTATTGTTATGGTAGACCTAGTGATTGGCTTAACGTTTTGATTAGTTTAGTATATTTTACCCTTTTGACAAAGATTTGATTTTAGTAGATTGAAATACATTACATTTTATGATGCTCTCTATACATACAATGTTGACTTTATGATACATTATGACTGGCATTATGATGATCAATTTAGATGAAATACTAAGATGTGCAATTAGGGAAGTTATGTCGATATGAGTTAGGAAAATGAAAATCCAGAAATGAATTAGGTTGAGATGTGTATTTCATTTCATTTTAAATGTTAGGTGATGAATTATTGATGACTATTTTATGATATAAATATGAATTCTAATTTATTTTTATTTTGAGTTATGAATGTTGTGATGAAGTGATGGATTCTATACGCTTACGAAAGTAACTAGGAAATGGAGATTTGATTCGATTATGATACGATGAGATTCCTATTATGAATTGAAATGTTAATTACTTAGGTGAAGTTTATGAGTGTCATGATGACATTTAATTGCAATTGAATATGTATGCAATGATTATGTTTCAAGTTTAATTTAGTGATGAATTGTATATTTCATGATGAGTTGTATGTAGGTTAAGGATGAATGATTATCATCATGTGAATTATCAAATGATAGATGAATTATCTTGAGTATTAATGTTATGAATTTACATGTTTTATTTCCTTGGACTACTGATATTGGACTTGAGTGTGTAGGAAAATAGGTCATGGTAAATTCGGAGAACCATCACAAAGACTAATGTAAAAATCTATTTGAGAAAAGGTTGCTTCTAGTGAGAAGCCAAAAACCTCGTTGTAATGTATTTAATTTGTAAAAGTATGATGCATGAATGTATTTGATTTATTTGTTAATTGTAAATGTTATTAATGTTGAGAGTGCCCAAGTGGATATGTCACATGGCTTGTGATGTGTCATTTTTGGGTTGTGTCACTTGACACTTGTGTGTGTACTTGTGGCCATGACATGTCCACTTAGGGATTGGTTGAACACCAACCTAGGATAGTACCCTTGAGGATCCCCATGAGAAATCTCTTGGTTAGGGAGCTTGAAGTAGTGTCTTATCTTTGAATTTCGAATTTGAATTTATCATGCACTTTTGGAGGGTAAAAAAGGTGCATAGGAGAGTGTTTAGGGCATTTTTAGTTACCCCACTTGATATACCTTAGGGTAAGGGTCATTTTTCACCATAGGATAACCCTTGGTTGACCAAATGACCCATCCAAAAGTTGGTTTACCAAGATGGACGAAAATCAACTTTTGGGACCAAGTTTTGGAAAGATCACCACCCACTAAAAAGGTAGTCCTTATCCCACCTTTTTAGCTTACCTTTGTAAGAGACCAAATTTGGAAACCATGTAAGGGACCTAGGGAAGACCACCCAATAGGAATGCAATCTTATCCATAGGAGTTTGTGTGGAGGTCTTTTTAGAGGGGACTCTTCTTTTGGAAGAGTTTGACACCCACTCTCTAGATTTAAAGATTTGCTAATTTGAGGAGGACTTTGGAAAGTGGAAAAACTCTTCATCAAATTTCTTCCATAGCTTGGATCAAGGTTGGTGGTATTCTTCATTTTTCTTATTCTTGTTTTCATGTTGAGAGAAAGATCTCTCTTGTATGTTATTTGTTTGTATGCAAAATGTAGTTATTATTTCTTGTAGTGTATGTGGTTGAGACCTTGTTATTTTTGTGATAATGGAGAATTTGTGAATCTTAAGTTTTGTTGTAGTGTTATTTCATTTGTGTTGAGAAAGTGTAGTTTTTTTATGGATGTTATGAGAATCATGAGCTTGTTGTTGAGCATGATTTCTTAGCATTGTAAATGTGCAGATTCATTTGTTGTTGTTTTTTTAAGTTTTCTTGAATGTGTTGTAGTGTTTTGTTGAGGGAGTTCTCAAGGCCATACTCACCCTTAGGAGGGAAGAGTAGCCTTGGGGGTGAAGGGAATTGTTGGGACATTCAAGGGTGTAGAGTCTCTCGTTGGATAGGAGAGGGATGAAACATGGATGTATGGGCTCCATGTAGCCATCTCTATTATATGTTTTGTATATTGGGGGTCATAAGGAGTCTGTTGAGATTGTGTTTGTGGTGAAAGATATATGATGAGGAAGCCAAGTGATGGATTAGCTTTCATCATGAGATGTGCTTTCTCCTCTTGAATTTGGTTCCACCTTCACCCTATATTGGGTCATTTTGTGACTCTTTGTAATAACCTTGGAAGGGAGATTTCTTTGTGGTTTATGTTCTATGTTGTTGCTATTGTGAGTTTTCTTGTTTGTCCCCTTGTCTTTGAGATGGTTCCCCAAGCTTGGGGGTGGCTTCATAGAAGCCTTGGTTGGGAGGTGAGCACTCCTTGGCCTATTTATTTTTATTGTAGGATTTGGAGCCATTGAAGATTTCATGGTTGGATTTGTAACCTTGAAGAGTGATGATATGTTCTCATTTGAGTTGGTTCTCCTTTGTTTTCAAGATTATGTCATTGTAAGGGAGTCATGAGAACCCCTTGAGCTCAATGTAATTGTTTTGTAATGGAGCTAACACTCCAAGAATTGTGTTTGTATCAAAGTGTTGATGTATCAAGTTGTGAAGTAATTGTATAAAAATTTTGTTGGTAGCTTTATTCTTTTTGAAGATATTGTACATTGTTCAAGGGAAGTTTGTGAATTCATGTTTTATACAATTTGAAAGATACAATATATTTGTTTTATTAAAAAAAAATGTAAAGATTGTTGGAATAGTGTTTGAGAAGACTTGTTTACTTACTTATTGTTAAATTTCTATGAATACATGTTGAAAAATTATAAGGAGGAAAAGTTAATGTAGAATCAATATAGATCTTGTAAAAGTATCATTTGTATAGAAATGTTAGTGCAAAGGAAATGATTGATTGAAAATAAACTTTCTCTCTCTCTTTCATTACAAGTTCACTTAATATTTTTATGTTAGTATAATTGCTATGAAACAATAGACTAAAAGAAATAAATTATATGAATGTTAAATATAGACCATCTTATCAAACAATCACTCTTGTTAACTCAATAAAAGTGGTCTAGTGAAATCAATGAAATATAAAAGAGTGAATAAATCAAATGAAAACAAACAAGTGAAAAAGAACAAAAAAAAGTGGAAATAGAGACCTACAGGTCTTTGGAAAATGTATGGAAAAAATTACCATACATTTTCCACTACCACAGTCATTAAAATATAATTCCTCCCCATCCACTTGGCTAAGTTGGCAATTAAATTAGTTATTAAAAAGTAACCTATTATCATCCATCTTAGATGTCTAGTCTCTATGGGGGACCCACCTGGTTTGTCCCCCAAAAAGATAAAAAAAAAACCTTAAATTTTTTTTTATATATATATATATATATATATATATATATATATATATATATATATATATATATATATATATATATATATATATATATAATTTTGCTTTAGTAAATAAATTAAGAAAAACAAAAAAGGAAACTTTATTATAAAACCCACGTAGGGCTTTATTAAAGAAAGAGGTTTTTTTTTTTTTTTTTTTTTATAAAAAGGGCAAAAAAAGGTTTGAAAAAAATGAAAATTAAAAAAAAAAAAAAATTAAAGTAAAAGTTGGGGGGGGGCGCTCGGGCCCCACACCCCCGGCCCACCACGCTAGGCAAGACGGTGGCTTTGCCAAGGCAGGGTACCGCCTGCCGAGCAGTGCGGGCCCCTGTACACGGGGGTACCACTTGCCGCGGTGGTCCCCCATGCAATAGTCCCTCGGGGGACTTAAAACAAAACGGTGGGGGGGGGGGCCTTAAGAGACCCCCTTATAAATTTTATTTTAATTTTTTAATTTAATTTTAATTTATTTTAATTGTTATTAATTTTATTTATTAATGATTTTTATTTATAATTTTATTTTATTTTAAATTTTTGTTTGTTATTAATTTTATTTATTAATGATTTTATTTATAATTTTATTTTATTTTAAATTTTAATTGTTAGTAATTTAATTTTTATTTTTTTCATTTATTAATGATTTTATTCATTAATATTAATATTTATTAATAATTTTATTTATTAATAGATTTATTACTAGTAATATTATTTATTTCATTGGTTAATAATTCTATTATTTTGTTATATAATAATTTTATTAACATTTATAATTGGTTGTCAATGATTGTAATTATTGACTAATAAACTTGTCATTTAATTTAACGTCCTTACGAATACATTGCTAATTAATATATCTTATTAATTAATATATATTATTTAACAAAAGATTCAATTCACTAATTAAATTAGAATGTGGAATGGATTTAGTGGGTTAAATTCCCTTATAGATAGTAGTGGTTATATATAAATTAATTCGAATCAAATGTATTAAACTAATATGTTGACTATTGGTTTGGCTATTATATAGCTAATTAAACTTTTCTTTTCAATTTATTCACTATGCTTTAATAAATGAATTTCAATGATTCAAGTAGATATAATGTTTGGTATTGGGCTCAAGTAACTGGTATTAGTAGCGCTAAATCTATTAGTTGGTTACTATAATGAATCGAACTTACTTGTTAGGTTAATTTTATTGATTACAAATTCATAACTAGATGTAACCCTTTGGTAAAACTAGACCCAACTAACATAACCTGTGTCACCTTCATTTGTTAAGGAAGTATTTCAAACTCTTCCACAGTCTGTTATCTAACATCAATCAAAGTTGTTCATCAATCAAATTCTATGGGCATGACACTTGGTATCAGAGCTTAGGTTTCAACATTGGAACCTAAACCCATTACGTTTCTCCGAGTAGACCCAATTTTATACATAAATTTTTTTGATAATTTTTAATAGTTTTAATAAATAGTATGATGGACCTTCATTACATTATCAAGGGAATTCTTGTGATCCTTGGGATCCATCAAATTATTATAATTCCAATTCTATATAGGATGGATCACTTTTGGGGTTAATTTGATTCCATAATTCAGCTTAATTATTTCTCTATAGAAGATAGACTAGGAACATCAAATATCTTAATAACTCAAGTTAATGGGTCAGAGTAACTTGGAAACTTGTTATGGCATAAGAAGTTCATATAAACTAATATAATGAGTATACCTAGGAGAATAACTTAAGAGGGTTATGGACGGATTATGTTCAGTATTGATGGGTACGTGAATTACAATTATTTTGACCTCATTATTAAGTAAGATTAAGATGTGATTATACACTCGACACATATCAAGGAAAGCATTAGTTGTGGAAGGATTCACATAATGCTTGAACGGAGAATAAATTAGAGGTTATACAAATGCTCAACATTTGAAAAACCACCTACTCTTATCTTGTTCAAAATTTTAAACCTTATTTTTTATGATGGAAATGTTGTTATGGTAGTGCTAGCAACTAAAACTATTTGTGAGTAAACATTTAGTAGCTTCTTTAGTGAGAGTCTAGGCTGCATACATTTTTTAATATGTTCTTTTCAACTTAAATAAGAAATACATTTTCAAGCACATGTTAATAATAGAAGAGTACCCTAGGAGTAAAAATGTAAAGAGTAACTTGGCCAAAAGATCGATCAACACATGATGACCCCACTTTGGAAATATGAAAGCGAAGACTAATATAGATAAGTAATGGAAGATTCAACTACCTAGAGGTTCCTTTAGTTTTCATAAATAAAACTTAAGGGGAGCTCTTAAGAATTTAGTATCAAATTACCAATTAATTTAAGTGCGTAATGACTATAATACGATAGTAAAAATGAAGACAATACATGTGTCTATAGAGTTACTTGGTAATTGATTGAGGAGACCCTTATTGGGATTCACTTCAAAAATGATACAAGGGTCAAGGTAGAAAGGTAACCTAAAATTATTTTGTGTCCTAATATATTGTAAGGCAATTATGAATTACTAGGAGGTAGAAGTCAGCTATGAATCAATGACCTTCTTGTCAGTGTTTTATAAATAAATAATAGGAATTGTAATGAAACTTTGGACCATCAATGACAATATTTGAGACTCAAGTGGAGCCGACACAGGTTATATACATTTAATCTAGCATAAATAATTTACTATCCTATGTTGTTGTAATTATTAGTGCATAAGTAAATTGGAACCTTGTTAATGTGTTTATAATAGAATAATATAGAATTTAGGGATTGTACTTTTGGGTAGTCCCTTGTGCATTGCAGAGTTAGCTCAAAAGTAAATCACCTGCTATAAAGTAGAATTTTCTCCTGAGGCATGCTATATGGATGATGAAGGAGAATATAAAACCTTTGGATGGATGCGCCTAATCGAGTCCAATAAGATGGAGAGCTTGAACTAAACAAACATTAGTCATGATTATGAAAATGATTCATTAAATCCTTATGGATAGTCATCAGACTCTTAAAGTATAACATGTTATTTGTCTTTACACCATAGGCAACCTTCCTCATGAGTCAATGTAATGTGCTTGTGAATGTTGTGTAAAGTGGATATTAAGTGGTAATATTGAGATTAGTATGGAAACATAATGAAACATATGTATTGTAGTATAAATTAACTACCGGAATGCCTTTTGTGATGAGTGAAGTTGTATTTAAAGTACCCTAAGTGAGTGACTAGTTCAATTAGCTAGAAGCATTGAGGTGGACATCAAGTGCCAACTCACCTAATAGAGCCACTTGAGAAGTTTCTCAAGGGTTGTGATGCTAAAAAAAAAATTCCTATGTATGTATTATATTAGTTGAGGTTCTCATGGAGATGTTGTGCTGGTAACCATATCTTTGGTCATTCCTATATTCTTAAAATTAATAGTCTTATGGATGTTGTAATAGAGTTGTTTTATGCCTTATTGGCCTAAGTGTGTTGGCCATAAAATGTTGTGTAAGTACGATGAGGTATTTCAAGTTGTTGAGAGCAAGACATAAGTGAACCACGTTGCAGTAGGAACTTCTCTCTAAGAAAGGAGGATGTTGTGATGTGAATACCATGATAATATGATTGGACATAGTGAAAGAACTTATAGAGTAAATAAGACTATTATTAGTAAATATGGAGTTGTCTCCTGAGTTTTTGTGTGTCTAACTTTCTTCCCAAATAAATGTTATCTTGGAAATCCCTTAATGCTTTATCCTTGTTAGGACATAATTGGTATATATTAAATATTGTCATAATAAATGTATGATGTGATTTCCCCGTCTCCCTCTTAGTGATCTTAGAAGGTCACATAGTTCATGTAATGATTGTGGTAGAATATGGATTGCTAAATTTATTTTTCTTTTGTTTTACTTTGTTTCACAAGTTGATTTTTGTGATTGCCAACAATGTAAAAGTAACTAATTTATGTGTTGGGCTGCTTAGCCAAACTTTATTTTAATGTCCTTATTTGCCTCAAGGACTTGTCTTTACTTATTTTGTGAAAAAGTTTTACCAATGTGGCCACTTTTTGGATCTCATTTTGATGGAATGCTCTTTTCAATTTTTAAATTATGAATTTTATGATTATTTGATGAGGCTCTTATGGTTGCAATTGTTGGCAAGTCCTTTTGTGGTAGGTTGTATGAGGGAAAATATTTGTTGGGGAAATCCATCATATTTTATTAATATAAATAGGGAGAAACTATAAAGAAGATTCCCATCACACTATGTTCACCCTTGTCATTAGCGCTATCTATGACCATGCTAGTAGCCTTGGTAGGAGTATTTTATGGATTGTGATATGCATAGTCCTTGTAAGATTACTTTATGATCCTTCTTCATAGATATTATGATATTATCAATAAATATAATATAAAGTTGGTGCAAACTAAGGATTTGTAGAGTGACAAGTGATACCTTTAGCATAATATTGGACTTATACTCTAGATATTGAAATTCATAGGGACCAACATCTAAAGTGATGCTAGCTTACATTTGGAACATGTTGTAAGGAAGATGTCCCTTGTTTTAGTGTATTTCCTTGTGACCTCAGATCCAACATTGGTGTGTTGAATGGAATTACTTTATGTGATCCTGTTGCTTGAAGAAGATATGATAACTATGTAATATAATATTAGATTGTCGTGATTGGGTAAGTAGTTCAATCATGTAATGTTAATACTTTCAAATGTTAGAATTGATTAAAATAAGGCAAAACATATCCTTAACATGAATCAACATTAGAATTCCTCATCGCGTGAGATCAGTGATTCAAAATTTACCCAATAGGCTAAGCTAGATGTCAACCCTGGAACTTTAACCCTATGTGGCGTAACTTCTAGGAGGAAGTTCATGCCTAGGGGGGGAGGATGTGAGGCCTCACCCTAGACCCATCATAGCATTTCCATTATTGTTATGGTAGACCTAGTGATTGGCTTAAAATTTTTATTAGTTTAGTATATTTTACCCTTTTGATAAAGATTTTATTTCAGTAGATTGGAATACATTACATTTTATGATGCTCTCTATACTTACAATGTTGACTTTATGATACTGTGAGGCCTCACCCTAGACCCATCATAGCTTTTCCATTATCGTTATGGTAGACATAGTAATTGGCTTAAATTATGATTAATTAAGAATATTTTTACCTTTAAATAAAAGTTCAATTATAGTAGATGTGAACACATTACATTCTATGACGCTTTCTATACTCACAATGTTAACCCTATGATACATTAGGACTGACATCTTGATGATTGATTTAGCTGAATACTAAGTTGTCACAATCCAGATATAAATATATGTTGATATGAGTTGTTTAGGAAAATGATTAATCACAATTTGAATTATTGTAGTGATGTGAAATTCTGTGGAGGTTAAAGGTTAGGTGATGAAAATTATTGAAGAAATTTTAGGACATTATTATGAGAATTACTTAATGATATGGTTACTTGATTTTATGCCATATAAATGATTGTGAATTGACAAAATTAATGTTTATGCAAATTGGATAAAAATACATCATAATTATTTAGATCTGGAATGATTAGTGTGACATATGAGTTAATGAGAGTATGTTCTCCTGATTCAATTTACATTTGTTCATTTGAAAGTAATGATTAAAGTGATGATTAAAATTATGATGAAGGATTATAGAGACTAAAATAATGTACCTCGTGTGATAGTTTGTTTTATTGGTAATGTTGATTCTGCATTTTGAATTTTGATGACTATACTTCTTGAGGTTACTAATGTTTAAATTGAGTGTGTAGGATCATGGCCATGGAATTTTCAGAGAATCATGACTAACCCCTATGTGAAATCCTATAAAGCCAAGGTTTCATCTATTGAAGAGACAAAACCTCATTGTAATGTATTTTCTTTCGTATAGTGTATGGTGTGTATTTTATCTGCATTGCATTCATTTAATTGTGAGATTTACAAGTGGACTTGCCAAGTGTGTTGTGATGTGTTATGTAGTGCCAATTGGCACACTTGTTGTAAAATGATGTGGCATGGCATGTCCACTTGGAAAGCTTGAGGACCCACTTTTTTCACTAGGTACCTATCCTTGTTCCCCATTAGGACTACTTGGTTTGTGAGCTCAAAGTGGAGTCAAATCCATTGAAATTTGTAGGTGATCTTAACTGAGGTTTTTGAGGGGTTATATGACCACCTAAGGTTGAGTTTAACCTATTTTTGACTAGTCCACTTCATATACCTATGGATTAGGAGAGTTTTTAATCATAAGATACCTTATTTAGGCCTTGGGAAGCCTCCAAAAAGCCACCTAACCAAGATGGTCGAAAATCATGATGGGAAGCATTGTCTTGGGAAGATTCCATTCCTTTGGGAAGGAAAATCTTGTCCACTTTTTATGCCACTATCCTTAAAGAACCTTTATTTTAGTAGTGAGTGGGGTTTTGGGAAGAGTGACCAATAGGAGCTCACACTTCTTCCTAGGATGGGAGAATGGGAGGATTTTGATTATAGAGGGGAAAATTGGAGAGATGTCCCCAATGACCCACTCTCTAACTTTATAGATTACTAAGAGATTTAGGAGAAAGGAAGGAAGAACAAAAGGGAAGGGCTCTACTTCAAATTTCATTTCCATAACTTCTATTGCAAGGTTGGTGGCTCTCAAGCTCATTTCTTCTTCATTATGGTGTCTTGCTTATGGCTTCCGTGAATGAATGAAGAAAGTGCTTCCATGTTGTTGTGTTGCATAGTATGGATTTTATTCAATGTTTAGTGTTGAATGCGAGCTAAATATCTGCATGTATTTTCTTGCCTTTTGTTGTGTTGTTTAAGGGATTTTGTTCAAGGCCTCACTCACCCTTGGGAGGGAAGAGTGGCCTTGTGGGTGAAGGGAGTTTGATAGCCCTCTCGGTGTAGAGATTCTCTCCTTGGGAGAGAGGTATGCACCATGGGTTATGGGGTCCATGGTAGGCTAGTAGCACTGATATGCTTGGGGGTCATAAGGGATTTCTTGGGGGCCATAAGGGTTTGGCCATGTTTGGTTGTTTTGATTTGGGATGTGAAGAGGAAGTTATGTTGCTCTTGTATGTAAGAATTATTGCCTTGTTGAAGGCTTCCATTTTCATCTCTAGCCTTGTCTCCCATTGGGTTCTTGGTCCACCTTCACCTTTAGGAAAATTTATTTCAAGCTCCTTGTGTTAGCCTTGGGAGGGAGTAAATTATGTGTGTATTGTGTTTTTGAATGTGTCTCATTTGGCTTCTTGCATACCCAGGTTAGCATTGGTTCTCCTAGCTCGGGGGTGGCCTTGTAAAGGCCTAGGCTGGGAGGTGAGCTTCCCATGACCATACTACAAGATTTCTTTTGTAGGTTCTTGAAGTATATTGTTTCCATGAAGAAATTGTAAAAGAGCAATATGCATGTATTGGAGGAGTTTTGGTCCTCTTAGAAATGTAAAGGAGAAGATCTCCTTGTTAAGTTCTTCTCAAAAAGTGATGATTGTAAAAGTAGAGTTAACATTTGTACATGTATTTGAAGTTTAGGTATATCCTTGCATATGCATGATATTTATTTAAAAAAAAACAATATGTTTGCAAAAGAAAGGAGATCTATTTAAACATGGCATCAAAAATTTAAGAAGATTTCAATACATGCACATTTTGACATAGTTATGTAATTAAAAAGGATGAAATGTAAGGTAGACCATGTCTGTATTCCAAAAGGATGAAATGTAAGGCAAAACTATATTAGAAAATCTTACCTTGAAAGATTATTTATCTCTTATTTGTTAGAAAGTAAAGATCCCCAAGATAACTGAGAGGGGGGGAGTGAATCAGTTATCAGATAATTTATCCATTCAATAGCTTTAAACAATATAATCAATGTACTGATCAACCATAGAAAGATAATCATACACAATTGCACAATAACACAAGATATGTTAACTAGGGAACCTCTTGAAAAGAGTAAACCCCGGTGGGAATGATGCCCACAAAATGATGCACTAATATGAAAGTTCCTTGTTAGAGGATGGACCCTGTTAGGAGTCTTATGAAATACATTTAGTACATATAAATCTCTATTAGGAGATTTTGAATCCCTGTTAAAAGATTCTAACCCGGTTAAGAGTTTATGGAAGACAGAAGGACCCACTGCCCAAACAGCTTCAAGGCAAGATCTCTGAACCCACTGTCCAAAAGATCTTAGAATTATTCAACAGAATAATATGAAATATATTACCTCCTTCACACTGTGCCAAAATTGCACTCTCTGCTACACAAGATCACAATTTCAAATCTTTGTACTCACAAGTCTTCCTTCATCACTGAATTAGCTCTTTTCTTCACTTCATGCATATATTCGAATCACAATCTTCATAGTACACATTACAATAAGGAAATAATTCCTTCTTATATACAAAACTCAAATAATTACAAATGAGTCAGTCCTCAATTACAAAATAATAAATTCTACACGCTACACACAGAATTCACATAAAACTGTCGACTTCCAGTTACTGTAACTTTCTCCAAACATGTCCTCAAAGTTTTTGCTATGAACCACATCATCATTAATGAGTCTCCAACATCCCTTTAACTGTGCAAAATCAGATTCCATCCCAGCTAAGAGATATCCTTCGATTTCCGAACATCGCTACACAAAAACACTGTCTAAACACTGCTTTCACCAAAATGCTCATAACTCTTACAAATGAATGAATTTATTTTTGTGTTGTTAACCATAGGTTAATAACACACCAAAGAACATACCATCAACTGCACAAAATCCAATCTACAATAAAACATGTGTGAAAAACAAAATTGTACCTGCTTTCCTGCTAATGTCCAGAATATCACTGTGTTGACATCAATGACAATCCAAGTCATGAATGCAACAACAAATGCTACAGAATGACTACCAAAACACTTTTCATTCATTCCTAACAATCTCCCCCATTGGCATTGATGGCAACATAGATGAAAAACATCCAATGTTCCAAAAATCCAATATTGCAACATCACTGCAAAATATCAAATCAAATCTTGCTTCGTTTTCCTATTCAGCTCTCTCATACAATCCACAATGTTTTTCATATATATCTCTCCCCCATTGACATCAATGATAGAAATTCCATCACTAAGTCAACAACAACTTAATGTCAAAAGAAACTTTTCAGAAAAATACAATAACAAGAGTCCTCATGACTCAGATCATAAACTCCCCCATAGAGGAAGTTCCAACATCCAATCCAGAAGAAAGATAGGGCTCATATACCACTGGACGGATGCAATCATCTGCATCAATTCTCGAAAATAGGTTGGGGCATAACCCCAAGCATACCTCTCAGATACACAAATGTATCCTTAGGTAAAGGCTTTGTAAATATATCTGCTATCTGCTCCTTTGTACTTATGTACTCCAATCTTACTTCTTTTTTTGCAACATTCTCTCTTACAACATGATACTTGATCTCAATATGTTTAGTCTTAGAATGTAAAATAGGATTTTTTGACATACTCTCTGTACTGGTGTTGTCACAATGTATAACAACAAGCTCATCAAACTTTATTCCAATATCTTTCAACATCTGCTTCATCCAAATAATCTAATTACAATTATTTGTTGCTGCAACATATTCTACTTTTGCCGTGCTTTATGAAGTACAATTCTACTTCTTACTTAGCCAAGAGACCAATTTGCCTCCAAGAAAAAAGGCTCCACCACTGGTGCTTTTCTTGTCATCAACGTTGCCTCCCCAATCTACATCAGTATAGGCACATAAAGTAAAATCATCAGAATTCTCATACCATAATCCATAATCCATTATTCCTTTCAGATATCTTAGTATCCTCTTTACTACTGCATAATGTGATTCTTTAGGTTCTGCTTGAAATCTTGCTACAATCCCCACTGAATGTGCTATATCAGGTCTTGTATGTGTCAAGTACTGTAATCCTCCAATCATAGATCTGTACTTTTTTTGCTCAACTGCTGGTGTCTCATCTTTGCTAGATAACTTATGTCTGGTTACCATAGGTGTTCCAACAGGTTTAGAATCTTCCATTCCAAATCTTTTCAATAATTCATTTAAATACTTATTCTGACTTACAAATATACCTTCCTTGCTTTGTGTTATCTGTAATCCCAAAAAATATTTCATTTCTCCAATCATGCTCATCTCAAATTCAGTCTTCATTTCATCTGCAAATTTATCACTAGCTTCATCTTCTCCTCCAAAGATAATATCATCAACAAATATAACTATAACCAACAAACCATTTTCAATTTATTTTGTGTATAAGTTACTATTTGCTGTTCTTTTTATAAATCCCAATTTCAATAAATACTTATCCAATCTTGCATACCAGGTTCTAGGTGCATGTTTTAATCCATATAAAGCTTTCTTTAACTTACATACCATATCTCCTTCTTGTGTCAAAGTAAAACCTTCAGGCTACTCAATGTAGACTTCTTCTTCCAATTCACCATTCAAAAATGCTGACTTCACATCCATCTGATACACTCTGAATTTCTTGTAAGTTGCATATGCTAGAAACATTCTCACTGCTTCAAGTCTGGCCACAGGTGCAAAAGTTTCTTCATAGTCAATTCCTTCTTGTTGTGAATATCCTTTACATACCAATCTTTCTTTGTTTCTTATCACTTCTCCTTGTTCATTCATCTTGTTTCTAAATACCCACTTTGTTGCAATCACATTCTTGTCTTCAGGTCTAGGGACCAATTCCCATGTCTTGTTTTTTTCAATTTGCTCTAGTTCTTCTTTCATAGCATTGATCCAATGTTCATCTTCACAAGCTTCATTAGTAGTCTTAGGTTCAATTTGAGAAATCAAACATAAATGTACCTTATTTTGAGTCAAAACTCCTCTATCTAAACTTCCAATAACTTGCTCAATAGGGTGATGTCTTGAAGTATACCTGTTAGGTGTCATAGTTACTGATCTTGTTCCGACTGTAGATTCTTCTCTGCTTTCTTCTTTGTTTTCTTCTCTATTTTCTTCTCTATTTTCTTCTCTATCTTCTTCAGTATGACTTTCATTCAGCAAATCACTGTTAGTTTCAAAAAATAATTTTGCATTTTCAATGTTAGGCTGAGGTTGTGCTTCTCCATTAGATTCATAATCAAGCATTCTTTCTTGAATTTTAAACTTCTCATCAACTTTTACATTTGCACTTTCAACAATAGTCTTATTTCTTTTGTTATAACATCTATATGCTTTTCTTTTTAAAGAATATCCAAGAAATATTCCTTCATCACTTCTAGGATCAAACTTTCCTATATCATCATCTCTCTTAATATAACATTTACTTCCAAAAATTCTAAAATACTTAACTGAGGGTGTATGTCCAAACCATAATTCATAAGGTGTCTTGTTTGTATCTGCTCTAATTTGTACTCTGTTCATAGTGTATACTGTTGTGTTCACTGCTTCTCTCCAAAAGGTTTTAGCCAAATCATTTTCAAACAACATAGCTCTTGCTGCTTCAGTTATTGACCTGTTTCTTCTTTTTGCAATACCATTTTGTTCTAGTGTTCTAGGGGCTGAAAGTTGTCTCTTAATACCATTCATTTCACAAAAAGTGTTAAACTCTCTAGATGTAAATTCACCACCTCTATCAAATCTTAGACACTTAATCTTCATTCCAGATTCATTCTCAATTTTGCTTTTCATGATCTTAAACTTATCAAATGCTTCAGATTTTTCTTTCAAAAATGCAATCCACATCATTCTTGTAAAATCATCAACAAGAATCATAAAATACCTTTCACCATAGAATCCTCTAGTCCTAGTAGGACCACTCAAGTTTGTATGAACAATCTCCAACTTCTCTGCCGATGTGAACTTCTTATAGGGAAATGAACTCCTTTTCTGCTTTGCCATCATACATTCTTTGCAAATCATGTTAGTAAGTTTCATGATTCTAGGTAAATCTCTTACCGCAAGTGTAGTGCTCACCTTGACAATATTATCAAAGTTTATATGACAAAACCTTTATGCCATAACCAACTGTCATCAATCCTAGTTATCAAACATGTCATCTCAGTAGGATTCAATTGAAATACATTACCTCTAGTTCTGGATCCTTTTCCAATTAGATTTCCATCTTTATCTTTTATCACACAAGTTTTCTCATAAAACCAAACTTGATAACCCTTATCAGCCAATTGTCCAATGCTTAGTTGATTATGTCTTAGTCCATCAACAAAGTAAACATCATCAGTGTTAGTCTTTCCATCAAGAGTAATAGATCCTATACCCTTAATCAAACAAGGTGCATTGTTACCAACTCTAACAATTCCTCCATCATAATTATCTAACTTAACAAACTTTCTTTTATCTCCAGTCATATGATGTGAACAACCACTGTCTATAATCCAATCAGATTTCTTTTCAACTTGTGAAACTAATGCTTTTTCTTCCCTTTTAACAGATTCAGAACTTTCTTCCTTAATTGCTACAAATCCTATTTCCTCAAAGTTATCATTATCACTGTCACTTAAATGTTTTTCAATTCCTACTTCAAAATCTTCATCATTTGCATAATAACATTCTTTAGATCTCCTAGGTTTAAAGTTTCTTCTATACTTCTTAACTCTTTTAGGACATTTAGATGCAAAATGACCATATTCTTGACAAGTCCAACATTTAAAGATTTTCTTACCATCTGGTTCTCTTTTTACAAGTAATGCAATACCTTCTTCAATCTTCTTATCTTCCTCAAATCTACTACTGCTGGCATAATATCCATTCACACTAGTACTTCTTTTAGGTCTAATGCTAAGAGCACTGAATGCTATTTCCTTTCTAGGTAGCTCTCCTGATAATCTCAAGTTCATCTCTGTTGTTTCTAATCTTCCAAGAAGATTCTCTCTTGAAAAGTTTGATGTACAAGGTATCGCTTGTTCAATCATCTGCGTTGTCTGCTTGAATACTGGTGTCAAAGTTCTCAGAATTTTCCATATCACTTCATTCTCTTTCTTATCACCTCCACAAGAATTTATTCCTGTCACAATCTCAGACATCCTACCAATATAGCTTCTAATAGATTCATCTTCCATCATTCTGATATCTTCAAATGCACAAATCCAATTATGTAATCTAGCCTTCTTTGCATGTTCATCACCTTCAAAAGTAGAATGTAAAGCTTTCCAAATTGCATGAGATGTTTTCAAACATCTTACCTGACTATATTCATTCTCTGATAGTGCTGACAAAAGTGCTTCTCTTGCAAGTATGTTACACATGAATAGATCTAGCTCATCTTTAGTTCCTGCCTCTAGATTGTCTTCCTCAATGATAGTCTTCTCATTCTTTGTAATCAACCAATAACTTGGTCCTAAAAATAATAGATGTGTCTTCATCTTTTCTTTTCAGCTCTCAAAATTTACTCCATCAAACTTAGGGCTTTCTTTTCTAAAATTTCCCATGGATCTCCTTAAGTTGTTAAACTTTTCTTTCGA
This sequence comes from Chamaecyparis obtusa, assembly GCA_027943335.1. NCBI lineage: Eukaryota > Viridiplantae > Streptophyta > Pinopsida > Cupressales > Cupressaceae > Chamaecyparis > Chamaecyparis obtusa. The sequence continues at coordinate 2,157,600 of BSBK01002287.1, read as the reverse complement.
GGACCTGCTGCTCTGATACCAATTGTTAGAAAGTAAAGATCCCCAAGATAACTAAGAGGGGGGGGTGTGAATCAGTTATCAGATAATTTATCCATTCAACAGCTTTAAACAATATAATCAATGTACTGATCAACCATAGAAAGATAATCATACACAATTGCACAATAACACAAGATATGTTAACTAGGGAACCTCTTGAAAAGAGTAAACCCCAGTGGGAATGATGCCCACAAAATGATGCACTAATATGAAAATTCCTTGTTAGAGGATGGACCCTATTAGGAGTCTTATGAAATACATTCAGTACATATAAATCCCTATTAGGAGATTTTGAATCCCTGTTAAAAGATTCTAACCCGGTTAAGAGTTTATGGAAGACAGAAGGACCCACTGCCCAAACAGCTTCAAGGCAAGATCTTTGAACCCACTGTCCAAAAGATCTTAGAATTATTCAACAAAATAATATGAAATATATTACCTCCTTCACACTGTGCCAAAACTACACTCTCTACTACACAAGATCACAATTTCAGATCTCTGTACTCACAAGTCTTCCTTCATCACTGAATCAGCTCTTTTCTTCACTTCATGCATATATTCGCATCAAAATCTTCATAGTACACACTAAAATAAGAAAAAAATTCCTTCTTATATACCAAACTCAAATAATTACAAATGAGTCGGTCCTCAATTACAAAATAATAAATTCTACACGCTACACACAGAATTCACATAAAACTGTCAGCTTCCAGTTACTGTAACTTTCTCCAAACATGTCCTCGAAGTTTTCATTGTGAACCACATCATCATTAATGAGTCTCCAACATCCCTTTAACTGTAAAAAATCAGATTCCATCCCAGCTAAGAGATATCCTCCAATTTCTGAACATCGCTACATAGAAACACTGTCTAAACACTGCTTTCACCAAAATGCTCATAACTCTTACAAATGAATGAATTTATTTTTGTGCTGTTAACCATAGGTTAATAACACACCAAAGAACATACCATCAATTGTGCAAAAGCCAATCTACAATAAAACATGTGTGCAAAACAAAATTGTACCTGCTTTCCTGCTAATATCTAGAATATCACTGTGTTGACATCAATGACAATCCAAGTCATGAATGCAACAACAACTGCTACAGAATGACTGCCAAAACACTTTGCATTCATTCCTAACATTATTCTTATATTTTAAAGGAAATCTATTGTTGTACATGAACTTGTGAAAATATGAAAAGAGTTCTAATTTTATTAGATGCTTTATTTTCTAGTGAAGGAAATAAATCTTATTCTGTATTTTAGTTTCAATCCTATGTATATCCTATTGTTTAAGTTTAGTTTTAAAAAAATAATAATAAATGTTTGGTTTATAAGGATAGCTATGTTGTTCTCTGCCCACTAGTGAAAAATCTGGGCACGACAGATACATTATGACTCGCATTATGATGATCAATTTAGATGAAATACTGAGATGTGCAATTAGGGAAGTTATGTCAATATGAGTTAGGAAAATGAAAATCAAGAAATGAATTAGGTTGAAATGTGTATTTCATTTCATGTTAAATGTTAGGTGATGAATTATTGATGATTATTTTATGATATAAATATGAATTCTAATTTATGGTTATTTTGAGTTATGAATTTTCTGATGAAGTGATGGATTTTATATGCTTACGAAAGTAACTAGGAAATGGAGATTTGATTTGATTATGATACGATGAGATTCCTATTACGAATTGAAATGTTAATTACTTAGGTGAAGTTTATGAGTGTCATGATGACATTTAATTGCAATTGAATATGTATGCAATGATTATGTTTCAAGTTTAATTTAGTGATGAATTGTATATTTCATGATGAGTTGTATGTAGGTTAAGCATGAACGATTATCATCATGTGAATTATGAAATGACAAATAAATTATCTTGAGTATTAATGTTATAAATTTACATGTTTTATTTCCTTGGACTACTGATATTGGACTTGAGTGTGTAGGGAAATAGGCCATGGTAAATTCGGGGAACCATCGCAGAGACTAATGTCAAAATCCATTTGAACCAAGGTTGCTTCTAGTAAGAAGCCAAAAACCTCATTGTAATGTATTTAATTTGAAAAAGTATGATGCATGATGTATTTGATTTATTTGTTAATTGTAAATGTTATTTATGTTGAGAGTGCCCAAGTGGATATGCCACATGGCTTGTGATGTGTCATTTTTGGGTTGTGTCACTTGACACTTGTGTGTGTATTTGTGGCCATGACATGTCCACTTGGGGATTGGTTGAACACCAACCTAGGATAGTACCCTTGAGGATCCCCATGAGAAATCTCTTGGTTAGGGAGCTTGAGGTAGTGTCTTATCTTTGAATTTCGAATTTGAATTTATCATGCACTTTTGGAGAGTTAAAAAGGTGCATAGGGGAGTGTTTAGGCCATTTTTAGCTACCCCACTTGATATACCATATGGTAAGGGTCATTTTTCACTATAGGATAACCCTTGGTTGACCCAATGACCCATCCAAAAGTTGGTTTACCAAGATGGACGAAAATCAACTTTTGGGACCAAGTTTTGGAAAGATCACCACCCACTAAAAAGGTAGTCTTTATCCCACCTTTTTAGCTTACCTTTGTAAGAGACCAAATTTGGAAACCATGTAAGGGACTTAGGGAAGACCACCCAATAGGAATGCAATCTTATCCATAGGAGTTTGTGTGTAGGCCTTTTTAGAGGGGACTTTTTTTTTTTGGAAGAGTTTGACACCCACTCTCTAGATTTAGAGATTTGCTAATTTGAGGAGGACTTTGGAAAGTGGAAAAGCTCTTCATCAACTTTCTTCCATAGCTTGGATCAAGGTTGGTGGTATTCTTCATTTTTCTTATTCTTGTTTTCATGTTGAAAGAAAGAGCTCTCTTGTATGTTATTTGTTTGTATGCAAAATGTAGTTATTGTTTCTTGTAGTGTATGTGGTTGAGACCTTGTTATTTTTGTGATAATGGAGAATTTGTGAATCTTAAGTTTTGTTGTAGTGTTATTTCATTTGTGTTGAGAAAGTGTAGTTTTTTTATGGATGTTATGAGAATCATGAGCTTGTTGTTGAGCATGATTTATTAGCATTGTAAATGTGCAGATTCATTTGTTGTTGTTTTTTTAAGTTTTCTTGAATGTGTTGTAGTGTTTTGTTGAGGGAGTTCTCAAGGCCATACTCACCCTTAGGAGGGAAGAGTAGCCTTGGGGGTGAAGGTCATTTTTGGGACATTCAAGGGTGTAGAGTCTCTTCTTGGATAGGAGAGGGATGAAACATGGATGTATGGGCTCCATGTAGCCATCTCTATTATATGTTTTGTATATTGGAGGTCATAAGGAGTCTGTTGAGATTGTGTTTGTGGTGAAAGATATATGATGAGGAAGCCAAGTGATGGCTTAGCTCTCATCATGAGATGTGCTTTCTCCTCTTGAATTTGGTTCCACTTTCACCCTATATTGGTTCATTTTGTGACTCTTTGTAATAACCTTGGAAGGGAGATTTCTTTGTGGTTTATGTTCTATGTTGTTGCTATTGTGAGTTTGCTTGTTTGTATCCTTGTCTCTGAGATGGTTCCCCAAGCTCAGGGGTGGCTTCATAGAAGCCTTGGTTGGGAGGTGAGTACTCCTTGGCCTATGTATTTTTATTGCAGAATTTGGAGCCATTGAAGATTTCATGGTTGGAGTTGAAACCTTGAAGAGTGATGATATGTTCTCATTTGAGTTGGTTCTTCTTTATTTTCCAAATTATGTCATTGTAAGGGAGTCATGAGAACCCCTTGAGCTCAATGTAATTATTTTGTAATGGAGCTAACACTCCATGAATTGTGTTTGTATCAAAGTGTTGATGTATCAAGTTGTGAAGTAATTGTATAAAAAATTTGTTGGTAGCTTTATTCTTTTTGAAGATATTGTACATTGTTCAATGGAAGTTTGTGAATTCATGTTTTATACAATTTGAAAGATACAATGTATTTTTTTATTAAAAAAAATGTAAAGATTGTTGGAATAGTGTTTGAGAAGACTTGTTTACTTACTCATTGTTAAATTTCTATGAATACATGTTGAAAAATTATAAGGAGGAAAGGTTAATGTAGAATCAATATAGATCTTGTAAAAGTATCCTTTGTATAGAAATGTTAGTGCAAAGGAAATGATTGATTGAAAATAAACTCTCTTTCTCTTTCATTACAAGTTCACTTAATATTTTGATGTTAGTATAATTGCTATGAAACAATAGACTCAAAGAAATAAATTATATGAATGTTAAATACAGACCATCTTATCAAACAATCACTCTTGTTAACTCAATAAAAGTGGTCTAGTGAAATCAATGAAATATAAAAGAGTGAAGAAATCAAATGAAAACAAACAAGTGAAAAAGCACGAAAAAAAAGTGGAAATAGAGATCTACAGGTGTCTGGAAAATGTATGGAAAAAATTCCCATACATTTTCCACTACCACTGTCAATAAAATATAATTCCTCCCCATCCACTTGGCTAAGTTGGCAATTAAATTAGTTATTAAAAAGTAACCTATTATCATCCATCTTAGATGTCTAGTCTCTATGGGGGACCCACCTGGATTGTCCCCCAAAAATATTAAAAAAAAACCTTAAATATATATATATATATATATATATATATATATATATATATATATATATATATATATATATATATATATATATATATATATATATATATATATATATATATATATAATTTTGCTTTAGTAAATAAATTAAAAAAAACAAAAAAAGAAACTTTATTATAAAACCCACGTAGGGCTTTATTAAAGAAAGAGGTTTTTAAAAAAAATTAAAGTAAAAGTTGGGGGGGGGGGCCTCGGGCCCCACACCCCCGGCCCACCTCGCTAGGCAGGAGGGTGGCTCTACCAAGGCAAGGTACTGTCTGTAGAGCAGTGCGGGCCCCTGTACCTGGGGGTACCGCACGGTCGCGGTGGTCCCCCACGCGATAGTCCCTCGAGGGACTTAAAAGAAAACGGTGGGGGGGGTAAGAGACCCCCTTATAAATTTTATTTTAATTTTTTAATTTAATTTTAATTTATTTTAATTTATTTTAATTGTTATTAATTTTATTTATTAATGATTTTTATTTATAATTTTATTTTATTTTAAATTTTTATTTGTTATTAATTTTATTTATTAATGATTTTATTTATAATTTTATTTTATTTGAAATTTTAATTGTTAGTAATTTTTTTTTTCTTTTTTCATTTATTAATGATTTTATTCGTTAATATTAATATTTATTAATAATTTTATTTATTAATAGATTTATTACTAGTAATATTATTTATTTCATTGGTTAATAATTCTATTATTTTGTTATATAATAATTTTATTTACATTTATAATTGGTTGTCAATGATTGTAATTATTGACTAATAAACTTGTCATTTAATTTAACGTCCTTACGAATACATTGTTAATTAATATATCTTATTAATTAATATATATTAATTAACAAAAGATTCGATTCGCTAATTAAATTAGAATGTGGAATGGATTTAGTGGGTTAAATTCCCTTATAGATAGTAGTCGATATATATAAATTAATTCAAATAAAATGTATTAAACTAATATGTTGACTATTGGTTTGGCTATTATATAGCTAATTAAAATTTTCTTTTCAATTTATTCACTATGCTTTAATAAACAAATTTCAATGATTCAAGTAGATATAATGTTTGGTATTGGGCTCAAGTAACTGGTATTAGTAGTGCTAAATCTATTAGTTGGTTACTATAATGAATCGAACTTACTTGTTAGGTTAATTTTTTTTATTACAACTTCGTAACTAGATGTAACCCTTTGGTAAAACTAGACCCAACTAACATAACCTATGTCACCTTCATTTGTTAAGCAAGTATTTCAAACTCTTCCATAGTTTGCTATCTAGCATCAATCAAAGTTGTTCATCACCCTCACAGTTTCAACCTTTCGACTTGAGTCAACTGTTGACCTTTAATGTAAACTTAAGATCTTTAAAAAAAAAATTGGTGTGTTTTTAGAGTGAAATTCTATGGGCATGACATTTTTTCAATAAATGCTCGACCTAATCACAACTCGATGACAATTGTCAATCTCGGTGTATACCGCAAAATACCATTAGCTTGGTTAACATGTAAATTTCCACTTGATTAATACTAACACTCTATTAACCTTGCATAATAGTTACCGACACACAACTTCTCACTTGGTCTAACATATACCGACTATAAACACTTAAATCTCAAAACTTCTAAAACCATAATGCATCTCAATTCATGCAGATTTGGTATGTGAACTTCTAATATAAGGAACTATATGATAGATGTAACCAGTTTGAATTTTCAGTTCCATACATACCTTTTTCAGCTTAGGTGGAGGTGTCGATGTCACCCAATCCATTAGACGAGGTTTCACCGACTGTATTACTTGACTCAACATTATCAATTGATACTTTTCTCCACATAGTATTTCTTATTCTTATGATGTCTTCAATTATATTTCCATTTTCAAATATTTGTGTCTCTGGTGTTTGGTCTCTGCAATCTTTACTTAGGTGACCAACCTTGTGACAATGTAAGCATGCCATATTAGTGCTTGGCTAGCTACGGGATCTGCCTGTCCATCTCTTCCTCACACAATTAGCCGCAATATGTCCATATCTTCCACATGTTGTGCAGTTAACCCATGTGTTATAATCCCAAGTATAGGTATTACCTTATCCTCTCAGTTGATAGGTCTTGTTCTGTCCTTTTGGTGTCCATACTTGCTTCATCTTTATTTTGCATTCTTGTGAAGTGTGTCCATGCATGTTGCAAATTTGACAATTTTTCTCCATGTAGGGTTTGTTGGGAGTCCTATTCAACTTAGATATACATTCATATTCTTGATGTCCATACTTGTTACAACCATAACAATGTTCCAAGTCCTCTTTGACTAATCAGAAAATCATCAATTTTCTTGGAACTATCTTTAGCCTTTTTCATCATCTCATTATTTTTTTGTTGCATTTTCACTTCATTTCTTAGTTTTTCATTTTCTTCTCTGAGTACACTAATGTCTTAAAGTTTCCTTGATAACTCATTATTTACTCTATTGATCTCCCATCTTATAATAACCATATGATTGGATATCTCAAAGTGATGCTCTGTAAGTCTCAGTATCTCATATTCCTTAACTTGTAACTTTCAGTCATTTGTCTCATGTCTTCAATAGCCAAATTCCTCTCTTGTTCAACTTATCTAGCAGTATTCATCACATCAATAATTCTTACCATTTGTGCTTCTTGACTAATCTGTAGGGCTTTCACTTGTTCAGTCAAATGAATATTTTTATTAGATAAATAAGAAATTGCCCTTTCAGATATGTTAGATATATTGCCTGAACTAGATCCAATATTCTCAAATAGATCATCAATTTCTTCTTCATGGTAATCACTTTTACACTACCTAATAGCCATATCTTTTCTCTGAACCAGTAACTTTTTCAACTCATCCTTTTCTTTCTTGTATTTCTCAATGAAGATCTACATCTGAATCTTTTGATTCTTAATAGTCCTATCCAACTTGTATCTTTCCATGTTTAGATCTTTCCTCTTTAGTGGTTAAACTTCCAAATAAGAGAACTAGCTCTAATACCAATTATTGGGATAGAAAGATAAGGGACTAAGAGGAGAGGGGTGAATCATTACCCTCAAAAACTTTAACTGAATAACCAATCTGCAATAGTAGTGACTAACTATCCAACTGAATCCATCGGTTGAAAAATTCATTCAAGTGACTTTGTAAATTTAAACTACATGAAAACAAATAATAAACCAATCATGAAATGTAACACATAACACAAGTATTTTGGTTACGTAGAAACCCTTGTTAGAAGGTTAAAATTGTGGTGGGGATGACACCCACAAATTCTTCACTAATGCAGATAATAAAGTATGCCGATTAAGGCTACAAGTTTGATCAATTCTGGTGATCTTACCCTATTAGGAGTAACAATCAGATCGATTAGATCTACCTTGTGAAAGGATTTAATAACACTACTTGAGTGTGCACTCGATTAAGAGATTTTCAATCAGACTGTTAAGTCTACTCTGTTAAGAGATTTGACAACTTTGTTATAATGATTAGATAATAACATAAAGTATCTATAAATGATAACTAAACTTTTTCTGAATCAGATCTATGATATATTAAATAAATATCACCTCTATGTGTAGTAAACTATTCTTTGTTTTGTTCGGTAGTCTTGATTGTTTCTGAATAAACTAAATTGAATCTCCAAAAACTGATAGTTGCTTTGTCATGCAAACCTTGTCTGAATTATGGCATCTTGAAGGAGGCTATTGCTTCATGATCTCCTTCTTTGTATATGTCAAAATGACATCAATTACAAATATATAGCAAACTCGTATGATTTCCATGACCTAATTAGGTTTACAACATCTTAGAAAACCTAAGATCTACGATGTACCAAATTAACCTGGATCTAACTATTACATAGGAATCATCACAACATTTAATGATTACATCCATAATAAATAACCTTTGATCTTGGTAAAACATATTATGAATCCATGTAACCATTTGCATAGATAAATGTGCCATTCCTGAATACTATGTTGTTTTCTGAATAACTCCACAAACACAACCTTTTCTATTTGGTGAATACACTTGTGCTCAATGTGTATACTGCTCGATAGTTACTAACACTCAGTGCTCAGTTTTATCTGATTCTCAATAAATATGCTCTGGTGCCCAGTTAAACCTATTTTCTTTTAGCTCTTAGTTCTTCCTTGTGAATTCTTGGTATGAAGGCTTGTTTGTTTAACTAACTAGCATAATGTAGATTTTGTATCATCTTTTACTGACTGATCAGCTTAGATAACTGACTGATCTAATTTGATACTAATGAAAACATCTAATGCTCAGATAGAGATAACACTTACTTCCTATTACATTTTTGTCTTTAGGTCTAGGAACCAATTCTCAAGTGTTATTTTTCTTTATCTAATCTAACTCTTCCTGCATAGCTTTGATCCAAGATTCATCTCTACAAGCTTCATCGGTAGTCTTTGGTTCAACTTGAGAAATCAAACAAATTTCTTCCCTTATCTTTGATCTAGTCATCATTCCTTGACTTGCATTACCAATAATTTAATTTTCAGGATGGTTTTTCTTAACATACCTTAAAGTCTTAGGAGTCTCAGTAACTTCATTTGTGTCATCATCACAAATCACATTCTCATATTCAATCTCAACATGTTCTTCTTCTTTTGTAGTAGCAACTTCCTTGATTTTTGTATTCTGATAACAATCATGCATTCTCTCTTGTATCTGAAAATTTTCATCTATCTTCAAATTATTACTTTGAATCACCTTTCTTAATATCAGGTTAAAACATTTGTAAGCCTTTATTTTATTAGAATAACCTAGAAAAATTCCTTCATCACTTCTAGCATCAAATTTCCCTATTTCATCATCTCTTTTGATATAGCATTTACTTTCAAATATTCTAAAATATTTTACAATAGGAGTATGATTAAACCACAATTCATAAGGAGTCTTATAGCTTGTGCCTTCTCTAATTTGAATTTTGTTCAATGTGTATACAGTTGTCCTTGTTGGGTATATTTTGGGTTTTTTTGAGGTTTTTTCTCTAGGTCCCTGTCCTTTGTCTTTTCTTGTGTCCTTGTCTGGTTTAGGGTTTAAGAATTTCTCAAAATCTGTCATATTTTTGTTGGTAAACCTTTTCCTTATGTCTTTTTGCCCTAAAATGATTAATTCATTGGTTGGTCTTGAGTGTGCCCTAGTTCCTTCTATTTACATGTTACTTTTTATTAAGTTAAGTCTTCCAATTTGCACATGGTCTTTATTTCCTTTGTGTTTTCTGAATTGTGCAATATTTCTCATGTCTTCAAAGTTTCTCAGTGAACTAGTGACAGTCATGAGTCCTTGTTATCTTTTTCCTTAGTCGCTGAATTTGCTAGTTTATGTCACAATTAGTCTTAACATCCAACAATTCGGTGATTGTGTAGTCTCATGTTCTCTTATTTCCTGGTGGTTTTCTCTTAGCGTTCAATGAACAAGCATAATAGTTATCTCTTGATTGCTTAATTAAGTGGTCTTGCTCCTTGATTTTTGGCCACTTAGCAAAGACCGTTGATCATCTTCTGGATCAATGGTGAAGTTTTAATCTCATGATGAATGGGCCCTATAGCATGTTATTCATCGATTTAGCGATTGGCTTATGGTCTCATATTCACTAAGTTTGGAGGCTCCGATAAATTAATTTGGCAAAGGATAAAGTTCTCTTTAGTCGTTGGATCTCAGGAAAAGATGGTGAAACTCCAAATTATTTGGTAATTAAGCAAATCATGTGTTCGCTAAATCTCAGAATCAGTTAGTTAAGTCTAAAGTCTTTTGGCGATCTGGCGAACAAAGAAAAGGTAAAGGTGTGTTTCCTTCAGTCAACGTGTAATCTCAGAATGTAACCTAAGGTATGAAAAGTATTCAGCATATGGGAGATATGGGTTATTCACTTAATCTTCAAAGAGGACCATGGTTAAACTTTTCTTTTTGAGAATGTGAGACATTCATGTTTGCTAAATCGTAGGATGAAATAAGAGTTAAGCATGGCTTTCTGAGATTAAGAGATTTAGATGGTTGCTAATTCTCCAGATGTCACTGTGGTCAAGGTGTTGTGTTCATGGGTTTATAAAAGGCTCTATTTTCTAGATCTCCAGATGTTTACTGAGTTAAGAAAATGATTGCGAGAATTGGTGAATTTTTTGGTCGCTTATTCTCTGAGTTTAACTATGGTTGATCCAAGTGTTCTGAGAACTAGAGATTTCCTTCAGTCACTCAATCTCTAATTGTGGTGAGGTTATGATGGATGTTAAAAGATAATCTGAGTACCATTGATCATCTTTGGGATCAACAGTGGTCACTAAATCTCCAAGTAAAGTCATGAGTTAAGAGATCACTCCGAGAATTTGTGAATGGCCTTGTCGCTGGATCTCCAAACTTAACCCAGGATTAACATTTCTTTTGGAGATTGTGAGATCCTTTGTTCACTAGATCTCTAAATCAGGTCTGGTTATGTTGTCATTCTAATCAATGTTATGAGCCATTGCAATGTGGAAAAGGTACTCTACCAAGCTGGAAAAGGGTAAAATGCCATCCAATTAGGTTTTAACAAGGGATTTTATCAATAATTAAGGGTTTTAATGCCAAAAGCCATGATCATTTCTATTGCGCTCTATTTTTTAAATCAGCCTGTCAACATCTACACTATGGCTAGCCTTGATTTGAAGGTTGGTAATATGCATAATTTAATGCAGAAGTGACTAAGGAAAGATTTGTAATGATTTAACAATTGTATGCATTCAATTCTTAAAGGTATATAGGTAGGACTTCATTTATTTCTATGCTCAAAGCTATTCTAAATATAATTGAGATTGTTGGTGCTGAAGCAGTAAGTAAAAGTAAAATAAGTTGTGGTATTGTGGGGTTTTGTTTTGTCAAGATGAGTCCTCCAGAGGCAAGCATTGCATCATCCAGTGGAGCGGCAAAAGATCAGGGTAGTGAAGATAAAGGAAAGCCCAATTATTTAGATGAGTTTCTTAAATTGCTTCCTGGGTCTAATCAAAACAAGAAAGCTATTGATACAGCTTTCGAGGATCTCATGGACAAGTGCAGGGACCCTATCACTCCTTCAAGCTCAAGTTAAAAAAATTTCTCATACTTTTATAATAATAGGCATAAGGCTATACCTATTTCTAATGCTTGGGCTTTGGGGATGGAAAAATTAATTATGCATGATGTTTTCTTAGATGTTGACTTGATTATTGAGTTGGCTAGGCTGTATGATTCTATTTCTAGAACCATCAGGTGTGAGGAACAGTCTACCTTTACTACCTTGGATAGGGGATCTTTCATGAAGGCATTTGATTTCTATGCCTCTTCTTCCACTGAAATTGATTTGAAAAAGGAAAGGTAGAGATATGCAAGTAATGTTGGATCATTTAAAAGTCAGATAGTTAAGCATATGCCCAAGTAGGGTAAATACATAGCACCTCTTCCTGCAAGTATGAATGCCCCTTATGAATTTAAATCCCTCAATTTCCACATGAAATTCTTGTGTCATGGATTGTGTAGGGTTCTAGGGATAGATGGGGATGAAGAAAAAATGTCTGTTGAACTATTGATGATAATTTTAGATATTCAAAATTCTCATGCCAATACTGACTATGATTACATCCAATATGTAATTGATAGAATGCATGAGGACTTAATATATGTTAAGGAGGGTAAGAATCCTATTAGGTTCATGCATTAATCCCTCTTAATGCACTTTATTTTATACTACCATGTCAATTGTATTGATGCAAAAATGTTAAAGTTGAGAACTACTTTTGACGGCTTCCCTAACCCAGTGAAGCATTTGTTGAGGGCATGGAATTACACATTCAATGAGTGTAATTTTTTTGTCCTCCAAAATTATTTTTTTCTTCCAATTCTAAAGATGTTGGGTACATAGGTGAAAAGATTGCAATTTCAATTCTTGTGGGTTTCGAGGCCCTTTCAATTACTAAATGGTTGGCAAGGAAACCACAATTGGGGAGATTTCTACCAAGGGGATAATTTCACTATTATTAGAGTTTATGGTTGCCCCCAACCCCCACATCTACTTCCTAAATTTGTCCCTCCTAGAGTTTCTATGTTAAAATTTATTTGGCAATTGATATGGATTGATAAAGAGCACTTGGCACCCCACAAGAAGGGTACATTCACACCAAGGTAGTTCAGGATTGATAGTTTGTTCATTGGGAAGAGGGCACTAGACCAGGTTAGTAGTTGGCTCAACCATTTCAAAATGATTTTAGGCACCTGCAGGTATGTTGGTCCTGAAGATTTTATCAAGACTGTCAGGATGACATTGATCCCAAACATTGGGACAATCAGAGAGCATGAAGGCTTGGATGAGGAAGATGTGATAAGAAACATCTTGGATCAAGATGAAGCCCAAAGAAAATGGACCAAGTATTTTGACTTGTTAGATTTGGAGGCCAAACTTAAGAAGGCCAAGATTTATTTTAGTGGGTTTTTCCTAGAACTCCCATATTTGAAAAGGATGGAGAAGATGATAGAAATGCATGGCACCCTATCTAATCAATTAGAGGGGTTGTTGTAGGATAAGTTGGATGTACCAAGAGACTACTCTACTTCCAAACTTGAGGAGTTCACTAATGATTCACAAGAGGGTGATAGTCCACCTTAAGTTGGGGACTCACCAATTATTGATTTGACCTAGGAGCCACCAAAAGGAGGGGATACTTCATAGCCACCATTGAAAAAATAGAGGCTTGAAGTAGGAGAACAATCAAAAGAGAAAAAATAGAGGAAGGTACTTAATAGAGCTTCTACTCTTGTGCATAGTAACAGGGCCTACCACCATCAGCTAAGAAAGGCCATTAGAGATGGCAAAAATATTGTGTCAAAAAAGCAAGAGGATTTACCTCTATTATTGGGAAAAGATGAAAGGCATCTTTATCAAGAGGAGTTCCTTAGTGATGACCAGTTTATCCAAAGTGAAGAATTCAAGAATTTCCTCATTTGGAGGAAACAAAATGAGGTAGCAAGGTCCCTGCCTAAAGGAATACAACCAAGTGAGGAGTCTATGAGGGCTCTAACATCATATGACCTGAGTCTTGAAAGGATTACTGTAGAGGAGGCTAGAGACATGGTAAGATCAAGTGGAATGCTTCTAGTTCCTAGATGGCACTTGACTTCTGCCTTCATTATTGATTAGATAAGAAAATAGTTGGAGGGTAGCTTGGCATATGAAGTGAAAAGAGAAGACATGATAAGAGGAAGTAGCTATGACCCTAAATTTCAAGCTGTTGCATTATGGCCCCTGGCTCCTAGAACTCAAAGGCAATCTCTAGTAAGTATTGAAGATAAGATGGAGGGAGATAAAATCATTTGGACTATCCAAAATACCACTGATCTTGAGGTATCCAAGGCAGTAACACACTTTTCCCACCTCAATGAAGTGAAGAAAGCCCTTTTGTTTGATAGGTGAACTAGAAGACCTAAAGGCTAAGCTTGAAGAAGCTTCAAAGGTAGTTCCTCCCCCTCTTTCACAAATTGAGGCCCCTTCTCAGCCAGAGGTAGAGATTCTAGATAGGCCAACTGAAGATCTAAGAAAGGTAAGGCTACATGCAGCCTTGAAGACCATGGTGGATGTTGTACAACATAGACTGAACAAAATAAAGGAAAAGATGGACTTAGTCCATCAGTCAGTTGTCTTTGTACATAAGGCAAATGAGAAGATAAATGAGTCACTGGCTACTTTAGAGCCATTGTACAATACCTATTCTAGGAGAGGTGTGTTATTTGATAAACTTGATTCCTTTCAACCACATAGGCCTGACATCCCTACGGTGGTTACAGAGGTGTGTGAAAAGATAGGGTTGGTTGGTGCCATTTCCATGTTTTTTAAGGGGAAATCAAATCAAGTGAAGGTTAAGCTAGCCATGTTTGACAAGAATTATGGTAAATATCTTCCTTTTGTTTAGAGTGATGATGTAGGTATGGTAAGTATTGATGAGTGGAAATAATCCATAGATCAAATGGTGATTAGGTAGGAGGATTTCCTTGATTGTAATGGTTCTGTAGATTTAGATGGGTGAAACGGTGTAATAGACAACTTGTTTAAAGTTGAGAGTGATTGCATAAGGTTTTTTGTAGATGTAAAAGGCATCACTGATTCTAAGTGGGAGTTGCAGATCAAATCATTGCAAGAATTATAGAGTTTCAATTGGCCTTCTGATGATGATGCGGTAGTTTGGGACAAGAGTACAAAGAAATAGTAGAAGATGCCAGTTGTCTTAGAACTAGAAGCAGAAGAAGAAGAAGAATAGAGTACACTCGACACCTGATCCAAAATTCTAGGGAGAGCATGTGTCAAAAAAAGAATGATGTAAGTTATCCTGTAATGGTGGTCATCATTCATGCAACCAACCTAATCAACTGCTTTGAAATATCCTCAGACAAAGGTGCCAGCTGTGAAGATTCCATTTGTTCGGAAGCTATCTTTTGTTTCTCCAGTCTCTTTGCTATGATTTGTTTTGTACTCTTTTCTGTAGTGCAAGTCATTTTTTTTGCCATCCGAAGCTTGTTGCATCCTTTCTTTGAGGATTCCAAGATGGCTAGTGATATATATATATATATACATACATACATACATATATATATATATATATATATATATATGTATGTATATATATATGTATGTATATATATATATATATGTATGTATATATATATATATATATATATATATATATATATATATATATATATATATATATATATATATATATATATATATATATATATGTATGTATATATATATATATATGTATATGTGTATGTATGTATGTATATATGTATATATATGTATATATATGTATGTATGTATGTATGTATGTATCTATCTATCTATCTATACACACACACACACACACACACACACAGAGCAATTTTGCTTCTTTTAGTGGGTGGACATATTTTGTAAAAAGAGTTCTGAATATAGGATCTTATTTCCTTGGAAGTCTTTGTCAAATGTATTGATGCAGTTGAATGTTAATACAAAGTACTAGAATTTCTTTGATACTTCTAGGTGTCTTTGTGTATGGATGTTTTAAATTTTCTTATGTATTAAACTATAAGGCTCTTTAATGCATATGTTTACAAGGTAAATGTAGAGGTTAAGCTTGAGTTTTCTTTCAAGGAAAGAAGTAAATCTTGGGGGACGTCTCTGGGAATTGATTATCCACACATGAATTTGATAGCAGGGTTAGTAATTGGGAGAATGGGTGCTAGGCATTTCATTTAATTTCTAGTACTCTTGTTTTGGTATGATTCTGTTGATGAAGGGTTTGACTCTAATGCCCAATGAATAAGGCACTGGTTTTTCTTTATTTGCATGTAGTCACCACCTAAAAACTAAATGATCTATTCAATTTATATTTACTATATATTCCTAAATTGTGTCATCTATGTCATAGCACATAGATTTCTATTTTAATGCTTTGTAGAAGCTATTGAGAAAGGTAAACCCGCCTGATTTTATACTCAAAGTGAAGAAGGTTTAAAACCTTAATACCTTAGCATTTGGATTATGCTAGGTGTAGTTGTTGGGAATACATGAGTCTTGATTTTAGAATTTTTATGAATCTTTCTATTCATCTACAAGTTTAAGTGCTAACAAAACTGGTGACTCTTTTAGGGATTTAATGAGAGTACACAGTGGATTTGTGTTGTTCATGTTATACCATCCATTGTGTTTGTCGCAAACTAGATTTATAATTTCATTCCCATTTGTTTGTGGGTGGTGACTCTGATTTATGTGTTTACCAATTTCTGGTATCCATCAAAAAAAATTTTGTATCTTATTGTAACATGCCATGAGTTGACTGTGATTTTCTAGGTCTTATTTCAAAGATCACCCAGAAAGTAATGTGGGTGATGAGCTCAACACACCTAGTAGGAAATAGTGGTCTAGGAGAGGTCATTTTACTACTAATTCTCCTGAATCCTCAAGAGAAAGAATCCCTACACCCCTTCTCCATGAAGCCTCTTCTTCTTCTGATGACCTGGGACTTATTAAGAAAACTAGGCCTAGTGATAATTTTCCACCTTAGGAAGAAGAGATCAAAGAAGTAGGTTTTTTCCCTTTAATTGAGACTCTAGATCAACTGGGGGAAACTTCTACTATAAAAATTGCCTCATATGATTCAAAAAAATTAAGAGATGAAGTAATTTCTTTGAGGAAAAAAGAATGTGAAAAACTATTAGAAATTGCTAATAGGAGGAAGGTGAGGGAACAATAGATCTATGAATTGCTTATGGAGAGACAAGATCTCATAAGAAAAACCAAGAACAATGAGATCCAGGCCAAGGATTTAAGCCAGAATGTCCAAGGTTTAGATAAGGAGTTTTTTGGTGACATGGGGGTCTTGAGAAATTAGGTTGAAGGTGGTAAACCTAACCAAGATGAATTTGAAGGGATGGGTCATGTGCTTAGGCAATTACACCCATCTGAAATCAAAAGAAATGATGATGTCAGAAAACCTACAATGGATGTCACTAACAAAGGGAACCAAAAGGTAGTTGGTGTAAGCATCAATGAACCTAAAAAGAATGTTGTTACTACTAATACTATCTCCCAAGAAAGCCTAGATTTGGAAAAGGCTAGAAAGGCTAAAGAAGATTTGGCTCTCCAACTAGAGAAATTAGATTTGGAGGGTGCTGCTGATGAAATGAAAAGAAAGATTGCTTTCTTGCATGCTAATATGAACACATCTACTAGTAGCTCCATCCTAGTAAATTTAGGGACAATCTCATCAAGTCAGCCTTCTAATACAATTCTTAATCCCCAAGCCTCATTTACCAAACAAGGTTTACTTGGATCTATTTCAAATATCAATCCAATAGCCCCAGTGACTGGTGGTCAAACTGCAAACTATACCTGGTCAAAATATTGGAGTAATTCCCCAACCCAGCCAAATTTCCAAAGGAGACCAATTCACCTAGGTAGGTATAGGCCTTTATTTTTTGATGGTATCCTTGGTCAGCCTAATATTATCCCAAATGAGATCAGAGAAAAAATCCCACTATTCATTGGAAACAATGTGATTACATGTGAAGAGCATCTAAAATTATTTATAGATAAAATTAATGATTATGAGATTGAGCATGAAGATGTTTTAATGAGGCTTTTTGTTCAGTCATTAGTTGAAGGTGTCAGGGATTGGTATAGGGGTCTATCGGAGAATAGTATTGCATCATGGGATGAGTTTGTTAGATGTTTTAAGGAACAATATGCAGAACATGTTAATTCAAGCTATATGCTCAATGAGTTTAACAATATCAAAAAGCACTACAATGAGAGCATGTCAGAGTTTAATGGCAGATTCCAAAAGGCTATGTACAAATTGTTCCAAGTATTGAGGTTAGATGATGTAGTTTTCTTGACCACATATTTTAATTCTATGGATGGTAAAATGTCATATCTTCTGAGAGATAAGAATCCTCATACCCTAAGGGATGCCTTTAAATTGGCCATAAATATCAAAAACAACCAAAAGGCATCTGGTCAAATGTACAAGAGGGATGAGGGAAGGTTGTGGAAAGAAACAAGGCCACAACCTGCAAGGCCAACCAAGGATGATGATAAAGTGGATAAATTGGCTAATGTCGCCAAATATTTCTCAACAAAATGTGAGAAGAGTGGGATAAATTTTTAGGACAATAGACCACCTTATCAAAGGTAGGAAAAACTCCCTAATTTATGTGATATGCCTTATAAAACTAACTGGAAGGATGGGAAGCCTGTCTTTGATAATAATGAGCCTCAAAAGGGGAGAGATACACCAAACCCTTTAAAGAGAAATACAACACACAATGTGGAGAGAACTCCTTGGTGTATGGCTTGTAACATGCCTCATTCACCTTTCCAATGTGTTGTGGCTCAAGCTTTAGGGGAAGAAGCTGATGACTCACATGCATGAGATTATGAAGAATATGAAAAGCCTATTGTTAATATGTTTACCACCGAGAATATGGAAGAGCTTGTGTCCTTAGACGATGAAGATATTTGTGTTGATGTTGATCATAAGAGAAGGATCCTCTCTGATTATGAACAACAAATATTTACCCACTCTGATCAAGAGGAATTTGATTTTGATATGTGTAAAAAAATATGGTTGAATTAGGATCAAATGAGAAACAATGGAGAAAACCTAGTGAAGAGGATATTAGAACCTTGACTATGGCGGCCACAACACAAGCTAAGTCCTTATACAATTTGAGGAATAGAAGGGTAGATTTTGATCAAGGAGTACCAAGATTAGTGTTTATTAAAGATGAAATTCAAAGCAAAGAGCCTTCTAGGAAAAATCTTACCAAGGGTAAAAATGGAAATAATAGGAGAGAGGAACCTATTATAGACAACAAGAAGAATGAAGAGGTTGCTTTTGATAAGGCTAAGAAGAGGGCTGGAAAGACAAAAGATTATCCTGACCTTTCTACTGATCCTCCCACTTTTGACATGAGGCATGCCTTATCTCAAATGAAGGTCTCTATTCCTTTGTTAGAGATGTTGAAGATCAAAGAGCATAAGATAGTGGCTCTAGCTCTTATAAGTGAACAATGAATGGGTCATGTTATTCAAGAAAGGGGAAATGCTATGGATAAGTCTAAAATGACCAATGATATTTCTAATGTGTGTGTTGGAAATATTGTGATACTCTAGAACCCTCTTCTATTGATCCCTTCTATGTTACTTTGATTGTGAATAATTTCTTGCTAAAAAATTGTATGATTGACTTGGGCACTGCTGCTACTATGATATTGTATCATGCAATGAAAGAATTGGGACTGCAAGTTGACACATCAAATGGTCGATGTTATGCCATGGATAATAGTGCAGTGCCTGTTGTAGGAACCTTAGTGGGGATAGAAGTAAAGATTGTTGCATTCGTAGAAGCTACATATAAGATGGATGTGGTTGTTGTAGACACTAAACCCCATTATGGCATGCTTTTATCAAGATAGTGGGTTGTAGCAGCAGGAGGAAAACTGCAGCTAGATCTATCATATGCTACTATTCCAGTCAATGGGACATAAGTGAACTTGTATAGGGAACCCCATTCCTTAGTGATGGTTGAAAAAGTTACACCAGAGGAGTTAAATTGTTTTTTGGGCATTGAAATGGATAAATTTATGGTTGAAGAGATAATACCTCAAATGAAAAAAACTGATCCAATAGTGGATGAGTTAACATTGCAACAAGGTGGACTTTGGAAAATGTATTTTGATGGTGGATGCTCTAAGGAAGGATCAGGAGCTAGTGTTGTGTTTATTTCCCCATCAAGTACTACATTCAAATACTCTTTTCTATTAACCTTTGAATGCACTAAAAATACTATTGAGTATGAGGCTCTAATATTGGGATTAGATGTTGCTATAAAACATGGTATCAAATGTTTAAAATTCCATGGTGATTCCCAATTCATTATAGCCCAAGTTAGATTTAAATATGTTGCTAAGGATGAGAGATTGGAATTATACAAACATGTTGTATGGGATAGATTAGAATTATTTGAAGATTTCATTATCCTTTGGATAGAAAGGTCAAATAATATCATGGTAGATGTTCTTGCTAATGTTGCCCTCAAAAATAATGACATTACTCTCACTAGTGTGTCCATGTTAGAAATCAAAAGTAGGCCTGCAGTACCTGATAATGTGTATAATTGGCAAGTTTTTGAAGATGAATTTGATATTCTTAGGTTTCTCCAAGGTTTAGATCAATATGATGGTCAGTAGATAGATTTCAGTTCTTCATAGCAGACTATTGAGGGAAAGGAATGCATTATGGGGAATGAGATAGTACAATTACCCTCAAATCACATACCTAAACGGTTAGTGGAATTAGAAGGAATGTTCAAGATAAATGATGGGTATATGTCTCAAAAGTCTAATACCAAAATGGAGGACCTAGAAGAAATAATTTTAGGTTCAGAAACATCCCCTCAAATGGTATATATTGGAAAGAAAATGAGTAGAGAAGTTAGAGGAAATTTGATAAGACTATTGAAAAGGTACAAACATGTGTTTTCTTGGTCTTATGATGACCTCAAAGCTTATAGAGATGATTTTTTTCAACATGAAATCCCTCTAAAAGAAGAAACCAAGCCATTTAGATAGAAACAAAGACCCATCAATCCCTTATTAGCCACAAAGATGCAAGCTAAATTGACAAAATTGAGAGATGCTAGTATTATTGAACCTATTAGACATTCTTCTTGGGTCTCTAATCTTGTGCCAATAAGAAAAAAGAATGGTGATATCAAACTTTGTGTAGATTTTAGGAATCTAAATGTTGCCTCTCTCAAAGACAATTATGGGTTGCCAAATATGGAAGCCATGTTGCATAGAGTAACTGGTTGTGAATTATTGTCTATGATGGATGGTTTTTCAGGGTATAACCAAGTTTTGGTCAAAGAATCTGAACAATTTAAGACATCATTTACCACCCCATGGGGGAATTATGTGTATGTTCGCATGCAATTTGGTTTGAAAAATGTTGGGGCAACTTTTCAGATGGCAATGAATGTTGCTTTCAAAGATCTGATTAATATCCTTATGGTTGTATACCAGGATGATTTAATTGCATATTCTTAGAAAGCTCAAGATCATTGCAACCATTTGGAGAAGGTTATTGTCAAGGCTTTGGAGTTTGGTATCTCACTGAATCCCAGTAAATGTCAATTTGTTGGCACTGAGGGAAAATTGCTTAGTCATATAGTATCAAAGGAGGGAGTTAGAATTGATCCAGAAAGAGTGGAGGCAATTAGAAAAGTCCTTCCTCCCAAAAATATTAAAGGTGTGCAATCCTTTTTAGGATAGATTAATTTTTTTAGGAGGTTTATTGCCAATTTTGCAAAACTAGTCAAACCCATGGTCAAGCTTTTGAAGAAAGATGTGAAGTTTGATTGGAACTGTGAGACTCAACAAGCTTTTGAAAAGATCAAACAAGAAATCTAAGAAGCCCTTTCTTAATATCCCCTGACTATTCCAAGCCTTTTTCTTTATTTTCCTTTGCATCTTTTCACACAATTACAACTATTTTGTTACAAAAGGACGAAGAAGGGTTTGAACATCCCATTGCCTTCTTTATTAAATAATTGCAATCTGTTGAGCTTAATCATGAACTGATAGAAAAGAAAGCATATGCACTAGTCAAGGTAGTCAAGGCCTTTAGACCTTATCTAGTATGTGCTAAGGTGAATGTATATGTACCCCATGCAGTAGTAAAAGACATTTTGAGTCAAAGTGAAGTTACTAGGAAAAGGTGTAAATGGATCAATAGGATCCAAGAGTTTGATATTGAGCTCCATATTACTAAGCTTGTAAGAGGTCTAGGACTAGAAAATCTTATGATAGAGGAAAACATGGATCTTGTACAAGTAAACAATGTGGCCATTGGTGGAGGGAATATGACAAGTATTCAGATGCAATCATGATACAAAAACATTGTTCATTTTCTCAAACATGTTGTTTGCCCACAAGAGTTGAGTGACAATCAAACAAGGAGTTTGAGATTGTAGGCTCAGAGGTATGTGCTAATACAAGGTGATCTATTTTGGAAGGACAATGATGGAATATTGCTATTTTGTCTAGACAAACACCAATCTAAAAAGGTTTTGCAAGAGATGCACTCTGGGCTATGTGGAGGGCATCATTTAGCTAGGTCTACAGCTCATAAGATTCTAAGAGCTAGATATTATTGGCCTATCTTGTTCAAAGACACTCATTCTTTTGTTAGAAAATGTGAATCATGTCAAAGATTTTCAAAGAAGTTAAAATTTTCAAGTGCTTTTATATTAAATCATATGGTTGCAGAGGCCCCTTTTTCTATGTGGGGCATGGATTTTATTGGAGAATTTGTTGAGAAGTCTAGTGGAGGGCATAGTCACATTTTGGTGGCCACTGACTATTTCACCAAATGGATTGAGGCCATTCCAACCAAAAAGGCAACCAGTGTAGTAGTAATTGAATTCTTGATGAATAACATAATTACTAGGTTTGGTGTACCCATGAAATTGATAACGGACAATGCTATGAGCTTTAGGTCATAGGAATTCACTGAATTTCGTTCTGAAATGGGAATAGTTCCATCATATTCATCCCCATATCATCCACATGCCAATGGGCAGGCATAATCTAGTAACAAGAGTATTCTGTAGATTCTAAAAAAGACTTTGGAAAAGAACAAAAGGAGTTGGCATGTAAAACTAAAATTGGCACTATGGGATGACATAATTTTTGAAAAGAAGGCAATAGGTAAATCCCCTTTTGAGATGGTTTATGGTGTAAAGTCTAGGCTTCCTATTAATAATTTGTTTCCTATTTACCAGTTCATAAGAGAACAAGAAATGGAAATCAATGATCCATTACAGGACAAGATGATTCAATTAATTGAATTGGATGAGATTAGAAGGGAGGGTCAAAAATAAAATTTGAAGTTACAATAGAAAATGAAATATCTTTTTGACAAGAGAGCAATTGTTAGAAAGTTCCAGCCTGATGATATGGTGCTTCAATGGAATGCCAGGGCTGAGGACAAAGGAAAGCATAAAAAATTTGAATCCTTGTGGTTAGGACCTTTCATTATTCATCAGACTCATGGAAATGATTCATATTTTTAAAGAAATTTGGATGGTGAGGAACAGGAATTGCCAGTGCATGGACAATTCCTAAAGTATTTCTT
Source organism: Chamaecyparis obtusa (assembly GCA_027943335.1). Classification (NCBI taxonomy): domain Eukaryota; kingdom Viridiplantae; phylum Streptophyta; class Pinopsida; order Cupressales; family Cupressaceae; genus Chamaecyparis; species Chamaecyparis obtusa. Next base: position 2,134,212 of record BSBK01002287.1, on the reverse strand, counting down.
CAATTTATTCTCAATCTCTTCCATGCACAGTAGTTTTGTATATATGTACAGGTGTGTTTTCTTTTGTTGTGTTTCCTTCCTACTTTAGGTTAGGGTTTTTTGGTCTACCACCCAGAGATTCATGGTTTCTTTCTATGAATTTTCTTTCAAGCATCCTCAGATAGAGCCACTGTTGGGTATATTTTGGGTTTTTTTGAGGTTTTTGCTCTAGGTCCCTGTCCTTTGTCTTTCCTTGTGTCCTTGTCTGATTTAGGGTTTTAGAATTTCTCAAAATTTGTCATATTTGTGTTGGTAAACCTTTGCCTTATGTCTTTTTGCCCTAAAATGATTAATTCATTAGTTGGTCTTGAGTGTGCCCTAGTTCCTTCTATTTACGCATTATTTTTTGGTCACTTAAGTCTCCCAATTTTCACGTGGTCTTTATTTCCTTTATGTTCTCTAAATCACACAATATTTCTCATGTCTTCAAAGTTTCTCAGCAAACTAGCGATAGTGGTGAGTCCTTGTTATTTTTTTCCTTAGTTGCTGAATCTCCCAGATTATGTCATGGTTAGTCTTAACATCTAGTGACTCAATGACTGTAGTCTCCTATTGTCTTATTTCCTAGTGGTTTTCTCTTAATGTTCAGTGAACAGGTGTAACGGTTATCTCTTGATCGCTGAATTAAGTGGTCTTGCTCCTTGATTTTTGGTGACTCAGTGAAGACCGTTGATCATCTTCTAGATCAATGGTGGAGTTTTAATCTCATGATGAATGGGCCCTATAGCATGTTATTCAGTGATTGGCTTATGGTCTTATATTCACTAAGTTTGGTGGCTCTGATAAAGTAATTTGGCAAAGGATAAAGTTCTCTTTAGTCATTGGATCTCAAGAAAAGATGGTGAAACTCCAAATAATTTGGCAATTAAGCGAATCATGTGTCCGCTAAATCTCAAAATTAGTTAGGGAAGTCCCAAGTCTTTTGGCGGTCTAGCAAACAAAGCAAAGGTAAATGTGTGTTTCCTTTTGTCAGCATGTAATCTTAGAATGTAACCTAAGGTATGAAAAGTATTCAACGAATGGGAGATATGGGTTATTCTCTAAATCTCCAAAGAGGACCATGGTTAAACTTTTCTTTTTGAGAATGCGAGATGTTCATGTTTCCTAAATCACGGGATGAAATAAGAGTTAAGCATGGCTTTCCAAGATTAAGAGATTTAGATGGTCGTTGATTCTCCAAATGTCACTGTGGACAAGGTGTTGTATTCATGGGTTTATAAAAGGCTCTATTCACTAGATCTCTAGATATTTTATGAGTTAAGAAAATGATTGTGAGAATTGGCGAAGTCTTTGGTCGCTTATTTTTTGAGTTTAACTATGGTTGATCCAAGTGTTTCGAGAACTAGAGATTTCCTTCAGTCGCTCAATCTCTAATTGCGGTGGGGTTATGATGGATTTTAAAAGATAGTCTAAGGACTGTTGATCATCTTTGGGATCAACGGTGGTCACTAAATCTCCAAGTAAAGTCATGAGTTAAGAGATCACTCTAAGATTTTATGAATGGCCTTGTCATTGGATCTCCAAACTTAACCCAGGATTAACATTTCTTTCAGAGATCATGAGATCCTTTGTTTGTTGGATCTCCAAATCAAGTCTGGTTAAGTTGTCATTCTAATAAATGTTATGAGTTGTTGCTGTTAGAAATAGGAAATACTAAGAGGGGGGGTGAATCAGTATTTCACAAAATTTTACTTTTGCCCACTTATGGATATAACAGATTACTTTAGTACATATAAAGATTATCAAGCTGATTAACAAACATAGTAGTAAATAGAAAGAACTCATAACACATGATATGTTCTTGAGGAAACCCTAGCCAAGGGAAAACCCCGGTGGGGATGGTACCCACAAAGATCACTAATCAAAAGTATCTTATTAGGGATATTGTTGGACCCTGTTAAGAGTCAATTTACAATATATAGTAGATCTGTCCTGGTTAAAGGACTTTAGGCCTTGTTAGAAGCCTTAACCCTGTTAGGAGTTAGATTACAAAACCTGATCACCAGCTGAGCTCACTGCCCAAACAGGTAATACAAAAAGTTTCTGACTATATTATGGTATTTCTTACAACTTCACATCAATAGCCTTTTCTGCTATCACAATATACAACTATCACAAGTTATCTTTTTCTTTCTTTTCACACATCATATCATATATTTATCATTACATTTCAAGTATGCCTAATATATGAGTTATTAGAGATAATAACTTTATATGGTCAGCTTCCAAAATATTTATCCAAGAGTAAACATCTAGGATGTCATCCCTTCATAATGTTAAGTCATTATTTTGACAAGAAAAAATAATCCCTTAACTCTTTCGCTAATACTGTCTCCAAAACTATTCTGTTTGCAAAAACTATCTTCGGTAAACTTTGAATAACTTTGTCTGTACTACTCCAAACTTTATGCACACTGAGATGGGGTATCCTCATACTCTATAGAAGCTTTAGTTAACTACACAAAGAAAAATATTTCTCCAGTGGACGTCGCCAACTAAATCTTCATCAGGTGCTCTGTCAGGATCACTGTATCCATACTTAGACAATTTCTTCCTTCAACTTGCCATACTTGCATTCCAAATTTTGCGCTCTTAGTAGAGATCATATGTTTCCATAATGACAACATCTATGCATCCATATTAGCCAAATTGCCAAAAATCTCCCCCTTTGTCATTGGTGGCAACATATGGGAAAATTGGCTAAGTGTGCAAACAAAACTTCAAAGCATTTAAATAAAATTGTGGCCAAATGTTATACAACACATATACAATATTGTACTCCATAGAATCGCTCCCCCTATGAGTATCCTTCCTCAACATATTATCAATTTTCTACTATCTCTCCCCCTTTGACAACAATGACAAAGATAGGGTGTACAAAAATTTCAATAAAAAACTTGATACCTTGTTATCAGCTATTGCAAAGCCGGTAGGCTTGCAACACAGTCGCCAAACTTTGACTTCCATGATTCAAAATCTTTCTCCCATATCTTCCTGATGGATTCAGCAACATTGAGTAGAGTGCTCAATCCGTATGCTACTATTTGACAAGCTTGCAGGGAATTAAAGCTAAACTTCTGAAAAGATGTCTTTGCTGAAAGACACTACTCAATTTGATCTTCAACAATTGAGGTCTTGATTGAAATATGCTCTCTCAAGATGTTAATCCTGATCATCTTTGTATTCTTCTCCTCTACTAACATTCTGATTTCATCATTTAACTTCCTTATGTTCTTCTCCATAGAACTTATCTTTATATTTGGGCTTGTCAAGGTGTTTGTTTCAGCTGTAATTGCATCTATCTTCTCTCTGATCTTCTTATCTTCTTCAACTATTAGGATTTTTGATTTTGTGCATTGTATATACAAACTCTTTCCAGTTTCAAAATGTTTCCTCAAATTCTTTATGCATACATCCAAATTACCAATATCATTTTGAATATTTACACTTAAATTTTGTTGCATTTCTTCTTCAAAGGCTTCCTGAACTTTTATTCTAGCAATATCCTTTAAGCTAGAAAATTCAAAGTCAAAAGAGTTTATTACCATTTTAGCTTTCTCAAGTGGATCCGATTCAAATACCTTAGTGCTGATCACACTCTCAAGTTTCTCTGTCAAAACTCTAACTTTGCCTTCAAGGTCCTTCACCTTCTTATTCTTTCCAATAATTTTATTAAGAGATGTGATGAACTCAAGCTGATCATCATCTTCAACCTCTTTTCCAAGGTCTTCAAAAATTGAACCAATTTGTCTCTTCTTACTATCAGGTGCACTAGGGGTAGTGACCTCTATCAAAATTTCTTTACCTTTAACTGTCTGCTCTGCTGGAACTGATTCTGATATAGCTGGTGCTTCCACTGCCTCTGTATCCTTTTCTGATTCTGTAATCTTCTCTTGCTCTTCTAAAGCCAAATTGTCAACAATGTTTCCTAGATCATGAAATACTGCATCATCTGACTCTAGTGTCACTTTGGTTCCTTCAATGTCCATTGATTCTTTGCCAATATTGATATGTGAAGAAGATGAGACTTCTTCAATACCAACTCCCTCTGCATGCGGTTCCTCTGATTGCTTCTATTGAGGATATGATTCAACATGCTTTCCTACAACTATATCTACAAGAACTTGCATTACTGCTTGCTCAGTCTCTTTCTGTACTTCCTCCTTTTTGCCTCCCATTATAAGAATTGTTCTTCTCTTAGTTCTCAATAAAGTTCCAAGAGGCTTCAAGATTCTCTTCAAATGATCTTCATCCTCAACTTCATAGAACTATCTGATTACATGTTCTCTCATCTTTATGTCCTCTTCTTGTTCTCTTTGTTTTCTATTCACAAGTCTGTTATACAAATCTTTTGGGATCTTACCATGAATAGTGCTAAGTTTCTTATCTGTCAAAATCATATGTGTAATCATTGCATTTTCAAAATTCAATCTGTCAAATGATCCATATAGATCATAGAATTTATTTATCTTAGTGAAGTCTCCATGCTGCAATATATCTTCATTAACTCTTTCAATTCTTGGTTTCCAAGTTTTCTTCTTGATTGAAACTTCATCATCATCTTTAAATACTGCTACTTTTCTAGGTACATGTGGTACAATCACTTTCTATCTCTTTTCAGGTCCTATTGCACTCACTTTTACTCTTTTGCTAGAAATAGGAGAAAAAAGATTTTTCTCCTTCATCTTTTTCAGGTACTTCAACTTTTACCTTTATTGCAATAGGATCAACAGGGTTTGCACTAGATGCCACAGATGGAACGACAAGATTTTCACTTTGCTTTAAGGCTTCTGTAGTCTTCTTAGCTATGTCAAAATCATGACTTGACATACCTGATTCTTTTAGTATTTTCTTCATAGTAGATTCAACTCTCCTACTAGATTGCTTCTTTTCTTTCAAACTTATTGCAGAGTTGAAATTCTCTTCATAGGTTCCAAACCTATTTACATGTCCATCCAACTCACACTTTAATAGTCTATTCACATATCCTACTATTTTCGCTTTAGATATTTCATAGCCAAGAGGGTGTATGAATTCCATTCTAGGCTCAACTACTTCAATGTAGGTGAAATCAATGTCTACCATAAAATAAATGTCATCTTTATGATTTTCAACTAAGGATTGAGGAATCCTTGATCTGTTCTTAACAATATTCTGAAAAGTCTTCAATACAAGCTTCACACTGTCATTGACTTTATCAATTAGGTGCTTCATGTAGACTGATTTTATTCTTTCCATTGTGTTCACATTGTCACTCCAGTCAACTATGTAAGGAAATCTTTGCAAAATATGGAAAAACATATAGGTTATTAGAGATGAAAACCTAAACTGTGTGTACTTAGCCTTCTTAATCTTTTCTAAATTCTCAAATAACTGAATTTTTAGAATTTCACATAGGTCTACTTGTTTCTTCTCAATACACATAAGATAAGCTACATGAACCATTCCTGCAGCCATGTCATCTTCCCTTGAACTACCATAGAATTTAGTTGTTAGGATCTTGCAAAGGTACCTAACATCATCTTTCTTAATCTTACTTATCGCAATTCCTCTACCATTATAACTAGATCCAGTGTTGTCTAAAACAATCTTTCTCATGTTCTTTTCATTCAGTGGAATCTCTCCAACTTTTGATAATCTAATAACATCATGAATTAGGTCGGTAGTTATATCAATAACTCTATCCTCCATCCAAAATTTCCCATTGTGGATTCTACTTAAAATGATCTTGGTACATTCCTCATCATTAAATTCATACTTCATGGAATAATTGATAATTTCATTGTTCTCTAGGTGCCCATAAGCTGGTTTAACTAACATGTCTTGATTATACAATTTCCTTTAATCATCACTAAAATCTGCATCTCCCAGAGTTTCAAACTTGCAACCTAAATATCCTTTAACATTCTCAATGTGCAATACTCCATCTGGTACAGATGATAGTGCTAGTCTGTCATCAATTTCAGCTGGTTCTACTGGTTCTTTCTTAATCTTAGGTCTATTCTTATCCTGAACATTATGAACCATAGAAATATCCATCTTATCAACTAATTAAAGATCAAAAAATACCTCAACTTTGCAAATCTAGGGTTTCAGTATGATCGGCACTGCAAACTGCTTCCAAACTTCTTCAAATCATCCTCAACTCACTTTTTCTTCTTTCAAATCTCTTTTCAATCACTTTGTAATCATGATAACTTTGATTTTGACCTTATAACACTTCACATTAACTCGATTTGACATCACATTCATTCATTTTGCTACTAAAACCTCAAAAAGTTGATTCTGCAAACCTGCAACCATAAAACTTTTTGCGACCTCGCAAAACACAATATTTTATTTTGCGCACTTAACCATAACATTAGTACAACATAAAAAACCTATATCTAATTGTGCAAAACTTAACTCATTCAAATTCCTAATCTACACTAATCCTATGTCCTAAACTACAGAAACTTACATAATTTAAGTACTTAAAGAAGGGTCAGGTAAAGATTCATCCTTACCATTAGTTACATTACCTTCCTAACTACTTTCAATGCTGAATATACCTCCTTGATCTGTGCCTTTATCAAATTTTACTTCATCTTTATTGCTACAGCAACCTTTCTCTTTTTTTCCTGCATTTTCATTCCTTCTTGCATTGTTCCTAGGGTTAGGGTTATGATGATAACCTCCATTGTTCATTTTACAAACTTTTGCTGAGTGTCCAAACTTGTTGCATATCTGACAAATGATTCCATTGTTTCCAAATCTCTGTCCTTGTTGGTTAATCTGTGACCTGCAATTTCTAGCAATATGTCCTACTTTGTTGCATCTAAAACATACTACCACTTTTCTTTTATTTATTTCTTCAATAGATCTCTTATCTGCATTGTTAGTATTCCCAATCATTCTATTATCATAATTATTCAAAATTACTTTAAGTTTTCTACATTTGTTAGCTCTATGTCCAAAACCATGACAATTATAACAATGTCCATTAAGAGGTTTAAATTTCTTACTTGTGCAATCTCTCTTCATGTGCCCAATAGTATTACAAGAAAAACATCTACCTTTGAATTCTCTTTGCATACCTTTAGATGATTCTTCCTATTTTGATTCTTCTTGCTTTGATTCTTCTTTCTCTCTAGGTGGTTCTTCTTTAGGTGGATCTTCCAATGTGTTCTCATCTAGCTTCATTTCCTCCATACTTTCAGATGTCTTCAGATATGGCTTCTTACTTTCATGATTTGTTCTAAACATACTAAATCCAAATCCAGTCCTATCAAAGAATGGTTCTCCAAAAGAAATTTGTTTTTCAGTCCTATCACTATTTGAATATAGCCTTTCAAGTTGTTGTTTAGATTGAGTTAATTCACCTTTCACAATTTTATTATACTTCTCAAGTTCCACATACTGCACTTTTACTTTTTCAGATTCAGATGTTTCCTTTTCAAGTCTTGATCTCAGATCTTCATTCTCAATTTTCAATCTTTCATTATTAGATCTCAAATTTCCATCTTTCATACTAAGCTTCAGATTTTCTATCTTCAGCTCATGCTTAAGGATCTCATTTTCTTTTTCTAATTCATCACATTCTTCAACAAGAATATCAGATTTCTTTTCAGATTTCAGATCTTCAATCTTACCTTTTAATTTGTCAATAGCATTCTTTGCATCTTCATACTTTCATCTTAAGGAGTTTCTTTCATCAGTAAGCATATCAATCTATTCAAGAGCTTCTTCAAGATTCTTCTAAAGTTGATCCATATCCATAGAGATCTTACTCAAGCTGCTAAGCTTTCCTTGAATGTTCCTTCTCCAAGTAACTATGCTCTGATACCAATTGTTAGAAATAGGAAATACTGAGAGGAGGGGTGAATAAGTATTTCACAAACTTTTACTCTTGCCCACTTATGGATATAACATATTACTTTAGTGCATACAAAGATTATCAAGCTAATTAACAAACATAGTAGTAAATAGAAAGAACTCATAACACATGATATGTTCTTGAGGAAACCTTGGCCAAGGGAAAACCCCAGTGGGGATGGTACCCACAAAGATCACTAATCAAAAGTATCCTATTAGGGATATTGGACCCTGTTAAGAGTCAATTTACAATATATAGTAGATCTGTCCTAGTTAAAGGACTTTAGGCCTTGTTAGAAGCCTTAACCCTGTTAGGAGTTAGATTACAAAACCTAATCACTAGCTGAGCTCACTGCCCAAATAGGTAATACAAAAAGTTTCTGACTATATTATGGTACTGCTTACAACTTCACATCAATAGCCTTTGCTGCTATCGCAATATACAACTATCACAAGTTATCTTTTTCTTTCTTTTCACACATCATATCATATAGTTATCATTACATTTCAAGTATGCCTAATATATGAGTTATTAGAGCTAATAACTTTATATGGTTAGCTTCCAAAATATTTATCCAAGAGTAAACATCTAGGATGTCATCCCTTCATAATGTTAAGTCATTATTTTGACAAGCAAAAATAATCCCTTAACTCTTTCGCTAATACTATCTCCAAAACTGTTCTGTCTGCAAAAACTGTCTTCGGTAAATTTTGAATAACTTCATCCGTACTACTCCAAAATTTATGCGCACTGAGATGGGGTATCCTCATACTCTATAAAAGCTTCAATTAATTGTGCAAACAAAAATATTGCTCCAGTGGATGTCGCCAACTAAATCTTCATCGGGTGCTCTGTCAGGATCACTGTATCCATACTTAGACAATTTCTTCCTTCAACTTACCATACTTGCATTCCAGATTATGCACTCTCAATAGAGATCATATTTTTCTATAATGACAACATCTATGCATCCATATTAGCCAAATTGCCAATAGTTGCAATGTGGAAAAGGTACTCTACCAAGTTGGAAAAGGGTTAAATGTTGTCCAATCAGGTTTTAATGAGGGTTTTTATCATTAATTAAGGGTTTTAATTCCAAAAGCCATGATCATTACTCTTGCACTCTATTTTTTATTTTCTAAATCATCGTATCAACATCTATGCCATGGCTAGCCTTGATTTGAAGGTTGGTAATATGCAAAATTGAATGCAAAAGTGACTAAGGCAGGATTTGTAATGATTTAGAAATTGTACGCATTCAATTCTTGAAGGTATATAGGAAGGACTTTATTGCTTTCTATACTAAAAGCTATTCTAAAGATAATTGAGATTGTTGGCACTAGAGTAGTGAGTCAGAAGTAAAATAAGTTGCAGTATTGTGGGGTTTTGTTTTGTCAAGATGAAGCATCTAGAGGCAAGTGTTGCATCATCCTATGGAGCAGAAAAAGAGCAGGGTGGTGAAGATAAAGGAAAGCCCAATTATTCTGATGATTTCCTCAAATTGCTTCCTGTGTCTAATAAAAAAAGAAAGCTATTGATATGGCTTTCAAGGATCTCATGGACAAGTGCAGTGACCCTATCACTCCTTCAGGCTCAGGTTACAAAATTTTCTCATACTTTTATAATAATAGGCATAAGGCTATACCTATTTGTAATGCTTGGGCTTTGGGGATGGAAAAATTAATTGTGCCTGATGTTTTCTTAGATGTTGACTTGATTATTGAGTTGGCTAGGCTATATGATCCTATTTCTAGAATCATCAGGTGTGAGGACTAGTCTACCTTTATTACCTTGGATAGGGGATCGTTCATGAAGACATTTGATTTCTATGCCTCTTCTTCCACTAAAATTGATTTGAAAAAGGAAACGTAGAGATATGCAAGTAATGTTGGATCAGTTAAAATTCAGATAGTTAAGCATATGCCCAAGCAGGGTAAATACATAGCTCCTCTTCCTGCAAGTATGAATGCCCCTTATGAATTTAAATCCCTCAATTTCTACATGAAATTATTATGTCATGGGTTATGTAGGGTTCTAGGGATAGATGGGGATGAAGAAAAAATGCCTTCTAAACTATTGATGATAATTTTAGATATTCAAAATTCTCATGCCAACACTGACTATGATTACATCCAGTATGTAATTGATAGAATGCATGAGGGCTTGATATATGTTAAGGAGAGTATGAAGCCTATTAGGTTCATGCATTACTCCCTCTTAATGCACTTGATTTTATACTAACATGTCAATTGTCTTGATGCAAGAATGTTAAAGTTGAGAACTACTTTTGAGGGTTGTCCTAACACAGTGCAACATTGGTTGAGGGCATGGAATTACACATCCAATGAGTGGAAATTTTCTGTCTTCTAGAATTATTTTGTTCTTCCAATTCTAAGGATGTTGGGGAAATAGGTGAAAAGATTACAATTCTAGTTCTTGCAGGTTTTGAGGCCTATGAAATTTCTAAATGGTTGGTAAGGAAACCATAATTGGGGAGATTTATACCAAGGGGATAATTTCACTACTATTAGAGTTTATGGTTTCCCCTAGCCCCCACATCTGCTTCCTAAATTTGTCCCTCCTAGAGTTTCTATGTTAAAAAATTTTTGGCAATTGATATGAATTGATAAAGAGCACTTGGAACCCAACAGGAAGGGTACTTTCACACCAAGGCAGTTCAGGATTGGTAGTTTCTTGATTGGGAAGAGGGCACTTGACCAGGTTAGTAGTTGGCTCAACCATTTCAAAATGATTTTAGGCACCTACAGGTATGTTGATCCTGAAGATTTTATCAAGACTACTAGGATGACATTGATCCCAAACATTGGGACAATCAGAGAGCATGAAGGCTTGGATGAGGAAGATGTGATAACAAACATCTTGGATCAGGATGAAGCCGAAAGAAAATGGACCAAGTATTTTGACTTATTAGATTTGGAGGCCAAACTTAAGAAGGCTAAGATTGCTTTTAGTGGATTTTTCTTGGAACTCCCATATTTGAAAAGGATGGAGAAGATGATAGAAATGCATGGCATCCTATCTAATCAATTGGAGGGGTTGTTTGAGGATAAGTTGGATGTAAAGAGACTACTCTACTTCCAAACCTAAGGAGTTCACTGATGATTCACAAGAGGGTGATAGTCCATCTCATGTCAGGGACTCGCCAATTATTGATTTGACCCAGGAGCCACCAGAAGGAGGGGATACTTCATAGCCACCATTGAAAAAATAGAGGCTTGAAGTAGGAGAACCATCAAAAGAGAAAAAATAGAGGAAGGTACTTGATAGAGCTTCTACTCTTGTGCTTGGTAACAAGGCCTACCATCATCAGCTATGAAAGGCCATTAGAGATGGCAAAAATATTGTGTCAAAAAAGGAAGAGGATTTGCCTCTATTATTGGGAAAAGATGAAAGGGAGCATTATCAAGAGGATTTCCTTAGTGATGACCAGTTTATCCAAAGTGAATAATTCAATAATTTCCTCATTTGGAGGAAACAAAATGAGGTAGCAAGGGCCCTGCCTAAAGGAATGCAACCAAGTGAGGAGACTATGAGGGCTCTGACATCATATGACACGAGTCTTGAAAGGATTACTATGGAGGAGGCTAGAGAAATGGTAAGATCAAGTGGAATGCTTCTAGTTCCTAGATGGGACTTGACTTCTCCCTTCATTATTGATTAGATAAAAAAACATTCAGAGGGTAGCCCATCATATGAAGTGCAAATAGAAGACATGATAAGAGGAAGTGGTTATGACCCTCAATCTCAAGTTGTTGTATTATGGTCCATGGCTCCTAGAACTCAAAAGCCATCTCTAGTAAGTATTGAAGATAAGATGGAGGGAGATAAAATCATTTGGATTGTCCAAAATGCCACTGATCTTGAGGTGTCCAAGGTAGTAACACACTTTTCCCACCTCAATGAAGCAAAGACAACCCAGTTGTCTTATATGTATGCCAAACTATTTGAAAATTCAATGAAGGTTGCCAAGGATAGGGATTTAAAGCTCATGGTAATCAAAAAAAATGGAGGGTGAACTGGAAGACCTAAAGGCTAAGCTTGAAGAATCTTCAAAGGCAGTTCCTCCCTCTCTTTTGACAATTGAGGCCCCTTCTTAGCTAGAGGTAGAGATTCCAGACAGGCCAACTGAAGATTTAAGAAAGGTAAGGCTAGATGCAGCCTTGAAGACCATGGCGGATGTTGTACAACACAGACTCAAAAAAATAAAGGAAAAGATGGACCCATTCCATCAGCCAGTTGTCTTTGTACATAAGGCAAATGAGAAGATAAATGAGTCACTGGATACTTTAGAGCCATTGTACAATACTTGGTCTGGGAGAGGTGTGTTATTTGATAAACTTGATGCCTTGCAGCCACATAGGCCTGACATCCCTGAGGTGGTTACAGAGGTGTGTGAAAAGATATGGTTGGTTTGTGTCATTTCCAAGTTTTTTAAGGGGAAATCAAATCAAGTGAAGGCCAAGCTGACCATGTTTGACAAGAATTATATTAAATATCTACCTTCTATTTATAGTGATGATGGAGGTATGGTAAGTATTGATGAGTTGAAATCATACATGGCTCAAATGGTGATTAGGCAAGAGGCTTTCCTTGATGGTAATGGTTTCATAGACTTGGATGGGTGCAACAGTATAATAGAAAACTTGTTTAAAGTTGAGAGTGATTGCATAAGGTTTTTTGTAGATGTAAAAGGCATCACTGATTCTAAGTGGGAGTTGTAGATCAAATCATTATAGGAATTGTAGAGTTTCAATTGGCCTTCTAATGATGATGTGGTAGCCTAGGACAAGAGTACAAAGAAATAGAAGAAGAAGCCAACTTTCTTAGAACTAGAAGCATACGAAGAAGAATAGAGTACACCCGACACCTGATCCAGAATTCTAGGGAGAGCATGTGTCAAATAAATAATGATGTAAGTTAGTCTATAATGGTGGTCATCATTCATGCAACCAACCTAAGAAAATGCTCAGAAATATCCTCAGACAAAGGTGCTAGCTATGAAGATTCCATTTGTTCGGAAGCTATCTTCTATTTCTCTAGTCTCTTTGTTATGATTTGTTTTTTACTCTTGTCTGTAGTGCAAGTCATTTTCCTAGCCATCTGAAGCTAGTTTCATCCTTTCTTCAAGGATTCCAAGATGATCAGTGATATATATAGCAATTTTGCTTCTTTTAGTGGGTGGACATATTTTGTAAAAAGAGTTCTGAATATAGGATCTTATTTCCTTGGAAGTCTTTGTCAAATGTATTGATGCAGTTGAATGTTAATACAAAGTACTAGAATTTCTTTGCTACTTATGGTTGTCTTTATGTATGGATGTTTTAAATTTTCTTATGTATTAAATTGTAAGGCTCTTTAATGCATATGTTTACAAGGTAAATGTAGAGGTTAAGCTTGAGTTTTCTTTCAAGGAAAGAAGTAAATCTTGGGGGACGTCTCTGGGAATTGATTATCCACACATGAATCTGACAACATGGTTAGTAATTGGGAGAATGGGTGCTAGGCATTTCATTTAAGTTCTAGTACTCTTATTTTGGTATGATTTTGTTGATGAAGGGTTTGACTCTGATGCCCAATGAATAAGGCACTAGTTTTTCTTGATTTGCATTTATTCACCATCTAAAAACTAAATGATCTATTCAATTTACATTTACTGTATATTCCTAAATTGTATCATCTATGTCATAGCACATAGATTTATGTTTTAATGCTTTGTAGAAGCTATTGAGAAAGGTAAACCCACCTGATTTTATACCCAAAGTGAAGAAGGTTTAAAACCTTAATACCTTAGCATTTGGATTATGCTAGATGCAGCTGTGGGGAATACATGAGTCTTGATTTCAAAAGTTTTCTAAATCTTTCTATTCATCTACAAGTTTAAGTGCTAAGAACCCCAACATATTCTCTCCAATGTACATGAGATATATTTCCTTCTAGCAATATTGTCCTAGCAGCATCCAATATTGTTTTATTTCTTCGCTCTGCTATCTAATTTTTCCATGGATTGCTAGGAGCATATGTCTATTTGTGTATTCCATGCTCTTCATAATATGAATTGAATAGATCTGAAGTAAATTCTCTAGCTCTGTGTGATGATCTCAAACATTTTATCTTTAAGCCTGATTCATTCTCTACTTTTTCTTTGAATATCTTGAATTTGTCAAATTCTTTTGATTTCTTTGTTAATTAAGTAATCCACATCATTCTAGAAAATTCATCAACAAAAATTATAAATTACCTTTCACCATAGTATGATCTTGTCCTTGTAGGGCTGCTTAGGTATGTATGTACCAAATCCAACTTTCCTTTCACTGAATATGATTTTCTTTTATAACTTCTTCTAGTCTAATTTCCCATAACACTCTCTCTACATATAGTGTTAGATGGTTTTACAATTTTAGGTAGGTCTCTCACTACATTAGCCAAGCTTGCCTTCACAATATTATCAAAATTAACTTGAAAAAACCTTTTGTGCCATAACCAACTATCATCTACCTTTGCAACAAAAAAAGAAGCTTCAGATGTATTTAACTCAAATACATTACCTCTATATTTAGTACTAGTTGCAATCAAATTTCCTATCTTACTTCTGATAAAATGTTTCCCATCAATGAATTTCAATTGATAACCCTTTTCCATCAGCTATGCAACACTCAACAAGTTATGCTTAAGTCCATCAATAAGTAGTACATTGTTAGTATTAGTCTTTCCATCCAAAGAAATAGATCCTACTCCAATGATAAGCTTAGGAACATTGTCTCCAAATCTCACAACACCACCATCATACTTGTTTAGTTTAACAAACTTATTTTTATTTCCAGTCATATGATGTGAGAAACCACTTTCTACAACCCATTCAAATTTCTTATCAACATCTGACACTAAATCTCTTTCCTCATGTAATGGTTTTTCATCTTTGATCAAAATAAATCCAATCTCCTCACTATCAAAATCATTATCAGAAACACCTTCACTAGCATAATAACATTCTTTTTCTTTTGAATACTTAGATTTGTAAAACTTAGATTTATGCTTAGTAAATCTTGTAGGACATCTAGATGCAAAGTGACCTATCTTATTACATGAAAAAAATTTCAAATGTAACTTTCCTTCAAACTTACCCTTACCTCTCTTTTCTCTTCTAGTGATCAGGGAAATAATTTCATCTAGCTTTCTTTCTTCTTACTGTATCAGTTCCCATTCATCAGCATACTCACCAAGCTCTTCTTTCATTTTACCACTATTGGTGCTCGCAATTCTAGATAATGTCTTTTTGTGTGTAGATGCCTTAAATGTTGTTTCAACTCTAGGTAAATAATCTCCCATCTCTACAACCTCAAAGGTAGTTATATTTGCAATCAACATCTCTCTGCTAAAGTTTATAGTCAAAGGTATAATCTCTTATATAGCCTGAACTTTGGTCTTGTAAACATGTGTCAAGAATCTAAGAATATTTGCAATGACTTCTTCCTCTTCATAAGTGCCTCCATTATTTTTTGATTCCAATCACAACCTTAGTAACTCTCTGTACATAAGCCCTAATATTTTCATCATCTTTAATTTTTAAATTCTTCATCCTTGTTTTTCAGTTCTATAACTTTGCTTGCTTAGTAAACTTGTCTCCTTCGTATAATGCTTCTAATCTTCCCCAAATTTTGTGTGTTGAATCCAGATCTTTCACCTAAATAAATTCTTCTTTAGAAAGTGCATTGATCAGTGCTTCCCTTGCAACCATGTTATATGAAAATTTCTTATTTTCTTCATTAGTAGCTTTATCTAATTAATCCTCAGCCTTCATGGTTACCTCATTCTTTGTGATCATCTAATAGTCAATACCCAAACATAGAAAATGTGTTTGCATCTTGTTCTTCCAACTGTCAAAGTTTTCAAGATCAAATTTTGGACTATCCTTCCTATAGAATTCCATCTCCAAGATTACCTCAAGTTGTTAAGCTTTCTCTCTAAGGACTAGTAGCTCTGATACCAATTGTTAGGAATCACAATCCAAAAACATAATTGAGAGGAGGGATGGATCAGTTGTGAAATAGATTATTAAACTTTAAACTTTAATAGAAGCTACACCAAATCAAATGATAACACAATAAAAGCCAACACAATATTTTTTTGTTGAAGAAACCTGTTAAAGGTAAAAGACCTGATGGGAATTAGCACCCACAAATGATGTACTGGGAGTATAGTATCCCTATTAAAAGATCTATCCCTTTTAGGAGCCTATTAAAATATTATAGTATATAGTCCCTGTTAAAGGACATACCCTGTTAGGAGTCAAATAAATGTAGGCTCACTTCCCAAAGAAGGTTATGTCGACCTCCAGAACTCATTGTTCATAACAAAAGTGTATATAAAGGAAATACACAATCCTTGTAAACTATTTGATAGAAACTATCTTTTCTTGATCAGTTCCAATGAATTAAAAACTATCCTCTACTCTACATTTAGAAGATACAAGCTCCCAGCTGTTAGGAATGGGAACACTGAGAGGGGGGGTGAATCAATGTTTTATATATTATTACTTTTCTGATATCTTGAATCTTAACTTAATTGCTTAAGTATTGAAATGAATATCAATGCAAAACAACCATAATACATAACACCAAATATAATTACAAGGAAACCCAAATAGGTAAAAACCCCGATGGGAATTGACACCCACTAAGAACTACACTAGTGTATTATATATGATCCCTGTTAGAAGATCTTACAACCCTATTAGAAGTTGATATTTACAAAGCTTTTAGTATTGTGACCTGGTCAAGGGTCAGACCCTGTTAGGAGTCTTTTACAATAACCCTTTTAGGGTTGGGGACACACTTTCCTAGAGCTCACTACTAAAGTGGTGAAGGATACAACCTTTTGGATATCAGATACACAATATATTTGCAAGGTGAACTATTGTTATGATACTGCTTGTTTGATCAGTTCCTTTTGTGTGTTGATGCTTTAGCCTCTTGTAAATCTCTACAATATTTTCACTACTCTTCACATACTTCTTCTCTGCTTCTACCAATCTCTATATCTCATACCATCCAAAATACAAGAGCACATATCTTATTTATATACACAAACAAAACTATTCACTAGGTCAACCTTCAACCTATTACATACAACACTTCCAAATGAATTGGCTCAAGCATGTTTACATATAATGATATTAAAATGTCTATAACCTAAATAAAATAGGTGCATATCCTTTATAAAATAATATTATAATCGCTAACCAAAATACCAACAGTCGGCTCCATGCTCTATTTTGTTCTGTCACCCACTGTCTGTGACACTTCAACTGACTATAACTTCATCATACTAACTCATATGATCATGTGCACTTAGACATAGAATGATTACATACTTAAAAGCTTAACTTAAAGGGTGCATACCATAACTCAGTCATATGCATGTGTGTTGATGTTCTGTTCACCTGGTGCTTCACTGACTGTCTAGTCTTCCATACTTAGCCAATTTATGATCTTGTGACTAAGTGCGCTAACTTCAAAAATCTATACGAATTTGTTTCCATAATGAAAACACTAAATCATAGTCATATATATCAATATATTCAACTTTCCAACAATCTCCCCCTTTTTCATTAATGGCAACAAAGGAATATGGTGAAGTTAGTAACTGTATCTTTACACAAAATTTTCTAACATATACTCTATCTTATATCTCCCTTATACTATATACTTTACTCCCTTTTTATAGAATATATACTACTTCATATTCTCCCTTGTACTATATATTCTACTCCCCCTTTGACATTAATGAAAAAGGTGCTAAAAAATGTATCTACAAGTACTTACAAAGTGAGTACAACCGGATATGCAATCTTCAAGTTATGGATCTCTTGCTGCCAAAATGCCTTGAGTGCATTCACTATCTGGAGATGGGTGCACAAAGCATAAGTCAACTTCTCCATCTTCTCCAAATATAAATTTGAACCTTGATCATATGTCACCATAGTGGCATCAATCTCCTTGATATTCTAAATTAGCACATCCAAAGAGGGTGCAAGTGCATGTCTTAACTGTGCTTGCCTAGCCCTTATCTTGGCCATTTCTTGCTCTGCCTTCTCAATTTTATCCACTTGTCCTTGGTAGACATTGTTACACATATTTACATCTATGGAGGGATCTTCTACAAATTTTCTTACTATTTCCATCATAGTTTTTGCATCATGAATCTTCTTTGACAGGTTTCCAGTTAGTTTGTCCTTATCCATACATTCAGTTATGATTTTTATTCCTTTAGCTGCTATCTCCTTCAACAATGTGAGGTCCTACCTTGACCCATCTTAGCTCGACATTATTTTTGGCATTTGATTCATCAAGATGACACTTTGAGTAGAGACGTTTGACCTATTTTGGATTACATAAGCTATCATTAGATCTTATGAGATGATTGTTATAGATTTTTATGATGATGACGTTAGTCATACTCTTTATATATGCTCATTTTGGTTCCATGATTATCTATGATATATGAATTATGCATTCTGCATTTGTTATGTTATCTTTTAGTATAATGAATATTGGTGGAATCATGGTTTTATGATTAGCTTAGGATTACATGCTTATGTAGAAATTGAATTGATATTTTGATGCTTGAATAATTAGGGTATAATGTGGATTATGTAATGATTCATGGAACGCAGTTATTCATTATTGTCAAGTTTAGATGTTATTACTTCATTTTTGAAATGATTATTAATGCAAAATTTATGATGTACTGAAATCAAAATTGAGTGTGCAGGAATATGGCCATGGTTGTAAATTCAAGGAAACAAGAATGGATCTAAGTGAAATCAGTTTGAAACCAAGGTCGACTCTAAGAAGAGAACAACCTCATCGTAACATGATTTTATTTGTAAATGTGATGCATGTGTGTATGTGGTTGACAATATTTGTAAATGTATGTTTGTAAGTAAATTTCATTTTTGTGAAAATATAAATGTAATTTGTCCACTAAGCATGCCAAATATGTTTTGTGATGTGTGCTTATGTGAGGTATCACTTGACACCATGGTGATGATGTGGCATGCTTGAGTGGAATATGGACCCCACCCTCTCCTTAGTTGGTCTTGAGTATTCCTAAGCTAGGTAGGTGGTTTAAGGAACCAAGATTTATGTAACCAATACTCTATTTTCGGATGCAAGTTTAACTGGGGTTTTTGAGAAGTTTTGTGGAGTCCCAAAGTGTGGTTTAGGTTAGATTTTGGTGCCCCAAGGCTAGTACATGGGTTAGGGGGCTTATTTATTTTATTTCCACTTTCCTAGGCCACCTTTTTTTCTCTTTAAATGGGCCATTTTTTATATAAATGAAAATAGAAATGCTATCTAGGATGTCTCACCTTTTCATGTGTTGAATTTCATTCCATTCCTTTAGTAAGGGCAAGTGTCACTTTGTCTAGGATCTAGAAACCTAATTGTTTTGGGAAGGGAGATGAGAGAGGAATGTTTGAATGTCTATAGGGGAGAGAGACTTAGAAAAAAGACACACTTGTTCATCTTTTTTATGCTTGATTTGGAGAGAGTGAGGAGAGGAATAGAGAGTGTTTTTGGGCTAGTATATTTGAGAAGGATAGAAAGCTTGGATTCAAGATGAGCTCTTCTTCAACCTTTCAATTTTTCCTTTGCTTAGGAGAAGGTTGGTGGCTCCTATCATGTAAATATTTTGTATATGCTTTGAAAGAAATGTACTAGTGTGAAATTTATAAATTGTAGTACCTTGTGTTGAAACTTATATTGTTTGGTTTCTTTGTGTGATTTGTTTTCAATCTTGTTTGTCTTCTTGTTTTGTTTCATGTTTTGGGTGTGCAAGTTTACTCCTCATCCTTGGGAGGATTTGAGGAGGACTTGGGGTGAAGGGGCTAGTTGGGAATTATTTATGTATGAGAACATGGTTGTATGGGCACCCATGAGAGCCTTCTTATGTTTTTTTGGGGGCCATAAGGGATTTGTTGATGCTCATGGATTTGAGCTATTTGGTTGGAAGGACCTTGTGAAGGCATGCAATATATGTTGAGATTATGTTTTGTTATAAGATAGATGTCTCCATAAGATAAGTTTCCACCTTCACCCATATATGGATTCAATCTTTTGAATCCTTTGTGCAAGCTTGGGAAGGGAGTAAATTGTGAAAGTCTTTGTACCAAAATTGTGGCATGTATGTTTATGTTATGTGTTGATTGTGTGTAACCCATCCTATTCTTGTTTCCCCTAGCTCGGGGGTGGCCATGAAATGGCCTAGGCTGGGAGGTGAGCCTCCATGGTCATGTGGTTGAAGCCTTTTTGTGTTGTAGGTTTCTATTTGCATAATATGAAGTTGAAGTCCAAGTTTGAAGTCTCAAGTTAAGATGGAAGAAAGTATATTACAGAAATGTTACTAGTGTTTTTGAGTTAAAGTAATCTTGTTCTACTCCAAATTGTATTCAAAGATAATATCATTGTAAAAGAAAAAAAAAATTTACTAATGTTGTATTTCAATAGTTAATTGATAATTAAAATATTGTTTCATTAAAAAGTTAAATTTTTGTAATCTATAATGGAACTTTAAATTAGTTTCCTTCATGTACATTAAATTGTTATGTTTTGAAAATGATCAATAATCTTACATAATTTATAATTCTATTTCATAACGTTAATTCCCTGCAAATGCATATGATGGTTAAATTTAGAGAATTATTACTGTACTATTTATCTTCAAATTCTGTGTAAATAAAAAACCTGCAGTGATATAATAGTTTAAATGTTCATTTGTTTATTCAAAAATTCTCCTATTTTACTGTAATAAAATGGACATTAGAATATGTATAGGGTTAAGTAAGTTGTGTAATGCCCAGTGGATTTTGGGCATTACAAACAAGGCTTGACCAACTTTTAGTGAGCTAAGGTCAAGTGCAAAATTTTCTATCAGGTCATTCAATCTTTTCTTGAGATACTTTTCTTCTGCAACCTTGGATGTTGATTCTTCTAGGCTTGAGAAGTTTGCTTTGAAACTTGATAGTATGCTACTGACATCATCTACTGAATGAACACTTATCAATTTCTTTTTCTCGGGAAGTAGGCTATTCAAAATACTTACTGATTCAACAAATAATGGATTCCTCATTACTTGTTTCTCCTTGGCTTTCTCCATTTCTAGCACGCTGATCTTCATTAGGTCTTTGTCATGCCCAAAATTAACCAATAAAAATGCAAAAAAAAATAATTTTAAAGTAAGATGTTAGAGGGTTACGATCACAGGTTTAAGGATAAGTCGACTATGGTTATACCGGCCACAACCTAGGATTATGTTCAAAGTTATTGAATCAATCTTCGAACAATGTTTTAACTAAAGGTGATAACTAAATCGGGTAAGGTATCGACAATCTTGAAAAGTTCTAGTTTCTCCAATTTCCAAAATCTATTAGGATATACCCTCCCATCACAATATTGCAACCGTCATGGTGTAGAACTAAATGAATATTCAACTCCTAACGGTTGGTTTCACTAGGTAAAGTTTTTGTTAACCACGTGGATTAACATCCCTTAAAAAGGGTTTACATAACGTTGTTTATCCAATGATGGTGACATGGGTTGACTTAATTGAACTAATTTTGGCCATAAAAATATAACATAATGATTGAATTCAAAATCAAGATTAACCATAACTCAACCTCTCATTTCAATATAGAAATTAAATCATCGATGAATATTAGCTATACTAATATCATTTATTTGAGCCTAATGTCAAACATTATGAATACATTAAACCACTAGAATCATATATTAAAATGAATTTTAATTAACTAAATGTTAGTTAAACAAAGTTATTAACATAATAATAAATTATATTAAATAAAATTTACTAACCATATAAAATATCCTAGTTATAACACCTATTAATTAACTCATACTAATAACACCTTCATACAATTTAAATTAATTAAAACAAATCAATTTATTTGATCATATCCCCATTAGCTAACAAGAATTCAATAATTTAAAATTAAACCAAAAATAACTATTATTAATACTTTTAATTTAACTAATTAAAAATCAATAAAAATAACTCTTAAATTAGCAAGTTGATTTATTAATAAGTAAATCTAAACACATTAGCAATAGTTATATTACTTGATAATTAATTTCGTTAATAAATGAATTTATTAACAAAATAAAAACAAAAATAATAAATAGTAAAAAGTCAAATTTTAAAAGGTAATCCTAGCCTACTAACCTACTACCCTACCCCCTTACCTATCCCCCTATCCCATCTCTTCTACTTTCCCCATGGCCCACTTGCCAAGTGGGTGAGGTGACATGTCCAAAAAGGTCAAAGCTACCTAGGGGATCGAATTCTTCCAAGGAATGAGTGCAGATTTTATACAATATTAAGTTAGGGGCCCACCTAAAACATAACCCAAATCTAAAGCAAGGGAATTTTGAAATACTCCAAGGAGGTAGGTGAAGGTTAAGGAGACATGAGATTTGGCCCCACCAAGCATATGCCTTAATCCCAATGCATGGGATTTTCAAAAGTCAAGGGGGAGTATTATCACTGTATAAAAATTTTTACAGCTTCATGCTAAATTTTTGAAAAGAATCTAGTTTATAGACCTGATGGTAAGGTTTCATGGTGAAAACCCTGAGTCTGATGGAACCCCTAGCTGGTCTTAGGCCTTGTTTTAATTTCATGTTACCTTTTTTCTCACTAACTCCCCAAATACCCATGTGCTAAATTGCCCCATTTAACGATGACCACTTTATATGTTATATCATTAGGATATCCGACGGGGTCACTTTTAATTATTTATGTCCAAGCCTAAGTTTCAAGTAAATTTTTTAATAGTATGTTACCCTTTTAAGCTAGTGGTTATTGTTAAACCGCAAGACTACTTGTTGTTAGAATGTCTGACATACACTTTAGCGACAAAGTGCCATCTGTCCAAGTGGGCCCATCAACAAAGGTATGCTAGCAGTTAAACACTGGATCACATCTACGACTGTTGTTATACCGCTGGATCGAATTGATAGCCTTTTAAGCATCATGCTTTAGCTATAGCCATCCGATTAAGGTCTTTTCTGATGCTGCAAGAGTTCTGACAGCTTCTCTCCCATGGAATATTCTTTGATTGACATCTGTCTTAAATGACACCTATTCTTTTATTAGCACCATCAAGTTGTTAATCAATTCAAAATCTATGTTTTATCTTCTTCAGCACAAGGTTAGCCAAATGGAGAATGAGTGGGAACAGTTATCAAGTAAGAAGGTTAAGTTTGCAAATTTTGAATTCCCAAGTGAAGATGTGTACAATAAGTGGAGGTATCAATACATACCTCATGCTCAAAAAGTAAATACTCTGTCAACCTCTTGAGACAAGTGAAGGTAGTTACCTTTTGAGTCATGAAGGTTGTTGAGAAGCAAAAAAAAACATTTATTACAGGATGGACAATGAGATATTGCAATCAGATTTGTTGAAAGAAGTTGAGGATAGCATTGAAGGCATAAAGCAAGGCAGCTCATCTGCAAAATATCTCATCTATTTCATCAGTGTATTTATTGTAAACCAAATAGGGTTGTTGTAAAGTTTTAGGGTTACGAATTTTGTAAACCCTAGAATGATCCGTAGCTTGTTGCATTTCCTTGTATATAAAGGATTTTCCATGATCATTATAGGTATTGACAGTTTAGGAGTTAAAAAGATAAAGATTCTAAAACCCTAGCCCTCAGTCGAGGATTGTGACTTTTTGTATCATTCTTATCAAAGAAATAGAGAAGTATAGGTTGATTCTACTATTTTGCAAGCTTATTGTTCAGAATATGATGTATACAACGTTCAACATTATACTTAATACAAATCTCAATTCTTTGTCTCTCCTTTGAGTTTATTCTGTAAATCTTTAAGTCTTTCTGAGATTTATATGTATGTGTTTGGCTTTGAGTTCTAATCTAGGATTGGATTAAATATTGCTCAGGGTGGGATACATGTTTAGTGAATCTGTTTGAGGATTTTCTATAAGTAGGAAAGAGTTGATGTGTTTGTATTTATGTTTAAAGACCAGATTCTCTTTAAAACATCTTTGTATGCATTATGTCTTCTAATATTTTTCCCAATGGATAGGGCACTGGCATGTATTTTCCTATCTTTCCTTTGTGAGGAATGATCAAAACCTTGTAATCCTAGAACATTAAATCATTACCAGTCCTTTTACTTTTATTTACATTTACAGTTGTTCTACCCAATGATGGAGAGTCAATGAATAATAGGTTGTTATTTAGTACTTTCTCACTATTATCTATTGTTAGATCTAGTATTGAGTAAGGAATAGAGTTATATCTATTGGATCAGGTGTACCCACCTTGGTTTTGTAGAGCCAGAAGTGAAGAGGGTAGTCTTGTCCCTATAGTTGGTCCAATTGCTTATAGATTTCCCACATTTGGAATTAACCACTCCTTAACATTAGCCATAAGCATATTGGTATCTCTCTGAGTGTAAAATCTTTTTAGAACCAACAAAATGGTGACTCTGCTAGGGAAAAGAACATAACAATGAAATAAATTAGTTTATAATCTCTGGTTATATTACAAAATTTCAATATCTTATTACTGAGATTGATTCAACCCATCCAAGTCACCAACAAAATGGTGACTTTGCTGGGGAATTTTGTAAAAATTTGTACACAATAACATAGGTACAAGTTGAGCTAGACTCATGGCCTGCTTATTTTCAATACCAGTTAGTTACCTTATATACAGAGTTGATTCGTTTTCATTTTGCCTACCTTTCCTATTTGATAAAATCATTGAAAACCGCAGTTAGTTTGGGTGGTGACTCTAAAACATCTCTATACTAGTGCTTAATATAAAGCATCACTATATCACTATGAGTTTAAAAAATACAAGGTCCTGGAGAAAGGAACACCCAGAGGAAAATTTGCAGGGTGAGCTTCCGGCCACATGTAGACAAGGTCAGGGTAGAAGAGAAAAAAGCAGTAATGACATGTCTCTTACCTGGAAACAAAAGGGAAACTCAAGAAAAGAAAGTCTTGCCCCTCCAAGTCAGGAAGGAAATGCCTCAAAATATGAGGAGGTAGTTTATTTAGGCTTAAACCAGTATGAGGATTATTATTCTCCCACAGAAAGAGAGGGTGAAAGGTTACCCCACAATAGGAAGATAATCCCTAATAGATGATATGGAGGGGAGAGAAGATCTAGAAGTAAGAGCAGGAGTGGCCAAGAGTTTGTCCCCCCTTTCACCCTTGGTTCATCTTTACCCCAAGGCCTCCATGAGTCTCAGGATCAAGAAGAAGAGCCTCAAGCATAGCAGGTTGAATTTGAAACAACTTTGCTTGATTCTGAGGAGATATTTGAGGAAGTACATGAATTGGAAAGGAGAATTCATGAACAAGAAGCTATTATGCAGAAAAGAGAAAAGGAGAGAGAAGAAAAAATCAGGCATGCCATGATAAGAGCTGACCAACTAAGAAGGCAGTTGTTAAATTTAGAGGCTATAAATTATGTTCCCATTCTTGAGCAGACAAGTGAAGAGCCCATTGTCCATCAAGTGTTTGAAAAAAGGGATAAGGGAAAGTAGAAAGCAGTGGATGTCTCAATTAATTAGCTAATAGGGCCTAAGTTTCCCATAGATTCCACTCTAAGGTTGTAAGAAGACCTTGAAAAGGCTAAAAGGGAACAGGAATTGCTAGCTAAAGAATTGGAAAAAGCAAAATTGGAAGCTTCAGCACTAAAAATGAAAAAGAAGATTGATTTTCTTAGATGGTCTACAGGACCCGCTAACTTTTCTAATTCTACTGTAAAACAAGGGGCAAATTTTGCAAATTTAGCAAATCAGACAACTGGTGTTCCCCCCATTAGTCCATTTTCCTGTCAGTGCAAAATCCTATGAAAATGGCTTGTTCCCTACAAATGTTTTTGTGGACAAGGCTTTCAAGGATACCTAATTTGGAAAACTTCAAGCCAAACAAAGAATAGATGTTAGTCTAAGCATGAAATCAATCCAAAATAAATAAAACTCTAAACTAAGCCACCTCAACTTGAGCCAAAATAGGTGCACCCAAGCACTGTTTGATTTGCTCTTGCTTAAGGGGATGTGGGTGTGCTCTCTAATCACTTGGAGCATGTTCCTTATGCATTTTAGGATGGATTGAGATCTATGAAAACCCCAAAAGTGGCACAAAATAGGTATAGAACACATGATTTTCCCCTAAGGCCTCAAGGATCAAATGATGCTTGAATGAATATTAAGCTACATGAGGTTTATGCTAAGATTGATTTTAAGCCAAATAGAGGTGTGATGATGATGATATGCTATGTAATATGAGGAAATAAACTATGTTAATCCATTATTGCTATATTAAGATGAGCTAAAATGCTTGAAAGTAAGCTAAATTAAGATTATTATGCTAAGTTTAGAGCTAAATGGTCATGATAACAATGCTTGAAATGAAAGGTGAATGGATTCTTTTGCTCTTGAAAATGAGGAGCATTTATAGGATTTGGGAAGGAGGAATGAGTGGCCAGGATCAAAATCCTTAAGAGAGGCCAAGATTCATTCAAAGGGGAGCACATGGATTATGCTAGTTTAGGGCCACCTCCTTGTGACAAGTATCACAAGGGCATTGGCTTGAAAGAAGGGAGGAATGTGCACAATTTGGGAAATGTGCCTAAGGTCAAAGGGTGTAAGAAAGGGGTGAGGGGTCTCTTAAATGCATGATAAATGCATGTAAGAGGGATAAGGAGGCCTTAAATGCACTAAATGCATGTAAGAGAAGTCTCTAGAAGTTTGTTGACTTTGGGTTAAGCTTAGGAGTTGGCTAACCTTGGTTAGGGAATGTGACAAGGATTAGGGGGGGGGGGATTAGGATTAGGATTAGGATTAGGACTTTCTAGAAGAATCTAAAATTTCCTTAGGATAATCATGAATTTTAGGAAATAGATAAAGATTTATTTATTTTCATGGTTTAGGTTTTGAGAATATTTATTAAAAATGAATTTAACAAATATGAGGATTAATATTTAATCTTAATTAAATATTTTGAGTTGGGATTAGGGTTAGGAAAAGAAGGGATTAGCTTTTAATTGAAATTAAAGAAGGATTAGAAGATTCTGGAAGAGGTTAGTGGTCTTAAGGAAATTGGTCAAGTTTTGGGCAAAAAATAAATAAATTATTTATTTTGGGATTTTTGGTCAATTTATTAATTAAATAATTAATAAATAGGGGAATAATGTTTAAATAAGATTTAAACATTTTTGGGAGGGATTCCTTAATTAAATATTTTTAATTAAGATAACGGGATTTAATGATATAAAAATAAATAAATAAATAAATTAATTAATTAATTAATAAATGATGATGTCATCAAGAATTTTTTAGAAAATAAAAATACTTTATTTTCTAAAGGATTTTTAGGTGTCTACATTTTTCCCCTCTTTGATGTGATGCCGCAAGTGGCATGGCGTCAAAGACAAGAAAATAAGATGCCCAAGGTTAGAATTTAGAGGAATGAGGGGTTGTGCCCCCTCGAGAAAATAATGCAAGGAGTAAACTTTGTAGAATTTTCTTGAAAGGAAACAGAGAAAGAAGGACCTAGGAAGAAGGGGAGATAAATAACCAAACTCCCAAGAGCAAAGATGGGTGAAGCCAAGATGAGATGGAATGCAAAATGCAGGATGTAGCTACATGAGAGATGCAAGATGCAAGATTAATCTAGATGATGCAAGATGCAGGGGATTGGGGGAAGCTCCAAGTGCAAATGTGGAGAGCACAACCTAGTTTAATATAGCAATGCTAGATACCTGCCAAGGATACTAGGATCACGAGGCCTTGTTACCAGTGTTGCATAGGACTGACGCTAAAAAAACATGCAAGGTTGCCCCAATATCACGCATGAACCCAAGAGGAAGCATGGTGGAAATGATGCTGAAGAAACCACAAACACACGACTGACTCATAGGTAGAAGTAAAAGATCAAAAGACCTTGCCCCAGAGTGTCCTCATTCGCTGCACACCATGATATAAAGGATCATGGTGACTTTGAGTAGAGAACAACGAGAAGCCATAAGAGATTAACAAGACCCAAAGGACAAAAATCCAAGGTCAAAATGAGAACTCCAAAAAGACATCCTTTGCCAACGAGAGAGATTTGATGTGATTGATGGTGAGAAGATTGGTCTGAACGTGTGGAAGGATGCATCGACACGGACCTAGTGGGATTGGTGGAAGATTGGATCTGATAGGAGGAAGGATACATCCTCAAGGACCCACTGATTGATGGGAGAATGAGGGTTGTTGTTCACTGGAAAATGATGAAGTCAAAGAATAATCGATGTGATCAAGAATAGTCAACAATTGATGTTGTTGAAGTACAAGGCTGGGTAGGACAAAGTGTTCTGATCAAATGCTGCTACAGGACTAACAAGGACTATGTACAACAAGACACAAGGATATGTACAATGGACAAGAAAAAGAGACAACGGATATATACAGAAGCTCAGGATTGGGGATAGGAAGATCTCACTATACAGGATATACAGGAAGGATCATGCTATACAGGATATACAAAATATGGTACAAGATATGTGCAAGATATGGTACAAGATATGTGCAGGTAGGATTGTGGATTGGCTGGAGGATTATGAAAAAGAGGAATGCTGGGGGATGGTGGATGGGGATGGGGATGGGTGAAAAAAGGATTGAGATGTTGGGATGGGGGGGATGGGAGTTTGATAGATAATGACTCGGTCCACTATGTATGGCACATGTTTGCCAGGTTTTCACCAACATACTTGTCCAAGGCGCTTGAATTGCCAAGTTTTCACCATTGGATGATTGTTTTTCTTTTTCTTTTTTCTTTTTTCTTTTTGCTTTCTTTTTGTATTTTTTCTGCTTTTTCCAATTTTTATGGATTTTCTGAATATGTAGGATCTGGTTCAGGCATAGAACCTCTTCAGATGTATGATATTGATGGGATCATTCAAAGGCTCACCTTCTGGTGTAGATAGCTGATAGGCACCAAAGCCAAGGCATGCTGTGACAACATAGGGGCCCAACCAAGTATGCTCAAACTTGCCTTTCTTTTCTCTATTTTCTTGGACTTTCTAATTTTCTTTGAGGACCATGTCACCAACCTGAAATTGTCTGGGATGGACCTTCTTATTATAACTCCTTTTGAGTCAATTTTGGTATGCAACCAGGTGATCATAGGCTTGTTGTCTCTTTTCATCTAATAGGTCTAGCTATGTGAGATGGGCCACACGATAGTCTTCATCAGTGGTGTAGTTCTTCATGGAGACTCGCAATGATGGGAGCTCAACCTCGATCAGAAAAATAGCTTCGGCACCATATACAAGGGAATATGGGGTGATGCATGTGGGAGTGTGATAAGAAGTACGATAGGCCGAAAGGGTAGGATTGATTTGGAGGTGCCAGTCATGACCAAAATCATTGACAACCTTCTTGAGGATTTTCAA
The DNA here is from genome assembly GCA_027943335.1 of Chamaecyparis obtusa. NCBI lineage: Eukaryota > Viridiplantae > Streptophyta > Pinopsida > Cupressales > Cupressaceae > Chamaecyparis > Chamaecyparis obtusa. The sequence continues at coordinate 2,104,805 of BSBK01002287.1, read as the reverse complement.
GATAGTTTTATTGGTTGCCTCAGCTTAGCCATTTCCTTGAGGGAAATATGGACTAGAGAAACGGTGATGGATGTGGAGTCTAGCACACAGATCATCCACATGCTAGTTTTCAAAAGGTGTGCCATGGTCAGTGAAGATGGTAGATGGTATGCCAAAGTGACAAATGATGTGGTAAAGGATGAACTTGGATATTTGAATGCCAGTAGTTAGGGTGAGCGGAATCACTTCAACGCATTTGGTGAAGTACTCTATGGCAGTTATTATGTTGTTGTGTCCATCCGAGGAAAGGAGAGTGATTAAGCTGACAAGGTCGAAGCCCCAACATGAAAATGGCCAAGGTGGCGCAATGGGCTACAAGTGTTGTGCTGGTGCATGAATCAAATTTGCATGCTGCTGACATGGAAAACATTTTCTAACAAACTCACAAGCATCATGTTCCATGGTTGGCCAATAATACCCAACTCGAAGCAACTGCTTAGCTAGAACCATGCCACTCGTATGGGCACCGCAAATTCCAGTGTGGACCTCTTGTAAAGCTAGGATAGCCTTGTTTGAATCTAAACACCTAGAGAGGATATTGTGATACCCTCGAGGATAAAGGGTGTTGGCTACAAGAGTGTAGCAGGAAGCTCTGCAAATAAGGTTTTGGTGCTGGTTATTGGTGAGATGGGGAGATATGATACCATTCTTTAGATATGCATGGATGTTATGGTACCATGGGGACTGGGGACCAACCAAGACACACACCATTTATGCATCGGCGTTCTCATAAGCTGGTGTATATAGCTACTTGGCTAGGAATTCATACTGTGATGCATCACGTGGGATTTCTAACAAGGACCCAATAGTTGCCATTGCATCTGCTGCTTTGTTCTAAAGTCTGGGTATCTATGTGAATTGTAGATTCAAGAAATGTTCTTTCAATCTATCCACGAGTTCTTTGAAAGGTAACAGCTTGTTGTCCTTTGTTTGATATTCATCTAGGACTTGCTTGATAATCAGCTGTGAATCACCGAACACTTGTAGTTCTGTGATATTCCATTGAATGGTTGTTTTGAGACCTAAGATGAGTGCCTCATATTCTGCAATGTTATTGGTACATGAAAATCCCAACTTGAATGATTTTGGGATGTAGTCACCTTGAGGTGTGACAAATAGGATTCCTGCCCTTGAGCCATGTGATGTGTAGGAGCCATCAAAGTATAGTTTCCACATGGGTTGTTCTTCGATCATACATAAGTGTTCATCAGGGAATTCCATGATTAGTGGATAAGCATCCACTAGTGGTGCTTCCGCTAGCTGATCGGCAATGACTTGCCCTTTGATTGCTTTCTGATCTATGTACTGGATGTCAAACTCGCTAAGTATCATGACCCATTTTTCCATATGACCTGTGAGACTTGTCTTTGATAGTAGATATTTGAGGGGGTCCACTTTTGAAATGAGCCTGATTGTGTGACTGAGCATGTAATGTCTAAGCTTTTGAGTGGCAACCACTACAAGGCATGCTTTCTCCATGGGTGAGTAATTAAGCTCATAGCTTATAAGAGTTCAACTAATGTAGTAGATGGCTCTCTCTTTGTTTTCATCATCATGCTGAGCTAGGAGTGCCCCCAGTGCTGTAGTGATTGCTAAGATATAGAGTATGAGAGGGCATCTTGGAACTGGTGGTACTAGGATTGGAGAATTAGCTAGATACTCCTTGAGCTTATCAAAGCTTCTTTGACATATGGGATCCCATTTGAAGCTTGTGTCTTTGCATAAGAGATGTGTGAAAGGTTGGCACTTGTCTACCAGTTGAGAAATGAACTGACGTACTGATTGAAGCTTTCCTTGTAGGCTTCTGAGCTATCTGAGTGTTCTTGGGGGAGGCATTTCTGTTATTTCTTTGAGCTTTTTAGGGTCAATCTCTATGCCTCTTCATGATACTATGAAACCTAGGAGCTTTCCAGATGTAACACCAAAGACACATTTCTTTGGATTGAGCCAGAACCCATAGTGTTGCAAGCGGTCAAACACACTCTCAAGAATGTCAAGGTGTTCATGGCATGTCTTTGATTTTCAAGAATATCATCCACATAGTCTTCTAGAATCTTGTGGATCATGTCATGGAAGATTGTTGTCATCACTCTTTGATATGTGGCTCCTACATTCTTTAGCCCGAATGGCATCATGTTGTAGTAGAAGGTACCCCATGGAGTTGTGAATGCTATTTTGTGTTGGTCTTTTGTTGCTATATGAATCTGATTGTATCCAGAGAAACCATCCATTAGTGACAACATTTCATGGCCCGTTGTAAGATCTACGATCATGTCTATGTTAGGTAGCGGGAAATCATCTTTAGGACATGCCTTGTTTAGGTCCCTAAAATCTGTACAAATTTGGATGTCACCAGAAGGCTTTGTGATAGGTACCATGTTGGAGATCCAATCTGAATAATCTATAGCTCTGATAATCTTTGCATCTAGGAGCTTTTCTAGTTCTGATTTTACCAATAGAGCTACTTTGGGATGCATTTTGCGTAGCTTCTGCTTTACTGGCTTAACATTGGGTCTATGGCTAGATGATGAACAACAAGTTTAGGCTCATGTCCAGGCATGTGTGTGTATGACCATGCAAATTTCATAGTTGCTTCTTGAAGTAGCGCAGTGAAAGCCATTTCTTCACCTTCTGTCATGTTGGCTGCAATGTAGGTGATCCTCAGACATTCCTCTGTACCTAAGTTGACTGGCTTGGTTTCTTCTATGATGATAGGTGACTGCTCAGGTCTGTAATCTTGGATGGGAGGAAGAGGCAAGTCTTCATCTTCTAGCGCTTGAATTGCCAAGTTTTCACTAGAAGATACGCTCTTTATTTTTACTTTTTTGGAATCAGAATGTGCCCCAGAAGGGTTTTCACATAAGGACTCATGTTTTACTCTTTCTATTTCTCTTTTGCAGCTAAAGCTTACCTCCTCTCTGAAGTATCCTTCTGGGTCAAGCTTACAGATGTGAGTTGACTCTAAATCCTAAACTGAGTGTGGGCCTGATGCCCCCATGAATTCTAGGAGTGCTTTTGTGCTTTAGAACTCATCGATGTGTGTGACGCTTGGTTGGTCCCAGTCTATGAGTTCAGGGTGGGTGAGGGGAAGTTCTATGAGATTGATGGCAAGTTTTCGGAGGATAGAAGTCCCCAGGAGGGTGTCATCATCGAAGATATCATCATAGGATCTGATTTCTTTCTCTTTAGGGATGTCTTCAATCTCTACGAGGTCATCCTAGCTATTTAAGAGGGGAACGCTAGTCATGTTGGTGCCCCCAGTTGCGGTATTGGGCCCTTGTATATGTAGGTGAGGGGTATTAAAGCTAAGAGCTTGATGTTGTGGGTTCTTGGATACTGTAATTGGGCCTTTTCTATCACCTTCTTGTGGTCCTAGACCACCACCTTGGTAGTTCCACTGCTTAGTAGTGTACTTGTGCGATTGTGGGTATTTATCTTTGAAGTAGCCAAGAAGTTGTTTGTCAGGTGGTGGGGGATCTTTGTACAACCACCTATTAATGTCAGGATCCATTTCTTGATTGTTTAATGTGCCATGGGATTCAAAAGTCATAGGTCCCATTCTCTTGATTTCATGATGCTCTTTAATAGGCTTTCTTTGGTGATTCGGGACCCTTGAGTATGTGGATCAAGCGGGAGGGCCCCTATGACAAATGCATCATGTAGGCTATATTCACCATAGCCCTGGTTATTGATCTTGATGGAAGAGAGGGTGGAGGTGAGGATGGTTTCTGGATAACAATGGGATCAGGACGAGCTGGCAATAGAAGTACCAATGTCAGTTCTAGGACAATGAGTGGAGTGAGGGAATGATGCTTCCATTGCATGATAGTATGTGAAGGGTTGGGGGTCAGCATGGATGGTAACCTCAGTGCCTTGATGTGGAAATTTGATGCACTGATGGTAAGTAGATGGTACAGCCTTAATGGAATGAATCCATGGTCAGCCTAGGAGGATATTAAATGGTAGGTCAAGATCAACAACATGGCAAATAGTATCCTATGTTGCTGGGCCCAACTGAATGGGAAAAGTAATGGTACCTTCAGAGGTACGCTTCAAATTTTCATAGGCTTTGATAGTGATTAATTCATGTGCTATATCGGCTTGGGTGAACCCAATCTACTAAATGAATTTCAAAGTACACAAGTTCAGGGCTGAGACATTATCTATTAAGACCCGTTTGATGGCAAAGTCTCTGACCATGACGGCGATGCGGAGAGGGAGAGTATGGTCAGGTGCAATGGCTAGCATGTCAAATGGTTTGAAGGATAAAGCATAGGTTGTGCATAGATCTCCCACAAGGGTCTCAAATTGGGTGGTGTTAATGTCTGTGGGGACATGTCCTTCTTTGAGAGCTCGGTCAAGGATCTTCTGATGGAGAGGTGAAGTGCGGAGAAGGTCCAAGATGGATATTTGGGTTGGTGTGTTCTCAAGATGTTCTATGAGGTTATACTGTGCATTGTGTGCATTATGTGCTGGCCTTGGTTGGGCACCACCAACAGTTATCTGACCTCTACGGGTGGTAACAGCACATTGACTGTCTACTCCTCTGACATGGATGGTATTGACTGTGGGCTCAACTTGGTTTATACATCCAACAATATTGTCATAATTGATATAGGTAGTAGTGTGATCTTCTTGCTTGCCTTTTCCATGGTTCTGGGGATGATTGGCTTTAGTTTGGTTGTTCCCAGCATTGTGTTGTGGGAACATATTCTGATAAATTTGCAAATTGGCATTTGGCGAGGCTTGAGCAAGTGTATCTACCTGGATCTCTTTTTGATCAATGAGATCTTGGATATAGTTTTTGAGTCTCATACACTTTAGGGTAGTGTGTCCTTTGACATGATGATAATCATAGTACTCATGATCTTTGTACCAATCAGGCTTGGGAGTCGTATCATCAACTAGCTGAATTGGTGGATATGTAATCAAGTTGGCCTTGGCCATTCGATGAAATATAACATCCAATGGTTCACCCAATGGTGTGAAGGTCTTCTTTGGATAATTTTGAGCTTTGGGTTTGTTCTACTTGGGAGCAATATTGACGGCATTGACTTGATTGTTTGGATTACCTTGATAAGCTTGATGGGCTAGTTGCTGATAGTTCTGCGGATTATTCTGAGAATGATATTGTTGCGTGGGTTGCTGATGGACTTGAGGAGGTTGCTGATGGATGGGTGCTTGTTGTTGTTGGTATGCAGGAGTTGACAGAGGAATAGCCACAACAAATTGAACATGCTTGGTGTCAATGGCTCCATCAGTAACAACATTTTTGTTACGATTCCAGTAACAGGATTTATCATTGCTAGGTTTTTGGGCATCATTTTTGAAGTGTCAGATTGTGCCTTTATCTAGGAGGGCCTTTTCAATACCTATCCCCTTGCTCTTGATATCTTGATAGGTTTGGAGAAAATTCATCCTCATGAAGTGGGATAGCTTAGGATGCAGATTATCAATAAAGATTTTGGTCAAATTATTTTCAGGTGGCTGGTATGATAACCTGGTAGTAAGGTTCTGCCATCGTTGTAAGTACTCTGATAGGCTTTCTCCATCTTTTTTTTTTGAGTTGCAGAGATCTAACAAGGTCAACTCATTCTCAACATTGTGGGCATAGTGGGCAATGAACGTCTCAGAAAGTTTAGCAAAGGTTGTGATAGTCCCACAGGGTATTTTGTAGAACCACTCAACAATGGTTCCTCCCAAGCTTTTGGGGAATAGGCGTAAGAGATAGTTATCACTATAAGCCACTTCTTGGCATGCCATATAGAATTTTTTAATATGATTGACTGGATCTCCTTTCCCCTGATATTTATCAAACGGATAAGGACACACCTCCTCAAACTTGTAAATTTTGTTCTCAGTACTGGTTTGAAAATCTTTAAGAGCATTCTTCATGGCTTCCCACTCGGCATTGATTGGTAATTGAGCGGGTACTCCCATTTGAGGTGGGTATTGTGGAGTGGGATATGGAGATGGCCCAGTGGGATAGGTAGATTGGAGTGGATTTTGGAGTGATGCTTGCTAGGGATTTTGTTGATGCGGCACAGGGGGATATTGTGGTGGTGGATATGAGACTGCTTGCTGGTGTTGTGGGATGACTGGGACTTGCTACTGTGACTGATAGGAGGAAACTTTTTGCTATTGGGGAATGATGGGGGTTTTTTGCTGTGACTAGAAGTATGGTTGTTGAGGGGGGGGCTGGTGGAATGATGCAGCTTGTTGGTAAGATGGTCCTTGATGAACTTGTCTCTATGGTTGACCGATATAAGTCGGGTGCATTCCCATATTGCTTAAGGGTGGAACTGATGTAGGGAAGCTTGAAGAAAAGGATGGCTGGGCAAAATAACTTGCGAAAGGGGATGAACTCTACTGCTAAGGTGGAGGAACTTATTGAAAAGCACTGGGTGTTGGGAATGGATAGCTTGTGAAGGATGAGGTTGGTGGAGGTGGAGATGGTTGATGTTGTGCTGCTTGTGAGAAGGTGGCTTGTTGGTTTGCAAATATGAATGTAGGAGAGTGAGTTAGTATTCCAAAGGCTTTCATGTCTTCTTGAGTGAGACCCCAACGAGGACTAGTGTGAGGTGGGAATTGTGTTGCAGCAGATGCTGGGAAGGTAGATGTGATGGGAGTTTGGGGCATGAATGGTGGCTTTGAAAAACCCATGGAAGGCATTCCTGTGGTGAAGGCATTTTTCTAGGCTTGTGCCTGGGTAGATGTTTGTTGGGGGGGAAATGAAGAGAACGCTTGCGTTCCCCATGAAAAGGGTGATGTGGAAGTTTTCTGATTTTGAAAGGGGAACGATTGCATTGCCCCCAGAGTAAATGATACTAATGTGGAGGCTTGTTGAGAGAAAGAGGGAAACGATTGCATTGACCCTGGAAAAGATGGTATGGATGTTGAAGCTTGGGGATTGAAAGGAAAAGATGATTGCGTCCCTCCTGGCACAAAAGGAGTGGATGTGGAAGCTTGTGAAGTGAAGGGGAAGGATGATTGCACCTTTTCTAGAGTGAAAGGTGTTGTTTGGCCTATGGAAGATGGCGGGACTTCTTGTGAAAAGGTTTCTATGAGAGGTGGGAGTTGATTCTGGGACAAGGGTTGGATTTGTGCAAGAGCTTGACCAGCCATGGCGGATGATGAAGTACCTGTGATAGGGAATGGAGTAGATGGTGTTATAGCTTGTGTTACAGGACTGGTGAAGCTTCCTTGCAAAAGAAGAGGAATGGTGGAGGTTGTTTGAGATGTTTGCAAGGTTGGATCAAGGAATGGTTGGATGAATGGAGAGTATACTTGTTTTGGGATTTGGATAGTGCTTATGGGAATGTGAGGATGGAGATATGGTAGAATGGAAGTCTTTGCCTGTGCAAAGTTAGTGAACATGCTTTGCTAGTTTTGGGCCATGAGTACATTGACTAGTGGTGGATTCTCTGGATGATTCACAAATGTTTCTATTGCCAGAGGAGCTAAGGGGATATTGGGATCATCCCATGTATTTCCATTTTGTATTTGGGGATCATAGGCTATCATTGCACTGGTAAAAATGTTGGGATCAGATGAACTGGTGATTGGATAAAGATTCATGTTCCTTCTTTTTCTAGATCCAAATCTTGTCTCGATAGGCATGGAGATGCAGATGCTTTAGATGGATGCAAGATGTTTCCTAAAAGATTCTAAAGAATGATAGATGCAAGCTCAAGGAACTTCTAAGGATGATGAATTTTAAGAATGCAAATGCAAGGATTTGGTGAAATGCTTGGATTTGGATCAAGGATTGTGGAAGATTTTGATGGAAGATGGTGACAGATTGGCAAAAAAGCTTGGTGATGATGGAGGCTTGATGGGATGCTCTGCTTTGGGTCAAGATTGGGTGGAGGATTGGTGGGATGCTGGTGGAAGATTACTAAGTGTCAAAAATGAGCTATTTTTTTTCCCAATGGAGTATCAGTGATAGGATTTGGCCAACCTAGGATAGACTAATGATCTTTGGTCAACTGGATTCTTATCAATACAAGCCAATCTCTTGCTCGAGATGATGAGGCTACACAAGGACAAGTTGGATTTCCTTTAGACAATGCTCTATCAAAAAGGGGATGATTTTTGATTTGGGATAAGGGATGGAAACAACTCAAAGGTTTTGATCACTAAGTACTTGTGGATTTGGATCTCTGGATTTGGTGCAAAGGATGGTGGATTCTAATTTGGATATTGGATGCTGGATTTGGATGAAGGATATGGGACTTTGATTGTGGATTGCTGATGGAAAGATGGTGAAGGATGATGAAACAATGCTTTTTCTAAAAGGATGATGCAAATGCAACTGGGATGGATGATCTATGATGCTGCTAGGAAGATGATGGTGAATACAGCTAAGGACTCTAGAATGCAACTAAGGATTTGGTGATGATGCCGAGATGAAACTAGAATGAGACTAGGATGAAGGACCGCCGAGATAGGATTTTGAGATCTGAAGGTAGAATGGGACATGTAATGGATCCAGCTAATCTTCTCTTTCAAGACTGATGTAGCAATGGTTCACTCGGAATCGGTAGGCAAACTTTTTGACTCTTGCATTATAGCCAATATTATCAAGATTTTCTTGATATTTTTCTTCTACTTGGGTTGCTTGGATAGAGGATTGATGGCTTTTAAGGTTTATTTCTGCACTTTCTTCTCTTGATAAGCTTTGGATTTGGGCAACTTAGCTTTCGAATGTTTGATCAAAGTGGGCATAACTTTGGGGAAATTCTGATAAGTTGGCTTGAGACAAAAAGGTTCTTTGGATATCTGACCCAAGGGGTTCTCTGCAAAATGTCTTGAGTATCTCAAACTAGGTTTGTTGATCAATTTGATGTTTCCCAATGGCAAAGGATAGATTTCAACAAAGATTTTTAGAAAAGCAATTTCCACAAGGGACAAAGCAACCTTGTGGGATACAAACAGGATAACTGACTCTGATAAAGCTTTGAAAGTGTATGTTCCAACAATGTTTTCACGGAATATTGACTGTCAAGCACTTCAAACAGATCTACCTAAGGAAGGTGAGTATCAAAATATCTTGCCCATAGCTTGGTACCCCCTAGAAGGGAATACAAATGGTGAGTAATCTTGAGGTGACCCGGTAAACCCCTTGGAATCGGTCCTTGCACAAGGATTTTGATACTTTCAGATGTAGATAGGGTAGCCACTATTTTATCAAGTTTTTAATAGTTTCGTGGAGTCTCCATACCTGGTTATGCTGACTGCCTGTGACTCACTTAAGAGCCTAGCCAACAACACTGGGGGAGGAATATTTACCTATCCCCAGACATTTGCATTTGGCACAAAATGCCCGTGGATTAGGAGATATAAGTGAGTACTTTTTTCCTTTACTTTATTTATATACCAGCTGGGTGGGATACTGGTTTGAGGTCGTTCTCCGAGGAGGAAGCACTTTTCTCCCTGGACAGGCCTTGCTAAAAGTAGAACAAGTGAACTTGTCCGAGTCCAAATGTTCTACGTTGCTTACTTTAACAGGATTTTGCAAGAATTTGAAAAACTCCTAAATGCACATCAAGCAAGTTGTTCTTTTTCCCAAATTGATTAAGTTTGATTGAACTTTGAAATTGAAGACACAAGGGCTTAAGGTTTGATTTGTTCTTTCTCCAAAAGGTAAATGATTTGAGTGGTTGCAAGTTATTTTCTTTGAGCATTCAAGATTGAGATGTGCATGTTGATTTAGAACTTTGAAAAGAACTTTATTTTATCTTTTAGATCATTCAAGATTGAGTTTGTGCTTTGCTTGAATTGAAAAGGAGGGAATAGAGATGCTTGTTCTTTCCAATTTAGATCATTCAAGATTGTGTTTGATTTTCAAAATGATAATGACTCTTAGGACCTAAGTTCATTTCCTTAGATTCATTCAAGATTTGTTTGACTTTTTCTTTTTATGAATCTAAGAAAAATTTAAGGCAAAAACATAGTTGACAGTGACACTGTCCAGCTGACATATGACACTGGAAAATGCACAGGCGACACAAAAGAACTCGCAGGTGATAGTGGAATGTTTACAGGTGACAGAGAAATCTGCAAAGGCAATAGAGAAATGATTCCAGGAGACAACAAAATATTACTAGGTGACAACAAAATTTCTCATAGGAGACAGCATGATATGTATAAGCGACACTCAAACATGCCTAGGAGACACTTAAAAAACCATAGGTGATAATGAAATGAGCATACGTGACAGCAAGTTGTGCACAGGCAATAGTAAAAAGATGGGCTAGGCGATAGTGAAATGATATTAGGCGACACTTAATCAGGTATAGGTGACATTTAAATATGCACAGGCGACACTTAATCGGGTGTATGCGACAATCAAAAGTGCACACGCGATAATAAAATTTTTACAGGCATAAGCGACAATAAAATTTTTACAGGCGTAGGTGACAATGAAATTTTTACAAGTGATAAAGAAATGCTGATAGGCGAGAATGGAATGGATATAGGTGACAATTCTATACGTGAACGCGTGAATGTTTATCTTGTAGGCGTGATTGTTTCCGTTGCAGGCGACAGAAAAGAAGTTTAGACAAAATAGAAGTTATTGAGGATGGAAATCTTCAAAAATTAGGTGTCAATTCAGGGAGTGTAGGCATGATCAGACTCTTTGTAGGCATGACTAAACTATGCTTAGAAGTGACTGTATTATGTGTAGGTGACATTTCATCTGTTTCTTGCAAATACGAGAATACAAAGCATGATATAATCAAGTGATTGTGGGTTTGGGTCCCATCGGGCATGCCAGAATGTGGACAAGGCTTTTGAGGATACCTGATTTGGAAAACTTCAAGCCAAACAAAGATTAGATGTTAGTCTAAGCATGAAATCAATCCAAAACAAATAAAACTCTAAACTAAGCCACCTCAGATTGAGCCAAAATAGGTGCACCCAAGCACTGTTTGATTTGCTCTTGCTTAAGGGGATGTGCATGTGCTCTCTAATCACTTGGATCATGTTCCTTATAAATTTTAGGACGGATTGAGATCCATGAAAACTCCAAAAGTGGCACAAAATAAGTATAGAACACCTGATTTGCCCCTAAGGCCTCAAGGATCAAATGATGCTGAAATGAATATTAAGCTACATGAGGTTTATACTAAGATTGATTTTAAGCCAAATAGAGGTGTGATGATGATGATATGCTATGTAAAATGAAGAAATAAACTATGTTAATCCATTATTGCTATATTAAGATGAGCTAAAATGCTTGAAAGTAAGCTAAATTAAGATGATTATGCTAAGTCTAGAGCTAAATGGTCATGATAACAATGCTTGAGATGAAAGGTGAATGGATTTTTTTTCTCTTGGAAATGAGGAGCATTTATAAGATTTGGGAAGGAGGAATGAGTGGCCAGGATCAAAATCCTTAAGAGAGGCCAAGATTCATTCAAAGGGGAGCACATGGATTGTGCTAGTTTAGGGCCACCTCCTTGTGACAAGTATCACAAGGGCATTGGCTTGAAAGAAGGGAGGAATGTGCACAATTTGGGAAATGTACCTAAGGTCAAAGGGTGTAAGAAAGGGGTGAGGGGTCTCTTATATGCATGATAAATGCATGTAAGAGGGGTAAGGAGGCCTTAAATGCACTAAATGCATGTAAGAGAAGTCTCTAGAAGTTTGTTGACTTTGGGTTAAGCTTAGGAGTTGGCTAACCTTGGTTAGGGAATGTGACAAGGATTAGGGGGGGATTAGGATTAGGATTAGGATTAGGACTTTCTAGAAGAGTCTAGAATTTCTTTAGGATAATCATGGATTTTAGGAAATAGATAAAGATTTATTTATTTTTATGGTTTAGGTTTTGAGAATATTTATTAAAAATGAATTTAACAAATATGAGGATTAATATTTAATCTTAATTAAATATTTTGAGTTGGGATTAGGGTTAGGAAAAGAAGGGATTAGCCTTTAATTGAAATTAAAGAAGGATTAGAAGATTCTAGAAGAGGTTAGTGGTCTTAAGGAAATTGGCCAAGTTTTGGGAAAAAAATAAATTAATTATTTATTTTGGAATTTTTGGTCAGTTTATTAATTAAATAATTAATAAATAGGGGAATAATGTTTAAATAAGATTTAAACATTTTTGGGAGGGATTCTTTAATTAAATATTTTTAATTAAGATAATGGGATTTAATGACATAAAAATAAATTAATTAATTAAATAAATAGTTAATTAATAAATGATGGTGTCATCAGGAATTTTTCAAAAAATAAAAATACTTTATTTTCTAAAGGATTTTTAGGTGTCTACAGTTTTGTCATGTTGTCCTGTCATGCCTGTAAGTCATAGTTTTAATGTGTGATGAAAATCCACTTGATTTCATGGTTTGTGCTCTTAGCCCCATGCTCTTCAATGTGTCACCTTGCTCCAGTCCAAATTGCACGTGCTGAATTGCAAACCCAGAGAGTTATTCAAGTTCTAAGGTCTGCAAGAAACAAATTTTAGAATATGCCTAAGTGTCAAAAACCCACAATGTTTTTAAAAATCCATGATGTTTTCGGTCTGTGTGAAAACCTTCATTGTTTTTGACCTTGTGCCTTCCCGCTTTTGTGCACTTGTCTTTTGGCATCGAAAACTCTATGTGTTTTCAATCTTTCGCTATGTCAAAAACTTTGTATGTTTTCGACCTTGGTCTTAACTATGCAAGTACGATTGGTTGGTGGGACCTTTTCCTTCCCAAGGGGTTAAACTTCAGTAAGATCTCATGATTATCATTATACCGCTAGGGAAAGTTGCTCATTTTTTAGGATCACGGTATAGTGACAACCGTCGATCTTCTTCAGCGATGCAATGGTACCTGGGACCGCTATCAAAAGATGCTGAGGTGGTAGGGTTCTATTGGATGCAGAGGAGTGATGTGGTGAAATTGCCAGTCGCAGGCCTAGTTGTTAGATCCCTTTGATCTTACGGCTGTCACATGACTACAAGGAATATTATTTCCCCTTGCGATCATGTGACAATCGTCTGATCCTCCAGCGATTCACAAGGGCAACAGTGCGATGGGTCCAGGTCTGCAGGCTCTTCCTTATTGGTTGTCACATGGCCGCATGTCAAACTTTTTTGACATGTGATCATGTGACCGCTTGCCACCTGTCCACGTGGGTCCCAGTTCTTAGTGATGTTCAACTGCCTAGCGGTTAAGACAATGTTTTTAAAAATCCATGATGTTTTCGGTCTGTGTGAAAACCTTCATTGTTTTTGACCTTGTGCCTTCCCGCTTTTGTGCACTTGTCTTTTGGCATCGAAAACTCTATGTGTTTTCAATCTTTCGCTATGTCAAAAACTTTGTATGTTTTCGACCTTGGTCTTAACTATGCAAGTACGATTGGTTGGTGGGACCTTTTCCTTCCCAAGGGGTTAAACTTCAGTAAGATCTCATGATTATCATTATACCGCTAGGGAAAGTTGCTCATTTTTTAGGATCACGGTATAGTGACAACCGTCGATCTTCTTCAGCGATGCAATGGTACCTGGGACCGCTATCAAAAGATGCTGAGGTGGTAGGGTTCTATTGGATGCAGAGCAGTGATGTGGTGAAATTGCCAGTCGCAGGCCTAGTTGTTAGATCCCTTTGATCTTACGGCTGTCACATGACTACAAGGAATATTATTTCCCCTTGCGATCATGTGACAATCGTCTGATCCTCCAGCGATTCACAAGGGCAACAGTGCGATGGGTCCAGGTCTGCAGGCTCTTCCTTATTGGTTGTCACATGGCCGCATGTCAAACTTTTTTGACATGTGATCATGTGACCGCTTGCCACCTGTCCACGTGGGTCCCAGTTCTTAGTGATGTTCAACTGCCTAGCGGTTAAGTTTTTCTTTCCACGATCTGGTGACTCGCGGTTATCTCTTGGTCGCTAATTTTTGGCCGTAGGGCCCTTAACATCTGGCGACCTAGCTGGCGGTTTACTTTGCCTTAGTCACGCAATCGGGTAATGGTGGGCCCGGGTCTTCATGTTTTTAAAGGTAAGGCCTCTTTGGCGATGGTCCCGCTGGTGGTTATGTGGCGGCCTATGGTTGGCTGTTGCATGATTGCGTGTCAAAAATTTTTGACATGCGATCATGCGGCCAGTTGACACGTGTATTGTGGTCCCAATGGTGGGTGGTGAAATGGCATCCTCCAAATGCTGAGGTGGCAGGGTTCTAGTGGCTACAAGGTGGTGATCCAAATTTTGTCAGTGGGGCCAGTGTTTTCGGTGACATGGGCATTCCCGATTGGCTAGCAGGTGACAGGGTGGCATTGACATGGAGACTTGTCGCGTGTTCGCATAGCCTAGTTTTTGGCTATGCGATCATGGGACCACTACTAGCATCACGGTTGTGAAGTTACAGGTGGGTCCACGGTGCTAGTGTTGCCAATGTGCTCTTTTCCAATTGGTTGCTGACTGGTGACATGGCTGTTGACTTTTTGAGGAGCCCACGACTGTCATGAATTAAATATGATCGCCCGATTTGCCGGGAAGGATGGACAATCAACGGCCATGTTTTAAAATGAGCTGGGTGCCAAAGACTTGACTGTTGGAATTCAAATTTAAACTTGCAAATGGTTTTCGCAACAAGAGGTACCCAAAATTTATGGTTTTTTTGGTCGTTTCTTGATCTGGTTGGTGGCATCAATTGTTGCAGTCTGGTCCAGTGAGTTGGGTGATTGCTTGTAGATGTTTTTCCATGTGGGGAGGATAGTTTTTTGGCTCGAGATGTTTTGATGGTCTAGTCAGACTGATTTTCATGATGAATTTGTGATCCTGGGTATAAATTTAAAGATTTTATCTTTCTTGTGGATCATTCTTGTTTCTGACAGATTGGTGCTAGTTTTCCCTCTAGTGAGTTTTCAGATTTGGCTGTTGTAACCTATACCTTAGCTATCCGAAGCTTGTTACATCCTATCTTTGGGATTCCAAGGCAGCTAGTGGTATAAATGGTTGAAGTTTTGACTTTGTAAGGGTTCCATTCTGTTTGGTTCCTGTGGGAAGTAGTAAACTCTGTCACATTGTAGGAGGTTGAATATAATTTCTTTGCATCTTTTGTAGGTTATTGAAGTGGTTGCCTCATCTTTGGTATAGACATGTACATGATTCATCATACTTAATATAATTGTTTCAAGCTTTCAAGTCTCTCCTTGGTGTCAGTCTTATGAGTTTTGGATTTTTTGGTCCATTGCATAGGGTTACCTTTGCATATGTTCTAGTCTTTAATTCTTGATCTAGGATCAAGTGAAAAATACTTTGGATAGGGCATAGATTCATTAGATTTGTCTACAGAAGGATCTTATAAGTAGTGGATGGGCTGGAATAGTTGTATTTATGGCTTTGAGTTTTTGACAGTAGTTGGTTCATGTTTCTATACTTGTATTTGATGATTTGCCCAATGGATAATGGCATTGATCAAGGGCTAGTATATTCAGTTGAGTCCAATGTTTGATGGGTTTTGGCTATTTCCTGCATCTTTGAATATCAACACCATTTCAAATCTTTTTCATTATTCAGTTGATAGTAGTAATACTCTTCACAAGACCATTTTACCCTGCATAGTAGAGTTGATTCAATGAATACCTGGTTAGTATTTAGTAATCCTTTACTATGATCTACTTTATGAATCCAGAAGTATAAGTGTGTAGTGAGTGGAGTTTTGTCTGGATTAGGTGCACCTGCCTTGGTTTTGCAGAGCCAGAAGTAGAAGAGGGCATATTAAGACCCTATAGTTGGTCCAGTTGTCTTGTAGAGCTCTCATACTTGGAATTAACCACTCCTAACATTAGTCTCAAGGCATATTGGCAGCCCTAAGTGGCGTAAGCATTTTCAAACACCAACAAGATGATGACTCTGCTGGGGAAAACAATGAAAAAGAAAAATATCTGTTAGGATCTCTGGTTATGGTTATATTGTAAAGTCAAAATCTTTATTGACCAGATTGATTTGCCCATCCGAGTCACCAACAAGATGGCGACTCTGCTGGGGATGAAATAAGTTTACCATTAAGAGTATCCTAGAGTCTTGCTATTTTCATTTTGGGGAAGAGTCTCATAAGTTTTCTAATTTAAAAATTGTCTTTTAGATTTACAAGTGTGCTACCTGGATTTGCTGATTGGGTTATATGTGACTTTGCTATGGAAGAGCCCAGAGTCTATTGGTGTTTCAAGATGGATCAGTGAAAGTTTGTATCCTCTGAAGAGAGGTGGTGACTCTATGCTAGAAAGCACCTGAGTTGTGAAGTTTTGTTGGGACTTCATTTAGCTGAGAAGAAGGCAGTAGCATTTAGCAGGGTGATCCAGGTATTCTCCATCAAAGTTTTATGTATAAGCATGGTCCTAATCAAATGATTATGTCATTAAAGGGATAGGAAAAGTGTGAAGTATCTCAGAATAGCTAAGTGAGAGGTGGGATCATTTACAAGTGTTTTGATTCCCTATTTTTGATTTACAAAGAATCAAGTGTAAAGGCACAAGGTTGTATATCAATGATGGATGTACTTAGGGGTCCTATTGGTAGGGGTTATGCACCATTTTGTTGTGATGGCATACCTAGTTTCCCCAACAAAGTCCCTGATGAAATCAGAGAGTATCTACCAAAGTTCAATAAGAATCAGTGTCCATCAGCAAGAAAACATGTGATGGCTTTTTCTGATTTAATGTGCGATTTTGATGTCTGCCATGAGGATTTGTAGATGAGGCTGTTTGTGCAGACTCTTGAGGGAGATGAAAGGGAGTGGTTTTCATTTTTTCCTGTAGTCTCTATTTCTTCATGGGATGAGTTGAGTTGTTGCTTCATTGATTATTTTGATAGCGGGGTAGATGTAAAATCAATGTTGGACAATTTGATGGGAATTCAAATTGAAGAAGATGAGTTGATTCAAAGATTTAATAGTAGATTCACTAGGACATTATTGGATATCCTTGAAAATTGTAGACCACATGATCAGATTTGTTTAGTTATATACTTGAGTGCATTTAACCAAAAAATGGGTTTCTTGCTGAGGGATAAACAACCACAAAGTCTACATCAGGCTTTTGAGGTTGCATTGGATATTGAGTGCAATCTGAAGTATGGAGTTATAAGGAGACATGCCTCTACTAGTTTGCATATTCAGAGTAGGGTGAATGATCAGGAGGAGGTTGAGAAACATCAGTGCTCTCATCCCTCTAATTGTTGTATTAATCACAGTGTTGTATATGAAGGTGAAATGAGTTCTACTGCCAAAGATGCTGAGAAAAGTGTTGACTGTGGGAGCATGGATGAGGTTAGAATGAATTACTTTCTAATGATATGCCACAGGGTTTCTCTCATATTGCAGAGGATTTTTCTTTGTAGTCTTCTATGCCAGTGGGTGGTAATGATATTAATTGTAAAGTCTTGGAGATTGAAGATTTGTGGAGAAATCCATTGAGTGGTACTTCTGACGATGATGAGATTGATTACAACACTGATTATTCATATGTTGACAGCAGTGATGGTGAGTCATACTCTAGCTTTGACTCTGAATTTTCTTCTTCTTTTGAAGATGTGTATGATGATGGAAATAAAGACATATATAGTGTGGTTTCCAATGAGTTATTCAATGAGGACACTAGTGAGAACTAGTTGGCACTTTGTCCAAATTATTATGAGAAACAATTCTATGTTGTTTCTAACCCACTATTTGAGGAGTGTGCTCAGAGGATGGAATTTTTTGAGGATTACTCACCTTCTATACTTAAAGTTTCACATACGATTAATCTGGAGTCTCCCTCACAAATGAGGCCAGTTGAAAGAAAGGTAATGCAAGATGAATGTTGCTCTGTTGATGAAGATGCATTACATTGTGACAATGTTTTTCTTCTGCCACCTAGCAGTGAAAATAATGGTGATAATTTAATTCATGATGTTGATCATGTGAATCATCCTTATGAGGATAAAGGTGTGATTGATCAAGAGAAATCAGACTTGATAAACCTGAGTAACTTGATATATGAGCATGTTTTAGTTGCCTTGGCTGAGGTAAGTGAAAGTGAGTATAGTTGCTTTTCTTTTGATATGCAAGAGTGCATTGGAGATGAGCTGGATGCTTGCAGCCAGGAAGAAAAAGTATCAGTTTCTTGTCCCCTTTCATGTGTTTCAATGCATGATGATTTTGATGATGTTTGTTTTCCAATTAGTGAGTTTGTGGGGGGACATGTGAAGGAAGGCATTGGTGATGGTAAATCCAGAGTTGTTCTGTAGACTGTGCTTAACAGTGATTTCTATCATCATGCATGTGGAAAAGGTTTCAGACCTTTGTTTGATTTTGTGAGTAGAAACCAGGTTTTTGATAGAGGAAAGGGTTGGTTTTCTTCTGGCATACCGATGTTGCTTGTGTATATCTTGTATAATGGTGTTAGAGTTTTTGGTAGGGAGCCAGTCTGTGAAATTTTTGGATTTAAAGTGGGGAGAGGGCCTAATTGTTTTGTCTAGGTATGGTCTGCTTTTCCCAGAGATCTAAATTCTTGCCATGCCTGCAAGAGGCATGCATCCCCAGAAAGAGCCACTATTAGTCCATTTTCCTGTCAGTGCAAAATCTTGTGAAAATGGCCTGTTCCCTGCAAATGTTTTGTCATGTTGTCCTACCATGCTTGCAAGTCATAGTTTTAATGTGTGATGAAAATCCACTTGATTTCATGGTTTGTGCTCTTAGCCCCATGCTCTTCAATGTGTCACCTTGCTCCAGTCCAAATTGCACATGCTGAATCACAAACCTAGAGAGTTATTCAAGTTCTAAGGTCTGCAGGAAACAAATTTTAAAATCTGCCTAAGTGTCAAAAACCCACAATGTTTTTGAAAATCCATGATGTTTTCGGTCTATGTGAAAACCTTCATTGTTTTTGACCTTGTGCCTTCCTGCTTTTGTGCACTTATCTTCAGCATCGAAAACTCTATGTTTTCAGTCTTTCACTGTGTCGAAAACTTTGTGTATTTTCAACCTTAGTCTTAACTGCGCAAGTGCGATCAGTTGGTGGGACCTTTTCCTTCCCAAGGGGTTAAACTTCAGTAAGATCTCATGGTTGTCGTTATACTGCTAGGGAAAGCTGCTATTTTTTAAGATCATAGTATAGTCGATATTCTTCGGTGATGCAATGGACCATGGGACCACTGTCAGAGGATGCTAAGGTGGTAGAGTTCTATTGGATGTAGAGCGGTGATGTGGTGAAGTTGCCAGTCACGGGCCCGGTTGTCAGATCCCTTTGATCTTACAGCTGTCGCATGACTGCAAGGAATATTCTTTCCCCTTGCGATCATATGACAACTGTCTGATCCTTCAGCGATTCACAAGGGCAACAGTGCGGTGGGTTCCGGTCTAAAGGCTCTTCCTGATTGGTTGTCGCATGGCCACATGCCAGACTTTTCTGACATGTGATCATGCAACCGCTTGCCACCTATCCATGTGGGTCCCAGTTCTTAGTGATGTTCAACTACCTAGTGATTAAGTTTTTCTTTCCACAATTTGGTAACTCGCAGTTATCTCTTGGTCGCTGATTCTTAGCGGTTAGGCCCTTAACATCTGTCAACCTAGCTGGCGGTTTACTTTGCCTTAGTCACGCAATCACATAATGATGGGCCTGGGTCTTCATGTTTTTAAAGGTAAGGCCTCTTTGGTGATGGTCCTGCTGGTGGTTATGTGGCGGCCTATGGTTGGCTGTCGCATGATCGCGTGTCAGAGTTTTTTGACATGCGATCATGTGACCAGTTGACACATGTGCTATGGTCTCGATGGTGGGTGGTGAAGTGGTGTCCTTCAGATGCTGATGTGGTAGGGTTCTAGTGGCTGCGGGGTGGTCATCCAAATTTTGTTAGTGGGACCGGTGCTTTTGGTGAGATGGGCATTCCCGATTGGCTGGCAAGTGATAGGGTGGCATTGACATGGAGGCTTGTCGCATATTCACATAGCCCAATTTTTTGCTATGTGATCATGCGACCACTACTGGCATCATGGTTGCAGAGCTACGAGTGGGTCCACGATGCCAGTGCTACTGATGCACTCTTTTCCAATTGGTTGCTGACTGGTGATGGGGCTATTGACTTTTTGAGGGGCCCACGACTGTCGTGAATTAAATATGATCACCCAATTTTCTGGGAAGGATGGATCATCAATGACCATGTTTTAAAATGAGCTGGGTGCCAAAGAATTGACCGTTGGAATTCAAATTTAAACTTGCAGATAGTTTTCGCGATAAGAGGTACCCAAAATTTATGGTTTTTTTGGCCGTTTCTTGATCTGGTTGGTGGCATCAATTGTTGTAGTCTGGTCCAGTGAGTTGGGTGATTGCTTGTAGATGTTTTTCCATGTGGGGAGGATAGTTTGTTAGCTCGAGATGTTTTGATGGTCTAGTCAGACTAATTTTCATGATGAATTTGTGATCCTGGGTACAGATTTGAAGATTTTATCTTTCTTGTGGATCATTCTTGTTTCTGACAGATTGGTGCTGGTTTTCCCTCTAGTGAGTTTTCAGATTTGGCTATTGTAACCTATACCCTAGCTGTCCGAAGTTTGTTGCATCCTATCTTTGGGATTCCAAGGTAGCTAGTGGTATAAATGGTTGAAGTTTTGACTTTGTAAGGGTTCCATTCTATTTGGTTCTTGTGGGAAGTAGTAAACTTTGTCGCATTGTAGGAGGCTGAATAGAATTTCTTTGCATCTTTTGTAGGTTATTGAAGTGGTTGCCTCATCTCTAGTATAGACATGTACATGATTCATCATACTTAATATAATTGTTTCAAGCTTTCAAGTCTCTCCTTGGTGTTAGTCTTATGAGTTTTGGATTTTCTGGTCCATTGCATAGGGTTACATTTGCATATGTTCTAGTCTTTAGTTCTTGATCTAGGATCAAGTGAAAACTACTTTGGATAGGCATAGATTCATTAGATTTGTCTACAGAAAGATCTTATAAGTAGTGGATGGGCTGGAATAGTTGTATTTATGACTTTGAGTCTTTGACAGTAGTTGGTTCATGTTTCTATACTTTCATTTAATGATTTTCCCAATGGATAAGGGCACTGATCAAGGGCTAGTATATTCAGTTGAGTCCAATGTTTGATGGGTTTTGGCTATTTCTTGCATCTTTGAATATCAACACCATTTCAAGTCTTTTTCATTATTCAGTTGATAGTAGTAATACCCTTCACAAGACCATTTTACCCTGCATAGTAGAGTTGATTCAATGAATACCTGGTTAGTATTTAGTAATCCTTTACTATGATCTGCTTTATGAATCCAAAAGTATAAGTGTGTAGTGAGTGGAGTTTTGTCTAGATTAGGTGCACCCACCTTGGTTTTGCAGAGCCAGAAGTAGAAGAGGGCATATTAAGACCCTATAATTGGTCCAGTTGTCTCGCAGAGCTCTCATACTTGGAATTAACCACTCCAAACATTAGTCTCAAGGCATATTGGCAGCCCTAAGTGGCGTAAGCATTTTAAAACACCAACACCCCCACCAAGAGGACTCAAAATTTCTGCCATGACAAATACCAATGCATCTACATCTCAGGGTGCTGGTATCTTTAACACATGGGTTATACATGAAAGATGCAAATAGTTGGTTTTCACTGGCATCCCTGGATATCCTAATCCCATCCCTGAATAAATCAGGAAGAAACTTCCTAATTTCACTAGAAGTAATGTTGCCACTTGTGAGGAACACCTGACAATTTTTATTGATGTAATAGATGATTATAACATTGTGCTTGATGATGTTATCATGAAATTATTTGTACAATCCCTAACAGAAGATTCAAGGGATTGGTTTAGGGCTTTGCCACATGGTAGTATAGGTTCATGGGATTAGCTTAGGCATTGTTTCAAAGAATAGTATGGTGATAAAACACATGAGGGTTTTATGCTAAATGAATTTAATAACATAAATAAGAATTTCAATGAGGATATTGTTGAGTTTAATGTCGAATTTCAAAAGGCTATGCATAAACTCTTGCAAGTCATCAGATTGAATGATAGAGTATGTCTTGTCACATATTTAAATGCTTTTGATTCTAAGATGGGCTACCTTTGAGAGATAAAAACTCAAGGAGTCTTGTTGAAGCTTACAAGCTAGTTGTGAACATAGAGAGTAACCAAAGAATTTTAGGAAAGTTGGGAAGAAGGGAAGATAACAAATCACAATTGGTGAATAGAAAAGATCCAAGAAAGCCTATAAGTGTAAAAACTAAGAATGATGATAGCTTAAAGAAAATCTTGAAAGAAATTAAGGACTTAAAGCCTGGTGAGAACAAAAATAATAAAGTTATAGGAGGGGATAAGCCTGCCTTTAATAATTTCAACAAATTGCCAAGAATGCAGAACTACCCATACAATACTCAATGGAAAGATGGGAAGCCTATTCTTCCTAAAAGAAAGGATAAACCAAATGATAGGACTCCTGATCCATTGCAAAGAAACTCAATGAATGTGGTGGAAGATGTCCCATGGTGTATTGTTTGTCAGTCACCACATGATCCCAATTATTGTGTCATATCCCAAAGTGTCTCCTCACAAGAGGAGAAAGAATGTAATGAGGAACAACCTTATGATGAAAAAGGATGTGGAATGATTTCTTCCCATGTTTAGGATGAAGTAGATTCTACTAAAGAGGATGAAAATCAGGATGTCTTCAATTCTCAGACCAAAATTGAATCATACCACCAACAAGTTTTTTCAGATGAAGATAGTGAGCCTGATAACATCCAATGCAATGTTTTGAAAATTAAGGAGATAGTTGGTTTGAGGAGGCCTTATAATGAGGAAATTACCTTCATAACATCTGATATGGTTACTCAAGCTAAAAAGAATTACAACCTAAGAAATAGAATGGTTGGTAATCCAAATCAGAAGCCTGCTGGAATTTTCATCAAGAAAATAGACAAAGATGTAAAAACATCACAGGATAAGCCCAAGGATGCTAATCCTATTGATAAGGTCAAAATAAAGAAAAATGCTAAACCTAACATTGGTTATAATATAAAATCCAAACCCACAGTTGAGGTTGTTCCAACTTTGTAGAAAGAGGATGGAGTCCATGTTAAAAAACCTGCAAACATATCCATCCAGGAAATTGATAAAGAAGTTGCAAATTCAAAGCCAAATTTCTCTGATTCTAAGTATATTCCAATCGATATGAGCAAATTGTTGTCATAGATTAATGTAAAATCCCCTTTGTTAGAAATGATGAGAATAGAAGAACATAAGGAAAAGGCCCTAAATTGGGTAAATGGTGTGGTATCCACTGAGTCTCAAAAAATAGAAAGGGTTGAGAAACAGTTAGAAACTATAAATGATGAAAATGAAAATTTCTCTGAGGAGATTGTTTCTGAAATTCCCCAAATTTACTTGGATGCAAATATTGTTAGTACTATAGCAGGAATAGTTGATCCATTCTTTTTGACTCTGAAGATAAATGGGAAGTTGTTAAAAAATTGTATGATTGATTCTGGAGCATCAAACACTGTTATGCCTACTGAGGTTATGAAGTCACTAGGATTAAAGGTGGACACACCTCATGGTAGATGTCAGGCAATGGATTCAAGGGAAGTACCAGTTGTGGGTACCATCAAGGCTCTACCTTATAGACTAGCTACATACCCCAGTAAACAGCTGACCATGAGTGTCTTGGTAGTGGATATTCCTCCCCAATATGGGATGCTACTATCAAGAAAGTGGAGTGCTTCTATGGGAGGCAGCATACAGTGTGATTTTCATTCACTATTTTCAACTTGGAGGGACAGAACATTAAGGTTTCTAGAGAACTCAGGACTCCACATATGATTGAAGAAGAAGAAGATACCATGAATTGCTTTCTTGACACTGACATTAATGCTTTCAAGGTTCAAGACAAAGATAATGATGAGAATGTTGAAAATACACATAGATCAGAAAGCCGGGAGGGATGGATTGATCTTGACAGTTTGTGGACCATGTATTTTGATGGTGCAAATAGCAAGGAAGGATCTGGAGCTGGAATTTTACTCATATCTCCAAATGGTAAAAATTTCAAATTCTCCTTTACTCTCCTATTCTCATGCACAAATAATGTTGCAGAGTATGAAGCTCTATTGATAGGTCTAAGGTTGGCATCAAGGCATGGTATAAAATTTTTAAAAGTTGTGGGTGATTCTAAGTTAGTTTTTTCCCAAGTTACAACAAATTATGCTTCAAAAAATCAAAAGTTGAAGCAGTATAGAAATGTTGTATGGGATGAGATTGAAAGTTTTAGTGCTTTTAATATTTGTTGGATGGAAAGAAGTCAAAATAGAATGGTAGACTTATTGGCTAATGTGGCCCTTAGACCTGAAGATGTTACATTTGCTGATGTTTCCAATATAGAAGTGCAAGCCAGGCCTTCCATCCCTAATAATATAGATAATTTGCAGCTTTCTCTGATGACCAAGACATATTAAGATTTATTCAGTGTGAATCCCATTTTGGTGACAAAGAAATGGATTTCAGTACTTATGTCGATACAGTGAATGGTAAGGATGTCATTTTTGGGAAAGAGGTTTTACAGTTAAAATCAAATAGGGTTCCCAAAGGATTAGTTTCTCTTGAAAGGGCATTTGATAATAAGGACAAATCTTTTTCTACTAGTACTGATAAAAACCAATGAGCTGGAAGAAATAAACTTGGGCACAAGAATTGTCCCCAAGAAGGTTTATATAGGCAAGTGTTTGTCCCCAAGAACTAGAAAAAATTTGATTGATCTTCTCAAAAAATTTAGGCATGTTTTTGCCTGGTCTTATGAAGATCTCAAAGCTTATAAGGAGGACCTTTTTCAACATGAGATTCCACTCAAAGAAGGCACAAAAACTTTTAGATAGAAATTGAGACCTGTTAACCCTACCTTGGCACCTAAAATGCAAGGGGAACTCAAGAAGATGATGGATACTAGAATAATCAAGCCTATTAGGAATTCCACCTGGGTTTCAAATTTGGTGCCTATCAGAAAGAAGAACGGTGACATCAGGCTGTGTGTTGATTTTAGAAATCTTAACATAAATTCTCTGAAGGATAACTATGGATTACCAAATATGGAGAACATGTTGCAGAAGGTCACTAGGTCAAAATTGATGTCCATAATGGATGGATTTTCTGGTTACAATTAGGTTATGGTTAAGGACACAGAGCAGTTTAAAATTGCATTTACAACTCCTTGGGGGACATATGTTTATGTAAGGATGCCTTTTGGGTTGACTAATGCTGTTGCCACTTTTCAAAGGGCTATGGATGTAGCCTTTGTAGATTTCATTGACAGGTTCATGGTGGTGTACCAAGATGATCTGATAGCATTCTTAGCTAAAGAAGAACAACATTGCCAACATCTAGAAAAGATTTTCATTAAAGCATTAGAGTATGGGGTTTCTTTGAACCCAAAGAAGTGTGCTTTTAGTGTGGTAGAAGGAAAACTTCTAGGGCACACTGTTTCAAAGGATGGGGTGAGGATAGACCCTGAAAGGGTGGAAGCTATTGATAAGCTATCTTTACCAAAGAACATCAAAGGAATCCAATCCTTTTTAGGATAGGTAAATTTCTTGAGAAGATTTATTACAAACTTTGTAGAAATTAGCATTCCCATATCAAGAATGTTAAAAAAGGGAGCAAAGGTTGAGTGGAATATGGAGGTAATACATTCTTTTAATGATATTAAGAGGGCTATCAAGCATGCCCCACTTTTGAAAACACTAGATTACAATAAACCAGTGTAGATCTTTTCCTTTGCATCTATCCATACTATTGCAGCAGTACTATTACAGAAAAATGTTGATGGTTTTGAACAGCCTATCTCTTTTTTCAGCAAGACCCTACACATAGCAGAATTGAACTATGATATCATTGAGAAGCAAGCTTATGCCTTGGTAAAAGCTATCAAAACATTTAGGTGCTATCTAGTTGGAGCCATAGTGGTTGCCTATGTTCCAAGTGCTGCAGTCAAGGATATCTTGGTCCAGCAAGAAATTTTAGGAAGAAGCTGTAGATGGATTAATAGGATTCAAGAGTTTAATATTGACATTCACATCAAAAAGTTGGTAAGAGGTTTGGGCCTAGAAAAGTTGATGGCTCAAAGCAATTTAAATGCAAATTAGATAAATATGTTGGAGGAGGATCAGAGACCTTTTGTATGTAATATGGATTGTTGTGAGTGGTAAAGGGATATTGTCAAATATTTTCAAAAGATGGTTTTACCCCTTGGACTAGATGACAATAATAAAATAACTATTAAGCTTCACTCCATAAGATATGCAATTATAAGTGGTGAATTATGGTGGAGAAGCAATGGGGGTGTCTTGCTTAGGTGTTTAGATCAGGATAAGGCCAATCTTTTGATGGATGAAATGCATAATGGGATTTGTGGAGGACACTATATGGAAAAGACTACCACCCATAAAATAATTAAGTTAGGTTTTTGGTGGCCCTCACTTTTCAAAGATACCCATCAGTTTGTAAAGAAGTGTGATCCTTGTCAAAGATTTGCAGGGAAATTGAAATTTAGTGGAAACTTGCCTCTCAAACCTATTACTATTCAAGCTCCTTTCCAAAAGTGGGGTATGGATTTCATTGGTGAGATCCCTAATAAGTCTAGTGGTGGACATTCCTATATCTTGGTGGCAACTGACTACTTCACCAAGTGGGTTGAAGCAATCCCTTCAAGAAGAGCAACTAGTAAGGTGGTAACAAATTTTATGATGCAAAATATCTTTACAAGGTTTGGTTGCCCAAAAACCATGGTGGTTCATAATGCAATATGTTTTGGGTCAGACAAGTTCGTTGAATTTTGTCAAAATAATGGTATAAAAATATCATATTCATCTCCCTACCATCCACAGGGCAATGGCCAGGTAGAATCCAATAACAAGAGTTTGATTCAAATTTTGAAAAGAGTATTAGATAAGAATAAGAGGGCCTGGGATTCCAAATTGTTACAAGCCTTGTGGGTTGATAGGGTTACAATAAAGAAAGAAATAGGGTGTGCCCCTTTTGACTTAGTGTATGGGATTAATGCAAGGTTACCCCAGAACAATTTACTATAGATGTACCAGTTCATACAAGCATATGATGATGATGTGGAAGAAGATATGACTGTCAGAATAAATGATTTGATTCAACTAAATGAGGTAATAAATGATTCACATAATAAAAATGAGAAGTTGTAGGCCCAGTGCAAAGTCCTATATGAAAAAAGGACTAATCAGATAAATTTTGCAAAGGGTGATTTGGTCTTGATGTGGAATGTAAGGTTAGCAGATAAAGGAAAGCATGGGAAGTTTGACCCCATCTGGTTAGGACCATATATCATTGAAGAAAATTGGGGAACAAATTCTTATTTATTGAAAAATCTAATAGGAAAGCTCATGGAATTGCCAGTTCATGGTTAGTTCTTGAAATTTTACTTCTCTTAAGTATTTTTGTGAATATCTGTCTAGGTTTAGTTTTAGGGTTTTGTGCATTTTTGTTTCCTAGTCAAAATTTTGTTCTGGTCTGCTCTTCTAGGAGGTTCTAGTTTTCTCGTTGTATCTGTAGGAGATACACATCCCCAAGCATGAGCCACTGTTATCACTGTATAAAAAATTTTACAGCTTCATGCTAAATTTTTGAAAAGAATCCAGTTTATAGACCTAATGGTAAGGTTTCATGGTGAAAACCCTAAGTTTGATGGAACCCCTAGCTGGTCTTAGGCCTTGTTCTAATTTCATGTTACCTTTTTTCTCACTAACTCCCCAAATACCCATGTGCTAAATTGCCCCCTTTAACAATGACCACTTTATATGTTATATCGTTAGGATATCCGACGAGGTCACTTTTAATTATTTATGTCAAAGCCTAAGTTTTGGGTAAATTTTTCAATAGTATGTTACCCTTTTAAGCTAGTGGTTGTCGTTAAACCACAAGACTGCTTGTTGTTAGAATGTCTAACATACACTTTAGCGACAAAGAACCATCTGTCCAAGTGGGCCCATCAACAAAGGTATGCTGGCAGTTAAACATTGGATCACATCTATGGCTGTCGTTATACCGCTGGACCGAATTGATAGCCTTTTAAGCATTGTGCTTTAGTGACAACCATCCGATTGAGGTCTTTTCTGATGCTACAAGAGTTCTGACAACTTTTCTCCTATGGCATTTTCTTTGATTGACATCTATCTTAAATGACACCTATTCTTTTATTAGCACCATCAAGTTGTTAATAAACACAAAATCTATGTTTGATCTTCTTCAGCACAAGGTCAGCCAAATGGAGAATGAGTGGGAACAGTTATCAAGTAAGAAGGTTGAGTTTGCAAATTTTGAATTCCCAAGTGAAGATGTGTACAATAAGTGGAGGTATTAGTACATACCTCATGTTCAAAAAGTAAATACTCCATCAACCTCTTGAGACAAGTGAAGGCAGTTACCTTTTGAGTCATGAAGGTTGTTGAGAAGTAGAAAAAAACATTTATTACAGGATGGACAATGAGATATTGCAATTGGATTTGTTGAAAGAAGTCAAGGACAACATTGAAGGCATAAAGCAATCTCATCTACAAAATATCTCATCTGTTTCATCAGTGTATTTATTGTAAACCAAATAGGGTTGTTGTAAAGTTTTAGGGTTAGGAATTTTGTAAACCCTAGAATGATCGGTAGCTTGTTGCATTTCCTTGTATATAAAGGATTTTCCACGATCATTATAGGTATTGAGAGTTTAGGAGATAAAAAGATAAAGATTCTAAAACCCTAGCCCTCAGTCAAGGATTGTGACATTTGTATCATTCTTATCAAAGAAATAGAGAAGTACAGGTTGATGCTGCTATTTTGCAAGCTTATTAATCAAAATATGATGTATACAATGTTCAAGGTTATACTTAATACAAATCTCAATTCTTTGTCTCTCCTTTGAGTTTATTCTATAAATCTTTAAGTCTTTCTGAGATTTATATGTATGTGTTTGGCTTTGAGTTCTGATCTAGGATTGGATTAAATATTGCTCAGAGTGGGATACATGTTTACTGAATGTGTTTGAGGATTTTCTATAAGTAGGAAAGAGTTGATGTGTTTGTATTTATGTTTAAAGACCAGATTCTCTTCAAAACATCTTTGTATGCATTCTATCTTCTAATATTTTTCCCAATGGATAGGGCACTGAAATGTATTTTCCTATCTTTCCTTTGTGAGGAATGATCAAAACCTTGTAATCCTAAAACATTAAATCATTACCAGTCCTTTTACTTTTATTTACATTTACAGTTGTTCTACCCAGTGATGGAGAGTCAATGAATAATAGGTTGTTATTTAGTACTTTCTCACTGTTATCTATTGTTAGATCCAGTATTGAGTAAGGAATAGAGTTATATCTATTGGATCAGGTGTACTCACCTTGGTTTTGCAGAGCTAGAAATGAAGAGGGTAGTCTTATCCCTATAGTTGGTCCAATTGCTTATAGATTTTGCACATTTGGAATTAACCACTCCTTAACATTAGTCATAAGCATATTGGTATCTCTCTGAGTGTAAAATATTTTTAGAACCAACAAGGAGTTGCACAACAAAAAATGTATTATTAAAAGATTGCTTCTTCCCTTGTTTCCTATGCCAACCAAAGGATATTGAAGGATATGGGAGAAATGATGGTGTGGGGGCCCATGTGTTGGGTGCATAACAATTTGCCCATCCTATTTAATAAAATAATTGGGTTAGCACAAAAGGGTTAGTTAGGTGGGTTTATTTAGGAAGGGAATTAAAGAAGGAGTATTGTCTGTGTAAACAGGGAATTAAATCCCTCTCCATACATTTTCTAGAGAGTATTTTGGCTCTCAAAAGAAAATCTGGAAAGTGTTATTTTTCCATTTCCTCTAACATTTTGTTTCTTTTCTTTTGTTATTGTAGAAGTTAAATGTATGTAATTTATCTTCTAATGGTGCATTGCACTAAGATAATTTATAATAAAATATTGATATAAAATAGGTGATTGTTAAATTAGTGTCCAAATTTGATTAATTAATCATTGTTACCATCTTTTCCTCAAAAGGTTTTGAGATTTCAGTATTGAATTCAAGGTAAATTATTGATCATATTATGGTAGAAATATAGATTTCAAAGGAGGAAATGGTGTGTATGAAACTTGAATTTTTTACAATAAAAATATTAAGAAAAATAAAGTTTTACATACCAATAAGACTTTACATTTTATGAAACTAATACATTTCTTTCTTATCAACATTGATTATTATTCTACAATGGAAGACTAACTTGATTATTCAACAAAAATAGGATACAAGAGACAACAATCAACATGATATGAATCTAATTACAAGAGATCAACAATGCAACATTATAAGTTTTCTTTCACACAACCACACCAAAATAGAGAACTCTCCAAAGCTTTTTCCACAAGCATCTTGGCTTCAAAACCTGCAAATAAAAGAGGAGAACCATGGGAAGCTCACCTACCAACCCAGGTCTCAAGGAGACCACCCCTGAGCTTGGAGAATCAAGGCCAAATGGGTACACACAACCACAATGCTCACAAAATACATGATTGAACAAAACTACAAAGAACTCCCAACCAAGGCTTCACAAATGGGTTTTCCAAACCCATTGAAGTAGGGTGAAGGTGGGATTTTCCAAGGAGGAGAATGCCAAACATATTACATTTCCAACAAGAGTATTTCCATGCCTTTCAAGACTACATTATCCATTTTCCATACACAAGATTTCCTCATTAGCATCCTCAAGATGCAAACAATACAAAAATGGCTTCATGGAGCCCATACCCCATGAAATTTTCCCTCTTCTTCAAGAGAAGAGACTCTCACTACAATGGAGAGCCCAACTAACCCCTTCACCCAAGGGCACTTCTTCCCTTCCCAAAGGGTTAGTAATACCTTAACTCCCATGAACAAAACTCCCAAAACCAAAGAAATAAAGAATGATACAAAACCAAAATGCAATTTCCCAACCCAACACCACAATAAAAAATCTACATACAAGAACACTATGCAAGATTAACATATAACATCTCCATACAAGATTTACAAGATCATCAAACAATAGCATACAAAACCAAAAAGCATAAGCATTTCTCCATGGAAAGAAATCCACCAACCTTGGTCCAAGAAAAATGGCAAGGGATAGTTGAGAAGAGCTCCTTATCCTTTCTCCATTTTCCTTTCTCCAACCCTAATTGTCTCTAAAGTTAGAGAGTGGGTGAACACCCACTAAGTCTCTCTCATCCCTCTAAAAAGGCCTCTAAAATGTACTCAACAACTAGCATTAATGAGACATGAAAACAAGTCCTTGGTCTTCCCTCTTGTCTCCCCTCTTAATTATGGATTTGGCAAGGAGTGTGGGGCAAGTTAGAATGCATGTGGCCACCTCCATTTTTTCCACTTTTGAAAAGTAGGCTTTTTGGAGGCCCATAATGAGGTTCTAGGCTTTCCCATAGGTAAAAACTAACCCCAAACCCAAGGTACCTGTGTGTGTGAAATTTGTACCTTGCTGAGACACAACACTTCAGTAAATCATTAGAGGTTAGAAAAATTGAAATCTACAATGAAAATGAAACTAAGCTAACCAGGCGATTTACTACCTTCTAGTAGGTGCGAGTATGTATTCTCATTTCAGACTGAGATCAGTGACAATACAACACCTAAAGGAAGGATTTAATGCTAAAAGATGAATGTGAAATTGAATGCAATTAATCTAGATTTTGGTATTTTCTATGCAATATAAGATGAAAAAGATATGGAAGTTAATCTAACAATATAGCTAAAATGAATGTGAAAACTCAAAACAATAATGAAAGTCTCACAATAGCCTTGATTTGCAAAAGATGGGTTCTTTGATTGCAAATTCGCCAGAGTAATCATGCAGATATGAGCTCTCTCTTGTGAAGAGCTAAGCCTTGCTTTTATAGAAATCCAGGGTTTGAGGGTGCATTGAGAAAAGCCATAAATCACTCAAGTTGAGTTTTGAGTTAACAAGAAATCAGGAATCAGATAACTCACAAAATCATGCAAATCATGCAAAAACATCTTTTTAACTCAATTCAAAAGTTTAGATCAATTTTTCACTTAAAATAAATGTTGAATTTCCAAAAGATAACAACTTGAATTGATTTTCTGATTTAGAGTTTAACTGCTCTTCAAATGTGCATAGATAATTATGAATTAATTAAATAAATAAAGTGATTTATTCTCAACTTAACTAATTTTTGAATTAAAATAACTGATTTATGGGTTAATCAATTATTAAATTAAAATTTTATTCAAAACTATATTATTAAATATTGACAACTAGATTTAATTAATTAAATAAGAATTTAATCAATGATTCATAAGATTTTTGCTTTATTGTCAAAATTAAATAATATAATTTAGGAATAAATATAATTAAATCCATTTAAATAATTAAGTGGAAGAATTAAATTAATTAATTAAATATTCAGAATATTCAATTAATCAACTTTAGGATAAATAATGACATTTATCGCTAAATAATCATTAAATTAAAGATAATTATAATAAATTAGGAATATTCAAGAAATATTTCCTGATGCAGAATTAAGATAATCAATTAGGTTTGATAAACTAATGTGCAGATGTGCCTTTGGTTAGGACTTTAATGTCGATTTCATTCAATTTGTAGATGTAAGAGGTTAACGAACCTATAGCCCATTTTTGGGGTATTACATTTTGCCCCTCTTTGAATTACTGTACGAAGCGCAGTGGTTCAAAGAATAGTCTGTTCTTGATAGAGTTGAAAAGATTTGAAAGATTAACCAATTCCGAGACATAAACTAATTGAAAGATTGGAAAAAGCTGATTCAGGTCCTGGTCAACCATGAATCAAGATGTTGTCAACTATAGCAACAATGAACTGGTGATTATGAAAAAGTATCAAAATGCCAGATTCTGAACCTTATGATTACGAAGAAGTGAGTGACCGATTCCAGACCTAATTGTCCAAAAGAATCATAGTGATATCACATCCTAAACCCATCAGCTACGAAGAACCAAGGAAATAACACTAATGAACCGATGGTTACGAAAAGTTGATACAGTTTACAAGATAGATTTAGGATACCAGATTGATATGGATCTTGATGAATCTGATATGCCCCAAGTGATGATTAGTTTGCCCCAAGCGACAAGGACTTTTGATGAATCAGTAACTAGACATGGTTGTTGTCTTGATTAATGAGGAAAGATTTGATAGACAGATTTCATTAAAAGATATGCAATGCCATGCGCCCTTCAGGATTAAAATTGAAATCTAACAAGAAAAGTCAATGTTAAATGGTTTAGAAGCATGTTAATTGATTTGAGAAGTGGTTATACACATCTGAGAATGTGTTTTTCATCATTTGGAGGTCTAGAAGACTAATTTTGACTAGGTTTGACCATGAGTTGACCATGGTTGACCAAGTTGAAATTTTGATAGTTTCTGTTAGATAATCAGTTAAGTTGAATTATGGATTTCTATGATGATTGAAGGTCGATTATGCAAGCAGTCGGTTGTCCTAGCTCTGAAAATTTTTAATTACAATTTTGACATAGTAAATGATCTCAAATTTTGATTTTGATCCCGAAAATGGGTTCAAAACGTTGAAATTAGATAGGGGTGCAATTATTGTGGAAAATAGAGAACTTTTGAAAATTAGGTCAAAAGCTATATAAGGGCCAAAAGGGTCATTTTCAATTCATTAGTCTCATTTGTCTTTTGTGAACCTTGTGGAGACCTCTAAGTGAAAAATGGTGAACCTAGAAGTTCCTATCTCTTCGCACCGATTTGAGTGCAACCGATGATACTAGTGACCTTAGCAGTATGGATATCCGGTAAGTGGACCTCTGTGCCTCTTTGTAAATTCAAAATTTTGCATATTTCAAGCTTTTTAGATCATTTTTCGTATGTTAGGAATTTTAGATTTTTGCATGCATGAAAACTCATACAACTGTCCATTGGGACTCATACGACTTTCCAATTTAATTTAGAGTGTCATCCCAGAACCCATACAAAATCATATGAGAGGGACCCATTTGTCATATGACATTTCGTCGGGTCCCTCAATACTCATATGAGAAGACCTGTAAAGTCGTATAAAGGTTAATTGTCGTATGGGAACCTAATAAAAGTCATACAAGTTTTGATGCCAATTTGTATTGCTGTATAGAAAATAGCAAGCTAAAAACACCCTTTTAGGTCAAAAATTTGAATTTTTTATTTTCATAGGCCTGTTCCTTATCATTTAATGTACCTTTTGAAATAGTCAACTTTTTAATTTTTGTACTTTTAGCCTATGCTTCAACCAAATTACTGATAGGATTCCCTGTTTCTATGTTGTGTAGGTCATCTATCCTGATGTACATGTCTGCATTTCACATCCAGCCACTCAAAGGCTCTGTGTGTCATTGCCAGACCCCTTGAGAGTTCATCTAGCTTCCTATGGTTTTGAGTATTTGATACAGTTGCCTGAGATTCAGGTGAACAATGGACTTCTGACTACATTGATTGAGCGCTTTCATTCTGAGACTCAGACCTTCCATCTCCCTACAAGAGAGATCACTGTTACACCAGAGGATGTCTATCAGATACTCTGTATTCCATTATATAGTCCTCGGCCTGATTATGTGAATTTGGGGAACTCTGGATTACATGCTTTCCATATATTATTTGGAGATGACACACAATTGACCTAGTCCATATCATGGGAGTTATTAGTACAGTGATATGAGCAGACTCATATACTTGAGTGCATCATTGTTGGGATGATAGGTGGTATTATCATGTCCGACCATCAGTAGAAAAGTCTTTTGATGGGTTGGGTCCCCATGGTTGCTCATTTGAAGGTGACTCCTTCTAAGTTGGGTTGGGGTCAGTGCATGTTGGCCCATATGTTCTCTGAGATGCATGAGATTGTGTATCAAGAGGGAAAGTCTTTTTCTTGTGGAGCTTTAGTATTACAAATTTGGGCTTGGGAGCATATCCCAATATGGAGATGAGTATGTCAGGGTCAGCGGTAGCCATAGGAGCTTGTCATTTATATATATTCAGTATATGTCACACAGGTGCGTATGGGCATCACTGAGTACTGGAGGGGAGTCCTCGATGATATGACATATGTTATCTAGTGGCCTTACTTGTAGATAGAGGCGTGGCCTACTGCTTGAGAGTACTTCAGTTATTTTTGCCAGACCTAAGTATTGATAGGTCATGAGACCCTAGTTATTGAGAGATTTGTCATTACCAGATTGTGGTGATAGTATGGTATTATTCAAGATTCCCCATAGGGTTATGCTACATATGCTCGATTGGTCCAAGAGATAGGACATGGGTGGACCGCCAAATTATCTTTTTCTCTGAGTTTAGAGGTGTATAGTGGATATGTTGATAGAGATTGGGATTACTGACGATAGGTTATTGATGCTAGATTCACAGATGCTTATATTGCATGGCTTGCTGAGCATCCTATTCATAGATTTTCTGATCCCATAAAGTTGATTCCGAGCATGGAGGATGCTATGGATGTTACAGGTGCACCGATGGGATGAGGCTAGAGGTGGTGTGATGTTCAAATTTTGATACCTCAGCCTACACCTCCTAGACCAAGAGCAATTGCTCCACCACAGAGACCAGCAGGTCAGATGAGACCACCTCGTCCTCCTAGTTCTATAGTAGGTAGGCCTACTATATTATAGCAGAGATCCACTAGAGGAGAGGGTGGGACTTTAGGCAATGTTGGCAATGTTGAGGATGTTCTTGGTAATGAGCAGTATGTAGGTGTTGGTCCTGATACTACATAGGATGATACAAGTTTTGACCTTGGAGCTGAGGAGAGATGCCATAAGGCACGGAGAGCAGACACTACTAATCTGTTAGCTAGAGATATAGATATGTTGATGGCGTATATAGATCCTAGGGTAGCATAGACTCCTCAAGAGCTCATTAGATGGTTGAGATTATAGATTAGGGACCCGAGGGTATGGAGCACTCACTTTGAGGAGCGGCTCACCGAGGCTGATAGATAGAGATCTAAGCTCTGAGAGGAGAACATGAGATTATAAGTTGAGGTGACACACAAGACCTCAAGAGCTGCATACTATGTGTTTGCATACTATGATATTGTTCTTGATGGCTAGAGAGTACCTACATACTCCCAGTATATGATAGCATCAGAGGGAGCTAGGGCACCACAAGCTGAGGTTGTTCCAGATGCACTACCACCACCTCCACAAAATGAAAAGGATTAGGTAGATAGTTGATTTGTCTATATAGTCTGATATTTTTGTCATTTTTCTCATATACATTGATCTGATGCTAATATCTCACATGAGATTATTCTTTTGTACACTGTGCCAGTAGTGCACCCTTGACTATTTTGAGTTGTATGATATATATGAGATCAAGATTTTTAGTTATGACTTCATGTGTACTTGTAATTTTGTGTATGATCATATCATGTGATGTAAATGCTTTGAGTAGTGTAGAATGTATGTATATGCAATGCAATATTTCCTTCCAAATGTATGGATTATGCAATGTGTTTGACTTTTGATTATGAAAATGTATGAATTGTTTATGCTTTATGGATGCACATGTATGGAATGCAATGAATGATGAAATGACAAATGATTTGTAAATGAAATGATACACATGATATATTTTTTAGGTATTGATGAAGACAAGTACTCATTCTTATGTCAAAAAAGATGTTTAACCTAAGATGGTGACTGCTTGCAGATCGGTGAAAGGACCTTCATTGGAGGCTTAGCTCTTTGTGTTACATTTAAGTAGTGTTTAAAGTATTGTTTAAGTGTTCAAGTTGATTTATGAAATTGTGAGATCATGCAAACATGGAAAGTGCAAAATGAAATACAGACCTAATACCTAGGACCTAGTCACTGATCATGTGTCGGTCATTTTCATCATTGAATTTTTAGGTAACCGAATAGATCAATACAACATCCACTAGTTAGGAAACTATGAATATATGAATATTGATTTTTGTGCCAAAGTAAATACAATTCCCACTAGCTAGACAACCATAGACATATGAATATTGATTTTGTTTTCAGAATGTCAGATTAGATATAAGTACCAAGGCATAAATGCCAGGATGATCTGAATATCATGTCCATTTTGATATAGCAATTTGTATAGGCATCAAAACATAAATGTCGTGATGACCTGAATATGCCTTGCAGAACAAATACGTCAAATAGTTGTAGAATTCATTCTTTGTCTCTAATGTGAATTACCCGTAGTGACCCTTTATCATTCACATCCTTGGATAATAGTCGTTCATAGTAGGATTGAGAAATTATTCAAAAAGATGTAAGCTAGATCAAACTTCCTTGAATTTTTTGAGTATCAATGGTCAAGGTACTCATGGCCATCCAACATAAAATGGAGGCTCTTACAAACGGACACCATTTCAATCCAGAATTTCCAAATTTATTAGATTTTCACTCCAATCAGAAAACAAAGAAAAGAGTATGCCCCCATTCATCACTCTCTAAATCCTATAAAGGACATCATTGAGGAGCTTAGAAGGACACAATATGCAAAAATCTCAATGTGAATCAGTAAGCATACAAGGAGATAAAAGCATGTAAAGCACAAATTGTTTTTAGTTTGTGTTGATGTTTGTTTATGTTTTAATAGATGCAAAATCCTTTCTAGAGAGGAGACAAACTGACTGACTCGGATGTAGCTTCAAAGGACTCTGGCTAGATATGACACGTCTAAGGTATTAAGGGCTGTAGGATATGACATTGATTGGCCCCAAGTTTTAACATTGATAGGAGATAGATGCTTTTGCAGATTGGTGTACAGACCGACTTTATTGAAAACAAGGATATATACAGACTAAAGCAGACTAAAAGCTAGGGAAGACCAAGATTGCACTGATAGATGGAGCATTTTGAACAAGTGGCCCCCTTTTGCCAAGTTTTCACCATCTTGGTAGAGATTCTATTTTTGCTACCAAGGTGCCAGTTTCCAGGTTTTCACCAAGGCACTTTTTCTTTTTTTTATTTTTTCAATTTTTTTTTGTACTTTTGACATTTTTTACTTTTTGTGTGATTCATCAAGGCACCTATTGCTAGGTTTTCACCAAGATGATCATTTTTTTCAGGTATTTTTCAGATTTTTATGATTTTTTCATGACATTTTTGAATACTCAATGCCTTAGGCGTATAATTTCTTCAGATGGACAATGTTGATTAGTTCTCAGAGCTATTCTCCATCGGTCATTGAGAGTTGATAGGCTTCAGAGCCAAAAGTAGCAGTGATTACAAAGGGACCCAGCTAGTTGGGTTCAAACTTCCCTTTGCATTCTCAATGTGATTGATTTTTAGGATTTTCTCTCAAGACTAGATCGCCAACCTGAAATTCTCTATGTCTGACTTTCTTGTTGTAGCCTCTAGACATTCTTTTCTGATATACTCTAAGATGATCATATGCTACTTGGCTACGCCCATCTATTAGTTCAATTTCTTGCAACCTAGACACTCTCTAGTCATCATCAGTTACAAGACCATGCATTCTGATTCTCAGTGATGGGATTTCAACCTCAATAGGTAGTACCGCTTCAAACCCATAAACTAAAGAGAAATGTGTAGCCCCAGTGGGCATTCTAATACTTGTTTTGTAGGCCCAAAGAGTTGGATTGATCATGAGGTGCCAGTCTCTTCCTATTTTATTAACTATTTTGTATAAGATTTTTAACAAATTTTTATTAGATGCCTTTGCTTGTCCATTTCCTTGAGGATAGTAGATAGATGACCAATGTTGTGTTATCTTGAATTAAGAACATAGATCATCTAAGTCTTTTTTCTTGAATTGTCCACCATTATCCATGACTATAGAGTGTGGGATGTCATACCGACATATGATATAATTCAGAATGAACATAGAGATTTGCTTGTTGGTGGCTTGAATCCAATGGATTGCTTCTACCCATTTTGTAAAATAATCTGTAGATGTGATTATATGGGTATTTCCATTAGAAGAATAAGGATGTATGGCTCCTATAAGATCAAATGCCCATTGCTTAAATGGCCATTGTGTAGTGGAGGGAATAAGATCTCTTCCAGGTTCATGTATCAATTTCCCATGGACTTGACACTTTTCACAATTCTTTTCATACTTGGTAGCCTCTTTTTCCATTTCAAACTCCTAAGAAAGATCATATCATGTAGTCCCAATGTCTAGCAAGGTGGAGAACAGGAGGGATTAGCAAGATGGTGGAAGAGATGGAAGACAAGAGAATGAAGGAGAATGAAGGGAAGAA
This sequence comes from Chamaecyparis obtusa, assembly GCA_027943335.1. Classification (NCBI taxonomy): domain Eukaryota; kingdom Viridiplantae; phylum Streptophyta; class Pinopsida; order Cupressales; family Cupressaceae; genus Chamaecyparis; species Chamaecyparis obtusa. The sequence goes on along the minus strand of BSBK01002287.1, from coordinate 2,065,475 downwards.
ATCCTCAAGGGAAAACTCCTCAAGAATACCCAAGCTAGGGAAAAATTGTCATGTAAAGCACATTTGGACAAGCAATATTGAAAGGCCAGCATAGGATAAGTCACAAAATCATAATGCAAGAGTAGGAAAGGATGCAGTCCATAGGAGTAGATATATCAAGAGGCTTCATAGCATCGTGCTTTACTCTTTCTTTCTTTTTCTTTTATTAGATCAAGACCAAAGGGGAAAATGATAGCGATAGGAAAAAAATGAATGGAGGAAGATAGATATGAAGGCTAAACATGAAAGGAATGAAATCAAGATCATTGTAAGATAGCTCACAAAATAGCCAAATGTTTGTGTATAGGCCAATATTGTAAAGATTAAAGACAGAAGACAGAATGGATGAAATATGTAGAAGAACTATGCATGATGCCTGGTTGCTAGGTTTTCATCACTGTACTTATCCAAGGTGCCACAAGAGAGTGGTTTTCACCATAGGATGAATTTATTTCTCTTTACTTTTGCTACCAAGGTGCCTGTTTCCAGGTTTCCACCAAGGCACATTTTTCATTTTTTCATTTTTTTAAATTTTTTTTTAATTTTTTTTGGAAGAAGGGAATCTCTTTAGATAATGCTCCTTGAAAGGATAAACCATGATATGCCAAGGATTAAAAATGATATGCTCAAAGATGTTGATAGGGAAAGGGAGATGGAAGAGAAAAATGGAGGATAAGGTTTTATGTAAAGCTAGTGAGGTTGGAAGATAGGAGGAATAGACAAATAAGGAAAAAGGATAGAAGGTAGAAGGATAATGAATGGAAGGATTGTGAAAGCATAGATGGAAAGGAAGGAAAGATTGACATCAACACACACCTTGAAGGGTGGCAAAAGGATGTAGGATATGTGAATGAAGGAATACGTGAAGGAATATGGTGAATGGATAGCAGAGGTTGCAGTTTAGGCTCATGGAATGGAATGATGTTTTTGGAAGAAGATGAAGTGGAAGCCTCTAGAAGCTTGAATGTCAACTTCACTTGTTGCTCAACATCAGACTCCTTCAAGAGGGACTTTGGAACCCATATAGCCATAGGATTTTCATTTCTTTTTGATGATTTAGAGAGAATATCTTTAATGATGGATTTTGGAACCCATATTTGTCTTTTAGTTTTCTTCTTAGATATCCCTTTCAACTTTATGCCTCCATGTCAATTAGAGGAGACATGGTGATCTTCTTTTTTTGATGGATTCTTGTATTGCTTTTTTTTCTTGTATTGAACATTCAAGTTACTTCCAAAAGACTTGATACTTGTGGAAGAAGAAGGAGGATATGACTGGTTTATATGGGTGAGTGGATAAAAAGGATTCAAGGGTATGAATCTATGTTGATCTTGAGGAAAGATAGGAGATGGAGGGATGTAAGGACCCAAGATGGATGACAAATTGGGAGATTTAGGAAGGGAAAGTGAAGGGACATAAGGGCCCAAGATGGAAGGAAGATGTGAAGCCCTTAGTATTGGTGGAGGAGGTCCAAGGATGGATGTGGAAGATACAAAAGGATAATCAATAAGTTCATCAACATCTATATGACAACCAAGGACATTAGCATCTTTCGAGTGAGCATTAGGATTTGCAATATTATCATGAACATCTTCAATAGAAGCAACTTCTTTGATAGGATTGTCCGGAGCTTGAAAAGACTTAGGAAGAATAGAAAGTGGAAGTGAACATGGAGTGGTAGAACAAGAAGATGGAAGACATTGATCTTGACAAGGAACTTTGGATAGCATAAGCGTATAATTTTTCTTTTGATTTTCAATAGGCTTAACACTGGAAGTATCATCTTTGGAAAGCACGAGTGTAGTAAGGTTAGCAAATCAAGAAAAACTGTGAATGAATGAAAATATGCTTAACCAAGTGATTTACTGCCTTCTATTAGGTGTGAGTATGGATTCTTAGATCAGATTGACATCAGTGACAATGCAACACCTAAACGAAGGATTTAATGTTAAAAGATGAATGTGAAATTGAATGCAATTAATCTAGATTTTGGTATTTTCTATGCAATATAAGATGAAAAAGATATGCAAGTTAATCTAATAATATAGCTAAAATGAATATGAAAACTCAAAACAATAATGAAAATCTCACAATAGCCTTGATTCGCAAAAGATGGGTTCTTTGATTGCAAATTTGCCAGAGTAATCGTGCAGATATGAGCTCTCTTGTGAAGAGCTGAGCTTTGATTTTATAGAAATCCAAGGTTTGAGGGTGCATTGAGAAAATCCATAAATCACTCAAGTTGTTTTTTGAGTTAACAAGAAATCAGGAATTAGATAACTCAAAATCATGCAAATCATGCAAAAATAGCTCTTTAACTCAAATCAGAAGTTTAGATCAATTTTCCACTCAAAATAGATGTTGAATTTCCAAAAGATAACAAATTGAATTGATTTTCTGATTTAGAGTTTAACTGCTCTTCAAATGTGCATAGATAATTATGAATTAATTAAATAAATAAAGTGATTTATTCTCAACTTAACTAATTTTTGAATTAAAATAATTGATTTATGGGTTAATCAATTATTAAATCAAACTTTTATTCAAAACTATATTATTAAATATTGACAACTAGATTTAATTAATTAAATAATAATTTAATCAATTATTCATAAGATTTTTGATTTATTGTCAAAATTAAATAATATAATTAAGGAATAAATATAATTAAATCCAATTAAATAATTAAGTGGCGGAATTAAATTAATTAATTAAATATTCAAAATATTCAATTAATCAACTGTAGGATAAATAATGACATTTATCGCCAAATAATCATTAAATTAAAGATAATTAGAATAAAGTAGGAATATTCAAGGAATATTCCCTGATGCAGTATTAAGATAATCAATTAGGTTTGATAAACTGATGTGTAGATGTGCCTTTGGTTAGGACTTTAATGTTGATTTCATTCGATTTGTAGATGTAAGAGGTTAATGAACCTATAGCCCATTTTTGGGGTATTACATTTTGCCCCTCTTTGAATTATTGTGCGAAGCACAGTGGCTCAAAGAATAGTCTGTTCTTGATAGAGTTGAAAAATTTGAAAGATTAACCGATTCTGAGATAGAAACCAATTGAAAGATTAGAAAAAGTTGATCCAGGTCCTGGTTGACCATGAATCGAGATGATGTCAACTATAGCAACAATGAACCGATGATTACGAAAAAGTATCAAAATGCCTAATTTTGAACCTTATGATTACGAAGAAGTGAGTGATCAATTCCAGACCTGATTGTCCAAAAGAATCATAGTGGTATCACATCCTTAACCCATTAGTTACAAAGAACCAAGGAAATAACACTAATGAACCGATGGTTATGAAAAAATGATACAGTTTACAAGATAGATTTAGGATACCAGATTGATATGGATCTCGATGAATTTGATATGCCCCAAGTGATGATCAGTTTTCCCCAAGTGACGAGGGATTTTGATGAATCAGTAACTAAATGTGGTTGTTGTCTTGATTACTGAGGAAAGATTTGATAGATAGATTTGATTGAAAGATATGCAATACCATGCCCCCTTCAGGATTAAAATTGAAATCTGACAAGAAAAGTTAGTGTTAATGGTTTAGAAGCATGTTAATTGATTTGATAAGTGGTTATACACATTTGAGAACGTGTTCTGCATCATTTGGAGGTCTAGAAGACCAAGTTTGACTAGGTTTGACCATGAGTTGACCATGGTTGACCAAGTTGAAATTTTGATAGTTTGATGTTAGATAATTAGTTAAGTTGAATTCTAGATTTTTATGATGATTGATGGTTGATTATGCAAGCAGTTGATTGTCCTAGGTCCGAAAATTTTAAATTACAATTTTGGCATAGTAAATGATCTTAGATTTCAATTTTGATCTTGAAAATAGGTTCAAAATGTCAAAATTAGCTAGGGGTGCAATTTTTGTGGAAAACGGAGCACTTTAGAAAATTAGGTCAAAAGCTATATAATGACCAAAAGGGTCATTTTCAATTCATTATTCTCATTTGTCTTTTGTGAACCTTGTGGAGCCCTCTGAGTGAAAAATGGAAAACCCAATAGTTCCTATCTCTTCGCACTGATTTGCGCATAGTCGATGATACCAACGACCTCAGCAGTATGGATATCTGGTAAGTGGACCTCTGTGCCTCTTTGTAAATTCAAAATTTTGCATATTTCAAGCTTTTTAGATCATTTTTTGTACGTTAGGAATTTTAGATTTTTGCATGCATGAAAAATCATATGACTGTCCATTGGGACTCGTATGAATTTCCAATTTAATTTAGAGTGTCATCCCAAAACCCATACAAACTCGTATGAGAGGGACCGATTTGTCGTACGACATTTTTTCGGGTCCCTCAATACTTGTACGAGAAGACCTATAAAGTCGTATAACCATGAATTGTCATACGAGAACCTACTGAAACTCGTACAAGTTTTGATGCCAGTCTGTATTGTCATATGGAAAATAGTGAGCTAAAATCACCCTTTTAGGTCAAACATTTGAAATTTCTATTTTCATAGGCCCATTCCTTAGCATTTAATGTACCTTCTAAAATAGTCAACTTTTGAATTTCTATACTTTTAGCTTATGTTTCAACCAAATTACTGATAGCATTCCCTATTTTTGTGTTGTGTAGGTCATTTATCCTGATGTACATGTCTGCATTTCACATACAGCCACTCAAAGGCTCTGCGTATCCTTGCAAGACCCCTTGAGAGTTCATCTAGCTACCTGTGGTTTCAAGTATTTGATACGGTTGCCTAAGATTTGGGTGAACCATGGACTTCTGACTATGTTGATTCAACGCTTTCATTCTGAGACTCAGACCTTCCATCTCCCTACAGGAGAGATCACTGTTACACTAGAGGATGTCTATCAGATACTCCGTATTCTATTCCATGGTCCTTAGCCTGAATATGTGAGTTCGGGGAACTCTAGATTACATGCTTTCTATAGATTATTTGGAGATGACACACAGTTGACCTAGTCCATATCATGGGAGTTATTAGTGTAGCAATATGGGTAGACTCATAGACTTGAGTGCATCATTGCTAGAATGATAGGTGGTATTATCATGTTCGACCATCAACAGAACGGTCTTTTGATGGGCTGGGTCCCCATGGTTGCTTTTTTGATGGTGACTCCTTCTAAGTTGGGCTGGGGTCAGTGCATGTTGGCCCATATATGCTTGGAGATGCATGAGATTGTGTATCAGGAGGGGAAGTCTTTTGCTTCTGGAGCTTTAGTATTATAGATTTGGGCCTGGGAGCATATCCCACTATGTAGACCAGTATGTTAGGGTCAATGGTAGCCACAGGAGCCTGTCATTTATATATATTTAGGATATGTCACACAAGTGCATATGGGCATCACTGAGTACTAGAGGGGAGTCCTTGATGATATGACATATGTTATCTAACAGCCTTACTTGCAGATAGAGGCATGGCCTACTGCTCAAGAGAAGTTTAGTTATTTTTGTCAGAGCCAAGTATTGATAGGGTGTGCGACCCTAGTTATTGAGAGATTCATCATTACGAGAGTGTGGTGATAGTATGGTATTATTCAAGATGCCCCATAGGGTTATGCTACATATGCTCAATTAGTCTGAGATATAGGACATGGGTGGACCACTAGATTATCTTTTTCTCTAAGTTTAGAGTATAGTGGATATGTCGGTAGAGATTGGAACTACCAACCACAGGTTATTGACGTTGGAGTCATAGATCCTTATATTGTGTGGCTTGCTGAGCATCCTATTCATAGATTTTATAATCCCACAAAGTTGATTCTAAGCATGGAGGATGGTATGGATGTTATAGGTGCCCTGATGGGACAAGGCCAAAGGTGGCATCATGTTTAGATTTTGATACCTCAGCCTACACCTCCTAGACCAAGAACAGTTGCTCCACCATAGAGACCAGTAGGGCAGATGATACCACCTTGTCCTCCTAGTTCTACAATAGGTAGGCCTATGGTATTACAATGGAGATCCACTAGAGGAGAGGGTGGGACTTTAGGCAATGTTGGTAGTGCTGATGATGTTCTTGGTGCTGAGTAATATGCAGGTGTTGGTCCTGATACTACACAGGATTATACAAGTTTTGACCTTAGACCTGAGGTGAGATGTCGTAAGATGTGAAGAGCAGAGACTGTTGATCCATTAGCTAGAGATACAGATATGCCAATGGTGGATGTAGATCCTAGGGTAGCATAGACTCCTCAGGAGCTCATTAGATGGTTGAGATTATAGATTAGGGACCTAAGGGTACGGAGCACTCTCTTTGAGGAGTGGTTCACTGAGTTTGATAGATAGAGATCTGAGCTCTAAGAGGAGAATAGGAGATTACAGGCTGAGGTGACACACTAGACCTTGAGAGCTCCATATTATGTGTCTACATACTATGCTATTGTTCCTCATGGCTAGAGAGTACCTACATACTCCTAGTATATGATAGCATTAGAGGGACCTAGGGCACCATGAGCTGAGGCTATTCCATATGCACCACCACCACCTTCACTAGATCTAGAGGATCAGATAGACAGCTGATTTGTCTATATAATCTGATATTTTTGTCATTTTTCTCATATATACTGATCTAATGTTGATAGCTCACATGAGCTTATTCTTTTGTACATTGTGCCAATAGTGCACTCTTGACTATTTCGAGTTAAATGATATATATGAGATTGATATTTTTAGTTATGACTTCATGTGTACTTGTCATTTTGTGTATGATTATATCATGTGATGTAAATGCTTTGAGTAGTGTAGAATGTATGTATATGCAATGCAATGTTTCCTTCCAAATGTATGGATTATGCAATGTGTTTGACTTTTGATTATGAAAATGTATGAATTGTTTATGCTTTATGGATGCACATGTATGGAATGCAATGAATGATGAAATGACAAATGATTTGTAAATGCAATGATACACATGATATATTTTGCAAGTATTGATGAAGACAAGTACTCAATCTTATATCAAAAAACATGTTTAACCCAGGATGGTGACTTCTTGCAGATCGGTGAAAGGACCTTCATTGGAGGCTCAGCTCTTCGTGTTATGTTTAAGTAGCATTTAAAGAATCATTTAACTATTCAAGTTGATTTGATAAATTGTGAGATCATGCAAACATGGAAAGTGCAAAATTAAATACAAACCTAAGACCTAGGACCTAGTCACTGATCATGTGTCAGTCATTTTCATCATTGAATCTTTAGGTAACCAGATAGATCAATACAACATCCACTAGTTAGGAAACTATGAATATTGATTTTTACACGAAAGTTAATACAACGCCCACTAGCTAGACAACCATAGACATATGAATATTGATTTTGTTTTTGGAATGTCAAATTAGATATAAATACCAAGGCATAAATGCCAGGATGACCTAAATATCATGTCCATTTTGATATTGCAATTTGTGTAAGCATCAAAACATAAACATCATGATGACCTGAATATGCCTTGCAGAATAAATACATCAAACAGTTGTAGAATTCATTCTTTGTCTCCAATGTGAATTATCCATAGTGATACTTTATCGTTCACATCCTTGGATAATAGTCGTTCATAGTAGGATTGAGAAATTATTCAAAAAGATTTAAGCTAGATCAAACTTCCTTGAATTTTTTGGGTATCAATGTTCGAGGTACTCATGGCCATCCAACATGAAATGGAGGCTCTTACAGATGGACACCATTTCAATCCAAAATTCCCAAAGTTATTAGATTTTCTCTCCAATCAAAAAACAAAGAAAAGATTATGCCCCCAGTCATCACTCTCTAAATCCTGTAAAGGACATCATCGAGGAGCTTGGAAGGACACAATATGCAAAAATCTCAATGCTAATCAGTAAGCATACAAGGAGATAAAAGCATGTAAAGCACAGATTGTTTTTAGTTTATGTTGATGCAAAATCCTTTCTGGAGAGGAGACTGACTGACTGAATCGGATAAAGCTTCAAAGGACTTTGACAAGCTATGACACATCAGAGGTATACTGGAGACCATAAGATATGACTTTGATTTCCCCCAAGTTTGAATATTGATAGGAGATAGATGCTTTTGTAGATTGGTGTATAGACCAACTTTATTGAAACAAGGATAGATACAGACTAAAGAAGACTAAGAGCTTGAAAAGACCAATATTGCGCTGACAGATGTAGCATTTTGAACAAGTGGCACCCATTCACTGGGTTTTCACTATCTTGGCCAATATTATATTTTTTCTACCAAGGCGTCTGTTTCCAAGTTTTCACAAAGGCACTTTTTCTTTTTCTCATTTTTTTGTTGTACTTTTCTTTTTTTTGTACTTTCAACTTTTTTTCTTTTTTTTGTGATTCATCAAGGTGCCTATTGCTAGGTTCTCACGATGATGATCATTTTTTTTGGAAGAAGGGAAGCTCTTTAGATAATGCTCCTTGAAAGGATAAACCATGATATGTCAAGGATTCAAAATGATATGCTCAAAGATGTTGATAGGGAAAGGGAGATGGAAGAGAAAAATGGAGGATAAGGTTTTATGTAAAGCGAGTGAGGTTGGAAGATAGGAGGAATAGGTAAATGAGGAAAAATGATAGAAGGTAGAAGGATAATGAATGGAAGGATTGTGAAAGGGTAGATGGAAAGGAAGGTAAGATCAACATCAACACACACCTTGAAGGGTGGAAAGAGGATGAAGGATACATGAATGAAGGAATATGGTGAATGGATAGTAGAGGTTGTGGTTTAGGCGCATGGAATGGAAGAATATTTTTTTAAGAAGATGAAGTGGAAGCCTTTGGAAGCTTGGATGTCAACTTCACTTGTTGTTCAGCATTAGACTCCTTCAAGAGGGACTTTGGAATCCATATAGCCATAGGCTTTTCATTTCTTTTTGATGATTTAGAGAGAATATCTTCAATGATGGATTTTGGAACCCATATTTGTCTTGTAGTTTTCTTCTTAGATATCTCTTTCAACTTTATGCCTCCATGTCGATTAGAGGAGACATGGTGATCTTCTTTTTTTGATGGATTCTTGTATTGCTTCTTTTTCTTGTATTGAACATTCAAGTTACTTCCAAAAGACTTGGGACTTGTGGAAGAAGAAGGAGGATATGACTGGTTTAGATGGGTGAGTGGATGAAAAGGATTCAAGGGTATGAATCTATGTTGATCTTGAAGAAAGATAGGAGATGGAGGGATGTAAGGACCCAAGATGGATGATGAATTGGGAGAGTTAGGAGGGGAAAGTGAAGGGACATAAGGGCCCAAGATGGAAGGAAGACGTAAAGCCCTTAGTATTGGTGGAGGAGGTCCAAGGATGGACATGGAAGATACAAAAGGATAATCAATAAGTTCATCAACATCTATATTACAACCAAGGACATCAGCATCTTTAGAGTGAGCATTAGGATTTGCAATAGTATCATGAACATCTTGAATAGGAGCAACTTCTTTGATGGGATTGTTCAGAGCTTGAAAAGACTTAGGAAGAGTAGAAAGTGGAAGTGAACATGGAGTGGTAGAACAAGAAGATGGAAGACTTTGATCTTGACAAGGAGCTTTGGATAGCATAAGCGTATAATTTTTCTCTTGATTTTCAATAGGCTTAACACTGGAAGTATCATCTTTGGAAAGCACAAGTGTAGTAAGGTTATTTTGATTGTCAATAAGCTCAACGGTGTAAGTAATATCTTGATCTTGCTTAGGAGAAGACTTAAGACATGGTGGAATGAATGAGAAAGGGTGTATAGGATCAAAAGAACCATGAAATAGATAAGAGAAAAGGATTGGATGACATGGAGGTTTCTTGATCTTGATATTTCTTTATGTTCTTTTCTTTATGATTTTTAGAGTCCTCTTAACATAGAGCCACTTCAAAGGATAAGGAAGCAAGTTTGGATTGTATGGAAGACTTTGGAAGAGATGGTGAAGGACTAGCTGAAGGGGGCATTATAGTGTATAAAGGCTTAGGCTCTTTAGGTTTAGCATTATTGAAAGTATTTTCAGCAAAGTGAAGGTTAGCTTGAGTTTATTTAAGAGGTAGCACTTGAGGATAACTATAGGGAACCACATGAAAAGTATTAGGGATTTTTTTGGATGAAGGAGTTGTGAAATATTTGAAAGACTTGGAAGCTTTAGGAAATGTATGGGTATTGGAGGAAGTAGGGGATGGAAGGGAACCATCACATAAAGGTCCATCATTAACATAATCTTGCTTGAGAGTGTAATCTTTATTTTCAGCATGAGAGTTCTTAGAGGAGAGATTCTTTAGTATTTACATTTATAATCAGTGCAAAAAGCTTTCTCTTCCACAAGTGAAGTAGATGTATCATCTAGGTATTGTTCACAAAAATCATCAAAGTCTCTTTCAAAATTAGAATCATATGGATCACCATCATGATCTATCCAATGTGATGACCCATTTCCAGTAAGCACGAGCACATGACTAGGAGGACTCTTAGGAACAGAGGTGTCATAGGTATCATTACATTGTCCATCATCATAGTCATCAAAGATGGGCATATCACTCTTCATGGAAGAGGTATCACAAGGACTATCATATTGCTCATCATGGTATGTCTTGAGACAAGGAGTAAGACTCTTGGGAGAAGTAGAAGAGGAACGAGATCATAAAAAAGAGGAAAGTGAAGACCTAGTGGAGCAAGAAGACTTGGATAATGAGGAATGTGAATAATGTCTAGAAGAGTCATGGTAAGACTTGGAAGATGAGGAAGAATGAAAAGAATTAGAAGATGAAAAATGTTTGGAAGAAGGAGGTCATAACAGGATCATGTGTATGATCCTAGCAAAGGTGTCTGATTTAATTGATTTTTATTTTATTTTTGTCATAAATTTATCACCCATGAGATTTTTGGAGAATAATAATCTTCAAATTGAGCAACGAGTTCGAGATCATCTATTTTCAAGAGAGGTTCCATAACAAGATAGTTGAAATTCATGGTTCTAGAAGAGGAGGAATCAAGCATGGAAGTGACAGAAGAGATGAATAGAAGAAGGTAGACTAGATAATAAGAGGAAAAGAATCAAGAAGATGTGAAGAGTTTTAGGAAGAAGAGGAAGAAGCGTGAAGGAAGAGGAGAAAGGATGGAAATGCGAGACTAGGAAGACATGAGAGATGTGGAAGAAAGAAGACCAAGAGTCATTTTGTGAAAATTGATACCATTTAAGTTCATTTGGATGTTGAGAAACATATCATAACACCTAAGATCTGACTCAGACCGACCAAGGAAGACTAGAAATGACAAGAATTAGCTCGCTATTTCGATAGAATTTGGGATTTGTTGCAAATTGGATTTATGACAAAATAGAGAGACAACTTGGGTTTAAGTAGTAATTGCATGGTTCTCAGCTCTATACATTTAGTTTTAGGCAGTGTGCAACAAGAAAACAGGTAGATGGACCTCAGACAAAAACCAGATCAGATAGAAAATTCATCAACTGACAGAAATGAGCTTGTTGTTTTGAAAATTTGGGAACATTCTCGTGTGAGGAAGTGCAATATCGTGCGAGAAAATGCCAAAATTCACATGAGGATATGCTATTTCATGCGAGGATGTGCTATTTCATGCAAGGAAATGCTCAGAAAATTGAAAGCTCACGCAATAAAAGAACAAAGTTTGCAATTTTTGGCACAGTTTTTAAGACACAAATTTTGAGACACAGCGCTAGTTGTTCTCTGATAGAATATTTCAATTTTTCACCAGAAAAGGATTTTTTTAAATAACCAAGTAGATATCAGACACACAAAACAACAATCAAGGGTTTTCAAAGTAATTATCTTTAGATAATGAGCAAGGGATAAAGCAACCTTGCACATGAACAAAAATAGTGACTTATTGTTCTAATCCCTGAGAGTGTTATTTTTGTATGTTCTCAAAATTTTTAGCAATAACGCACATAGTCCTAAAAATGAAAAATTTGGCCTCGCTAGGGTTGGTAGTAATGGTCTAACTCTACAAATTTTGTGATCTCAAGAGGGCGAACTCCAATCCAGGCACACCGGGGTTTTGATACAGTCTGAGTATTTAATCAAAAGGGAGCTGCTAGGGAGATCTGACAGCCCAACAAGAGACCATAGCTGTGAAGATTTCCTCCACAAGGACATTTATATAGTGACTATTGCTACCATGGAAAAAATGGCTATTACTACTTGAGGTTCTATCCACATGGTTGACCTAATAAAGGAAATGTCCACTACGATTAACCCTCTCTAAAGGTGACTCACAAAAGATACCGCATGGGGACTTGGTCCAGATCTAAGGATTTGAGTTTTTGACACTACCCAAAAAGGGAGTAGAGCATAATCCTCTAGCATTTTCACTTTTACCAAAAACACAACAGATAGATTAATCTGACACGCTAAGATTGAAATCATCTCACCAAGATTTGTGATGTCAACAACTATGTCTATCAATCTCTCCGGAGATAAAACACATCGATCAAAAGCTGAGGACCAAACCAAGTGGCATGTGAAATAATCTCAGTAACCTCCCTACCTACAAGGGGATTTGTCATCAAGAAGAGCTTCACATGCAAAACAAGGGAATGAAGCCCACTCTCTCAAGATCATCCAAAAATAGTGTTCATAGGGCCTATTTACTATGTGTAACAAATATGCAAAAAGCAAATCTATGTTCATTTTATAGCCCGAAAGTGAAGTCTGATTTATCAAAGCTGAAAAAGACATTCAAGCTTGACACAAGAGAGTTCATTTTTATATCCTCAAAATGAAGTGTTATCAGATGTAAAAGAATACCTAAATTCCTCGGAACACACTTAGTAAATTTTACTTGTTTTAGCAATTTTGTTGCATTTTTCCACTCAAAATCAGTAGAATATCAATCAAAAATAGAAGACCTCAATTGTTAGGGTTAGCAGTTAGTCCAAATCTAGAAATAAAATCTGAAAAACTGCCCAAAAATTTGAAACGACAATTGAACCCTGGCACCAAAACTCATACGATAGTGAGTTACCTCTGGCACGACAGTCTAGAAACTTGTACGACAGTAAGCTTTGTCTCACACAAAAATCCCAAAACTTGTATGATAATGGGTATAGGCCCACACGACAATCCAATCCTAAAATGACAATGTATAAGTTCTGGTACAAGCCTTGAAAACACCAACTATCGTATGACAATTAGGGAGTCCTGGTATAACTTTCTGACAAAACTCATACGAAAAATGTACAGACAGAGAATAAAAAATTTAGTTTTAGCCAAAAACAATAGAAAATTGATAGAAATTGATAGAAAAAGAAATGGAAACCCATTTCAGGGCCCCACGGAGGGGGCTAGAAATGTGTGTGTGAATTTTGTACCTTGCTGTGACACAACACTTCAGTAAATCATTAGAGGTTAGCAAATCAAGAAAAACTGTAAATGAATGAAAATATGCTTAACTAGGTGATTTACTGCCTTCTAGTAGGTGTGAGTATGGATTCTCATATCAGACCAAGATCAGTGACAATGCAACACCTAAATGAAGGATTTAATGCTAAAAGATGAATGTGAAATTGAATGCAATTAATCTAGATTTTGGTATTTTCTATGCAATATAAGATGAAAAAGATATGGAAGTTAATCTAACAATATAGCTAAAATGAATATGAAAACTCAAAACAATAATGAAAATCTCACAACAGCCTTGATTTGCAAAAGATGGGTTCTTTGATTGCAAATTTGCCAAAGTAATCGTATAGATATGAGCTCTGTCTTGTGAAGAGCTGAGCATTGATTTTATAGAAATTCAGGGTTTGAGGGTGCATTGAGAAAATCCATAAATCACTCAAGTTGATTTTTGAGTTAACAAGAAATCAAGAATCAGACAACTCGCAAAATCATGCAAAAACAACTTTTTAACTAAAATCAGAAGATTAGATCAATTTTCCACTCAAAATAGATGTTGAATTTCCAAAAGATAACAACTTGAATTGATTTTCTAATTTAGAGTTTAACTGCTCTTCAAATGTGCAGAGATAATTATGAATTAATTAAATAAATAAAGTGATTTATTCTCAACTTAATTGATTTTTGAATTAAAATAATTGATTTATGGGTTAATCAATTATTAAATCAAACTTTTATTCAAAACTATATTATTAAATATTGACAACTAGATTTAATTAATTAAATAAGAATTTAATCAATTATTCATAAGATTTTTGATTTATTGTCAAAATTAAATAATATAATTTAGGAATAAATATAATTAAATTCAATTAAATAATTAAGTGGCAAAATTAAATTAATTAATTAAATATTCAAAATATTCAATTAATCAAATTTAGGATAAATAATGATATTTATTGCCAAATAATCATTAAATTAAAGATAATTAGAATAAATTAGGAATATTCAATGAATATTCCCCAATGCAGAATTAAGATAATCAATTAGGTTTGATAAACTGATGTGTAGATGTGCCTTTGGTTAGGACTTTAATGTCGATTTCATTTGATTTGTAGATGTAAGAGGTTAATGAACCTATAGCCCATTTTTTGGGGGACCTACTTAGGGTTAGCTAATTTAGGCCAAAACTACACCCTAGGGTCACTTTTGACCCCTCTAAGGTACCCCTAAAGTCCAAATCTGAGTTCCAACATGATGTGATCCCTACAAGACATCTACATGCAAGTAGGACTAATATAATACTTTATGAGGTTAGGTGGTTCTTCCCAAGCCCTAATTTGACATGTCATCCTCCACATGTACAACACAAGTGTCAAGTGACACCAACAAAATACACATTACATTCACAATGACATATCCTAATTAACAACATGAATTTAAACTAATAACAAACATTCAAAGCACATTTACAACAAAATCACATTACAACGAGGTTTAAATGTCTTAATCAGATTAAACCTTGGCTTACTCAATTCACATGTGTTTAGCCCTGATTCTCTGAATGATTCCATGGTTCCCTTTCCTACACACTAAACTCGAGCATCAGTAGTCCAAGGTAATAAAATCACACACACACACACACACACACACACACACACACACACACACACACACACACACATATATATATATATATATGTATATATATATATATCTATATCTATATATATCTATATATATCTATATATACACACACACACAAACAATTCATAATTAGCAACATAAATCCATATGCAGAATTCAATTCTTAAATCACAATTTCTATTCAATAATGTTTAAACATAGTATTTTCATAGATCATCATAACATAATATCCATGCTACTTCCTAACGTAGAGCATAATCCATGAAATAATCAAATCTAATCATGATCAAATCTTCTCATCAATTTACATATCTAAGCATGTATAATCAAAATTAACATTATATCCTAGGTCCTAGTCCACATCAAAATGTAATCCATACAATATAATCATCATCATCAAACATAATATCTCGAATCTCTATCAGGATAATCAAAAAGTGTATCAATGTATCAAGTCATGAAGTATAAAAATGTGAATGATAAAAAATGATATGATGGGTCAGGGTGAGGCCTCACATCCTCCCCCTCTAGGCATGAACTTCCTCCTAGAGTTCATAAAAAAGGTATGGGTATTGTGATCTCATCTATGCTGCATCCTCCCATGAAGCCTTGACCTCATCATAACAATCCCACTAGACCCTAACCTGGTCTAGCTCTCTACCTCGAAGTGCCAGGGTCTATTGGACTAAAATGTGTATGGGCTCCAAGGCTAACTGTCCATCTGACTCCACCTACAAGGCATCCCAATCTATAATGTGAGACTCATCATAAACATATTTCTGTAACATAGATACATAGAACACATCGTGGATGCATGATAGGCTAGGTGGCAAAGCTAGACAATAGGAAATGGGTCCTATCCTCTCCAAAATCTCAAAAGTTCCAACAAAGCAAGGTGCTAACTTAGAGCCCTTTTCAAAATAGATTGGACTCTTGTGCAGGCGCACTCTCAAGAAGACCCTATCTCCAACCATATACTCATGATCAACCCTCTTCACATCTACATACTTCTTCTATTGATCTCGAGCCTCTCTAAGATGTTGTCTAATGAAGACCACCTGTTGCTCCACATCCTTGACCAATTGAGGTCCAATAGATACTCTATCCTCGATCTTATCCCAACTAAGTGGTGTCTTGCATAGTCTACTGTACAAGGCCTGATATGGAGGCATACCTATAGAAGAATGATGCCCATTATTATAGGCAAACTTGATCAAATGTACGTAGTCCTCCCACTTGACCTGGTGGTCCATCACATACATGTGTAACATATCCTCTAACACCTGGTTAACCCTCTCTATCTGTCCATCTGTCTGAGGGTGGTATGTCATACTAAAATTAAGTCTAGTGCCCATGGCTTACTAAAGCTCTCTCCAGAAGGAGGATTTGAAAAGTGAATCTCTATCTGAGATGATCTTACGAGGACTTCCATGAAGTCTGACAATGTCTCACAAGAACACCCATGCCACTGTCAATTTGGTGAAAGTGGTACGAATAGGTGAAAAGTGGGTGACCTTGGTCAATGTGTCGACGATCACCATGATGGCATCATGACGATGAGAGGACATGGGGAGACCGACAATAAAGTCCATGGAGATAGTGTCCCACTTCCACTCTGGTATCTCATGTGGCTGCAAGAGTCCACCTAGATGACTGTGTTCTACCTTCACTCTTTGACACTCCAGGCATCTAGAAACTATGTTGGCAATCTATAATCTCATGCTTGGCCAATGATACAATTGTATTAAGTCAGCATGCAACTTATTAACTCCTAGATGAGCTTCATAAGGTGCTCTATGAGCCTTAAGCATAATAAAATCTTGCAAGTCAACCAAAGAAGGTACATAGATGCATCCCCTATGACGTAGAAGACCATCGGACTCTAAAGAATACTCTGCAAATCTCCCCTCAAGGGGTCTCTGACATCGAATAAACTGACAAACCTCCACATATAATCTATCCTTGGGCAAATAATGTAAAATGTGCTCTCTCAAATTCATACTAGAAGTCATAGATGAGAGCTTGTGTTGCCTCCTACTCAAGGCATCTGCAATTACATTCTCTTTCCCCTTGATGTAATGAACATCAAAATCATACTCACGTAAGAACTCCATCCATCTCCTCTACCTAGAATTAAGATTGGGCTGTGTAAAGATATACTATAGGCTCTGGTGATCTGAATGAAGCTCAAATCGATGACCTAGAATAAAGTGTCATCATCTCACTAAGGCATGAACCACCGCTATGAGCTCTAGGTCATGATTAGGATAATTAAGCTCATGATTCTTTAGCTTCCTAGACTTGAAAGCTATAGGGAAACCATCCTGCATAAGGACTACTCCTAAGCCATCCAATGAAGTGTCAGTGCATACAACAAAGTCTGCTAAAGGATCTAGCACTGCTAAGATTGGTGCACTAGTGAGGGCTCTATTGAGCTCTTGGAAGGCCCGCTCACACTTCTCTGTCCACTCATACTTCTTCCCCTTTCTCTAAAGGGAAGTGATGGGATGAGCTATCCTATAAAATCCTACAGCAAAGCATCTGTAATAACCTACTAAGCCCATAAAACTCCCGACCTTAGTGACACTAGTGGGTGCTGGCCTATCCATAATGGCCCTAATCTTCAATGGGTCCACAAAGATCCCATTGCTGGATATAACATGACCAAGATAATGCACCTCGGCTCTAAAGAAGGCACACTTTGACAAGCTACCATATAATTGATTATCTCTCAAGGGCTACAAAACCTATCTTAGATGCTCCTCATGATCCTCCTCATTATGGGAATAAATCAAAATTCCATCAAGGAACACTACCACAAACCTATCCAAGAATGTACAAAATAATCCATTCATGAGGCTCATGAACATAGATGGAGCATTCGTGAGGCCAAATGGCACCATTGTGAACTCATAGTGACCATACCTCATATGAAATGCATTCTTGTGGATATCACTCTCCACTATCTACAACTGGTGGTACCCTGACTTCAGATCTATCTTCAAGAATACTTAGACACCCTGCAACTAATCAAACAAATCATCAATCTTGGGGAGTGGGTATCAATTCTTAATCGTTACTTTATTCAACTGCCAATAATCAATGCACAAGCTAAGTGATCCATCCTTCTTCTTCACAAAAATCACTGGTGCACCCCAAGGTGATACACTGGGTCGACTATGCCCTTTCTCCAAGAGCTCTTCTAACTGAATCTTGAGCTCATTGAGCTCATGAGTGGTCATCATGTAAGTTGCTCTAGATATGGGCTCAGCTCCTAGCATAAGGTCTATATAAAAATCAACTACCCTAGGTGGAGGCATACCAGGTAGCTCGATGGGGAATACATCTGCAAACTCTTGAAGGATAGGATAATCCTCAAGTGAAGGCTCCCCCTCTAAATCCTCCTCTCTTTCACAAATGGTGATGGTGAATAACTAAAATCCCTTCTACACACATCACCTAAGTTTCATAGCGGAAATCATGTAGAGAGATACTGGTCTCTATACCCCAAATATTACCATAGAAGTACCATGATCATCAACATGCTAAACCCTCTTCTATCGACAATCCATCTTGGCGATGTGGGCATATAGCCAATCCATGCAAAGGACCACATCATAAGAACCTAGAGGGGTGATGTAGAGATCAGACATCATGGTCAAGTCTCCAATCTAAATCTGGCAACTACGAACTAAGGAACTAATAGACACCCTAGCTCCTGAGGCTAACTCAACCTCGCAACTGATATCTTGTCTAACTATCACCAGCCCACAATGCTCCACTACATAGGGAGATATAAAGGATTATGTGGCTCCTAGATCAAACAATATAAAAATATTGATACCCTGAATCATACATGTGGCCTCTATGATTGTGGCCTGAAGCTCAACCTGGCGGTTATCAACCGCTACAAATACTCTATGAGACCTACCCATATCTCCAACTGTAGACTTTGAGGTAGCCCCTCTCTGACCACCAACTGACTATCCCTATGGGCACTCTCTCTCTATATGAGCCATACCACCGCAAGTTTAACAAGGCCCTCGGGTTTGAATCTGCACTCACTATGTCCTAGGCTTATGTGTCCCTCCAGTCCTACTAGAACCACTGTATCCACCCCTAGAGGACTGCTGAGTCCTAGCTGACTGAGTTTGAGGGACCTATGTTCTCTAATCTTATTTAGGGCCTTGAGACTGTCACCGTTTGGGCTTAGAGCCCTGATAACCCTGTGAATGCCTCTGTCTAGAATCTTGTTGAGATCCCTGTTGCTGAGACTATTGACCCTTAAAGGATCCTACTGAATAGTTTTTTTTCCCCTTCCAAGAGGTTCTATGTTATCCTGACTACTAGGATGAGGGGTTTCAGTGCTGAGACTGATCCTGGGACTCCTATCTAGTACTGATATCCTCAGCTACAAGTGTCATCTCAACCGTATCTCTTAATGTGGTAGGAAAGGCTAAATGTACTATACCCTAAAGAGACATATTAAGTTCCTTAATGAAATGATGGATACACAATTTCTCATCCTTCATATAATCTACGTATGGAAGGAGCTCAAGAAACTGACTCTCATACTAGGCCACTGTGAGACCTCTCTATTGGAGATCATGGAACTCCTCTATCTGTCTCTGTCTGAAATGCTCAGAGAGATACCTCTCATGGAAACGGGCTAAAAAAGACTCCCAAGTGAGTGTGTCAATAGCCACTCCTCCAATGGACTCCTCTTGCTGCCACCAAGTGGAGGCTTTCTCTCGTAGGAGATGAAATGAAAGTCATGCCTTTAGATTACTCCTATAAGGGAACAATCCAAAGAATCACTTTAAACTCTGTAACCAGGCCTCTGCTACTAATCTGTCAGTGGATCCCAAAAACAAGGGTGGCTAGAGTTGTAATAACTCTTGGATCTCATCTCCAACATCTCTAGGGGGTCTCTCTCTAACTTGTATCTCATTCTTAGGTGGCACTTCTAACTGATGAACTGACTCAACCTCATGATCACCATGGCCCTCAACAAGCCTGGGTGGAGGGATCCTACTCCTCTCTCTGTTAACTTCTCTACCACCTCCTGGGATATGTGCTTCCCCTTCAGGAATTTTCTACTTTGGCTGCTGAACTATGGGTGGTATTCTCTTCTGAATTACCCCAATTAGATTTTGAAGGACATCCATAATATCTTGGTTAGGGTTCTGAGGTGGTGGATGTGGTGGTGGTGGTGGTGGTGGTCCACCCCCTGTCCTGCACTAACATGTGTAGCTCTACGACCCCTTCCTCGTCGGCTAGCTCAGGTGACAACATGCATCCTACACATTAGTTTAAGTTTAGATGAGTTAAAACATAATGGGTTTTAGGTTCCAATGTTGAAACCTAGGCTCTGATACCAAATGTCATGCCCAAAATTAACCAATAAAAATGTAACAATTTTTTTTTAAAAGTAAGATGTCAGAGGGTTATGATCATAGGTTTAAGGATAAGTCAACTATGGTTATACCAACCACAACCTAGGATTATGTTTGTAGTTATTGAATCAATCTTCAAACAAGATTTTAACTAAAGGTGATAACTAAATCGGGTAAGGTATCGACAATCTTGAAAAGTTCTAGTTTCTCCAATTTTCAAAATCCATTAGGATATACCCTCCCATCGCATATTACAACCGTCATGGTGTAGAACTAAATGAATATTCAACTCCTAAAGGTTGCTTTCACTAGGTAAAGTTTTCGTTAACCACGTGGATTAACATCCCTTAAAAAGGGTTTACGTAACATTGTTTATCCAATGATGGTGACATGGGTTGACTTAATTGAACTAATTTTGGCCATAAGAATATAACATAATGATCAAATTCAAAACCAAGACTAACCATAACTCAACCTCTCATTTCAATATAGAAATTAAATCATCGATGAATGTTAGCTATACTAATATCATTTATTTGAGCCTAATGTCAAACATTATGAATATATTAAACCACTAGAATCATATATGAAAATGAATTTTAATTAACTAAATGTTAGTTAAACAAAGTTATTAACATAATAATAAATTATATTAAATAAAATTTACTAACCATATAAAATATCCTAGCTATAACACCTATTAATTAACTCATACTAATAACACCTTCATACAATTTAAATTAATTAAAACAAATCAATTTATTTGATCATATCTCCATTAGCTAACAACAATTCAACAATTTAAAATTAAACAAAAAATAACTATTATTAATACTTTTAATTTAACTAATTAACAATCAATAAAAATAATTCTTAAATTAGCAAGTTGATTTATTAATAAGTAAATCTAAACACATTAGCAATAGTTCTATTACTTGATAATTAATTTCATTAATAAATGAATTTATTAACAAAATAAAAACAAAAATAATAAATAGTAAAAAGTCAGATTTTAAAAGGTAATCCTAGCCTACTAACCTACTACCCTACCCCCTTACCTATCCCCCTATCCCATCTCTTCTACTTTCCCAATGGCCCACTTGCCAAGTGGGTGAGGTGACATGTCCAAAAAGGTCAAAGCTGCCTAGGGGAGCGAATTCTTCCAAGGAATGAGTGCAGATTTCAAACAATATTAAGTTAGGGGCCCACCTAAAACATAACCCAAATCTAAAGCAAGGGAATTTTGAAATACTTCAAGGAGGTAGGTGCAGGTTAAGGAGACATGATATTTGGGCCCACCAAGCATATGCCTTAATCCCAATGCATGGGATTTTTGAAGGCAAGGGGGAGTTGCACAACAAACAATGTATTATTAAAAGATTGCTTCTTCCCTTGTTTCCTATGCCAACCAAAGGGTATTGAAGGATATGGGAGAAATGATGGTGTGGGGGCCCATGTGTTGGGTGCATAAAAATTTGCCCATCCTATTTAATAAAATAATTGGGTTAGCACCAAAGGGTTAGTTAGGTGGGTTTATTTAGGAAGGGAATTAAAGAAGGAATATTCTCTTTGTAAAGGAATTAAATCCCTCTCCATACATTTTTCAGAGAGCATTTTGGCTCTCAAAAGAAAATCTAGAAAGTGTTATTTTGCCATTTCCTCTAACATTTTGTTTCTTTTATTTTGTTATTGTAGAAGTTAAATGTATATAATTTATCTTCTAATGGTGCATTGAACTAAGGTCCCGTTTGTTTGCAGAATTGGAATTTGATTCAAAACCTGATTATCTCAAAATAAGGTTTTGAAATTCTAGTTTTTTGTATTCGGAAGATAGTCTGGAGTGTTTGTTTGACGTGGAAGATGAGTGAGACAATCCATCTTCTGCGTTTGCTTGCCAATTTCAAAATTAAAATTGGAATTGAGAATTTCATATTTTTGAATTTGATTCTACAATTTCAAAATATTTGGTTCTACTTCATTTTTGTTGCCATGGCTCTGCCAAGAACAAAAAAAAGTAGGCAATAATTGGCTAGGTCTTCAAAGGATAATGTTGTGAATCACACAGAAAATAGGTTTGATGAAAAGAAATAAAAGACATAATGTCGTTACCCCCATTGATGTGTAGCTGAACTCTCCCAAAGGAATTATTCGTTCTGAAGTGACATCTATGGAGAAGGAGAGAGCAGACAATAATAATGTGCAGGATTTGAGATGACACTGAATATTTAAGCAAGTTCACAGACAACGATATAGCCTTGTATTTCTTTCAAGGATATTTATATAAATAGAAAAACGTCTCTTGGAAGAAATCATCAATAGAGCTGTCAACAAGGATATAAAATAGCGGTCCATTCAGAGCACTTGGACTTCACTGATCCAAAATTTAGTCGAGTTGCTCAGATTGAGAATATTCAATAATTAGGCACATGTAGCAAGCAAACCAGGCCATTATAGATTTTAAGAAACATGCTACAGGTTTCTAGTAAGCCGCTGCAAGTGTTATGCTTGCACTTTGCATAGGACCGGAGTTGTTCATGATTATGTGCGGGTCATTATAGCAAAAAAAAAATGGACCCAACTGCACAATTAAACGGGGTTCATAAAAACCCAAAACCAAATTATCATTTTGAATTCCACCTATTGGGTGGGAAGATGGATATGCCCATTTTGGTGGTATATTCAGGTTTTGATGGTATAACCCGATTTTGGAAATGAGCGTTCCAAATAGTGGATTTAGGTCAAAACCTGATTATCCACTTCCAATTCTAGTCATCTTCCTACAAATAAATGGGGCCTAAGAGAATTGATAATAGAATATTGATATACAATAGGTGATTGTTAAATTAGTGTCCAAATTTGATTAATTAATCATTGTTACCATCTTTTCCTCAAAAGGTTTTGAGATTTCAATATTGAATTTAAGGTAAAGTATTGATCATATTATGGTAGAAATATAGATTTCAAAGGAGGAAATGGTGTGTATGAAACTTGAAATTTTTACAATCAAAATATTAAGAAAAATAAAGTTTTACATACCAATAAGACTTTACATTTTATGAAACTAATACATTGCTTTCTTATCAACATTGATTATTATTCTTCAATGGAAGACTAACTTGATTATTCCACAAAAATAACATACAAGAGACATGAAAATAAGGATTCTTCATTTTACATTATGGTAATCTCTCAATAAAACAAATACACATTTTCATGATAGAAGATTTACAAGATCATCAAACAATAGCATACAAAACCAAAAAGCATAAGCATTTCTCCATGGCAAGAAATACACCAACCTTGGTCCAAGAAAAATGACAAGGGATAGTTGAGAAGAGCTCCTTATCCTTTCTTCGTTTTCCTTTCTCCAACCCTAATTGTATCTAAAGTTAGAGAGTGGGTGAACACCCACTAAGTCTCTCCCATCCTTCTAAAAAGGCCTCTAAAATGTACTCAACAACTAGCATTAATGAGACATGACACCAAGTCCTTGGTCTTCCCTCTTGTGTCCCCTCTTAATTATGGATTTGGCAAGGAGTGTGGGGAAAGTTAGAATGCATGTAGCCACCTCAATTTTCGCCACTTTTGAAAAGTAGGCTTTTTGGAGGCCCATAATGAAGTTCTAGGCTTTCCCATAGGTAAAAACTAACCCCCAACCCAAGGTACCTACTTAGGGTTAGCTAATTTAGGCCAAAACTACACCCTAGGATCACTTTCAACCCCTCTAAGGTACCCCTAAAGTCTAAATCCGAGTTCCAACATCATGTGATCCCTACAAGACATCTACATGCAAGTAGGACTAATATAATACTTTATGAGGTTAGGTGGTTCTTCCCAAGCCCTAATTTGACATGTCATCCTCCACATGTACAACACAAGTGCCAAGTGACACCAAAAAAATACACATCACATTCACAATGACATGTCCTAATTAAGAACATGAATTTAAACTAATAACACACATTCAAAACATGTTTACAACAAGATCACATTACAACGAGGTTTAAATCTCTTAATCAGATTAAATCTTGGCTTACTCATGTAATACCCCAAAAATGGGCTATAAGTTCATTAACCTCTTACATCAACAATTTGATCAAAATTGACATCAAAGTCCTAACCTATTGCACATTGGCGCATCAGTTTATCAAACCTAATTGATTTTATCTTAATTCTGCATCGGAGAATATTCCTAATCATCTTAATTATCTTTAATTAAATATTATTTGGTGATAAATCTTATTTATCCTAAAGTTTGATTAATTGAATATTATGAATATTTAATTAATTAAATTTAATTTTTCCACTTAATCATTTAATTGAATTTAATTGCATTTATTCTTAAATTGTATTATTTAATTTTGACAATAAATCAAAAATCTTATGACTAATTGATTAAATTCTTATTTAATTAATTAAATATAATTGTCAATATTTAATTATATAGTTTTGAATAAAAGTTTGATTTAATAATTGATTAACCCATAAATCAGTTATTTTAATTCAAAAATCAGTTAAGTTGAGGATAAATCACTTTATTTATTTAATTAATTCATAATTATCTATGCACATTTGAAGAAGCACTTAAACTCTAAATCAAAAAATCAATTCAAGTTGTTATCTTTTGGAAAATCAACATCTATTTTGAGTTGAAAATTGATCTAAACTTCAAATTTGAGTTAAAAAGTTATGTTTGCATGATTTTGTGAGTTATCTGATTCCTGATTTCTTGTTAACTCAAAAATCAACTTGAGTGATTTATGGCTTTTCTCAATGCATCCTCAAGCCCTAGATTTCTATAAAAATAAGGCTCAGCCCTTTATTTCAGATCCTTCTTGGAGCTGACAAAATCTCTCTCTCAGGAGTCTCATATCTGCACGATTACTCTAGCAAATTTGCAATCAAAGAATCAATCTTTTGCGAATCAAGGTTATTGTGAGATTTTCATTATTGCTTTGAGCTTTTATATTTGTTTTAGCATAATATTGTTAGATTAACTTGCATATCATTTTTCATCCTATATTGCATAGAAAATACCAAAAATCTAGATTAATTGCATTCAATTTCACATTCATCTTTTAGCATTAAATCCTTCGTTTAGGTGTTGCATTGTCACTGATCTCAGTCTGAGCTGAGAATCCATACTTGCGTCTACTAGAAGGCAGTAAATCGCTTGGTTAAACATAATTTCATTCATTTACAGCTTTCTTGATTTTTGCTAACCTCTAATGATTTACTGAAGTGTTGTGTCGTAGCAAGGTACAAATTTCACACACACATTTCTAGCACCCACCGTGGGGCCCTAAAATGGGTTTCCATTTCTTTTTCTATCAATTTCTATCAATTTTCTGTCATTTTCTGCTAAAACTATAATTTTTATTCTTTGTCTGTACAATTTTCATATGAGTTTTGTCAGAAAGACGTACCAGGACTCCCTGATTGTCGTATGACAATTGGTGTTTGGGAGACTCGTGCCAGAACTTATACATTGTCATTTTGGAGTTGGATTGTCATGTGGGCCTATATCCAATGTGGTACAAATTTCAAGATTTTTGTGTCAGAAATAGCTTACTGTCGTATGAGTTTCTGGACTGTCGTGCCAAAGGTAACCCACTATTGTATGAGTTTTGGTGCTAGATTTCAATTGTCATTTCAAATTTTTGGGCAGTTTTCCAGATTTGGACTAACTACTAACCCTAACAATTGAAATCTTTTGTTTATGATTTATATTTGCTGATTCTGATTGGAAAAGCACAACAAAATTTCTAAAATAGGTAAAATCTACTAAGCGCATTGCGAGGAATTTAGGTATTCTTTTACATCTGATAACACTTCATTTCGGGGATATAAAATTGAACTTTCTTGTGTCAAGCTTGAGTGTCTTTTTCAGCTTTCATAAATCAAATTTCACTTTTGGGCTATAAAATGAACATAGATTTACTTTTTGCATACCTGTTACACATAGTAAATAGGCCCTATGAACACTATTTGGGGATGATCTTGAGAGAGTGGGCTTCATTCGCTTGTTCACACATGTGAAGCTCTTCTTGATGATAGATTCCCTTGTAGGTAGGGAGGTTATTGTGATTATTTCACGTTTCACTTGGTTTGGTCATCAGCTTTTGATCGATGTGTTCCCTCTCCAGAAAGATCAATAGACCATAGTTGTTGACATCACAAATCTTGGTGAGATAATTTCAGTCTTAGAGTGTCGGATTAATCTATATGTTGTGATTGTGGTAAAAGTGAAAAGGCTAGAGGATTATGCTCTACTCCCTTTTTGGGTAGTATCAGAAACTCAGATCCTTAGATCTTGACCAAGTCCCCATGTGATATCTTTTGTGAGTCACCTTTAGAGAGGGTTAACCGTAGTGGACACTCCTTTAATTGGGTCAACCACGTGGATGGAATCTCAAGTGGTAATAGTCATTTTCACCATGGTAGCAACAGTCGCTATATAAATGTCCTTGTGGAGGAAATCTTCACAGGTGTGGTCTGTAATACCCCAAAAATGGGCTATAGGTTCATTAACCTCCTACATCTTCAAATCGAATGAAATTGATACAAAAGTCCTAACCTAAGGCACATCTACACATTATTGAATTTAATTGATTATCCTAAATTCTGCATCGGGGAATATTCCTAGAATTATTCCTAATTTATCATAATTATTCTTAATTTAATAATTATTTAATGATAAATCTTATTTATCCTAAAGTTTGATTAATCGAATATTCTGAATATTTAATTAACTGAATTTAATACTGCCACTTAATTATTTAATTAAATTTAATTCTATTTATTCCTAAATTATATTATTTAATTTTGACAATAAATAAAAAATCTTATGACTAATTGATTAAATTCCTATTTACTTAATTAAAGTCAATTGTCAAATTTAATAATATAGTTTTTGAATAAAGTTTGATTTAATAATTGATTAACCCATAAATCAATTGTTTTAATTCAAAAATTAGTTAAGTTGAGAATAAATCATTTTATTTTTAATTAATTTATAATTAAATCATGCACAATCAAAAAAGCAGGCAACTAGAAATTAACAATCAATTTTAAAATTGAAACTCAACATCTGATGATTAGTTGAGATTTGATCTAAACTCTATTTTGAGATAAAAAATGCTTTTGCATGATTTTATGAGTTTATTTATTCTTAATTTCTTGTTAACTCAAAAATCAACCTGAGTTTATCAAGAGTGATTTATGGCTTTTCTCGCGTGAGATTTTTCATCGCGTCACGTGAAGTTTTGCTGGTTTCAACACTTCCTCATGCGAGACTTCATCTTTTGTTGCACGAGACCGTACTTCCTCACGCAGGACCACATCCTGACTCACGTGAGATTTTTCTTCAAAGACATAGAATTTGCAAATTCATATTTTCATATTATTGATTTCTAACGCTTACTGTTTGCTGTTGATTTGTCTTGATTTTGTACTTTTAGATGTGTGCTAAATTTTGGATTGCAAAGCATTAGACCTAAGGTATTCTTCTCAAGCTAATAATATTTTGATTTGGATTAAAATGAACCTCTCATGTGTTAAGCTTGTGTGACTTTTCTTGCTTTCATATCACAGACTTCATTTTGGGCTATAAAATGAACATAGATTTGCTTTTTGCATATCTGTTACACATAGTAAATAGGCCCTATGAACACTATTTGCAGATGATCTTGAGAGGCTGAGCTTCTTTTGCTTGTTTATTCATGCGAAGCTCTTGTTGACAAAGGATCCCCTTATAGGTAGGGAGGTTACTGAGAGCGTCTCACATTCTACTAGATTTGTGCGTCTTCAACTTTGATGGATACATCCTCTCTCTGGAGAGGTTGATAGATCATAAGTAGTTGACATCATAGATCTTTGTGAGATAATCTTGGTCTTAGCGTGTCGGATTAATCTTTCTGCTTTGTTTTGGTTAAAAGTGAAAAGGCTAGAGGACTATGCTCTACTCCCTTTTTGGGTAGTATTAGAAACTCAGATCCTTGAATCTGGAACCAATCTCCATGTGGTATCTTTTGTGAATCACCTTTAGAGAGGGTTAACCATAGTGGACATTCCCTTAATTGGGTCAACCATGAGGACGGAACCTCAAGCGGTAATAGCCATTTTTGTCATGGTAGCAACAGTCGCTATATAAATGTCCTTGTGGAGGAAATCTTCACAGGTGTGGTCTCTTGTTGGGTTGTTAGATCTCCCTAGCAGCTCCTAATTGATTAAATTATCCGGCTGTGTCAAAACCTCAGTGCACCAAGATTGGAGTTCACCCTCTTGAGGTCACAAAAGTTGTAGAGTCAGACCATTACTACAAACCCTAGTGAGGCCAAATTTTCATTTTCCAGGAATATGTGCGTTATTGAAAAACTTTTTGGAAATACACAAGTAGTATTTCTACGGATTAGCACAATAAGTCACTTTTACTTGTTCATGCACAAGGTTGTTTTTTCCCTTGTTCATTATTTTTAGATGATTGCTTTCTTCCCTTGCTTGATGTTTTGCATGCTTGATATCTTCTTGGTTACTTGAAATAAACTGTTACAGGGATCTTCAAAATTTGCATAACAATCTGGTACTGAAACACTAAAATATTGCAAAATCTGAGCAAAAAATCCTTTTCTGGTGTGAGAACTAAATATTCTATCAGTGAACAACTAGTGCTGTGTCTCAAAATTTGTGTCTCAAAATCTATGCCAAAACTATCAAATTATGTCCTTTTATCACGTGAGCTTTCACTTTTTGAGCATTCCTTCACACGAGATAGCATTCTCTCGCGCACAACTTGGTACTTACTCACATGACAGCATTTTCTCGCATGAGCCTGTCTTGAAATTTTCAAAACAAAGAGCTTATTACTATCAGTTGGTCAACTTTTTGTCAAATCTAATTTTTGTCGAGGATCTGTATGCCTATTTTCCTAATGCACGCTGCTTGAAACTAGATGTCTAGAGCTGAGAACCATGCAATTACTTCTTAAAACCAAGTTGTCTCTCTATTTTGTTAGAAATCCAATTTGCAACTAATCCCAAATTCTGTCAAAATAGCAAACTTCTTGTCATTTCTAGTCATCCTTGGTCGGTCTGGGTCAAATCTTGGGTGTTATGACATGTTTCTCAACATCCAAATGAACTTAAATGGTATCAATTTTCACAAAATGACTCTTGGTCTTCTTTCTTCCACATCTCTCATGTCTTCCTAGTCTACCATTTCCATCCTTTCTCCTATTCCTTCACAAAACTCTTCACATCTTCTTGATTCTTTTCCTCTTATTATCTACTCTACTTTCTTCTATTCATCTCTTCTGTCACTTCAGTGCTTGATTCCTCCTCTTCTAGAACCATGAATTTCAACTATCTTGTTATGGAACCTCTCTTGAAAAGGGATGATCTCGAACTCATTGCTCAATTCGAAGAGTATTATTCCTCCAAAAATCCCATGAGTGATAAGTTTATGACAGAAATAAAAGAAAAATTGATTAAATCAAACACCTTTTTTAGGATCATATGCATGATCCTGTCATAACCTCCTTCTTCCAAATTTCTTTCATCTTCTAAGTCTTTTCATTCTTCCTCATCTTCCAAATCTTCTTCCTCCACTGGGTCTTCACCTTCCTCTTCTCCACAATCTCATTCCTCTTCTACTTCTCCCAAGAGTCTTACTCCTCATCTCAAGACATACCATGTTGAGCAATGTGATAACCCTTATGATACATCTTCCATGGAGAGTGACACACCCATCTTTGAAGACTATGATGACTATGATGATGGAAAATATAATGATACCCATGACACCTATGTTCCTAAGAGTCCTCCTCATCGTGTGCTCGTGCTTACTAGAAATGGGACATCACATTGGAAAGATCGTGATGGTGATCCATATGATTCTAATTTTGAAAGAGACTTTGATGATTTATGTGCACAATACCTAGATGATCCATCTATTTCACTTGAAGAAGCGAAAGCTTTATGTGCTGATTATAAATGTCAATACTATAAGGATCTCTCCTCTAAGAACTCTCATGCTGAAAATAAAGATTACACTCTCAAGAAAGATCATGTTAATGATGAACCTTTGTCTTGTGATGGTTCCCTTCCATCCCCTACTTCCTCCAATACCCATACATTTCCTAAAGCTTCCAAGTCTATCAAATCTTTCACAAGTCCTTCATCCACCAAAGGTCCTAATAATTTTCATGTTGTTTCCTATAGTTGTCATCAAGGGTTACCTCTTAAAGAAACTCAAGATAACCTTCACTTGGCTACAAATACTTTCACTAATGCTAAACCTAAGGAGCCTAAGCCTTTATATGCTATAATTCCTACTTCATCTAGTCCTTCACCATCTCTTCCAAAGTCTTCCTTACAATCCCAACATGCTTCCTTGTCCTTAGAAGTGGCTCCATGTCAAGAGGACTCCAAAAATGATAAAGAAAATAACATAAAAAAAGATCAAGATCAAGAAACCTCCATGTCATCCAATCCTTTTCATGATGTCTCTTATCCATTCCATGGTTCTTTTGATCCTATATGCCCTTTCTCATTCATCCCACCATGTCTTAAGTCTTCTCCTAAGCAAGATCAAGCTACCACTTCCACCGTTGAGCTCATTGACAATCAAAATAACTTTACTATACTTGCGCTTTCCAAAGATGATACTTCCATTAAGGTTATTAAAACTAATGTTGTTACTTCCAATGTTAAGCCTATTGAAAATCAAGGAAAAAATTGTATGCTTGTGCTATCCAAAGCTCCTTGTCAAGATCAAAGTCTTCCATCTTCTTGTTCTATCACTCCATGTTCACTTCCACTTTCTACTGTTCCTAAGTTTTTTCAAGCTCCGAACAGTCCTATCAAAGAAGTTGCTCCTATTCTAAATGTTCATGATACTATTGAAAATTCTAATGCTCACTCTAAAGATGTTGATGTCCTTGGTTGTCATATAGATGTTGATGAACTTATTGATTATCCTTTTGTATCTTCCACGTCCATCCTTGGACCTCCTCCACCAATACTAAGAGCTTCACGTCTTCCTTCCATCTTGGGCCCTTATGTCCCTTCACTTTCCCCTCCTAACTCTCCTAATTTTTCATCCATCCTAGGTCCTTACGTCCCTCCATCTCCTATCTTTCCTCAAGATCAACATAGATTCATACCCTTGAATCCTTTTCATCCACTCACCCATCTAAACCCATCATATCCTCCCTCTCCTTCCACAAGTCCCAAGTCTTTTGGAAGTAACTTGAATGTTCAATACAAGAAAAAGAAACAATACAAGAATCCATCAAAAAAATAAGATCACCATGTCTCCTCTAATCGACATGGAGGCATAAAGTCAAAAGAGATATCTAAGAAAAAAACTACAAGACAAGTATGGGTTCCAAAATCTATCTTTGAAGATATTCTCTCTAAATCATCTAAAAGAAATGAAAAGCCTACGGCTATATGGAAAAATGGGCTATAGGTTCATTAACCTCCTACATCTTCAAATCGAATAAAATCGATACAAAAGTCCTAACCTAAGGCACATCTGCACATTATCGAATTTAATTGATTATCCTAAATTCTACATCGGGGAATATTCTTAGAAATATTCCTAATTTATCATAATTATTCTTAATTTAATAATTATTTGATGATAAATCTTATTTATCCTAAAGTTTGATTAATTGAATATTCTGAATATTTAATTAACCGAATTTAATACTGCCACTTAATTATTTAATTAAATTTAATTCTATTTATTCCTAAATTATATTATTTAATTTTGACAATAAATCAAAAATCTTATGACTAATTGATTAAATTCCTATTTAATTAATTAAAGTCAATTGTCAAATTTAATAATATAGTTTTTGAATAAAGTTTGATTTAATAATTGATTAACCCATAAATCAATTGTCTTAATTCAAAAATCAGTTAAGTTGAGAATAAATCACTTTATTTTTAATTAATTTATAATTAAATCATGCACAATCAGAAAAGTAGGCAACTAGAAATTAACAATCAATTTTAAAATTGAAACTCAACATCTGATAATGAGTTGAAATTTGATCTAAACTCTATTTTGAGATAAAAACTGCTTTTGCATGATTTTATGAGTTTATTTATTCTTAATTTCTTGTTAACTCAAAAATCAACCTGAGTATATCAAGAGTGATTTATGGCTTTTCTCTTGCATCCCCAAAGCCCTAGATTTCTATAAAATCAAGGCTCAGCTCTTCATATCTTATCAACACTCGAATTTGCACAATTACTCTGGCAAATTGGCAATTGAAGGATTGAACACTTGCGACAGGTGATTTGTGAGATCTTTCATAGTTGATCATTAGCTTTGGCATAGTTTCATATCATAGATTTTCATATCATTCATAGCATTCTTAGATTAAATCTGCATTCAATATCATTATCATTCATTTAATTTAGTTTCATATTAAGTTTCTCATTCTTATTGCATAGAAAATACAAAAATCTATAATAATTTGCATTCATATAGTCTTTCATATTTTGCATACAAATCCTTCGTTTAGATGTTGCATTGTCACTGATATTGATTTCAATCTGAGAACATCATACTCACACCTACTAGAAGGTAGTAAATCATTGGTTAGCATAGTTTTAATTATTTGTCAGATTTTGATTTTTGCTAACCTCTAATGTTTTACTGAAGTGTTGTGTCTACAGCTAGGTACAAAATTCACACACACATGGTCTCTTGTTGGGCTATCGGATCTCCCTAGCAGCTCCTAGTTGATTAAGTTCTTGAACTGTTTCAAAACCTTGGTGCACCAGGATTGGAGTTTGCCCTCTTGAGGTCATAAAAGTTGCAGATTCAAACCATTACTACAAACCCTAGCAAGGCCAATTTTTCATTTTCTAAGAATGTGCGTTATTGAAAAACTTTTTGAGAATATACACAAACAGCACTCCTAGGGTTAGAACAATAAATCACTTGGTTGCTCATGTGCAAGGTTTCCTTTTCCCTTTCTCATTATTTTCAAACATGCTTGAAATCACTTCCTTGCTATTCTACATGCTTGTTATCTACTTGGTTATTGCAAATGAATGAATCTGAACTATTACCTAAATCTGCAAACCTGAAAAGAGAAAATTTTGCAAGCAAACTGATCCTAAAATCTGAACAAATTCAAAATTTGAAGCAAAAATCCTTTTTGGAGTTGAAAGTCATCCACAACCTCCAAAAGTCATATGAGTTTTTACCAAGTGTCATTTTAGACCACCTGTATTATTGTACGGGAATCAGTACATTATCATACAAGTCTTGTCAGCAGAACCAAATGAAAATTTAATCTTGGTAGCAACTATCATACAAGTTTTGTCAATTTTCATGCCAGAGCCCACCCAAACTCATATGAGCCTGGAGAAACTCATTTCAAGAATTTTCAAAAGTTGCCAGAACATTGCTAAAATTGTCACAAATCTAATTTTTACAGCCTACTTTTAGATTCTATCAACATATTCACTGTGTCAGCAACAAAGAAAAGCTTAATTAGAAAAATTCTATCCATTTTCCTAAAATGGTCTCTTGAGTTTGATCTAGCCCTCTGATCTATTGATTTGATCTCAATTTCATCTTGTGTCAAAACCTTGTCAAAATTCTCTTCAATTCAATCTTGTAAAAAAATGGCTAAGTGTTGTGAGCTCATGTTCGCCATCTTTTGGGCATCTACCCATACTACTAGGGCACAATATCCTTCATCTTCGTCAAAAATATAATCTTCACTCACATCAATCTTGACAAGGTTGCATCATCTGATCCTCTTGAATCAAGTCATCTTCCAGTTGTCTTCATCTTTCTCTTTTGCTTCACCAAAGGTTAATGGTGGAAACCAGAGCTTCATCACAATGCAAACAAGGAGAAAAACCCAAATTATCTTTAGCTACATCTTATGTGATTTCTGAGATGTTTCATCAACCCTATGACCCTACTAAATTTGGAGAAGATCCTCTTGGTAATCTATTCTTGAAACTTCAAAAGGTCATTCCGACCCCTGATCAACTCTATGCTATAGGTCTCTATGAAGACAACGATCTAGACAATTTTTGATTAAAAGATGCTTACATCACTCCTCCTGCATCAATTCATAGGGTTACTCAATCAATTCCACATCAACCAACCCCACCTCAATCAATTCCCAGCAGTCCTCATAACAACACTATGTCTCAAGGCCAAGCATCCCAAGGTCATCACTTTAATCATGGCAGAGATCAAAAACCTACTCCTTCTGAGATTGCCCAATATCAAAATGATGATAACTTCAAAAGAATGATGAGGCATTTCTTGCATGAAGAGAAAGAGGCATACTTTCTAGATCTAGCTCAATAAGGAGCCAAACTTCCTCTGAACTTTAATGTTAAAGACATCATTACTCAAGAAGAATAAACTCCCATTACTGACATGATGAAACAAATGCATGCTATGCAAGTCAAAATCAACAAACTCAAAAAAGAGAAGGAACCTAAGGAGTTCTCCATGGAGGCTCTATGCCCTTTTACATTTGATAAAGACTTGTATATGCCACCATTCCCAAAAAGAGTGGAAATGCCCAAATATGACAAGTATGACAGAAACTCTGATCCTCAAGATCCTGTCAGAGAATTCTATATACAATCTATGGAGTTCATGCACAAACCAACCTATCTCATGCTTCTTTTTCCATGATCTTTGGGAGGAGTGGCCATCCATTGGTTCTCTAGGATGCCACCGATGATCAAAACTTTTGAGGAGTTAATCAAATTGTTCTATCAACAATACTCCTATAGCATCAAACATCTGGTCACTATGATCGATATTTGTAATCTGAAACAATATCCAAGAGAACCATTCCTGACATTCCTCAAACAGTAGAGGAATAAATTTTCTCTCTATGCTAGACCCATTCTAGAAATAGAGAAACTAGAAATTTTCATCAATAATCTTGTTCCAGAACTTAACTACCACTTACAAATGCAAAATCACACATCCTTTGATAAGATGGTAGATAATTCAATCAAGATTGAGAAAGTACTTGTGAAAAAGGGAGACATCTCACTTCAAAAAGAACAATATGAATCTGGCTCTACTTCTAAAGACAAGAACAAAAACTGGAACAAGAATAAATGCATCATCATAGATGGCATTGTCGATATTGTCTATGCCCCATCTAAAGCACCAACTTTCAATCTCATTGTTGGTACCCAAGCCATCAAAGATTTTGAACAGAAAATATCTGAGCCATCTCAAAAGTTGAAGGAATACAAACCTTGGGCTACGAATCCTAAATAAAAATTCATTCCTCTTGGAGAATATTTGGAGTCCGCTATGAAGACCTTCTTAGCCAACAAAATCATCTATTTTCCTAAGATTTGACAATTTGATCCCGAACCTAAACCAAAATGGTGGAAAGAGAATGATTTATGTGACTTCCATTGCAATAAGAGTCATTAAACTAGTAACTATGTACGATTGAAACATCTCATACAAGATAAAATTGATAATGGAGAAATTGTGATTGACAATCATAAGAGTAATAATGATCATACAACATTCATGGAACCATCCGAAACATAATCAAGGAGATTCATCTTTTCAACCTAATATGGGTGCTAAGGTCAATTATGCTTACTCTAGTAACAACGTTGTCATCAACATGGTGTAACCTTTCTCATCTGAGCATTACAATGTCATCACCATTGTGCAAAGAGACAAAGATAATCAATCAGCCAATGCAATTACTCAATCACAAGCTCAGGCACATCTGCAAGGACAAACCTCTAATCCATCAAATGTCCCCAAGATGCCCTTTAATCTATCATCTACTTCTAAATAGAGGGCTGCCTCTAAAACTCCTAAAGACATGAGACCCACATCTTATAGCATTGTCCAACAACTCCAGCATACTAATGCAAAAATCTCAATGTTTGAGTTGCTTCAGATATGTCCAGCTCACAAAATTATTCTAGATAAATCTCTTCTTAATTCCAATGTTCCTGAAGATCTCAATCTCAAAAGATTCCAAAGTATGGTTGGTCATCTAACATCTCTACAATATATCTCTTTTTCAGAAGAAGATGATAATTCTTTGAGTCATCCGCATAACCAGCCTTTACACATTGAGGTCTTGATCCAGAACTGTAGAGTCAAGCACGTGTTGAGAGATGGAGGCGTTGGTCTAAAAAAAATTTCTTACAACCTAATTACACAACTGGGGTTATCATAAATTTCCATTGATCCTAAAAAGAAGATAACTATCAAAGCATATGATGAGCAAGAAAGGTCTTCTAAAGGCACCATTGTCTTACCTATCAGAACAGGTCCAATTATCAGGGATATCACATGCCAAGTTCTAGATCTACCTTTGGCTTACAACATAATCCTAGGGAGACCTTGGATTCATGAGATGTGAGCTATTCCTTCTACATATCATCAATGTGTGAATTACCTTATGAAGGAGTAGAGGTTACAATTCCTATTGATATATCAACAACTTGCAATGCATTGAAGGAAAGCGCTGACAAGCTTGTCCCAAACAACAAAGAATCTTCCACTAAGAAATCAGACATGGCGTCTACATCCAAGATGGAAGAGATTGCAAAAGAAGTAAAAATAAAATACAATGGCATGGGAGAATACACTATAGAACCAGTCTTATCTTTGACATCTCTCCCTATTTCACCCAAGTCTTATGGGCAGTCTTTGAATAAATCAATGCCAGAATCTAAAGAACCTCCTAGTGTCTATAAAGGAAATTTTATTGCTAAACAAGTATATAAACAAGAATATGAAGAGGATGAAGTTGTGCTTGCATGGCTATACAAAGATGAGTCTCAAACTATCCAAGCATGTGACTCTAAAACACCAAAAATCCCTTCCCAGTCATATGGACCGGGAGATAAGCTTATAGCTAAAATGGGATATTCAAGAAACGGACCTCTAGGAGTAAGGGGAAAAGGTCTCATGGAACCTATTTCACATATTGGTAGGCCAAACAAAGACACAACAAGATTAGGCTATAGAAAGAAACCCTTCTATCTCAAGGGAAGCTCCTCTCATGTCATAGAACAAATTGAGCTAGAGGAACACAATGAGGAAATAGAAGGAAACGATCAATCAAATAGTGATGATTCAAATGGTTCTGAACTTATTCCTTATGCACACTTGCCTCAAGAAATCATAGATCTTGTTAGCTATTTTTCTTGCACGGGTAAATAACTAGATCATAAC
Source organism: Chamaecyparis obtusa (assembly GCA_027943335.1). Classification (NCBI taxonomy): domain Eukaryota; kingdom Viridiplantae; phylum Streptophyta; class Pinopsida; order Cupressales; family Cupressaceae; genus Chamaecyparis; species Chamaecyparis obtusa. The sequence goes on along the minus strand of BSBK01002287.1, from coordinate 2,027,815 downwards.
CTGATCCCTCCCCTTTGATGCTCTTTTCCTGGCAAGAGAAATGCTAATTGATAAGGATGAAATCCTTCTTCTACTTCGGGCTCCACAGACCCAGGTGGGTGTACCTCAATTCATCTACCTCAAATGATAATTTCTCTAAAAATCATAGGCATGTATAAACATGGATTAGACAGGACTCTAACATCCTATGAAGGGATTCATTACTCTGAATGAATCAGGGGATGGCTTCCAGCCCATCATACTTGGTTTAGCTTTTAACACACCAAAACATAAAAGGAAATGTGATTGATTTTAATGATTTGGATGCAAGTCTAGTGCAAAACCAGTGCCTTATCCTAGGGTGCAGAGTCAAATTGAGAAAACATCCACAAAACTTCATCAATTCAAAAACACCTGGAATCAATACCCTGCCTTACAGACTACCATTTTCATTGTAAACACATGATCATCAAATCTATACATTATTGAGATTCTCAGAGATTTATCCAACCAGATTTACTCCTTCCTTGAAGGAAACTTATGAACAAACTCACAGTCTACCTTGTAAATGACAAATTGGACATTGCCTTACAAATCCAATTCATAAGAACTTCCAAAACACACAGAGACATCAGAATACTTGCAATGAGATTCCAGTCATATTTTATTCATAAAACCTGTTTCAGTACACTCATATTAACATTACACTTAGGCTAAAACAATAAGTTCAGAACCAAGCTTGCATTAATGGAACTTGCCTTGAATTTCTCCCTTGGAGAACCAAAATTCTGAACCCCTTACAAAGAATGAAAATCAGAATAAAAGGAGAAGAGGAACATTCCAAAAGGAAACAAAAGAGGACACTTGTCAGACTCTTCATCTGATGAATCACTCCCCCTAAACTAAATGAACAACCTCTGTTCTATCCTCCTAAGAACACCTATTTTCATCTCCTCCAACAGGCTCATGAGTCACCGAATACAAAAAACTAGATATTTCCAAAATATCTTCCTGGCCCCCTGAAACGTTCAACTGCAAATATCTTGAAACTGAGAGGACTTGCACTGAAACTGATCCCAAAAATGGAAGCCTCATCTTCTCACCTTTCCGACGGTATATAACACTTGATATTCAGGTGAAAAATACAGCCTCCAGCAATTAATCTCAGTCTCCCTTTATGATTGAAATTTTTAGATTTTTATATAGTCAAAACTATATAAAATATATTTGTAATTTTGATTTTCCAATCTGAACGTGCACATAGAAGAAAATAATAAAATATTATTTGAATGCCCCTACCGGGACCCACATGCCACGTGGCAGGCCTAGATTGGTCGGCCTGCCACCTCACCATCTAGTTGGACGCCACATTTGACCTTTGCCACTTGGTGCTGTTTGGTTGGCTCGCATATCCACCTAGGCAACTGAACTGAACCAGACCGCCACCTCACAAGAATGCCACATGTCACCTTGTCGCATGATCGCATGGGCCAGAAATGGCCCTTGCGATCATGCGACCATTTGACACGTGTCCACTTCATCCTCGTCACACTCCTGCAAAATGACCTTCTAGGCATGGGCATGGAAACCAAGGCATCACTGAGAGTCACGTGCATAGCCTCCAGCACTTCTTATTTCATCTAGTGTGGGTCATTGCTTATAAACACTATAATTTCTCAATCTGGGATCAATGTGGGACAATTCTGCTGAGGGTTTTAAAGCCTTCTTCACATTTTTGTTCAAAATTTGTGGGGCCCATCATGCATAGAGACCTCCAGCCAAAGGGCCCACCAAGAGCCCTTGCCTCTTTACTTATTTTACATTGTAAGTGCCTTTTCTTATAAACACAAAAATGAACCCTCACCCAGCCAATGTGGGATAATTGGTTGTGAAGTTTTAATGGGCAATTTTGACAGTGCCACACTCAGTCACCTGTATCTCGCGAACTAGGAAGAATTTTCAAAATCGCTCTGGTGAGAATCTGGAGAACTAGGTTTTCAACAACATATCCAAAAATGAGCTCGATCCAATGGTTCAATAAAAAGTTATGCCCCCAGAAATATGACTGTGTTTTTCTTTTCTACAAATCCGTGTTTGTAAAATCCATTGATGGCTATTTCTTATATCACTGTGTATGATTCTCTTTCCATTTGTTTAAGTTTATTAGAATCCTTCATTTCTTGCTCAAAACACATCATATTGGTTTATTTAAAACCAAATATGTCTTGTACAAATGCAGAACCATTGTAGCTTCTTCAGCCTGTAACCATAAATTTCTTTTGCAATGTGCTTGGGATGTCTTGAAAATCCTCCATATGGCTTTGTACTGGCTTCACTATTTTCTCCCTCTTGTGTTTTAATGCAAGTCAATGTCCTCTTCAAATAAATTTGATGGTGGCCAATCTTTTAACTTCAACATCTCAGGCCAGCCATTGTTTTTTTTTTTAATAACAAATTCAAAATACTTTAAAACCATGAGGCATACTTAACACCACCTTTTAGAAGATATGTCCAAGACTCTAAAAAGATAGCAACCTCGGCATTTCAAAATATATTGCACACTCGATATGACTGAAATAATGTGCCCCACATAGCTGACCAGTAACACTAACTGGCATCCAAGGACGACATTGAACATTGACTAAAGAACCCTTCAAAGATACGCCATCAAAAATACCAGTTCACCTCCACAATGTGTCTACACTCGCAAAAAGAGTTTTCACCAAAAGGCTTGAGCTGAAATATTTTAACAATCAAACATGGTACCTTGAAAACATTATCTATCCGCACTTGCCAAAATCACACAAGTCAGCTCCGGAACTGGCTTTGAAAACTGACCCATTGAAACTTTTAGGAACCAGAATCACAGGAACTGATTCTCCCTCATACAAGAAACATGAATCCATAACAAGCTTCCTTAGAAAGTCACATGGTGAAATACATTCAATCAACAAAGTCAGCTTACTAATAAAATTCAGGGTAATAAACAGTGAAAATCACATGAATCTGATTCGGAATTGGCTTGGGAAAGTGGTCAGATGGATTGGTAGAGACTTGAAAATCATCAAACACTTAGTCTTCTAGGTCTATAGTACATAACCACACTCAAATATGATGGGATTTATACTAGGCGCAAACTAGAAAACCTCAAAGTAGGTCACTTATGAAACTAGACAATGCGCATTCAGAGAATTTTCACAACTTGCAAATGGAATGAGCTTAGCAATCAAGTCAAACGGGCACATGAGGGACTGAAAATTGGCAAGATGACTCACTCCCATGCCTACAATATGATGCCATAGCTGGAATGTCATGACCAATCATAGGGAAAAAGATATTAAAATACAAACAGGGCCTGTTACAGCAAATTGGCACTTAGAGACAAATGCAGATATGAGACAAGTGCTCAAAACAAGACATCACGAAACAACTTGAAACTTGAAATTAATGACCTAAGATGTCTTTGAATGTCAAAACAAGGGTGATGAACACTTGACATGCATGGAGAACCACAAAAATTCATCCGAGAAAATAGGCACAAAAGCACTTATAGGGCTTCAATCTGTAAAATTTTAACATGGTACTTCAAAAACCCTTACTGTGTTTTTAGTCCCAACAGATCTCAAAGCTGAAGATGATCCAATCAAAAGGGTCAATGTAGTAGAAACACAAGAACTGGCTACTCTTGAATATAACAAAGAGGAAACCACCAGCGATTCTGAGACAGACTCTCATGAGTATGAATTCAGATCTAAATCTGAAGGAAATCCCGCTTGGGGAATCCGTCCATATTTCACCCATGTTCTTAGATTTCCTAGAGGAATAGATGAAGACACAGAAGATGAGTCCAATAACTATGAATGGGATGAACTATTCATAGAAAAACATACAAATGTTATTCACTAATATACACCTACACCCGATGTGAGTCAAGAGCACAGTATCAAACTAAACGAGTCTAATCCACCTATTCCCGAAGTGGAATTCAATGATGATGTTGTACCTCTTAATGAACTGACCATATTGAGTAGTAGTATTACCTTTGACTTCATGATTCAGATCATTTCCAATGATGCCAATACTGTGTGTGTTAACATGGTTAGCCAATCCCTTCCTAAGCTTACTATCCAAAATCTAGAGCTAATAGACCAAATATCTGAAAATCCAAACCAAGACATCTATACCTTCAAATTGGACTATGCCCTTGCATGCTATCTTAATATCATTGAACCTATGATGACTTCCATCAATGAACCAAGCATTAGCATGACAGAGTCAGACATCAAATATCTTAGTCAAAAGAACAAAAGTAAAAATAAAAAGAGTTCTAAGGGTGAAAATCACTTTGTGGCAATCTTAGAACCAAAAAATGTAAAAATAAAAGATGCATCCAAAGGTGAAAACCTCTTTGAGGTGCCCAAGGATGAGATATTTGATGTCCTTCCGAGTCACCTATAGGATAGATCTCTGGTACTAGTTGAGCCCACTCAACCTATCAACTTGGGTACAACAGAAGAACCTCAATTAGTTCATGTGGCACAATCTCTATCTGAAGAAGAGAGACAGGCATTCACTACATTCCTCACACAAAAGAAAATCAATTTCACATAGAAGTACTCAAATATGCCAGGATTGGATCCTGATCTAATAATTCACCATCTCTCTATAGCTCCAGGAGTGAAACTTGTCAAACAAAAGTTGAGAAAGATGCATCCGCATGTAGCACTTCTCGTCAAAGCTGAACTAGAGAAATTACTAAAAGCTGGGTTCATCCGTGTTATTGATTATGCTGAGTGGATATGAAATATTGTACCTATTTCAAAACTAGACAAATCAATCAGAGTGTGCATAGATTTTAGAGATGTGAACAAAGTGTGCCCTAAGGATGATTTTCCACTACCTAACATTGACATGATAATGGACATGACTGCGGGTTTCGACATGTATTCCTTAATGGATGGTTTCTCTGGGTAAAATCAAATCAAAATTGCTCTAAGGATCAAGAGAAAATTGTGTTCACATGTGCATGGGGTACCTTAGGATACATTGTCTCAAAGAAAGGCATAGAAGTTGATCCTACTAAGGTCAAAGCTATAATGGAGATGTGACCTCCCAAAACTATTAGCCAAATGAGAACTCTACAAGGGAGAGTGTAATCTATCAGGCATTTAATATCTCAACTAGCAGACATATCATAGCCTTTTACAAAGACATTACACAAAGGTGTGACCTTTACATGGAATGAAGAATGTGAGAGGAATTTCAACCATATCAAGCAGTATTTATCCAATCCTCCAATCTTAATGCCTCCTATTCAAGAGAAGTCATTGATCTTGTATGTCTCTGCTACTGATACATCACTGGGGGCATTGCTAGCACAACAGGATGAGAACAAGAAAGAAAGAGCTATATACTACATCAGTAGAACATTGGTTGCATATGAGAAGAATTATTCCATGATTGAAAAGGCTTGCCTAGCTTTGATCTTTGCATCATAGAAACTAAGACATTATATGTTGGCTCATACAACACATCTAATAGCTAAAATAGATCCATTGAAATACCTACTGAGCAAAGCTGCCCTTATAGGTAGACTAGCTAAGTGGGTGATGTTGTTAAGTGAATTTGACATCGAATATGTCAAAAGAAAATCTATAAAAGGGCAAGTCATCGTTGATCAGTTGACAGATGCACCTATGTTTGATAATGAACCTCTGAAAATGGAATTCCTAGATTCCTCTATCATGAATCTTTCTTCTAGAGAATGGTAATTATTCTTTGATGGCTCTTATACACAGAATGGATCCAAGGCTGACATATTGTTCATCAACCCCCCAAGGATATTCAATCCCTAAAGATTTTAGACTAAATTTTCCTTGCACAAATAACATTTCTGAATATGAAGCCCTTCTTAATGGTATGAAGATAGTGATTGATTGGCAGGTAACAGAGTTACATGTTCATGGAGACTCCCAATTAGTTATCCATCAGGTCAATGATGTATATCAAACAAAGGATGAAAATTTGGTTCCATACAAACAGATGGTAGATGATCTCAAGAAATACTTCATATCTATCACCTTTGAGAAAATCCCAAGAGTAGAAAATAAGGTGGCTAATTCTATGCCAACATTGTCAAATCTATTACAATAGTCTAAACATGAGCTACGCTATGAGTTCCTGGTGGAAGCATTGTCATTCCCACCCTATGATTTCCCTGAAACCCAAATGATTTACACTATTGTAGGTCATGACTCTTCCCGATACAAAAACCTTTTCTCCTATCTCCAAGACCAAATCATTCCCAAATCCTTTAACTGGTATGAGAAACAAAACCTTATCAGAAATGCATCTCGATATGTTATCATTGGAAATGATCTATATAAATAGGGTATGGATGGTACTCTTCTTAGGTGCTTAGAACATGATGAGTCTCAACACACATTAGAAGAAGTCCATGATAGAATATGTGGGTCACACTTGAATGGTTTAACACTAGCTCGAAAGCTTATTAGGGTTGGGTACTATTGACCTGAAATAGAAAAAGAGGCTATCAAGTATGCAAAGAATTGTCAAAAGTGTCAAGTCCATGGGAACTTGATACATGCACCTAGAAGAGATCTTATTCCCTCCACTACACAATGGGCATTTAAACAATGGGCATTTGATCTCATAGGAGCCATACATCCTCACTCTTCTAATGGACATACCCATATAATTATAGCTACAGATTATTTCACAAAATGGGTAGAAGCAGTCCCCTTGACTCAAGAAACTAGCAAGAAAATATCTATGTTCATTCTGAACTACATCATATGTCGGTATGGAATCCCACACTCTATAGTCACAAATAATGGTAGATAGTTCAAGAAAAAAGACTTAGATGACTTGTGTGCTAAATTCAAGATTACACAACATTGATCATCTATCTACTATCCCCAAGGGAATGGACAAGCTGAAGCTTCAAACAAAAATCTCTTGAAAATATTATATCGCATAGTTAATAAAATAGGAAGAGACTGGCACCTCATGATAAATCCAGCTCTCTAGGCCTACATAACTAGTATCAGAATGTCCACTGGGGCTACTCCTTTTGCTTTAGTTTATGGGTCTAAAGTGGTACTACCTATTGAGGTTGAAATTCCATCATTGAGAGTCAGAATGCATGGACTCATAACTGACGATGACTATAGGGTTTCTAGGTTAAAAGAACTTGAACTAATAGATGAGTGCAGACAAGTAGCATATGATCATCTCAGAGTATATTAGAAAATAATGTCTAGATGCTACAACAAAAAGGTTAGACATAGAGAATTTCAGGTTGGTGATTTAGTCTTGAGAGAAAACCCTAAAATCAATCACGTAGAGAGCGCAAGGGGAAGTTTGAACCCAACTGGTTGGTTCCCTTTGTAATCACTACTACTTTTGTCTCTAGAGCCTATCAACTCTCAACAACTGATGAAGAACAACTTCGGGAACCAATCAATGTTCTGCATTTGAAGAAATTCTATGCCTAAGATATTCAGTCTATGGTAAAAATGTCTTGAAAAAATCATAAAAATCTAAAAAAGTCCTAAAAAAAAATGATCATCCTGGTGAAAACCTAGCAATAGGTGCCTTGATGAATCATAAAAAAAGAAAAAAAAGTCAAAAGTACAAAAAAAATTAAAAAAATGAAAAGTACAAAAAAATGAGAAAAAGAAAAAGTGCCTTGGTGAAAACCTAGAAATAGGCACCTTGGTAGCAAAAATAGAATCTCTGCCAAGATGGTAAAAACCAAGAAAATGGGTGCCACTTGTTCAAAATGCTCCATCTATTAGTGTAATCTTGGTCTTTCCTAGCTTTCAGTCTACTTTAGTCTATATATATCCTTGTTTCAATAAAGTCAGTCTATACACCAATCTGCAAAAGCATCCATCTCCTATCAATGTTCAAACTTGGGGGCAATCAATATCATATCCTATAGCCCTCAGTACCTCAGACATGTCATATCGAGTCAAAGTCCTTTGAAGCTACATCTGATTCAGTCAATCAGTCTCCTCTCCAAAAAGTATTTTGCATCTACAAAAACACAAATAAACATCAACACAAACTAAAAATAATATGTGCTTTCCATGCTTTTATCTCCTTGTATGCTTGTTGATTCACATTGATATTTTTGCATATTGTTTCCTTTTGAGCTCCTCTATGATGTCCTTTATAGGATTTAGAGAGTGATGACTGGGGGCATAATATTTTCTTTGTTTTTTGCTTTGAGTGAAAATCTAATAACTTTGGAAATTCTAGATTGAAATGGTGTCCATTTGTAAGAGCCTCCATTTTGTGTTGGATGGCCATGAGTACCTTGACCATTGATACCCAGAAAATCCAAGGAAGTTTGATCTAGCTTACATCTTTTTGAATGATTTCTCAATCCTACTGTGAATGGCTATTATCCAAGGATGTAAACAATAAAGGGTCACTCCGGGTAATTCACATTGGAGACAAGAATGAATTCTACAAATGTTTGATGTGTTTGTACCACAAGGCATATTCTGGTCATCATGACATTTATGTTTTGATGCTTATACAAATTGCTATATCAAAATGGACATGATATTCAGGTCATATTGGTGTTTCTACCTTGGTACTTATATCTAATCTAACATTCCAAAAACAAAATCAATATTCATATGTCTATGGTTGTCTAGCCAGTGGACATTGTATTAACTTTGGTGAAAAAATCAGTATTCATATATTCATAGTTTCCTAACTAGTGGATTTTGTATTGATCTATCAGGTTACCTAAAAATTCAATGATGAAAACAATCGACACATGATCAGTGACTAGGTCCTAGGTCTTAGGTTTGCATTTCATTTTGCACTTTGCATGTTTGCATTGATCTCACAATTTTGCAAATCAACTTGAACACTTAACGATTCTCTAAAATAGCATATTCGCGATCCAAATCAAAATCTGAGTATCAACCTTCTAAATGTCAATGAAACCCAGAATTCAGCTTAACTGTTTATCTTCCATCAAACTATCAAAATTTCAACTTCATCCACCATGGTCAACTCATGGTCAAACCTAGTCAAACTTGGTCTCCAAGACCTCCAAATGATGCAGAATGCATTCTCGAATGTATACAACCACTTCTCAAATCAATTAACATACTTCTAAACTATATAACACTAACTTTCCTTGTCAGATTTCAATTTTAATCCCGAAGGTGGCATGGTATTGCACATCAATCAAATTTGTAAATCAATCTTTTTCTTAGTAATCAAGACAACAACCATGTCTAATTGCTGATTCGTCTAAATTCCTCATTGCTTGGGGAAAACTAATCATCGCTTGGGGCATATCAGATTCATTGAGATCCATATCAATCTGGTATCCTAAATCTATCTTGTAAACTGTATCAACTTTTCATAACCACTGGTTCATTAGTGTTATTTCCTTGGTTCTTCATAACGGATGTGTACAAGATGTGATACCATTACATATTCCTTTGGAAAATCAGGTATGAAATTAGGTCACTCACTTCTTCATAATCATAAGGTTCAGAATCAGGTGTTTTGATACTTTTTTGTAATCATCGGTTCTTTGTTGCTATAGTTAACATCATCATGATTTTTGGTCAACCAGGACCTCAATCAGCTTTTCTAAATCTTTCAATCAGTTTCTATCTTAGAATTGGTGCATCTTTCAAATCTTTTCATCATCTATAAAAAACAAACTATTCTTTAAACCATTGCACTTCACATAGTAATTCAAAGAGGGGCAAAATGTAATACCCCAAAAATGGGCTATAAGTTCATTAACCTCTTACATCAACAATTTGATCGAAATTGACATTAAAGTCCTAACCTAAGGCACATCGGCGCATCAGTTTATCAAACCTAATTGATTTTATCTTAATTCTGCATCAGGGAATATTCCTTGAATATTCCTAATCATCTTAATTATCTTTAATTAAATATTATTTGGTGATAAATCTTATTTATCCTAAAGTTTGATTAATTGAATATTATGAATATTTAATTAATTAAATTAAATTTTTCCCCTTAATCATTTAATTTAATTTAATTTAATTTATTCTTCAATTGTATTATTTAATTTCGATAATAAATCAAAAATCTTATGACTAATTGATTAAATTCTTATTTAATTAATTAAATCTAGTTGTCAATATTTAATAATATAGTTTTGAATAAAAGTTTGATTTAATAATTGATTAACCCATAAATCAGTTATTTTAATTCAAAAATCAGTTAAGTTGAGGATAGATCACTTTATTTATTTAATTAATTCATAATTATCTATGCACATTTGAAGAAGCAGTTAAAATCTAAATCAGAAAATCAATTCAAGTTGTTATCTTTTGGAAACTCAACATCTATTTCGAGTTGAAAATTGATCTAAACTTTTGATTTGAGTTAAAAAGTTGTTTTTGCATGATTTGCATGATTTTGTGAGTTATCTGATTCCTGATTTCTTGTTAACTCAAAAATCAACTTGACTGATTTATGGCTTTTTTCAATGCATCCTCAAACCCTGGATTTCTGTAAAAACAAGGCTCAACCCTTTATTTTAGATCCTTCTTGGAGCTAACAAAATCTCTCTTAGGAGCCTCATATCTACACAATTACTCTGGCGAATTTGCAATCAAAGAATCTATCTTTTGCGAATCAAGGTTATTGTGAGATTTTCATTATTGCTTTGAGCTTTTATATTCGTTTTAGCATAATATTTTTAGATTAACTTGCATATCATTTTTCATCCTATATTGCATAGAAAATACCAAAAATCTAGATTAATTGCATTCAATTTCACATTCATCTTTTAGCATTAAATCCTTCATTTAGGTGTTGCATTGTCACTGATCTCGGTCTGATCTAAGAATCCATACTCGCATCTACTAGAAAGTAGTAAATCACCTGGTTAAGCATAGTTTCATTCATTTATAGCTTTCTTGATTTTTGCTAACCTCTAATGATTTACTAAAGTGTTGTATCACAGCAAGGTACAAATTTCACACACACAACTCAATTCACATGTGTTTAGCCCTGATTCTCCGAATGATTCCATGGTTCCCTTTCTTGCACACTAAACTCAAGAATTAGTAGTCCAAGGTTATAAAATCACATCAATATATATCTACATATACAATTCATAATTAGCAACATAAATCCATATGCAGAATTCAATTCTTAAATCACAATTTGCATTCAATAATGTTTAAACATAGTATTTTCATAGATCATCATAACATAATATCCATGATACTTTCTAATGTAGAGCATAATCCATGAAATAATAAAATCTAATCATGATCAAATCTTCTCATCAATTCACATATCTAAGCATGTATAATCATAATCAACATTATATCCTAGGTCGTAGTCCACATCAAAATATAATCCATACAATATAATCATCATCATCAAACATAATATCTTGAGTCTCTATCAAGATAATCAAAATGTCTATCAATGTATCAAATCATGGAGTATCAAAATGCAAATGATCAAAAATGCTATGATGGGTCAGGGTGAGGCCTCATAGTCATCTTCTCCCCAAGAATCTAGACTCTTTGTGTCAGGGGTCAAACTTGACAACAATGATGTTGAAGGCTTGGGAGTGATGAGTGTACTATCCATGATCTTAGTCTTAACCTTCACTAGAATTCCAAAAGAGGGTTCTTCTGCAAGTTTATTTTCCTTCTCTTCTTCTTTTTATCCTGTTAAGTCCTCAATCTAAATTTCTTCTTGCTTCTTGGGTGACTTATCACCGCATAGAATTTATGCTTCCTCAGTGCTCAAAAATGGTTTTTCAAACTTATCCAAATCCTTTTATGTGGCTGCCATTGATATCTCTACATTAGCAATCATAATTGTGTCCTCCTTGGCTTCAGTCATAGGTACAAAATCATGTGGACCTATCATAGGTATATTTGGGATCTCAACTGCTTTCTTAGAGGGTACTTGAGTTGTAGGCGCAGTGGGAGGATATATGTGTCTATCTAAGAACACCTTCTCAAATGCTTTCTCTATTTCCCTAGCAACCAATTCATAGTCTTTGTTCATGATTTGCAAAGTTCTCATTTTGGTTCTTAGGTGAGGCTTCACCAAACCTAACAGCAATGTTTTCTCATCAATTGAATAAACAGGAAGGCTTTCATCCAGTATCTTCTCCCTTATCCTAAAGTCTTGTTCTATAGCCTATCTTTTCAAGGAGTCAAGTATATTCCATACTTGATCAGGAATCATTTTCAAAAGTTCCAAGACTATTTTCTTGAACTTGATCATGTGTTTGATAATCATACTATGGAGTTCTGATTTATCAATTTTGCTATATTTTTCATAGAACTTAGTTATCTGATCAATTCTTCCTTCATCAACTATCCTAGCTCTCAACACTTCAAGATTCAGTCTGAATCCTACCTCAAGAGGTGCTTAAGTGTTCTTCCTTTGACTTCTGGTTGTCCTAGAGGATGGATGGCTTGCACCGGTCTCCTTCTTCCTCTTAGGCATATTTCTATACTCAAGAGGTGGTGTAGACTCCAAATCAATTGTATCTATGGGTGTGGGGGTGTTTTCTTCCATCTTTACCTTCTTTTCCCTGGGGTCATCGGACTTCTCTATTTTTTCTTCCGAAGGGGGTGTGCTCTCAAGTTGCATTGCAATCTTGGCTTTCCTTTCCTTATCCAAGTCAGCTTGTGTCACACCATGAATCTTCAATATCTCAGAGGTGATTTTAGATGCTTTCCTCTTGGTCATGGCACTATTCAAGACTGCATCTACTTGCCTTGTCTTCTCCTCATATGTACCCCATCTTGGCTCATTGGGATCCTTTGGCATTGATAGGAGGACTTGTGTATATGCCTCTAGAATGTGTTCCTCCACTTCACACCCAAGTGGATGAATCCATTTGGTCCTTGGCTCTACTACTTCCATGCAAGTTATGTTTGTCTCCACCATGAAGCATATACTATCCTTATACTTCTCAACTATATTTCTAGGTATCCTATACCTTCTCTGCATCTTTATCTTGAATGTCTTGATTTCCAACTCCATGTAGTCTTTCAGGGTGCTCTCTGATGATGCCTTGAAAGAAATTTGAGGCATTGTGGGTAGACTCTTGTCTAGGTAGAGATCTGACACTTTCCCAACAATATGAAAGTACATGTATATTAATAGAGACCCAAACCTGAATATTTTACTCTTATCATGCTTGATAGCCCTTATATTGTCCATCAATTGTACACACAAGATCTCACACAAGTTGAATTCACCATTTTCTTTCACAATCCTAATGGCTGCTAGAATAGTGGTTGTGAACACACTATTGACCCTATTATCATGTTGGAACTTGTATCCAAGTATCATAGACATCAGTTTAATGTCTTTCTCTTTTGTTGGAGATTTAACAGTAGGCCAGTACTGACTGTATGTTTGTCATTGATGGAAATATATGGAAAGTAGCATGTGTGGAAGTCTTATACATTAAGGTTTCTATATATGTTGGATAGACATGATATCAGCATGATATCATGGGTGTAGAGGTTGATTATGAGTACAGATAGATATATAAAAGCTTGTGTTAGAAGTGTTCTTGATAGAGTAACGGGTAGTGTTTTGTGTATGGTTGTCTATACAGTTGTCATATGGGTATGCACCCTTGGATATATGTTGCAGACATGTTAGTGATGTTATGTTCATGGACGCATGATCTGATGATGAACGCAAGTGAAGTTATGCAATTGCTATTCGCCTGTAGCAATTTCCTATGTTTGTTTAGCAGAACCGACAGAGATTTTATTGGTTTCGGAGTTGCACCTATCTTTAGGGTATGCACCCTTGGAGTTAAGATTAGAGATGAGTTATTGATGTTTAGTTAAGATTGGATGAGTTAGTTTAGCTTGTAAAGGAAGATACAATTGTTTTGGTAGAGCCGACAGTGTGTAGCGTGTGTCTACATTTATTTTATTTAGACAAGTCCCAAAATATGTTGCATGCATAATGGAGCCAACAGAATGTTTGTTGGAGTTTATTATGATTTCTCTTTTATGATTTCAAGGTGGTTCTAATAGGCTGACTTGATTATATCATTTAGAGGAAAGATATTTATAGGCAGTCATTTGTGATTGCTTGAGCATGGTTCATGGTCAATTAAGCAGAGCTAAGCAGAGTGTGTGAGTTGTAGAACCATCAAAAGAAGGTCTACATGACCAAGTAGAGTATTTGTGCTACACATTAGAATTGATCCAGACATCATGTCAAAGCGTAGTTCACCAAGATCCAGATATAGTGTGTATTTGTTATTCAAAAGGTTGTAGCCTTCACCCCTTTGAGCAGTGAGCTCTTAGATAGTGCATCCTCTCCCCTAATAGGGACAATTTTAAAAGACTCCTAATAGGGTTTGACCCTTAACCAGGTATACTATACTTCATATATTGTAAAGCTACTCCTAACAGGGTAAAGGATCTTCTAGCAAGGATCATTATACACTAGTATAGAATATTAGTGGTTATCAAGTCCCACTGGTGTTTTTACCTATTTGGGTTTCCCCATAACCAAAATATTGATGTTTTGTTTATGCTTTATGTTTAAGTATACTTAATTGGATAAAGAATTGAAACTTGTAGATAACTGATTCACCCCCCCCCCCCTTCTCAGTTATCTCTTGGGACTATTCCTAACAATTGGTATTAGAGCCAAGTGCCTCAGAGAGAAATTTTAACAACTTGAGGTTGATCAGATGGCATACTTCAGGAAAGAGATTCCTAAGTTTGATGGAGAGAATTATCTTGATTGGAAGAACAAGATGGTGACCCATCTGCAGTGTATTGGTTTTGAAGTTTTTAATGTAACTATCAAAGCAACCAAGATACCTACCCTAGAAGACCTTGGAAAGGATGATGCTACTAAAACACAAAAAGAATTATTTCATCAGAATGCTATTGCTAAAGAAGCACTTATCAGCACACTATCAAATAGTGAGATTTCAGAGATAAAGAAGGTAGACACCGCCCACAAGATATGGAAGTACCTAGCAGACATTTTTGAAGGAAACAAACAAGCAAAGGATGAACACAGAAAGACTTGGAAGAAAACATACAATGCATTACAGATGCTACCTGAAGAAAACATCAGAGCTTATAATCAAAGGATAAATGAAGCAGTTGTTGGAATCAGGAACAATGGTGGAGAGATCTCAGAGGAACATATAATGGACAAATTGATGACTAATCTCACTCCAAAATATGAAAACAAGATCAACATCCTTGATGAGACCATGCAACTTATAGCCAATTTCAAAAGAGAGACCTTGATTAGAAAAATCTCAGCTTTTGAGATTTCAAGATTGAAGACCGAACCTAAAAGTGAGATAGCCTTCAAAGCAATAGTACATGGTAAGAAATCTGCAAACACTTCTAGTAAATTTGATTATGATGATGAAGAAGAGAGAACTTTAGATGATTTTATTGCTATGATTGCTAAAAGAGAAAAGAAAGGAAAAGGAAAATATGAAGGTCAATTGCCATTCAAGTGCTTTTCATGTAATAAGATAGGTCACTTTGCATCTAAGTGTCCTACTAGAGCTAGGAAGTTCAAGAAGGATTACAATCCTAAGTAATCTAAGGAATGTTACTTTGCTAGAGATGGAGTTTCAGATGAAGAATCAGGTGAAGAAGAAATTGGATTCATTACTATTGTAGACAAGATGAATAATAAGACTGAACATAAAGATGTGAAAGAGAAACAAGAGCTAGCATTGATTTCCCAAGCAGACATAGGGATAGACTGGATTATAGATAGTGGTTGTTCACATCACATGACAGGTGATAAAGGAAGATTTTTTCATCTGGACAAATACAATGGTGGTATGGTTAGATTTGGAGATAACACTCCTAAACCAATAGTTGGTAGAGGAGATATCACTTTGGATGGAAAGAATAGTACTGATGATGTTCTCTATGTTGATGGTTTGAAACATAATCTTCTCAGTGTTGGATAGTTACTTGGAAAAGGATACCAGTTGCAGTTCAAAGATGACAAATTCATCATTAACAAATAGGATGGTGTTATGATTGCATTAGGATCAAAGACAATAGGTAATGTTTTTCAACTCAATTCAGAAGCAAGTTGTTTTTTTGCTAAGGTTGATGACAGTTGGTTGTGGCATAAAAGACTATGTCATATCAATTTTGATATTATAGTCAAGATAAGCAATGTTAAGGTAGTAAGAGATCTACCTTGCATAGCAAAGCCAGTTGATACTATATGCAGGGAATGTGTGATGGGAAAGCATGTGAGGAATTAATTTAGGAGCAAGCACAATTCAGTAGAGAACAAGTTGGATCTAATTCATATAGACCTATGTGGACTAACTCAAACAATATCATATTATGGTAAAAGGTATTTCATTTTGTTTGTTGATGATTATACTAAGATGATGTGGGTTTCATTCTTGAAAGATAAATCAGAAGCATTTGATAAGTTCAAAATATTCAAAGCTAAGGTTGAGAATGAATCTAGATTAAAGATAAAATGTTTGAGATTGGATAGAGGAGGAGAATTCACCTCTGACAAATTTTATGAGTACTACAAAGAACATGGCATAAAGAGACAATTAAGTGCACCTAGAACACCTTAGTAGAATGGGATTGTAGAAAAAAGGAATAGGATCATTCTAGATACAATGTGCACCATCATGATAGAAGGAAAAGTTGCACACACCTATTGGAGAGATGTAGTCAATATAGCAGTCTATACCATCAATAGAATTCAATTGAGGCCTGGCACTGAAAAAACACCATATGAGCTATGGTTTAGTAATGTTCCCTCAGTAAAATACTTTAGAATCTTTGGAAGCAAGTACTACATCAAGAGGGATGAAGAAGTAGGCAAGTTTTATGCAAGAAGTGATGAAGGTATTTTCCTTGGTTACTCTACTAAAAGTAAAGCTTATAGATGTTTCAATTTAAGATTGAAAAAGATCATTGAAAGTGCTCATGTGAAGATTGATGAAAAGTTTATGATTCAAGAAAGATATCATGATTACTCACCCATGATTGAGGAAGAACCTAGACCCTCTTCTAGTGAGATAGTTATTGAAGAAATGTTTGATAGTATTGATGTGTTATTCAATGACCCTGAGACAAGTGAGGAAGAAAATCCTAAGGCTGATGTGTTAGCAATAGCTAAAGCTCCAAAGTTTACATCTAGAAACCATTCCAAGAAATACATCATTGGAGATCAGAGCACAAAAGTCTTAACAAGATCACAAGCCAAGAACTCAGCTAGCAGTGATGGGGTATGCTTTCTATCTCAGATTGAAACTTTAAGTGTTGAAAATGCTTGTAATGATTCAGATTGGCATGATTCTATGAAAGAAGAACTTGATCAGATTATCAAAAATGATACTTGGCAACTAGTTCCAAGACCTAGTGATAAAAATGTGATTGGTACAAAGTGGATATTCAGAAATAAGATGAATGAAGATAGTACATTAGTAAGAAATAAAGCAAGGTTAGTATGTAAAGGATATGTGCAAAGAGAAGGCATTGATTATTCAAATACATTTGCACTTGTGAGAAGATTAGAAGCTATTAAGTTGTTTCTAGCTTATGCAACAGTTAAAAACTTCAAAGTTTATCAGATGGATGTCAAGTTAGCATTCCTAAATGGAGATCTAAAAGAAGTATACATTGAGTAGCTAGAAGGATTCACCATATCAGAAAAACCTGATATGGTATGCAAACTAAAGAAGGCCCTCTATGGACTTAAGCAAGCCCCTAGAGGATGGTATGAGAGACTAGATGTATACTTAATAAAGATTAGATTCAAGAAAGGAGCAGTAGATTGTAATCTATTCATTAGAGATACATCTAAAGGGTTGTTACTTGTAGCTATATTTGTTGATGACATTATCTTTGGAGGTAATGACAAACTTAGTGGTGAATTTGCTAAGGAAATGCAAAATGAATTTGAGATGAGTATGATTGGTCCTATCAAGTAATTTTTAGGATTGAATGTGCTGCAGATAGAGAAAGGTATATTCATCAATCAGTCCAAGTATGTGAAAGAAATATTAAAGAAATTCAAGATGGATGATTGCAAGCTAGTAGGGACACTTATGATTACTAGATGCAAGCTTAAAAAGGAAGATGACTCACCAGTAGTTGACATAACATTGTATAAATCTATGATTGACAAACTGATTTATCTTACTCAGACCAGACCTGATATTTCAAATGCAATTGGCATAGTTGGAAGATTTGCAACAGAGCCTAAGAAAAGTCACCTCATGGTAGTAAACAAGATATTTAGATACTTACAAGGCACTATAGACTATGGTCTATGGTATCTTAATTCAAAAAATATTGAGCTTCATGTGTAGACTGATGCAGATTAGGTAGGATGTGTAGATGGCAGAAAGAGTACATCAGGAGGAGCAGTGTTTCTTGGTGATAGACTTGTCACTTGGACAAGAAAGAAAGAAAATTGTATTTCTTAGTCAACAAGAGAAGTGGAGTATGTTACAATAGCCTTGAATTGTTCTACAATTGTGTGGATCAAGCAGATGATAAAAGATTTTGGAATTCAAATTGATTATCCTATTGTTATTCATTGTGATAACACTAGCACTATCAATATGTTGAAGAACCCTGTGATGCATGCAAAGACAAAGCACATTGAGATCAAGTATCACTTCCTAAGAGAGAAAGTGGTAGAGAAAGAAGTCAAGTTGGACTATGTGAATACTAAAGATCAGTTGGCAGACATTCACAAAGCCCTTACCTAAGGATACTTTTGAGTATCTCGGGGAGAAGTTGGGAGTAATTCCCTTCCCTGATTCTTCTTAGAAGAAAGAAGTAAAGGTATCAATCCTTAGGGATTGATGGAAGGTTGACTACTCTACCTCATGAGTAGTACCAGTGCTTAAAATGTATGGTGCCCTTTTCCATTGATGTCAAAGAGGGAGTAGTATACAGAGTCATGAAAAATAGGAGTAATATACTTAGGGGGAGCAGTATTTAGTTGCGACAATAGTTTAGTTGAGGAAATGGAGAATGTTATAAAAGGAATGTTCATTTGGATTGATAGTGGTTTTTCATTCCACATGTTGCCATCAATGCCAAAGGGGGAGATTGTTGGAGATTTTTCAGCAGGCCAGTACTGACTGTATATTTGTCATTGATGACAACATATGGAAAGTAGCATATGTGGAAGTCTTATATAGTAAGGTTTTTGTATATCTTGGATAGACATGATATCATGGGTGTAGAGGTTGATTGTGAGTATAGATAGTTATATAGCAGCTTGTGTCAGTACTGTTCTTGACAGAGTAACTGGTAGTGTTTTGTGTATGGTTGTCCATATAGTTGTCATATGGGCATGCACCCTTGGATATATGTTTTAGACATGTTAGTGATGTTAAGCTCATGGATGCATGATCTGATGATGAATGCAAGTGAATTTATGTAGTTGCTATTCGCCTGTAGTAGTTTTATGTGTTTGTTCAGCAAAGCCGATAGAGATTTTATTGATTTCAGAGTTGCGCCTATCTTTAGGGTATGCACCCTTAGAGTTAAGCTTAGATATGAGTTATTGATGTTCAGTTAAGAGCACATGAGTTAATTCATCTTGTAAAGGAAGATATAGTTGTTTTGGTAGAGCTGACAGTGTGTAGTGTGCGTCTACATTTATTTTATTTAGACAGGTCCCAGAATATGTTGTGTGCATAATGGAGATGACAAAATGTTTGTTGGAGTTTATTATGGTTTCTCTATTATGATTTCAAGGTGGTTCTAATAGGCTGACTTGATTATATAATTTAGAGGAAAGATATTTATAGGCATTCATTTGTGATTGCTTGAGCGTGGTTCATGGTCAATTAAGCAGAGCAGAGCAGAGTGTGCAAGTTGTAGAACCATCAAAAGAAGGTCTATGTAACCAAGTAGAGTATTTGTGCTATACATTGGAACTCATCTAGACAGTAGGTCAAAGCACAGTTTACCAAGATCTAGATATAGTGTGTATCTATTATTTAGAAGGTTGTAGCCTTCACCCCTTTGAGCAGTGAGCTCTCAGACAGTGTGTCCTCTCCCCTAACAAGGACAATTGTAAAAGACTCCTAAAAGGGTCCGACCCTTAACCAAGTCTACTGTACTTCATATATTGTAAAGCTACTCCTAACAGGGTAAAGGATCTTCTAGCAAGGATCATTATACACTAGTATAGAATATTAGTGGGTATCAAGTCTCACTGGGGTATTTACCTATTTGGGTTTCCCCGTAACCAAAATATTGATGTTGTGTTCATGTGTTCTTTCATTGTGTTTATGCTTTATGTTTAAGTATAATTAATTGCATAAAGAATTGAAACTTTTAGATAACTGATTCACCCCCCCCCCCTCTCAGTTATCTCTTGGGACTATTCTTAACATCTTCTATAGGTTCAACTATCATCCTGTGCTTATCACTGTGTGATTTATAGGCTTGCTCAACCAATTTTATGACATCCTTTCTATTGGGAAGGATGGTGCCGATCTTAGGTAATCATATCATCTCATGAATGAGATCATTAGTTATTCAGATAGGGACTTCTCCAATCTAGAACAAGTCATCAGGTATTTTTCTCAACAAAATCTTGATCCATTCGGATTCATAAAATTCATATGCAGTTGCATACTCTATGATAGGGTTAGTTTCCAAGTGTACAAAATCATCTAGGAATGTCTTGTAAAGATTCATCATGGTTTCCATGTGTGACCTAATCCTATCTAATCCAACTGGTTCCTTCTTACAGTAAATGTATGCGCGTATGTCCTCTATGTACATAACACCCATAGGAGTCCTAGAGAATGCTCCTTCTAGGTCATCTAGGACTGACTTGAAAGGATTCTTCTTAAAGACATATCTTTTCCTTTCAGAAACATCAAAAACAACTGGAGTAGCCATGAATTACTTGTTTAATTGCTTAAAATTGGTTTCCAAGGGTTTCTAAATCATCACAACCAAACTAGGGTTCCACCACACTTCTTCGCTAATAATCTAACTACAATCTTTCAACTCTTAACTACTTGATCTCTTGTGCTCTCCAAAGGCTCAAACTCTAATGAAAATATGTGAATAAAGGATCTTTGATGACTTTAAATCAAATTGATACCATTAATTCTTTCCATGTGAACACAGAATGTAATAGATAATTTCAATCTTTATCTCTACTAGCAATTAGGAGGTGCGCTCTTGCATATTGCACCAACTAGTCTCCAAATAGTTGTAACCAAAGGCGCATACTCTCAAAGTGAGTATACCAGCTGCCCAGGGGTCTAGAGCTAATATAGCTCCCCCTATGACCATAATGGTCATTTAACCATAAATAGGAGGTGCGTCCATTGTGAATGCATCCTCAACTATTTTATCAACATTATCTATCTTTTCTTCCTTCCAAATCATTCTCGCATCTTTTGAAGCTTTCACAAACTTGACTTCTCCTACTTCATCCAATATTGATCCTTCTGACTTTTTAGGGCTTTCTTGTCTTTTCACTTTTGATCTACAGAACCTTGAGATGTGTCCAGCTTTGTTACAGGAGTGAAAAATAACTAGAGGCCTAAAATTCTTTGGCACATTCATGTGGGTTACCATACTGCACTGTCTAGCTATGTGACCATTATAGTTACATATCTAACATGTAATGTTCTGAGGACTTCTAACATTCTGTTGAGGATGATTTCTCTGATTGTTCTAAGTTTTATTTCTTGGATTTGATCTACAATTCATAGCTCTACAACCAAACTTATTGCATGAATAACAATAGCCATTGAAAGGTCTTACCTCTTTACAATCTCTTTCTATGTGACCATGCTTGTTACAAGCATAAAAAAATTTGTTTACTAGCTTGTGCTCATCTTTAGATGGTTCAGCTTCAGCTTCAATATGATTTCATTTTTTCTTATCTTCTATAGATTCTTCTGATGCTTTCTTTCTTGCTCACGTGTCATTGATCTTATTTTGTGCTTCATTAAATCCAATACCGCTGGTGTCTCATTTAATCTTCTGTGCATACAAATGTGACTCTATTAGATCCTTTCTTATGTGCAATTTGTTAATATGATTCCTTGCCTCAATCAATTTAGATTCCATTTGTTTCTTGGTGTTTTCTAACTCCAAGACTTTCATGTTTTCTTGCCTTAGTTCTTCATCGAACTACTTGTTTTCTTTGACCTGTTCTTCATAGGCTTCCTTATTGTTAAGTAGCTTTTCATCTAACTCTTCAATCTGATATTTTAGAGATGTGTTTTCCTCATTTAGATTTTGACCATTTTCCCTAAATCACTTGTAGAAGAATCTTTCAAATCTTTTCTTAGTTTCTTGATGAATGCTTTAGAATCATTAACTTCTAATTTCAGTTCTTCAATTTCTTTTTCAGATATGTCAAGGTCTTTAAGAGCTTCTTAAATATTATGTTTCAGATGTTTCATTTCTCCCTTATCCATGATCTCTTCAAGTGGTGAAACTTCTCTTTAGAGGACTAGAGCTCTGATACCAATTGTTAGGAATGGAAACAATGAGAGGGGGGTGAATCAGTGTTCTATATATTATTACTTTTCTGATATCTTGAATCTTAACTTAATTGCTTAAGTACTGAAATGAATATTAATGAAAAACAACCATAACACATAACACCAAATATTATTATGGGGAAACCCAAATAGGTAAAAACCTCAGTGGGAATCGACACCCACTAAGAACTGCACTAGTGTATTATGATCCATGTTAGAAGATCTTACAACCCTGTTAAAAGTTGACCTTTACAAAGCTTTTAGTATAGTGACCTGGTCAGGGGTCAGACCCTGTTAGGATTCTTTTACAATAAACATGTTAGGGGTGGGGACACACTATCCTAGAGCTCACTACTCAAGTGGTGAAGGCTACAACCTTCTGGATATCAGATACACACTATATCTACAAGGTGAACTTCTATTGTGACACTGCTTGTCTGATCAGTTCCTTTTGTGCATTGATACTTTAGCCTCTTGTAAAGCTCTACAACATTCTCACTAATCTCTACATACTTCTTCTCTTCTTCTATTGATCTCTATATCTCATGCCATCCAAAATACAAGGGCACATGTCTTATTTATATGCACAAACAAAACTATTCACTAGGTCAGCCTTCAACCTATTACATACAACACTTCCAAATGAATTGGCTCAAGTGTGTTTACATATAATGATATTAACATGTCTATAACCTAATTACAATAGGTGCATATCCTTTACAAAATAATATTATAATCGCTAACCAAAATACCAACAGTCAGCTCCATGCTCTGTTCTATTATGTCACTCATTGTCTGTGACACTTCAATTGACTGTAACTTCATCATAATAACTCATCTAGTCATGAGAACTTAGACATAGCATGATTACATATGTATAAGCTTAACTTCAAGGGCGCATACCATAACTCAGTCGTACGCATGTGCGATGATGCTTTGTTCACCTGGTGCTTCACTAACTATCCAGTCTTCCATACTTAGCTAATTTATGATCTTATGACTAAGTGCGTTGACTCCAAAACTCTATATGACTTTGTTTCCATAATGAAAACACTAAATCATAGTCATATGTATTAGTATAGTCAACTTTCCAATAGCAGCTTCCACAATCCTCTTTTACAATTCTTACACACTACCCCTCTTTTCAAAAGAAAAGATCTTACATATATACCCTATTATAATAAATGATCAGGTTAGCCAATTAGGCTTTCCTAATATAAAAATAATTATATAACCCCTTTTGATGCAGCAGTAGCAAGCGGAAGCTTTCAAACAGTGACAATTAGGTGAGTTCCAAGGTCTCAACACCCAAGGTAATAGGGTCAAGTGCTCAATACTTATCACAAGTATCAAAAAGGACTAGGAGGAAGGTTATCACAACCCCAACCATCCAAGGTAACCTAATCACTAGGCTTACCAAAGTTCTAAGCAACCAAAACCAAGAATTCACTAAGAGGTCTCCTTAACTCAATGAGTAATCAAACCCCATGAAATGACTTATAAGACCAGGGGTGGCCTAAAATAACTTTTATGGCCTAGTTAGGTCCTATTACTTTAGTTCTAATGGTTCTTTCATTCAAAGGCAACCCATAGTACTAAGCTACTTTATTAACCAAGAATTTGGCTTGTAGCCTTTCCAAACTAGTATTTTGAATCTAGATCAAAATCATTCCAAAAAAAGTTTGAATTAGGTTGAGGATCCTGACACCCTTTTGGGACTTATGGAACATATCCAAACACTAGGACATGAAACCAAGTGGAGGTCACTGATTTATCCAATTTTAGGACATGGCTAATAGGCCTAATTAGGTCTGAATTGCACTACAAGTGCTTCTTCCTCCAAGCCAATGCCAAGATCAATGATGGGATCCTTTGAGGTTAGGGATAAGGGATCCAAATCCAAAATCTTGGGTCTTGATGAATCCCCAACCAATTTTTAGCATGACTGTACTAAGTCACTGGCAGGTGCACATATGGGCCTGTACACCTAGGGCTTTGTGGAAAATACACCTCCTTGTAGAACTCCACCTCTAACCTGAATTTTCTAAAAGCACATAAACAAAGGTTGAATTATACCAAGGGGAATTAGATTCCCATGGTGGAATTGGGTCAAAAGTTCAAACCCTATCGGAAACTTGCTGGAAACCCTCAATCCGAGTAAGCAAACAAAAACCTTTGATAACTTCTGATCTAGGATGAGTTAGATCATGAAACCTATTGCATTTTAAAGTGGATTGCATACACCAACTCCTGAACTCAAAATTTCATGCACACCAGTCTGTACCCATCCATACTAGGGCACTGTTCTCAAGGATTGCAGGGAAATGGTTGATATTTTATTGATAAATTATCAAAATGACATCTTCTTGACCTACCACCCACCTATAAGGGCTTATGTAGGCACTCCCAATGGTTACATAATTTTTTTGAACCAACTATCCATTTGGGAGTTGTGTTTAGCATGTTTGACAACTTTTAAGAAAGTTGCATGACAACTTTTAGAGCAACTTTTGCCTAATTTTCAAAATTGCAAATCTAATGACCAAACTTGGTCCTAGCATTAAGCTAATGATCCAACATGGATCTAAAACCTTAAAAACATGAAAAATCCTAATATCCTATGATTTTTAGGCCCATTGACCATTTTGACCATAGTTAGCCAAGGGCTTATAATTGTGCCAACCCTAGGACTAGGCCTTACAAGTTGGTCTAGGTGCCTGACTAATAACTTCTAAACTAAGTAGAGAGTTTAGGACTCTTAGGTGCATTTTTTGATGAGTTTACAGTAGGTGATCTTGCACCACCTTTCTAAGATACATATGGTATCTATAACAAGTATACAACAATTACACTTCAACAATTAAGGTCCAACATCCATAATTCATGCTTACTATCCATAATACATGCTACAACTTTGACGTTAGCTCCAAATAGGTCTCCTCCAGAACACATGTCATAGCTGATGTCATCATGCTTCCCATAAATTTCTAAGATCAAATAAAATTCCTCAATATGTTATCTGACATACCTTAATCTTTCATACACTAAATCCACATCATTTGTAAGATACACTCAAAACATAGAGACTAACTCTATCAAATTCCACTGTCACAGTCTAGAAACTAGTCTTCACCAAATCTTCTGTCACTCAACCAATATCAAATATTATAGCATGTGATCTTAGATATAATATCACAACAATCCCTTGTATACAAACCTATGTTCTCTCATTCTGAATCAACCATACAGTATCTATACACTATAATAACCATTATGTTCTCTTCATAGAAACACATGTTGACATCAGTGAAAAAACATGAATGACAACATCATTAGTAACCAACACCAACAACATCCAACATAAAGTGGCCAATATAGGATATCTCAATGGTTGAGGATCTAGGGTCCATTGTGACCAGTCAAGGATAACTCAAGTAGATGACCATGTGATTACACTCCTATATTTTAAAGCCTAAGTCTCCTTCATAGTTTTCTGCATTTGCCTCTACTAGTGTATATTTGGTATTATATTATTACCTACTGGTCTATTTTTAGTATTTGGTGATTGGTATTTGTTTGATATTATAGTATTTGCTTTTTTTGTACATGTTGACATTTTTATATTTATTATCTTTTCTCTATCATTAGTTGGTGATACCCTTTGAGATAGAAAGCCTTTAGGATCCATTTTTTAGTGGATTTGTTGTGTTGGGTCTTTTATCTGAGTGGAGTTTGTTTTTATCTCCATATAATGGTGAGAGTGGACCTTTGGTTCCATGAGGTTGGGTGGTAGTACTTATTTTACCATTTGAGATTCTGATATTCTTGTACTGGTGTTGGATGATGCTTGTTGCAGTTACCTTCTTCTTATTCTTCATGTTGGAAACTGCAATTGAAGCAATTGTTGTTGGCAATTTGGCTGAGGTATGTACATAGATGTTGTCATTATGGAAACATATGTTCCCTATGAAGAGCGCATAAGCTGGAAAGTAAGTATGGAAGATCGCAGACTAAAATTGTCTAAGTATGAAACAGTGATTTTGACAGAGCACCTGATACAGTTTGTTTTGGCGACATTCACTGGAGCATGATCAGAGTTTGTGTAGTTGAACATAGACTCTATGGTGTCTAAGGATACCCCATCTCAGTGTGAAAAAGAGTATGGATACTACAAGAAAAGTTATGACTATTTTATCGATGACAAAGTACAGCCGACAGTGAAGTTTTGAAGATAGAACTAGTAAATGAATTAAGGGATTATTTTGCTTGTCAAAATAATGAATTAATATTATAAAGAGATGACATCCTAGATGTTTACTCTTGGATAAAGATATGCAAGCTGAAAAGAGAAAGATATTATGTTTGTATCTTGTATAAATAAAGATGTACCGAACATACTTGAAATGTAACATATAACATATGTAAATTGTGATAGCAGTGAAATTTGTTGATACGAAGTTGTAAGCAGTACCACATTGTAATCAGTAAACATTTGTATTACTTATTTGGGTAGTAAGCTCATCTGGTAATCAGGTTTTGTATCTACAACTCCTAATAGGGTTGAGGCTTCTAACAAGGCCTATAGTCCCTTAACCAGGACTGATACACTATATGATTGTAATAGGCTCCTAACAGGGTCAACATCCTTAACCAGATATCTTTTGATTAGTGGATCTTTGTGGGTGCCATCTGATGGAATATGGATGAAGTGACTAAGAGGGGGGGGGTGAATCAGTCAACCATAAAACACTTCACTATTATTTCTTTCCAGATCCCTTAGGATATCTTAATGAATATTATCTGTTTAACACTCGGTAAAATAGATTGCAGTAACTCGGTAGATGCAGAAAGTATTAGTAAAATTATCTTTTAGACATTCATCACCACTTGTATATGATTAAGATAACTATTAAGAACACAAGAGACACAGGATTTAATGTGGAAACCCAATATGGGAAAAACCACCAATGTATCTAGATACTGATTTTCACTTTTTTGAAGTGATGCCTGGTTAGAAGCCAACCCGGTAAAAGGTTACAAAACACATTGTTAGGTGTGACCTTGTTAGAGGATTTAATCACCCTGCTAGGAGTGGCCTGGTAAGAGGTCTTGAGAACAATTCAATGGAATTGTCACCTTGTTAGAGGATTTATAATATGGTTGTTAAACCAACTTGGTTAAGAGATTTAGAATTCACTGTTACAATGATAAAAAGGTAACAATGAAAATGACCTATATAATAATGCAACTAACTTGCTGATTATAGATCTCTATTCTGTATAAGTGAGATCCTTCCTGATCGAATATATCTCTGCTGCTCCTCAAGGATATCTGGTCATCCTTCACAATTTCGCACACACCTTTCCTGTCTTTCTTCTATATATCTTCTTCTATATCTTTTTTTTATTTTTCACATTTGACCTTTTATTTATATGATTTTAGATTTTTCAAATTGGCATTACTTAGTATAACAGTCGGCTGAATTAAGAAAACTTTATTTGCAAAGATCCTTCAAGGGCCGACAGTGCTCGGTGACCATAATGAAATTTTCTACAATCTTTTGGAGACCGAGGGAACTCGGTAAACACTGATAATCCTTTTTCTTTGATAACCGATTGAACTCGGTAGATGCTAACTTTTCTTTGACAACCGAGTGAGCTCGGTAAATGCTAACTTTTCTTCGATAACTGAGTGAACTCGGTAAATGCTGATTTTTCTTTGATAACCGAGTGGACTCGGTAGATGCTATTTTTAAAGCCAGGCAGACCGACTGAGCTCGGTAGGTACTGATTGTTGCAGACTATGACATTGTGTGACATCAAAGACAATACATAATTTGAGTAGCAATTTTCTTCAGACAATTGTTTCCAACAATCTCCCTCTTTGGCATTGATGGCAACACAATATGTCATAGCATAAGAAATTTGAAAGGATTAGCTCGGTTCGGATTCAAATCTCCCTCTGTCAACAAACTTCCTTTTTTTAAAAAAAAAAACTCTTCCTTCTGACTATTGAAAATTTCTTGAATAATAGCAAAGACATAGCAAAGACACTCCCTCTTTGACAACACATGCCAAAGACAATTCACATATTACCAGTGTAAACTAATGTACCTCAAGTACTAATTCATATGCAATGATTCCTTGAATATGCTACATCAACTTGTTGATTTTCAATCATGTTTTGGTTGATGCATCACTAAAATTGTATTTAGTGAGCCTCGGATAGGGGAATGACCCCTAACTTACCTCTTAGATACACAAATGCATCCTTGGGTAATGGTTTGGTGAAAATGTCTGCAATCTGCTCTTTTGTATGAATATATTCTAATCTGATTTCCTTGTCCTGCACCAATTCTCTGACAAAGTGATATTTAATAGCAATGTGCTTGGTTTTGGAATGCATTACTGGATTCTTTGAAATGTTTATTACACTTGTATTGTCACAAAATATAACAACTGGTTCTTTGATTTCAACCTTCATACCTTGTAATAACTGTTTAAACCAAACAATATTTGAACAATTTACTGTAGCAGCAACATATTCTGCTTCAACTGTGGATTGAGATGTGCAATTTTGCTTTTTACTGGTCCAGGATACCAGTCTTTTTCCAAGAAAAAATGCTCCACCACTTGTACTTTTTCTATCATCAATGTTCCCTGCCCAATCAGCATCAATAAACACTTTTAAGTCTAGATTGCCTCCAAATTTATACCACAAACCATATTCTTCAGTTCCTCTTAAGTACCTTAAGATTCTTTTGATTGCCATCATATGATTTTCCTTAGGTTTTGCTAAGAATCTTGCTACTATACCGACTGCTAAGGCAATATCAGGTCTTGTATGTACTACATACTACAATTTTCCAATCATAGATCGGTATAAGGTCTGATCTACTTCTTTTGAATCATCATTTTTGGTAAGTTTCAGTCTAGTACACATGGGTGTACCAACTGGTTTTGAATCTTCCATACCAAACTTCTTAAGTATTTCCTTAATGTATTTAGATTGAGTAATGTATATACCATTCTTGCTTTGCTGAATTTGAAGACCAACAAAGAATTTTATTAAACCAAACATAGACATTTCAAATTCTTTGTTCATTTGCTCTGAAAATTCTTTGCACTGATCATCATTCCCTGTAAATATAGTATCATCTACAAATATTTCTACCAATACAATTTTGTCATTCGGTCCTTCTTTAATATACAGATTGCTATTATCATTGGCTCTTTTGAAATTAATCTGAATCAGATAGTTATGGAGTCTTTCATACCATGCTCTAGGAGCTTTTTTCAAACCATACAATGCTTTGTGTAACTTGCAGACCATGTCCTTTTTATCTGGATCAACAAAACCTTCAGGTTGCTCAATGTAGACTTCTTCATCAAGAATTCCATTGAGAAATGCAGATTTTATATCCATCTGATATACCTTAAATCCTTTATGTGCTGCATAAGCAAGTAGAGTTCTTACACCTTCTAATCTTGCAACAGGAGCAAAAGTTTCACCATAATCTATACCTTCTTCTTGAGAATAACCTTTACATACCAATCTAGCTTTGTTTCTAGATACTTGACCGTCTTCAATCAGCTTATTCCTGAATACCCATTTTGTTCCAATTACATTCTTATCTTTAGGTCTAGGTACAAGAGTCCATGTTTTGTTCTTTTGTATTTGTTCTCATTCTTCATTCATTGCTTCAATCAAACTTTCATTTTTCAATGCATCTTTGATATTTCTAGGTTCAAAATCAGTAAGTAGACATGTACCTTTTAGCTTACTTCTTGTCATAGTACCATCTAATTTGTTTCCAATAATTTGATCTGGTGTACAATGCCTTCTGACATATTTGGCTAGTATAGGTTCCTTGCTTTTTGCATGAGTCATGTTGTTGTCTTCTAGGATCTCTTCTTCAGGTTGCTCTTGCTCGGTAGATATTTGCTCGGTAACTTTAGGCTGAGACTCGGTTTGAATTTCTTCCTGTGACTCAGTTTGAACTTCTTCCTGTGACTCAGTTTGAACTTCTTTCTGTGACTCGGTTACTGTGCTAGGCTCGGTAGATATAGTTTCCTCATTGATAGTTGTGTCTGGCAGTGTTTCAGGTTCAATGTAAATGAATCTCCTGTAGTTTTCAGGTTCCCTTTTACTTTCTTCTTCAATCTTTTCTGCAAACTCATCAAATTTTACATGTATACTTTCTATGACTTTGTGAGTAGACAAGTTCAGACATTTGTATGCCTTACTTTTGCTAGAATATCCTAGGAATATTCCTTCATCACTTTTCACATCAAATTTATTTCTTCTGGATTCTTTTAAGATATAACACTTGCTACCAAATACTTTCATGTAACTTACATTGGGTTTATAGCCATACCATAACTCATAAGGAGTTTTGAATGTGTCTTTCTTCAATTGTACTCGGTTCAAGGTATGAACTGCAGTTCTGATAGCTTCCTTCCAGTACTTTATGGCGATGTTCTTTTCTATCATTAGAGTCCTTGCACAATCCATAATGGATCTATTTCTTCTTTCTGCTATTCCATTCTACTCAGGAGTTCTAGGAGTTGATACCTATCTTTTGATTCCTCTTTCAATGCAAAAGTTGTTAAATTCATGGGAGACGAATTCACCACCTCTGTCTGATCTTAAGCATTTCAATCTTTTCCCTATTTCCTTTTCCACTCTTGCCAAGTACCATTTGAACTTTTCAAATGCTTCTGACTTTTCTCTTAAATACATAACAGTCATCATTCTAGAATAATCATCAATGAAAAGAATAAAGAATTTATCTCCAGTATAGCTTTCTATTCCAATAGGTCCACATAAATCAGTATGCACAATTTCAAAAATCTCTTTAGACTAATAGTTCTTACTCTTAAAACTAGTCTTACTCATTTTGCCAATCTGACAATTCTTACATAGACCAGTATCAAGTTTCTTCAAAGTAGGAATGCCTCTTACCTTCTTGAATTTTCTTATTTTCATCATGTTATCAAAATTCACATGACATAACCTTTTGTGCCATAGCCAACTTTCTTCAATTTGAGCAATAAAACATGAATATTCACTGAGATCAAGATAAAATAAGTTACCTTTTGTTTGTTTGCCTGATCCAATGAGTTTTCCTTTTTCATCCAGCAGTCTTGCTTGACTATTCATGAATTCAACCTTGAAACCAGTGTTGATTAGCTGTGCTACACTTAGAAGATTATGTTTTAGTCCTTCAACCCAATAAGCATTATCACATATGAGTTCTTTGGTTAATGAGATTCTTCCTTTTCCTTTTATACAACAAGGTTCATTGTTTCCAAATCTTACATTGCCACCATCACAGTCTTCTAGGTATTCAAATTTTGTCTTGTCACCAGTCATATGATGTGAACATCCACTATCTATTATCCATATATCATCTTTGCTTATATGAGAAATAAGTGCCATCTTATCTTCATCATCATCAGATTCATCTTTTATAGCAATAAAGACAATTTCTTCTTCACTATCATCAGAATCTTTAGCCCTAAAACATGTTTTCTTACCTTTATCCTTGAATGATTTGAAATTCTTTTTGCCATAGTACTTGTGACCTCTCTTCTCTTCCTTGGCCTGCTTGTTTGGGCACCTAGCTGCAATATGTCCAATTTCTTCACATGAAAAATAGATTAAAGGAGTTTTACCTTTATATTTACCTTTCCCTTTAGAGTACTTCTTTACAAGTAGTGCTTCTACAATTTCAAGATCACTATCAGAACTTTCTTCTGATACTTCTTCACTTTCTGACTGAACTTCTTTTATTTTCTTATTCTTCCTTAGTGAAACCTTGGCCTCAAATGCTGACTCAATATTTTTGGAATTTGGAACATAGTTGTCATAGTTGTCTAATTCAAAGACTGTCAATCTTCCAACTAAAGCATCCAAAGTTATATTGTGGTTTGTTTCACATCTTCTTTCTTGAATAGCTGATACTCTTATTGCATAGATAGGGAGTAATCATTTGAGTACCTTGCTTATAACAGTTTCATCAGAGATTGTTCCTCCAGAAGCTCTAATTGCACTAACACTTGATCCTTTCAACATATTTTGCAATGTTTTCATCTTCTTTCATATTCATCTTGTCAAACTGTCCTCTTAGGCTTTCTGCTTTGGCTCTTTTCACATTTGCATCACCACCATATATTTTCTTTAGTGTGATCCACATTTCATATGCAGTAGTGCATTCTTTAATATCATCAAATTCTTCATAGCTGAGAGCTGATGCAATGTCTATCATCATGGTGTTATGATTCTTTTTCTCTACAATGTCTTCAACAGTTAATGCACCAGTAGGAACTGTGTATTCTTCATCAATGTATTTGCATCCTGAATCACCAATGGAAGCTAGATGAAGTCTCATGAGACCTTGCCATGCTAAAAAGTTATCTCTATTAGCTTCGGAATTTCTCTCTTGTAAGACATCCTAATCTTTAGCTTAGGTCCTTGAAACCCTTCCTACAAGCACCAACAAGCTCTGATACCAATTGATGGAATATGGATGAAGTGACTAAGAGGGGGGGGTGAATCAGTCAACCATAAAATGCTTCACTATTATTTCTTTCCAAATCCCTTAGGATAGCTTAATGAATATTATTTGTTTAACACTCGGTAAAATAGATTGTAGTAACTCGGTAGATGCAGAAAGTATTAGTAAAATTATCTTTTAGACATTCATCACCACTTGTATATGATTAAGATAACTATTAAGAACACAAGAGACAGAGGATTTAACGTGGAAACCCAATATGGGAAAAACCACCAATGTATCTAGATACTGATTTTCACTTTTCTAAAGTGATGCCCGGTTAGAAGCCAACCCAGTAAAAGGTTACAAAACACACTGTTAGGTGTGACCTTGTTAGAGGATTTAATCACCCTGCTAGGAGTGGCCTGGTAAGAGGTCTTGAGAACAATTCAATGGAATTTTCACCTTGTTAGAGGATTTATAATATGGTTGTTAAACCAACTTGGTTAAGAGATTTAGAATTCACTGTTACAATGATAAAAAGGTAACAATGAAAATGACCTGTATAATAATGCAACTGACTTGCTGATTACAGATCTCTATTCTGTATAAGTGAGATCCTTCCTGATCGAATATATCTCTACTGCTCCTCAAGGATATCTGGTCATCCTTCACAATTTCGCACACACCTTTCCTGTCTTTCTTCTATATATCTTCTTCTATATCTTTTTTTTATTTTTCACATTTGACCTTTTATTTATATGATTTTAGATTTGTCAAATCGGCATTACTTAGTATAACAATTGGCTGAATTAAGCAAACTTTATTTGCAAAGATCCTTCAAGGGCCGACAGTGCTCGGTGACCATAATGAAATTTTCTACAATCTTTTGGAGACCGAGGGAACTTGGTAAACACTGATAATCCTTTTTCTTTGATAACTGACTGAACTCGGTAGATGCTAACTTTTCTTTGACAACCGAGTGAGCTCGGTAAATGCTAACTTTTCTTTGATAACCGAGTGAACTCAGTAAATGCTGATTTTTCTTTGATAACCGAGTGGACTTGGTAGATGCTATTTTTAATGCCAGGCAAACCGACTGAGCTCGGTAGGTACTGATTGTTGCGGACTATGACATTGTGTGACATCAAAGACAATACATAATTTGAGTAGCAATTTTCTTCAGACAATTGTTTCCAACACCATCCCTACCGAGGTTTTCCCTTGGCCAGGGTTTCCTCAAGAACATATCATGTGTTATGAGTTCTTTACATTTACTGTTATGTATGCTATTTAGTTTCTTATGCTTTGTATGCATTAAAGTAATCTGTTATATCCATAAGTGGGCTAAAGTAAATGTTTTTGAAATACTAATTCACCCCCCCTCTCAGTATTTCCTATTTCTAACAATTGGTATTGTAGTTACTCGAAGAAGAAACATTCAAGGAAAGCCTAGCAACTTGAGTAAGATCTCTATGGATATGGATCAATTACAGAAGAATCTTGAAGAAGCTCTTGAGCAAATTGATATGCTTACTGATGAAAGAAACACTTTGAAAATAAAGTATGATGATGCAAAGAATCTTATTGACAAATTGAAAGGTAAGATAGAAGATCTGAATCTGAAAAGGAATCTAAAATTCTTGTTGAAGATTGTGAAGACTTAGAAAAAAAAAATGTAATCCTTAAACATGAATTGAAGATAGAAAATCTAAAGCTTAGCTTGAAAGATGGAAATGACAATTTGAGATCTGAGAATGAAAGTTTAAAGAATGAAAATGAAGATCTGAAATCTAAACTTGGCAAGGTAACATCTGAATTTGATAAAGTCAAACTGTAGTATGATGAACTTGAGAAATACAACAAAATTGTGAAAGGAGAATTGACTCAATCCAAACAACAACTTGAGAGGTTATATTCAAACAGTGAAAAGATTGATAAGCAAGTATCTTATGGAAAACCATTTTATGACAAAACTGGTCTTGGATTTCACATATTGAAGATAGTTAGTGAAAGCAAGAAACTAGATCTGAATGAATGTGAAAGCAGTGAAGAAAAGAATTTAGATGAGAACAAATCTGAGGATGTACCTAAGCAAGAAGAATCACCAAAGTAAGAAGAATCACCGAAGCAAGAAGATGCACTAAAGCAAGAAGAATCACCAAAGCAAGAAGAATCACCGAAGCAAGAAGATGCACTAAAGCAAGAAGAACCACCGAAGCAAGAAGAATCATCCAAAGGTATGCAAAGAGAATTCAAAGGTAGATGTTTTACTTGTAATACTATTGGTCATATGAAGAGAGATTGTACAGGTAAACAATTCAAACCTCTAAATGGTTATTGTTATAATTGTCATGGTTTTGGACATAGAGCTATTGAATGTAGAAGATCTAAAGTTATTGAGAATAATTACAATAGAAGAATACCTAGAAATACTAACAATGCATATCAGAGATCAATTGAAGACATGAAAAGAGGAAATGGAATAGTATGTTTCAGATGCAACAAAATTGGACATATTGGTAGAAATTGTAGGACACAAATCAATCAGCAAACACCTAGATATGGAACCAATGGAATCACTTGTTAGATATGTAACAAGATTGGACACATAGCAAGATTTTTCAGAATGAACAATGGAGGTTATCATTATAACCCTAACCCTAGGAACTATGCAAGAAGGAATGAAAATGCAGGAAACAAAGAGAAAGGTTGCTATAGCAATGAAGATGAAGTAAAATTTGTTAAAGGCACAGATCAAGGAGGTATATTCAGCATTGAAGGTAATCAGGAAGGTAATGTATCTGAAGGTAAGAATGAGTCTTTACCTAACCCTTCTTTAAGCACTTAAATTATGTAAATTTTTATAGTTTAGGAACTTAGAATTAGTATAGAGTTAGATTTTGAATGAGTTAAGTTTTGCACAGTTAGATGAAGGTTTTTTATGTTATACTGATGCTATGGTTAAGTGCACAAAAAGAAATATTGTGTTTTGCGAGGTCGCAAGAAGATTTATGGTTGCAGGTTTATAGAATCAGCTTTTTAACATTTTGGCAGCAAAATAATTGAATGCGATGTCAGATCGAGTGAATGCTAAGTGTTAAAAGATTGAAAACAAATTTATTATGATTTTCAAGTGATTAGACGTGATTTGGAAGCCAAGAAAGAAGTTTGGAAGCAATTTGCAGAAGTTTGAAGTGCTGATCTAGTGAAAGCCCTAATTTTGTGAATTTAAGGTATTTATCCAACTACAATCTTGAATCAGCTAAAGTAATCAAATATAATCATGGATGTGTCATTGATTCAAAACATTAAGGATAAGAATAGACCTAGAAATAAGAAAGATCTAGTTGAACCCTCAGAAAGAGATGCTAGTTTAGCCTTATCATCTGTACCAGACAGAGTTCTTCATTTAGAAAATGTTAAAAGTTATCTTGGATGCAAGTATGAAACCCTAAGGGAGAGTGATTTTAATGGTGAATATAAGAAATTTTAAAACTTAGATATGTCAGTGAAACAAGGTTATGAACATCTAGAAAATAATGAAATCATTGAGTACTCTATGAAATATGAATTTGATGATGAGGAGTGTACTAAGATCATTTTGAGTAGGATACATAATGGTAAATTTTGGTTAGAAGATAGAGTTATAGACATAACTGCAGACCTAATTCATGATGTGACTGAATTATCAAAAGTTGGTGCAATTCCATTGAATGAGAAAAACATGAGAAAGATTGTGATTGAAAACACCGGTTCAATATACAATGGCAGAGGTATAGTCATTAGTAAGATTAAGCAAGATGATGTAAAATTCTTGTGTAATATTTTGACAACAAAGTTTTGTGGAAGCTCTAGAGAAGATGATATGCTAGCAGGTACGGTACACATTGCTTATTTGATGTGTTTGGAGAAGAAGCTTGTGGATATGTGTGAAATTCTAAGAATACAGTTGTTTGAGAATTTGGAAAAGATAAAGAAAGCTAAATACACTCACTTTAGATTTTCCTCATTGGTTACTTACATGTTCTTCCACTTGTTAAGAATATTTCCTTACACTATTGAATGGAATGATGGTGAGAATACTATGGCAAGAATCAATAAAGTTTACATGAAACATCTTATGGAGAAGGTTAATGACAGTGTAAAGTTAGTGTTGAAAAATTTTCAGAACATTGTGGTAAATAGATCAAGAATTCCTCCATCCCTAGTTGAGAAATACAAAGATGATATATGTTTTATGGTTGATACTGATTTCACTTACATTGAGGTAGTAGAACCTAGACATGAATTCATAGACCCTCTTGGATATGAAATCTCTGAAGTTGAAACAGAAGGTTATGTTAGTAGATTGTTGAAAAGTAAAGTTGATGCTCATAGCAACAGATTTGGAACATATGATGAAAACTTTGGTTTAGAAAAGACACTTAAGGAAGAGAAACAATCAAAGAAGAGAGTGGAGTCTACAATAAAGAAAATTCTAAAAGAATTAGGTATGAGTGAACAAGAATTTGATATTGCAAAGAAGACTATAGAAGCAATAAGGAAAAGTGAGATACTATCAATCCCACCTTTGGCATCAAGTGCAGAACCTATTCAAGTAAAGGTAAAGGTTGAAGAACCTAAGAAGGAACAAGAAATCAGTCAGCTAGAGAAACTCTTTTCTTCAGCACTGAGCAAAAGAATGAAGGCAAGTGCTTTAGGACCTGGTAAAAGATAGAAAATAATTGTTCCACCAGTACCTAGAAGAGTTGCAGAGATAAAAGATGATGAAGTGACAACAAAGAAGAAATCATGGAAACCAAGGATAGAAAGAGTTAATGAAGATATAATGTAGCACAAAGACTTTACCAAAATGAACAAATACTATGATTTATATGGATCCTCTGACAGATTAAATCTTGAGAATGCAATGGTTACACACGATTTTGTTAAACAAAAAAATTGATACTATTCATGGAAAGATACCAGAAGATTTGTACAATAGACTTGTGAGAAGAAAGATGAGAGCACAAGAAGAAGATACCAAAATGAGAGAGAATGTGATTAGATAGTTCTGTGAGATAAGAGATGATGACCATCTTAAATAGATCCTGAAGCCACTTGAAACCCTATTGAGAACCAAAAGAAGAATTATACAAATAATGGGAGGACAGTATGAGAAAGTAAAGACTGAAACTGAACAAGCAGTTGTGCAAGTGCTAGCAAACTTGGTAGTAGGAAAAGATAGCAAAGATCAATCAGTTGCAGAACCGGCAGAGAAACAGAGTCCAGAACAAGTAGAGGTAGTAGCTGAGGTAGTTGAAGTTGAAGATATTCCCTTTTCTTCCATAAACATTGGCAAAGAATCTATGGACATTGAAGGAACTAAAGTTACTTTAGATTCAAATGATGCGGTACTCAACAGTTTGGATAACATTGTTGACAATTTGGTTTTGGGAGAGCAAGAAAAGACTATTGAAACAAAGACTACACATACTAAAGTGCAAATGGAAATAGAGGCCCATACACCTATTGAACCACAAGAAGACATTAGTCTTACTCCTAAGACTGGAAAGGAGAAAGGAATAGAAACATTGATTGAAGATTTGAGCAAGGAAGTTGATGACGATGATCAAATAGAATTGATCACTTCTTTAAACAAAATTATTGGAAAGAACAAGAAAGTTAAGAATTTAGAAGGTAGTCTGAAAGACTTGACTGAGAAGCTACAAAGTGTCATATCTACAAAAGTCTTTGAATCAGATCCACTTGAAAGAGAAAAGATGGTAATTAAATCTTTTGATGTTGAGTTCACTAATTTAACTGATATTGCTAAGGTTAAGGCTCAGACAGCTTATGAAGCTGAGATGTTGTAGAACATAAGTCAAAATATCAAAAATGACATTGACAGCCTTGATAGACACATTAAGGACTTAAGGAAACATCTTGAGACTGGAAAGTGTTTGTACATTCAATGTACAAAATCTGAAAATATTTTAATTGAGGATGAAAAGAAGATAAAAGAGAAGCAAGATGAAATTGCAGCAGAGTCAAACTCTTTGGCCACCCTAAACATAAAGATCAGAATAGTTGAGAATAAGATCAGAAAATTATGTGATGAAATAAGGACTTTGAATGATGAGAAGAATAAGAAAATTATCAGAATAAACATCTTGAGAGAGCATGTCTCAATCAAGTTGACTATAATACAAGAGCATCTAGATGAATGTCTTACTACTAAGATAGCATTTTAGAAATTCAATTTTGAGTCCCTCCAAGCTTGTCAAATTGCAACATATGGATTGAGTACTTTACTCGATGTAGCAGAATCAATAAGGAAGGCATGGGAGAAAGATTTTGAAACTTGGAAGATAGATTTTGTAGATTGTGTTGCAAGCCTATTGGCTTTGCAATAAGATAGTAAGGTAAAAGTTTTGACACAATTTTTGTATATCCCTTTCCACCCTTTATTGTGTCATTGTTGTCAAAGGGGGAGATATACTTAGAAAATTGTCTATATTTGATAAGGAAGGATACTCATAGGGGGAGTTATATGGATTATTATGAAGTGTTATATATTATGTGTATATTTTGAGGAGATATAAGGATAGTATACTTATTTTATACTATGGCCACAATTTTGATACAAATTTTGAGATTTTGACTTGTACACTTAGCCAATTTTCTCATATGTTGCCACCAATGACAAAGGGGGAGATTGTTGGAAATTTGGCTGAGGTATGTACATAGATGTTGTCATTATGGAAACATATGTTCCCTATGAAGAGCGCATAAGCTAGAAAGTAAGTATGGAAGATCGCAGACTAAAATTGTCTAAGTATGAAACAATGATTTTGACAGAGCACTTGATATAGTTTGTTTTGGCGACGTTCACTGGAGCATGATCAAAGTTTTCACAATTAAACATAGAATCTATGGTGTCTAAGGATACCCCATCTTAGTGTGCAAAAGAGTATAGATAGTACAAAAAAAGTTATGACTATTTTACCAATGACAAAGTACAGCCGACAATGCAATTTTGAAGATAGAACTAGTAAATGAATTAAGGGATTATTTTGCTTGTCAAAATAATGACTTAATATTATAAAGAGATGACATCCTAGATGTTTACTCTTGGATAAAGATATGCAAGTTGACAAGAGAAAGATATTATATTTGTATCTTGTATAAATAAAGATGTACCGAACATACTTGAAATGTAACATGTAATATATGTAAATTGTGGTAGCAGTGAAAGTTGTTGATGCGAAGTTGTAAGCAGTACCACATTGTAATCAGTAAACATTTGTATTACTTGTTTGGGTAGTGAGCTCATCTGGTAATCAATTTTTGTATCTACAACTCCTAACAAGGTTGAGGCTTCTAACAAGGCCTATAGTCCCTTAACCAGGACTGATACACTATATGATTGTAACAGACTCCTAACAGGGTCAACATCCTTAACCGGATATCTTTTAATTAGTGGATCTTTGTGGGTACCATCCCCACTAGGGTTTTCCCTTGGCCAGGGTTTCCTCAAGAACATATCATGTGTTATGAGTTCTTTACATTTACTATTATGTATGCTATTTAGTTTCTTATGCTTTGTATGCATTAAAGTAATCTGTTATATCCATAAGTGGGCTAAAGTAAATGTTTGTAAAATACTGATTCACCCCCCCTCTCAGTATTTCCTATTTTTAATAATTTTTGTATTGTCATTGATGTCAAACCTTAACTAGTAAGACTATTGCTACTTAGGAAAGTACTATATCTATTGTGAGAAGGGAAAGAAAGGATGGTAACAATAGCACCTAGGGAAAGGTTGAGTTATCTTGATACTACAAAGTGTACTTGAATATGTTGTACAATGATGGGACAATTTATTGTTTATCTTAGTAAGATTGAAGACTAAAAGGCTTAACCAAGAAAAAATGAAGAAATCATGTTTAAGTTGAGTCATGTTAGTATCGACCAAGTTAGTGTATGCCGAGCAAAAATATAGTGTCGACCAAGTATCACTTAATTGCTGACGAAGACAGTATATGCCGAGGAAATAGTTTTAGTAGTGACCAAGCATTTTACATGAAGACCAAGTGGATGATCACAGTATTGACTAAGCATTAGCATTTTTATATTTGAAGAGAATTCAGATTTGGAGCCGACATTGTTGAATTCTTAGATTATGTAAAATGTGTTGACTTTATTTATTGATTGTATGGAAGAATTTAATTCTTTGTAAAATGTTTTATTGTAAATCTTTATGAGATTTGAGATGATTCTAGAAGAGGAGATGAAGAACATGAAGTGGGTAGATTCAATGAATCTGACCTAACCCTAAGATCTATGAAGGAGATTAAGTGGCAAAAGATAAGTTAACCTAACAGAGAAAAGTATTAAGGGAACCTAAACATTAGGTATGAGAATGCATGGGTGAAGGAGATGCTAGAAGAACATTGACTGTATAAGAGAAAAGGCTAAAGGAGGAGTGTGGTGATTGCTTGAAGAAAAGTTTCTAGTAGATTAGAGATGGAAATGGAAAAGTTTCAAAGTCAATAAACCAGCATTTATGTATGGAATTGGATCTGATATTCGCAAATTGAGTTGTATGTTTTTCAGATCAATACTACTACTACTTTCTAACCATTGTAACAGTCAAAATCCTTTTAACAGAGGTTGACCTAATAGTCATATGTTAAATCCTTTGAACAAGGTTGCATTCTAATGGAGTGTATGTAAACAAGGCTCACTTTTAACAAGGTGATTGAAATCATTTAACCGGGTCACACCTGACAGTGTGTATTGTAACCTTTGATAGGGTTGGCTTTTAACCAAGCTCACTTTAGAAGAGTGAAAATAATAGTAGCATGTTACAAAGTGGTTTTTCCCATATTGGGTTTCCACTATAAATCCTGGTGTCAATACTTGTGTGAATGTTTTGGTTTGAACATTTTTGTGTTTTACAAGTTAGTTATAGCTGGGTAGTGGACTGTAGTGTTATATGTTTCTATTATTGAATCAATGATGACTGAGTTTGTTTTGGTTGCTTGATCTGATTTAAGGAAAAGTTTTTGAAGTTATTTTATACAGTAGGACCTGAGAACAACTGATTCACCCCCCCTCTCTATTGTTCTAAATCATATTAACAATTGGTATGAGAGTTGTGTTTCTTATTGGTGTCTACAGAAAATAATTTTAAAGGGACTTGAAGAAAATGATCAAGATGTATAAGAAGGAGATACCGAAGTTGAGAAAAGAAAATTTCCTTGCATGGCAAAGCTTGATGAAGCTGCATCTGGCCAGTATTGGTGATTCTACAAAATACTACATTGAGCATGACTATGTCACACCTGTTGCACCTTTGACTACCGAGGAAATGAGAGCTAAGCAAGAACATAATCTAGCAATGCTGGAAATTTCATCTTCCCTAAGCTATCCAAAATTTGAGGATATTAAGGACTGCACAACTGCTAAAAATATGTGGGACACTCTTGCAAAGATCTATGGTGGTGATCTATATGTGCTAAAAGCCAAAGCCGAGAGTCTTAGAGGTAAGTTTGATGAAATGAGAATGAATGAAGATGAAAACATTGCACAATATTGTGGTAGAATAAAAGAAGTTGTGAATGCTATTAGAGGAGCAAATGGAACTATTGATGATGAGACCATAATTGGAAAAGTGCTAAGAACCCCGCATCATATATATGCTATTAAGATCTCAGCTATTTAGGAATCTAGATGTAACTCTAGAAATGTGCTTACTTTGGAAGGTTTGATTGGCAAACT
This sequence comes from Chamaecyparis obtusa, assembly GCA_027943335.1. Lineage (NCBI taxonomy): Eukaryota > Viridiplantae > Streptophyta > Pinopsida > Cupressales > Cupressaceae > Chamaecyparis > Chamaecyparis obtusa. The sequence goes on along the minus strand of BSBK01002287.1, from coordinate 1,985,009 downwards.
AACTGCTTTTGAACTCTCTAACTATGATAATTTCACTGTCGGTAGTATTGGAAATGTTGAATCTTCTTTTAAGTCATAGTTAGTTCTGAATAAGCCAAAGAAAGAAAAAGAAAGATGCACCAGTGAAAGTGAAAGTGACAATGACACTACTAATGAAGATCTTGAAGATCTAGAAGCTCTTATGTCTATAAGACTGAGAAGAGGAAAAGGAAAATATAAAGGTAAACTCCCTATTATATGTTTTTCATGTAATAAAGTCGGTCATATAGCTACTAGATGTCCTGACAGCAAGGATAAAGATGAAGAAAGAAATAGCAGACACAAAGATAGAAGAGATGACAAAGGCTATTGAAGGTACAAAGACTACAAAGGAAAGGTAAGAAATATTGTTACATTGCTGAAGAAGAGACTGACACTAATAGTAATGATTTTGAAATTGAGGTAGTCTATGTTGCAATGAAAGATGAATCTGATGAGGATGAGAAAACTACATTGATTTCCTATGTGAACAAGAATGACAAATGGATTATAGACAGTGCTTGTTCACATCACATGACTGGTGACAAAAGTAAGTTTGAGACCTTACATCATTATAAAGGTAAAAGTGTAAAATTTGGTAATGATGCACCATGTCCTATTAGAGGAAAAGGATTGATTAAACTAACTGATAAAATCTCTTGTGAAAATGCTTATTGGGTTGAAGGATTGAATTATAATTTGCTAAGTGTTCCTCAGCTCAACAGAACTAGCTATCGAGTGGAATTTCATCACAAGAAAGCTAAGATATTTGATGCTATTGGTGAACTGATTGGAAGTGGTGAGCATACTAGAGGTAATTTGTTCTATCTTGACCTATCTGAAGAAATATGTATGATTGCATAACTTGATGACATTTGGTTATGGCATAAGAGGCTATGTCATGTTAACTTTGACAATCTGGTAGAGATAAGTAAGAAGAAAAAAGTAAGAGGCCTACCTAGATTGAAGAAACCTAAGAATGTGATGTGCAAAGAATGCTAGTTAGGAAAAATGACTAAGTCAAGTTTCAAGAGCAAAACCTTTACTTCTGAACACATTTTAGATTTGGGTCATACTGACCTTTGTGGACCTATGGGTATAAAAAGTTACTGTGGAGCTAGATACTTTATCTTGTTTGTTGATGATCATACCAGGATGATGCATGTAATGTTTCTAAAAGAAAAATTTGATGCTTTTCAATTTTTTAAGTGGTATTTGGCAAAAGTTGAGAAGGAGATAGGTAGGAACCTGAAATGTCTTAGATCTGACTGAGGTAGAGAATTTACATCAAATGAATTCAATCTATTTTGCAATGATAGAGGAATCAAAAGATAGATGTCTGTACCAAGGACACCACCATAGAATGGTATAGCCTAAAGAAGGAACAGATCTATTTTGGACTATGCAAGGACATTATTGATTGAAAAGAATGTGGCACAGAAATACTAGAAAGAAGCTATAAGTACAGCTATTTACACTCTTAACCAGGTACAAATCAAGAAAGGTACAAATCTGACACCCTATGAATTATGGTATGGGCATGCACTGAGTGTTAAATACTTTAGAATCTTTGGAAGCAAGTGTTACTTATTAAAAGACAATAGGAATGGAAAGTTTGATGCCAAGAGTGATGAAGGCATATTCCTAGGCTACTCCACAAAAATTAAAGCTTACAAGTGTTTGAACTCTAACACTAACAAAATTGTGGAAAGTGTGAATGTAAAAATTGATGAGTATGCAAAAAGAAATGAAGTTGATAGCAAAAGAGAACCAGAAGATTAAAGATCTTTTGTGTACATTGAGGAAATAGAAGAGGTAGGTAACAGGCTTGCACCTAATGCCGAGTCTCAGGAAAATAATGTCGAGCGTCAAGAAAATATTGCCGAGAGAGAACAAGAACATGTCGTGCTACAAGACAATGATGTCGAGTATCAGGAAGAGGTTTCCAAGCATTCAGAGGCTAAATCTGACAATCTTGTTGAGGAACCTAATGAAATAGAGGAGAAAAATGCTGAACCTATTTTGGCAAAATATGTAAGAAGACATCACAAGCCTGAACAGATAATTAGAGATAAAGACACTGGAATTCAGACCAGAAGCAAAACCAAGGATCCAACATGCTTACTATGTGTGTTTGAACCTAAGACAACTAAAGAGGCATTAGAAAATGAAGACTGGATACAAGTAATGAATGAAGAGATTGACCAAATTGAGAAGAATGAAACCTGGACTCTGGTGCCGAGACCTGTAGATAAGAATGTTATAGGAACAAAGTGGGTGTTTCGAAATAAGTTGAATGAAAAAGGTGAAATCACTAGGAACAAAGCTAGGCTGGTATGCAAAGGCTATGCATAAGAAGAAGGAATAGATTATGGGGAGACATTTGCCCCTGTAGCTAGATTGGAAGGAGTAAGAACTCTTCTTGCATATGATGCTTATAAAGATTTCAAGGTATATCAAATGGATGTCAAGTCTGCATTTTTAAATGGTGTACTAGAAGAATAAGTCTACATAAAACAACCAGAAGGTTTTATTAATCCAAACAGAAGACACATGGTATGCAAAATGAACAAAGCATTGTATGGATTGAAATGCTCCCAAAGCATGGTATGAGAGGTCGCATAACTATCTAATGCAGATTGGATTTTCAAGAACAAATGACACAAGCAATCTATACTTGAAGGATGAAGAAGGCAAAGGTATTCTATTGCCCAAAATTCGTGTTGATGACATTATTTTTGGTGGACAAGATGCATTGTGTAAAAATTTTTCAAAAGAAATGCAAACTGAATTTGAAATGAGTATGTTTGGTGAGATCAAATTCTTTGTTGGTTTACAAGTATATCAGATGAAGAAAAGAATTTTCATTACACAGTCTAAGTATGTTAATGAAATACTGAAAACTTTTAGAATGGAAGATGCTAGACCAGTGGGAACTCCTATGGTTACCGGACAAAAGTTATCTAAGAATGATGATACTATAGAAGTTTACCAGAATTTGTACAAATCCATGATTGGAAAATTGCAGTATGTTGTACATAGTAGACCAGATATTGCACTAGTTGTTGGCATTGTGGCAAGATTCTTTGCCAATCCTAAGGAATCACACATGATGGCAGTGAAAAGAATCATGAGATACTTGAAAGGAACTGCTGACTATGGGTTATATTACAAGAAGAATGACAAATTTGAACTTAGAGTATACACTGATGCTAATTGGGTAGGAAAAGTAGATGACAAAAAGAGCACTAGTGGTGGAGCTTTCTTTCTTGGATAGGGTTTAGTCTCCTAGACAAGCAAGAAACAAAATTGCATTTCGCAATCTACTATTGAAGCCGAGTATGTTGATACTGTAGTAAACTGTTCAAATTTAATATGGATAAAAAAGTTGTTGATAGGCATGAAAGAAGAAATCACTGAACCTATTGTTATTTTCTGTGACAACACAAGTGCCATCAATATTTCTAAGAATCCAGTGATGCACACTAAGACCAAGCATATAGAAATCAAGTATCACTATTTGAGGGAATTGGTACAAGACAAGGAAGTCTGAATGGAATATGTGAATACAAAAGAACAATTAGTAGACATATTCACTAAATCTTTACCTAAAGAAGCTCATGAGTACTTGAGAAGTCAATTAGGGGTCCTTCCCCTAATTGAGGCTGCCTAGTCAAGCTAGGAGCACTGCATGAAATATGCCACAGCAGAAAAATTGACAAATTGATGCAGATGATTGTCACACTTTAGGACTGTCCTAGAGCTGTGAAGAAGAAGCAAAGACAACAAATTAGTCATAAGCAAGTTGATAGAGGGAGAAACACTGAGTTGCACAGATATATCTACATCTGTTGGATGTAAGTTTTAGTTGCTTCTTTGGCATTTTTTTCAAAGAGGGAGATTGAACTGAAATGATATTATAAAACATGAACTAAAGAGTAGGGATGATGAACAGAAATGAAAGATCGAGATAGAGGAAGATCCAGATACTTCTGATGGTCACAAAAGTGAGATTTGCAGATTCTGAATTAGAATGAAGCTAAGGATATTATAAATTTTCTCTGATGGACAGATAAGTTGGATTGGTTGGTAATCCATGTGTTATATAGGTGATATCATATGGTGTTTCCATCAATGCCAAAGAGGGAGATTGTTGGAAACTGCAATTGAAGCAATTGTTGTATTGTCATTGATGCCAAACCTTAACTAGTAAGACTGTTGCTACTTAGGAATGTATGATATCTATTGTGAGAAGGGAAAGAAAGGATGGTAACAATAGCACCTAGGGAAAGGTTGAGTTATCTTGATACTACAAAGTGTACTTGACTATGTTGTACAATGATGGGACAATGTATTGTTTATCTTAGTAAGATTGGGGACTAAAAGGCTTAACCGAGCAAAAATGAAGAAATTGTGTTTAAGCTGAGTTATGTTAGTATCGACTGAGTTAGTGTATGTCGAGAAAAAATCTAGTGTTGATCGAGTATCAGTTAATTGCCAACAAAGATAATATATGCCGAGGAAACAGTTTTAGTAGTGACTGAGCATTTTACATGAAGACCAAGTGGATGATCATAGTATTGACTGAGCATTAGCATTTTTATATTTGAAGAGAATTCAGATTTGGAGCCGACATTGTTGAATTCTTAGATTATGTAAAATGTGTTGACTTTATTTATTGATTGTATGGAAGCATTTAATTCTTTGTAAAACATTTTATTGTAAATCTTTATGATATTTGAGATGATTCTAGAAGAGGAGATGAAGAATATGAAGCAGGTAGATTCAATGAATCTGACCTAACCTTAAGATCTATGAAGGAGATTAAGTGGCAAAAGATAAGTTAACCTAACAGATAAAAGTATTAAGGGAACCTAAACATTAGGTATGAGAATGCATGGGTGAAGGAGATGCTGGAAGAACATTGACTGTATAAGGAAAAAGGCTGAAGGAGGAGTGTGGTGATTGCTTGAAGAAAATTTTTGAGTAGATCAGAGATGGAAATGGAAAAGTTTCAAAGTCAGTAAACCAACATTTATGTATGGAATTGGATCTGATATTTGCAAAGTGAGTTGTATGTTTTTTAGATCAATACTACTGCTACTTTCTAACCATTGTAACAGTCAAAATCCTTTTAACAGAGGTTGACCTAACAGTCATATGTTAAATCCTTTGAACAAGGTTGCATTCTAATGGAGTGTATGTAAGTCTTGTAACAAGGCTCACTTTTAACAGGGTGATTGAAATCCTTTAACCGGGTCACACCTGACAGTGTGTATTGTAACCTTTGATAGGGTTGGCTTTTAACTAAGCTCACTTCAGAAGAGTGAAAATAATAGTAGCATGTTACAAAGTGGTTTTTCCCATATTGGGTTTCCACTATAAATCCTGGTGCCAATACTTGTGTGAATGTTTTGGTTTGAACATTTTTGTGTTTTACAAGTTAGTTACAGCTGGGTAGTGGACAGTAGTGTTATATGTTTCTATTATTGAATCATTGATGACCGAGTTTGTTTTGGTTGCTTGATCTGATTTAAGGAAAAGCTTTTGAAGTTATTTTATACATCACAACCTGAGAACAACTGATTCACCCTCCCTCTATTGTTCTAAACCATATTAACACTTCATTGGAGGTTTATTAATATTTATCTTATGGCATTTATATGTGTACCTTGTATCAGTGCTTCAAAATTGATTCCTTTCAGATATTGTACTATAGTTTGTATTTGGTTATTATGAAATACCCTATGACCTATGTAGAGGATGTTGTTTCCGTTAGGAATAGTCCCAAGAGATAACTGAGAGGGGGGGGTGAATCAGTTATCTACAAGTTTCAATTCTTTATCCAATTAAGTATACTTAAACATAAAGCATAAACACAATGAAATAACACTTGAACATAACACCAATATTTTGGTTATGGGGAAACCCAAATAGGTAAAAACCCCAGTGGGAATTGTCACCCACTAATAATCTGCACTAGTGTATTATGATCCTTATTAGGAGATCCTTAACCGTGTTAGGAGTTTTCTTTACAATAAATTTAGTATAGTGACTTGGTCAAGGGTCAGACCCTGTTAGGAGTCTTCTACAAGTAACCCTATTAGGGGTGAGGATGCACTGTCTGAGAGCACACTGCTCAAAGGGTGAAGGCTACAACCTTCTAAGTAATAGATACACACTATATCTAGATCTTGGTGAACTGCGCTTGGACTTGTTATATGGATCAGTTCCAATGTATAACATAAACTCTTCACTTGGCCACATAGACCTTCTTCTGATGGCACAATACTTTGCACACTTTTCTCTGCTCTTCGCAATCAACTCTGAACCATACTATAGTAATCACAAATGACTGCCTATAAATATCTTTCCTCTAAATGATATAATCAAGTCAGCCTATTAGAACCACCTTGAAATCATATTAGAGAAACCATAACATACTCCAATAATAATTTTGTCGACTCTACTAAGCATGCATCACAAACTAGGACCTCTCTAAAACAATAATTATATACGCATGCTACACACTGTCGGCTCTACCAAATTAACTGTAACTTTCTCCTCAAGCTAAATTACATCATGCAATCTTCACCAAACATTTTTATCTCTTCTCCAATCATTAATTCAAGGGCACATACCGAAATGATAGGTGCAACTCTTGAACCAATAAAATCTCTGCTGGCTCTTCTGAACAAACACAAAATACTACAACTGGTGAATAGCGATTGCATAAATTCACTTCTACTAATCAACAGACTCTGTGTCCATGAATGTAACATCACTTACATATCTTCAACACATATCCAAAGCTACAAGGCTCCATGATGACTATACAAACAACCACTCACAGAATACTACCTATAACTCTGTTAGGAACACTGCTGACACAAGCTGCTACATAACTATCTGTACTAATAATTAGCCTCTACGTCCATGATATCATGCCAATAACATGTCATGCTTCATATACTCAAGAATTACTACATAAGTCCTCCACACATGCTACTTACCATATGTTGTCATCAATGACAAACATACAGTCAGTACTAGCCTACTGGCAAATCTCTAACAATCTCCCCCTTTGACATTGATGGCAACATATGGAATGAAAAACACCACCAATCCAAATGAGACATTCTTTGTATAACATTCTCCATTTCCTCATCAAAACTCCCCCAAGGATGGATCCTCCATTAGCTACTGCAACTCCTCCTTCCTTTATATCCAATACTGAATATGCTCCCCCTTACTGTATATCTTCTTTTTTATTTTATTTCTTTTCTTGTTTTCCACGACTTTATATCACTCCCCCTTTCACATCAATGAAAAAGGGCACCAAAAATTTTAAGCAAAGGCACTAATCTTTAGGTAGAGTAGTCAACCATCCATCAGTCCCTAAGGACTAATGCTCTTTCCACTTTCTCTACGCAGAATCAGAGAAGGGAATTACTCAAAACTTCTCCCTAAGATACTCAAAAGTATCCTTAGGCAAGGGCTTTTTGAATATGTCTGCTAACTGATCTTTAGTATTTACATAGTCCAACTTGACTTCTTTCTCTACCACTTTCTCTCTTAGGAAGTGATACTTGATCTCAATGTGCTTTTTCTTTGCATGCATCACAGGGTTCTTTGACATATTGATAGTGCTAGTGTTATCACAATGAATAACAATAGGATAATAATCTGAATTCCAAAATCTTTTATCATTTTTTTAATCCAAATAATTGTAGAACAATTCAAGGCTACTGCAACATACTTCACTTCTATTGTAGACTGAGAGATACAATTCTGCTTCTTGCTTGTCCAAGTGACAAGTCTGTCACCAAGAAACATTGCTCCTCCTGATGTACTCTTTCTATCATCAATGCATCCTGCCCAATCTGCATCAGTATACACATAAAGCTCAACATTTTCTGAATTAGGATACCATAGACCATAGTCTGTAGTGCCTTGCAAGTATCTAAATATTCTTTTTACTACCATGAGGTGACTTTGTTTAGGCTCTACTACAAATCTTCCAACTATGCCAATTACATTAGAAATATTAGGTCTAGTTTGAGTAAGATAAATGAGTTTGCCAATCATAGATTTGTATAATGTTATATCTATTGTTGGTGAGTCATCATCTTTTGTAAGGTTTCATCCAGTAGTCATAGGTATCCCTACTAGCTTGCAATCATCCATCTTGAATCTCTTTAATATTTCTTTCACATACTTGGATTAATTTATGAAAATACCTTTCTCTATCTGTTGCACATTTAATCCTAAAAAGTATTTGATAGGTCCAATCATGCTCATCACAAATTCACTCTGCATCTCCTTAGCAAATTCAGAACTAAGTTTGTCATTACCCCCAAAGATAATGTCATCAACAAATATAGCTACAAGTAGTAAACCTTCAAATGTTTCTCTTATGAATAGATTGCAATCTGTTGCTCCTTTCTTGAATCCAATCTTTGTTAGATATCCATCAAGTCTCTCATACCAAGCTCTAGGAGCTTGCTTAAGTCCATAGAGGGCCTTCTTCAATTTGCATACCATATCAGGTCTATCTGATAGCGTGAATCCTTCTGGTTTCTCAATATATACTTCATCTTTTAACTCTCCATTCAAGAATGTTGACTTGACATCCATTTGATAGACTTTGAATTTTTTGACTGTTGCATAAGCTAGAAACAACTTAATAGCTTCTAATCTACTTACAGGTGAAAATATGTCTGAATAATCAATGCCTTCTCTTTGTGCATACCCCTTACATACTAACCTTTCTTTGTTTCTTACTAATGTACCATCTTCATTCATTTTGTTTCTGAATATCCACTTTGTTCCAATTACATTCTTATCACTAGGTCTTGGGACTAGTTCCCAAGTATCATTCTTGATAATCTGATCTAGTTCTTTTTTCATAGCATCATGCCAATCTGAATCATTGCATGCATCTTCAACACTCAAAGGTTCAACTCTTTGCCTTTGATCTTGTTGTGACTTTTTCACTCTGATCTCCAATGATGTCATCCTTAGAGTGATATTTAGATGTGAACTTTGGAACTTTAGGTGATACTATCTCATCTACCTTCTGAGTTTCTTCTTCACTTGTTTCAGGGTCATTGAATAATACATCAATACTGTCAAACATCTCTTCAACAACTGTTTCACTAGTGGAAGGTCTAGGTTATTCTTCAATCATGGGTGAATAATCATGATATCTTTCTTGAATCATAAACTTTTCATCAATCTTAACATTAGAACTTTCAATGATCTTCTTCAATCTTAGATTAAAACATCTATAAGCTTTGCTCTTAGTAGAGTAACCAAGGTAAATACCTTCATCACTTCTTGCATCAAACTTGCCTACTGCTTCATCCCTCTTGATGTAGCACTTGCTTCCAAAGATTCAAAAGTATTTCACTATGGGAACATTGCCAAACCATAGCTCATAAGGTGTCTTGTCTGCGCCAGGCCTTAATTGAATTCAATTGATGGTATAGACTAATGTACTAACTGCATCTCTCCAATAGGTGTGTGCCACCTTTCCTTCAATCATGATGGTGTGTGTTGTATCAAGGATGATCATATTCCTTCTCTCTGCAATCCCATTCTGCTGAGGGGTTCTATGTGCACTCAGCTATCTCTTTATGCCATGTTCTTCGTAGTACTCATAGAATCTATCAAAGGTGAATTCTCCTCCTCTATCTAATCTTAGACATTTTATTTTTAGTCCAAATTCATTCTCAACCTTAGCTTTGAATATTTTGAACTTCTCAAAGGCTTCTGACTTGTTGTTTAAGAATGCAACCCACATCATTCTAGAATAATCATCAACAAACAAAATGAAATACCTTTCACCATAGTATGATCTTGTTTGAGTTGGTCCACATAGGTCTATATGAATCAGATCCAACTTGTTCTCTGTTGAATTATGCTTTCTTCTGAATGAATTTATCACATGCTTTCCCATCACACATTCCTTGCATATAGTATCAACTAGCTTTTTCTATGATAGGTAGATCTCTTACTGCCTTAACATTTCTTATCTTTACTATGTTATCAAAGTTGATATGACATAGTCTTTTATGCCATAGCCAACTGTCATCAACTTTAGCAACAAAACAACTTGCCTCAGAATTTAGTTGAAAAACATTACCTTTTGTCTTTGAGCCTGATGCAATCATAACACCATCCTTGTTGTTAATGATTCATTTGTTGTCTTTGAACTCCAACTAATATCCCTTTTCAAGTAACTGTCCAACACTAAGAAGGTTATGCTTCAAACCATCTACATAGAGAACATTGTCAGTGTTTTTCTTTCCATCCAATGTGATAGCTTCTCTACCAATGATAGGTTTAGGAGTGTTATCTCCAAATCTAACCATACCACCATTATACTTGTCTAAATGAATAAACATGTCTTTATCACCTATCATGTGATGTAAACAACCACTATCTATGATCCAATCTATCCTTATGTCTGCTTGTGAGATCAATGCTAATTTTTCTTCCTTTTTCTCAGCTCCATTATTCATTTTCTCTATAATATCAATGAATCCAATTTCATCTTCAGCTAAATCATCATCTGATACTCCATCTCCAGCATAATAGCATTCCTTTGGATACTTAAACTTGTAATCATTTCTGAACTTTTTAGCTCTTGTAGGACACTTAGATGAAAAGTGACCAATCTTATTACATGAAAAGCATTTAAATGGAAATTGACCTTCATATTTCCCTTTTCCTTTCTTTTCTCTTTTAGAAATCATAGCAATGAAATCTTCCAGTGTTTTCTCTTCATCATCATCATCAAAATTACCAGAAGTGCTTGCATATTTTTTACCATGGACTGATGCTTTCAAGGCTGTCTCACTTTTAGGTTCTATCTTAAATCTTGAAATCTTAAAAGTTGAAATTTTGTTGATCAAGGTTTCTCTTTTGAAATTTTATGTAAGCTACATGGTCTCATCAAGGACATTGATCTTGTTTTCATACTCTAGTGTAAGAGTAGTTATCAACTTATCCATAATGTCATCTTCTGAGATCTCTCCACCATTGTTCCTAATTCCTGCAACCTCTTCATTAATCCTTTGGTTGTAAGCTCTAATGTTTTCTTCAGGTAGCATCTCTAATGCATTGTATCTTTTCTTCTAAGTTTTTCTGTGTGCATCCTTTTCTTTTTTATCTCCTTCAAACATGTCTTCTAGGTGCTTCCATATCTTGTGGGTTGTATCTAATTTCTTTATCTCTAGGAACTCACTATCAAACAGGGCACTGATAAGGGCTTCTTTGGCTATTGCATTCTAATGAAATAATTCCTTATGCTTTTCAGTAGCATCATCCTTTGCAAGGTATGCTAAAGTAGGGATCTTGACTTCTTTAATAGTTACATCAAAAACTTCAAAAGAAATGCATTGAAAATGTGTCACCATCTTGTTCTTCCAGTCAAGATAGTTCTCTCCATCAAACTTAGGAGTTTCTTTTTTGAAGAATCCCATCTGATCAAGCTCAAGTTGTTAAACTTTCTCTCTGAGGTACTTGGCTCTGATAACAATTGTTAGGAATAGTCCCAAGAGATAATTGAGAGGGGGGGGTGGTAAATCATTTATCTACAAGTTTCAATTCTTTATCCAATTAAGTATACTCAAACATAAAGCATAAACACAATGAAAGAACACTTGAAAACAACACCAATATTTTGTTTACGGGGAAACCCAAACAGGTAAAAACCCTGATAAGAATTGTCACCCACTAATAATCTGCACTAGTGTATTATGATCCTTGTTAGAAGATCTTTAACCCTGTTAGGAGTTGTCTTTACAATGCATTTAGTACAGTGACCTGGTCAAGGGTCAGACCCTATTAGGGTTCTTTTACAATTAACCTTGTTAGGGGTGAGGACACACTGTCCAAGAGAACACTACTCAAAGGGTGAAGGCTACAACCTTCTGAATAATAGATACACACTATATTTGGATCTTGGTGAACTATGCTTTGACCTGCTATATAGATCAGTTCCAATGTATAGCATAAACTCTTCACTTGGTCACATAGACCTTCTTCTAATGGCTCAATACTTCTCACACTTTTCTTTGCTCTTTGCAATCAACTCTGAACCATGCTATAGCAATCAAAAATGAATTCCTATAAATATCTTTCCTCTAAATGATATAATCAAGTCAGCTTGTTAGAACCACCTTGAAATCATATTAGAGAAACCATAACATACTCTAATAATAATTTTTTCAGCTCTACTAAGCACGCATCACAAACTGGGACCTGTCTAAAACAATAATTGTAGACGCATGCTACACACTATCGGCACTACCAAATTAACTGTAACTTTCTCCTCAGGCTGAATTACATCATGCACTCTTAACCAAACATTGTTAGCTCTTCTCCAATAATTAATCCAAGGTTGCATACCAAAATGATAGGTGCAACTCCTAAACCAATAAAATCTCTGTCAGCTCTTTTGAACAAACACAAAATACTATAACTAGTGAATAGAAAATGCATAACTTCACATCTACTAATCAACAGATTCTATGTCCATGAATGTAACATCACTTACATGTCTTCAACTCATATCTAAAGGTGCAAGGCTCTGTGATGATTGTACGGACAATCACTCATAGAACACTGCATGTAACTCTGTTAGGAACACTACTGACACAAGCTACTACATAACTGTCTATACTAATAATTAGCCTCTGCATCCATGATATCATGCTAATAACATGTCCATGCTTCATATACTCATTACTTACTACATAAGTCCTCCATGCATGCTACTTACCATATTTTGTCATCAATGACAAACATACAATCAGTACTGGCCTACTGGCAATTCTCCAATAGTTTCATTGTATTTATACCTTATGGTATTTGATGTACTTGTTATTCATTTGTACATGAGATATTTGTAATTATGGTTAATCTAAACTATTTAATTAGTAATACATAGTTCTACATCATGGGACCCTTGAATATTATTAACTGTAATTGATTTGTACTTATGTACTTGATTATATCTTATGATTGTATTACTTTTGCATTGTTATCATTATTGGTTGTAAACACTTAAGAGAAAAATTATTTTGTAAACATAGAAATATGTTTTAGGTTAAACTCTCTTGGGTTCCCTAGCGAGGAATTATAGAAAGACTCAGATGATTGTGTCTATTTGGCTTTCTTTCTATTCCTTTCCTTAATATCACCATCTTGGTCAAGTTTATGTTATCATCTGACCACCATCTCATATACTATATTTATAGTAATACATCTAAGAACATCCAGTGTTCCTCCTATTTAGTTATTAAGGTTTGTGATCAATTTATGAACCATAAACCATTCATCATTTTGGTATGGGGGTACATACTTAAACATATGGATAATTTTTTCTTGATATTCATTGATGAAAATTTCACCCTACCTAACATTTTGAAACTCCATGGCCTTTTGGTCAAATAAAATTTGAGGAAGCCACATGTAACTAAAATGTTCCATAAATTGGTCCCACATAATCTCAATGGATTTTATACCTTTCCCACTTGGTGGTTGCCTCACTTTTCAACTGGACCCCATACTAATTTATATTTCTTAGTGTATTCCCTAATATCAAAATAATTCTTCATCTTTGTTAGCCAAGATTCAACAATATCTTCTAATGTTGAGCCCTCAAACTTAGGGAACTTGACCTTTTTCATGTCATATATTACTTCACATACTATATTTTTTGCCTTCTTATATTGGGTATAGATATAGGTATGGGTATCCAATTGCTTTCCTTAGTGTTCACTTTGATGGTGGGATTCTATCTACTATAATCTTCCCTAAACTGGGATTCTTGTTTTTCTTCTCTAGTTCCTTTTTTACCCTAAACCTATTGTTCTAGTATTTGGAACATGTTTTACATTTCTATCATAGAAAGAATTTGATCCATTTTTTCTATCAAAGTTTTTTTAGGCTCATACCCTCTTATATCATCTCACGTTTAATCCATCTTTAAGTTTCAAGTTCTTGAAAAAGATATAATAGTACCAAAAAAATTATATCCTTTTTATTGATCACATCAAAATATTATTCAATGTACATCTTTAACACTTTATATATACAACATGATCTCATTTAAGACCTTTAACATCATTTACTGGTGAGCTTCTCTTGCCTATCGGATTCAAAACAAGGAATACATTTATTTTATTGGGTTGATTTTTGGTGATTTATTAGACTTTCTAACCTATTTCCTTTCTAAAGATGGTTTTCTAGTTTTGTTTGAGGTTTCAATTCTAGCTTAGATATAATAGTTTTCTTAACTACTTCTCTACTAGAAACTATCCATTCATGTCTTTCTTTTTGAAATCATGTTATAGGTTCAGATAAAGTTTATGTTTTATAAAGGGTAAGATATAGGAGTAATCGTGTTCAAGTTTAGTTGGAAAAAGATAAACATAAATTGGGTCATGCACCATTTTCCATTCGGTAGTTCATATCTACATCCTAAAATCACTCAAAATGATTTATTTTTATTTTTCTATTTTAAGTTGTCTAAATGCTAGACCCTATATTCAATGATGAACCTGGTAGTTGTGATAACATATGTAATAAGCGAACCTAAATTTAAAGAAAAATTACATTAACTTTAGACTTTCTTCATTAAAACATGTCTGATTCAAGTTGTAATTTTTTTGAAGAAATAACAACATACATAAATAAGATCAAATTTAACTAAGCATTATTTAATATTTGAAAAAAGTAAAGAAACTTTACAAGAATTTAAAAATAGTATATAAATTCTATCTCTATCTTTATCTCTTATCTGATATCAATATGCAAGATAAAGTATTGAAGGAAAGATTAGGAATTTTTGTAGTCATGAAAAAGTATGGAATTTCCAAGGAACATCTAACAAAATTTCTAGAGGGAGAGCATAATTGAGGTTCTTTACCTCCATCCATGAACCTAATGGCTCCACAGACACCCTCCTATTGTTTGGTGGCCCTCCCTTGAATGAGGGTGTAACATCTAATGGATATATTTTCATATGAGCTTTGGTGTTTGACCCTACATAACTCTAGACATTCCCAAAAAAAGGTACCTCCTATATAGTATGAATTTTATGACTAGGTGGTGTAATATGGGACATGTGAATTGAGAGATGCTTGCTAGGAAATGCACCACCTTGTCAAAGATTTTCTAAATACAATAATGTCTTATGCATAGTCATTGTTCGCAACCATACTTGTTAGAATATAACTTATTAAGTTCTAATAAATCGGTAGAATATATTTTAATTGAATTGGTATCACATTGTATCAATGTTTAAGCTAATATGTAGAATCTAGATCAACAATTCTCCTCTAATCCATAAAACTTTATCTAATTTAATCTCACATGAAGATACATGAACATTATTTTAGAGTAAAATTATTTCAATTTAAAGTTCCTATAGTTATGAATAACATATTAAACTTTTATGCAAGTGTATATACATAGGAAGTCTAGCCCATGCATGCATACTTGCATGAGTTCCCATGTAGTGCAACATTTTTCTTTCAATCTAATTTAAATTCTTGTAGTCTAATGATTCTTTATTTAAATCATATGAACCTAGAGTTAAGTCCTTGTAGACCTAAAGGCCTCTTGATAAATTTGAATGAGAATAATTTTACAACTCAAAATGATTTTTCCTTAGTTTCTCATCAACAAGGTTTGTTATAATTTTGAATTATCTAAGATATATCTTATTTAGGATAGAGAATAAAATTCCTTAATTGAACTATTTTCAATAATGCATATTTAAACAACTAGCTATTGCTATTATGAAATTAATCAAGACTTAAAATGATATACAATTCCCTCCGAATAGAGGTCAAGAATGTAATTGTTCTTGTTTTATCTATTCTTGATGTACCTTCACACCTCTCTATTTTATATGTTTATTTAATTAAAATAATGTAATGTTTCAACACTAACTTAAGATTTACCAAAGCATCAATAGGTTATTCAAAAAATATTGATAGTTTTCAACTGAAGCTTTTTTATAGTATACATAAGATCATAAGATAATTCTATTGATAGAGCTATTCATTATCAATTTGTTCTATAAATATATGTACATAGACTCTCTTTTTTAAAATATATAAATTATGCATTTAGAAAGATGCAGAGTAGAAAGAAGGTTTTTTATGCCTAGAAATATATAGTTGTTGTCCCTTAATGTAGTGTTCACATATAAGAACCCACTTCTCTTCCTTTCTACCTCATTCTTCACTATCATTTTTTATGTAGGAGCATCCTAGGTGTAAGAGGAATCTTGCATCACCCAAAAATATTTCTATTTTTGTATTCAATAAGGGTTATCTTGTGTAGAGCTGCTATTTATGGAAACTTGCTATTTTTAGTAAGTTGGTGTTATGATCTTGGAATGTTTTGATTTTACATGTGGAGGTTCATCTCAGTCACATTAGCCTGCCAGCAAAGTTTCATGGCTAGATCAGGTCTAGTTTTGAAGATATTGAAGATTTTTGGTATTGGCAGCAGGGTACAAAAATGTTGAACTCAGTTTTGAAGGCTTTAGAGGCCCCGGATGAGGTCAAAAATTTGGGTGACAAGTACTTGTGTTAATCAAGCCTGTAGAGCGCTTCGTGGCATTTCTGAAATAGGGTTATAATAGTCAATCGGGTCAACTGGTGATGACTTATGGTCTCCGGAAGTCGGGCCACCTGAAATGGTAGAAAATAATTTTCCTTCAAAATTTCTGTTCGAATTTCAAAAGTTATTTTGAGCTGACTTTGATGTAATAAATTGAAAAATAAAATAATTCTAAGTTTGGTCAGCCCTTAGGGCTAAAGTTTTGGAACATTATCGGGTGGTGGAAAATGCCTATATAAAGAAGGCCCGTAGTGTTGTCTAGGGTAGTTCTGGGTAGTAGATCTGGGTATTGATTCGAGGCTTTGTCCTATAGAATATTGTAAGGGAATGCCCATGTGGCTTTGCATATTGTAATTCTGAAAGTTTGTAATTCCAAATTTGTGGAGATAATAAGAAGCCAATTTTCTGTTCTTGCATATTGTTGTTGTTGTTTCTCTATTTATGTTATGTGTTTGTGGTATTAAGGGGAGCACCCTTCATCAAGTGGTATTAGAATAGGAGTTCCTGAGTGTGTAAACAGATCGCCGACTATGAGGCAGTTTGCACCAGGACCATGGTTAGGGTTTTAGTGAGAAGCACAAAAATGCCTCCACAAAGGGAACATGGTGGAAGAGCTGGTGTTATAACACCTGAGGTTAGGGCACTGTAGAGACAAGTGCAAGCATTGCAAGAGGATATTAGTAGAGGAATGAATCTTAATGTCAGAGATGAAAGTGAGGATGAAGCTGAAGAAGAAGATCAAGAAGGAGAAGTTGAAGTTGTACGTGAACCAGGAGGAAGAAAGACTTTTTCGAGCCATTTCCAAGATCGAAAAAAGACCTAAGATCGAGGTTTTGACATTTTTTGGAAATCTTAACCCAAAAGAATTGATCGACTGGATCAATGAATGTGAAGAATATTTTGAGTATGAAGACATTGAGGATCCTGATAGGGTCAAATTTGCGAAGGCCAGACTGAAAGGTCATGCGAAGATCTAGTGGCAAGAGATTCAATTGGAGTGAAATAGAAGAGGGAAAGATAAAATCACAAGATGGGATTGGATGGTGAATAAATTGAAGCAACAGTTCATTCCTGTTGATTACAAGCTTGACCTACTGAAGAAGATGCAAAGTTTGAAGCAAGCAGGAAGATCTATTCAAGAGTATATAGAGGAGTTCTATCGAATCCTCATTAGAATAGGCCATGCAAAAGCTGATAAGGAGAAAGTTTCTCGTTACCTTAATGGGTTGAGGCCAAGCATTTAGGAGGAGCTGAATCTGGTTCAAATGAATAGTATTGAGGAGGCATACCAGTTTGCCCTAAAAGTGGAGGAAAAGCTGAACAAGAAGTTTGAGAGCAAACAAAATGGAAGAGGTCGCGGTGGACAATCTGGTGGATGGTCATATGGAGGCTAAAATGAAGATCCTAAAAAGAAGGATGAGGCCAGTAGTAGTCAAAATCAGAGAGAAAACAATTCCAATCATTTCCAAGATCAAAACAATAGAGATCAGAGAGGAAGAGGAAGAGGATAAGGTTCAGGAAGAGGAGGCTTCCGTGGAACATGTTTTCACTGTGGAGAAGAAGGTCATAGGGAATTTGAATGTCCTCAATGCCAAGGAAGGAGAGATAGGAGGAATGAAGGCCAGGCCAGAGTTGCACATGTAGATGAAGATGCTAGATCATCAAATTTTGAAGATGTTGAAAGAGGAGAAATGTTGATTAATAGAAGAGTCTTGTTGAGTGGTGAGAATGAACCTGAACAAAGGAGTAGCATATTTTGCACTAGATGCAAGTGTGAGGGTAAATGTTGTGATGTGATTATCGATAGTGGAAGCACTAACAATTTGGTTTCAGAAGAGATGGTGACAAATTTGAAGCTCAAGAGATAGAAACACCCACATCCCTATCGGATTGCCTAGGTGCAAGATGAGCACAAGGTCATGGTCAGTGAACAATGCCTGGTAAAGTTCAAGATCGGTGGGTACCAAGATGAGGTACTATGTGATATCATATCTATGGATGCATGTCATATGTTGTTGGGTAGACCGTGGTAGTTTGATAGATGTGTTGTACATGATGGTCATGCGAATACCTATTCCCTGACAAAGGTTGGAGTGCGACATAAGCTAAAGCCATTGAAGGAGACTGAAGAAAAGGTATGTGGTAATGCACGAATAACTTTTGTTGATGGAAGAAAATTCCTAGATGGTATGAGGCATGAGCATGTGTGTTTTTCTTTAATTCCAAAAGATGGTAAAGAGGAAGTAGAGGATGTACCTGTAGAGGTTGCAAATTTTTTGAATGAGTTTTTGTTAATTTTATCTAATAATGTACCTGATGGATTACCACTGGTAAGGAAGATCAATCATTAGATGGATTTGATTCCAAGAGCCAGTTTTCTAAACAAGGCAGTACATAGAATGACACTAGCAGAAAGTGAAGAGTTGAACAGACAAGTACATGAGTTATTGCAGAAGGGATTGATTCAAGAGAGTTTGAGTCCCTGTGCTGTACTAGCAGTATTAGCACCAAAGAAGAATGGAGAATGGAGGATGTGTATAGATTCCAGAGCAATAAACAAGAACATAATCAAGTACAGGTTTCCATTGCCACGAATGGATGATATTATGAATTGTTTGAGTGGAGCTGTGTATTTCTCAAAGATAGATCTGAAGAGTGGATATCACCAGATTTAGATCAAAGAAGGAGATGAATGGAAGACTACCTTCAAGACAAAGGAAGGATTGTATGAGTGGTTAGTCATGCCTTTTGGGCTAACCAATGCACCGAGCACTTTCATGCAGTTCATGAATGAGGTTCTGAAAGAATTTCTAGGTAAGTTTGTCATTGTGCACCTAGATGATATTTTGATCTTTAGTAAGACATTGGAAGAGCATATGATGCATATTCATATGGTGTTTGAGAAGTTAAGAGATCAAAAATTGTTGATTAATTTGAAGAAGTGCAATTTTGTGAAGAAAGAGTTAGTGTATTTGGGATTTGTAGTTTCAGAAGAAGGTCTGAAAATGGATCCAAAGAAGGTACAGGCTATCCTTGAATGGCCTACTCCAAGGAGTGCTACTGAGGTAAG
Source organism: Chamaecyparis obtusa (assembly GCA_027943335.1). Lineage (NCBI taxonomy): Eukaryota > Viridiplantae > Streptophyta > Pinopsida > Cupressales > Cupressaceae > Chamaecyparis > Chamaecyparis obtusa. The sequence continues at coordinate 1,965,274 of BSBK01002287.1, read as the reverse complement.
ATCTTTTCATGGTTTGGCTAGTTTTTACAAAAAAATTATCAAAAATTTTAGCAGTATTTGTGGACCCTTGACTGAAACAATGAGAGGGGATAGAAAAGAGTTTAAGTGGACTAATGGGGTAGAAAAGAGTTTTCAATTGTTGAAACAAAAAGTTACAGAACAACCTATTTTAGCACTTCCATATTTTAATAAGCTATTTCAAGTAGACTGTGATGCTAGCGGTACTATAATAGGAGCTGTTATGAGCCAAGAAGGTAAACCTATTGCTTATTTCAGTGAGAAGTTAAATGATGCCAAGAGAAAATATTATGTTTATGATCAGGAATTTTATGCTATAGTTCAAGCATTGAAGAAGTGGAGACACTATCTGCTTCCTAAGGAGTTTGTTTTGTATACTGATCATCAAGCTTTGCAATATTTGAATAGTCAAGGAAAGTTGAATCAAAGGCATTTGAAATGGGTTGAGTTTTTGCAGAGTTATACATTTGTTTTGAAACATAGAAGTGAAAAGTCTAACAAGGTTGCAGATATGCTTAGCAGAAGGAAACTATTGCTGATAGAGATGCGGATTGAGGTGGTTGGGCTCAAGGAACTCAAGAATTTGTATCCAGAGGATCTTGATTTTGGAGAAGCTTGGAAAGCTTGTAAAGAACTTGTTACTCTAGATAGAATGAAGTGGCTAGATTTCATCATTCAAGATGATATGTTATTCAGAGGGAGTTAGTTGTGCATTCCAAGAAGTTCTATGAGGGAGAATCTCATCAAGGAGAAGCATAGCGGAGGATTGGCTGGACATTTTGGTCATGATAAAACCCTTGCTTTGGTTAGTGAAAATTATTATTGGCCACAGTTGCAGCAAGATGTCAAGAATTTTGTACAGAGTTGCAGAGTATGTCAGATGGAGAAAGGAGTGAAGTAGAATATAGGGTTGTATCAGCCATTACCTATACCAAAGAAGCCTTGGGAGGATATCAGTATGGACTTTGTTCTTGGTTTACCAAGGACGCAGTGGGGGCATGATTCAATTTTTGTGGTAGTTGATAGATTTTCAAAGATGGCACATTTTATTCCCTGTAAGAAGACTAATGATACTATTCATATAGCAAAATTGTTTTTCAAAGAAGTAGTGAGACTACATGGTTTGCCAAAAAGTATAGTTTCAGATAGGGACACTAAGTTCGTTGGATATTTCTAGCATACATTGTGGAAGAAGTTGAAGACAGATTTGAAGTTTAGTTCATCACATCATCCACAGACTGATGGATAGATAAAGGTGGTGAATAGGAGTTTGGGAAATTTGCTGAGATGTTTGGTTGGAGATAAGCCAATAGGATGGGATTTGATTTTACCATAGGCATAATTTGCATATAATAATTCTATCAACAGGAGCACTGGTAAATCACTATTCCAGATTGTACATGGGAGCAGTCCCAAAAATGCATCAAAATTGAGAAAGATAGATTAAGGAGAAATAAGTAGTGCTAAAGCTGAGGATTTTCCAGAACACTTGAAGAACATCCATGAGGAGGTGAGGAAGCATATTACCAAGATGAATGCACAGTATAAGGCTAAAGCAGATGTGAAAAGGAGGCATAAGGAATTTTAGGTTGGAGATGAAGTCATGGTTCATTTGCAGAAGGAGTGATTTCCAGTTGGTACATATAACAAGTTGAAAATGAAGAAGTTTGGGCCATGTAAGATACTGAAGAAGCATGATTCAGGAAATGCATATGAGGTAGAATTGCCTACTGAGCTGAATATTTCACCAGTGTTTAACATTTCAAATTTGACAGAGTATCATGAGGGAGGTGTTGAAGATGAGGTTACAGCAGCACAGTGGAGTATTCCATCAACCAATTCAGATATCAAGGAGATTGAAGACATACTTGATAGTCATGTTGGCAGAAGCACAAGGAATAGGACATATGAAGAGTATTTAGTCAAATGGAAAGGATGACATGTTGAAGATTCATCATGGCTAACAAAAGAGGAGGTTAACCATCTTGGTTTTCCTCTACACACTTGAGTCGTGACGGGGTCACTTCTCAAATTACCCCAAGTGTTTGATGTAGGAACATCCTAGGTGTAAGAGCAATCTTGCATCACCCAAAAATATTTATGTTTTTGTATTCAATAAGGGCTATCTTGTGCAGAGCTACTATTTATGGAAACTTGCTATTTTTAGTAAGTTGGTGTTATGATCTCAAAATGTTCTAATTTTACATGTGGAGGTTCATCTCAGTCACATCAGCCTACCAGCAAAGTTTCATGGCTAGATCAGGTCTAGTTTTGAAGATATTGAAGATTTTCGGTATTGGCAGCAGGGTACAAAAACTTTGAACTCAGTTTTGAAGGCTTTAGAGGCCCCGGAGGAGGTCAAAAAATTGGGTGAAAAGCACTTACATTGGTCAAGCCTATAGAGTGCTTTGTGGCATTTTTGAAATGGGGTTATAATAGGCAATCGGGTCAACTGGTGATGACTTATGGTCTCTAGAAGTCAGGCCACCTAAAATGGTAGAAAATAATTTTCCTTCAAAATTTTTGTTCGGGTTTCAAAAGTTATTTTGAGCTGACTTTGATGTAATAAATTGAAAAATAAAATAATTCTAAGTTTGGTCGGCCCTTAGGGCTAAATTTTTGGAACCTTCTCGGGCGGTGGAAAATGCCTATATAAAGAAGGCCCATAGTGTTGTCTAGGGTAGTTCTGGATAGTAGATCTGGGTATTGATTCGAAGCTTTGTCCTATAGAATATTTTAAGGGAATGCCCATGTGGCTTTGCATATTGTAATTCTGAAAGTTTGTAATTCCACATTTGCGGAGATAATAAGAAGCCAATTTTCTATTCTTGCATATTGTTGTTGTTGTTTCTTTGTTTCTGTTATGTGTTTGTGGTATTAAGGGGAGCACCCTTCATCAATTTTCCTCTTTTATAATAAAATTCAACACAAGGTGATAATGATAATATTCAAAATCTATCACTTCCTTTTGGTAAACTCAATGCCTAAAAAATTAATTCATTTCCACTCAAATGCCATGAGTCTCATTTCACCAATATTTGTATTTCATTTTGGATATTGGTTACATCATGCATGTGATGAATTATTTATGGAAACCTTATTTGGTATTATTATGGTTTAAAATGGTTTTTGAAGTATCTCTTGCAAAGTGGAAGAAAATTATTGATTCTTTTTTTATCAAAGGTGGTGGCTAAAGTATCAAATGTGAAATGCAATTCTCTAACCACTATTCATCTTTCCAATTATGTTAGAATTACCATTTTTCAAATTAATGTAAACATAACATTATTGAACCAATTTCCACCTTACCAATATCATAATCACTACATTTCAAATTAATGTAAGCATAACATAGTGAATAATTCTTCATCCCATCAATATCATAATCATTGGATTTCAAAGTAATGTAAACATGGCATTAATGAACCAATGTTCATATGAAAAAGAAAAATAAACATAGAAAAACAAGGATTTAATAGATTCACTCGTGACCTTCAAGGTGGCCTTATGCTATAGGGAGATTTCTTGACAACACTTATGTGCAAGCTTTTTTTGACATAGGTGTAGACCAGGAAGAGAATCTTGATCCATGGAGAGGCTTTAAATGTCATGACTAAGAAAGAAGTCCCCGCTAATGAGGCATTAGGTTATTTCAAACTGAAAACTATAAAATCAACCACATATTCTCTTACCCATTTTTTATAGAAGCATCTAGATGAACAAAGGGTACCCTCACATGAGAAATAGGTGTCAAGATAGAAAAACAAGCATGTGGTGTTTTCTTACCTTTACCATAAGTATTAGGGAAAGGGATGTACACAAGGATATAAAGCTTGAAAGGAGGGTGAGCCTTGGGATTTGGAAACATGAGTTCCTTTCCCTTTTCCATACAAGGCACAATCACAAGAATATGAGGTATTTCTAGAGATTATTTGGTTTTTGATGGATGGGAGGGTTTTTCCTAATGAAAGCTTTACCTTTTTCCCTAACTAAGAGGGAATAGAAAGTGAAGCATGTTGAAAGAAAGGGAAATATTATACATAGGAATGAAATCAGGAAGGACCACATGTTATTTAAGTGGGATCTCCTTGGTCTTATACTTATTATAAACTTTAAATAATAGATATTCTCAGGGGAGAAAGGGCCCAATTAGAGAAGGTATGAAATACTCAAGGAGGAAGTCCATATGGTATAATAAAGGTTGATACCCAATATATTATATGGTATATACAACACCATCATGGAACATTTATGAACCATTGAGTGGAATCTCTCCATGGATACTAGTCATGTAATGCCTACCTTCACATGTAAGATATGTGACTTGGGAATAATGAAAAAATATTGTAGATACCAAATTGGGTCTCATAAGGAACATAAAGGTGGTAGATCTCATAGCAGGAATAAATAGTCCATTATGTACATAGATAGTTTCTCTACACTCATCATACTTCACTTGATGAAGGTCATAAATGAAAAATACCTCATCTATGATGACATCAACCTATTAAGTAGGATCAACCATAATTCCTTGAATGATATTTTCATTGAGATTCAAAAGGATGTATAAGGGATAAGGCTCTCTATATTAAGTTTCATCCATATGTATGAATGTTAAATCCACATTTTTTATTCTCTATTTTTTAGGTGAGATCAGAGTGATAGTAACCATGTTCACTAAAAAACTATCACTTAATGTGGACAAAGACGACAATGAAAAGATGAAGTTTTGTTGAATGTCATTTAAAATAACCAATGCAAATTTGATGACACCACTATCTATATTATATTGGTTGATATGTCCAAGATGCATACAATATTCAGTCACATGACTAGGTACATGGTGATGCTAGAAAAACTTTAAATCATCATACTAACAAAGTTATGGCCACTTCTTTGGAAAATGTTTGTTTTCAAGGAGAGTCACTATGTAATCTTTCAACAACTGCATAATATTTGAATAGGAATCGGTCAACTTAGGGAAAACCAAATTCCATTAAATTTTGAACTAATTTTTCTCTATGGCTTGAGGGATCATGATATCATTGAACATAAAAAAATTTAGGACTCACCTGAAGAAGGTTCACCTCAAAAGTATCAATATGAGAATATCAAGTAGAGTCTCCACATTGAGTCACCATGTGTCAATAATCGGTCAAAGTGATACAAAGATTAGAGATGTTCGTAGAAGTAGGTTAAATACATGTGCACTTCAACATAGATCATTCTATGTATATCAAAGCTATGTCTGAGAGCACAAGTCTGTATGACATGTACGGAAGAAGATATTAATGTTTTACAGAGACAGTGTTGAGCTGACTAGAATAGAGAAAAAATAGAATATGATTATATTGAGTTAAGGGATTATTTTTTTTATCAAAATAATGACTTAACTAATTAGGGATGACATCCTAGATGTTAACCCTAAGGAAACATATAATGAATTTATATTTTGAGGAGAGTATAATGTATTATAAGCCGATGGGAAGTTATTTTTGTAATAGCTTGTATATAAGCAAGAACATGAAAAGTGAAGTATACATAAGTTGTAAGAAATTGATATATGATATGTATGATGTGAAATTGTAAGTTGTAAGAAGAAAGAAGAAAGTATTGTATATTAGAGCGAAGAGCCTACAAAGCTAGATCAAAATAACAAATTTATTCAGCAGCAGTAAAAGATTTTTGTATCTTACCTTTTGTATCATTAGTTATCATTATATATTAAATGTTTGGGAAGTGATCTCATCTTGCAAACATCTTGTTTTGTAATAGAAACTCCTAACAAGGTTGAGGCTTCTAACAAGGCCTAAAGTCCTTTAACCAAGATAGAGAAACTATATGTATGTAATAGACTCCTAACAGGGTCAACATCCTGAACCGGATACTTTTGATTAGTGGATCAGTTGTGGGTACCATCCCCACCTGGGTTTTCCTTTTACCAAGGTTTCCTCAAGAATAATCATGGTGTAATGAGTTCATTCATTATATTGCTATGCCTATTATTTAGTTTACTTAGTTTAGTTTCTTATGCAAGCTTCAAGTTGATTTCTTATATACATAATTGGGCAAAAGTAAAAGTTTGTGAAATACTAATTCACCCCCCCCCTCCTTCTCAGTATTTCCTATTTCTAACAGAAGGAGATTGTGAGATAAACAGAGTCTAAGAGAAATCAAAATCTGAAACATCATTATTTCCTGAATACATTTCCTAGAGATTACATGAAAAGCATTAGAATGGCAATTGACCTTCATATTTTCCTTTTCCTTTCTTTTCTAAAAAATGCCATCTGATCAACCTCAAGCTTTTAAACTTTCTCTCTGAGGCACTTGGCTCTGATACCATATGAAGGGAATATGTGATGGGAAAGCATGTAAAGAACTCATTTAGGAGCAAGCACAATTTAGTAGAGAACAAGTTAGATCTGATTCATACAGACCTATGTGGACCAACTCAAACAAGATGATACTATGGTGAAATGTATTTCATTCTGTTTGTTGATGATTATACTAGAATGATGTGGGTTGCTTTATTGAAAGATAAGTCAGAAGCATTTGAAAAATTTAAGATATTCAAGGCTAAGGTTGAGAATGAATCTGGACTTAAGATAAAATGTCTGAGATTGGATAGAGGAGGAGAATTCACCTCTGACAAATTTTATGAGTACTGCGAAGAATATGGCATAAAGAGATAGTTGAGTGCACCTAGAACCCCTTAGAAGAATGGAATTGTAGAGAGAAGGAATAGGATCATCCTTGACATAGTGCACATCATCATGATTGAAGGAAAAGTTGTACACACCTATTGGAGAGATGCAGTCAATACAATAGTTTGTACTATCAATAGAATTCAATTAAGACCCAACGCTGACAAGACACCATATGAGCTATGGTTTGGTAATGTTCCCACAGTGAAATACTTTAGAATATTTGGAAGCAAGTGCTACATCAAGAGGGATGAAGCAGTAGGCAAGTTTGATGTAAGAAGTGATGAAGGTATTTTCCTTGGTTACTCTACTAAAAGAAAAGCTTATAGATGTTACAATTTAAGGTTAAAGAAGATCATTGAAAGTGTTCATGTTAATATTGATGAAAAGTTTATGGTTCAAGAAAGATATCATGATTACTCACCTATGATTGAAGAAGAACCCAGACCTTCCACTAGTGAGACAATTGTTGAAGAGATGTTTGATAGCATTGATGTGTTATTCAATGACCCTAAGACATGTGAAGTAGAAACTCCAAAGGCTGATGAGATAGCATCACCTAAAGTTCCAAAGTTTCCCTCTAGATATCACTCTAAGGATGACATCATTGGAGATCAAAGTAGAAAAGTCACAACAAGATCAAAAGCCAAGAGTTCTACAAGTAGTGAAGTGGTATGTTTACTATCTTAGATTAAACCTTTAAGTGTTGAAGATGCATTTAAATATTTAGATTGGCATGATGCTATGAAAGAAGAACTAGATTAGATTATCAAGAATGATACTTGGGAACTGGTCCCAAGACCTAGTGATAAGAATGTGATAGGAACAAAATGGATATTCAGAAATAAGATGAATGAGGATGGAACAGTAGTGAGAAACAAAGAAATATTAGTATGTAAAGGATATGCACAAAGAGAAGGTATTGACTATTCAGACACCTTAGCACCAGTTAGTAGATTAGAAGCTATTAAGTTGTTTTTAGCCTTTGCAACATTCAAAAACTTCAAAGTCTATCAAATGGATGTTAAGTCAGCATTTTTAAATGGTGAACTAAAAGAAGAAGTATACATTGAGCAGCCAGAAGGATTCACTCTATCAGACAGACCTGATATGGTGTGCAGATTGAAGAAAGCACTTTATGGACTTAAGCAAGCCCCAAGAGCATGGTATGAAAGACTTGATGGATATCTAACTAAGATTGGATTCAAGAAAGGTGTAGAAAATTGTAATCTATTTATTAGAGAGACATCTGAAGGTCTACTACTTGTAGCCATATTTTTTGATGACATTATCTTTGGAGGTAATGATAAACTAAGTGCAAAATTTGCCAAAGAAATGCAGAGTGAGTTTGAGATGAGTATGATTGGTCCTATCAAATAATTTTTGGGACTAAATGTGCAGAAGATAGAAAAAAGAATTTTTATTAATCAGTCTAAGTATGTGAAAGAAATACTGAAGAAATTCAAGATGGATGATTGCAAGCTAATAGGAACACCTATGATCATTGGATGCAAGCTTACAAAAGAAGATGACTCACCAGTAGTAGATACAACATTGTACAAGTCTATGATTGGTAAACTCATATATCTTAGTCAAACTAGACTTGATATTTCCAATGCAGTTGGCATAGTTGGAAGATTTGCAGCAGAGCCTAAACAAAGTCACCTCATGGCAGTAAAGAGAATATTCAGATATTTATAGGGCACTATAGATTATGTTCTATGGTATCCTAATTATGAAAATGTTAAGCTTCATGTATATACTGATGTTGATTGGGTAGGATGCATTGATGATAGAAAGAGTACATCAGGTAGAGCAGTGTTTCTTGGTGATAGACTTGTCACTTGGAAAAGCAAGAAGCAAAATTGTATTTCTCAGTCAACAGTAGAAGTAGAGTATGTTGTAGCAGCCCTGAATTGTTCTACAATTGTTTGGATCAAACAAATGGTAAAATATTTTGGAATTCAGATTGATTATCCTATTGTTATTTATTGTGATAACACTAGCACTATCAATATGTCTAAGAACCCTATGATGCATGCAAAGACAAAGCACATTGAGATCAAGTATCACTTCCTAAGAGAGAAAGTGGCAAAGAAAGAAGTCAAGTTGGACTATGTGAGTACTAAAGATTAGTTGGTAGACATATTCACAAAGCCCTTGCCTAAGGATACTTTTGAGTAGCTTAGGTAGAAGTTGGGAGTAATTCCCTTCCCTGATTCTACTTAGAAGAAAGAAGAAAAGGCATCATTCCTCAAGGACTAATGGAAGGTTGACTACTCTACCTCTGGAGTAGTACTGGTGCTAAAACTGATTGGTGCCCTTTTCCATTGATGTCAAAGGGGGATTAATATATAGAGTCATGAAAAATAAAAGCAAAGTAGGAGTAATATACTAAGGGGGAGTAGTATTCAGTTTTGGAAGCAGTCTAGTTGAGGAAATGGAGAATATTGAAGAATATTGCAGCAGATGGAAGATTCATCTTTGGGGGAGTTTTTGATGAGGAAATGGAGAATGTTATAAAATAATTTCTCATTGGATTGGTGGTGATTTTTTATTGCATATGTTTCCATCGATGCCAAAGGGGGAGATTGTTGGAGATTTGCCAACAAGCCAGTGCTGACTGTATGTTTGTCATTGATGACAACATATGGAAAGTAGCATGCGCAGAAGAATTATGCAGTAATATTTTTATATATGAAGTATGGTCATGTTATTAGTATGATATCATGGATGTAGAGGTTGACTGTTAGTACAGATAGTTATATTACAGTTTCTATCAGCAGTGTTCCAGACAGAGTAACAGGAAGTGTTCCGTGTATGGTTGTCCGTACAATTGTCATGAAGCCTTGCACCTTTGGATATGTGATGTAGACATGTTAGTGATGATACATTCATGGATGCATAGTATGATGTTTAGTAGGAGTAAAGTTATGTAGTCGCTATTCACCAGTAGTAGTTTCCTATGTTTCTTCAGAAGAGCCGACAAAGATTACATTGGTTTTGGAGTTGTGCCTATCATTTGGGTATGCACCCTTGGATTAGAGCTTAGAGAAGAGTTATTTATGTTTGGTTAAGAGTGCATGAGTTAATTCAGATTAAGGAGAAAGATCCAGTTATTTTGGTAGAGCCGATAGTGTGTAGCGTGTGTCTACAATTAACTTATTGGACAGGTCCCAGAATGTGTTGCGTGCTTAGTAAAGCTAACTGAATTGTTATTAGAGTTTGTTATGGTTTCCCTAATATGATTTCAAGGTGGTTCTAATAGGTCAACTTGATTATATCATTTAGAGGAAAGATATTTATAGGAAGTCATTTGTGATTGCTTAAGTGTGGTTCATGGTTGAGAAGCAGAGAAGAGAAGAGTGTGCAAAGTGTTGAACCATCAGAAGAAGGTCTATGTGACCAAGTAAAAGATTTGTGCTATACATTGGAACTAATCCATATAGCAGGTCAAAGCATAGCTCACCAAGATCTAGATATAGTGTGTATCTGTTAAATAGAATGTTGTAGCCTTCACCCCTTTGAGCAGTGAGCTCTTGGAAAATGTGTCCTCTCCCCTAATAGGGACTATTGTAAAAGACTCCTAACAAGGTCTAACTCTTAACTGGGTCTACTATACTAAATATATTGTAAAGCAACTCCTAACAAGGTTAAGAATCTTCTAGCAAGGATCATAATACACTAGTACAAAATATTAGTGGGTGTTAATTCCCACCGTGGTTTTTACCTATTTGGGTTTCCCCATAACCAAAATATTGGTGTTGTGTTCAAGTGTTATTTCATTGTATTAATGCTTTATGTTTAAGTATACTTAATTGGATAAAGAATTGAAATTGGTAGATAACTAATTCACCCCCCCACCTCTCAGTTATCTCTTGGGACTATTCCTAACAGTCCCCACTAATGAGGCATTAGGTTCTTTCAAACTGACAACTATAAAATCAACCACATATTCTCTTACCCATTTTTTTCTAGAAGCATCTAGATGAACAAAGGGTACCCTCACATGAGAAATAGGTGTCAAGATAGAAAAACAAGCATGTGGTATTTTCTTACCTTTACCATAAGTATTAGGGAAAGGGATGTACACAAGGATATAAAGCTTGAAAGGAGGGTGAGCCTTGGGCTTTGGAAACATGAGTTCCTTTCCATTTTCCATACAAGGCACAGTCACAAGAATAGGAGGTATTGCTAGAGATTATGTGGTTTTTGATGGATGGGAGGGTTTTTCCTAATGAAAGCTTTACCTTTTTCCCTAACTAAGAGGGAATAGAAAGTGAAGCATGTTGAAAGAAAGGGAAATATTATACATAGGAATGAAATTAGGAAGGACCGCACGTTATTTAAGTGGAATCTCCTTGGTCTTATACTTATTATAAACTTTAAATAATAGATCTTCTCGAGAGAGAAAGGGACCAATTAGAGAAGGTTGGAAATATTCAAGGAGGAAGTCCATATGGTATAATAAAGTTTGATATCCAATATATTATATGGTATATACAAAACCATCATGGAACATTTATGAACCATTGAGAGGAATCTCCCCATGGATACTAGTCATGTAATGCCTAGCTTCACATGGACGATATGTGACTTGGGAATAATGAAAAAATATTGTAGATACTAGTTGCAAGTTGTCTATACTGAAGTATATGACTAGCTATAGTGTTTTCATTATGGAAACAAAGTCATATAGCAGTTTGGAGTCAGCGCACTAAGTGTAGAGATCAGAATTCAATTAAGTGTTGAAGACTGGACAGTTAACAAAGTACTAGAGACTCAAAGCATCAGTGCACATGTGTATAGATGAATTAAGGTATGTGCCCTAAAATTTAAGGTTTTTATACTATACTTATGCTTATTCTATGAGCGCATAAGTAGCTATGCAAAGATGTGAAAGTTACAATCAATTGAAGTTGCACAGCCAGTGTGTGCCAGTAGCAAACAGAGCATGGAGCCGACAGTGACTATTTTGGTATGCGATTATAAATTAATGTTGTAGAGGCTATGAACCCATTGTATTTAGGTTTCCAACATATGTACATGTATAATTTTAAGCATGCTTAAGCCAATTCATTTGGAAGCATTGTTTGTAATTTGTTATAGGGCTGACCTAATTTTTTTGTTTGTATGAGTGTATAAATATAAGATGCACCCATTGTAATTAGCATGGAAGTTGTAATAGAGTTGTGTTAAGAAGAGAAGAGGTATGTGAAGATAGAATATGATGTATTAGATCTTTTCTAGAGGTCAAAGCATTAGCACACCAAAGGAACAGATCTAACATGTAGTGTCACAATGACAGTTCACCTGCAGATATAGTGTGTATCTAAATCAGAAGGTTGTAGCCTTCATCATTTGAGTAGTGAGCTCTAGGATAGTGAGCCCACTCCCCTAATAGGGATCATTGTAAAAGACTCCTAATAGGGTTTGACCCTTAACAAGGTCTATTTTACTTAAATCATTGTAAAGCTACTCCTAACAGGGTAAAGGATCTTCTAGCAAGGATTACAAAACACTAGTGCAAAATATTAGTGGGTATCAAGTCCCCCCGGGGTTTTTACCTATTTGGGTTTCCCCGTAACCATATTGGTGTCATGTGTTGATTTCATGTTTCATGTTTATGTGAATGTTTAATTTAGTACCTAAGCATTTATAATTCAGTATTCACATTAAAGTGAAAAGTTAAAATACAGTGAACACTAAGTCACCCCCCCTCTCAGTGTTCCCATTCCTAACAATTGGTATCAGAGCTCTGGTCCTCAGCAAATAATTTTAACCACTTGAGGAGATCATGGAAAAAGCAAAAATTAAACATTTGAAAAAGAATCTTGAAGCAGCTCTTGAAGACCTGGACAACTCAAAAAGAGAAATTGAAGAACTAAAAGAAAAATTCAGTGATGCTCAATTAGTTATCAAAAGACTAAGAAAGGATTTGAAAGGATGCTCTAATAGTGATCTTGAAGAAAAATTCAAGAAGTTGAATGAAGAAAATGTATCTCTATTGAGTCAGCTTGAAGAGTTTGATGACAAACTGATGAACAATCAAGATGTCTATGATGAGAAAGATTGGAGTCTAAATTGAAAGAAGCAAAGAATCACATTGACAAATTGCACACCAGTTTTGATTTGATAGAATCTCAATTGTATGCAAGAAGAGTCAAAGGAGACACTAATTGTATTGGATACAATGAAGCACATAATTAGATTCATAAGATGCTAGCAAGAAAGGAGACACAAAAAGAATCTACTGATACTGAGAAGACTGAAGATCAAACCAAAGACAATGGTGGTCCTCCTAAGAATGAGCGCAAGCCTATAGAACGCACATGTTTTTCATGTAACAAGCATGGACACATTGCAAGGAACCGTATAGAGGTAAAGCCTTTTAATGGTTATTGTTATACATGTAATAGATTTGGTCATAGAGCAATAAATTGCAAGACTAGTAAGAAGAACAGGATTCAGCATGATCAAAGAAATCAAAATCAAACCAATAGAAGAAGTTCTTAGAATGTTACATGTTAGATATGTAACTATAATGGTCATATAAAAAAACAATGTAAAATGTTGACTTGTGTCAGTGTGCCGATGAATAATAGACCTCCAGTGATTTTTCACACTTGCAACAAGGTTGGACACATCTCAAACTTTTGTAGATCAATGACAAAAGATCAGGAAAGCCCTAAAAAGACCAAAGAACTAGTTTTGGATCCTGAAGCAGAAGTTAAGTTTGTGAAAGCCTCAGAGGATGTGAGCTTGATTTGGTCAGAAAAGGACATGACTAATGAGAATTTATTGGATGCATCCCCAGTGGATGCACCCTCTACATTTGCATGAATGGCCCTCAAGGTCATAGGGGGAGCTAATTTAGCTCTAGACCCCTACGTGGCTGGTATACTCATCCTCAGAGTATGCACCTTTGGACTTAAGCTTTTGGAGTGTATTGGAACCTTTGTGCAAGAGCACACATGTTGATTGTAAGCGAAGCTCAAGTTTGACATTTTGAAGTGACAACCTAGTTTACGCAAGTTGCATTAATGGTGGAATTCTTACTTTAAGTACACAAAAAGTTGTATTTTCACTCATTGCATTCATATTTAGAGAAATTGGAGAGCAGATTGAGCCTTGGAAGTTATTGAGAAGATTTGGAGATCAAACTATCAGTATTTGTAGTGCATTTGATCAATTGTAGGAAACCCTAGCTCATTGCACTGATTCAGAAGCCGTCAGAACATCTCAGAGATCAATTGGAAATCATTTATCAAGTAAGTCATGGCCACTCCTATTGTTTATGATGTCGCTAAGAAGAAGAGATATATTTTCAAGAGACACCCATTTAAATCAACCCTAGATGATTTAGAGGGAGCATTCTCCCGCACGCTGATGGGCGTCATGCATGTAGAAGACATAAGGGCTTACATCTATTGTAAGAAGGAACTTGTTGGACTAGATAGGTTAAGGGTGCACATGGACACAATGATGAAACTAGAAAAAATGTTCATGGATGAATACACCAAATGGAACAATCACCCCATTGTTGAATATGCCATGACATATGAGTTCTATGAGGAAGAATGGATAAAACTCTTGTTAAGTAGAATCCATGATGATTTGTTCTAGATTAGAGATGTACCAGTAAGAATCATGGGAGACTTGATTCATGAGATGACAGGCCTCTCTAAGATAGGCGCCATCCTTCCAGTGGGTAAGGATGTTAGGAAAATGGTGGAACAAGTGTGTAAGTGAAGGAGTGATAAGTGTGGCATGACTATTGAGCTGATTGAGCAAGAAGACATCAAATTGATGTCGATGATACTTGGTTACAGATTTCATCACACCAGCAGGGTGAATAGTGTGTCTACGGACACTATTCTAGTAGCCATCCAACTTGTACAAGAAGATGGAGAGTTCAACTTGTGTGAGATCCTACGTACATAGTTGATAGACAACATCAAAGCTATCAAACATGACAAGACTAAGATATTCAGGTTTGGGTCCCTAATCATTTATATGTACCTACATATAGTTGGAAGAATATCAAACTTGTATCTAGACAAGTCCATTCCTACCATGTCTCAGATATCCAACAAGGCATGCACTAAAATCACCTTAAGAGACTATGTAACCTTGGAATTGAAGACCTTCAAAGCAAAGATGCAGATGAGGTACAGGATTCCTGAGAGTATTGTGGAGAAATATAAAGACACAATATGCTTCACAGTGGAGATTGATACTACTTGTATGGAAGCCGTTGAGCCTAGAACTAATTGGATTCATCCACTTGGGTATGAGGTTGAGGAACAAGTTCTTGAAGCTTATACATAGGTATTTTTATCAGCCCCTAAAGATGATAATGAACCTAGGTGCAAAACTTATGAAGAAAAAACTAGAGAAGTTGATGCAAAGCTGAACAGTGCTGCAACAAAAAGAAAGGTTGCAAAGGTCACTTCTAAAATATTAAGAATACATGGTGTATCACAAGAAGACCTTGACAAGGCAAGGGAAGAGAAGATTTCTCTAGAATTGAAGAGTGCAGTAGCAGAAGAAAAATAGGAAGATCCCAAGATGAAGAAGATTAAAATTGAAAAAGATGATGACATCCCTTCTACATCCAAAGAATACAGTGATCCTATTGCTCCTCTAAAGTATGAACCAATAATTAGAAGGAAGAAATAAGTAAGCACAAATCATCCATCCTCATGAGCTACAAGGAGTAGGAGAAACATTCAAGCACCTCCTAAGGTAGGATTCAGACCAAGTCTCAAAACTTTGAGCGCAAGAATTGTTGATGAGGGCAAAATTGATCGGGTAGGAAAGTTTTATGAGACATACAGTGAAATTGATAAGTTAGAAATACATGGTATGATTATCAAACACATGATCAAGTTCAAGAAAATAGTTCTTGAATTACAGAACTTTATTCTTGATAAAGTGTGGAATATTTTAGAACACCTAAAGAGACAAGCAAATGAAGAGGATATTAGGATAAGAGAAAAAGTGTTACAATATACTCTATCGATATGTTCCAAATAAGAAGAGGCACTGATATTAAATTTGGTGAAGCTACACTTGAGAACAAAAATAAGAACTCTTCACATTACGAATAAAGACTATGACTTGATAACTCAAGAAACAAAGAAGGCTTCTGAGAAGGTACTCTTGGAGAAACAGATAAAACTATCTACTACACCCATCACTCATACATCCAATAAGAAAGGAAAAGCAAAAAAGACCTCCAATGCACCAATGACAGGTCCTCAGGACTCAGCACCAATAGTAGAAGCACAATCAGAGGAAAATAAGTCTACACCCATGCTAGGATCACTCAAGGATAGCACATTCATCATTGATAATGTGGAGATAGCCATGGTGACCACTAACATGGAATTGGATAAGTTTGAGGAAGCATTTGTCAGTACTAAGGAATCTGAAATCCTATGTAGCAATACACCTCCCACTCAGCAAGAAGTACTCATAGAAGACATATATGATGAGAAAGGAGAAGAAAAGAAAGAAGAAGTAAAGGAGAAAGAAAATGAAACTTCTTTTGAAATGTTCAAGTCGAAACAAGAGGTGATGGATAGCACCCCCATCACTCCCTCCTCAGCATTGTTGTCAAGTTTGACACCTGACACAAGCAGTTTGGACTCTTGGAAGGAAGAAGACCTGATTAAGTTCAGTGTCCTAGCTATGGAGAAGGCTAAGGAGAAGCAAGTAATGAGGAATCCTATCCTAGTGGAATCAGTAAATATTTTGAATATTTTTCTACCAAAGGATAAGAAAGTGGTAAAGGTACATTCGGTTGATGATGTGAGCATAGTCATCTCATAATTCAAAGTAAATTTTTCAAGCTTAGAAGAATCTACGGCCATAATGGAAAAGGAGAAGTACTTAAAGAAGAGACTCAATGAACTGATGAGTAATTTTGCACTAGACTTGAATTCTCTTAAGTCTGGTCAGGAATCCTTGAAGGAATTTGTAGATCAAGGAAGAAAAGTCATTGCAAAATCCATGAATTAGGATAAGCTAACTGATGCCCATCTTAAGAAGATCAAAGATGTAGAGGAAATGATTGAGAAGGTGAAGGATTCAGTGCTAGAAACATCCAATGATGTGAACATATGTAACAATGTCTATCAAGGTCAGTTAGACATAATCGAGAAGGCAGAGAAAGAAATGGAGAAGATAAGGTCTAGACAGAATCAATTGAGGAATGCTCTTGTGCCCTCACTAGACATTCTCAGTGAAAACATAAAGGAGATTGATGCAACCATGATAACATATGATCAAGGTCTGAGCATAGAATTGGAGAAGATGGAGAAGCTTCAATATGCATTATGCATTATGATAACATTCTCAAGATTGCATATCCGGATGTTTTCCCTCAGTAAGTGTATGTAGATAAAATTTTTGGCATACCTTTGTCATTAATGTCAAAGGGGGAGTTATATAGAATATGGAGTATATAAGATATATAGGGAGATATAAGTTTATGTATAAAAATGTATAGAAGACAAAAAGTTTTTTGTTAAGAGACAGTTAGAGACTCGGTCATATTCCTTTGTTGCCATCAATGAAAAAGGGGGAGATTGTTGGCAAGTTGTCTATACTAAATTATATGACTAGATATAGTGTTTTCATTATGGCAATAAAGACATATAGCACTTTGGAGTCAGCGCACTAAGTGTAGAGATCATAATTAAGTTAAGTGTTGAAGACTGGACAGTTAACAGAGTACCAGAGACTCAGAGCATTAGCGCACATGTGTACAGATGAATTAAGGTATGTGCCCTAGAAGTTAAGGTTGTTAGAATATACTTATGCTTAGTCTATGAGTGCATAAGTAGATATGCAAAGATGTGAAAGTTACAGTCAGTTGAAGTTGCACAACCAGTGTGTGCCAGCAGAAAATAGAGCATGGAGCCAACAGTGACTATTTTGGTTTGCGATTATAAATTAATGTTGTAGAGGCTATGAGCCCATTGTATTTAGGTTGTTGACATATGTACATGTATAATTGTAAGCATGCTTAAGAAAATTCATTTGGAAGCATTGTTTGTAATTAGTTATAGGGCTGACCTAATTGTTTTATTTGTATGAGCGTATAAATATAAGATGTGCCCATTGTAATTAGCATGGAAGTTTTAATAGAGTTGTGTTAAGAAGAGAAGAGGTATGCAAAGAGAGCATATGATTTATTAGAGCTTTTCTAGAGGTCAAAGCATCAGTGCACCAAAGAAATGTATTTGACAAGCAGTATCATAGCAACAGTTCACCTATAGATATACTGTGTATCCGAATCAGAAGGTTGTAGCCTTCATCATTTGAGCAGTGAGCTCTAGGACAGTGAGTCCACTCCCCTAATAGGGATCATTGTAAAAGACTCCTAATAGGGTCTGACCCTTAACAAGGTCTACTATACTTAAAGCATTGCAAAGCTACTCCTAATAGGGTAAAGGATCTTCTAGCAAGGATCACAAAACACTAGTGTAGAATATTAGTGGGTATCAAGTCCCACCGGGGTTTTTACCTATTTGGGTTTTCCTGTAACCATATTGGTGTCATGTGTTGATTTCATGTTTCATGTTTATGTGAATGTTTAATTCAGTACCTAAGCATTTATAATTTAGTATTCACATTAAAGTGAAAATTTAAAATACAGTGAACACTGATTCACCCCCCCCCCCCCCCCCCTCTCAGTGTTCCCATTCCTTACAATTGGTATCAGAGCTCTAGTCCTCAGAAAAGAAGATTAACCACTTGAGGAGATCATGGAAAAAGCAAAAATGAAACATTTGAAGAAGAATCTTGAAGCATCTCTTGAAGACTTGGACAACTCAGAAAGAGAAATTGAAGAACTAAAAGAAAAAGTTAGTGATGCTCAATTAGTTATCAAAAGACTAAGAAAGGATTTGAAAGGATGCTCTAACAGTGATCTTGAAGAAAAAGTCAAGAATTTGAATGAAGAAAATGCATCCCTTTTGAGTCATCTTGAAGAGTTTGATGACAAAATGATGAACAAACAAGATGTCTATGATGAGCAAGATTGGAGTCTAAATTGAAAGAAGCAAAGAATCACATTGACAAATTGCACACCAGTTCTAATTTGATAGAATCTCAATTGTACGCAAGAAGAGTCAAAGGAGACACTAGCTATATTGGATACAATGAAGCACAGAATCAGATTCATAAGATGTGAGCAAGAAAGGAGACACAAAAAGAATCTACTGATACTGAGAAGATTGAAGATCAAACCAAAGACAATGGTGGTCCTCCTAAGAATGAGCACAAGGCACATGCATATTAGTGGGTATCAAGTCCCACCAGGGTTTTTACCTATTTGGGTTTCCCTATAACCATATTGGTGTCATGTGTTGATTTCATGTTTCATGTTTATGTGAATGTTTAATTCAGTACCTAAGCATTTATAATTTAGTATTTAGATTAAAATATAGTGAATACTGATTCACCCCCCCCCCCCCCCCCCCTCTCAGTGTTCCCATTCCTAAAAAATACCAAATTGGGTCTCATAAGGAACATAAAGGTGGTAGATCTCATAGGAGGAATACATAGTCCATTATGTACATAGATAGTTTCTCTACACTCATCATACTTCACTCGATGAAGCCCATTAATGAAAAATATCTCCTCTATGGTGACATCAACCTATTAAGTAGGATCAACCATAATTCCTCGAATGATATTTTCATTGAGATTCAAAAGGATGTATAAGGGATAAGGCTCTCTATATTAAGTTTCGTTCATATGTGTGAATGTTAAATCCACATTTTTTATTCTCTATTTTTTAGGTGAGATCAAAGTGATAGTAACCATGTTCACTAACAAACTATCACTTGATGTGGACAAAGATGACAATGAAAAGATGAAGTTTGATTAAATCTCATTGAAAATAACCGGTGCAAATTTGATGACACCACTATCTATATTATATTGGTTGATATGTCCAAGATGCATACAATATTTAGTGACATAACTAGGTACATGGTGATGCTGGAAAAAATTTAAATCATCATACCAACAAGGTTATGGCCACTTCTTTGGAAAATGTTTGTTTTCAGGGAGAGTCACTAGGTCATCTTTCAACAACTGCATAATATTTGAATAGGAATCGATCAACTTAGGGAAAACCAAATTCCATTAAATTTTAAACTAATTTTTCTCTAGGGCTTGAGGGATCATGATATCATTGGACATAAAACAATTTTGGACTCACCTGAAGAAGGTTCACCTCAAAAGTATCAATATGAGAATATCAAGTAGAGTCTCCACATTGAGTCATCATGTGTTGATAATCAGTCAAAGTGATACAAAGATTAGTGATGTTTGTAGAAGTGGGTTCAGTACATGTGCACTTGAACATATATCATTCTATGTATATCAAAGCTATCTCTGAGAGCACAAGTTTGTATGACATGTATGGAAGAAGATATTAATGTTTTACAGAGATAGTATTGAGCTGACCAAAACAGAGAAAAAAATAGAATATGATTATATTGAGTTAAGGGATTATTTTTTTCATCAAGATAATGACTTAACTAATTAGGGATGACATCCTAGATGTTAAGCCTAAGGCAACATATAATGAATTTATATTTTGAGGAGAGTATAATGTATTATAAGCCGATGGGAAGTTATTTTTGTAATAGCTTGTATATAAGCAAGAACATGTAAAGGGAAGTATACATAAGTTGTAAGAAATTGATATATGATATGTATGATGTGAAATTGTAAGTTGTAAGAAGAAAAGAAGAAAGTATTGTATATCAGAGTGAAGAACCTACAAAGCTAGATCAAAATAATAAATTTATTCGACAACAATAAAAGATTTTTGTATCTTACCTTTTGTATCATTAGTTATCATTATATATTGCATGTTTGGGAAGTGAGCTCATCTTGCATACATCTTGTTTTGTAATAGAAACTCCTAACAAGGTTGAGGCTTCTAACAAGGCCTAAATTCCTTTAACCAAGATAGAGAAACTATATGTATGTAATAGACTCCTAATAGGGTCAACATCCTTAACCGGATACTTTTGATTAGTGGATCAGTTGTGGGTACCATCCCCATCAGAGTTTTCCCTTTGCCAGGGTTTCCTGGAGAATAATCATGGTGTAATGAGTTCATTCATTAGATTGCTATGCTTGTTATTTATTTTACTTAGTTCATTTTCTTATGCAAGCTTCAAGTTGATTTCTTATATCCATAATTGGGCAAAAGTAAAAAATTTTGAAATACTGATTCACACCCCCCCCCCCTCTCATTATTTCCTATTTCTAACAGAAGGAGATTGTGAGATAGACAGAGTTTGAGAGAAATCAAAATCTGAAACATCATTATTCCTTGAATACATTTCCTAGAGATTCAAAACATTACTTTGAGAAAAAATTATGGTTTCCTCTGATAGCTTATTCTGATCATTCTTTTTAGGTTTCCTCTGAAGTTGAGGATTATATAGAGAAACTACTATATCTGAGTTTTGCAGTAGAGAGGTATTGACATATGAAAGATCCTTATAATCTTCCTTATTTGGATCTTGATAGTCTGCTAATCTTCCTCTACTATTTCATCAAATAAATATGAAGCTACTAAAATCAAGAGATCATGTGCCATTAATTCAATATTAAGAGCATATTTAGTATGAATCTGGGGACCTTTGTAGTTTATTGCCTTGTAAATAGATTGCTTGAATGAAAACATTTGGTCACCAATATTTTTTTCAATAATATCTAATGGCTACTTTTGAAAGATCACCTCTTGAACTATATCATTCATGGGGTCAGGGGAGGAATGACCTTGCAAAGAGACAATTTCAAAAGAATTTTCTTGCAATATAGAACGAGACAGCATGTTGTTCGAATTCATCGAGTATTCAATTTAGAGTACTATGGATTGTTTAATATTCTTAGGAGTGAGGTAGAGATTGAAGCTATTATTCTTTAGAGATATTTGAAGCTAATAATGAGTATATCAATTGACCAACTGAGTAATTGTTGTTGTAAATTCAAAAAACTTATGGTAAGCCTTCCTATCACTTTTCTAATCTCTAAGTGAGATAGACAAGGAGTCACTCTAGGATGTCAACCTTGCATTTCCAATGAAGTGTTGATCCCTAATTGTGTTCAGGGTGTTTTGAGAGGAAGTGTAAGAAGATCATCGGTTGGGATCTATATTATAGTCATCATAGACTTCCAGAGCTTGGGCACCATAGATCTTTGACATTGAAAAAAAAAAACCCAAAACATTGGCAATCTTATCAATAGATTTTGCATCTTGCATGATGATTTCTTGATTCCATTCACCAAACTTTGATTTGATTTTCAAACTTTTTGGGAATGGATTTTCCAAATTAAATAGAAGACAGACTCAAACTGAAAGGTGCGTATGTTCATATGGAATGATATCATGTAATACCCTCTCCTATCATGATACTTGGACTATCTAATTTTAACATTCTATTATGATGCTTAGAACTATACATTTACATTTATGTTTTATGGATCATGATATGTTTATCAGATGATTGATATGCTCATTTATGGTTATCATTTATATGTTCATGAAATTAGAAAACCATCTATATTTATATGTTTTATGGAGCTAACCCAAGGATTTGAATCTAACCATTATCATAATGTTTTATGTTTCATGGATATGTGTCTGATGTGTTTTCATGACTCAGGATGAAGTCGTAGTTACTCACTTAGCTAAGGTCCACATGATGTATCGATCCTGGTCATCTGTTTGCATATATCTGATTTGAATGTATATCCATATGTATATATGTATCTCTTCTTGGTGATGTAGGATTGTAGGTACCGGGTATCATCTCCACCTGGCCTCACAAGTCTGAGCGATCCCTCAAAATCCCTGATCATTGTTGTTGTTACGGAGATATCACCAGGTTCCATGAGAAGGAACTCTACCTCTTACCCTTTTGTCCTTAGGCAAGGAGTCTTGAGTTAGTCTTCTGTGTGGATGATGCATCTTTGTTTGGTGGATTATGTGGATTTGTTGCTTACTTCTCTGAAAGGTTTATGTCATGATCAAGGTTATGTACATAAGGTATCTTTTATGTTATGCTAGTAAATATATATATATCCATATATATATATAGATGCTTATATATATATGTATATCATGAGTAAATTATATGGAATGTGATTTTGTAATTGATTTAAATAATAATGTATCTGATTTAAATGATAATATTCACATTAAAATAAATAATTATAATATTAGTAATAATGTGTCTTACCTATGGTATATGTACACATAAGCATATGGGTGCACACATATGCCTATGATTACATATACATTTATGCAAGCTATGTGTGGAGGAAAGGATTAATAATAAATAATTAATATTATTTTGGATAGTGAATAATTATTTCCTTCACTATAGTCTAGTAAATAAATAATTTAGGATAGGTAGTCCTATCTATTATTTTCATCCTTAAATTAAGCAGGTGTAGATTTAAAATATTTTTAAATAAAATTTGTTAATCCCTTCACGGGAATAGTTTTGTAAACTTTATTATCCTAAACTAATAACCAATAGATAGTTGGGATAGTTGCATCGGTTGTATTTCCCATGCAACTACTCCCTCCAATCTATTTATAGGAGAGATCTCCTGTATGAAAGGGTGTTGGATAGGAGTTGATTCGAAGAGAAGATTAGTAATATGTTTGTAGGAAAATTATTTTTGTGAGGATAGAATTCATTATTCTCTGAGTTTGGCATTTGGTGGTTATGGGTAGAGGATGGAGATTGCATCCAAAAGGATTTGAAGGACTGTTGGAAGTGTTTGAGAGGATTGGATCTTTCTTCATGAACCGAATCCCACAAGAGTCTAGGTTGGAATCCATCCTGAGAGATAATTCTCTTTTCTATTATGAACATTTTTTTTCTGTTCGAATGCTTCTCTATATGTTTTGCATGTCTCCATAAGTTGCCAGAAGTTTATACAAATGTCAGCCATTTTATACAAATATGCCATTAATATTTATGATATATTATTATATATTGTATTCTCTCAGTTGTTTTTTCCATTAATGTTTATGATAGATTATTGTATATTGTATTATGTATTATGTCAGCCATTTTTATTTTATACAATTTCTATCATTTTGTAGTTATCTGTCATTATTGATTCAATCCCGAGTTGTGATTGTTCTGTTTCCATGTTTGGATTAGGGTTTTTTGTCATTATTAATTATTTCAAAGTTGTATTTAATCTTGAGTAAAAGTTAGTATTATTAAGGTTTTCTTATACAAATATAACATGTATTTAATTCTCTTTCATAAAACAATATGCACAGGCTTCTCTGTCAATAAACAATGTGCACGGTTTTATGTCATAAAACATATGCACAGATTTTATGTCATAAAACATATGCGCATGTCAGGGTTAGATAGGAATAACATAGTATAACATTTAGATTATTTAATATTTATACAAGTATAACATAGTATATCATTTAGATTATTTTTACAAATAAGTTTGATAATTTAATTTCTTATACTTTAAGTTATACTTGTATAAAGAAATTAGGTAGATTTCAGGATGTTTGAGATAGGTTTCAACTTCATAGGAGATAAGATGCAACTTCTAGATTTTATATTTTTTAAAAACATCAGACTTAGTTAAATTTCAGGAATGAGAGGTGCTATGGAGCATTGTGTTTTGGTCTATGGAATTTTGTGTAAACTTTATGTATGTTCATTAATTGTTTGGTGGAGGTTATATGGTGCATTTAGATGCTTTAATAGGGTTAGGATGTGTGTAGGAAGTAGGATTAGGGTTTAGGATTGTCTAGGAGGACCAAGACCATTCTAGGCCTCCCTAAATGTTTGTAATGTTCCTAAACATCCCTAAACTCTCCTATTATTTTCTATTCATTGATGCAAGTTCTCAAATGTGTTATGATTCATTTTACTTCATGTATTAAGTGTTTATGAGGTGTTTTATTTCTTGTATGATGTACTTGTGATGTGTGGGTTAAGGGTACAAAACCTAAGAACACTAAGTGAGTGGCTCTTAGTGCAGGGTCGGGGCCCTAAGTGGCTAATACCAAGATAACCGACTGAAGACTTATTTAACAAGTGATAACTTAATAAAAACTTACGGGAATGGGTTCAGACACTAAAAAGATTAATATATGCCTCACCCATGCCATTAGTGCTAGTAAAGGCTATGGATGGGAGTGGGAGAAGGTGCCTATGTGTAGGTACGATCGAATGGCACTTGTCTATATGAAAGGCATTTGGATCTGCATGTGCCTACTTGGGGGTTGGGGCCTAGAGTGGCTATTACTAGGAAAACCCAAGGGGTGAGGGCTATGTGATGACACTCACTTAGGTTGTTGCTTAGAGTTTCTACCAAGCCTTAGAACCTTTAGGAAAATATTTACACTTTGATCTTCTTTTCATTTGCTATTTGGGAAAGGTTACCCAACCCTAGGTATGGCCTAGCTATCCCTTCTTTTTGGACCTTGGTGTTTATCTCCTAGCACGGGGGACTGGGCCTTTTGGTATCCACGTGGTTGGGTTGTAAATATTTTTATCAAGGTACCTTTTGTGAATACAGTGCTTAAGGATTCATTCTTGCACAGTGTTCTAGTTTTGAAGAATGAAGACTTATATTTATCTTTCATTATGTAAAATTATTGTTACCTCCCAAGAGGAGATGAATGTAATGTAATCATTGATGTATTTCAAAATCATGTATTTGGAATGGGTAGGTTTAGGAAAAAGGGAAAAGGAAGATTTTAACTTTATGTAAATAATGTATGTTGGAAAAGAAAGGGGATTTTATAAGATTTCAAGTAAAATAGGTTATTTTCTCATTATTTGTTGATTAAGAAAATTAGTGAAATAAATGTGATGATGTCCTATGTGTAATGGTTCAAATTCTTAGTTGAATCTATTAGGTGGTATTAATATCTTAAATGTTATATTGCTCATATAGAATACTTAGGAAAATAGATGGATTTAAATGACAAATTGAAATGAAAGTACTTTTTATTTCTTTATAAAGAATCTACAAATATTGTGATGTAGTTTGCTTAAGAATTAAATCAAGTTGTTAGTACACTAAATGGACTTAAATGAATTGTGCATTAAGTAAGAATGGAATCTTGGAGGAATCTAAGTCAAACTATGTTTTTTTTATGTAATTCTTTTAAAATTTTAAAATATTTCATAAATCATTACTTAGGTTTTCTTTTACAAAGAGAATCTTTGTTCTCTTCCCCAGTTCCCTTGCGGGGCATGACATATTTGGTATCAGAGCCCTAATTTTCTACACTGGGGCCCAAGGAATTTGGCCCATGCTTCTTAAAACTTATTATTCATCTTAGGGAAACTTAAAACTAAAATCAAACTAGGACCCTTAAAATGTGTTCTTCTTATTACCTATGGCAGGATTCCTCATGTAACCTGTGGTAGAAAGGGAGGAGCCCAAAACACCCCTCCTAGATCTCAACATGAAATTTCTCAAGAAGAAGAACAATATGAGGGAAGAGGGGATAAATCTAATAACCAATTTGTAGGTTCTTAGGGGGCTCAAGTACAAGATCTCCTACAACAGTTACTACAGAGGTTAGATGCAAGGCAGGATAGAGGTCACCATGGGGAGACTAACACTCACCATGAGGAAAGGGAAAGGATTTCTAGGAGAGATCAGGCAATGGAAGAAGATGCTTTGCATTCTTCTCACATGAAAGACCTCCTTAGGACTAAGAATAACCCCTTTAAGGGAACTCAAGGTGGATCTACCACTAAAACTTGGTTGTTAGACTTAGAAAGGCTTTTCTCCTTGCATCCTTACAACAACAATACCAAAGCCCACTTTGCAGTCATTCACCTTAGACACTTTTCATCCACTTGGTGGGAAATAGAGAAAGAGAAACTTCATGTAGATATTACCACTCTTTCATGGGAACTAGTCCTAGAACTCTTTTGAGCCAGATTTCTTTCTGACCACTGGAGATGAGAAAGGGTCGAAGAGTTTCACAACAAAAGGTAGCTAACTATGTCAGTTGATGACTATGATCAGAAGTTCTTTGATCTCAAGCCATTCTCAGGATATAAGGATGATGAACCCATGATGACTCAACACTTCCTTAGAGGACTCAACGGTCACTTGGCCAGCAGCGTACAAATGTTTGAACCTTAGATAGTTAATGATGCAGTCATCAAAGCTCTCCTTGAGGAACAAAATATATCCTTGGGGTCAGGAGGTCGGATAGGTGGCCAAGGGGGTAATGCCTTCGAGGTCAGGTCAAGTTTCAAAGGGAATCTATCTCAAGGATCACCTGGGCCTAAAAACTATCCTCCCAAAGGAAGTCAGAACCACCAGAAAAGAAAACTTCACAGCAACAACAACAATTACAATGGAAACAATAATAAAAATGGGGGTTCTCAATCTAACAATTCTCACAACTAGTAGCATTCAAAGTGATACCCAAACCCTTAGCTAGCTCAGAGTATGCCTCAGAATTCTAGTTGGGGTAGCTATCAGCAGTCTAGCACACCTTCTGTAGGAAGGAATTTTGTTAAGAACACCAGATGTTACTCTTGTGGTCAACATGGGCATATTGTAGTTAATTCCCCTTAGAAATCCACCCCAACATCCAGCTATAAACAGGCCTCTTCATAACCAATAGTAGGTAATGCAGGTAGAACTCACTGAGTATTTGCCACCTTAGACCATAGATAAGCCAATCATCAGGGAGCAGTCATCGAAACCCCAAGTTTGTTAAGGGGTATCCCTACCACCATACTATTTGATTCAGGAGCAACAGATTCTTTTATTTCACCTTCTTCAGTAGAGCAATGTGGGCTGAAGGCAGTAAGGCAGGAAGATAGGTGGCAGGTTGAGCTAGCCTCTAGAGAAAGAATAACCTCTAACTCTTGTGTCCAAATTTGCAAGTTAGAGCTTGGACCTTTTTCCACCTTAGTAGATCTCCGAGTAATTCCTCTAGGCTCATATGGAGTAGTTTTGGGTATGGATAGGTTGGATAATCACAAAGCCACTTTGGATTGTAGAAACAAAAGCATTCAATGTTCAAATGACTTAGGAGAACCTAAGAAGATTCTTGGGGTGCAACTAACCATCTCTCTCCGTATGATTTTTGTAATGCAGCTCAAGAAGTGCATGCACAAAGGATGCCAATTATTTGTAGTCTCAATAGGGGATGTGGACCAAGGGAAAAGTAGGGATGTATCATTAGATCATCCCCTACTACAAGAGTACTTAGATGTTTTTCCCAAATAAATTCCAAGAATGCTTCCCAAGAGGGACATTGACTTCCAAATTGACTTGGTTCCAAGAGTAGAACCAATCTCCAAAGCTCTGTACCATATGACCACACAAGAACTTGGGGAACTCAAGCTTCAGTTGGAAGGCCTTTTGGAAAAAGGATTTATCAAACCCAGTGTATCACCATGGGGTGCACCAGTAATATTTGTGAAGAAGAAAGATGGATCTCTTTGATTGTGCATTGACTATCATCAACTCAACAAAGTCACGATCAAGAATTGGTATCCTTTACCCTGCATTGATGATCTGTTTGATCAAATGAAAGGGGAAATAATATTTTAAAAAACTAATCTCAAGTCAAGATACCATCAACTTAGAATTTAGGAAGCTGATATTCATCGAACAGCTTTTCATACCAGGTATGGTCACTATGAGTTCACTATGGTACCATTTGGGTTAACGAATGCCCCTTCTGTATTCATGAGCTTAATGAATGGATTTTTTAGAACTTACTTGGATAAGTTTATGATAGTTTTCTTAGATGATATCTTAGTGTTCTCTAAAACTCTTGAAGAACATGAGGTTCATCTTCACCAAGTATTGCAGTGCCTTAGAGAAAATCAACTTTATGCAAATGCCAAAAAGTTTGAATTCTTTCAGACAGAGGTTAAGTACCTTGGACACGTCATATCAAGAAATGGCATCATTATTGATCTAGCCAAAATTCAAGCCATAGTGGAGTGGGCAACTCCAACTAACATCCCTGAAGTTCACAACTTTATGGGACTAGCTGGGTATTACAAACATTTTGTTAAAGAGTTCTCTCGAATAGCTCATCCCATTAATTCCTTGCAAAGGAAAGGTAAGAAGTTTGTTTGGTCAAAAAAATGTGAGGCCGCTTTCCAATGTTTGAAGGAAAGATTAACCAGTGTTCCAATCTTGGTGGTTCTCAAACCATCAGGAAACTTCATAGTTTGCATAGATGCCTCACTAGAAGGGATTGGGGCAATTCTTATGCAAGAAGGACAAGTTGTGGTTTATGAGTCTCGGAAGCTTAAAGATCATGAGCTCAACTACCCCACCCATGATCTAGAACTTGCAGCAGTAGTTCAGCCTTAGTAAAGTGGAGGCACTTTATGTTGGGCCATAAATTTAAACTCCAAACGGATCATCGAAGCCTTCAGTATATCTTCTCTCAACCTAACCTCAATGCTAGACAATGCAGGTGGATGGAATTCTTATGCGAATATGAGTTTGACGTTAAGTACATCTAAGGGAAGATGAATGTGGTGGCAGAAGCTTTGAGTAAGCGTAGGCATGTTTTATCAGCACTATCCCTAAGCATAGATTTGGAGCAAAGAATTAGGGAGGCTCTCACTTCTGACTCTTGGATTTAGGAGGTTGTTGGTTCTTCAAGAGATTTTACACTCCAAGAGACACCAATATACTTATTATGTGTGTAAATTGTGTACCTATCTGTATAACACAACACTTCAGTAAAACATTAGAGGTTAGCTAAAATTGAAATCATGCAATAAATGAAAAACTAAACTAACCAGGCAATTTACTGCCTTCTAATAGATGTGAGTATGTATTCTCAGATTGGACCGAGATCAGTGACCTTGACGACACCTAAATGAAGGATTTGAATGCAAAATCTATATATGAAATAAATACAAATTAATCTATATTTTTGTATTTTCTATGTAATTATGATGAAAAATCTGATATGAGTTCTAAGCTAGATGAAATTGATCTATGATATGCAAATTAAGCTAACAATGCTATGAAATATGAAACTAGAATGAATTGAAAACAAGATTGATCTCACAAAACATTGATTCACAAGAAGCTTGATGATTCCTCTAATGTCAATTTGCCAAAGTAAGTATGCAAATTTTGTGGATTTTGTGGATGCTTTGTGAAGAGCTCAGCCTTGATTTTATAGAAATCCAGGGCTTTGGAGGTTCATGAGAAAAGCCATAAATCACTCTTGATTAACTCAGGTTGATTTTTGTGTCAATAAGAATTAAATATTAATTAATCCATAAAAACATGCAAAAACAACTTTTTAACTCCAAATAGAGTTTAGTTCAATTTTCAACTCACAATTGAATGTTGAGTTTAAATTTAAACTTGACTGTTGATTTCTAGCTGACTTCTTTTTTGATTGTGCATAATTTAATATGAATTAATTAAATAAATAAAGTGATTTATCTTCAACTTAACTAATTTTAAATTTAAAAATAACTGATTTGTGGGTTAATCAATTATTTTAATCAAACTTTATTCAAAAATAATATCATTAAATATGACAACTTGCTTTAATTAATTAAATAAGAATTTAATCAATTAATGATAGGAATCTTGATTTATTGTCAAATTTAAATAATAATAATTAGGAATAAATATAATTAAATTCAATTAAATAATTAAGTGGCAGAATTAAACTTAATTAATTAAATATTCAGAATATTCAATTAATTAAACTTTAGGATAAAATAGGATTTATTGCCAAATAATCATTAAATTAAAGATAATTAGCATAAATAGGAATATTGCTAGGAATATTCCCTGATGCAGAATTTAGGATAATCAATTAGGATTCAATAATGTGCAGATGTACCTTAGGTTAGGACTTTGATGTCGATTTCATTCGATTTGAAGATGTAGGAGGTTAATGAACCTATAGCCCATTTTTGGGGTATTACACTTATGACTGATATTAAGGAGGGGTTAATTCCAAATGTGAGAAATCTATAAGTAACTGGACCAACTATAGGGACAAGACTACCCTCTTCACTTCTGGCTCTGCAAAACCAAGATGAGTGCACCTAATCTAGTATAATAGAACACTTCTTTATAACACCAGGACTGGATTGAACAAAGTAGATAATAGCAAGAAAGTACTAAATGATAACCAATCATTCATTGACTCTCCATTTCTATGAAATAACTGAGGCCTAAATACATGAAACTAAAAGGATTGAAAGGATTTTAACTTGATTTCTTGTAGAATGTAAACAACCATGCCAAAATAGCATCACTACAGGAGATAATGATTTCTAATCAGTGCCTTGTCCATTGGGAAATATATCTAAGATAGATATAGAATACAAGAACACATATTCCAAGCCATAAACACAATAAACTAGATTCATACACTGCTTACAAACATCCTTTTAGTTGAACCAAATGAATATGTGTTTCATTCAAAGACCTTTAACATGACCCTAGATCAAGGCTAAAAAATAAAACACATACACAGATAAAATCTAAGCAATGAATTAGAAAACCCAAAACTCAAGAAGCACAACCAAAAGAGAGATTTGAAACTGAAAACTACATCAAGTATAAGGATTCTAACTCTTGTATTACAAACTATTCTAGAACACAACACTTAAACAATATGCAAATGATTTTGAAGGTTTTTCCCCTCTACTGATACAACCTGCAAAACATATTACAATCTGGATTGAGGATACACACTTAGCCTTTCAGCTTCCTATGTCAAGAATTTTCAGCCAGCCCCTTCTAAATGATCATAAAATTCCTTTTTTCATGACCATCGACCAAGCATCAGATGAAAGCCTCCAAAGTAGGCCCTCTAGTTAAAATCAAACAAGATGTAAAGTGTAGATTTGTGAAATTTCCTCCAAATGAGTACACTCAAAACTTGTTCAAACTAAAATCTGGAAGTTGTAACCAATTTCATATGCTTAATGAAAGGTGAGTAACACATGTCCTAAGCCTTGTCCCATGAAAATCAATAGGTGTATCTTTATATGCACTTGAACTAGGGTCTCTTAAACCATTCTTTGAAGCATTGAACTTTGCCTTAGGAGAAAATTCTCTGATTAGGGGATCAAAACTTTATGGATTTTTTAGAGAACCAATAGTGGCTCTGATTGGGGATGCATGCCCCTTGTGGGCATGTAGAGAATTCATGAATCTCTGGTACAACAGACCACTCAAAATTTAAAACTGACTTCCTGCTCTCTTCAAAAACAAGGAACCTTGCTAAAAGAAACACACCACATAACTAAAACAAAGCAAGTGTACAAAATATACATTACTTGTGAAAGCTCAAAGCCTCAAAAATGGAACCATTGTTTACCTTTGTCATAAATATGATTCTCATCCATATATGAGACTAGCCGCTTGAAAAAATTTTGGTAAATGGGCTGCCAACATATTTGAAAAAAAATGAGCTAAAAGGTAATCATGTACTTTCCATAACCCAAACTCTTTTGGTCACAACCAACCTCATGTAGATATCCCATAAAATATGAAGGATCCTTTATCTTATGTTGATGTTGACTGGATGTATAAGGTCTATCTAGTAATGCATCAAATTATAAGCTATAATGACCATCATGCATTACTAAAAACTTATCCGGTTGAAAATGAACTGAATCCTCAAACTTATCTTTAGGTGATACTTCAGTCACTGAGAAATTTGGATCCTCTGGGATGTGTTCACAATTTTAATAGAAAACCAAGTGAAATCCCTCTTTATGATCACTGTGACATAGAGACAATTGATCCATACCATCACATTTTATCAATAAATTTGTTGTCATCAACACTATCACAATCATCGTCATACTTATCAAAAGAAGAAAAAGAAACCAAATAATGAGCTTGTTCATCATCACAATCTTCATGACAAGACAACACACTCTCATGGTCTTCTTTATCTTTGTTAACCAACTGAGAAGAAAAATATTGCAATTCATTCCAGTGGCTGTAGTTATTAGACTTAACTCGCTCATTACTTTGTGAAGAAGGAATCCAGTCAGTCACTGTTGGAAATATTCAGGAAGTAACCGAGTTACTGAGAGGGGAGGGATGAATCAGTAACTCCAAATTTTCTTACAATTTTAACATGTAATTTACTTTTTAACCTTTGCATACAGAAAGCATGAAACTTAAAAACATTTACAATAATGACACATAGATTTGGTTACCCAGAAACCTTCCAAAAGAAAGTAAAACTGGGGTGGGGATGAAACCCACAAAGCTTTAATACTACAGAATAAAGTTGGCCGGTTAAGGCTTACAATTTGATCACTTCTGATGATCTGCCCTGTTAGGAGCAATAAGGATTGCTAAATCCACCCTGTTAAAGGATTTACAAACATACAATGAAGTATGCACTCAGTAAAGAGATTTTACAAAGACTGTTAGGTCTACCCGGTTAAAGGATTTAGTACTGATTCACCTGTTAGAATGAAACAGTAGATCTCTGCTTTGCAACTGGATTGCTGATTTGAGATTCGCTGATGTACTGATCACCTTCTGTGATGAATTTTTCTTTGCTATACCTTATACTTCTGAAGCCTTCTGTAATTCGCTTATCTCTGCCTTTCTTTCTCTTTCACATATGTTTTTCATTCATATATTTCATTACATCCTTTTATTTTTACAACATTGTTTATATACAAGTCTTAAACAATTAACTACAATTATAATTACACAGTCGGCTTGACAAGTAAACATAAGTGCTACTAAGTCGGCCCAAGTATGGTTACACGGTTCCTGCAAACTGACTCGGTGACTTTCTGATACTCGGCGTCCACTGCATTACTCGGCATCGTCATGCACTCGGTAGAAGTGAAGGCACGGTTCATACTGATCACTCGATAGGTTTTGAACTCGGTAAGTACTGGTGACTCGGTAGACATGATGTTACTCAGTTTACACTGTCCTGTTCGGTTTGCTCGGTTTCCACTGTCTGCTCGGTTTGCACTGTCTGCTCGGTTTGCACTGTCTGCTCGGTTTGCACTGTCTGCTCAGTTTGCACTGTCTGCTCGGTTTGCACTGTCTGCTCGGTTTGCACTGTTTGCTCGGTTTGCACTGTCTGCTCGGTTTGTATCCAGAATGCAAATAAGTGTTGTCACTAGTGGCAATTCTGCTTAATGCCAACAATCTCCCCCTTTGGCATTAGTGACAAAAACACTTATTGGCCAAAATTTATATACACGAATCATGCTGAGTTTTATTTTGATTTTTCAAAATTTGTCTTTGTTATAGGGCTTTATACATTGTCTCCCCCTTTCAATGTGCTAACTGTTTCTTATACAAATCTATACAGTATACATATCTCTCCTTCTATACATATCTCCCCCTTTTTGACGATAATGCCAAAGGTGCATATACAAGTTATTTACAGAGAGAATCCAAAATTTGATAGGAAATCAGAATGGACCTTCATTATTAGTGCCAGGGTTCTGTCCCAACTTTCTTGCAGAATCTTACATGTTTGTATAGCAATTTGGACTTCTGCAGAGAGTTCAATCATGTGATCTGCTATAGAGAACTGATTGTCCTGAATCAATGTTTTGGAATGTTCAATGTGCTTATACATTGTATTCATGATGGGAAGGATCATGTGTTGGATGTCTAGCAGTGTGGACCGGATCCTTGAGTCTTCTTTCAGTAGATCAGACTGCATATTAGATAGGTGTGAAATTTTCATGTGATGAGCAGAGCTTGAACTTGGTTCAAGTTGCAGCTTCTGTATGCTAATCTTCATATCCTCATCCATTTTATTCATTTTATCTTTAACATCCTTTGTGAACTCGGCAATATTGCACAGTCTGGCCAAAAGAGAGGTAGCATTCGAATAGATAGATTCTATGTTAGACAAAACTGAAGACAATTCCACTTGGTTAATAGCTATGTGCTGAGCAATGTGCTCAAGCACTTTATTGTTGAATCTCTTCTCGGCTCTTTCAACTAACTTTTCTATCCCGGATGAGTCCTCATTGTATTTCTCAACTGCTTCTACTAATTATAACAAAACATGCTGGGAGGAGTCTACTTTAATGCCTAATGCATCAGACAAAATGTCCTTAGCATCCTTGATGATTTGATACTCCTTGTCTCTCTCCTCTTTAAGCTTCTTTTGTTTTGCTTTCCTTTGGAGGATCTCACCTATATTCTGCATTTGGTCCGCTGAGAGATTTGCAAAATCTAATGTAGGAATCTCTATCTCTTCATCTAGGTCTATATCCTCTACTATATTTTTACCCAAAAATTTTATACTCGGTAGAGCCTTAGGCTTATCTGTACTTAATGCTTTGGTAGTAGTGACAGTAGATAAATTAGGGCTGGCTATAGATACTGGCATACTTTCTACTGGAGAACTTAAAATATTTACACTTGAAGATTCAAAAGCTGGAAAACTTACTGCTGGAAAACTTGATGGTGCAGGAGACTGCAGCTCGGTAGAAGAAATGGTAGCTGCTTCTGATGTTGCTAGGGATGATTGGACAAATGTGGAAGTTGTCACAACCATGCTTGAAGGTGTCTCCGGGCTGGATGTAGAGACTTTCACTGGAGAGGTAGGAAGGGATGCAATGACTTCTGCTGCTATCCTTACAGTATCATCTACCTCAGTGTCTTCTTCTTGTTCATCACTGTCATCTTCAATATCTTTTATTATTACAGTTTCAATGCTCGGTTGGTGAAGGTGGTATATGTTCTTCCATGTGGCATTTGCAGCCTTCACAACCGCTTCAATATTGTTGATCAAAATCAAACAAGTATTGAATTTCAATGTCATCTTATTTTCATTTTCTTTTAATGCCTTCTTTACTTCATCATTATTCAAGCTCGGCATCAACTGTCTCAGGTTTTGATCAAATATGTCTATCACAGTTTGCCTTGCATTGCTCCATCTCATTTTTATTGGATTCAATAGAACTGCTGGAACCTGTGGGGCAATTTCTTCAGGAGAGTATTTCCACTGTCCCATCTTCTCAACAACAGCATCTTCTATTTCCTTCTGTTCTGCTTCTGATCTGGTTTCATATCTCAAGGATTTTATGTTACTTACTCCAGATCCTGATCCATCTCTAAAGAGTTTGAGCTTTTCTTGAAGGCTTAGAGGAGGCCTTTTGAATACTATGTCTTTATCTGTCTTTTCTGCCTTGGCTACCTTGCCTCTTGTATTTCTCCTTGTAAACACAGTAGTGGGAGCCACAGGTGCCTTAGTGATGAAAACTTTTCCTTTCTTCTTTGCAGGTCTGGTTCCTCTGTTTTCTCATCCTTTTCCTCTTCTTTTTCATCTATTTCTTCTTTGTCCTCGGTTATCATTTGCATTTTGGCTATCCTCTTCTTTCCTTTGTTTACCGCCTGTGGAAGCTTTATGCTTAGTTCAATTCTCACCTTAGCTTCATCATATGTTCCAAAATATGGAGCTTTGGGATTGACAGGCTGATTTAGAAGAGCTTCAATGATATTCTTGGTTTCATCAATATTTACCTCATAAGGAAGAGGTTTTACATATACAGTTCTTGGTTTAACTACTTGAATATACACATTATCACAATCTACCATAAAATAGATGTCATCTTTGTAATCTTCCACCAACTTCTGTGGAATCCGGAATCTTTCATTCATTTTCTCTTTGAAAGACTCGAAATAATTATCCATGATGCTTTCAAAGTTTTCACCCATTTCTGAAATGTATTCATTTATTTCATAGAGGACTGGCACATCTTTTCTCCATACAACTTTTCCTTTAGAAGGGAAGAATTTCTGAACATAGAAGAATAAACAGACCAACAAGGATCCAAACTTACATGGATTGTTTTTGGAAGTTTTAATGCTTTCCATTTTTTTGTTAAACTGTTTCAACAATAAGTCTGCTAGGTCAAATGTCAAGTTATTCTTGACCACTTTGTATGCTAGGTCAATAGCTTCACAGGAGACACTGTTCTGTCAACTAGAACTGTAAATCTTATGGGCAATGATGTGTGTACCAAACTTCAGTTCAGCGTCGGTAATGCTGCTAACTTTCATGCCTCTACCGTCCCACTCGGCTATTGTTTTCTTCTCTAGTTCCGTCCAACCTAGGGTTTTGGTAGTTTTAGCTTTGTTCAACATGGGAAGACCGGTGACTTGTTGAATCATTTTCTTTGTGATCTCAATAGGTTGCTCAAGCCAAATCTTTCCATCATGTACACGGCTGAGAATATATCTAACCCATTTATCTCGAAAGTTTCGAGGTAGATGTGCAATGTGAACTAAACCTTTATCTTCCAGATGTTTGTGCTCGGGTTTCAGAATACCATCCACACATAGTTCCTCATGCACAATGTCTAGTTCTAGGTTTCCCATTTCATGAATTGAATAGTTAAAATGATTGCGGATATCGTTAATAAGCAGTACCTTGGGAGGAATCTGAGATT
Source organism: Chamaecyparis obtusa (assembly GCA_027943335.1). NCBI lineage: Eukaryota > Viridiplantae > Streptophyta > Pinopsida > Cupressales > Cupressaceae > Chamaecyparis > Chamaecyparis obtusa. The sequence goes on along the minus strand of BSBK01002287.1, from coordinate 1,928,058 downwards.
GAGCTCTGTTCGGATCTAGGGCTGCTGCAATTGCGGGCACGATCTTAAAATCTGGTGCTTTCCACTCTCCTTGGACTAACATATCAGATCCTTTCTTCGCTGAAGTGCTGGATGATGCCATGGTAGCTCACAGAAAATCCCTTTCACAAAAGTATTAAATCGCCGGGTTGCTCTTGAAATTTTCTGCTCCCAAAGTGCTATAGATTCACGGTGAAGAATGAGTTCGATTACTTGCTTTTTGTTTACAACTCTGTCATTAATGCTCATTTCAAATTAGGGTATGAGTTCTGACAGACTGTCACCCACTAAGAATTAATTTCTCGGAAAAGACTTCGCAACTTGGTGAACTCGAGAATTCATAATGCTCTGACCTCTCTTGGTAAAGACAGGTACCGACCTTGCTCGATGAAGACTGATACCGACCTCCCTATGATCTCACTGCATCTTGCATGCTGATTTAGATCTTTCTTTTAATTTTGGTTCTGGAACTGCTTGAGATTGATCTATGAGAATACAGTTCCAGTGCTTCCTTGGAAATTTAGTTTGAGTCGGTAGAGCCATCCATTCCATTACTTGGAGTGGATTGCTCGGTAGCTTTAGGAATCCATTTTTGTCTCACCTGTTTCCTGACCTTAGTTGCTTCATTCTTCTTTCCTTCTTCAATTCCACTAGCATTCATGCAGTTTCTGGCTATGTGACCGAGTTTAGTGCATTTGAAACAGCTTATGGTAGTATCTCTTTTCCTTAGATGATGTTTTATGCAATTCATGCCAATGTGTCCATATTCTCCACAGTAATGACATCTACACCAGGTGTTGTAGTCCCATCCAAACATTGCTTTCACAATTTGTTCTGCTGGATTAAATGTCTTGGATCTGCACTCGGATGCCTTGTGACCTTGTTTGTTGCACTTGTGACAATTGCCTCTGAATCTAGGTTTTTCCTTGCATTCATTTGCTTTGTGACCAGGTTGATTGCAGCTATAACATTTTCCATTGAATTCTGCTTTTTCATTGTTCCAACATTTATTTGAATTATGTCCTATTTTACCACAATGATTACAGGTAGGTTTTTGATTTCTTTGAGTACCTTGCTTAGAGGATTCGCCTTCTTCTTTGTATCCAAGTCCTGCTTTTCCTTTTTGCCTATGAAGATTTCGCTCATACAGCTAATTCAAGTCTTCTTGACTTTTCAGCATTCCTTCATTGATTTGTTTTTTAGCGTTTAGGTCATCCACCAATCTTAGATTGATTTCCTTTTCAGATCTTAGTTCTTCTCTTGTGTTTTCTATTTCTGATCTTAGATTTAGAATTTCTTCATTTGTATGAGAGATATGATCAATTAGGTTTTCTAGCTGAAGGGTTTTGTTTTGGACTTCAATGTTTCTTCCATCTAATTCATCTTTCAACTTGTTTCTCTGTTCCAAGATCTCACAGAATCTTGTAGAGTGTAGCTCTTGTTCTCTTTTCAATTTTCTCACTTCTTCCTGCAGAGACCCATTCTTTTCTAGGAGTTCTTTGACAGCATTGTTTGCTTCATCTGAGTTATTTGAGGGAAGAAGATCTTCAATCTTTTCTTCAATGTAATTCTGATCATTCATCTGATTTGCAAGTTCCTTCCTTCTTCTTAAGGATTGGGAAAGATGTTCTTTTGCTTCTTTGAGTTTAGCTATGGCCATTTCCAAATCTAGCTTTTCATTTTCAATCACCTTGTTTAGTTTGAATACCTCCATTGTCCTGGATCTTTGCTCAAGCTAGTTAAGCTTTGTCTTGAGAACCAATGCTGCTCTGATACCAATTGTTGGAAATATTCAGGAAGTAACCGAGTTACTGAGAGGGGAGGGGTGAATCAGTAACTCCAAATTTTCTTACAATTTTAACATGTAATTTACTTTTTAACCTTTGCATACAGAAAGCATGAAACTTAAAAACATTTACAATAATGACACATAGATTTGGTTACCCAGAAACCTTCCAAAAGAAAGTAAAACTGGGGTGGGGATGAAACCCACAAAGCTTTAATACTGTAGAATAAAGTTGGTCGGTTAAGGCTTACAATTTGATCACTTCTGATGATCTGCCCTGTTAGGAGCAATAAGGATTGCTAAATCCACCCTGTTAAAGGATTTACAAACATACAATGAAGTATGCACTCGGTAAAGAGATTTTACAAAGACTGTTAGGTCTACCCGGTTAAAGGATTTAGTACTGATTCACCTGTTAGAATGAAACAGTAGATCTCTAATTTGCAACTGGATTGCTGATTTGAGATTCGCTGATGTACTGATCACCTTCTGTGATGAATTTTTATTTGCTATACCTTATACTTCTGAAGCCTTTTGTAATTCGCTTATCTCTGCCTTTCTTTCTCTTTCACATATGTTTTTCATTCATATATTTCATTACATCCTTTTATTTTTACAACATTGTTTATATACAAGTCTTAAACAATTAACTACAATTATAATTACATAGTCGGCTTGACAAGTAAACATAAGTGCTACTAAGTCGGCCCAAGTATGGTTACACGGTTCCTGCAAACTGACTTGGTGACTTTCTGATACTCGGCGTCCACTGCATTACTCGGCATCATCATGCACTCGGTAGAAGTGAAGGCACGGTTCATACTGATCACTCGGTAGGTTTTGAACTCGGTAAGTACTGGTGACTCGGTAGACATGATGTTACTCGGTTTACACTGTCCTGTTTGGTTTGCTCAGTTTCCACTGTCTGCTCGGTTTGCACTGTCTGCTCAATTTGCACTGTCTGCTCGGTTTGCACTGTCTGCTCGGTTTGCACTGTCTGCTCGGTTTGCACTGTTTGCTCGGTTTGCACTGTCTGCTTAGTTTTTATCCAGAATGCAAATAAGTGTTGTCACTAGTGGCAATTCTGCTTAATGCCAACAGTCACAAGATTGGTTTGCAAGCTAAGGGGAAACATCTTCTCATGAAATGTCTGAAAACCATCACCTTTCTCACAACTTCTATTAATGTCTTGTACACATAAATCTAAATGATCAAACAATGTTTCTTCATGAACTTGTAGGGCTAAGAAGTCACATTCAAATTTATCATCTTCCTCAATACTCTGATTGACACAATAATCTCCAACACTAAGCTCATCAAAATCTGAATCTATACTAGCATATGAATCCTTGTACTCATCATACATGACACTCTTATATTCCTCACACTCATATGCATCATAATCTTGCAAAGTGTTCAATCTCTGAAAATCAGCTTCTAAGAGGTCTGAGATTTCATCATTGCTTAGTGTGCATTGGATTTCATTTTCATTCTCTTTGGCTTCATGATTGATGTTGCAAACATCATTCTCCTTTTGAACAAGGTCTGGAACTTCTTGCCTTAAAATATTTTGTGCACAACAATCACAGAAACAACTTTCATCCGCATCATATTCATCCTTTTCTTGTTTGCACAAAACTTCCTTGTACTGGGATAGTAGAGTTGTTCTCTTATGCTGATAAAAGGAGAGGTCTACAAACCTTTTAGTAGAAACCTTATCAACTGTGAACTCTTCCTCATCATCTTCATATTCATTGAATTCACTATCAACATCATAATCAGCACCATCAATACAAAGGGAAACAACATCATGATATTTATTTGCATAGGGCTTCTCACAAGAGAACCTTCCTTTTATGTCCTGATAATCTGATTTTTTATCACTAGAAGAACATACTTTTGTACCCAACAAAAAATCATAACCAATGTGGAAATTGGAACCATTGGACATGCTATCCTGACTTTTCATCTCTATACATGGAAAGCAATCAGCATCTTCATTGCATGTTTGAACATCAAAAGAAAACCTTTGAGAAACAACCATGTGCTTATCAAACAAGTCTTCAAGAAAATCATTTTGAACTGCAACTTGTGGCTTTAGATTAAACTCATTCTAGGATATACCATAATGCTAAATTGGAAAACAAAAAGATTCATTTTATGATTGGTAACTAATATGTTCTTCCTAACTTGTTTCAACTTCTTCAAAAAACAAAACATCAACGCTCTTTACATCCAAATCTTGGAAGAAAGAACACACCTCCGGTTGAATTAAATAATCTGATATGGAATTTGAAATATCATTCATCTTTTCATCAAATGTTTCAAATTGTGTCTCAAACAAACTAGTAGGCAACCCTTTATACATGTCCTCCCTTTGGCAGATGTCTCCTTGACATAGTTCACTGTTGTAGGGCAGATTGTCAGCATTGTTAACATTTTCCTGATAAGATACTGATTCCATATTATTAACAATATTAAACTCCTCAGTATCTACATCAAACCAACTAACTTCCATTTTTTATTCAAGGGTGAATAGGGCCACCATGGTTTCATATTCGAGCTCAAAGAAGCCCTCATTTATCTTATGATTAACAACTTCACAGGGTAAAAAATAGCTGAAAACATACAAACTAAAAAATTAGTTTCATCACCACTGTCATCTGAAACATAAGAATTCATTAATGTTTCAATCATATCAACCTTTTTACAATTACTTTCAGCACATGGCAACCATTCATTTTCTTCACAAGGTTGTTCGTAAACCATTTCCTTGTTTTCAAGAAGATCAAGATCATTTTGACTCTTCGAATCTTCTTCTTCACTTTCAGCATCACTGAAATCTAATGGACCTTCATCACTTGGGGCTTTATCATCATCTAATGAAAGATCTACCCCTTCTTCATTTTTAGTACTTGATTGCAAACAATAAGTCTTTGCAACCTCACAACTAGAAGAACTAGTTTGAAATCTACTCAGTATATATCCTTTGTATATATCTATCTCTTGATCAAGAAAATACCAGAATTGTTCACTAACCATGTTAACTTCTATATCAGGGATAGTCATTTTTTGCTGCAAATTTTCTTCATTCACATTCTACTCAGAAGTACAACTTGGAACATGATCAGTAAGATCAGCAGAGATGGAGACACTTTGACATTGATGTTCATTTGCTGATCTACACCCATCTTCTTCAATTAGATCATTATGACAATGAACTCCAGTGGACAAAAACCCTTTGGTAATTTTATACCTCAAATTATTTTCAATGTCCATTACTATCATAAAAGCCTGATGTAAATTATTTGGCTCTTTATTTCTTAACATGAAACTCATCTTTATACCGAAAGCACCCAAATAAACTATTAAACATACTTGATCATTAGGTCTGTAACTCTTTGGAATATCATTTAATGTCTTAGCAAATCTGATTTTGAATGGTGGGATTAACTCATCTTCTTCAATTTGAATCTCCATCAACTTGTTCAGCGGGATGCTCACATCAACTCTCTCATTGAATTGATCCATGAAAGCTGAATTGAAGTCCTCCCATGAAGAAATAGAATTTGCTGGCAAGGAATAAAACCAAACCCTGGCATCATCCTTCAAAGTCTAAACCAGCAACTTCATGATGACATCTTCATGACAAATCTCGAAGTCTCCCATTAGATCAACAAACCCTTGCAAATGATCACATGCTAAATCTGATCGTTTCCCTTTAAACTCTTGCAAATGTTTCCTAATCTTGGTAGGAATCTCATTGGGGAAACCATGTATGCCATTGAAACACAATGGCACATACCTTTGTATAGAGAGACCTCTACTTCAATCCATTGTGGATTGCGCTTCCTCTTAATGAGATTTTTAGATTTTTATTACAAACAACTTATGCAGCCATAAAACCTCTTACACATACATATTTCTCCAACAATACAACCCAAATTTTCTTTTACAAATCCAGAGAAATATGTAGACCCCCAATTCTAAAGTCCTTATATATGGTGAATTTTTCACCGAATAAAGATTATACAAATACAAAACATTCTATGAGAAATACCTGGTAAGTTCTTTGATGTTGCAATTCTTCTTTGGATGGAAACAATGGCAAATTTTAGAGCTCACTTCATAGCTCCATCGGGAGCTTTACTTATAGAGTCACCACCTCCTTGGAGAGGAGAAATACTTTATCTTAATTTCTGTATACTTCTTCCAGCCAACACAAAACTTCACTAGAATTTCAAACACTATTTATCAGAGCTGAATACATCATATCTTTATTCTAAACTTTGCACTAATCAAACACAAGATCTCAGAGTCACCACTCACAACTTGGTGAGATGATTTTAAAACTTTTCAAACTGACTCTTTGCGCTTCAATAGAAACCACTGGATAAAAATAAGCTAGCCAAAAGTAAAGCTCTACTCGTACCCACATTATTTATAACTGATTTATAACATTAGAGATATCAACTGATTGAAATAGGTAGGTTAGGAGTCTAGCTCAACTTGAAACCTGCACTATTTACTCAAATTTATAATCTCTATTCCCCATCAGAGTCACCATTTTGTTGGTTCTTTAAAAGATTTTACACTCCAAGAGACACCAATATACTTATGACTGATATTAAGGAGGGGTTAATTCCAGATGTGAGAAATCTATAAGTAACTGAACAACCTATAGAAACAAGACTATCTTCTTGACTTCTGGCTCTACAGAATGAAGGCCGGTGCACGTAATCCAATATAATATAACACTTCTTTATAACACCAAGATTGGATTCAACAAAGTAGATAATAGCAAGAAAGTACTAAATGATAACCAGTCATTCATTGACTCTCCATTGCTATGAAATAACTGAGGCCTAAATACATAAAACTGAAAGGATTGAAAGGATTTTAACTTGATTTTTTGCAGAATGTAAACAACCATGCCAAACTAGCATCACTACAGGAGATACTGATTTCTTATCAGTGCCTTGTCCATTGGGAAATATATCTGACATAGATACAGAATACAAGAACATAAATTCCAAGCCATAAACACAATAAACTAGATTCATACACTGCTTACAAACATCCTTTTAGTTGAACCAAATGAATCTATGTTTCATTCAGAGACCTTTAACTTGACCCTAGATCAAGGCTGAAAAATAAAACACATACATAGATAAACTTTGAGCAATGAATTAGAAAACCCAAAACTCAAGAAGCACAACCAAAGGAGAGATCTGAAACTAAAAACTGCATCAAGTATAAGGATTCTAACTCTTGTATTACAAACTATTCCAAAACACAACACTTAGACAATATGCAAATGATTTTGAAGGTTTTTCCCCTCTACTGATACAGCTTGCAAAACATATTACAATTTGGACTGAGGATACACACTTAGCCTTTCAGCATCCTATGTCAAGAATTTCCATCCAGCCCCTTCTAAATGATCATAAAATTTCTTTTTCCATGACCATTGACCAAGCATCAAATGAAAGCCTCCAAAGTAGGCCCTCTAGTTAAAACTGAACAGGATGTAAAGTGTAGATTTGTGAAATGTCCTCCAAATGGGTACACTCAAAACTTGTTCTAACTAAAATCTAGAAGTTGTAACCAATTGCATATGCTTAATGAAAGGTGAGGAACACATTTCCTAAGCCTCATCCCATGAAAATCAATTGGCCTATCTTTATATGCACTTGAACTAGGGTCTCTTAAACCATTCTTTGAAGCATTGAACTTTGCCTTAGGAGAAAATTCTCTGATTATGGGATCAAAACTTTATGGATTTTTGAGAGCACCAAAAAAGGTTAAGGTAGAAATAGAGTCAGGAAGACCCTTGGAGGGTTTCTTCTCAAGATATTCCTTAGATATCCTTGGGTTGTTGGGACAACAAAATAGAATCTATGTGCCCATGGAAGGAGATCTTCATGCTCTTATCCTTTCAAAAAGCCACAAGGCTCCCTATTCGGCACATCGCGAGGTGAAGAAAATGTATCCTAACCTATGCCAGTTGTACTATTAGTCAGGAATGAAGAGAGATATTGCAGACTATGTGGCTAGATGTTTGGAATGACAGAGAGTGAAAGCAGAGCATCAACACCCCACTAGTCTATTGCAACCTCACCTAGTGCCAGAATGGAAATGGGACATTATTTCCATGGATTTTATTGTAGGACTTCTAGTTACTCCTAGGATACATGATGCTATCATGGTAATAGTTGATAGACTCAACAGGGTAGCCCATTTTTCTCCCATGCAATCCTCCTACTCAGCAGCTTCTGTAGCCAGAATATTCATTAAGGACATTGTGAGACTCCATGGTATTCCTAGGAAAATCATATCTGATCATGATCCAATATTCATATTAGCTCTTTGGACTTCACTTTAGCACACTTTAGGGAGTCAGCTCAACTACATTTCAACCTATCACCCTGAGAAAGATGGGCAGTAGGTGCAAGTCAATCAGGTTCTTGAGGATATGCTCAGAATGTATGTTATGGACAGACAAACCCATTGGGAAGAGTATCTATATTTGGTGGATTTTTCTTATAATAATGGTTATCATAGTTCCATAGGTATGTCCCCTTTTTAGGCTTTGTATGGTCATCCATGCCGCACTCCCTTAAGTTGGGACCGATTGGAGGAAAGGGTACTTCTAGGCCCTTAGATGTTACAGGATATGGAGAAGCATGTCAAGTGTATCAGAGAGAATATTTTGATAGCTCAAGATAGGCAAAAGAAGTATGCAGATTCTCACAAGAGTGATGTACACTTCACTCTTAGTGATAGATTCTTTTTGAAGGTGCATCCATGAAAGAGTCCAATCCATTATGGAAAAGGATCCAAGTTGGCACCCTAATTTGTTGGCCCTTTTGAAGTACTAGAGAGGATAGGACCAGTAGCTTATCATCTTGCCTTGCCACCTAGCCTTTCTCATATTCACGATATATTTCATGTTGCAGTTCTTAGAAATTATATTCCTGATGTGACTCATGTTTATGATTGGAATGCATTACCGCTAGCAGACGGATAGCTAGCTTTAGATCTAGTACACATTTTGTAGCAGTAGACACTGACCCTCAGGGGTCACACTATAGATTAGGCAAGGGTCCAATGGGACCCCAATGATGATTCCTCTGCTACATGGGAGGATTTTTCTAGACTTAGAGATGCTTATCCATATCTATTTGTAGTCTTCCAGGAGTAAGCCTAACTCTAGGGGGGAGGATGTAATACCCTCTCCTATGGTGATATTTGGACTTTCTGATTTGGACATTCTATTATGATGGTTAGAACTATACATTTACATTTATGTTTTGTGGATCATGATGTTTATCAGATGATTGATATGCTCATTTATGGTTATCATTTATATGTTCATGAAATTAAAAAACCATCTATCTTTATATGTTTTATGGAGCTAACCCAAGGATTTGAATCTAACCATTATCATGATGTTTTATGTTTCATGGATATGTGTCTAATGTGTTTTCATGAATCAGGACAAAGTCATAGTTACTCACTTAGTTGAGGTCCACATGATGTATCAATCATGGTCATCTATTTGCATATATCTGATTTGTATGTATATTTGTATCTCTTCTTGGTGATGCAAGATTGCAGGTATTAGTTATCATCTCCACCTGGCTTCATAGGTTTGAGTGATCCCTCAAAATCCTCGATCATTATTGTTGTTATTATGGAGATATCACCAGGTTCCACTAGAAGGAACTCTACCTCTTACCCTTTTATCCTTAGGTGGGGAGTCATGAGTCAGTCTTCTATGTGGATGATGCATCTTTGTTTGGTGGATTATGTGGATTTGTTGCTTACTTCCCTGAAAGGTTTATGTTGTGATCAAGGTTATGTACGTAAGGTATCTTTTATGTAATGCTAGTAAATATATATATCCATATATATAGATTCTTATATATGTACTTATATCATGAGTAAATTATATGGAATGTGATTTTGTAATTGATTTAAATAATAATATATCTGATTTAAATGATAATATTCACATTAAAATAAATAATTATAATATTAGTAATAATGTTTCTTACCTATGGTATATGTACACATAAGCATATGGATGCACACATATGCCTATGATTACATATACATTTATGCAAGCTATGTGTGGAGGAAATGATTAATAATAAATAATTAATATTATTTTGGATAGTGAATAATTATTTCCTTCACTACAGTCTAGTAAATAAATAATTTAGGATAGGTAAATATATTCCTTAAAAGGAAATTATCTATTATTTTCATCCTTAAATTAAGGAGGCATAGATTTAAAATATTATTAAATAATATTTGTTAATCCCTTCACAGGAATAGTTTTGTAAACTTTATTATCCTAAACTAATAACCAATAGATGGTTGGGATAGTTGCATCGGTTGTATTTCCCGTGCAACTACTCCCTCCAATATATTTACATGAGAGATCTCCTGTGTGAAAGGGTGTTGGATAGGAGTTGATTCAAAGAGAAGATTAGTAATATGTTTGTAGGAAAATTATTTTTGTGAGGAGAGAATTCATTATTCTCTGAGTTTGGCATTTGGTGGTTATGGGTAGAGTCTGGAGATTGCATCCAGAAGTATTTGAAAGAGTGCTAGAAGCATTTGAGAGGATTGGATCCTTCTTCATCAACCGAATCCTGCAGGACTCTAGGTTAGAATCCATCCTAAGAGATAATTCTCTTTTCTATTATGAACATTTTTTTTCTATTCAAATGCTTCTTAATATGTTTTGCGTGGCTCCATAAGTTGCCAGATGTTTATACAAATGTCAACCATTTTATACAAATATGACATTAATTTTTATGATATATTATTATATATTGTATTCTCTTAGCCATTTTTTCCATTAATGTTTATGATAGATTATTGTACATTGTATTCTGTATTCTGTCAGTCGTTTTTAGTTTATACAATTTCTATCATTTTGTAGTTATCTATCATTATTTATTCAATCCTAAGTTGTGATTATTTTGTTTCCATGTTTGGATTAGGGTTTTTTGTCATTATTAATTATTTCAAAGTTGTATTTAAACCTGAGTTCAAGTTAGTATTATTAAAGTTTTCTTATACAAATATAACACGTATTTAATTCTCTGTCATAAAACAATATGCACGGGTTTTTCTGTCAATAAACAATGTGTGTGGGGTTTATGTCATAAAACATATGTGTGGGTTAGGGTTAGACAAGAATAACATAGTATAACATTTAGATTATTTAATATTTATATAAGTATACCATAGTATATCATTTAGATTATTTTTACAAATAATTTTGATACTTTAATTTCTTATACTTTAAGTTATACTTGTATAAAGAAATTAGTTACACTTCAGGATGTTTGAGATAGGTTTCAACTTCATAGGAGATAAGATGCAACTTCTAGATTTTAGAATTTTTTTAAAAAATCAGACTTTGTTAAATTTCAGGCACGAGAGGTGTTATGGAGCATTGTGTTTTGGTCTATGGAATTTTGTGTAAACTTTATATATGTTCATTACTTGTTTGGTGGAGGTTATATGGTGAATTTAGATGCTTTAATAGGGTTAGGATGTGTGTAGGAAGCAATATTATGGTTTAGGATTGTCTAGGAGGACCAAGACCATTCTAGGCCTCCCTAAACATTCCTAATGTTTCTAAACATCCCTAAACTCTCCTATTATTTTCTATTCATTGATGCAAGTTCTCAAATGTGTTATGATTGGTTTTAATTCATGTATTAAGTGTTTATGAGGTGTTTTATTTCTTGTATGATGTACTTGTGATGTGTGGGTTAAGGGTAGAAAACCTAATAACACTAAGTGAGTGGCTCTCAGTGCAGGGTCGGGGCCCTAAGTGGCTAATACCAGGATAAATGACTAAAGAGTTATTTAACAAGTGATAACTTAATAAAAACTTATGGGAATGTGTTCAAACACTAAAAATATTAATATATGCCTCGCCCATGCCATTAGTGCTAGTAAAGGCTATGGATGGGAGTGGGAGAAGGTGCATATGTGTAGGTATGATCGAATGGCACCTATCTATACAAAAGGCATTTGGTTTCGCATGTGCCTACTTGGGGGTCAGGGCCCGGAGTGGCTAGTACCAAGACAACCCAAGGGTTGAGGGCTATGCAATGACACTCACTTAGGTTGTTGCTTAGAGTTTCTATCAAGCCTTACAACCTTTCAAAAAAGATTTATACTTTGATCTTGTTTTCATTTTCTATTTGGGAAAGGTTACCCAACCCTAGGTATGGCCTAGCTATCCCTTCTTTGTAGACCTTGGTGTTTATCTCCTAGCATGGGGGAGTGGGCCTTTTGGTATCCATGTGGTTGGGTGGTAAATATTTTTATCGAGATACCTTTTGTGGATGCAATGCTTAAGGATTCATTCTTGCATAGTGTTCTAGTTTTGAAGAATGAAGACTTATATTGATCTTTCATTATGTAAAATTATTGTTACCTCCCAAGAGGAGATGAATGTAATGTAATCATTGATGTATTTCAAAATCATGTATTTGGAATGGGTAGGTTTGTGAAAAAGGGAAAAGGAAGATGTGAACTTTATGTAAATAATGTATGTTGGAAAAGAAAGGGGATTTTATAAGATTTCAAGTAAAATAGGTTATTTTCTCATTATTTGTTGATTAAGAAAATTAGTGAAATAAATGTGATGATGTCCTATGTGTAATGGTTCAAATTCTTAGATGAATCTATTAGGTGGTATTAATATTTTAATTTCTATATTGCTCATAAAGGATACTTAGGAAAATAGATGGATTTAAATGGCAAATTGAAATGAAAGTACTTTGTATTTCTTTATAAAGAATCTACAAATATTGTGATGTAGTTTTCTTAAGTAAATCAAGTTGTTAGTACACTAAATGGAATTAAATGAATTTTTCATTAAGTAAGAAGGGAACCCTGGAGGAATCTAAGTCAAACTATGTTTTGTTTATGTAATTCTTTTAAAAATTTAAAAATTTTCATAAATCATTACTTAGGTTTTCTTTTACAAAGAGAATATTTGTTCTCTTCCCCAGTTCCCTTGCGGGGCATGACATATTTGGTATCAGAGCCCTAAGTTGCTACACTAGGGCCCAGGGAATTTGGCCCATGCTTCTTAAAACTTGTTATTTATCTTAGGGAAACTTAAAACTGAAATCAAACTAGGACGCTTAAAACTTATTCTTCTTATTGCCTATGGAAGGATGCCTCATGTAACCTCTAGTAGAAAGGGAGGAGCCCAAAACACCCCTCCTAGATCTCAACATGAAATTTCTCAAGAAGGAGAATAATATGAGGGAAGAGGGGATCAATCTAATAACCAATTTGGAGGTTCTTAGGGGGCTCAAGTACAAGAGCTCCTACAACATATACTATAGAGGTTAGATGCATGGTGGGATAGAGGTCACCATGGAGAGACTAACACTCACCATGAGGAAAGGGAAAGGAGTCCTAGGAGGAGAGATCAGGTAGTGGAAGAAGATGCTTTCCATGCTTCTCACATGCGAGACCTCCTTAGGACAAAGACTAACCCCTTTAAGGGAACTCAAGGTGGATCTACCACTTAAACTTGGCTGTTAGACTTAGAAAGGATTTTATCCATGCATCCTTACAGCAGCAATACCAAAGCCCGCTTTGCAGGCATTCACCTTAAAGACTTTGCATCCACTTGGTGGGAAATAGAGAAAGAGAAACTTCACATAGATATTACCACTCTTTCATGGGAACTATTCCTAGAAATCTTTCAAGCGAGATTTCTTTCTGACCACTCGGGACGAGAAAGGGCTGAAGAGTTTCACAACTTAAGGTAGGTAACTATGTCAGTTGATGAATATGAGTATAATTTCTTTGAACTCAAGCCATACTCAGGATATAAGGATGACGAACCCATGCTGACTCAACACTTCCTTGGAGGACTCAATGGTCACTTGGCCGGTAGCGTACAAATGGTTGAACCTCAGACAGTTAATGATGTAGTCATCAAAGCTTGCCTTGAGGAAAAAAATATAGCCTTGGGGTTAGGAGGTCAGATAGATGGCCAAGGGGGTAATGTCTTCCAGGATGGGTTAGGTTTCAAAGGGAATCTATCTCGAGGAGCACCTAGGCCTAAAAACTATCCTCCCAAAGGAAGTTAGAACCACCAGAAAAGAAAATTTTATAGCAACAACAACAACAATTACAATGGAAACAACAATAAAAATAGGGGTTCTCAATCTAAAAATTCTCACAACTGGCAATGTGTAAACTGATACCCAAACCCTTAGCCAACTCAGAGTATACATTAGAATTATAGTCAGGGTAGCTATCAGCAGTCCAATGCACCTTCTGTAGGAAGGAATTTTGTTAAGAACACCGGATGTTATTCTTGTGGTCAACATGGGCACATTGGAGTTAATTGCCCTCAGAAATCTACCCCAGCAGTTCGCTATAGACAGGCCTCTTCAGAACCAATGCTAGGTAATGCAGGAAGACTTAGATCATTAGATCATTAGAAGATCTAAAACTCTTCTCTAAAACTCTTGAAGAACATGAGGTTCATCTTCACCAAGTATTGTAGTGCCTTAGAGAAAATCAACTCTATGCCAATGCCAAAAAGTGTGAATTATTTCAGACAGAGGTTAAGTATCTTGGACATATCATATTAGGAAATGGCATCGCTATTGATCCAGCCAAAATTCAAGCCATAGTGGAGTGGCCAACTCTGACTAACATCCATGAAGTTCACAACTTCATGGGACTAGTTGGGCATTACAGATGGTTTGTTAAAGAGTTCTCTCAAATAGCTCATCCCATTACTTCCTTTCAAAGGAAAGGTAAGAAGTTTGTTTGGTCAAAAAATGTGAGGCCGCTTTCCAATGTTTGAAGGAAAGATTAACCAGTGCTCCAATCTTGGTGGTTCCCAAACCATCAGGGGACTTCGTAGTTTTCACAGATGCCTCACAAGAAGGGATTGGGGTTGTTCTGATGCAAGAAGGACAAATTGTGGCTTATGAGTCTAGGAAGCTTAAAGATCATGAGCTCAACTACCCCACCCATGATCTAGAACTTGCAGCAGTAGTTCATGCCTTAGTAAAGTGGAGGCACTTTATGTTGGGTCATAAATTTGAACTCCTAATAGATCATCGAAGCCTTCAGTATATCTTCTCTCAACCTAACATAAATTCTAGACAATGCAAGTGGATGGAATTCTTATGCAAATATGAGTTCAAGGTTAAGTACATCCAAGGGAAGATGAATGTGGTGGCAAATTCTTTGAGTAGGCATAGGCATGTTTTATTAGCAGTATCCCTAAGTACAAATTTGGAGCAAAGAATCAAGGAGGCTCTCACTTCTGACTCTTGATTTCAAGAGGTTAAGACAGAAATAGAGTCAGGAAGACCCTTGGAGGGTCACTTCTTAAGATATTCCTTAGATATCCTTGGGTTTTTGTGACAAAAAAATAGAATTTATGTGCCCATGGAAGGAGATCTTCATGCGCTTATCCTTTCAGAAAGCCACAAGGCTCCCTATTCGGCACATCCCAAGGTGAAGAAAATGTATGCTGACCTACGCCAGTTGTACTATTGGTCAAGAATGAAGAGACATATTTCCCACTACATGGCTAGATGTTTGGAATGTCTAAGAGTGAAAGAAGAGCATCAACACCCCGCTAGTCTATTGCAACCTCACCTAGTGCCAGAATGGAAATGGGACATTATTTCCATGGATTTTATCGTAGGACTTCCAGTTACTCCAAGGAGACATGATGTTATCATGGTAATAGTTGATAGACTCACCAAGGTATCCTATTTTTATCCCATACAGTCCTCCTACTCAGCAGCTTCTGTAGCCAGAGTATTCATGGACATTGTGAGACTCCACAATATTCCCAAGAAAATTATATTTGATCATGTTCCATTATTCACATCAGCTCTTTGGACTTCACTTCAGCACACTTTAGGGACTTAGCTCAACTTTAGTTCAACCTATCACCCCGAGACAAATGGGAAGATGGAGTGAGTCAATCAGGTTCTTGAGGATATGCTCAGAATGTATGTTATGGATAGATAGACCTGTTAGCACTTAAACCTGTAGATGGTTGAAATATTTAGAAATTCACTAAACTTATGACTCATGCATTTCCAATAGCTGGATCTAGCATAATTTAAATGCTAAGGTACTAAGGCTTTGAGCCTTCTTCACTTTGAGTGTAAAACTCAAGCGGGTTTACCTTTCAATTGCTTCTACAAAGCATAACAAAATTGATCTATGTACTTGACATAGCCAATATGGCTCATAAACATACAAGTAAAAGTAAATGGAGATAGTTTTTATAAAATGATGGTGAATAGATGTAAATCAAACTAAACTAGTGCCTTATTCATTGGGCTAGAGTCAAAACCAAATATCTACAGAATCCTATTAGCACAAAGTTATTGAAATTCAAATAAATTGCCTAACAATTCATTCTCCCATTTCCCAACCCTGGCATCAAATTCATCCATAGATTTTCAAGTCCCAGAGACCTCCCTGAAGGTTTACTCTCTCCTTGAGAGAAACTCGAGTTCAACCCCTATATTCACCTTGTGAACAATACATTAAAAAGCCTTACTAATTAATGCATAAGAAATTCAAAACATCCATACACAAAGACAACCAGAGATAGCAATGAAACTTCAGTATATTTATATCAATTTTCAACTGTATCCATTACAACTTCAACAAAAACTTCAAAGAAGTCAGATTCTATATTCAGTCTTTCTTTACAAAAACTTCAACCACCACTAAAAAGAGTAAAAACTTGCTACTTATACCTCTAGCCATCTTTGAATCCTTGAAAGGACGCAATAAGCTTCAGATGGCTAGGAAAATTACTTGCACTACAGACAAAAAGTACAAACCATAATGACAATGACTGGAACAATAGAAAGTAGTTCACAACTACTAACATCTTGACAGGTGGCACCTTTGTCTGGAGATATTTTAGAGCAGTTGCTTTGATTTGTAGCATGAATGATGACCGCCAATGCAAGCTAACTTACATCATCCATTGTTTGAAACATGCTCTCCCTCAAGTTTTGGATTAGGTGCCCTGTGTACTTTATTCTTCTTCCTCTTCCAACACTAGGACAATTGGCTTCTTCTTCTTCCTCTTTGTCACTTTGCCCCATGCTACCACATCATCATCAGATGACCAATTGTAGGCCTCCAGTTCCTATAGTGACTTGATATATAGGTCCCACATGGAATCATTTATACCTTTAGCCTCTGCCACAAATTGTATGCAATCACTTTCAACTTTAAACAAACTATCAATTATACTATTGCATCCTTCCAAGTCTAAGGCACTATCACTATTAAGGAAAGAATCTTGTTTAATTACCAACTAATCCACTAATGTCTTCCACTCATCTACACTGACTACATTTCCATTATCATCATACGCCGAAGGCAAGTACTTATTGTAGTCCTTATCAAACATAGCCAACTTGGCTTTTATCTGGTTAGATTTTCCTTTAAAAAACTTTGAGATAGCACTCACCAAACCAATCTTTTCAAAAATTTATGTCACTACCTCAAGAATATCAGTTCTATACTCCTACAAACCATCAAGTTTTTCAAATAATAAGCTCCTCCCTAACCATACACTGTATAGTGGCTCCTATTGGTTAAAAATCTCAATTTTTGTTTTTTGCCCCAAAAGACAGGATGTTTTTGAAAAATTTTAGTCTTTAGGGTTTTCTAGGTCTAAATATCCTAAAAATCAAAAAGCCCTAGTTTAAGTTGTTAGCCTTCTATTTCTCTGTTACTTTTTTGGGTCACTTAAGCGTCAAAATAAGCATGTGCACTTTTAGTTTCCTCTCTTAGTCACTTAGTCTCCCAGAGAAGTAGGAATATTCCTTCATTTTTAGCGATTGTCCGAAAGCCTTTGTCACCTGATCTCATGAGCACTTTGGAATATTCCTTATTATCAAATGACTTAGCATTTTCCCTTTTAGTCTCCAAGTCTCAAAAATATTTCTTGAGATCTAGCGACTACTGTGACAAGTTTTATAAGTAATAGACTATGGTCTTATGGTCTCTAGATGGAACTTACCTTTGGTCGGGTGATCTCAGGATAATTTATTAAAGTGATGTTTCATTCAATGATTATGATTTTCAGTGGTCGCATTATCTCCCAAAGGTGGTGGTTATCTCCTGCACAGTTAGCGATCCAGCGACATGGTTGTCTCCAGGTCTCTAGATGCAGCGGTTAAGTGATAAAGGAGTATGAGACTTAGCGACAACCGTAGAATGAAGTTTTGATCAATGGTCAGTATTTAATCTCTAGATACAACTCAGAGTTAAGAAATGTTTCCACAACTTAGAGATTGCCTCAGTCGCGTGCTCTTGGGACTTAACCCTAGTTAAGAAAAAGATTGTGAGACTCGGTGAACCTCTTTGTCACGTAGTCTCCAGATTTGCCTGGGGTTGAGTTAAGATTAATGCTATGGTTTAGCCTAGTGGTTGTATGTTTATTCAATGATGTAGTGACTATGTAGTCATGTGATCTCAATTTCTTGACAGTTAAGTGAAAACCCTCCAATGATCCAATGACACGGTTATCTCCTGGTCGCTGAATCAAAAAGTTAAGTGAGAAAAGCTCTCGTGACTTAATGTGGACCAAAGGATGAAATGAAGAAAAAGATCGACGGTGGTTGCAAGATCTCAGAAAGGAAGTTGAAAAGTCAAAAATCTTTAGTGATTAAGAGACTCCAGGTTTGTCGCTAGATCTCCAAGTTGGGTGATCGCTGAATGTTTTAAAAGGATTAATAAAGTTGTCATGACTACAAGAAGCTCTCATAGTCACCAAATCTCTAGATGACCGGGTCGAGATATCTCACAAAGAATTTTGAAAAGTCAACCATGTTCCATGACTTAGAGTTTGTCTGTCATCACCAGATCTCATAATGAAGATTGAAAATGATTCTAGTCACATGATCTCGAAAAGAGAAATCTTGTACTTGCGACTAAGAAATTGACTATAGTCAAGTGATCTCCGAATGTGAAAAATTAAAGATGGAATACAAAGGTCAAATATGGTCGCTGAATCTCTAGATCAAAATTTTGTGATCGCCAAATCTCACAATGAATTCAAAAGGTTAAAAATATTTCTACGACTATGAGAAGCTCTCTTAATCGCTAGGTCTCGGAAGCATTTCTAAGGTGCCGCTATTATAAATTGATTGCTAGACTTTTTCTCCACTCGCCAAGTCTCTAAATATTTGAATTTAAAGTTTTTGAGCTACGGCTAGTATTTTGAAGCCCTGTTCATGCTGAAGTAATGGTGGAGATGACCTTTTGATAGCTGTAAATGTCAAAAATGGTGGTGCATTCAATTATACAAAATAAAATAGTAAGAGGCTACTCATTTGAAGGTTATGATGCATATTGAAGAGTACAGAGTGCTAGGTTTTCAAAGCTTTCTAGAATTACAGTGTGTCCAGTGATTTTTGCAAAGAATTTTCAAAGTTTTAGTCAGGATGAGTTGGGCAATAGTAACCAGAGCCTCCACCAGCCGAGGGTCTAAGGAAAAAATAAAAGAGATTTTTCTAGATGATTTCCTCACCCTCTAGCCTGGTTCATCTCAAAACAAGAAGGTTAGTGATGATATCTGTGTGGATGATTTAGCTTATTGTAGAGATGTCAGGATGCCTAAAATCATAGGCATGTATCTTTTTAGTTATTTCTATAAAAATCATGATAGTGTTATACCAGTTTCAAACCCTTGGACTTCAAGGTTGGCCAAATTGATTGTCCCAGAGGTTTTTCTAGATGTGGACACACTCCTTATGCTATGCCTAAGATATGATACCTTGTCTAAGAAAATTAGAAAGGAGGATGGTTCACCCTTGGTAACCCTAGACCAGAACTCTTTCATGAGGGCATTTGGAATTCAGTTTCCAATGGCCATGGAGATTAACTTACAGGCTCAAGCAAATAGATGTGTTAGAGAGGCTGCTTTGGTCTCCAAGGAGATAAAGAGTCACATGCCTAAAGAAAATAGAAATTATATTGCACCTATGGCTAGATCGATTCCATATGCTTACAAGCACCTTAAGTTTTACATGAAATACATTACATATGGGATGTGCTAGGTCTTGGGAGTTGATGCAAGCCCTGAGAGGATTACCTCTGATATTTTGATGTTAGTGATGGATTCATAGAGCCATCTGGTGAACAGAGTGTATGACTTTATTGGTTATGTGATAAACAAGATGCATGAGGGTTTTCTATCTTTGAAGAACTTCACATCTGGTTCTACACCCTGATTCATGCATTACTCCTTGCTGATGCACCTCATTGTGTATCATAATTATGATCTTATAAATTTGAATGATCTCAAGCCATAAATGATGTGGAATGGATAGCCTAACCCAGTACAGTTCTGGTTAGCAATTTGGAGCCCCTCTTTCCCTAGGTGAGATTTTGGTGTCTTTGAGAACTAGATTGTGTACCCCATTCTCCAGAGTTTGGGAGTTAATTTTACAAGATTATCCACCAAGGTCCTACAATTGGTGAGACCCCAACAGTTTATTGATAAGTGGACCAAGGGTCACAATTGGAGGGATTTTTACTATGAGAAGGGCTATACAATGATTAGGGTTTATGGGTGCCCTCAGCCTCCTCATCTACTTCCATTTTATGTTCCACCAAGAATTGCATTTCTAGAGTTTATCTAGCAACTCATGTTGATAGATAAAGAACACTTGGCTCCCCATAGGAAAGGGACTCTCACTCCTCAGCACTTTAGAGTGCACTATATTACAATTGGAAAGGGAGCTTTTAGTAAGGTGAATGATTAGTTAGAGAAATATAGGATGTTTGTAGTTCCACATAGGTATGTAGATACAAAAGGTTTCATGGCTACTACAAGGAGATATTACATGCCTACCATTCCTTTTAATAAGAAACATGAAGAGTATCTTAAGGAGGATGTGATCAAAAACATCATTGAAGATGATGAGGTAGAAAAAAGAATTCAACAATTGGATCGGTTACATAAAATTGAAAGGGAGTTAAAAAGAAAAGGATTGGTATTTAAGGGTTTCTTTCCCACTTTGCCTTACCTCTAGAGACTTGAGAAGATGATGGCTCAATTTGACACATTAGTTGAATCCATGAAGGATCAAATTGATGATGCTAATCAGGGTAAAAAGGCCCACTCTAATTCTAAATGTGAAGAAGATAGTGATGGTGGCTACCCAATATATAGCCCACCCCCTATGGATCAGCCATTAATTGAAGAACTTAAAGGAGGAGGTGAGACTATCAACCTTAGTGAGCTGCTTAGCTCAGAGGACACCGCTGAGCCCTTACAAAAGAAGAGGAAGTTAATGGCTGGAGAGCCATCAAAGAAGAAGAAGGATAGAGTAAGTGCCCTCTACACAAGGACTAGCTTTCATCACCAGGAAATAAGGAAATTAGTCAGAGAGGCCAAGAGACAACAAAGGTATGAAACTAAGGATGTAGAGTTTCCTTTGGCTTTAGGCCAAGATGAAAGAATAATTGAGTAGGATGCATTCCTTAATGATGATAATTTTCTCAATTCTATTGAATTTAAAATCTTTTTTATTTGGCACTAGTAACAACACTTTGCATCTAATGTGAAAATAACTGAGGAGGGTCAAGTGCCTAATGAGGCAGTGCAACAATTAAGAGAGTATGACCCAGGGGGTGAAAGCTTTACTCCAGATGAGGCCAGGAATTTAATTAGATAGAGTAACATGCTACTTGTGCCTGGATGGAGTTTGTATTCTGATTTTATTATAGACCAAATAAAGAGATAGGAAGATGTCACTCTATCATCAGAGACCCAAGTAGGGGATATAATCAAAGGATTTTCTTATAGCCCAAAGAATCAAGCATTGGCCATGTGGAGTCTTTACCTAAAGACAAGAAGCCACAAATTTTGAATGTAAAAGAGCAAATGGAAGGAGACAAGATTGTGTGGTCTATCCACAATACTGGTGACCTTGAGATATCTCAGGTCTTGACCCAATTTGCAAAATTGAATGAAGACAAAACAAAATAGATATTTGAGAGGTATGGCTCTCTTTTAAGTCATTACAGTGCCCTTGTAAAGGATAGGGATTTACAGATAATAAAAGTTAAAGCATTGGAAAAATAGGCAGAGGAGCTGCAATTACAAATAATTAATACTCCTATAGTAGTTCTTGCACCTCCTGAATAGCTTGCATTAACATAAGCACAAGGAATGACAGAGGAGGAGGTGGCAGTAGAGCTGAAGAAGATTAATGAGGCTATATTACAAGCCCTTTTGAGTATCTTGCAGCACATAATGAATATAATCAAGGATAAATTTGACCTAGTTTTTAATGCTTATGGAAAATTGCCTGAATTGCAAAAGGAGGTCAATAATTATGTTCAAATTTTGAGTGGATTTCATATAGTGTGGTCTATCAGAGCACCACTTTTGCAAAGATTGATTTTGGCTCAATCTTTGGGGAGTGACATACCGGAGATAGTTGTAAGAGTTGGTGAGGAGATTGAAAGAATTAAAGCCATATTACCACTTTTCAAGGGTAAGGCAAATTTGATTGAGGCTAAGATAGCCATGCTTAGCTCCTACTCCAACAAATTCTAATGGAATATGGATGAAGTGACTGAGAGGGGGGGTGAATCAGTCAACCATAAATTTCTTCACAATTAATTCTTTACAGATCCCTTAGGATATCTTAACAATGTTATCTGTTTTAGCACTCGGTAAATAGATTGCAGTAACTTTGAAGATGCAGAAAGTATTAGCAAAATTATCTTTTAGATATTCATCAGTACTGGTGTATGATTAAGATAGCAATTAAGAACACAAGAGACACAAGATTTAACGTGGAAACCCAATATGGGAAAAACCACCAATGTATCTAGATACTGATTTTCACTTTTCTGAAGTGATGCCCGGTTAGAAGCCAACCCGGTAAAAGGTTAGAAAACACACTGTTAGGTGTGACCTTGTTAGAGGATTTTAAAACACCCTGCTAGGAGTGGCCTGGTAAGAGGTCTTGAAAACAATTCAATGGAATTGTCACCTTGTTAGAGGATTTACAATATGGTTGTTAAACCAACTCGTTTAAGAGATTTAGAATTCACTGTTACAATGATAAGAAGGTAACAATGAAAAATGACCTGTATAATAATGCAATTATCTTGCTAATTACAGATCTTTGTTCTGCATATGTGTGATCCTTCCTGATCAAATAAATCTATGCTGCACCTCAAGGATATCTGAACATCCTTCACAAATTTGCACACACCTTTCCTATCTTTCTTCTGTAAATCTTCTGCTGTATTTCTTATTTATTTTTCACATTTGACCTTTTATTTATATGATTTTAGATTTGTCAAATTGACATTATTTAGTATAACAGTCGGCTGAATTAAGCAAACTCTATTTGCAAAAATCCTTCAAGGGCCGACAGTGCTCGGTGACCATAACTTTCTATAATCTTTCAGAGACCGAGGGAACTCGATAAACACTGACAATCCTTTACCTTCGATAACCAACTGAACTCGGTAAACACTGAATTTCCTTTGATGACCGACTGAACTTGGTAAACACTGAATTTCCTTTGACGACTGACTAAACTCGGTAAACACTAACTTTTCTTCGACAACCAACTGAACTCGGTAAATGCTGAATTTCCTTTGGTAACCGAGTGAACTCAGTAGACACTGATTTTCTTTGATAACCGAGTGGACTCGGTAAGCACTAATATTCCTATTTGGCAAACCGACTGAGCTCTGTAGGAACTGATTGCTACGGACTATGACATTGTGTGACATCAAAGACAATACATAATTTGAGTAGCAATTTCCTTCAAACAATTGTTTCCAACAATCTCCCTCTTTGGCATTGATGGCAACACAATGTCATAGCATAAGAAATTTGAAAGAGTTCTGACTATTGAAAATTTCTTGAAGTAATAGAAAAGACATAGCAAACACTCCCTCTTTGACAACACATGCCAAAGATAATTCACATATTACCAGTGTAAATTAATGTACCTCAAGTACTGATTCATATGCAATGATTCCTTGAATATGCTACATCAACTGGTTGATTTTCAATCATTTTCTGGTTGATGCATCACTAAAACTGTATTTAGTGAGCCTCGGATAGGGGAATGACCCCTAACTTACCTCTTAGATACACAAATGCATCCTTAGGTAATGGTTTGGTAAAAATGTCTACAATCTATTCTTTTGTATGAATATATTCTAATCTGATTTCCTTGTCCTACACCAATTCTCTGACAAAGTGATATTTAATAGCAATGTGCTTGGTTTTGGAATGCATCACTGGATTCTTTGAAATGTTTATTGCACTGGTATTGTCACAAAATATAACAACTGGTTCTTTGATTTCAACCTTCATACCTTCTAATAACTATTTAAACCAAACAATATTTGAACAATTTACTGCAGCAGCAACATATTCTGCTTCAGCTATGGATTGAGATGTGCAATTCTACTTTTTACTAGTCCAGGATACCAGTCTTTTTCCAAGAAAAAATGCTCCACCACTTGTGCTTTTTCTGTCATCAATGTTTCTTGCCCAATCAGCATCAGTAAACACTTTCAAGTCTAGATTGCCTCCAAATTTATACCACAAACCATATTCTTCAGTTCCTCTTAAGTATCTTAAGATTCTTTTGATTGCCATCATGTGATTTTCCTTAGGTTTTGCTAAGAATCTAGCTACTATACCGACTACTAAGGCGATATCAGGTCTTGTATGTACCACATACTATAATTTTCCAATCATAGATCGGTATAGGGTCTGATCAACTTCTTTTGAATCATCATTTTTGGTAAGTTTCAGTCCAGTACACATGGGTGTACCAACTAGTTTTGAATCCTCCATACCAAACTTCTTAAGTATTTCCTTAATGTATTTGGATTGAGTAATGTATATACCATTCTTGCTTTGCTGAATTTGAAGACCAACAAAGAATTTTATTAAACCAAACATAGACATTTCAAATTCTTTGTTCATTTGCTCTGAAAATTCTTTGCACTGATCCTCATTCCCTGTAAATATAGTATCATCCACAAATATTTCTGCCAATACAATTTTGTCATCCAGTCCTTTAATATACAGATTGCTGTTATCATTTGCTCTTTTGAAATTAATCTGAATCAAATAGTTATGGAGTCTTTCATACCATGCTCTAGGAGCTTGTTTCAAACCATACAATGCTTTGTGTAACCTGCAGACCATGTCCCTTTTATCTGGATCAACAAAACGTTCAGGTTGTTCAATGTAGACTTCTTCATCAAGAATTCCATTGAGAAATGTAGATTTTATATCCATCTGATATACCTTAAATCCTTTGTGTGCTACATAAGCAAGTAGAGTTCTTACACCTTCTAATCTTGCAACAGGAGTGAAAGTTTCTCCATAATCTATACCTTCTCTTGAGAATAACCTTTACATACCAGTCTAGCTTTGTTTCTAGATACTTGACCATATTCATTTAGCTTATTCCTGAATACCCATTTTGTTCCAATTACATTCTTATCTTTAGGTCTAGGTACAAGAGTCCAAGTTTTGTTCTTTTGTATTTGTTCTAATTCTTCATTCATTGCTTCAATCCAACTTTCATTTTCCAATGCATCTTTGATATTTCTAGGTTCAAAGTCAGTAAGCAGACATGTACCTTTTAGCTTGCTTCTTGTCATAGTACCATCTGATTTGTTTCCAATGATTTGATCTGGTGTATGATGTCTTCTGACATATTTGGCTAGTATAGGTTCCTTGCCTTTTGAATGATTCATGCTGCTGTCTTCTAGGATCTCTTCTTCAGGTTGCTCGGGCTCGGTATATATTTGCTCGGTAACTTCAGGCTGAGACTCGGTCTGAATTTCTTCCTGTGACTCGGTAACTATGCTCGGCTCGGTAGATATAGTTTCCTCATTGATAGTTGTGTCTGCCAATGTTTCAGGTTCAATGTAAACGAATCTTCTATAGTTCTCAGGTTCCCTTTTGCTTTCTTCTTCAGTCTTTTCTGCAAACTCATCAAATTTTACATGTATACTTTCTATGACTTTGTGAGTAGATAAGTTCAGACATTTGTATGCCTTGCTTTTGCTAGAATATCCTAGGAATATTCCTTCATCACTTTTCACATCAAATTTATTTCTTCTGGATTCTTTTAAGATATAACACTTGCTACCAAATATTTTCATGTAACTTACATTGGGTTTATAGCCATACCATAATTCATAAGGAGTTTTGAATGTGTCTTTCTTCAATTGTACTCGGTTCAAGGTATGAACTGCAGTGCTGATAGCTTCCTTCCAGTACTTTATAGCGATGTTCTTTTCTATCATTAGAGTCCTTGCACAATCCATAATAGATCTATTTCTTCTTTCTGCTATTCCATTCTGCTCAGGAGTTCTAGGAGCTGATACCTATCTTTTGATTCCTCTTTCAATGCAGAAGTTGTTAAAATCATGGGAGATGAATTCACCACCTCTGTCTGATCTTAAGCATTTCAATCTTTTCCCTGTTTCCTTTTCCACTCTTGCTAAGTACCATTTGAACTTTTCAAATGCTTCTGATTTCTCTCTTAAATACATAATAGTCATCATTCTAGAATAATCATCAACGAAAAGAATAAAGAATTTATCTCCAGTATAGCTTTGTATTCCAATAGGTCCACATAAATCAGTATGCACAATTTCCAAAATTTCTTTAGACTGATAGTTCTTACTCTTGAAACTAGTTTTACTCATTTTGCCAATCTGACAATTCTTACATAGACCAGTATCAGGTTTCTTCAAAGTAGGAATGCCTCTAACCTTCTTGAATTTGCTTATTTTTATCATGTTATCAAAATTCACATGACATAACCTTTTGTGCCATAGCCAACTTTCTTCTATTTGAGCAATAAAGCATGAATATTCACTGAGATCAAGATAAAATAAGTTACCTTTTTTTAGTTGGCCTGATCCAATGAGTTTTCCTTTTCCATCCAGCAGTCTTGCTTGACCATTCATGAATTCAACCTTGAAACCAATGTTGATTAGCTATGCTACACTTAGAAGATTATGTTTTAGTCCTTCAACCCAATAAGCATTATCACATATGAGTTCTTTGGTTAAAGAGATTCTTCCTTTTCCTTTTATACAACAAGGTTCATTGTTTCCAAATCTTACATTACCACTATCACAGTCTTCTAGATATTCAAATTTTGTCTTGTCACCAGTCATGTGGTGTGAACATCCACTGTCTATTATCCATATGTCATCTTTTCTTATATGAGAAATAAGTGCCATCTTATCTTCATCATCATCAGATTCATCTTTTATAGCAAGAAAAACAATTTCTTCTTCACTATCATCAGAATCTTTAGCCATAAAACATGATTTCTTACCTTTATCCTTGTATGATTTGAAATTCTTTTTGCCATAGTACTTGTGACTTCTCTTCTCTTCCTTGACTTGCTTGTTTGGGCACCTAGCTGCAATATGTCCAATTTCTTCACATGAAAAATAGATTAAAGGAGTTTTACCTTTATACTTACCTTTCCCTCTAGAGTACTTCTTTGCAAGTAATGCTTCTACAATTTCAAGATCGCTATCAAAACTTTCTTCTGATACTTCTTCACTTTCTGACTGAACTTCTGTAATTTTCTTGTTCTTCTTTAGTGAAACCTTGGCCTCAAATGCTGATTCAATATTTTTGGAGCTAGGAACATAGTTGTCATAATTGTCTAATTCAAAGGCTGTCAATCTTCCAACTAAAGCATCCAAAGTTATATTGTGGTTTGTTTCACATCTTCTTTCTTGAATAGCTGATACTCTTATTGCATAGATAGGGAGTAATGTTCTGAGTACCTTACTTATAACAATTTCATCTGAGATTGTTCCTCCAGAAGCTCTAATTGCACTTACACTTGCTTTGATTCTTTCAACATATTTTGCAATGTTTTCATCTTCCTTAATATTCATCTTGTCAAACTGTCCTCTTAGGCTTTCTGCTTTGGCTCTTTTCACATTTGCATCACCACCATATATTTTCTTTAGTGCCATCCACATTTCATATGCAGTAGTGCAGTTTTTAATATCATCAAATTCTTCATAGCTGAGAGTAGATGCAATGTCTATCATCATGGTGTTGTGAGTCTTTTTATCTGCAATGTCTTCAACAGTTAATGTGCCATTAGGAATTGTGTATTCTTCATCAATGTATTTGCATCCTGAATCACCAATGGAAGCCAGATGAAGTCACATGAGACCTTGCCATGCTGAAAAGTTATCTCTGTTGAGCTTTGGAATTTCCCTCTTGTAAGACATCCTGATCTTTAGCTTAGGTCCTTGAAACCCTTCCTGCAAGCACCAAAAGCTCTGATACCAATTGATGGAATATGGATGAAGTGACTAAGAGGGGGGGTGAATCAATCAACCATAAATTTCTTCACAATTAATTCTTTACAGATCCCTTAGGATATCTTAACAATGTTATCTATTTTAGAACTCGGTAAATAGATTGCAGTAACTTTGAAGATGCAGAAAGTATTAGCAAAATTATCTTTTAGATATTCATCAGTACTGGTGTATGATTAAGATAGCAATTAAGAACACAAGAGACATAAGATTTAACATGGAAACCCAATATGGGAAAAACCACCAATGTATCTAGATACTGATTTTCACTTTTCTGAAGTGATGCCCGGTTAGAAGCCAACCCAGTAAAAGGTTACAAAACACACTATTAGGTGTGACCTTGTTAGAGGATTTTAAAACACCCTGCTAGGAGTGGCCTGGTAAGAGGTCTTGAAAACAATTCAATGGAATTGTCACCTTGTTAGAGGATTTACAATATGGTTGTTAAACCAACTCGTTTAAGAGATTTAGAATTCACTGTTACAATGATAAGAAGGTAACAATGAAAAATGACCTGTATAATAATGCAACTCTCTTGCTAATTATAGATCTCTGTTTTGCATATGTGTGATCCTTCCTGATCGAATAAATCTGTGCTGCACCTCAAGGATATCTGAACATCCTTCACAAATTCGCACACACCTTTCCTGTCTTTCTTCTGTAAATCTTCTGCTGTATTTCTTGTTTATTTTTCACATTTGACCTTTTATTTATATGATTTTAGATTTGTCAAATCGACATTATTTAGTATAACAGTCGGCTGAATTAAGCAAACTCTATTTGCAAAAATCCTTCAAGGGCCGACAATGCTCGGTGACCATAACTTTCTATAATCTTTCAGATACCGAGGGAACTCGGTAAACACCGACAATCCTTTACCTTTGATAACCGACTGAACTCGGTAAACACTGAATTTCCTTTGATGACCGACTGAACTTGGTAAACATTGAATTTCCTTTGATGACCAACTGAACTTGGTAAACACTAACTTTTCTTCGACAACCGACTGAACTCGGTAATGCTGAATTTCCTTTGGTAACTAAGTGAACTTGGTAGACACTGATTTTCTTTGATAACCGAGTAGACTTGGTAAGCACTAATATTCCTGTCTGGCAGACTGACTAAGCTTGGTAGGAACTGATTACTGCAGACTATGACATTGTGTGACATCAAAGACAATACATAATTTAAGTAGCAATTTCCTTCAGACAATTGTTTCCAACAAATTCATCTCCTCAATTTTGAGTACAAATGGAGTCATAAAGAGTCTTGATCAATGGAGATTGGATGTTGATCTTCTATTGCCTAGGAAAGAGGCATTTTTAGGTGAAGATAATAATGTTGATTTGGAAAGCTTCAACAAAACCTTAGATGAAGCTATTAAGGAAGAGGCAGATCTCACCAAATTTGTAGCAGATGTCAAGGCAATTATGGATGCCAGGTGGGAGAGAAAAAAATCAAAGTGCAACTTGTCCAAGACTTTAATTGGCTGTCAAATGAACAGGTAACTGCATGGGATGAACTGACAAAGCCCAAAAAAGTTAGATCTGCCATAGTTGACTTGGACATTTTGGATGAAGAATGAGAAGGACATATGACACACCTAACACCTAATCCAAGAATACAGGGATGATAAGCTATCATTTAAGAATGGTGTAGGTTAGCCTGAAATGGTGGTCACCATATCTCATTAAACTCAAGGAGCTATCATAAATATTTGTAGTTGAAGGTGTCAGTTTTCAAGCGGCCAAGGATGTACAATAGTCTGAGGAAGTCTTGTCTTTCCACCACCTAAGGGCTTGTTGTATTTTATTTTTAATTTTCATCTCTTATGCTTTTAGGGTTAGGTTTTTCAACCATCCGAAGCTTGTTTCATTCCCATTAATAAGGGAATTTCAAGGTGGTTGAAAAGGGATGTATATATAGAGTTGATGACTCATTTTTTGGGGTTGGTCAGAGAGATAATAGAAAATTGAAACAGAATTGCTTTGAAGTAGATTTCCAAGTCTTGTGTCTGATCTTTTGAGTAATGGAATTGTAAATGTAATTGGAAAGTTGATTATAAATACAAATACACTACAACTTTTGCCATATATTGTTGTTGTCTCTTTTCTTTTATATTGTACTCTTGTATGTTTTACATGTTGGGTATTTAAAATATACCAGTTGTGATGCAACTTGCTTAACTGATTTATGAGTTTCTTTCAAGGAAAGAATTAAAATTTCTCATATTTCACCTTGAAGAGTAAATATATTTGTATGGATTTTTTGATGACAACAGTGTTTGGTTAATAGAATAGTTTGTAAGGCAATCTATTTGGATTTGCAGTTGGTATGTAAGGCATACTATTGTATTTCTTTTAGAATTTACTTGTTGGTTTACATTTTGACTCTGTTGCCCATTAGATAAGGCACTGGTTTGGTGTTTGTTTCTTATGGTTTTATCTTTCATATATTTTAGAAGAGAAACTGAAACTTTTACATCATTTACCAGTACATTTTCATTTCATGTTTATTTCACAGAATAGATTGGACTGTTCCTAAGGCTTATAGTCCATATTTTGTGATTCCTTGAAGAGAGAATCATATACGTTACACTTGTTAGGATATTTGAATGTACTGGTTATTATATTAAAAAAGTATAATGTTAGCCTTGGTCGTTAGTGACCGAGAGGTTAGACAATTCCGTCACAATGCTTTGGTCGTGGCCCTTTGGGTAGTTTACATACACTCTCGGAGGATGGACACGGGAGATATGAAGATATTATTGTATGATCATTATAATGTAAATGTACTTGTCAGTCCAGAATGATTAATGGAAGTATTTATTATTCTCTGATATATTCTATGTTCATTAAATTTCATGTACTATGTATGTGTAATACTAAGTTTACCCCAGTGGGAAAACATCTGGCATTGTTGCATAGATGTACTTGGGAAGAGAAGTGAGGAGAGGATTTATGCCCAATGTTTTAAATAAAGATAGAAATAAAAAGGCATGAGATGATGAAGGTGAGGCCACACAGAAGGCTTTGATCTTTGTGCAGCAACATGAACATCGGTATAGGCTGAGGCAACTTGCCAAGGACCAGCTTGCCAGAGGGTTGCCTGAAGGGAACTTGGAAAGTGGTACAAAAGGTGCAAAGGCTGACAGGGAAGAGTTCACTTCACTGGAGCATCCAAGAGTGTGGAGTAGGGAGGAACTACTTGAGGAAGCATGATTGAGAAAGGTTTTACTTGAGGAAGAGTGAGACCAGAGATTTGACCCATACACCACGTGCGGAGGACTGAGACCACAAAGGGAACCATCTGATTGAAGGTGACGGTACTGCTGGAGGTGCCAGTGATAGTATGGCCAAAGGTGTTGTGAATGCACAGGCGAACCCTCTATTGGAACCAAGGACTCCACATAGTATGGTCCCGCCAGTTACGCAAGTGCCACTGGTTACTGGACATAATACTCAAGGAGGTACGGGTATGAGTGTTGGCACAAGCGGTGCCAAAGCACCGAATCCACCATGGAGACAATAAGTAAACATGGCGACTAACAAAGAAAAGTTGCCAAAATTCAATCGTGATGGGAAGGAAGATCCAGTATAGCATTGTTGTACATGCGAGACAATCTGGTCGGCGAATGGTGTCGCCAACCATGCAAAATGGGTAAAATAGTTTTCGGCCACACTGAGAGGGGTAGCCATCGACTGGTACTCTGACGTGGACAAAACAAAGGTGACCACTTGGCATGAACTCAAGATAGAATTCTAGAAGGAGTTTCAGCTCCTGAGGGATGACAATGAAATTGTTTCTGAGATATACAGTACCAAACAAGGTAAGAAAGAGACTATGCAGGCTTACAGTCACCGATTGAAGGAGTTAGTTAGAAAAATGGATAGCTAGCCATCAAACGGCCTGAAGAAAAGATGGTTCGTGGAGGGCCTGAAATCTAACCTATGGAGGAAAATGAAGATAGTGCCTCCCACCTCATACGTAGATGCCTGTAACTAGGCAATGGACTTGAAGAGTGAACAGAAGACCTCCAAGAAGAAAAGAAGCAAGTCCTCTTCCAACGAAGGTGACACTTTGGATGATGATAGTGGTAGTGATGGGGAGTCAAAGGGAAAGTCAGGGCACTCCAGAAAGACATGGAAAGAATGCTAAAATAATTTAAGTCAATGAAGGGGAGTGCGAGCAAGGATGATGAACTCTGGTGCACAGAGTGTAAGGAAAGCAGCCACATGAAGGGTACCTATCCCAAAAAGGCATTTTGTGACATTTGTCAGATTATGGGACATTCCACAAAGGAATGCCCATCTAACATGAAGACATGAAACCAGCAACTTCTCTACACACAAGAACAATCATCCACATTAGGGGGGACGGAACCAAACAATAATGCATCTTTAGGAGGTTACCGTGGCAACCGGTCAGGTGGAGGAGGGAACAATAATAATTCCACCCATAATAGGGTCCAGTATGATGCGAAGGGATGCCCAATGATCCAATTTAGGGCATGCAACCAATGGAGTCATTACGCAAGTGAGTGTAATAATAATGATGCCCCTCAGTAGCTGTGTCAGTGGTGTGGCCCTGGGGACCATGAAGATGCTAATTGTCCTAAGTTTGGCGTAGGGACCAACCTGCTGGATATTGAAGGAAATGCAAAGATAAGAGAAGTAATATTGGCTCTTACCTGAGGGCAAGCCAAGGAAGTGAGATACTCCCATCCCCGTATGGAGAAACAAAGGATGTTGGAAGCATGGGAAGAAATAGAAAGGGCTATGAAAGCCCAATGAGAGACATAAGAACCAACAGGACCCTATGACATAGATGTCAAATGAAACATTGTATGACAGATGCTTGAATTAGAGGATGTACCAGTGAAACTCAAGGACCTCTTACACACCATGCCACATTTGGGGAAAGTCCTACTGGGCATGCAGTGTGGCCAAACCAACATGAAGCACATAGACACTTCCATACCTGGAGGCTCCGCAATGGATCCAATGCTACTAGCTATCAATAATGGTAGACACCTAGCCATGGTGGAAATGGGCATTCTCAGCACTATCCTAATGGACACCATAATAGATGGTGGGTTTGGAGTAAAGATCCTACCTAAGGACACATGGAAAAAATTAGGGAAGCCTACCTTGTGGCCACCAACATTCAGTCTGTTAAGTGTCGATCAACACAGGATTAAACCCCTCATAACATTGATGGCACAACTAGTTACGGTGGGTGCACAACCATTTGTACTTGACTTCATGGTCATCCCACCTAAGCAAAAGGGGTATGACACCATCCTAGGAAGAGGATGGCTAGTGGTGGCAAAGGAAAACCATAACTGGAAATGGAATACACTCTTGATGGAGAGTGGACGTAGGAAATTTACCATTGATCTCTTGACCCAGTTGGTGAGTGAGAAACTTGCCTCTTCCTCAAGATCAGAATCCAAAAGGGAAAATGACCCATGAGATGAAGGAAGGAATGGAATGGAACCAAATAGTGAAGGTGTGCTGAGATTGGGAGAATACATAGAGGATGATGTAGATTCACTAAATGGTCTCTTCCACTAGCAAATAGACGATTATGAACTCTTTCGACCAACATGCAATGTACTAAGTATTGAGGAAGTGTTGGAAACATTTCCCTCCGAGTACGGTGAATACAACGAAGGAGATGTGAAAGTAAGAAAAGTCTCGATGCATAAATTTTATGAGCCAAACCCCATGAAGAATAAGGAGTCATTTTTCAAACCAATGAATCTGGGCAAGGAAGAGGAATGTAAGCTCATTCATGTCTGTGATGATTGGAATCTTGTGTGGAAGACCGCAGCCTTCAAAATCTTTATTCTCCTTCTTCTTATTATGTATGGGAAGGAGATCGTGGTCCCTGTAGAATTTATGGTTCCAAGCTTTTGGATCACCATTGAAAATAGACACGGTGATAGGGAGAGGGAATGATGACACACTCTATGGACTCTCGATGAATGGATACATGACACTAGCACCATGACCAAATTGAAACCTTCCCGAAGAGGATGGACTTGAGAGGATGGATAGAGAAATGAGGATGGAAAAGGACTCAAGCGGTCAGGTAGGTGACCTAAGAGTAACTCATACAGGCGACCAGAGAAGCCTTCAGATAGGAAATTGAAAAATACCCGTATGGCTATGCTTGACCGTACGACAAAAAAAAAATATTTTTTTTTTAAAAAAAAGAGAGAGATAAAAGCATCATGCAGCACTAACTGTATGGTAGAAAATCTAAAGATCATCGTATGGCACTCATCATATGGTAGTAGCATGGACAAAAGTATCGTATGATACTATCTATATGGTAGGCAATATAAACACAAGGCAACATGAAAGAACACATAGGAATACCATATAGCATGGCAGAGGAGATAAAACACTGTACAGTGCTTGGGTCACACAGTAAGGTCCGTACAATAGTGGCATCCAGGACACCATATGGTAGAGGCATAAGTAACACCCTACAGTACTATTTGCATGGTAGAGAGGTAAGAAGCAACATACGGTAGAAGGTATAGAAGTAGTGTACGATAATTAAAACATAGGGCATACGGCGTAGTATGACATTAGAGAGGAGGATAGTCACATACGTATGGTTAACAATAGCAAGGGTATTGTATGGCATCGAAGGCCATATGGACACCAACAATGACAGTAGTGGTAGGCGTTATAAAGAAGAAGAGGACAAGAAAAATTTTGTACGATCAGGGAAACAAAATAGAGAAGAGTTCTTACGATAGAGAAAGGAAATGGTATTAAAATGGAAGAATACAGTGTATTGACAGCAAGGACTAGCAGTAGGGAGGTGAAGGTTCTAAAAAAAAAAAAAATGATGACAAATCAAAATAGTTCATAGTGAAGAACAAACGGTACCGAAGGGATGAACATAATGAGGTGATGAGGAAAACATAAGCACTTTGTAGAAAAGATTATGGGATTAGAAGAAAATCACAAAATGGTGTGTTCCATAGACTTCTGTGTGGGTTTGAGAGTGCCAATTTGCTTTGCTCTAGGACCTCGCGGGGGTGTTGCCCCTCGACCCCGCTGGGGGCGTTGCCCCCTAGACCCCTATTTAGTTCAGTTATTAGCCTTTAGAGAGTGTGACCAATTGATGAGACCCAGAGTTACTGTAGGCACAAAGTGTCTATATGCTAGAGGTGGAGAGAGCACTTAGAGGAAGCCTATCGAGAAGGGCACTATGCTTTGAGGCACTTAGAGGAGTAGGTGTTGGCTGGACGTGAGACTGTCTTGGTGGATGCATAGAGAGCTCAGGAGGAGCTGACCACCGGGTTAGAGGTAGTAGAGAAACACTTAGCTCAGCATACCCAAGAGTGAAGGTGGTACAAGTGCCTATCGAGGTTAGATTAGCTCAGAAGATAGTGTTGTTTGAACAAGAGTTAGCAGAGGCTATAGCTGAAAAGTATGTTTTGGAGACAAGTTTGGTGCAAGCACGAGAGGAATGTGATGTAATGGAAAAATAACTACAATGCAACATTGATGGGGAGGGTGGCACTTCAACTTTTTCGGGGACACCCTCCACCCCTTCTCTTTGGTGATTTTCTTATTCTATGTAGTGTGTTTCATCTCCCTATTGTTGTAAGTCATCAGAGATGACTTGTTTTTTTTGGAGGGGATGATGTTGTCAGGATATTTGAATGTACCAATTATTATATTAATAAAGTATTATGTTATCCTTGGTCGTTAGTGACTGAGAGGTTAGACAGTTCCATCACGATGCTTCGGTCGTGGCCCTTCGGGTAGTTTACATACACTCTTGGAGGATGGACACAGGAGATATGAAGATATTATTGTATGATCATTATAATGTAAATGTACTTGTCAATTTGAAATGATTAATGGAATTATTTATTATTCTCTGATATATTCTATGTTCATTACATTTCCTATACTATGTCTGTGCAATACTAAGTTTACCCCAGCGGGCAAACAGTTGTCCCTCCTTAAAAGGAAGAAGGATGAGAATCCTTAAATCACTAATCTTTTCTTTATTTACAATCATGTTTTTCCTAGTTAAACTCTGCATTAAATTGATCATGGTCATCTGCAGAGTATTCTATAGATTGATGCATTAGAAGGGTTAATAGCAGGTCAGTGTCCACTCACATGAAGAACTATATAATCAGTTATCATTAAAATGTAATACCTACCTAAGTATGTGGAGCTCAAAAAGGAAGGAGGATCTTATCCAATCCTCAGTAATTACATCTTTCTCTTGATAGAATTAGTCTTAGAGAACATAAATTCAACTATCAGTTTGATCCTACAAGAAAAATCCCTAACAAATTGGTGACTCTGTTGGGCATAATATAGCAAAGAAGAATCTAATATCTCCTAAGGACTATTGGACTACTTTCTCCAAACCCCAGAAGGAAATTGGGTGGAGATTCTAACCAAATCTAAGAAGCAGTGTTTTGAATAAAAGGAATTCCTATTTTATAATGGCTCATAGAAGTACAAGATCTTGCAGAAAGGAACATCTAGAAAAAAATTTAGAAGAACTCCCGGCTCCATCAAGACAAGGTCATATGAGGAAGGAAAGAAATAATAATGACATGTCTTTTACATGGAGGCAGAAAGGGAATACAAGGATGGAGGAGCCTGTTCAGATAAATAAAGAAGGAAATACTTTTGAATATGAGGAAGCAATTGATTTGGGTTTGAATTAGTATGAAGATTATTACTTACCTTATAAAAAGGATGGAAGGAGAACTCAACCTCATAGGAGAGGAATCCCTAGGAATAAAAGAAGGTCTAGAAGCCAAAATAGGAGTAAGCAAGACTTTGTTCCTTCTTTTCCTAATGATTCCCCCTTACAGGGCCACCAAATACCTAATGACCACCAAGAGGAGGTCCCTGCCCAAGAATCCTCATCTGAAACAGCCCTTCCTGATTCTGAGGAAATTTTTGAAGAAGTTTTTGAATTGGAGAGGAAAATCCAAGAGCAAATTCAAATAAGACAAAAAGAGAAAAAGAAAATGAGGAAAAGATTAGACATGCTATGATTAGAGCAGAACAATTGAAGAAGCAATTATTGGACTTTGAAGCCATAAATCATGTTCCTATAACTGAACAAATAGAGGGCTGACCTATTGTCCAAAAAATTTATGAGATAAGAAATCCTAGGGACAAAGGTAAGCAGAAGGTTGTAGGGATATCAATAAATGAACCAAATCCTTCAAACAAGTCCCTAGACCAAGCAGCAATATTAGATGCTGATTTGGAAAAGGCAAAAAGGGAACAAGAATTGTTGGCCAAAGAGTTAGAAAAGGCAAAACTAGAAGCCACTACAGCAGAAATAAAAAGAAAGATTGACTTCCTTAAGCAATCTTCTGGACCCACCAATACACTTTCCACTTCTTTAGCACAGGGTGCAAATGTGTTGAACACTGCTAGAACTTTAGGTATGCCCAAGAATTCTACTGTTTCAAATGTTCAAACATCCACCTCTTTAGGTGTTGGCCCCTCTCAAGTAGGGTCAATACATGAGAGACATAAAAAATTGGTTTTTAATGAGATTCCTGGTTACCCAAATCCCATCCTTGATGAAATTAGGAAAAAGCTCTTAAAATTCACTGGAAGCAATGTAGTTACTTGTGAAGAACATTTGAAAATTTTCATTGATTTAATAGATGACTACAACATTGAGCATGATGATGTGATCATGAAGCTTTTTGTTCAATCATTAATAGAAGATGCTAGA
Source organism: Chamaecyparis obtusa (assembly GCA_027943335.1). Lineage (NCBI taxonomy): Eukaryota > Viridiplantae > Streptophyta > Pinopsida > Cupressales > Cupressaceae > Chamaecyparis > Chamaecyparis obtusa. The sequence goes on along the minus strand of BSBK01002287.1, from coordinate 1,890,053 downwards.
GACTAGTTTAGAAATTTGCCTCATGCTAGCATATGCTCATGGGAACAGTTCAAATGTTTTTTCAAAGAACAATATGGTGATAAAAGAAATGAAGGTTTCATGATTAATGAATTAAACAACATCAAGAAAAATCCAAATGAGGGTGTTGTTGAGTTTAATGTCAAATTTTAGAAGGCAATGCATAAATTGTTGCAAGTTATCAGACTAGATGACAAGATTTGTTTGGTTACTTACCTAAATGATTTTGATTCAAAAATGGGGTATCTTTTGAGAGATAAGAACCCTAGAAATCTTGCAAAAGCTTACAAACTGGCTATTAATATAGAAAGCAATAGAAGAATATCAGGAAAGTTAGGAAGGAGGGAGGATTATAAGCCTTCAATCTCAAACAGAAAGGAGTCAAGGAAATCTGACACAAAACCAAAAGATGATGATAGTTTGAAGAAAATTTTGAAAGCAATAAAATATTTGAAGCCTAGTGAGGCAAGAAATAGTAGAGTGTAGGGAAATGATAGGCCATCCTTCAATAACTTTAACAAGTTACCAAGAATGCAGAACTATCCCTACAACACTCAATGGAAAGATGGGAAGCCAGTGCCCCCTAAAAGAAAAGATAAACCAATTGATAGGACCCCGGACCCCTTGCATAGAAATATAGTAAATATGAGTGATGATGTTCCCTGGTGTATTTTTTTTCAATCACCTCATGACCCCTATCACTATGCAATTGCTCAAGGTGTTTCTGTAGATGAGAGGCAAGACAATAACAATGAAGAGTCTTATGATGATCAAGGATGTGGTATGACCTCTTCATACATATATGATGAAATGGATTCCACTGAGGAAGATGAAGGCCAAGATGTTGGTAGTTCCCAAGTCAGAAGTGAGATTTTTTATCAGCAAGTGTTTTTTGATGAAGAAGACAGTCACTTTGATGTAGTCCAGTGCAACACTTTAAGAAATGATGAACCAGTAGTATTGAGAAGACCTTCTGATGAGGAAATTGCACAAATCACAGAAGACATGGTCACCCAAGCCAAGAGTAACTACAATTTGAGAAATAGGGTGGTGGGTGATTCAAGTCAAAAGTCATCCGGCATATTTATCAAAAGGTGAGACAAAGATGTAAAACATACTCAAGACAAAAATAAGGTTGTAGATATTGTTAGCGGGACTAAAATCAAGAAGAATGTAACATTTTCTCCCCCTAATGTGACTTACAGAGTAAAGCAAAAACCTCTCCAGGAGACTATTGTTTCTACCCAAAGGGAGATCAAAACCCTAAAAAAGGATCAACATGGCCTTATAGAACATGAGGAAAATAAGGAGGCTACTGTCATTAAGCAAGATGTAGTTGACCCCAAGTATGTCCTAGTTGACATGGGAAAACTGTTATCACAAATTACTGTCAAAGTCCCCTTATTAGAAATGATGAGAATAGAAGAGCATAAAGATAAAGCTTTGAGTTGGGTGAAAGGAGGTCTTCCTTATGATGCCCAAAATTCCACCAAGACTAGTAGAATGACTACTGCAGCAAATGACTCAACAAAGAACCAGTGTGGGGAGATTATCTTTGAGATCCCTTAGATTTACTTGGATACTAATGTTGTAAATACTATGAGAGGAACTGTTGATCCTTTCTTTCTGTCCCTAATAGTAAATGGAAAGTTGTTAAGAAATTGTATGATTGATTCAGGAGCCTCCAATACTGTTATGCCTACAGAAATAATGAATTCTTTGGGTTTAAAAGTAGTTACACCTCATGGAAGATGTCAAGATATGGATTCAAGAGAGGTCCCTATTATTGGTACTATAAAGGCATTTCCTTACAGATTGGCAGCCTTCCCTGACAAGTTGTTAACAATGAGTGTTCTGGTGGTTGATATCCCACCTCAATATGGAATGTCACTATCAAGGAAATGGAGTGCTTCGATGGCAGGTAGTATCCAGTGTGATTTATCCTTTGCAACTTTCAATATTGGTGGTGAAAATGTGAAAGTATCCAGAGAAAGAAGAACCCCACACATGATAGAGCTAAATAATATGGATGAGTTGAATTGTTGTGTGGATGTTGATATGGAAAATTTTAGAGTGGAAAAGGTCATTTCACAAAAGGAAGATTCAGATCCATTGACTCAAGAACTGAAGGAATGGCAAGATGGACTGTGGTAGATGTATTTTGATGGACCATGCTCAAAAGAAGGCTTAGGAGCTAGAGTTCTATTCATATCTGCATCAGGTATCACTTTTAAGTATTCATTCTCATTGACTTTTCAATGCACAAATAATACTGTTGAATATGAGGCACTGTCATTGGGATTGAATATTGCTATCAAACATGGGATAAAATATTAAAGGTTTTTGGTGATTCTGAGCTTGTGGTGGCACAAGTTTGATCTAAATATGCTGTTAAAAATGGTAGATTAAAATTGTATAAACATGTAATCTGGGATCATGTTGAAATGTTTGATGCTTTTAATATTTGTTGGGTAGAAAGATCCAAGAACATAATGGCTGATTTTTTGGCCAATGTTGCTTTGAAAAGAGATGATTCAACTTTGTATGGAGTTTTAATAGTTGAAATAAAAATTAGACCAGTTGTTGCGGACAACATTTATAATTGGCAAGTCTTTGAGGATGATCATGACATCTTGAAATTTATTCAATGCCTTGACACATATGAAGATCAGCTTATAGACTGCAACACATTGGTTGAGGAAATTGAGGGTAAGGACATGGTCATGGGAAATGAAATAATCCAATTGAATTCAAATAGTATCCCTAAAGGCCTAACTGAGTTAAAAGCATTGTATAGTAGTCAAATGATTATATGTCAAAAACAAGTAGTGATAAGGTAGAAGATTTGGAAGAAGTAAATTTGGGATCACATAATGCACCTCAAATGCACCTCAAATGCACCTCAAATGGTTTATATTGGAAAAGGATTGGCCCCTCAATTGAGCTATAGTTTGATAAAATTGTTGAGGAAGCACAAGCATGTGTTTGCATGGTCCTATGATGACCTAAAAGCTTATAGAGAGGACCTTTTCCAACATGAGATCCCAGTAAAGCAAGATGTCAAACCATTTAGACAGAAGCAAAGACCCATTAACCCACTATTGGCTCCTAAAATGTAGTAGGAGCTAGTCAAGTTAAGTGATGCAAGAATAATCCAACCTATAAGGCATTCAACTTGGGTATCTAACTTAGTCCCAGTCAGAAAGAAAAATGGTGATATTAGATTGTGTGTGGATTTTAGGAATCTGAATGTTGCATCATTAAAAGACAACTATTCACTACCCAACATGGAGGTGATGTTGCATAAAGTCACTGGATGTGAATTATTGTCTATGATGGATGGTTTCTTTGGGTATAACTGGGTGTTAGTAAAAGAGTTTGAGCAATTCAAAATAGCATTCACCACACCTTGGGGAACTTATGTTTATGTCAGAATGCCTTTTAGTCTCAGACATGCTGGAGCAACTTTTCAAAGGGCTATGGATGTTTCCTTCAAAGAATTTATAGACTTGTTTAATGTGGTGTACCAAGATGACCTAACTACTTATTCTAAATGGGTTGTTGATCATTTCTCACATCTAGAAAAGATTTTTGTCAAAGCTCTAGAATATGGTGTGTGTCTCAATCCAAAAAAGTGTAACTTTGCAGTCAAAGAAGGAAAGTTGCTAGGGCACATTGTATCAAAAGAGGGAATAAGAATTGACCCAAAGAGAGTTGAAGCTATCAAGAGGGTTACAGCACCCAAAAACCTCAAAGGGGTGCAATCCTTTTTAGGAAAAATTAATTTTGTTAGGAGATTTATTGCAAATTTTGCTGAAATTGTCAAACCCATAGTGAAGTTGCTAAAGAAGGATGTCAAGTTCCAATGGACTATAGAAGCTCAAGGTGCATTTGATAAAATTAAAGAGGTAGTTCAACAAGCACTTGTGCTTAGGTCTCTTGATTATACCAAGCCCTTTTTACTTTTCTCTTTTGCATCATTTCACACTATTGTTGTTGTATTATTGCAAAAGGATAATGAGGGTTTTGAGCATCCAATTGCATTTTTTAGTAAATCTCTACAAGTTGCTGAACTAAATTATGAGATGATGGAAAAGTAGGCATATGCACTGGTAAAAGAAATAAAATCTTTTAGACCTTATCTAGTTTGTGCTAAGGTAGTGGCATATGTCCCACATGCAGTAGTAAAAGATGTCCTTACTCAGTCTGAAGTTACTGGTAAAAGGTGCAAGTGGATCACCAGAATTCAAGAATTCAATTTAGAAATCCATATCACTAAGCTTGTGAGAGGATAGGGCTTGGAAAAGTCAATGACTAAAGAAAATATGGATTTAGTCCAGGTTAATAATGAAGGAATTTCAGATATGACAATAACAAGTATTGAGTTGCAACCATACTATGCTAACATTGTATATTTCATTAAAAATGCCAGATGCCCAGAATATATGATAGATAATCAAAAGAGATCCCTAAAATTGCAAGCTCAGAAGTATACATTAATACAAGGGGACTTGTATTGGAAACGTAGAGATGGGATCTTGTTGTTTTGCCTTGATAAGAGTCAAGCAGAGAAAGTTTTGAGTGAAATACATGCTGGTGTTTGTGGAGGGCATTATTCAGTGAACACCACTACCCATAAGATTTTAAGGGCTAGCTATTTTTGGCCTACTTTATTTAAGGATTCTTTCCAGTTTGTTAAGAAGTGTGAGGCTTGCCAGAAATTTGCTTCTAAATTAAAATACTTAGGAGCACTATTATTAAACCCAATAACTGTTGAGGCACCATTTTCTATGTGGGGAATGGATTTTATAGGTGAGTTTGCTAAGAAATCTAGTGGAGGACACAGTTGGCTACTTATTGCTACCAACTATTTCACAAAATGGATAGAGACCATTCCCACAAAGAAGGCAACAAGTAAAGTAGTGTGTGATTTCTTACTTGACAATATTTTGACTAGATTTGGTGTCCCCATGAAATTAATTATAGATAATGCAATGTGTTTTAGATCAGATGAATTCAAGGAGTTTTGTAAAGACAATGGAATCATGACATCTTATTCATCTCCTTATCAGCCTCAAGAAAATGGACAGGCTGAATCTAGCAACAAGAGTATCCTAACAATCTTGAAGAAAACACTTGAGAAAAATAAGAGAGCTTGGCATTCCAAATTGAAGTTAGCCCTGTGGGCAGATAGGATCACAGTGAAGAAGGCCACTGGGAAGTCTCCCTTTGAGCTTGTATATGGTCTATAGTCAAGGTTGCCTATAAACAATCTGATTCCAATTTACAAGTTTATTCAAGATGAGGAATTGGATGTCTCAGAGCCAATGTAGGATAGGGTCATGTAATTAACTGAATTAGATGAAATGAGAAGGGAAAGTCAAAAGAGAAACATTAAGTTGCAAAAAAAGATGAAGTACCTATTTGACAAGAGAGCAACTACCAGAAAATTCAAACCAGATGACTTGGTACTTCAATGGAATGTGAGAGTAGAAGATAAAGGGAAGAATAGAAAGTTCGAATCCTTATGGCTTGGTCCCTATGTGATTCATGAGGGTTTTGGGAAAGATTCCTACTTGTTGAAGAATATGGATGATGAAGTTTTTGAGTTTCTAGTGCATGGGAAATTCTTGAAACCCTTCTTCAACTAAGTTTTTGATTTTCATGCATGTGTAAATCCTTTGTAAATTTTGTATAGGTTTGTTTCCTTTTAGGTTGTGTGTTTCTACTTGTTCTAGGTTAGTGCAATTTTTGGTCTGTGTCCCAGAGATCTGTGGTTCTTGTTCAAACCTGCATTTTAACATCCTTAAATAGAGCCATTGTTGGTTAAAAATCTCAATTTTTGTTTTTTGCCACAAAAGACAAGATGTTTTTGAAAAAATTTATAGTCTTTAGGGTTTTCTAGGTCTAAATATCCTAAAAATCAAAAAGCCCTAGTTTAAGTTGTCAGCCTTCTATTTCTCTGTTACTTTTTCAGGTCACTTAAGCATCGAAATAAGCATGTGCACTTTTAGTTTCCTCTCTTAGTCGCTTAGTCTCCCAGAGAAGTAGGAATATTCCTTCATTTTTAGTGATTGCCTGAAAGCCTTTGTCACCTGATCTCATGAGCACTTTGGAATATTCCTTATTATCAAATGACTTAGCATTTTCCCTTTTAGTCTCCAAGTCTTAAAATGTTTTCTCAAGATATAGCGACTACTGTGAGAAGTTTTATAAGTAATAGACTATGGTCACGTGGTCTCTAGATGAAACTTACCTTTGGTTAGGTGATCTCAAGATAATTTATTAAAGTGATGTTTCATTCAATGATTATGATTTTTAGTGGTTGCATTATCTCCCAAAGGTGGTGGTTATCTCCTATGTAGTTAGCGATCCAGCGACATGGTTGTCTCCAGGTCTCCAGATGCAGCGGCTAAGTGATTAAGGATTATGAGACTTAGCGACAACCATAGACTGAAGTTTTGATCAACGGCTAGTATTTAATCTCAAGATACAACTCAGAGTTAAGAAATGTTTCCATGAATTAGAGATTGCCTCAATCATGTGCTCTCGGGACTTAACCCCAGTTAAGAAAAAGATTGTGAGACTCAGTAAACCTCTTTGTCACGTAGTCTCCAGATTTTCCCGGGGTTGAGTTAAGATTAATGTTATGGTTTAGCCCGGTGATTGTATGTTTATTTAGCGATGTAGTGACTATGTATTCATGTGATCTCAAGTTCCTGACGGTTAAGTGAAAAGCCTCAAGTGATCCAGTGACACGGTTATCCCCTGGTCGCTAAATTAAATACTTAAGTGAGAAAAGCTCTTGTGACTTAATGTGGACCATAGGATGAAATGAAGAAAAAGATCAACGGTGGTCACGAGATCTCAGAAAGGAAGTTGAAAAGTCAAAAATCTTTAGCGATTAAGAGACTCCAGGTTTGTCGCTAGATCTCTAGGTCAGGTGATCGTTGAATGTTTTAAAAGGATTAATAAAGTTGTCATGACTACGAGAAGCTCTCATAGTTACCAAATCTCCAAATGACTAGGTCAGGATATCTCACAAAGAAGTTTGAAAAGTCAACCATGTTCCACAACTTAGAGTTTGCCTATCATCACCAAATCTCATAATGAAGATTGAAAATGATTCTAGTCATGTGATCTTGAAAAGAGAAATCTTGTACTTGTGACTAAGAAATTGACTATAGCCGGGTGATCTCTGAATGTGAAAAATTAAAGATGGAATAAAGAGGTTGACTATGGTCATTGAATCTCTAGATCAAAATTTTGTGATCACCAAATCTCGCAATGAATTCAAAAGGTTAGAAATCTTTCTGCAACTACGAGAAGCTCTCTTAGCCACCAGGTCTCGAAAGCATTTCTAAGGTGCCAATATTATAAATTGATTGCGAGACTTTTTCTCTAGTTGCCAACTCTCTAAATATTTGAATTTAAATTTTTTGAGCTATGGCTAGTATTTTGAAGCCCTATTTGTGCTGAAGTAATGGTGGAAGTGACCTTTTTGATAGCTGTAAATGTTAGAAATGGTGGTGCATTCAATTCTATAGAATAAAATAGTTAGAGGCTACTCATTTGAAGGTTACAGAGCATATTGAAGAGTACAGAGTGCTAGGTTTTTAGAGCTTTCCAGAATTACAGTGTGTCCAGTGATTTTTTCAGAGAATTTTTAGAGTTTCAGTCAGGATGAGTCAGGCAATAGCAAGCAGAGCCTCCACTAGCCGAGGGTCTAAGGAAAAAGTACAAGAGAGTTTTTCAGATGAGTTCCTCACCCTCTTTCCTGGTTCATCTCAAAACAAGAAGGTTAGTGATGATATCTTTATGGAAGATTTAGCTTACTGTAGAGATGCCAGGATGCCTGAAATCACAAGCATGTGTCTTTTCAATTATTTCTATAAAAACCGTGATAGTGTTATACCAGTTTCAAACCCTTCAACTTTAGGGTTGGCCAAATTGATTGTCCTAGAGGTTTTTCTAGATGTGGATGCACTCCTTATGCTATCCAAAAGATATGATCCCTTGTCTAAGAAAATTAGAAAGGAGGATGGTTCACCCTTGGTAACCCTAGACTGGAACTCTTTCATGAGGGCATTCAGAATTTAGTTTCCAATGGCCACCGAGATAAACTTATAGGCTCAGACAAATAGATATGTTAGAGAGGCTTCTTTGGTCTCTAAGGAGATAAAGAGTCACATGCCTAAAGAAAATAGAAATTATATTGCACCTATGGCTGGATTGATTCCATATGCTTACAAGGGCCTTAAGTTTTACATGAAATACATTACATATGGGATGTGCCAGGTCTTGGGAGTTGATGCAAGCCCTGAGAGGATTACCTCTGATATTTTGATGTTAGTGATGGATTCACAGAGCCATCTGGTGAACAAAGTGTATGACTTTATTGGTTATGTGATAAACAAGATGCATGAGGGTTTCCTATCTTTGAAGAACTTCACATCTGATTCTACACCTAGATTCATGCATTACTCCTTGCTAATGCACCTCATTGTGTATCACAATTATGATCTTATAAATTTGAATGATCTCAACCCACAAATGATGTGGAATGGATAGCCTAACCCAGTACAGTCTTGGTTAGCAATTTCGAGCCCTTCTTGCCCTAGATGAGATTTTGGTGCCTTTGAGAACTGGATTGTGTACCCCATTCTCGAGAGTTTGGGAGTTAATTTTACAAGATTATCCTCCAAGGTCCTACAATTGGTGAGACCCCAACAATTTATTGATAAGTGGATGAAGGGTCACAATTGGGGAGATTTTTACTATGAAAAGGGCTATACAATGATTAGGGTTTATGGGTGCCCTCAGCCTCCTCATCTACTTCCATTTTATGTTCCACCAAGAATTGCATTTCTAGAGTTTATCTGGTAGCTCATGTTGATAGATAAATAACACTTGGTTCCCCACAGGAAAGGGACTCTCACTCCTCGGCACTTCAGAGTGCACTATATTACCATTGGAAAGGGAGCTTTCAGTAAGGTGAATGATTGGTTAGAGAAATACAGGATGTTTGTAGCTCAACATAGGTATGCAGATATATAAGGTTTCATGGCTGCTACAAGGAGATATTACATGCCTACCATTCCTTTTAATAAGCAACATGAAGAGTATCCTAAGGAGGATGTGATCAGAAACATCATTGAAGATGATGAGGTAGAAAAAAGAATTCAACAATTGGATCGGTTACATAAAATTGAAAAGGAGTTAAAAGGAAAAGGATTGGTATTTGGGGGTTTCTTTCCCACTTTGCCTTACCTACAGAGACTTGAGTAGATGATGGCTCAATTTGACACATTAGTTGAATCCATGAAGGATCAAATTGATGATGCTAATCAGGGTAAAAAGGCCCACTCTGATTCTAAATGTGAAGAAGATAGTGATGGTGGCTACCCAATATATAGCCCACCCCCTATGGAGAAACCATTAATTGAAGAACCTAAAGTAGGAGGCGAGACTATCAACCTCAGTGAGCTGCTTAGCTCAGAGGACACCGTTGAGCCCTTACAAAAGAAGTGGAAGTTAATGGCTAGAGAGCCATCAAAGAAGAAGAAGAAGGACAGAGTAAGCACCCTCTACACAGGGACTAGCTTTCATCACCATGAAATAAGGAAAGAAGTCAGAGAGGCCAAGAGACAACAAGGGTATGAAACTAAGGACGTAGAGTTGCCTCTGGCTTTAGGCCAAGATGAAAGAATAATTGAGTAGGATGCATTCCTTAATGATGATAATTTTCTCAATTCTGATGAATTTAAAAGCTTTTTGATTTGGCACAAGCAACAATAGGTTGCATCTAATGTGAAAATAACTAAGGAGGGTCAAGTGCCTGATGAGGCAGTGCAAAAATTAAGAGACTATGACCTAGAGGCTGAAAGCTTTACTCCAGATGAGGCTAGGAAATCAGTTAGATAGAGTAACATGATACTTGTGCCTGGATGGAGTTTGTATTCTAATTTTATTATAGACCAAATAAAGAGACAGGAAGATTTCACTCTATCATCAGAGACCCAAGTAGGGGATATAATCAGAAGATTTGGTTATAGCCCAAAGAATCAAGCATTGGCCATGTGGAGTCTTTACCCTAAAGACAAGAAGCCACAAATTTTGAATGTAAAAGAGAAGATGGAAGGAGACAAGATTGTGTGGTCTATCCACAATACTGGGGACCTTGAGATATCTCAGGTCTTGACCCAATTTTCAAAATTGAATGAAGACAAAACAAAATAGATATCTGAGAGGTATGGCTCTCTTTTAAGTTATTACAGTGCCCTTGTAAAGGATAGGGATTTATAGATAATAAAATTTATAGCATTGGAAAAATAGGCAGAGGAGCTGCAATTACAAATAATTAATACTCTTGTAGTAGTTCCTGCACCTCCTGAACAACCTGCATTAACATAAGCACAAGGAATGACAGAGCAGGAGGTGGCAGCAGAGCTGAAGAAGATTAATGAGGAGAAGAATGAGGCTATATTACAGGCCCTTTTGAGTATCTTGCAGAACAGAATGAATATAATCAAGGATAAATTTGACCTAGTTTTTAATGCTTATGGAAAATTGCCTGAATTGCAAAAGGAGGTCAATACTTATGTGCAAATTTTGAGTGGATTTCATACAGTGTGGTCTGTCAGAGAACCACTTTTTGAAAGATTGATTTTGGCTCAATCTTTGGGGAGTGACATACCAGAGACAGTTGTAAGAGTTGGTGAGGAGATTGATAGAATTAAACCCATATTACCACTTTTCAAGGGTAAGGAAAATTTGATTAAGGCTAAGATAGCCATGCTTAGCTCCTGCTCCAAAAAATTCATCCCCTCAATTTTGAGTATAGATGGAGTCATAAAGAGTCTTGATCAATGGCGATTGGATGTTGATCTTCTATTGCCTAGGAAAGAGGCATTTTTAGGTGAAGATAATAATGTTGATTTGGAAAGCTTCAACAAAACCTTAGATGAAGCTATTAAGGAAGAGGTAGATCTCACCAAATTTGTAGCAAATGTCAAGGCAATTACAGATGCCAGGTGGGAGAGACAATAAGCACAAGTGCAACTTGTCCAAGACTTTAATTGGCCATCAAATGAATAGGTAACTACTTGGGATGAACTGACAAAGCCCAAAAAAGTTAGATCTACCACAATTGACTTGGACATTTTGGATGAAGAATGAGAAGGACATCTGACACACCTAACACTTGATCTGAGAATACAGGGATGATAAGCTATCATTTAAGAATGGTGTAGGTTAGCCTAAAATAGTGGTCACCATATCTCATTAAACTCAAGGAGCTATCATAAATATTTGTAGTTGAAGGTGTCAGTTTTCAAGCGGCCAAGGATGTACAATAGTCTGAGGAAGTCTTGTCTTTCCACTACCTAAGGGCTTGTTGTATTTTATTTTTAATTTCCATCTCTTATGCTTTTAGGGTTAGGTTTTTCAACCATCTGAAGCTTGTTGCATTCCCATTAATAAGGGAATTTCAAGGTGGTTGAAAAGGGATGTATATATAGAGTTGATGACTCATTTTTTGGGGTTGGTCAGAGAGATAATAGAAAATTGGAACAAAATTGCTTTGAAGTAGATTTCCAAGTCTTGTGTCTAATCTTTTGAGTAATGGAATTGTAAATGTAATTGGAAAGTTGATTATAAATACAAATACACTGCAACTTCTCCCATATATTGTTGTTGTCTCTTTTCTTTTATATTGTACTCTTGTATGTTTTACATGTTAGGCATTTAAAATATACCAGTTGTGACGCAACTTGCTTGACTGATTTATGAGTTTCTTTCAAGGAAAGAATTAAAAGTTCTCATATTTCACCTTGAAGAGTAAATATATTTGTATGGATTTTTTGATGACAACAGTGTTTGGTTAATAGAATAGTTTTTAAGGCAATCTATTTGGATTTGCAGTTGGTATGTAAGGCATACTGTTGTATTTTTTTTAGAATTTACTTGTTGGTTTGCATTTTGACTTTGTTGCCCATTAGATAAGGCACTGGTTTGTGTAATACCCCAAAAATGGGCTATAAGTTCATTAATCTCCTACATCTTCAATTCGAATGAAATCGACATCAAAGTCCTAATCTAAGGCACATCTAAACATCATCGAATTATAATTGATTATCTTAAATTCTACATCGGGGAATATTCTTAGTAATATTCCTAATCATCATAATTATCTTTAATTTTATAATTATTTGGCAATAAATCACATTTATCCTAAAGTTTGATTAATTGAATATTTTCATATTTAATTAATTCAATTTAATATTTGTCACTTAATTGTTTAATTAAATTTAATTCTATCTATTATTAATTGTATTATTTAATTTTGACAATAAATCCAAATATCCTATGAATAATTGATTAAATTTTTATTTAATTAATTAAAACAAGTTGTCATTATTTAATAATATAATTTTTAATAAAAGTTTGATTAAATAATTGATTAACCCACAAATCAATTGTTTTATTTTTAAAAGCAGTTAAGTTGGAAATAAATCACTTTATTATTAAATTAATTCATAAATAAAACATGCACAATCATAAAAGCAAACAACTATCAATTATCAATTAAAGCTAAACTCTATTTTGAGTTAAAACTTAGCTTTTGCATGTTTTTGTGAGTTAATTATCCTTTATTTAAAAATTACTCAAAAATCAACCTGAGTTATTTGAGTGATTTATGGCTTTTTCTCATGCACCTCCAAAGCCCTGGATTTCTATAAAAACAAGGCTCAGCTCTTCATAATTCATCTCTCAATCATCTCACAAATTGCAAACTTACTCTACAGGAATCATAACATATCAGATTTGGAGAATTTGCACAATTGGAGGCTGAGGAATCAACTTGCGAATTCAAAGCTTTGTGAGATCAATTTCAATTGCATAGTTTTTATATCTTAGCATAGAATTTCATAGTTTTCATATCATTGTTAGAATCTTCATTGTTAGATCATTTAGCAACCATAGCATATCAGTTTTTATCATTCTTATTGCATAGAAAATATCAAAAATATAGATTAATTGCATTCAATTTCATATCCATCTTTTGCATTCAAATCCTTCATTTAGGTGTCGTCTAGGTCACTGATCTCGATTACAATCTAAGAAAATCAATCTCGCACCTAGTAGAAGGCAGTAAATCGCTTGGTTAGATTAGATTTCAATTTTGCACGATTTTGATTATCACTAACCTCTAATGTTTTACTGAGTGTTGTGTCTACAGATTAGGTACAATTTTCACACACACATTTCTGGTGCCCACTGTGGGGCAACCCACCTTTGCATGCTAATTTTGATTCTTGGAGCTAAAACCCTAAAGTTTAAAAGATTTAATTTTATCTCCCAAACGGCTTGGATTTTTGGTTTGAAATTTTTTTGGCAGGTTGGAGACATATCAGACAAGCTTTGAAAAAAAATTTAGAATTTTTTGAATTATTTTTAATTTTTAATAATTATTTTTCGATTTTTCATAAAAAATTAATATCTGATGCAAATCACCATATTTTTCTAAAATTTTTAAATTTTCGGAAATCTCTTCAAATTCTATAGGGGATCTATTATTTGTGTTTTAAATTTGGATGCAATTTATTAGCTCAAATAGTCAATTTGCAAAAACTGGTCTGTTTTGATAAAATGGATCTCTAGGGCACAAATGAAGAGATTTTTTTAAAATTTTTGCATTTTTGGAAATCTCTCTATTTTTAAGTAGGGGTATCTATTTTTAATTTCTATTTTTGTGGCCAAAATCATATTAAAAAAATCAGATCTTGTTGACTAGGTCAAATGTAGTGCAAAAAAATTAAAATTTTATGATGGGTATGCACTTATTTTTCATATGATTCAATGCATGATATGAGTTGTCATTTGAATTAATTTCTAGTTATTATTGCTCCTAAAAATTGATTTTTAGATCTAACCCTAGGGTTTTCATAAGTTGAATATACCTTGCATATCTTGTTTGCTTGTTGGCTTGTTGGAGAGTTCGTAGCTTGCTTGCATGGAAAAGCTCAACAAAAATTGCTAAAAATCAGGTAAAATCTACTAAGCATGTTGCGAGTATCATGAGGTATTCTCCTTGTTCTAAAAACATTTCAATTTGGACTTAAAATAAATCTCTCACATGTCAAGCTTGTGTGCATTTTTTCATGCTTTTGATCTATTTCTACACACTTGCATAATTTGATACTAGGTTGTGATCCCTTAAGGATTCATTAAGTAGTCTTAGAATACTTGTGATTGATCTTGATTGCTATCTTGGGTTATTGGACTCGCTAATCCGTCGGCCCCTCATTTCTGCCCCATGGTTGCAATCTCAGCGTCATAAAGGGGAGGGGTCAACAGGACAGAAGCGTTAAGTGTTCCACTTGGCAACCCTTTTGTGCTTTTAGGAACTCACTTGTTTTCTAAGTTGTGGACTCATTTTCAGCTTGTGTGAGGTGTTAAGTGTTCCACTTTGTGGACTCATCTCATATTTGCTTTAAGCATTAAGTGTTCCTCTTTCTACTTTTTGGATGCTTTTGGTAGATTTGCTTTCGGGAATATATCTGTGCTCACATAGTAATTAGGCCCTATGAACACTATTCATGATTCTTGAGAGATTGGATTCCTAGAGAAATTTTTCTTGATGACAGAATCCTTGTAGGTAGGGAGGATACTTAGTGCGTTTCACATTCAACTTGGTTAGTGCATCTTCTCTTATTGATCGACACATTCTCTCTCCGGAGAGGTTGATAGATCACGTAGAGTTGATATCACGAGCTTTGGTGAATCAAAATTGGTTAGTGCATCTTCTCTTATTGATTGATACATTCTCTCCCCAGAGAGGTTGATAGATCACATGGAGTTGATATCACAAACCTTGGTGGAACAAAACTTTGTCTTAGCGTGTCGAATTAATCTACTTGCTTTGTTTGGGTTAAAAGTGAAAAGGTGTCAAAAACCATGGATCTGGAGCCAAGTCCCCTTGTGGTATAAATCTGTGAGTCACCTTTAGAGAGGGTTAACCGTAGTGAACAATCTCTTTATAGGGAAAACTGTGTTGACGGAACCTCAAGCGGTAATAGCCATTTTCACCATGGTAGTGATAGCCGCTATATAAATGTCCTTGTGGAAGAAATCTCCACAGGTATGGTTCATTGTTGGGTTGTCAGATCTCCCTAGCAGCTCTTGAAGATTAAGTTCTCAGATTGTGTCAAAACCCTGGTGTACCGGGATTGGAGTTCACCCCTTTGAATCATAAAAGCTGCAGAGTCAAACCATTACTAAAAACCCTAGAGAGGCCAATTTTTCACTTTCAAATATATGTGTGTTATTGCAAAACTTTTCAGAACATACACAATTAGTACTCTCAGGGATTATCACAATTTGGTCACTTGATTGTTCATGTGCAAGGTTATTTTTTCCCTTGTTCATTATTTTCAGACGTGCTTGGAATCACTTGCTTGCTGTTCTGCATGCTTGTTTATCTACTTGGCTATTAAAAATAATCAAATCTAGTATAACCTTCAAAATCTGGACAGTACAATTTGCAAACAATCCAAAACTGAAAACCTTAAATTTTGCAAAAATCTGAAGTAAAATCCTTTTTTGGAGTCAAAAGTCATCTCAGGAGGTCAGACAGTTGTACGAGTTTTGTCAAGTGTCATTTCAGTATTGCCCATCTGTCATATGATTGAGAACCCAGTGTCATACGATTTTTGTCAACTGTCATTTCATTTCTACCCAACTGTCGTACGAGTTTAGCAACTGTCATTTCATAGACTACCCAGTGTTGTACGAGTCTACAGACTGTCGTTTGGAAAAATTTGAGAGAGTTGTCAAAAAATTGTTAGAATTGCCAGATACTTAGCTTTTTCAGCCTAATTCCAGAATCTGTTGAACAAATCATTGTGTCAAGAACAGAGCAGTAGCTATTGAGAATCAGTACACATGTCTCAAAGAATGAGTAAACAAGAGGAAGAAGCTCTAATCACCGCTATAATGAAATAGATACATGCTATGCAAGTCCAGCTTGACAAACTTGAGAAAGAAAAGGAACCTAAAGAGTTCTCCATGGAAACTCTATGCTCTTTCCCATTTGATAAAGAATTGTACATGTCACCATGCCCTCAGACAAAATGTGAGCAATGTGACAACCCTTATGATACTTCTTCCACAGAGAGTGACACATCAAGCTTTGAAGACTATGATGACTATGATGATAGACAATGTAATGATACCTATGACACCTCTGTTCCTAAGAGTCCTCCTCATTGTTCATTCCTGCTTACTACAACTGGGCCATCACATTGGATAGATCATGATGGTGATCCATATGATTCTGATTTTGAAAGAGACTTTGATGGCTTTTGTGGACAATACCTTGATTATGATCCATCTACTACTGCTAAGGACTATAAAATACATCGTGCTAGCTTGAAACATCAATACTATAAGGATCTCTCCTCTAAGAACTCTCTAGCTGAAAATAAAGATTACACTCTCAAGCAAGATCATGTTAATGCTGAACCTTTGTCTAGTGGTGGTTCCCTTCCATCCCCTACTTCCTCCAATACTCATACATTTCCTAAAGATTTCGAGTCTTTCAAATCTTTCACAGAACCTTCATCCGACGCAAGCCCTGATACTTTTCATGCGGTTCCCTATAGTTATCCTCAAGGGCTACCTCTTAAAGAAACTCAAGCTAACCTTCACTTGGCTGGAAATACTTTCAATAATGATAAACCTAAAGAGCCTAAGCCTTCATATGCTATAATCCCTACTTCAAATAGTCCTCCACCATCTCTTCCAAAGCCATCCATACAATCCCAACATGCTTCTTTGTCCTTAGAAGTGGCTCCATGTCAAGAGGACTCTAAAAATGATGAAGAAAAGAACATAAAGAAAGATCAAGATCAGGAACCCTCCATGTCATCCAATCCTTTTCATGATGTCTCTTGTCTGTCTCAGGGTTCTTTTGATCCTGCACACCCTTTTTCATGCATTCCACCATGTCTTAAGTCTTCTCCTAAGCAAGATCAGGCTACTACTTACACTATTGAGCTTATTGACAATCAAAATAACCTTACTACACTTGCGCTTTCCAAAGATGATACTTCCATTAAGGTTGGTAAAAATGGTGTTACTTCCAATGTTAAGCCTATTGAAAATTAAGAGAAAAACTATGCGCTTATGCTATCCAAAGATCCTTGTCAAGATCAAAGTCTTTCATCTTATTGTTCTACCACTCCATGTTCACTTCCACTTTCTACTCTTCCTAAGTCTTTGCAAGCTTTGAACAATCCTATCAAAGAAGGTGCTCATATTCAAGATGTCCATGATTCTATTGAAAATTCTAATGCTCACTCTAAAGATGTTGATATCCTTGGTTGTCATATAGATGCTGATGAACTTATTGATTATCCTTTTGCAGCTTCCACTTCCATCCTTGGACCTCTTCCACCACTACTAAGGGCTTCATGCCTTCCTTCCATCTTGGGTCCTTATGTCCCTTCACTTTCCCCTCCTAACTCTCCTGATTCACCATCCATCTTGGGTCCTTATATACCTCCATCTCCCATCTTTCCTCAAGATCAAATTAGATGCATACCCTTGAATCCTTTTCATCCACCCACCCATCTAAACCAGTCATATCCCCCTCTTCCACAAATCCCAAGTCTTTTGGAAGTAACTTGAATGTTCAATACAAGAAAAAGAAGCAATGCAAGAATCTATCAAAAAAAGAAGATCACCATGTCTCCTCTAATCGACACAGAGGCATAAAGTCAAAAGAGATATCTAAGAAAAAAACTACAAGACAAGTATGGGTTCCAAAATCCATCATTAAAGATATTCTCTCTAGATCATCAAAAGAAAATAAAAAGCCAACGGCTATATGGATTCCAAAGTCTCTCTTGAAAGAGTCTGGTGTTGAACAAAAAGTAAAATTGACATTCAAGCTTCCAAAGGCTTCCACTACATCTCCCTCCAAAAATATTCTTCCATTCCATGTGCCTAAACCACAACCTCTGCTATCCATTCACCATATTCCTTCATGTATTCCCTCATTCACATTTCCTCCACCCTCTCGCCACCCTTCAAGGTATGTGTTGATGTTGAGCTTGCCTTCCTTTCCATCTACCCTTTCACAATCTTTCCATGCATTATCCTTCTACCTTCTATCATTTTTCCTCATTTGCCTATTCCTCCTATCTTCCATCCTCACTCGCTTTACATAAAACCCTATCCTCTATTTTCCTCCATATTCCTTTCCCTATCAGCATCTTTGAGCATATCATTTTGAATCCTTGGCATATCATGGTTTATCCTTTCAAGGAGCACTATCTAAAAATCTTGCCTTCTTCCAAAAATTGAAAAATAAAATAAATTGAAAATGTGCCTTGGTGAAAACCTGGAAACAGGCACCTTGATAGCAAAAGTAAAGAGAAATAAATTCATCCTATGGTGAAAACCACTCCCTTGTGGCACCTTGGATAAGTACCATGATGAAAACCTGGCAATCAGGCATCATGCGTAGTTCTTCTACATATTTCATCCATTCCATCTTCTCTCTTTGATCTTGACAATGTTGATCTATACATGAATATTTGGCTATTTTGTGAGCTATCTTATGGTGATCTTGCTTTCATTCCTTCCATGTTTAGCTTTCATATCCATCTTCCTCCATTCATTTTCACCTGTCGTTACCCTTTTCCCCTTTGGTCTTGATCTCAAAAAGAAAAAAAAAAAAGAAAAAAAGAGTAAAACATGGTGCTATGAAGCCTCTTGACATGTCTACTCCTTTGGACTGCATCCTTTCCTTCTTTGGCATTAAGTTTTTGTGACTTATCCTATGCTAGCCTTTCATTTCTTACCCAAATGCACTTTACATAAAAAAATTTCCCTAGCTTGAGTATTCTTGAGGAGTTTTCCCTTGAGGATTTCTTCCCTTCATTAGCTTTCATTCTCTTGTCTTCCATCTCTTCCACTAGCTTGTCAATCCCTCTTATCCTCCACCTTGCTAGACATTGGGACCGCACGATATGATCTTGCTTGGGAGTTTGCAAATGAAAAAAGATGCTATCAAATATACCAAGTATCACAACCAGTATCAAAACAAGCATCAGAACCAGTATCAGAACAATTATCAGAATCAGTATCAGAATCAATATTAGAACCAGTATCAGAACAATTATTAGAATCAGTATCAGAATCAGTATTAGAACCAGTATCAGAATCAGTATCAGAACAAGTATCAAAACAAATATCAGAATAAGCATCAGAACTAGTATCGGAACCAATATCAGAACCAGTATCAGAAAAAGTATCAGAACAAGTATCAGAACCAGTATCAGAACAAGTATCAGAATCAGTATCAGAACCAATATCAGAACTTGTATCAGAATGCCTACTGGGGCTACACCATTTTCTTTAGTTTATGGGTCTGAAGTAGTACTACCTATTGAGGTTGAAATCCCATCACTCTAAATCATAATGCATGGACTTGTCATGGATGATGACTACAAAGTGTCTAGGTTACAAGAACTTGAATTACTAGATGAGCGCAGGCAAGCAGCGTATGATCATCTCAGATTATATCAGAAGAGAATGTCTAGAGGCTACAACAAGAAAGTCAGACATAGAGAATTTCAGGTTGGTGATCTAGTCTTGAGAGAAAATCCTAAAAATCAATCCCATCAAGAACGCAAGGGGAAGTTCAAACCCAATTGGCTGGGTCCCTTTGTTATCACTGCTACTTTTGGCTCTGGTGCCTATCAACTCTCAATGACTAAAGGAGAACCACTCTGAGAACCAATCAACGTTCTCCATCTGAAGAAATTCTATGCCTAAGGTATTCAGTGCTTGGTAAATGTCCTGAAAAAATTTTAAAAATTGGAAAAACTCCTGAAAAAATGAACATCTTGGTGAAAACCTAGCAATAGGCACCTTGATGATTCACAAAAAAAAATATATATATATCAAAAATTCAAAAAAAATTGAAAAAATGAAAAATACAAAAAAAATGAGAAAAAGAAAAAGTGCCTTGGTGAAAACCTGGAAACAGGTGTCTTGGTAGCAAAAATAGAATCTCTACCAAGATGTTGAAAACCTGGCAAACGGGTGCCACTTGTTCAAAATGCTCCATCTATCAGCACAATCTTGGTCTTTTCCAGCTTTCATTCTTGCTTTAGTTTGTACATATCTCCCGATTTGTTTCTGCATTTCCAGTTTTCAATAAGTCAGTTTGTACACCAATCAGCTTGACCGTCTGTATCTTATCAATGTTCAAACTTGGGGGCAATCAATGTCATATCCTATAGTCTCCCATGTATCTTAGACAGATCATATCTAGTCAAAGTCCTTTGAAGCTTCATGTGAGTCAGTCAGTCTGTCTTGTCTCCAGAAAAGATTTTGCATCTACAACAACGCAATCAAACATCAAAACTCAACTGAAAACAATCTATGCTTTTTACATGCTTTTATCTCCTTGTATGCTTACTTATTCGCATTGAGATTTTTGCATATTGTGTCCCTTCGAGCTCCTCAATGATGTCCTTTATAGGATTTAGAGAGTGATGACTGGGGGCATAATCTTTTCTTTATCTTCTGCTTGTATGTGAAAATCTAACAACTTTGGAAATTCTGGATTGAAATGGTGTCCGACTGTAAGAGCCTCTATCTTGAATTGGATGGCCATGCGTACCTCGACCATTGATACCTAGACAATTCAAGGAAGTTTGATCTAACTATTGTCTTTTTGAGTGAGTTCTTTCTCCTACTGTGAAACACGATCTTACCTAAGGATGTGAATGATAAAGGGTCACTAAGGGTAATTCACACTGGATTTAGAATGATCTTTTGATTATTTGATGTGTTTTTCATGCAAGGCGTATTCAGGTCATCATGACATTTATGTTTTGATGCTTATACAAATTGCTATATCAAAATGGACATGATATTCAGGTCATCCTGGCGTTTATGCCTTGGTGCTTATATCTAATCTGACATTCTGAAAATAAAATCAATATTCATATATCCATGGTTGTTGACCAGTGGGTGTTGTATTGATTCTTGTAAATACAAATCGATATTTATATGTCTATGTTTCATAGCTAGTGGGCATTGTATTGATTTATCTGGTTACCTAAAAGTTCAATGATGATAGCAAATCGACACATGATCAGTGACTAGGTCCTAGGTCTTAGGTTGCATTTCATTTTGCATGTTGCATGATCTCACAATGACTAAATGAACTTCAATGCTTAAACAATTCTTCATATCAATTCTTCAAATCTAACAAGAGCTAAATCTCACACGAAGGTTCCTCCAATGAAATAGCAAGTAGAATCATTTTTGAGATCAAAATTGAAATTTGAGATCATTTATCTTATTCACTACTTGCATAATCAACCTTCCATTATCACAAAAATCCAGTATTCAACTTAACTGATTAACTTTCATCAAACTATCAGAATTTCAACTTGGTCAACCATGGTCAAACTCATGGTCAAACCTAGTCAAACTTAGTCTCCAGGACCTCTAAACGATGTAGAATGCATTCACCAGATGTGTTTAACCACTTCTCAAATCAATTAACATGCTTCTAAACTCTCAACACTGACTTTTCTTGTCAGATTTCAATTTTAATCCCAAAGGGGGCATGGTATTGCACATCATTCAAAGTCTGTAAATCAAGTTCTATCGATCAAATCTATCAATATCTTTCATCAGTGATCAAGACAACAATCACATCTAGTCGCTGATTCATCAAAAGTCCTCATCGCTTGGGGCAAATCTATCATCACTTGGGGCATATTAGATTCATCAAGATCCATATCAATCTGGTATCCTCCTAATCTTGTAATCTGTATCAGTTTTTGCAACCATCAGATCATAGTGTTATTTCCTTGGTTCTTCGGCAACTGAAGGATTCAGATGTGATACCTACTAGTTCTGCTAAGACAATTGAGTCTAGAACAGGTCACTCACTTCTTTGCAATCCTAAGGTTTGGAATCAGGTGTTTTGACACTTTTTCACAATCATAGGTTCATTTTCTGTTATAGTGAACATTATCTTTGGTCACTCAGGACCTATTATCCCCATATCAAATCAATATCAATTAGCTTCTGTCTCATATCAATTATCAATTTTGAATCAGTTTCATATCTCTATCAAACACAGACTTTCTTTGAACCACTGCGCTTCACACAGTAATTCAAAGAGGGGCAAAATGTAATACCCCAAAAATGGGCTATAAGTTCATTAATCTCCTACATCTTCAATTCGAATGAAATCGACATCAAAGTCCTAATCTAAGGCACATCTAAACATCATCGAATTATAATTGATTATCTTAAATTCTACATCAGGGAATATTCTTAGTAATATTCCTAATCATCATAATTATCTTTAATTTTATAATTATTTGGCAATAAATCACATTTATCCTAAAGTTTGATTAATTGAATATTTTCATATTTAATTAATTAGATTTAATATTTGCCACTTAATTGTTTAATTAAATTTAATTCTATCTATTATTAATTGTATTATTTAATTTTGACAATAAATCCAAATATCCTATGAATAATTGATTAAATTTTTATTTAATTAATTAAAACAAGTTGTCATTATTTAATAATATAATTTTTAATAAAAGTTTGATTAAATAATTGATTAACCCATAAATCAATTGTTTTATTTTTAAAAGCAGTTAAGTTGGAAATAAATCACTTTATTATTAAATTAATTCATAAATAAAACATGCACAATCATAAAAGCAAACAACTATCAATTATCAATTAAAGCTAAACTCTATTTTGAGTTAAAACTTAGCTTTTGCATGTTTTTGTGAGTTAATTATCTTTTATTTAAAAATAACTCAAAAATCAACCTGAGTTATTTGAGTGATTTATGGCTTTTTTTCATGCACCTCCAAAGCCCTAGATTTCTATAAAAACAAGGCTCAGCTCTTCATAATTCATCTCTCAATCATCTCGCAAATTGCAAACTTACTCTACAGGAATCATAGCATATCAGATTTGGAGAATTTGCACAATTGGAGGCTGAGGAATCAACTTGCTAATTCAAAGCTTTGTGAGATCAATTTCAATTGCATAGTTTTTATATCTTAGCATAGAATTTCATAGTTTTCATATCATTGTTAGAATCTTCATTGTTAGATCATTTAGCATCCATAGCATATCGGTTTTTATCATTCTTATTGCATAGAAAATATCAAAAATATAGATTAATTGCATTCAATTTCATATCCATCTTTTGCATTCAAATCTTTCATTTAGGTGTCGTCTAGGTCACTGATCTCGATTACAATCTGAGAACATCAATCTCGCACCTATTAGAAGGTAGTAAATCACTTGGTTAGATTAGATTTCAATTTTGCATGATTTTGATTATCACTAACCTCTAATGTTTTACTGAGTGTTGTGTCTACAGATCAGGTACAATTTTCACACACACAGTTTGTTGTTTGTTTCTTATGGTTTTATCTTTCATAGATCTTAGAAGAGAAATTGAAACTTTTACATCATTTACCAATATATTTTCATTTCATGTTTATTACACATAATAGATTGGACTATTCCTAAGGCTTACAGTCCATATTTCATGATTCCTTGAAGAGAGAATCATATAGGTTTTCCCTCCTTAAAAGGAAGAAGGATGAGAATCCTTAAATCACTGATCTTTGCTTTATTTACAATCATGTTTTTCCTAGTTAAACTCTACATTAAATTGATCATGGTCATATGTAGAATATTCTATAGATTGATGCATTAGAAGGGTTAATAGCAAGTTAGTGTCCACTCACATGAAGAACTGTATAATCAGTTATCATTAAAAGGTAATACCTGTCTGAGTATGTGGAGCTCAAAAAAGAAGGAGGATCTTATCCAATCCTCAGTAATTAGGTCTTTCTCTTGTTAGAATCAGTCTTAGAGAACATAAATTCAACTATCAGTTTGATCCTACAAGAAAAATCTCTAACAGCTCCAAAGTGATCAGTGACTCATTCACCTTATCATTGGCCTTGTACAATAGACTAAATGATTGATGGATTGACTCCATGTTCTCCTTTATTTCATTTTTCCTATATTGCACAATCTTTGTTATAGTATCCAGGGATGCATCCAATCTTATTTTCTCTAAATCCTCAGGAGGCTTATCAGGAATTTTTGTATCTATCCCAAGAGGAGCCTCAATTTGCAAAGTAGGGGGAGGAACTACCTTTGAGGCATCCTCAAGCTTCACCTTTAAATCCTCAATCTCATCCTCCAATTTCTTAACCATCATAAGTTGTAGATCCCTGTCCTTTTCTACCTTCATTGAATTTTCAAACAATTTGTCATACCTTTCTAACAGCTGGATAGTTTTGGCCTCATTAAGGTGGGAAAGGTTTACATCTACCTTTGACACCTCAAGATCAGTAGCATTTTGCACAGTCCAAACTATCCTATCTCCCTCCATCTTGTCTTCTATGCTCACCAAAGATGGCTTCTGAGTTCTTGGGGCTAGAGACCATAAAGCAACTGCCTGAGACTTAGGGTCATGGCCACTTCCCCTGATCATATCATCAATCTGGACCTCATAGGACAAAATACCCTGAGGCTACTTTCTAATTTGATCTATGTTGAATGTAGATGTAGAGTCCCATCTAGGAGTTAAAAGCATACCACTTGACTTAACCATTTCTCTAGCCTCTTCTATAGTGATTCTTTCAAGACTAGGATCATATGATGTTAAGGTCCTCATTGTCTCTTCACTTGGTTGCATGCCTTTAGGAAGAGACTTCTTCACCTCCTCATGTTTCCTCCAAATGATGAAATCTCTAAATTCCTTACTTTTTATGAATTGTTCATCATTTAGAAACTCCTCCTGATAGAGTTATCTCTCATCCTTTCCTAACAACAAGGGAAAACCCCCTTTTTCTTTTTTTACAATCTTCTTGCCATCCCTAATGGCCTTTCTTATTTGATGGTGATAAGCCCTATTTCGAGGCACAAGAGCCAAAGCAATATCAATTACCTTTTTTTTCTTTCTCTCCTTTGAAGGTTCACCAACCTCAAGCTTCTATTTTTTCAAAGGTGGCTCAGAAGTAGCCCCTATTGATCTTGAGTCAAATCAATTGCTAGTACATCCTCTCCCTAAGGTGGGCTACTACCTTCTTGAGACTCATCAATGTACTCCTTAGGTTCAAAGGTTGAATAATCCCTTGGGACATCCAACTTTTCCTCAAGCAACCCTTCTAACTAATTAGACAGGGTGCCATGCATCTCTATCATCTTCTCCATTCCTTTCAAGAATGAGAGCTCAGGGAAATAACCACCAAAAGGAATACCAGCCCTCTTAAGCCTTTTCTCAATACTAATTAACTCAAAATACTTGTTCCACCTCTACCTAGATTCATTAGAATCTAAGATGTTTCTCAACACATCTTCTTCATCCAATCCCTCATGCTCCTTAATTGACACAATGTTTAGAATCAGAGTCATCCTAGCTATCCTAATGAAACCCTCAAAGTCCACATACCTATAAGTAGCTGAACACATATTGAACTTATTCAACCAAATGCTGACCTTATCCAAAGCCCTTTTTCCAATTAAGAAACTGCCCATTCTAAACTGCCTTGGTGTAAAAGTTCCCTTTCTATGAGGTGCAAGGATCTCTTTGTCAGACCACATCAATTTCCATATAAACTCCATCATGGAAACTCTAGGAGATACATATCTGGGTAACAAATGTGGGGGTTGAGGGTAACCATAAACCCTAATAATTATGTGATTGTCCCCAAGGTATAAATCACCCCAATTATGATTTCCTGTCAAATTATCCTCAAACTGCATTGGCCTTAGCAACCTCAAAACCTTAGTTGATAATCTTACAACATCTGCACCCAACATTCCAAGAACCGGATGAACAAAGTAATTCTGAAAGATGGAAAAATTACACTCATTAGAAGTGTAATTCCAAGCCCTCAACTAGTATTGTAATGGGTTTAGTTGGTCATTAAAAGCAGTCCTCAACCTTAACATCCTAGCATCAAAGGAATTAACATGGTGGAATAAAATCAAGTGCATGAGAAGGAATAATGCAAAAACTTGATAGGTCTTTTATTTTCTTTGATAGATATCAAACCCTCATGAATCCTATCGATTACATACTAGATGTAATCATAGTCAGTGTTTGAGTGAGAGTTTTGAATATCCAAAATTATCATTAACAACTTAGTAGGCATTTTTTCCTCATCCCCATCTATTCCTAAAACCCTACACAACCCATGACACAAGAATTTCATATAGTTACACAAGGATGAAAATAGATAAGGAGCATTCATTTTTGTAGGAAGAGGGGCAATGTATTTACCTTGCTTGGGCATGTGCTTAACAATTTGACTTTTAACAGACCTAATATTACTTGCATACTTTTATCTCTCTCTTTTTTTAGGTCAATCTCAGCAGAAGAAGAAGCATAAAAGTCAAAAGCCTTCATGAAGGACCCCCTATCTAAGGTAAGGAAAATAGACTAGTCTTCTCACCTAATAGTTTTTGAAATGGGGTTATAAAGCCTTGCTAACACAATAACCAAGTCAACATCAAGGAAAACATCAAGTACAATCAACTTAGCCATCCCTAGATTCCAAGAATTATAGATTGGAATTGCTTTATGCCTATTATTATAAAAATATGTGAAGATGGTGTAACCTGATCCTGCAGGCATGATAGGATCTCTCCACTTGTCCATAATATCTTCAAAGGTTGTGTCAATGGATTTCTTGTTTTGGTTTGAACTAGGTAGTAGCTTGACAAATGCATCAGAATAATTAGGCTTTCCCTTATCTTCTCTACTCTGCTCCTTTGCACCTCCACTGGAAGATGCATCACTCACTTCTGGATGACTTGTTATGTTGAGAAAGAAGATACCACAGCTTTGCAACTTCACTTCTTCACTTTTGCAATCTCGGTGCCAATAATTCTCAATCAACTTCAAAATGACTTCGACCACAAAAAGTAATGAGGTCCTGATTATATAACCTTGAGAATTGAATGCGAACAGAGGCTAAATCACAACAAATCCTTGCAAAGTCACTTCAATATTCAATTTCGCACATTTCCAACTTTTGAATCAGGCTAGTCATGGTGTGGATGCTGACAAAATGATTTAAAAAATAAAAAACAAGGTGTGAGAGAAATGATCATGGCTTTTTGCATTAAAACCCTTAATTACTAACAAAAACTCTGTTAAAACCTAATTGGACAACTTTCTACCCTTTCCAGCTTGGCAAAGTACTTCTCTCCACATTGAAACGACTCATAACACTGATTGGCATGAAAACTTAACCAGACATGGTTTAGAGATCCAGCGAATAAAAGAAACTCATGATCTTCAAAAGAACTGTCAACCTAGGGTTTGATTCGAAGATCTTGCGACAAGGCTATTTGCAAAGTCTCTAAATAATTTCTTAACTCATGACTTTTCTTTGAGATTTCACGACCACTGTTGATCCCAAAGATGATCAATGGTCTAAGGGAAATCTTTTAGAACTCACACTAAGCCCCGCCCAACTCAGAGATTCAACAACTGAAGGTGATCTCACATTCTCGTAATACTTGATTTCAATCATGGTTAAACTCAAAGAATAAGCGACCAAAGACTTTCACCAGTTCTTGAAATCACTTTCTTAACTCAACATTCATTTAGAGAATCAGCGAACAAAGAAACCTGCAAACCCATGAGACATAGCATTTTGACCACGGTCACATATGGAGAATTGGCAAATAGTGAAATCTCTTATTCTTAGAAAGCCAAGCTTAACTCCAGCTTCATCTCATGATTTAGCAAACAAGGCTACCTCACATTCTCTAAAAGAAATACTTAACCATAGTCAGGCTTTGAGAATGAGTGAATAACATCAATCTCCAATTCACTAAATATTTTTCATACCATAGGTTACTTCTTGAGATTACGCACTAACCGTTGATCTTGAACACAATTAGCGGCTGTCACTAAATCACCTAAAGACTTTTACCATCACCTTTTTATTACGAGAATCAGTGACCATTGAAAACACACTTAACTTTACTTTGCTCACCAAGTCACTGAATACTTTGGAGCTTTACTAACTAATTATGAGATCCCACAAACACTTCACTTGCTTAATCGCTAAATAACTTAGGGCACTGCCATCCTTTCTTGAGATTAAGTGATAGGAGTAAACTTTTAACCTTCCCTAAATTTCTTTGTCAAATTCACCAAACTAAGAGATTATGAAAACATAACTCAATCGCTAAATCGCTAGACAATTTTATGTAGGACCCAGTCTTTGTGAGATTAAAACATGACCGCCATATGAAGAGATGATCAATGGCATTCGCTGGATCACTGGAAAATTTTGAACTTAGCCTCCTAATTTAGAGAATAAGAGATAACTGCCACTCCAAGTTGCCAAATGATTTTGAGAAAACACCAAATATCAAGCGAAAAGGAGATTACACAGTCACTAAATTGTTGGATGATAACAATAACCGTGACATGAATTGGGAGATTCAGTGACTAAAGAAAACTTAACCAAAGGGCTCACCATAATCACCAATTCACTAAAAGAATTAAGGACAAGGAAATACAATGCATGATTCAACGAAGGTGAGGAAAATATGATGTGCTGAAAGGAAAATGTAAGTGACCCGAAAAGTAATGCGCAAATATAAAGACTAAGGCTCACTCAAGACCAACCAAGGAATTAACCACTTCAAGGAAAAAAGTGTCTAAGGAAAGGGTTTTACAACATAAATATAACAAATTTTGATGGATTCTAGAACCCTAAACCAGACAAGGACAAAAACTAGGACATTGAAAGAAGACCAAGAATAAGAGACCTCAGAAAACCTAAAATATACCCAACAGTGGCACTATTTGAGGATGCTTGAATGCAAGATCATAGCAAGAAACCATGAATCTCTAGGAGGTAGACCACAAAATCCTAAACTAAGACAGGAAAACAAACACACCTGTACATATATACAAAACTACTGTGCATGGAAAGATAGAATCAATTGAAGAAATATTTTAGGAATTGTCCATGCACTGGCAATTCTTGTTCCTCGCCATCCAAATTTCTCAGGAATTATGAATCCTTTCCATAAATTTGATGAATAATGAAGGGTCCTAACCACAAGGATTCAAACTTTTTATGTTTTCCTTTGTCCTCAGCCCTAGCATTCCACTGCAAAACCATATCATTTGGCTGGAACTTTCTAGTAGTAGCTCTATTGTCAGAGAGATATTTCATCTTCTGCTATAATTTTACATTCTCTTTTTGACCTTCTCTTCTAATCTCATCCAACTCCACTAGTTGAATCATCCTATCCTGCAATGGATCACTAACTTCCATGTCTTTTTCTCTTATGAACTAGTAAATAGGCAACAAATTGTTCACAGGGAGCCTAGACTTTACACCATATACCATTTCAAAAGGAGACTTGCCTATTGCTTTCTTTTCATTAATTCTATTAGCCCATAGTGCCAATTTCAATTTCACATGCCACATCCTTTTATTCTTTTCCAAGGTCTTTTTTAGAATTTGCATAATACTCTTATTACTAGATTCTACATGCCCATTTTCCTATGGATGGTAAGGGGATGAATAGGACATAACTATTCCCATTTCAGGACAAAAATCAGTAAATTCTTGAGACCTAAAGCTCATAGCATTATCCATCACTAGTTTCATAGGAACACCAAACCTAGTAATAATGTTATTCACCAAGAATTCAATAACCACTATATTGGTTTCCTTTTTAGTTGGGATGGCCTCTATCCACTTAGTAAAATAATCAGTAGCCACCAAAATGTGACTATGTCCTCCACTGGATTTCTCTAAGAACTCCCCAATAAAATCCATGCCCCACATAGCAAAAGGGGCCTCTACAACCACAAGGTTTAATAACAAAGCACCTAAAAACTTTAGTTTCTTTGAAAACCTCTGGCATGATTCACATTTTTTGACATATGAGTGGGTATCCTTAAATAAAACCAGCTAGTAATATCCAGCTCTTAGAATTTTGTGAGCTATAGACCTAGATGAATGATGCCCTCCACACATCCTAGAGTGCATCTCTTTTAAAACCTCTTCAGACTGATACTTATCTAAAAAGAAAAGTAGCATTCCATTATTATCCTTCCAAAATAAATCACCCTATATTAAAATGTACCTTTGAACCTGTAACCTCAAACTCCTCTTTTGATTGTCATTCAAATCTTGTGGACAAGCAGCATATTTGAGAAAATGAACAATATTGATGTACTATGGTTGCATTTCTATACTTGTCACATTTTCCTCACCAATGGCTACATTTTTTACTTGCACAAGGTCTATGTTTTCCTCTATCCTGAGCTTAGAAAGTCCCAGACCTCTCACAAGCTTGGTTATGTGGAGTTCAATGTCAAACTCTTGCATCATATTGATCCATTTACACCTCTTCCCAGTAACCTCACTTTGACTCAAAATATCTTTTACTACTGCATGTGGAACATATGCATTTACTTTTTCACATACCATATAAGGTCTGAAAGCCTTAACCACCTTTACTATTGCATATGCCTATTTCTCCATCAACTCATAATTAAGCTCAGTAGATTGCACTAATTTACTGAAAAAATAAATAGGATGCTCAAACCCTTCTTCATCTTTCTATAACAAAATAGCTGCAATAGTATGAAAAGATGCAAAGGAAAATAGAGAAAATGGTTTTGAATAGTTAGGGGATATTAAAATAGGAGGCTCTTGGATTTCTTGTTTGATCTTGTCAAAGGCTTGTTGAGTCTCATTGTTCCAATCAAACTTAACATCTTTCTTCAAAAGCTTCACAATAGGTTTGACTAATTCAGAAAAATTGGAAATAAACCTCCTGACAAAATTAATCTATCCTAGAAAAGATTTCACACCTTTGACATTTTGGGGAGGAAGGACCTTTTTGATGGCTTCCACTCTTTCTGGATCAATTCTAACCCCTTCTTTAGACACTATGTGACCAAGCAATTTTCCCTCTGTTACAACAAATTGGCATTTTTTGGGGTTTAGTGAGATGCCAAATTCCAAAGCCTTGACAATAACCTTCTCCAAATGTCTGCAATGATCTTCAACTTTCTTAGAATAAGCAGATAGATCATCTTGATATACAACCATCAAGACATTGATCAATTCTTTAAATGCAACATCCATTTCTCTTTGAAAGGTTGCTCCAGCATTCTTTAAGCCAAATGGCATGCAGACATATACATAAGTTCCCCAAGGGGTAGTGAATGTTGTTTTGAATTGTTCAGACTCTTTGAATAGAACTTGGTTGTATCCTAAAAACCCATCCATCATAGACAATAATTGACAGCTAGTTACTCTATGCAACATAGCCTCCATGTTAGGCAATCCATAATTGTCCTTAAGTGATGCAACATTTAAATTCCTAAAGTCAACACAGAGTCTGATGTCACCATTCTTCTTTCTTACTGGTACAAGGTTAGAGACCCAAGAAGAGTGCCTAATAGGCTCAATGATACTAGCATCTCTCAATTTTGTCAATTCAGCCTGCATCTTTGTTGCTAATAAAGAGTTGATAGGTCTCTGTTTCTGTTTGAATGGCTTGGTTTCTTCCTTTAGAGGGATCTCATGTTGAAACAAATCAGCTCTATATGCTTTAAGATCATCATAGGAACAAGAAAATGCATGCTTGTATCTCTTCAAGAGTCTTATCAAATTTCCTCTGACCTCTCTACCCAACTTTTTCCAAATGTACACCATTTGAGGGGAAGTTTCAAATCTTAGGTTTATTTCTTCTAAGTCTTCCATTTTTGTGTTAGACTTTTGAGATAGGTAACCATCATTTATTTTAAACATTCCTTCTAACTCCACTAACCCCTTTGGTATGTGATATGAAGGTAATTGTACTATATCATTTCCCGTAATACACTCTTTCCCTTCAACATATTGTTGTGCTTCATTAAAATATATTTGTTTCCCATCATACTGATCTAGACCCTGAAGAAACCTAAGGATATCAAAATCATCCTCAAAAACTTGCCAATTATATACATTGTCAGGCACTGTAGGCCTACTTTTGATTTCTAACATGGACACACCAATGAGGGTAATATCATCATTTTTAAGGGAAACATTAGCAAGAAAATCTACCATGATATTATTAGACCTTTCTACCCAAATGAGATTGAAAGCCTCAAAGAATTCTAGTCTATCCCAGATAACATGTTTGTACAATTTCAATCTCTCATCCTTGGCAGCATACTTAGATCTTACTTGACCTATAATTAATTGGGAATCACCATGGACCTTTAAACATTTGATACCATGCTTTATAGCAACATCTAATCCCAATATTAAAGCCTCATATTCAGTAGTATTGTTAGTGCATTCAAAGGTCAACAAGAAGGAGTATTTAAATGTAATACCTGATGGGGAAATGAAGACAACACTAGCCCTTGATCCTTCCTTGGAGCGTCCACCATCAAAGAACATTTTCCAAAGTCCAGTCTTCTCCAATATTAACTCATCAACTATTGGATTTGTGTTCTTCATCTAAGGCATTATTTCTTCAATCATGAAGTTATTCATGTCAATGTCCACAAAGCAATTTAAGTCCTTTGGTGCAACTTTTTCAACCATAACTGAAGAATGGGGCTCCCTATACAACTTTACCTCAGTCCCATTGACTGGGATAGTAGCATATAACAAATCCAATTGCAACTTTCCACCAACTATTGCAACCCATTGTCTTGATAGTAGCATGCCATAATGAGGCTTTGTATCAACAACAACTACGTCCATTTTGTATGTGGCCTTTGGGAATGTAGCAATCTTTACTTAAATTCCAATTAGAGTTCCTACAACAGGCACTACCCAATTATCCATAGCATAACATCTACCATTAGATGTATCAACTTGCAATCCTAGTTCTTTCATCACATGATAGGGCATTACAGTTGTAGCAGCACTAGAATCAATCATGTAATTTTTTAGCAAAAAATTATTTACTATCAGTGTAACATAGAAAGGGTCAATAGAAGAAGGCTCTTGTGTCACAATGCTTCCAACTTATACATCAGAAATGTTATCAATTGAAATAGGCCCTTCCATTTAATTCCCCTTTTTTTGCATATCAGGAGCTACCCCTTGTTCACTTATGAGAGCCAGGGTTGTTGTCTTATGCTCCTCAATTTTCAGCATTTCAAGAAAAGGGATGGAAACCTTCATTTGGGACAAGGCCTATCTCATATCAAAGGTAGGGGGATCAGCAGAAAAATCAGGATAATATTTTGGCCTACCAATTTTCCTTTTAACCTTGTCAACAATAATTTCCTCATTCTTTTTCTTTTCAGTTACAAGCCCTTCCTTATTATTATTTACAAAATTAGGCTTTGGGGAATCCTTATTCTAAAGGTTATCTTTAACAAACACTGACCTAGGGAATCCTTGATCAGTATCCACCCTTCTATTCCTCAAATTGTATGAGGATTTGGCTTGAGTTATAGCAGCCACAGTTAGAGTTCTAATTTCCTCATCACTAGGCTTTCTCCATTTTTTTCATCTGATCCTAATCCTACCATATGAGCTTTACAAGTGTCATTATCAAACTCATCATGATCAGAGTGAGTAAATACTTGTTCATAGTCAGTGAGAAACTTCCTTTTATGATTAGCATCAGAGAAAATCTCTTTATATTCTGAAGACAAGAGATCCCCCATTACTTCAATAGTAAACATGTTAACAGTGGGCTTTTCAAATTCTTCATAATCTTCTGCATATGAATTATTAGCCTCTTCTCCCAAGGCCTGAGCCATAGCACATTAGAAAGGTGAATGAGGCATGTTATAAGCCATGCACCAAGGGGTATTTTCCACATTATGTGTTGTGCTTTTCTTCAAAGGATCTGGTGTATCTCTTCCCTTTTGGGGTTCATTTTTGTTAGGAACAAGCCTCCCATCTTTCCAATTTGTCTTATAAGGCATATCTCATAAATTGGGGATTCTATCTTGCCTCTGATAAGGTGGTCTTGTTTCTTGAAAATTTTTACCACCCTTGTCAAACTTTTTTGGGAAGTCTTTGGTAATACTAGCTCCTTTGTCCATTTTATCATCATCTTTGGATGGCCTTGCAAGTTGTGGTCTGGTTTCCTTCCACAATCTACCCTCATCTCTCTTATACATTTGACCAAATGCCTTCTGATTGCTTTCAATGTTTATGGCTAATTTAAAGGCATCCCTCAGGGTATGAGGATTCTTATCTCTCAAGAGATAAGACATTTTACCGTCCATAGAATTAAAATAAGTGGTCAAAAAAATTACATCATCCATTCTCAATACTTGGAAAAACTTGTACATAGCCTTTTGAAATCAGCTATTAAACTCTGACATGCTCTCATTGTAATGCTTTTTGATATTGTTAAATTCATTGAGCATGTAACTTGAATTCACATGTTCTGCATATTGTTCCTTGAAACATCTAACAAACTCATCCCATGATGCAATACTATTCTCAGGCACACCCCTATACCAATCCTGGGCATCTTCAACCAATGACTGAACAAAAAGCTTCATTATAACATCTTCATGCTCAATCTCATAATCATTAATTTTATCTATGAAGAATTTCAGAGGTTCTTCACAGGTAATCACATTGTTTCCTATGAATAATGGGATTTTCATTCTAACCTCATTAGGGATGGCATTAGGCTAACAAGGGATACCATCAAATAATAAATGCCTTATCTATCTAGATGAACTAGTCTTCTTTGGAAATTTGGTTGGACCAGAGGGGTTGTTCCAATATTTTGATAAGATACATTTCCCATTGTACCACCAGTTATAAGGGGAACTTGATTGGTGTTCAGATTTGGTCCAGGTACATTTTGTCCAGGATGAGAGGCTTGAGGATCTGGAAGTGAATTACAAGGCTGATTTGGTGGGATTATCCCTGAATTAATAGGGACTGAGCTACTAGCAGATGTATTTATATTGGCATGCAAGAAAGCAATCTTTCTTTTCATCTCATTTGCAATAGCTTCCAATTCTAATTTCTCAAGCTGGAGAGCCAAATCCTCTTTATCTTTTCTAGCCTTTTCCAAATCTAGGCTTTCTTGGGAGGGTACACTAGAAGTAACAACAATTTTCTTTGGCTCATTAATATTCACACCAACCATTTTTTATTTTCCCTTATTAGGGATTTCTTTTGTGGCATTTTTAATATCCTCATTCCTCTAGATTTTAGATGGGTGTAATTGAATGAGAACATGCCCTGTTCCCACAAATGCATCTTGGTTGGGTTTAACACCTTCGGCCTAATTTCTTAGAATGCCCATGTCACCAAACAACTCTTTATCTAAACCCTAAACATCTTGGCTTAGATCCCGAGCCTGGATTTCATTTTTCTTCATTTTTCTTATTAGATCTTGTCTTTCGATGAGCAATTCATAAATTTGTTGTTCCCTCACCTTCCTTCTATTGGCAATTTCCAATAGTTGTTCACTCTCCTTTTTTCTTAAAGCAATCACTTCCTCTCTCAATTTTTCAGAATCATATGAGGCAGTTTCTGCAGCAGAAGTTTCTCCCAGTTGCATACTCAAGACCAACCAAGGAATTAACCACTTCAAGGCAAAAAGTGTGTAAGGGGAGGGTTTTACAACATAAATATAAAAAATTTTAAGGGATTTTAAAACCCTAAACTAGAAAAAGACAAAAACCAAGACACTGAAAGAAGACTAGGAATAAGAGACCTCAAAAAACCTAAAATATACCCAACAAGACCCATTAGGAAGAGTATCTATATTTGGTGGAGTTTTCTTATAATAATGGTTATCATAGTTCCATAGGTATTTCCCCTTTTCAAGCTTTCTATGGTCATCCATGCCGCACTCCCTTAAGTTGGGACCGATTGGAGGACAGGGTACTTCTAGGCCCTGAGATGTTATAGGATATGGAGCAGCAGGTCAAGCGTATAAAAGAGCATATTTTGACAAATCATGATAAGCAGAAGAAGTATGCAGATACTCACAAGAGTGATGTACACTTTTCTCTTGGTGATAGAGTCATTTTGAGGGTGCGTCCATGAAAGAGTCCAATCTGTTATGAAAAAGGATCCAAGTCGGCACCCCGATTTGTTGGCCCTTTTGAAGTCCTAGAGAGGATAGGACCAATAGCTTATCAGCTTGCCTTTCCACCCAGCCTTGTTCATATTCGCAATGTATTTCATGTTTTAGTTCTTAGAAAGTATACTTCTGATGTGACTCATGTTTTGGATTGGAATGCATTACAGGTAGTAGATGGACAGCTAGCTTTAGAGCCAGTACACATTTTGCAGCAGCAGACACTAACCCTCAGGGGTTGCACCATAGATCAGGCAAGGGTCTAATGGGACCCCAATGATGATTCCTCCACTACATGGGAGGATGATCCTAGACTCAGAGATGCTTATCCATATCTATTTGTAGGCTTCTAGGAGTAAGCCTAACTCTAGGGGGGGAGGATGCAATACCCTCTCCTATGGTGATACTTGGACTTTCTGATTTGGACATTCTATTATGATGGTTAGAACTATACATTTACATTTATGTTGTTAGAAAGTAAAGTCCACCAAGATAACTAAGAGGGGGGGTGACTCAGTTATTAGATAATTATAACTTTTAACATCTTCAATAGCATTTAACCATGTAAGCAATGCAATTATTAACTATACAAAGATATTCATACACAATGACACAATAACACAAGATATGTTGACTAGGGAACCTCTTGATCAAAGAGTAAACCCCGATGGGAATGATGCCCACAAAAGATGCACTAATATGAATATTCCTTGTGAGAGGATGGACTCTGGTAGGAGTCTTCTGAAATACATTCAGTACATATAAATCCCTATTAGGAGATTTTGAATCCCTGTTAAAAGATTCTAACCCTATTAAGAGTTATGGAAGACAGAAGGACCCACTGCCCAAACAGCTTCAGGGTAAGATCACTAAACACACTATCCAAATAACCTTAATATTATTTAGTAGAATAATATGAAATATGTTACCTCCTTACTGTGCCAAACTGCACTCACTGCTACACTAGATCTCAATTCCAGATCTCTGTACTTAGCATGTCTACCTTCACAATTTCGCTTTCACAATCTCTTAGGCTCTTTTCTTCACTTCATGCTTACATTCACATGAAACCAAACCATGCTCACACTTATTTCACATTTCAACTATTTAAAATAAGGAAAAACATTCCTTTCTTTATACCACACTCAAATAATTACAAATGAGTCGGCACACAATTACAAAATAAAAGTTTCCATACGCTACATCAAAATTACACAAAAACTATCGGCTTCCAAATGCAATAACTCTTCACTCCTATGACCTTGAAGTTTTCACTATGAACCACATCACCATCAATGTTTCTGAAACTTCCCTTTAACTGCACAAAACTAGATTCCATCCCGATTAGGAGATATCATCCGATTTCCACAAACCGCTACTCAGGAACACTACTTGAATACTGCTTTTACCAAAATCCTCATAACTTTCATGAATAAATGAATTACTATCTATGCTCTTAACCATAGACATATAACATATCAAAGAGTATAACCTCAACATCTCATAGCTACAACTACAATATCCCATGTGCGCTAATCAAAACAATGTCTGGTTCTCTGCTAGTCTCCAGAAGATCACTGTGTTGACATCAATGATAATCATAGTCATGAATGCAACAACAACTGCTACAAAATGGCTGCCAACATTCAGCATTCATTCCTAACATATGTTTTGTGGATGATGATATGTTTATCAGATGATTGATATGCTCATTTATGGTTATCATTTATATGTTCATGAAATTAGAAAACCATCTATCTTTATATGTTTTATGGAGCTAACCCAAGGATTTGAATCTAACCATTATCATGATGTTTTGTGTTTCATGGATATGTATCTAACATGTTTTTATGACTCAAGATGAAGTCATAGTTACTCACTTAGTTAAGGTCCACACGATGTATCGATCCAAGTCATCTATTTGCATATAACTGATTTGTATATATATCCATATGTATATATGTCTCTTCTTGGTGATGTAGGATTGCAGGTATCGGGTATCATCTCCACCTGGCTTCATAGGTATAAGTGATTCCTCAAAATCCTTGATCATTGTTGTTGTTACAAAGATATCACCAGGTTCCATGAGAAGGAACTCTACCTCTTACCTTTTTATCCTTAGGCAGGGAGTCCTGAGTCAGTCTTCTGTGTGGATGATGCATCTTTGTTTGGTGAATTATGTGGATTTGTTGCTTACTTCTCTGAAAGGTTTATATTGTGATCAAGGTTATGTATGTAAGGTATCTTTTATGTTATGTTAGTATATATATATATATATATATATATGTGTGTGTGTGTGTGTGTGTGTGTGTGTACTTATATCATGAGTAAATTATATGCAATGTGATTTTTTAATTGATTTAAATAATAATGTATCTAATTTAAATGATAATATTCACATCAAAATAAATAATTAAAATATTATTAATAATGTGTCTTACCTATAGTATATGTACACATAAGCATATGGGTGCA
Organism: Chamaecyparis obtusa; assembly: GCA_027943335.1. Lineage (NCBI taxonomy): Eukaryota > Viridiplantae > Streptophyta > Pinopsida > Cupressales > Cupressaceae > Chamaecyparis > Chamaecyparis obtusa. Next base: position 1,851,401 of record BSBK01002287.1, on the reverse strand, counting down.
CACATATGCCTATGATTACATATACATTTATGCAAGCTATGTGTGGAGGAAATGATTAATAATAAATAATTAATATTATTTTGGATAGTGAATAATTATTTCCTTCACTATAGTCTAGTAAATAAATAATTTAGGATAGGTAAATATATTCCTTAAAAGGATATTATCTATTATTTTCATCCTTAAATTAAGGAGGCATAGATTTAAAATATTATTAAATAATATTTGTTAATCCCTTCATGGGAATAGTTTTGTAAACTTTATTATCCTAAACTAATAACCAATAGATGGTTGGGATAGTTGCATCGGTTGTATTTCTTGTGCAACTACTCCCTCCAATCTATTTATAGGAGAGATCTCCTGTGTGAAAGGGTGTTGGATAGGAGTTGATTCGAAGAGAAGATTAGTAATATGTTTGTAGGAAAATTATTTTTGTGAGGAGAGAATTCATTATTCTCTGAGTTTGGCATTTGGTGGCTACAGGTAGAGGCTGGAGATTGCATCTAGAAGGATTTGAAGGAGTGTTGGAAGTGTTTGAGAGGATTGGATCCTTCTTCATCAACTGAATCCCGCAGGACTCCAGGTTGGAATCCATCCTTAGAGATAATTCTCTTTTCTATTATGAACTTTTTTTTTCTGTTCGAATGCTTCTCTATATCTTTTGCATGTCTCCATAAGTTGCTAGATGTTTATACAAATGTCAGTCATTTTAGACAACTATGCCATTAATTTTTATGATATATTATTATATATTGTATTCTCTCACCCATTTTTGCCATTAATGTTTATGATAGATTATTGTATATTGTGTTGGAGCTTTTCCTTGTAGGACCAAACTTGAATCAATAGATGGGCTTGATTCTCAGGGTAGGCACTCAAGTTTGACAAGAAAATAGTCCAATTGATGAGGATTGAAAGGGAATCCTCCTACTTCTTTGAGCTCCACATCACTCAGGTGGGTATTGCCTTATTTGCACACTCAAGACACCTCATGATAAACAATAGGCCTACAAATATATTATTGTGGAATAGTCTTCAAACCCTTGTAGGTATCTTGTACCTTAATGAAACCAAGATCTCATGCAATAGCCCTACTTGCATAGAGTGAGTATGAAAACCAGAAACCTATCCTAACAACATGAAAGGGAAAGGGTGGAACTGAATGTAAATTATTTAATGATGAGTTTGAAAGGACCCCTGAGATACCCTAAGTCCCTCATAGACCAGTGCCTTATCCATTGGGCCACAGAGTCAAATACCCTATTGCAATAGAGAGCTATGAAACAAGAAAGCAATAAATTCAATGTTTTGATGCCTAACATCAATCACACACCATGACCAAACCTCACTTCAACAACCCACTTGTGTATTCAAGTATGTTATTACCCATCCAAAGGATTTTAACCCTCCCCTTAGAAGAGACCTATAAATAGATAATACATTAACCAGCATCCACTGGAAGACAAGCATGACATATCTTTGATACCTCAGTTCATACATACATGAAAACTAATCCCAAACCAGTTATCTCTGTGAAGACAACTCCACTTGCAAACACATAGGAAATGCAAATAGAAAAATCAAACACCCTTGATGTATGATTAATGAATTCAAGATTCAAATGGAGATAGCTTGGTAATAGTAAGAATAAATTGAGTCCTCATTCATAAGATAGATCAATTACAATACATATCATATTCTCTGAAACAACAAAGGAAGAAAGAACACCCTATATGCAGAGAGAAGGAGAAAATCTGCAGGACAAAACCTTTCTTGGAACCAATTCTCCCAAAATTTTGTAGAAGAAGGAACCCTTACAAAATAAAACATTTCACTACTTATATCACTAGTCACCTTGGAATCCTCAAAGAGGATGCATCAAGCTTTGGGTGACTAGGGTAAGGGTTTCAACTACTCAACCAATCAAAATTTACATCAGAAGTTATTGCAGGGGAAGAAACACAGGAAACCTAGAGAAAATGAATCTCAAATAGATTTGCAATCATCAAAATCTGTAAGAACAGTACAAAACAACAAGGAATTGCCATGAAAACCAGTCAAATTAGCCACCTGCAAACACACCTTGAGCACAAAGAACATAGTACAAACCCCTGTAGATAATCATGGAACACCTTGGACCACACTGCAATAGCAAGCGCCACCAAACAAATCAAATCTATCTATGAAAGCATTCAATTTTGGTCCTTTCTATCGCTGAGAAACCCTCAAAATTTTGAATTTGAAAAACAACGGTCACTTTCAAGCACCAGTAGTGAATCGATGGTCATAATTTAAATCTGGGCCAACTTTAAGTCCTGGTCGTTAGATCTTCTTCCTTCATGGGCTTTATGACTTTAACCCAACCAGGTACCTCGGGTTAACCCCTAGCGACTACGTGACAAGGCTTTTTCCTATTCGCACAATGAAAAACTTAACCTGCCTTTAACTCCGTGACCTAGCAACTAGAGGAAAACATTTAACTTTGGTCCATCATTCAGCGAATACGCGACTGTAGGGAATCTTCAAGTCACAGAATACATTACTTAATCCATGTTAGATCAAATGATTTAGTGAATGACTACTTTCACTAAATCGTGAAGTCCCTTCTTAACCTCCGATTACTCTTCATGAACTGGCAAATACATAAGAAATTTGAGGGCCCACTGATTATCTAGCGAATTAGTGACCAAAGACTTTTCACCAATTCACTGAAAGACTTGAAACACTGGTACTTTATCTAGAGATTTAGCGAACATGTATTTGCTAAATCGCTAAAAGATTTAGAACCCTACCATAATACTCTATGAACAAGCGAACACTACAAACATTTATTGAGACCACCAAAGATTTAACCACTCTGCCAAAACCTTAGACTAGAAACTAGGCCTGCCTTAAATGAGATCAATGGTTGTCTAAAGTTCACATACCTCTAACATATTCTATCAGATCTTATGACAACCATTGGATCAACCCTTTTATATTGCTCTACAGATTCTCTGACATAGGACCCTCTGACAAAAGCCGACTCAGCACCTCATGGACCAATGAAAAGATGCCAACTGCACACACCTAGTAGTAGACCTGCTTGAAACAAAAGATTACATCACACAAGAGAATGAATGGTTGTTGCATAATCTCAAGCCTCTACCACATTCGATAAGAACTTACACCCACCATCAATTTTCTGCAGATGTCAGGGCCCACCTACAAGCCAGAAACTCAGGTCCTACTGACAAACTTTTGGTTAGATGCTAAATCAATGGACGTCGCATGATCTGATAGGGGAGGAATATTCCTTGTGCTCTTATGCTAGCCACTAGATCAAAAGGAGACTGAGATGTCGGGTCCCACTGACATTTCCAATGTATTAATACATGGACCAATCATATACCACCAACTGTGCTTATGTGTTACCATGGACCCACAGTCTGAAACATTATGTCATAAAGAGAATCAATGATCGTCGCAAAAATGCAAGCCTCTGACAAAACCCTTTCACTTTCATGACAACCATTGGATCAAGATGGTGTCAGAAGGTCAGGCCCAAGAAAATATGAAGGCCGAAACATAGGAAATATTAAAAGGCATGACTTAGGAAAATATAAAAGCCACCGGGGGTAAAAACTTAGGAAGAATTAAAGGACATGACCCCATGAGGTGATAAATTAATAAGGCACATGTGAATTAGGACTTTTAAGTGACCCAAAAAAGGTAACATCAAATTAGAACAGGGCTAGGGTTTTTCAAAGTAACAACTAGATTTTTGAATATTTGCAAGGGTTTCTAGGCTAGAGACCAGGAAAAACACTGTCGGGACCAGGGGAAAAGACCAGGAGCCATGAAAATTTTTGAGGGTGCTAACATATTGTATTCTGTATTCTATCAGCCCTTTTTAGTATATAAAATTTCTATCATTTTCTAGTTATCTATCATTATTGATTCAATCTTGAGTTGTAATTGTTCTGTTTCCATGTTCAGATTAGGGTTTTCTATCATTATTACTTATTCTAGAGTTTTATTTAATCATGAGTTCAAATCAGTATTATTAAGGTTTTCTTATACAAATATAACATGTATTAAATTCTCTATCATAAAACAATATGCATGGGTTTTATGTCATAAAACATATGTGTGCATTAGGGTTAGACATGAATAACATAGTATAACATTTAGATTATTTAATATTTATACAAGTATAACATAGTATATCATTTAGATTATTTTTACAAATAAGTTTGATACTTTAATTTCTTATACTTTAAGTTATACTTGTATAAAGAAATTAGGTACATTTCATGATGTTTGAGATAGGTTTCAACTTCATAGGAGATAAGATGCAACTTCTAGATTTTAGATTTTTCAAAAAAATCAGACTTAGTTAAATTTCAGGCACGAGAGGTGTTATGGAGCATTGTGTTTTGGTCTATGGAATTTTGTGTAAACTTTATATATGTTAATTACTTGTTTGGTGGAGGTTATATGGTGCATTTAGATGCTTTAATAGGGTTAAGATGTTTGTAGGAAGTAGTATTAGGGTTTAGGATTGTCTAGGAGGACCAAGATAATTCTAGGCAACCCTAAACAATCCTAATGTTTCTAAACATCCCTAAACTCTCCTATTCTTTTCTATTCACTGATGCAAGTTCTCAACTGTGTTATGATTGGTTTTACTTCATGTATTAAATGTTTATGAGGTCTTTTATTTCTTGTATGATTTATTTTTCATGTGTGGGTTAAGGGTAGAAAACCTAAGAACACTAAGTGAGTGGTTCTCAATGCTGGGCTGGGGCACTAATTGGGTAATACAAGGATCATTGAATGAAGAGTTATTTAACAAGTGATAACTTAATAAAAACTTATGGGAATGTGTTCAAACACTAAAAATATTAATATATGCCTCGCCCATTCCATTAGTGCTAGTAAAGGCTATGGATGGGAGTGGGAGAAGGTGCCTATGTGTAGGTACGATCAAGTGGCGCTTGTCTGTACGACAGGAATTTGGTTCCACATGTGCCTACTTGGGGGTCAGGGCCTAGAGTGGCTAGTACCAGGACAACCCAAGAGGTGAGGGCTATGTGATGACACTCACTTAGGTTGTTTCTTAGAGTTTCTACCAAGCCTTAGAACCTTTGGGAAAATATTTATACTTTGATCTTCTTTTCATTTTCTATTTGGGAAAGGTTACCCAACCCTAGGTATGGCCTAGCTATCCCTTCTTTGTGGACCTTGGTATTTATCTCCTAGCATGGGGGAGTGGGCCTTTTGGTATCCATGTGGTTGGGTTGTAAATCTTTTTTATCGAGGTACCTTTTGTGGATGTAGTGTTTAAGGATTCATTCTTACATAGTGTTCCAGTTTTCAAGAATGAAGAGTTGTATTTATCTTTCATGATGTAAAATTATTGTTACCTCCCAAGAGGAGATGAATGTAATGTAATCATTGATGTATTTCAAAATGATGTATTTGGAATGGGTAGGTTTAGGAAAAAGGGAAAAGGAAGATGTGAACTTTATGTAAATAATGTATGTTGGAAAAGAAAAGGGATTTTATAAGATTTCAAGTAAAATAGGTTATTTTCTCATTATTTGTTGATTAAGAAAATTAGTGAATCAAATGTGATGATGTCCTATGTGTAATGGTTCAAATTCCTAGATGAATCTATTAGGTGGTATTAATATCTTAAATGCTATATTGCTCATAAAGGATACTTAGGAAAATAGATGGATATAAATGGAAATTTAAAATGAAAGTACTTTGTATTTCTTTATAAAGAATCTACAAATATTGTGATGTAGTTTTCTTAAGAAGTAAATCAAGTTGTTAGTACACTAAATGGACTTAAATGAATTGTGCATTAAGTAAGAAGGAAACCTTGGAGGAATCTAAGTCAAACTATGTTTTGTTTATGTAATTCTTTTAAAAATTTAAAAATTTTCATAAATCATTACTTAGGTTTTCTTTTAGAAAGAGAATCTTTGTTCTCTTCCCTGATTCCCTTGTGGGGAATGACATCTTTGGTATCAGAGCCCTAAGTTGCTACACTAGGGCCCAGGGAATTTGACCCGTGCTTCTTAAAACTTGTTATTCATCTTAGGGAAACTTAAAACTGAAATCAAACTAGGACCCTTAAAACTTATTCTTCTTATTACTTATGGAAGGATGCCTTGTGTAACCCATGGTAGAAAGGGAGGAACCCAAAAAACCCCTCCTAGATATCAACATGAAAGTTCTCAAGAAGAAGAAAAATATGAGGGAAGAGGGGATCAATCTATTAACCAATCTATAGGTTCTCAGGGGGCTCAAGTACAAGAGCTTCTATAACAAATAATAGAGAGGTTAGATGTAGGGTAGGATAGAGGTCACCATGGGGAGACTAACACTGACCATGAGGAAAGGGAAAGGATTCCTAGGAGGATAGACTAGGTAGTGGAAGAAGATGCTTTGCATGCTTCTCACATCTAAGACCTCCTTAGGAGTAAGACTAACCCCTTTAAGGGAACTCAAGGTGGATCTACCACTGAAACTTGGCTATTAGACTTAGAAAGGCTTTTCTCCATGCATCCTTACAGCAGTAATACCAAATCCCGCTTTGTAGTCATTCACCTTAGAGACTTTGCATCCACTTGGTGGGAAATAGAGAAAGAGAAACTTCACATAGATATTACCACTCTTTCATGGGAACTATTCCTAGAACTCATTCAAGCTAGATTTCTTTCTGGACACTGGAGATAGGAAAGGGTCGAAGAGTTTCACAACTTAAGGCATCTAACTATGTCAGTTGATGACTATGAGCAGAATTTTTTTGAAATCAAGCCATACTCAAGATATAAGGATGATGAACCCACACTGACTCAACACTTCCTTAGAGGACTCAATGGTCACTTGGCTGGCAGCGTACAAATGTTTGAACCTTAGATAGTTAATGATGTAGTCATCAAAGCTCACCTTGAGGAAAAAAATATAGCCTTGGGGTTAGGATGTCAGATAGATGGCCAAGGGGGTAATGCCTTCCAGGCCGGGTCAGGTTTCAAAGGGAATCTATCTCAAGGAGCACCTGGGCCTATGAACTATACTCCAAAAGGAAGTCAGAACCACCAAAAAAGAAAATTTCATAGCAACAGCAACAACAATTATAATGGAAACAATAATAAAAATAGGGGTTCTCAATCTTACAATTCTTGCAACTGGTAGTGTACAAAGCAATACTTGAACCCTTAGCCAGCTCATAGTATTCCTTAGAATTCTAGTTGGGGTAGTTATCAGCAGCCCACCGCACCTTTTGCAAGAAGGAATTTTGTTAAGAACACTAGATGTTACTCTTATCATCAACATGGGTACATTATAGTTAATTACCCTCAGAAATCTACCTCAGCAGCTAGCTATAGACAAGCCACTTCAAAACCAATAGCAGATAATGCAGGAAGAACTCACCGAGTGTTTTCCACCTTAGACCACAGACAAGCTAATCATCAAGGAGCAATCATCAAAACCCCAGGTTTGTTAAGGGGTATCCCTACCACCATGCTATTTGATTCAGGAGAAACAGATTCTTTTATTTCACCATCCTTAGTAGAGAAATGTGGGCTGAAGGTAGTAAGGTAGGAAGATAGGTGGTAGGTCGAGCTAGCCTCCAGAGCAAGAATAACCTCTAACTCTTGTGTCCATAGTTGGAAATTAGAGCTTGGACCTTTTTCCACCTTAGTAGATCTCCGAGTAATTCCTCTAGGCTCGTATGGAGTAGTTTTGGGTATGGATTGGTTGGATAATCACAAAGCCACTTTGGATTGTAGAAACAAAAGCATTCAGTGTTTAGATGACCTAGGAGAACCTAAGAAGATTATTGGGGTGCAACTAACCATCTCTTTACATATGATTTATGTGATGTAGCTCAAGAAGTGCATGCACAAAGGATGCTAATTATTTGCAGTCTTAGTAGGGGACATGGAGCAAGGGGAAAGTAGGGATGTATCATTAGATCATCCCCTATTATAGGTGTACTTAGATGTTTTTCCCAAAGAAATTCTAGGAATGCCACCCAAGAGGGACATTGACTTCAAAATTGAGTTGGTTCCAAGAGCAGAACCAATCTCCAAAGCTCCGTACTGTATGACCACACAAGAACTTGGGGAACTCAAGCTTCAGTTGGAAGGCCTTTTGTAAAATGGATTTATCAGACCCAGTGTATCACCATGGGGTGCACCAATAATATTTGTGAAGAAGAAAGATGGCTCTCTTCGGTTGTGCATTGAATATCATCAACTCAACAAAGTCACGATCAAGAATTAGTATCCTTTACCCCTAATTAATGATTTTTTTGATCAAATGAATGAGGCAATAATATTTTCAATAATTGATCTCAAGTTAGGATACCATCAAATTAGAATTTAGGAAGCTGATATTCATCGAAAAACTTTTTGTACTACGTATGGTCACTATGAGTTAACTGTGGTACCATTTGGTTTAAGGAACACCCCTTTTGTATTCATGAGCTTAATGAATGGAGTTTTTAGAACTTAATTGGATCCATTTGTGATAGTATTCTTAGATGATATCCTATTGTTCTCTAAAACTCTTGAAGAACACGAGGTTCATCTTTGCCAAGTATTGCAGTGCCTTCGAGAAAATCAAATTTATGCTAATGCCAAAAAGTGTGAATTCTTTCAGATAGAGGTTAAGTATCTTGGACATGTCATATCAGGAAATGGCATCACTATTGATCCAACCAAAATTCAAGCCATAGTGGAGTGGCCAACTCAGAATAACATCCCCAAAAGTTGTAGCTTTATGGGACTAGTAGGGTATTATAGATGGTTTGTTAAAGAGCTCTCTCGGATAGCTCATCCCATTACTTCCTTGCAAAGGAAAGGTAAGAAGTTTGTTTGGTCAAAAAAATGTGAGGCTGCTTTCCAATGTTTCAAGGAAAGATTAACCAGTGCTCCAATCTTGGTGGTTCCCAAACCATCAGGAAACTTTGTAGTTTGCACAGATGCCTCACTAGAAGGGATTGGGGCGGTTCTTATGCAAGAAGGAAAAGTTGTGGCTTATGATTCTAGGAAGCTTAAAGATCATGAGCTCAACTACCCCACCCATGATCTAGAACTTACAGTAGTATTTCATGCCTTAGGAAAGTGGAGGCACTTTCTGTTGGGTCATAAATTTGAACTCCAAACAGATCATCAAAGCCTTCAGTATATCTTCTCTCAACCTAACCTCAATGCTAGACAACACAGGTGGATGGAATTATTATGCAAATATGAGTTTGAGGTTAATTACATCCAAGGGAAGATGAATGTGGTGGTAGATGCTTTGAGTAGGCGTAGGCATGTTTTATCAACACTATCGCTAAGCACAAATTTGGAGCAAATAATCAGGGAGGCTCTCACTTTCGACTCTTGGTTTCAGGAGGTTCATGTAGAAATAAAGTCAAGAAGACCCTTGGAGGGTTGCTTCTCAATATATTCCTTAGCTATCCTTGGGTTGTTGTGACAACAAAATAGAATCTATGTGACCATCGAAGGATATCTTCATGTGCTTATCCTTTTAGAATGCCACAAGGCTCCCTATTTGAAACATCTCAGGGTGAAGAAAATGTATGCTAACCTACAACAGTTATACTATTGGTCAAGAATGAAGATAGATATTATAGACTACGTGGCTAAATGTTTGGAATGTCAGAGAGTGAAAGTAGGGCATCAACAACTCGCTGGTCTATTGCAACCTCACCTAGTGCCAGAATGGAAATGGGACATAATTTCCATGGATTTTATTGTAGGACTTCCAGTTAATACCAGGAGACATGATGCTATCATGGTAACAATTGATAGACTCACCAAGGTAGCCCATTTTTCTCCCATGCAGTCCTCCTACTCAGTAGCTTATGTAGCCAAAGTACTCATGAAGGACATTGTGAGACTCCATGATATTCCTAGGAAAATTATATCTGATCGTGTTCCAGTATTCACATCAGCTCTTTGGACTTCACTTTAGGACACTTTAGGGACTAAGCTCAACTTCAGTTCAGCCTATCACCCTAAGATAGATGGGAAGATGGAGTTAGTCAATTAGGCTCTTGAGGATATGCTCAGAATGTATGTTATGGATAGATAGACCCATTGGGAAGAGTATCTATATTTTGTGGAGTTTACTTATAATAATGGTTATCATAGTTTCATAGGTATGTCCCCTTTTTAGGCTTTGTATGGTTGTCCATGTCGCACTCCCTTAAGTTGGGACCGATTGGAGGACAGGGTACTTCTAGGCCCTGAGATGTTACAGGATATGGAGTAGCAGGTCAAGCATATTAGATAATTTGATAGCTCAAGATAGGTAGAAGAAGTATGCAGATGCTCACAAGAGTGATGTACACTTTTCTCTTGGTGATAGATTCTTTTTGAGGGTGGGTCCATGAAAGAGTCCAATCTGTTATGGAAAAGGATCCAAGTTAGCACCCTGATTTATTGGCCCATTTTAAGTCCTAGAGAGGATAGGACCTATAGCTTATCAGCTTGCCTTGCCACCCAACCATGCTTGCATTCACGATGTATTTCATGTTTCAGTTCTTAGAAAGTATATTCTTGATGTGACTCACATTTTGGATTGGAATTCATTACAACTAGCGGATGGGAAGCTAGCTTTAGAGCCGGTATGCATTTTGCAATAGTGAACACTAACCCTCAGGGGTTGCATCATAGATAGGCAAGGGTCCAATGGGAACCCAATGATGATTCCTCCACTACATGGGAGGATGCTGCTAGACTTAGAGATGCTTATTCATATCTATTTTTTAGGCTTCCAGGAGTAAGCCTAACTCTAGGGGGGAGGATGTAATACCTTCTCCTATGGTGATACTTGGACTTTTTGATTTGGACATTCTATTATGATGGTTAGAACTATACATTTAAATTTATGTTTTGTGGATGATGATATGTTTATCAAATGATTGATATGCTCATTTATGGTTATCATTTATATGTTCATGAAATTAGAAAACAATCTATCTTTATACGTTTTATGGAGCTAACCCAAGGATTTGAATCTCACCATTACCATGATGTTTTATGTTTCACGGATATGTGTTTGATGTGTTTTCATGACTCAAGATGAAGTCGTAGTTACTCACTTAGTTGAGGTCCACACGATGTATTGATCCTAGTCATCTGTTTGCATATATCTGATTTGTATGTATATCCATATGTATATATGTATCTCTTCTTGGTGATTCAGGATTGCAGGTACTAGGTATCATCTCCACCTAGCTTCATAGATCTGAGTGATCCCTCAAAATCCTCAATTTTTGTTGTTGTTATGGAGATATCACCAGGTTCCATCAGAAGGAACTCTACCTCTTACCCTTTTATCCTTAGGCGGGGAGTCCTGAGTCAGTCTTCTGTGTGGATGATGCATCTTTTTTTGGTGGATTATGTGTTAGAATAACTAAGAGGGGGGTGAATCAGTTATCCAATGTCCCAAAACAAAATGTATAATTCGAAACAACTTCTTCAATTTCTGCTCCTCAGTAAATAATAATCACTTTCACTATATGTGCTTTTACTGATTATCAGTCTAATACTATAACAGTTACCGATCAAATCTAACATGTAACATGTAAAGTATGATAACAAACAAATATCACAATCAACACATAACACAAGAGATTTAATGTGGAAACCCTGTAAAGGGAAAAACCACCTGGGACCAGCAACCCAAAATTGTTCACTCTTCTGAAGTGAGGTCAATTAAGACCCAACCCTATTAAAGGTTTACAAACACACTATCAGGTGTGACCTTGTTAAAGGATTTTAGATTAGAAGTTATCATCCAATTAGCATTCACTATGTGTTTGATAGGATAACAATGTTCATTCTATGAATGATACATCATAAGACTTTCAGAGTCCACTCGATTAAGAGATTTTGATTGTATACAATGGTTAAATATGTAACAGTAAATGATTTGCTTTAATACAACTTCAATTGCAGATTATAGATCAATATTCAGTCCATACAAATCCTTCTAATCAATATTGCACTTTAGATTCAATATTGTATCAACTTACTGCCCATGGTGCTAATGACGAGTTTTGATTGCTAGGTGTTTCTAACACCACAGATGACACAGGATTTTTCTGCTTGCTGGCTTATCCGAGGTGCCATCTCCTGATTCGTCGAAGGTTTTTTAAAAAGTGTTTAGTGGGGTTGAGGTTTTGTTAAGTTATGTTGATCGTCTGATTAAGGTGCATCTACAGTGGTCGTTATATCTAGGATTGGTATCTCTGATAGGTTATGGGTTGCACTTTAGTGACGTGATGACACCTGTTTATTCTGGGCAACAATAAAAATTATTGTTAAAGTCTCTCCACTTGGCATTTTGAAATGTTCTCATTGGTTGAGAACTGACTTAGGGAAAAGTAAACAAGGCTTTACTATTTGACTTGCTGACCGTCCGATGCGCTGAGATAGAAATTTATCAATGGCCCAAATTCAAATTTTTTGCTTAGTGACATTTGTCACATCCTGTGAATGCAGAGGCCACAAACTTTTAGTAATGGTGGATTTATTGTGCTACGTGCAGGTAAATTGCAAGTAGTTGGCTATGCTATACAACACAATTCAACCATTGTTTCTCATTACCATTTCAATAAGCTCTCTGGTGACTAGATTTCTTTCTCTGAGCGATTTCAAGTGAAGAATTTGCAAGTGCCTGGTAGGTCTACTTTCTAGATTTAAAAGAATTGCTTGAAGTTTGTGAAGAATTTGTGAAGGATTTTGTGTTGATAGTTTCTAGGGTTTTTCTTGAGTATTCGTATATTATTGTAAGAGCCCTAGTTTCAAGATTTTTCCCAAGAGGAATTTTTCTAGTCAAACAAAGTATAATAAGAGAGGGATTTTTGAGGATTTAATGCAGTTACTTCCTCATTCAAACAATGGGGCAGCTAGGATGAAAGAACTAGTTCCAAGAAACCCTAGAGATTTAGTTGCAGACAATCTCCATGACAGGGGAAATTGGATGAGAGATGCAAAGGTGGGTGACAAGCATAACGGTCTTATTATTTTCAAGTCAGCTTATTCACAAAGGAATGCTTATGCCCCCTTGAGTAATATATGGCAGTTTGATATTGGCAGGTTAGTTGTTCCTGGTGTTTTTATGGATGTTGAATTATTAATTTAGATAGCTAAGTGTTATGATCTTGTGACAAAGTGTGTCAAGGATAAAAATTTTAGAGACCTAATTAGCATCGTAGAGGATGAGATTATGGAAGTAATTTCATTGAATGAACCATCTGTGGGGATAGAGAGGATAGATTTCATAGAGTTTACTAAAATCTATGAAGCACAAAAGGATTATCTAAGGACAGGGCCTTTGGGGAAATTTTTTGATCAAATAGGATCAATGTGTGCTATTAGTGCAAGCACACCGAAGCCCTTTAGATTAGACTTATTCAGTAAAAGGGCACAAGAAGTTTATAAATCTTTGACTTTGATTCTAGGGCATGATGAGGCAACTCATATGCTAGTACCTTATATGTTCATGATGCTACAGTCACTACAACCCCAATTAGCCCTTATTTTTTACTTTGCATCTCATTTAGCTGATATAATCCATGAGGGGTTGATGGGAATAAAAAATATGAAGGTGTCTAGACCTTTTGGATGGTACTCAATGATCATGCACATGTTTCTATACAAGGGTGATGAATATTTTGGTACAATAATAGATATTGTGAAGGAAAGGAATGGAGAGTTTCTTCCAGTGCAGTTGTGGACTACAGCTCTGTCATGGGATAGAATTGATGCCAACTATCTTATCTTTGACAGAGATTTTGCCTCTAGACTTAGAGCTATTTTACATTTTGACAATCCAAGGATTCCAAGAGAGTTGTTGAGGCTAATTAGGCCAAAGGAGTTTTGCCAGGATATTACTATTGTTCATAATTTTGGGGATATTATCTTTTATCCAATTTTCAGAGTGTATGGTTGCAAGGTGGAACCTTATATTTTACCTGATCAAGTCCCATTGAAGTTGGGATATGTAGAAATTATAAGGCAAATTGGAGACTTGCAAGAGTCCATTCTCACTGGTAAAGGAAGGGGAACCTTTTTCCCAGACATAACCATAGCACACCAATATGTGATCACAAAAGGAGGATGGGTGCATTTGAATAAGGTTTTGCAGCCCTAAAAAATGTCTAAAGTAGTGGTGAGGTGTGCAGATACTGAAGATTTTCTCTCAAGAGTATTTAGAGATAAAGTGAGATGTGCTCTTATTCAGCATCAATTTAATTTTCCTGAGGATGTAATCAGAAATGAGTTTGATCTTCAAACTCAAGAGATCAAAAAAGAGAAATGGATCATTTAGAAAAAGACAATAGATTTTATTCAAAATTTTGACAGAGCTTATGACCCATTGAAGGGGTTTGAACCATGGGCAAGGAAAGTGGATGCCCTTATGGAACATTTTGAAGGCATCATGCATGCAGCCAATGAAAAAAGGGTAGCAGTGACTAAGATAGACCCTGAGATGGCTAGGCAAATTTTGAGTCAGCCTAAATACATGAAATTGACCCCAAGGGGAATTTATACAATGCAAAGGAGTGGTTACACTATTCTCCTACCACCACAACAAAGAAGTGAAGATATCCCTTCTACTTCAAGAGGGAAAAGGCCTATTGATGATCCAGCAGTGTAGGAACCCTCTCCAAAGAGGTAGAAACAAGAAGTAAGACTAGGAGAAGAGGCTTATTCACCTTCTCAATCCCCTATTCAATTGGATGAACATGGGGTGGTAGAATAGCTTGTGCAGCTAAGAAATGAAGGAAACATTTTTGTTTCTAGTGAAGATTTGCAGGAAGGAATGCTTGAGGCACCTAAGGAGGTGGCCATGGATCTTTCAATAGAGGAGTTTGAGGGTAAACAGATAGACCCTATTCTAAAACAAACCACAAACTCTTTCCTTTCTGATGATAAGTTTATTAAGACCAGGGCATTCTCCCAATTTCTTTGGAGAATGAAAATAAATCAATTTAAGGAGATATGTGAAAAGAAGAAAGAAGAATCCCTTGCTAGGGATATCATAGAAATAGAAAATGAGACTAAGGCAAAAATGGTCAAACAATTTGATAAAATTACTCTAGAGGAAGGGAGGGCCATGGTTCATATAGCAAGGGTACTAATTCTACCAGAATGGGACATTACTGATGCAATTGTCTTTGACCAAGTAAGAAAAAGCAAAGTGAAGACTTTTACTATAGTAGAACAAGCTACAAGAGGATTTTCTTTCTCTGAGGATCATGCTGCTCTTGTGATGTGGTCTCTAAATAAGGATGAAAATAAAGGGAAAAGAAAGGATCTCTCTGAAGGATATACAGGCGGTTTGTTAGTCCAGAGAGTAGGAGAAACATTTGGAGTTGAAGCATCAAATTTGATTTTAGAAACTGCCAAATTTAATGCCCAAGTGGCAGACAAGGATGCTAGAGAGAAGGAAGAGCTTAGGCTCAAATTTGAAATGGTTCTCAAATCCTACAATGAGCTCAAGGTTGAGATAATTTAGAAGGACAAATTGATTGCACAATTGTCAAGACCCTTAGATCATAGATCTCCCCAGTTGGTGATTTCTAATAGACCTATAGTGGCTTCATCTTCAAGCACAATTATTGAATTTCCACCTTCACCACTATCAGATACAAGCTTGGATTCAAGGATCACCTAGGAGAAGCAAAGATTGACAGAAGAAACAAATATGTTGAGGGAAATAAGGGTATAGTTGGAGAAAGAAAAGGATGAGAACATAAAGGCCACAGCTTTAGCAAACCAAAAATATGAAGAAAAGATAATAGATGCAATCATGTAGTTTTCTATTGATTTAAAGCCCTCCATTCACCGTGGCCATGCTAGTAAGTTATATTCATTATTTGAAATTTTAAATAAGGAGAAGACAGAGTTGTCACCAATTTTGAAGAAGTGGATTGAAAGGTCTCCCAATATAAAGTTATTTTGTATGCTATCAAAAGGAAAGGAGGATCTTGATCCATTAATTAAGCCAGTGCACCAAGTTATAAAGAAAATGGTACAGTTTGGGATCATTTTGGATGGTTTTATCAAAAAATCAAGCATGTTGAAAGCTGAACTAATGTTTTCAAACTATGAACTGGTTCCTACTATTTTCACAGATAAAGGAGAATTTAAAGAGGCACATCAATGGAGGGAAGAAATGGATGCACTTTTATCAGAAAGGGTGACTGGTGTCTTAAGTGGCAATGTTTCTTTTAATAATGTCATTAAGTTATTGATTAATGCTAAATCAATGTTTGATAGTTTTTAGTGTAAGGTCACTCAGATAGAAAATGAGTGGGAACAATTATCGAAGAAGAAGGCTAAATTTGCCAATTTTTAGTTCCCAAGTGAAGAGGTGTATGATAGGTGGAGGTATCAATATATGCCTCATGTTCAAAAGGATAGTATTCCACCAACTTCTTAGAGTGGACATAAATAGATATTTTTTTGGTAACAATAGTTGGTGAGATATTTTGAAGACATTTATTACCAGGTGAACAGCGAGGAGCATAGGACAGATTTCATGAAGGCAACCAAATACAAAAAAAGAAGCATAAAGTAGGGTGGTGTTCCTACAATATCTCATCTACTTCAATAGTTTATTTATTGTAAATATGTAAAAGTTTTTGTAAAGTTTTTCTAGATTAAAATATGTAACCCTAGAATGATCGGTGGCTTGTTGCATTTCCTCATATATAAAGGATTTTTCATAATCATTCTAGGTATTGAGAGCTTAGGAGAAAAAGATAGAAATTTTGAAAACCTAACACTCGGTCAGGGATTGTAAATTTTGTATCATTCTATCAGAGAAATAGAGAAGAAGTACAGGTTGTTGTTGTTATTTTGCAAGCTTTGTTCAGGATTTGATCTATGCAATGTTTAAAGGGTGACCTTAATATGAATCTTGGATCTTTATCTCTCCTGTGAGTTTGCTTAGTAAATTTTTAAGTCTCTTTGAGGTGTATATTTATGTGTTTGAACTTTGATTTTTGATCTAGGATTGGATTAAAATTGCTTTGAGTTTGATGCATGTTTACTGAATCTATTCAAGGATTTCTGAAAGTAGGAAAGATTTGGAGTAGTTTATATTTAAGTTCAAGACCCACCTTTCATAAAAAAAAACTGTTGTATTCATTCTATTTTTCTGATATATTGCCCAATGGATAAGGCACTGGCTTTAATCTTCTTATCTTATCTTTGTATGGAATAATTGGAATCTTGTAATCCTAAAAAACAATGAATTAATACCAGTATTTTACTTTTATTTTACTTTATATGTATTGTCATACCCAGTGATGGAGAGTCAATGAATAATAGGTTGTTATTTAGTACTTTCTCATTGTTATCTATTGTAAGATCCAATAATCAATAAGGGGAAGAGTTAAAACAAATTGGATCAAGTGCACCCACCTTGGTTTTGCAGAGCCAGAAGCAGAAGAGGGTATTTTTATCCCTATAGTTGGTCTAGTTGTCTTGCAGAGCTCTCATACTTGGAACTAACCATTCCTAATACTAGTCTCAAGGCATATTGGTAGCCCTAGTTGGCATAAGCATTTTCAAACACCAACAAAATGACAACTTTACTAGGGAGAGAGATTATAATCATAAGCAAATAGTACAAGTTCCAAGTTAAGGTGGACTCCTGACTTGCCTATTTTAATCATTTGCTATCCCTTGTGTAATAGATTAGTTATAAACAATGCGGGTACAAGTAGAGCTAGACTCCTGGCCAGCTTGTTTATCATATCTAGTACTTTTCCATTAAAATATATAAGAGTCAATTTCAAAGTTTCAATATCTTCTCACAAAATTGTGAGTGGTGACTCTAAAAACATCTCTGTACTAGTGCTTTAATAATCATGAGTTCTAGAAACACAAGGTCTTGGAGAAAGGAGCACCCAGAGGAAAATCTGCAAGGTGGGCTTCCTCCCACATCTAGAAGAACCCAGGTTAGGAGAGAAAAGGATACTGATGATATGTCTCTTACCTAGAAACAAAAAGAAAACCTAAGATAGGAAAATATTGCTCCTCCTAGTCAGCAAGGAAATGCCTCAGAATATGAGGAGGCAACTGATTTAGGCCTGAATCAATATGAGGATTATTATTCCCCCAGGGAGAGGGAGGGTGAAAGACCACCCCAAAATAGGAGAATGATCCCTAAAAAATAGCATGGAATGAAGGGAAGATCTAGAAGTAAAAGTAGAAGTGAACAAGATTTTCTTCCCCCCTTCACCCTGGGTTCAACATTACCCCAAGGCCTCCATGAATCTCAAAATCAACAAGAAGAGCCTCAAGCACAACAGGTTGAATCTGAAACAACTTTGCCTAATTCTGAAGAAATATTTGAGTAAGTGTATGAATTGGAAAGGAGGATTCAAGAGCAAGCAGCTATCAGGCACGAAAGAGAAAAGGAAGAAGAAGAAAAGGTTAGACATGCTATGATAAGAGCTGATCAACTAAAAAGGCAATTGCTAGATTTAGAGGCTATAAATTATGTCCCTATTCCTAAGCAAACAAAAGAACTACATGTTGTCCATAAGACATTTGAAACAAGAGTTCCCAAAGATAAAGGGAAACAAAAAGAAAAGGGCATTTCAATTAAGGAACCTGTAGCCCCTAAACTCCCTAAAGACCGGGCCTTAAGATTTGAAGCCGACCTTGAAAAGGCCAAAAGGGAATAGGAATTGTTAGCTAAGGATCTTGAAATGGTAGAATTAGAAGCTGCAACATTAGAAATGAAAAAGAAGATTGATTTTCTCAGAAGATATATAGTGCCTACAAATTTTGATAGCTCTACCATGACACAAGGAGAAAATGTTGCAAATGTAACAAATCAGACAACAAATGTACCCCCACCAGGTGGACTTAGAATTGTTGCCACTACAAATAATAATGCATCTACATCTCAGGGTGCTGGTATTTTTAATACAGGGGTTATACATGAAAGGTGTAAGCAGTTGATTTTCACTGGTATCCCTGGTTATCCTAACACTTTCCCTGAAGAAATTAGAAAGAAACTTCCTAAGTTTACTGGAAGCAATGTTGTTACTTGTGAGGAACATTTAAAGAAGTTTATTGATGTCATTGATGATTACAATATTGTGCCTGATGATGTTATCATGAAATTGTTTATGCAATCCCTAACAGAAGATTCAAGGGATTGGTTCAGGGCTTTGCCACATGGTAGCATAGGTTCATGGAATTAGCTTAGGCATTGTTTCAAAGAACAATATGGTGACAAAACACATGAAGGTTTTATGCTCAATGAATTTAACAACATAAAGAAAAAATTCAATGAGGATGTTGTTGAATTTAATGTCAGGTTTCAAAAAGCTATGCATAAGCTGTTGTAGGTTATCAGACTTGATGATAGGGTGTGTCTTGTCACATATTTAAATGCTTTTGACTCTAAGATGGGTTATCTTTTGAGGGATAAGAATCCAAGAAGTCTTGCTTACAAGTTAGCTGTGAACATAGAAAGTAACAGAAGGATTTCAGGGAAATTGGGAAGGAGGGAGGATAACCAATCTCCTTTGTTAAATAGAAAAGATCCAGGGAAACCTACAAATGTCAAGCCTAAGGATGATGAAAGTTTAAAGTAGATCTTAAAGGCAATCAAGGATTTAAAGCCTGCTGAAAATAGAAATAAAGTTACAGGAGGGGATAAACCTTCCTTGAATAATTTTAACAAAGCACCAAGAATGCAGAATTACCCTTACAACACTCAATGGAAAGATGGAAAGCCCATACTTGCTAAGAAAAAGGATAAACCAAATGATAGGACTCCTAACCCTTTACAAAGAAATTCAATGAATGTAGTGGAAGAGGTCCCATGGTGTATTGCTTGTCAGTCACCTCATGATCCTGATTATTGTGTCATATCCTAGAGTGTTTCTGCACATGAAGAGCAAGAATGTAATGAGGAACAGCCTTATGATGATCAGGGCTGTGGAATGATTTTTTCCCACGTTTGGGATGAGGTTGATTCTGATGATGAAGATGAAAATCAAGATAGTCTTAATTCTCAGACTAAGAATGAATTATTCATCAGCAATTTTTTCTGATGAGGATGGTGAACCTGATACTCTCCAGTGTAATGTTCTAAAAGGTGAAGAGATAGTTACTTTAAGAAGGCCTTCTGATGAGTAAATTTCTTTAATAATAGCAAATTTGGTTACTCAAGAAAAAACAAACTACAACTTGAGAAATAGAGTGATTGGTAGTCCAAATCAGAGGGCAGCTGGTATTTTCATCAAGAAGATAGATAAAGATGTAAAAGTATCACAAGATAAGCCTAAGGCTACCAGTCTTGTTGATAAAGTTAAAGTAAATAAAAATGCTAAGCCTAACATTATTTATAAGGTCAAACCCAAACCTACAACTGAGGAAGTGCCAGTTGTGAGAAAGGAAACTGAAATTCAAAATAAAAAAACTACAGACATACCTATTTAGGAAATCAAGGAGGTTACAGATTTAACGCCTGATGTATCTGATTCAAAATATGTCCCAGTTGATATGAGCAAGTTATTATCTCACATTACTATCAAGGTTCCATTGTTAGAGATGATGAGAATTGAAGAGCATAAAGAAAAGGCTCTAAATTGGGTTAATAGTGTGGTTACCAGGGATTCCCAAAAAATTGAAGGAGTTGAAGAACAAATAACATCCTTGAATAATGAAAATGGAAACTGTACTGAGGAGATTGTTTCTAAAATTCCTCAAATCTATTTGGATACAAATGTTGTCAGTACCATAGCAGGAATAGTTGACCCTTTCTTTTTGACTCTACAGATAAATGGAAAGATGTTAAAAAATTGTATGATTGATTTTGGAGCATCCAATACTATTATGCCTACTGAGGTCATGAAATATTTGGGATTAAAGGTGGACACAACTCATGGTAGATGTCAGGAAATGGATTCAAGGGAGGTTCCAGTTGTAGGTACTATTAAGGCCTTACCTTACAGATTGGCTGCATACCCTAGTAAACAACTAACTATGAGTGTCTTGGTAGTGGATATTCCTCCACAGTATGGGATGTTACTATCAAGAAAGTGGAGTGCATCTATGGGAAGCAGCATATAGTGTGACTTATCATTTGCTAATTTCAATTTTGAAGGGGAAAGTATCAAGGTTACTAGGGAATCTAGAACTCCACATATGATTGAAGAAGAGGAGGATAACATGAATTGTTTTCTAGATACTGACATTAATGCCTTCAGAGTTGAAGATAAGGAGATATAAAATGATGATGAGAAAATCCACAAGTTGGAAAATTAGGAGGGATGGATTGACTTGGATAGTTTGTGGACCATGTATTTTGATGGAGCAAATAGCAAGGAGGGATCTAGAGCTGGAATATTGCTTATATCTCCTAATGGTAAAACTTTCAAATTCTCCTTTTCTTTGCTATTCTCATGTACAAATAATGTTGTAGAGTATGAGGCTTTGTTGAAATGCCTAAGGCTAGCATCAAGGCATGGCATAAAATGTTTGAAAGTAATAGCAGATTCAGAGTTAGTGGTTTCCCAAGTTAGATCAAAATATACCTCAAAAAATCAGAGGTTAAAGCAGTATAGGAATGCAGTGTGGGATGAGATTGAAAGCTTTAATGCTTTTAATATTTGTTGGATGGAAAGAGGTCAAAATAGAATGGTAGACTTATTGGCTAATATAGCCCTTAGACCAAAAGATGTCACATTTGCAGATGTTTCTAAAATAAAGGTGCAGGCCAGGCCTTCTATCCCTGACAATCTAGATAATTGGCAAGTTTTTTTTGATGACCAAGATATACTCAGGTTTCTTCATTATGAATCTCACTTTGATGACAAAGAAATGGATTTCAGTACTTATGTTAACACAGTTGATGGTAAAGATGTTATTTTTGGAAAAGAAGTTTTACAGTTGAAACCAAATAGAGTTCCTAAAGGATTGGTTGCTCTTGAAAGGGCATTTGATAATAAGGACAAGGCTTTCTCTGCTAAAACTGATAAAATCAATGAGCTTGAGGAAATAAACTTAGGGATAGAATTTGTTCCTAAGAAAATTTATATTGGTAAGTCTTTATTCCTGAGAGTTAGAAAAGGTTTGATTGATCTTCTCAGAAAATTCAGGCATGTTTTTCCTTGGTCTTATGAAGATCTTAAAGCTTACAAGGAAGACCTTTTTCAACATGAGATTCCACTAAAAGAAGGCACAAAACCCTTTAGGCAAAAATTGAGACCTGTTAATCCAACCCTAGCACCTAAAATGCAGGATGAACTCAAGAAGATGATGGATGCTAGAATCATCGAACCTATTAGGCACTCTACCTGGGTTTCAAATTTGGTGCCTGTTAGAAAGAAAAATGGTGATATCAGGTTGTGTGTAGATTTTAGGAATTTAAAAATAAATTCTTTGAAAGATAATTATGGGTTACCAAAAATGGAAAATATGTTACAGAAGGTCACTGGGTCAGAATTAATGTCTATGATGGATGGCTTTTCTGGTTACAATCAGGTCATGGTAAAGGATACTGAGAATTTAAAACTACTTTCACAACCCCATGGGGGGCATATGTTTATGTAAGGATGCCTTTTGGGTTGACTAATGCTAGCACTACTTTTCAAAGAGCTATGGATGTGGCCTTTGTTGATTTTATTGACAGATTTATGGTGGTGTATCAAGATGACATAATAGCTTTCTCAGCCAAGGAGGAACAACATTGCTAGCATCTTGAGAAGATTTTTATCAGAGCATTGGAATATGGGGTCTCTTTGAACCCAAAGAAGTGTGCTTTTGGTGTGACAGAAGGTAAACTCTTAGGGCACATTATTTCAAAGGATGGTGTAAGGATAGATCTTGAAAGAGTGGAGGTTATTGACAAACTAACTTTACGAAAACATATCAAGGGAATTCAGTCCTTTTTAAAACAAGTCAACTTTTTAAGAAGGTTTATTACAAACTTTACAGAAATCAGTATTCCTATATCAAGAATGTTGAAGAAGGGAGCAAAGGTTGAATGGAATATGGAAGCAATATAGGCCTTTAATGATATCAAGAGGGCCATTAAGCATGCTCCAATCTTAAAAACACCAGACTACAGCAAACCCATGCAATTTTTTTCTTTTGCATCTACCCATACCATTGTTGTAGTATTATTACAGAAAAATGTTGAAGGTTTTGAACAGCCAATTTCTTTTTTCAGCAAAACTTTGCAGGCAACAGAATTAAATTATGATATTATTGAGAAACAAGCTTATGCCTTGGTGAAGGCCATTAAAACATTTAGATGTTATTTGGTAGGTGCCACAGTGGTTGCATATGTTCCAAGTGCTGTAGTCAAAGACATTCTGGTCCAACAAGAGGTTTCAAGAAGAAGATGTAGGTGGATTAATAGGATCCAGGAGTTTAACATTGATATTCACATCACAAAGTTGGTTAGAGGATTGGGATTAGCAAAATTGATGGCTCAGAGTAATTTGAATGCAAACCAAATAAATATGCTAGAAGAAGATCAGAGACCTTATGTGTGTAACATGGATTGTTGTGAATGGTACAAGGATATTTTCAAGTATCTACAAAGGATGGTTTTTCCCCCTGAGATGGATGACAATAAGAAAAGAACTATTAAACTCTAGTCAATAAGGTATGCAATTCTAAATGGTGAACTTTGGTGGAGAAATAATGAGGGTGTTTTACTCAGGTGTGTAGATCAAGAAAAAGAAAGTCTTTTGATGAATGAAATTCATAATGGAGTTTGTGGAGGGCATTATATGGCAAAGAAAACAGCCCATAAGATCATCAGATTAGGTTTTTGGTGGCCCTCACTTTTCAAAGATACTTATCAGTTTGTTAAAAAATGTGATCCTTGTCAAAGATTTGCTGGAAAATTGAAATTTGGTGGAAATTTGCCTCTTAAACCTATTGTTGTTCAAGCCCCTTTTCAGAAGTGGGGTATGGATTTCATTGGTGAAATCCCTAATAAATCTAGTGGTGGACATTCTTACATTCTGGTGGCAACTGACTATTTCACCAAATGGGTTGAGGCAATCCCTACAAAAAGAGCAACTAGCAAAGTGGTGATAGATTTTATGATGCAAAATATCTTGACAAGATTTGGTTGCCTAGAATCCATAGTTGTGGATAATGCATTATGTTTTAGGTTAGATGAGTTTGTGGGTTTCTATCAAGATAATGGTATAAAAATTTATTATTCATCTCCCTATCATCCACAAGGTAACGGCCAGGAAGAATCTAGCAATAAAAGTTTGGTCAAAATTCTAAAAAGAGTCCTGGACAAAAACAAGAAAGCTTGGGATTCCAAATTGTTACAAGCCCTATGGGTTGATAGGGTTATAGTTAAAAAGTCAATAGGGTGTGCCCCTTTTGACTTGGTGTATGGAATCAATGCAAGATTACCCCAAAATAATCTGTTACAAATGTATCAGTTCATTCAGACATATGATGATGATATAGAAGAAGATATGACAATCAGGATGAATGTTTTGATTCAACTCAATGAAGTAAGAAATGAAGCACATGACAAGAATGAAAAGATGCAGGCCCAGTGCAAACTCTTGTATAACAAAAGGACTACTCAAAGATCTTTTATAAGTGGTGACATGGTCTTGATGTGGAATGCAAGATTAGAAGACAAAGGAAAACATGGGAAATTTGATCCCATCTAGTTACGACCATATATTATTGAAGACAAATGGGGAACAAATTCTTATCTATTGAGAAGTTTAATAGGTGAGCTCATGGAATTACTAGTTCATGGTCAATTCTTAAAGTTCTATTTCTCTTAAAGAGATCTTTTCAACCCCTGTATATGTTTGGTTCTTTTTGTATATAGTTCCTTGTCTTTTCTTTGAAGTTTTTGATTGGGTCTATTGTACCAGGAGATTTTGGTTTTCTCATTGTATATGCAGGAGATACACATCCCCAAGCGAGAGCCACTATTATCACCATGTAAAAATTTTCATCTCTGTGATATGTTTCAAACTAGTCTGAGATTATTGACCTAGTGGTATTTTTCTTCAAGGTGTAAACCCTAAGCTTTATCCAAAGCCCTAGCTCTTCCTAGGTCATGTTCTATTTCTGCGTTACCTTTTTGAGTTACTAATCTTTTCATAAAACATGTGCTAATATATTGACTCACCTTGTTCATTGTTTTATGTGTTGAGGTTGTTAGGCTTTCAAACCATCAACTCTTTTATTTAAATAAATCCACCAAAGCCTAATTTTTAGATTAATTTTTCTTAAAGGAAAGCCTTTAAAAATGTGTGGTTTTCATGTTGGTGCTCAAAATGGATGCTTATGCTCTCAAGCTACCAATATACCCTTAGGTTGATTTTAGGATTGGTTAGTTCCAAAATGTATAAGGATATTAGGGTAACTGGACCAACTATAGGGACAAGACTGCCCTCTTCACTTCTGGCTCTACAAAACCAAGGCGGGTGCACCTAACCCAGTGAAAACTATACTTCACACACCAAAGACTGGGTCCAGACAACATATTGAATAGTAAGAAAGTGCTAAATGCTAACCTCGCATTCATTGACTCTTCATTACTATAGGGTGTTACTACTATCAACCAAATACAATTAAAACTTGAAAAGGTGTTCATATATGAAGATGGAAAGAAGTAAACAAGAGCCAATCAAGCATTGAACTCAACTGAATATACTAATCCCTGATCAGTGCCATTATCCATTGGGAAAATCTCAAATAAAGACATTGAATATGAACCAACCACTGTCTAAGACTCATAGCCATAAATACAAACATTCCATCCCATCCACTACTTATAACATCCTTCTATAGACAAATCAAAGGGAATCTATGTCCTATCCAAAGTATATTTCACTTCATCCTAGATCAAGAACTGAAGACTAGAACATATACAAAGGTAATCCTATGCAATAGATCATAAAATCTAGAATTCACAAGATTGACACCAAGGAGAGACTTGAAAGCTTGAAATAAGTGTATTAAGTATAATGAATCATGTACATGTTCAAAGCAGAGAAGAGAGAGAACCACTTCAATAACCTATAAAAGACTACAAGGAAATTCTATTCAATCTAATACAATATGATACTGCCTGCTACAACTCCTTGGAACTAATCAAGATCAGAACCCTTTCAAAATAAAACAACTTACTTCTTATACCCCTAGTCACCTTGGAATCCTCAAAAAGGATGCATCAAGCTTTGGGTGATTAGGGTTAGGGTTTCAACAACTCAACCAACCAAAAACTACATCAGAGTTTATTGCAGGGGAATAAACACAAGCAACCCAGAGAAAATGAATCTCAGATGGATCTGCAATCATCAAAATCCATGAGGATAGTACAAAACAACAAGGAATTGCCCTGAAAACTAGTCAAATCAGCCACCTGCAAACATATCTCAAGCACAAAACCATACTTCTCCTAGTATAAAAACATCATGCCACCTATCGTAGGGACCCTCAGACCAGTCTGCAACAACCAGTGCCACCAAATCAATCGAAACCGGCCATTAAAACCATAAATTTTGGTACCTTCTATCCTCTGAAACCCTCAGCAAATTTGAATTTGAACTTCAATGGTCATTTTATGGCTTTAACAACAAATGAGTGGTCAACATTTAAAATTAGATCAACCTTAAGTCGCAACCGTCAAACCTCTCCCTTTCGCAGTCTTTTATGATCTTAACTCAACTGCCACCCTAGGTTTACCCTCTAGCGACCCTGCGACAATGCATTTCCAATTCGTGAAAAGAAAACTTAACCCACCTTCTAACTCTGTGACCTGGCGACCATAGGAAAACATTAACCTCAATCCCACATTTAGCAAACTAGCGACAAAAGGTCATCGCCAATTCATAAAACACTTTATCTATCTGCCAGAAAGTTTAGCTATTCTGCGAACGCTTGTTCGCTGAACTGCTAAAATAGTTAGAGAACTGCCTCTATTTCACATGAACGAGTGAAGCCTTCATAAATTTTTCAGACTGCCAAAACATTTATCAGAACCACTAAGCCTTCACTAGGAAGATCAACAGTTGTCTAAAGTTTGCATACCCATCCGAGATTCTAACAGATTACACACCCACTGTTAGATCGAGAATCTCCTCCCATCTCTGACAACCCTCTAACACAAAACAAAATCAATAGCTGTCACAAGATCTTAAGCCTTTGACACACTCAATGAGATCATACACCATCCATCAATTTATTGACAGGATCAGGACCCTCTGACACATCTAGAAACTAGGTCCCACTAATAGCACTCCACTTCATACTTCTGTCGACCAATGAGATACCACCAAATCAGCTTACCTGGTAGTGGATCCGTGCGAAAAGAAAGGCTATGTCATCAGAAAAGATCAATGATCAGTGTAAGATCTCAAGCTTCTGACACAGCCAATGAGAATTTATGCTGACCATCAGATGGAGATGGTGTCAAAGACGGGCCCAAGAAAAAAAATAAAACCGAACATAGGAAAAAATTAAAGCACTGAGACTTAGGCTTTCAGTGAAAAAATTAGGCGCTGAAGGCTTTAGGAAATATTAAATTCACCGGGGGCAGAAACTTAGGAAAAGTTAACACTGGGGCTGACCAAAATATAAAGTAGGTGCGTTTAAAAGTTTTTAAGTGACCCAAAAAGGTAACATGAAATTAGAAAAGGGCCAGGATTTTTCAAAGGGTTTTTGTATGCAATGGCTATATTTTCAAAAAGTTGAACTAGGGCTAAAGGCAGAGACCTAAAAATAACTGTAGAGCCCAGGGGAAAAGGGCTAGAGCCATGAAATTTTTTGCACATGCTAACATGTCGTTACATCGCAAGACTGCTCTTTGCAAGATTCCCTGACATGCAAAATAGCGACTACGCGCTACCTGTCCTTGCAGGCCCATTTGATTTTTTAATGCACTGGCCCTTAACAAGAGAATCTAATCCATGGTTGTCGTTATACCGTTGGACCAAGATGCATATCTTTTATGCATCATGATATAGCGATGACCGTCAGATTGCCTTTTGATGAGTAAAGTTCACGGTGGGACCTGACACTGTCATGTCATATTCTCGTGTAAGACTTTTATTGGTTGATTAGCAGTATTGAGTTCTGATCTAGGATTGGATTAAAATTGCTTTGATTTTGATGCATGTTTACTAAATCTATTCAAGGATTTTTGAAAGTAGGAAATATTTGGAGTAGTTTATATTTAAGTTCAAGACCCACCTTTCATAAAAAAAAACTATTGTATTCATTCTATTTTCTAATATATTGCCCAATGGATAAGGCACTGGCTTTAATCTTCCTATAGTATCTTTGTATGGAATAATTGGAATCTTGTAATCCTAAAAAACATTGAATTAATACCAGTCTTTTACTTTTATTTTACTTTATATGTATTGTCATACCCAGTGATGGAGAGTCAACGAATAATAGGTTGTTATTTAGTACTTTCTCATTGTTATCTGTTGTAAGATCCAATAATCAGTAAGGGGTAGAGTTAAAAAAAATTGGATTAGGTGCACCCACCTTGGTTTTGTAGAGCCAGAAGTAGAAGAGGGTATTTTTATCCCTATAGTTGGTCCAGTTGTCTTGCAAAGCTCTCATACTTGGAACTAACCATTCCTAATACTAGTCTCAAGGCATATTGGCAGCCCTATTTGGCATAAGCATTTTCAAACACCAACACCTCCTTCATTTCATTAACCCATTCTTTATTCTCTAATGCAACTTTCACATTTTTAGGTGCAAATTCACAAACTAGACATATACCTTGTCTTGTTTTGCTTCTAGTTTGCATTCCAACATGTCTATCTCTAATGATTTGTGTCTCAGGATGATGTCTTCTGAAAAAACTAGCCAAAACTCAATTTCTCCTTTCTTTCTCATCCTTCTCAGGGTCATTTCCTTGCTCAGTAGCTCCATCTTCTTCATCGGTTTGTGTTGCCTATTGTCCTATATTGTTTCCTTGCTGATCGGTTGTCACAGCTTGCGACATTAGTAGATACTCTGGCTGTTCAATGTATGTCAATCTACCATAGTCTTCTAGTTCCTTTGTACTTTCCTCTATGTTCTTGTCATCAAAATCATCAACATGAACATTAGTACTTTCAACTATCTTATTTGTAACCTTATTCAAACATTTATATGCTTTACTTGTAGAGGAATATCCCAAAAATATCCCTTCATCTCCTTTAGAATCAAATTTGTCATTTCTCTCATCTTTCAAAATAAAGCATTTACTTCCAAAAATCCTGAAATAACTTACAGTAGGTTTGTATCCAAACCATAGCTCATAAGGTGTTCAGTTGGTGTCCTTCTTTAGTTCTACTCAGTTAAGAACATACACAGTTGTACTGACAGCTTCCCTCCAATATGTCTGAGCAACATTCTTTTGTATCATCAATGTTCTAGCATAGTCAATTATAGACTTGTTCCTTCTTTTAGCAATGCCATTTTGTTGAGGTCTCCTCGGTGCAGAGACCTGTCTTTTAATTCCATGATCATTATAGAAATTAGTAAATTCATCGGAGATAAATTCACCTCCTCTATCAGATCTTAAGCATTTTATTTCTTTTTCAGTCTCTTTTTCTACCTTAGCTTTATACCACTTAAACATTTTAAAGGCTTTAGATTTCTCTTTTAGGAACATAATAGTCATCAATCTAGTATAGTCATCAACAAAAAGAATAAAATATCTATCACCAGAACAGCTTTGAGTTCTCATAGGACCACATAGGTCAGTATGAACCAACTCAAGTATCTTCTTTGTTGATTAGTCTTTACTTTTAAAACTAGACTTAGTCATCTTACCTTTCTGACATTCATGGCACATGGCATGATCAGGTTTTGTCAAGTTAGGCAATCCTCTAACTCTTTTCTTTTTACTAATCTTGATCATGTTGTCAAAGTTCACATGGCATAACCTTTTGTGCCACAACCAAGCATCTTCATCCTTTATTAATAAACAAGAAGACTGATCCATATCAAGATAGAATAGATTACCTCTGGATTGTGTACCAGTTCTAACAAGTCTTCCTTCATCATCATAGATCTTCACCTTTTTGCTCTCAAAAGCCAGTCGGTGGCTTGAATTGTTCAGCTAAGCCACACTTAATAGATTATAGTTCAATCCATCTACCTAGTATGCATTTTCACATTGTATTCTATCATTGATCATCAGTGAACCTTTATCTCTTACCATACAAGGCACATCATTTCCCATTCTCACAAATCCTCCATTATATTCAACAAGATGATCAAACTTCTCTACATCACCGGTCATATGATGTGTACAGCCAATGTCTATGATCCATGTATTATTTCTACTTACTTTACAGATCAATGTTGTCTCTTCATGTTTCTCTTCTTCCTCTGAATCATCTTTCATTGCAACAAATAAAACTTCTATGTCATCATCAGAATCAGATTTAGTTTCAATATCTTCGGCTATGTAACATACCTTTTTTCCTTTATCATCTTGGTTGTCTCTATTGTTGTGTCACTAGCCTCTGTTGACTCTTCTCCCATAGCTTCCTTCAGATTGGTCTTTAGATATATCATCATCTTTCTTCTAAGGACATCTAGCAGCGATGGGACCAACTTCTTTACAATTAAAACATGCCAAAGTTAGCTTACCTCTATACCTTCCTTTTCCTTTGGGAAATCTTCTGGCCATAAGAGCTTCAAGCTCATCAAGTTCATCATCGGTATTACCATCACTATCATAATTCTTACTATTCCTGCTAGACTTTCCAATCTTCAAAGAAGACATGAAAGCAGATTCAATAGAAGGAACAACACTATTATCAAATTTGTTTAATTCAAAGGTTGTAAGTTTACCAATTAGAGTGTCAAGAGTAAGGTTGGATGTAGCTCTTGTTTCATGAATTGCAGAGATCCTGATTACATAAACTGGTAGCAAAGTTTTGAGAATCTTGCTTATGACTATTTCATCATCAATCACTCCATCAGATGCTCTAATAGCATGTACCACCTCTTTTAGTCTATTTGAGTATTGTACAATGTTCTCACCTTCTTTCATTCTCATATCATCAAATCTGCCTCTTAGGCTTTCAGTTCGGGCTCTTTTGACATTCAGATCTCTATTGTATATCAGATTTAACTTGTCCCACATCTTCTTAGCAGTATCACAACCCTTGATGTCTTCAAATTTGGCATCGGTATAGGCAGTAGCAAGTTCCATCATAGTGATAATGTGTTCATGCCTATTCTTCAATTGATCAAGAGTTAAGGGACAAGTGGGCGATTGTATGTAGCCATTCTCCATCAGATCTAATGCAGAATTCCCAATTCCAGATATGTGTAGCTTCATCCTACTTTACCATACTATGAAGTTCTCTTTGTTCAGCTTTGGCACTTCCCTCTTATACATCTTGAGACCTTTGTGCTTAAGTCCTTAAAACTCTATTCTAAGCAACCACAGCTCTGATACCAATTGTTAGAATAACTAAGAGGGGGGTGAATCAGTTATCCAGTGTCCCAAAACAAAATTTATGATTCAAAACAACTTCTTCAATTTCTGCTCCTTGGTAAACAATAATCACTTTCACTATTTGTGCTTTTACCGATTATCAGTCTAATACTATAATAGTTATCGATCAAATCTAACATGTAACATGTAAAGTATGATAACAAACAAATATCACAATCAACACATAACACAAGAGATTTAACATGGAAACCCTGTAAAGGGAAAAACCACCTGGGACCGACAACCCAAAATTGTTCACTCTTATGAGGTGAGGTTGGTTAAGACCCAACCCTATTAAAGGTTTACAAACACACTGTCAGGTGTGACCTTGTTAGAGGATTTTAGACTAGAAGTTATCATCCAGCCAGCATTCACTATGGGTTTGATAGGACAACAATGTTCATTCTATGAATGATACATCATAAGACTTTCAAAGTCCACTCGGTTAAGAGATTTTGATTGCATAAAATGGTTAAATATGTAACAGTAAATGATCTACTTTAATACAACTTCAATTGTAGATTATAGATCAATATTCAGTCCATACAAATCCTTCTAATCAATATTTCACTTCAGATTCAATACTGTATCAACTTACTATCCATCGATAATTGCTCTTTGTAGCTCGATAATTGTTCTGCAGCTCGGTTCTTACTTAACCAGTATGATCAGAATGCATGAAAACCTTGTTCACGCAATATTCTTGCAGTTTCTACTTCTTTCGGCCTCATTCCATAATGAAATTCTAGTCTCTTATATAGATGAGTAAATCATTTTCTTCTCCTCCATTAGATTTTTCCGCTTAACCACATTCATAGATTTTTCCACTTTAAACTTTCTAGGTTGATGTGTCAATAACACATTTCAATCTTCTCCATTAGATCTTCCTTTAATTTTGTTAGCCATCGATCTTCATAAAAAACATTATTTGTTATCACTGAAATCGAGGTACTTTACAGCTCATCAATCCTATCAGCTAAACTAATCATTTAGTTCATTCTGTTCCGCTCGGTTAACAAAGAAATAAGTCGGTGAACATTGACTGGTTAATACTTCGATTGGTATACACTACACTCCATTAGTGTATACTAGAAATGCTTCATTTACCGACAACACTGCTTTCTGTCTTTCAGATCTATACTTCATCATAGATGAATGCAACATAATAAAGTCAATATCATCTAGTCATAGACTCATCAACAAGTTACTCAATGGGTTCCTTATCCTCATCTATCATGTACATCTTTCCCCATGTAGATTTATTTGTTCTTCATCTCTTTCACCTTTCTTCAGATATCTCGGTATAGTAACTTACAAGATAAGTGTTGTCAAACTAGTTGACATCAATGACAACATAATACTGATTTAGTCATATTTCATATCTAATTGGCAACTCCTCAATGATCTTTAATCACGGATTCTTCAATTAGATTCCAAATTAGTTGTAGTCCAACATTATGTGTATTTGTTGCTTACTTCTCTGAAAGGTTTATGTTGTGATCAAGTTTATGTACGTAAGGTATCTTTTATGTTATGCTAGTAAATATATATATCCATATATATATAGATGCTTATATATGTACTTATATCATGAGTAAATTATATGGAATGTGATTTTGTAATTGATTTAAATAATAATGTATCTGATTTAAATGATAATATTCGCATTAAAATAAATAATTATAATATTAGTAATAATGTGTCTTACCTATGGTATATGTACACATAATCATATGGGTGCACACATATGCCTATGATTACATATACATTTATGCAAGCTATGTGTGGAGGAAATGATTAATAATAAATACTCAATATTATTTTTGATAGTGAATAATTATTTCCTTCACTATAGTCTATTAAATAAATAATTTAGGATAGGTAAATATATTCCTTAAAAGGAAATTATCTATTATTTTCATCCTTAAATTAAGGAGGCATAGATTTAAAATATTATTAAATAATATTTGTTAATCCCTTCACGGGAATAGTTTTGTAAACTTTATTATCCTAAACTAATAACCAATAGATGGTTAGGATAGTTGCATCGATTGTATTTCTCATGCAACTACTCCCTCCAATCTATTTATAAGAGATATCTCCTGTGTGAAAGGGTGTTGGATAGGAGTTGATTCAAAGAGAAGATTAGTAATATATTTGTAGGAAAATTATTTTTGTGAGGAGAGAATTCATTATTCTCTGAGTTTGGGATTTGGTGGTTATGAGTACAGGCTAGAGATTGCATCCAGAATGATTTGAAGGAGTTATGGAAGCATTTGAGAGGATTTGATCCTTCTTCATCAACCAAATTCCGCAGGACTCCAAGTTGGAATCCATCCTGAGAGATAATTCTCTTTTCTATTATGAACATTTTTTTTTTCTATTCGAATGCTTCTCTATATGTTTTGTGTGTCTCCATAAGTTGTCAAACGTTTATACAAATGTCAGCCGTTTATGCCATTAATGTTTATGATATATTATTATATATTGTATTCTCTCAGGCATTTTTTCCATTAATGTTTATGATAGATTATTGTATATTGTATTCTGTATTCTGTTAGCCATTTTTAGTTTATACAATTTCTATCATTTTGTAGTTATCTTTCATTATTGATTCAATCCCGAGTTGCGATTGTTTTGTTTCCATGTTCAGATTAGGGTTTTCTATCATTATTAATTATTCTGGAGTTGTATTTAATCCAAAGTTCAAGTTAGTATTATTAAGGTTTTCTTATACAAATATAACATGTATTTAATTCTCTATCATAAAACAATATACATGGGTTTTTATGTCAATAAACAATGTGTGCGGGTTTTATGTCATAAAACATATGCGCAGGTTAGGGTTAGACAGGAATAACATAGTATAACATTTAGATTATTTAATATTTATACAAGTATAACATAGTATATCATTTGGATTATTTTTACAAATAAGTTTGATTCTTTAATTTCTTATACTTTAAGTTATACTTGTATAAAGAAATTAGGTACATTTCAGGATGTTTGAGATAGGTTTCAACTTCATAGGAGATAAGATGCAACTTCTAGATTTTAGATTTTTCAAAAAAATCAAACTTAGTTAAATTTCAATGATTGTAGGAAGCAGGATTAGGGTTTAGGATTGTCTAGGAGGACCAAGACCATTCTAGGCCTCCCTAAACGTTCGTAATGTTTCTAAACATCCCTAAACTCTCCTATTCTTTTCTATTCATTGATGCAAGTTCTCAAATGTGTTATGATTAATTTTACTTCATGTATTAAGTGTTTATGATGTGTTTTATTTCTTGTATGATGTATTTGTGATGTTTTGGTTAAGGGTAGAAAACCTAAGAACACTAAGTGAGTGGCTCTCAATGCGGGGTCAGGGCCCTAAGTGGCTAATACCAAGATAATCGAGTGAAGAGTTATTTAACAAGTGATAACTTAATTAAAACTTATAGGAATGGGTTCAAACACTAAAAATATTAATATATGCCTCACCCATGCAATTAGTGATAGTAAAGGCTATGTATGGGAGTGGGAGAAGGTTCCTATGTGTAGGTATGATCGAATGGCACTTGTCTGTATGAAAGGCATTCAGTTCTGCATGTGCCTAGTTGGGGGTCAGGGCTCAGAGTGGCTAGTACCAGGACAACCCAAGGGGTGAGGGTTATGTGATGACACTCACTTAGGTTGTTTCTTAGAGTTTCTACCAAGCCTTAGAACCTTTGGGAAAAGATTTATCCTTTGATCTTCTTTTCATTTTCTATTTGGGAAAGGTTACCCAACCTTAGGTATGGCCTAGCTATCCCTTCTTTATGGACCTTGGTGTTTATCTCCTAGCATGGGGGAGTGGGCCTTTTTCTATCCAAGTGGTTGGGTGGTAAATATTTTTATTGAGGTACCTTTTGCGGATGCAGTGCTTAAGGATTCATTCTTGCATAGTGTTCCAGTTTTGAAGAATGAAGACTTGTATTTATCTTTCATGATGTAAAATTATTGTTACCTCCCAAGAGGAGATGAATGTAATGTAATCATTGATGTATTTCAAAATGATATATTTGGAATGGGTAGGTTTAGAACAAATGGAAAAGGAAGATGTGAACTTTATGTAAATAATGTATGTTAGAAAAGAAAAGGGATTTTATAAGATTTCAAGTAAAATAGGTTATTTTCTCACTATTTTTTGATTAAGAAAATTAGTGAATCAAATGTGATGATGTCCTATGTGTAATGGTTCAAATTCTTAGA
The DNA here is from genome assembly GCA_027943335.1 of Chamaecyparis obtusa. Classification (NCBI taxonomy): domain Eukaryota; kingdom Viridiplantae; phylum Streptophyta; class Pinopsida; order Cupressales; family Cupressaceae; genus Chamaecyparis; species Chamaecyparis obtusa. Next base: position 1,815,641 of record BSBK01002287.1, on the reverse strand, counting down.
TGAATCTATTAGGTGGTTGTTAGCATACAATTTTTCCCTTTTCTTTAAATTAATCTCATACTCTTTAAAGAATGAAAAGAAGAGAAAATCTCAACACTAACAAATGAGTTTCTTAGAAAGCAAACTCTCTGCAAATTACAAGGTGTAGCTACCTTCTAGAAAGATTTTCAATATGATCTTATTGAACACAGAAAAGTAACTGTTACCCAAATTTGGCCACTGGTTGGGAGGTCTAATATTTTGCAAACCCCTGTCGAGCACCTCAAAATTTCATGGTTTTCTACCTGTTCTCTTGGTCTCTGCAAATCTCTACTCCCTGGTCTGCAAGTATTTATTTGAAAAAAAGTGACCATTGGAAGCAAAAAACCCCTAGAAACCCTTCGACCTATTCTAATTTTTCATTACCCTTTTTCAGCCACTAAACCTTCATATTTCCCATGTGCACTTTTTAAGAAGCCTTCAGTCGCGAGATCTCTAAGTCCCCGGTAGAATATTATTTTCATTCCTTGACTACATGAATGCCTTTTATCTCCCAATCTCCCAATTGGAAGGCATGTTTCATTTCTATTCTGCAACTTGGTGATGGTCTCTTCAGTCGGGCAATTGCTCAATGTTACCTACAGTTACCTTTTTCTCTTTGTGACTACGTGACTGCTTTGTTTGCAAGATCTCAAATTTCTGGCGGTTAAGTCCTTGGCATCCAGTGACCTGGCAGGTGGTCATCTTTCCTTCAGTTGTGTAATCTCCAATTTGGTTGGTGGTCTCAGCTCAGCGGTTAAAGTAAGGAATCTAGATCTATGGTTGGTCACATGATCACATAGGACAGGCATATTCCTTGTGATCATGCGATGGTCATCGATCTTCACTATCTGTAGAGTTCAGTTGTTAGTGGGTCTAATGCCAGGTCATGCCGACATGCAAGCTTCTGATTGGTCAAAGGCTGGTGATGTGGTGCCATGTCAGAGCGGGCCCAGTGTGTGCTATCTCAACCTTTGATCTAATGACTATCGTATCATCGCATAAAATATTCTTGGCCCATGCGATCATATGCCAACCATTGATTCTACTTTATTTCCAAGGCTCTATTAGGTGGGTCCTTTCCTAGTGACGTACTTTTTCTTTATTGGTTGGCCAAATGATAGCTAGGATCTATTAGTGGGACCATGTCAAAGGATCTGTAGGGGGTGTCAGTGAAATAAAGATCTACAGCTGGTGCATGATCTTATGGAATTTTTTGAGCCCATGCGATCATGTGATAGCCATTGATTAGGTATCAAGCTATGAGGAATGATAAGTGGGTCCATGCTAGGTAATCTAAGGTGTCTATAGTAGAGCAAATAAAAGAAAGACAAGTGGCAAGATGGGCCTAGATTTATGTACTCAGTTGGGTGATCATGTAAACAAAAAGGGGATATTCTTTCTATTCAGCGATTCAGAGAAACAAGTGTGTTCACCAATTCGCTGAAAGGAGCTTGAGTTAAGGAATTCATTTCATGAATGAGCAAGGTAGTTGATCACTAGTTCTCTAAATGTGAGCTAGGGTTAACTATTCATTAAGAGATTCAGCGACCAAGAGAAAAAAAGGAAAAGCCTGAGGTTAAGGCTGGATTAAGGTTAAGTGATGTAAGCAGTACCTGATAAAAAATAGATAATCTAACAGCTACATTTTAAAGATGGGTCAAATTTAAATATCAGTCATGGATGAAGAGGATTTAGCACCACCTGTGACCATTTAAATCATTTTTTAAATTCAAATATCTGGAGTACCTGATTTGAACAGTTATGGCGAGCCCGGGTTGCAGGAAGGTAGATACATCAAGGTGGCTCAAAATTTGTAGATAGTTGGTGATAGAAATTGCATTCAAGGCATGTATTTGATTAGTCGAGATATTTCTAGGATACATTTACATTCAAACTTGATAGAATTAGGGTTTCTGATTATTATATGGCAATCTATGTAACCCTAGTTAGGTTTTTGACTCTTGCATGCATGCAAAGGAGATGTATATATTGTTTTTGGAGCTTTTAGAGCTCGGAGTTGAAATTTTGTAAAGAAGAAAGTTTTCTTTCTTAGAAAGCTATCCGTGGCAACTTTTCCTACCCTCTAGTTTTCTACATTCTGTAATCTCCCATTGATTGTTTAGATATTGTAGAGGTATTTTGTGACGTTTTTTCTAGTCCCTATGCTTCCTTGTCTAAATTCTCTCTTATTGAATTGAAGTATTTAAATGTTTTTTAGTGATATCTTAGGGTTCTTGATCCCTCTTTCTTTCTACAATTTATGTGTATATTATGTTTGATCTGATTTGATTGAGTTTGTGGGTATACTTCAGCCCCTTATCAGTCTATCTTATTCTTATACCCAATTATAGAGGTGAATGTCTGTTTGTAGGTTATAGTTTGTGTCTAAATTCTTAAGAGTGCTATTGCCTTGTGAAATTTTCTCTTTCCCTACATAGCATCTCTCTTTTGCAAACCCTTCTATGAAATATTGATGCAAGCCTATTTAGTGAGTTGTGATCTCCTAGACTTAAGATTGTGTGCTGAGTTCATTCTTTATACTGTAATTCATACCATATTTTTGATGCATCACCTAGTAGGTAGTTTTCTTTCAAGTCATCTCCCTTTCAGCATTCCTTCTATCCCTTTTCCTTCAAAGTTTTACTTTCTTGTCAAGAAGCAAATTAAGGTGATTATCTAAGAGGAACCAGCCTAGAACCTAGAGGTCTCATCTCAATTAGCATAGGTCCCACAACTTGGAGATTATTCCCATGTTATAATAAGTTATCAAGACCAAGAGAGCTTGAAACAAGGGTGCAAACTTAGTGTATAACAGTAACATCATGTGTGCTTTTCACTAGAAAACACTTAAGGAAAATATTCAGTCCATCAACATGAAAAAAATGTGCAGATTTTTAGAGAAACATATCTACTTCTATCTTAATCTCAAACTTTGAATTTTTTCAATCTAAAACTTCAATAACATTTCTCTTTGTCACTTCTAAGCATAAAATCCATCCATATTAGAGTTAAACTTTATTCAACACAACTTATCTCCACAAGAAAATAAATCACATAAGATAAACAGTAGTATTTATCAATTCAAAAGCTTAAACATATACGCAATACCATAAGGTATTTCATATATTCTGTAATATCAATTTTCAGAAAACTTGAAGTTAAGTTATTAGAAAATAGTTTCTTCCAAACTCAGAGAGCTGAACCAACCTTGAATAAGTTAAAAAAATTTCAATAAATAGCCGTGTAGGGCTTCCACAACTAACTTGGTAAAATTGTCTTTCTTGAAAGTAAATACTTCTAGATGAAATAACTATCCTAAGCATTAAGGAAAAAAACATGGGACAGGGAGCAAAATGCCTTCAAAAAGTTGCCAAATGTTCCCGACAATTAAGGGGTTGAGGTCGTTGCAAGTCGTGCCACCTTCCAATCTTCAAACATGGTTGTAAATGTAGATATTACTGATTGGTGTGGCAAACCAATAAAATCAATCTATTGTTTCCAGAGTTCTTTCTCCCTTTTGATCTCAACTATCTTTTCTTTGTGCATAACTAAATGATTTTGCTAAAGAATCATCATTGATTATATCTGTGCAACCTTTGTGAATTCCTTGTCTGTAGGGGCCTTCATCCCTTTGAGCTCATCAAACTAGGTATTTACATCTTTGATTACCTGTTCAATCTTTTTATCTGACTCCTCTTGGGCTTCCTGACACTGCTTACCAACCCATTTTATATCATTGGAGATGATATCTTTAATTGCCTTTAGCCCCTTCAGGAGATTCTTTACCTCAAAAATTCCCAGGGCTACAGCTTCATTTCTCCATTCTATACATTCCTTTATAACATAAAGAATTTTTTTGTCTAGTCCTGGTATTAACCTCTCCATGAGGAACTTCTACAGACTATACTCTTTAGCTTCTTCCATCCAATGGAGCTCTTTGGTCTAGGTAGTCTTGTCTATCTCCCATTCTTCAATACTAGCTTCTACTTTCTTTACCAGGTGATCTCCTTTAGCATGGGTTTGATCTAGGTGAATTAGCTTCTTGACAGCTTCTATTTTTACACATTCTACCCAATCATCAAATGCTTTGCTAACCGCCTTGCTTCTTTGAACTTGGTCAAGAAACCGTTGATTATTAGGGGATTTCACATCAATGGAGGAAGGCATTTCATTCAGAGGAAAGGGTTCAAGATGTTGGATGGCATTGATATATTGGGCCATACTCTTCATAGCCTCCTTCATCTCTTGTTTTTCCTTGGCATCTTTCTAGTCTCTACTGGCAATCTTCTTATTTGACACCTTGAAGAATCTCATATCAACGGCTTTGGTGTCCTTTTCTAAATCCACTTTGGATATTTGAAAATCTTGAACTGAAGCTTCCCTTTCAGCTTTGTCATCCATAGGCTTTGCAATCTCTATCATCCACTAACCACTACTTTCATCAAAATCGATTCTGGACTCTATCTTTATTTTCTTATCCTTTGAAGATTTTCCCAAACATCTTCTTACTACATCATCAATGGGTACTGATAAAGGAACCACATTTATTTTCTTGGCAACCAAGGTCTCAAGCCATGGTGGGGTAGTAGATTATTTCCTTTGAGTATCATAGTTACTCAAAAGAGCCAGTGAGTCCTTCAGAGTATTCTCTATTTTTTCCTGTATCTGTTGATTATTTGCCATCTCAGGTATCCAGGGGTCTACAACTGGAATTGTCTGTGGATCAATGTCTGATGAGTCCAAATCCATGACACTAGGAGTAGTTTCCTACCTCTTAGCCCTATTTTTTACTCTTAAACTCGATCTGGTTACTCAAACTTCAGGTTCAGCTTGGTGTTGAACTTGAACTTGTGGAGAAATTGGTTCAAGTTCAGGTTTAGTTTTTCCTACACAAGATTGATCAACACTTAGGTTAGTTAAAATAGAATATTTCTTCGTTGAACTCCTCTTTTTGGTTTTTACTTGTTTCTTGGCTGACTGCAAAGGAGTAACAGAAACCCTTTCCTTCAACAACCATGCCTTTGTTCTTTCAATAACTATTTTCATTATTTTATGTAGATCATCCTCCTCTGGCTCCATCCAATCAAACTCAGGAATAGGGAGGGCCTCGACCATCTTCAAGTATTGAGAATCTAAAACATCAATCTCACTATCTTCCTCTACCCCATTTGTATCCATATCCATCTTGAAGGTGATGATTTGTTTCAAAGTTAACCAGGACCACGGCCTCTTCCTTACCTCCAGTTCATCAGAGCAGGTGGCCCAAAAATCCTCCAACTCAGGGATGTGCATGAATGTTTTTGGGACATTGAGATTTTCTCCTACAAATCCTCTATAGTCAAAATTGACTTTGGGAGTATAGGTCTGTAGACAGAAAGCATCCAACTCTTCTTTTATAGTAAAAGCATCTTGAGAACTTTTGCACCTATAGTACCCTAATTCAATAGGGAAAAGAACACTTGAAGACTTCTTCGAGCTCCCTGATTTTTTTTCAACCAGAACAAGCTACCTGTAGAGCTCCATTAAGACTACATTGTCTAAACAAAACCTAGGGAGCCAAAGTGGTTCCTCATCAAACGCTCCAACCCTTAGATAAGTAAATATAGGAAACTATATAAAATGACTGCCATAAACATTGATCACTTGTTTAGCTTCCTCAGAAAGCCTGCAATTTTCTTTCCCCCATATCCAGATCTTCATATCACTCCTCCATAATTAATGGGGTAAACCTTCCCAGGCTTGGCAACATGCTAAAATATAAACAAGATAAGAAGACATGTAAAATGCAGTCAAATTAGTCATATTTAAGAGCTCTCTATGGAGTTTCTTTGCTATTAGGTTAGCCCAATCAATAAACTTATCTTCTTCTATAATCTTCTAGATGAAGCAGTACATCTAGTTTTCCCAATGAAATGCATGGGGATTCCCTTTCACCCTATTTTGAAGAAGAACCATATCAACTATGTCCTTACAGAGGTGCTCAATTGTTAGAGGCTTTGATAACTTGGATCCTCCTTTCTCTAGTTTCACAAGCCATGCCTGGGCTATCGAGGAGCTATATTTTTTATTATCTGTCTCATACACATGGTCTGCTTCTGCATAAGTTCATGGTTCATATGGTTCCTTATCCAAAATTCACAAAGCCGCCATCAATGTCTCTTGACTGATTTTGACCAAGATTTCTCTTGACGCATCCTTGATGCATCTTCTCTTAGTATCATACTTGTTAGCACACTTCAGCACTAGTTTAGGGAAAATCAGAGTCAGAGGAAATGCAGCAGCTTCTATAAGTCCTCTTCCTACTAACTTCCTAGAAAAAGAACCTTCGGAAGCATTCTGGACCCTATCACATAGCTCCCCTGGATTTACATTCAACAAGAAAGTATCCCCTATGTTCAGAAGAGAAACTAACAAGTGGGTTCTAATTTCCTCCTTTGGGAGTTTTGGACGGAACAACGGCATCTTACCAACATGCAATGAAAAGACTTATAACATAGAAAGAACCTCTGAAAACTAAAAACTGCAAGGGGGAAGATAACTCACCGATTTCCTACGTACCATTTTTCTGTAAACTTCTCACCACCAATTTCGTCACTCCTTCTTCCTTCTCCAGCCAAAATAACTAATAGAAAATTTCTAATCATTCTTCATTTATTCACAAATGCCTTGTAGGATCCTTAATAAATCTTCAAAGCATGTCTATAATAAATGCTTTAATGGAAGAATGATTGATTTGACATGTCCAGCCACTCCTTATTAATCTTGCAGCTAATTTGGCATGAATATCTCAATTCTCAAGGACATTCTCTGATTACCATATATGTATCATAATGACTCCTTCTACATCATGTCATCAACTTTCATTTCCAATTTTTATGTGCATGAGCCATCCAGTTGAATGAGACAATCTCTGTACGGCAACTTCCAAAATTCAATTAACACTCAGAGTGCTTTAAAATAGAAACCTTCTTTTGGAAGAAAAGATAATCCCACTAAATTCTCCATGTGTAATTTATTATATTATAAACGTGAACTTGAACTTGAATAAACTTAAGGTTTAGGACTAGGTTCAATTTCAGGTTCAACTTTGGGACCGACAGACCTTTTTGAAGGATAGACAAACATGGGCATTGTAAGACTCAGAAGTGGTAATTGGGTTGAACTTGAACTTGAACCAACTTAACAAAGTTCAAGTTCAACTTCGACTTAAGGACTTTTACTGACCAAGACTAAAATGGGAGCTGAGAAAAACAAAGGAAACAACTGGCTCTGACTGGGGATCAGGACTTCTCAGGACCGAGGAATGAATCTAGAAGCTCAATTGACAAGGCAATTTTAACTTTATTAGACTAAGTCAACTTAACACAACAAAAACTTCTACTCCTACAGACACAAGCCAAAACTTATATACAAGAAAGGAAAAGAAAAGACTTACAAATGATAAAGCTTGAGATCCTACCCATTATAGGACAAGGGTAGTTCATCTCCGTCGATATATTTCAGCTTGAACGCATTCGGACCTAGAGCTTGAGAGATCTTGAATAATCCCTTCCAGAGAGACTCGAACTTGCCATGTGCTCCTCTTGGTTCTCTATGCTTATCCAAGAGAAAAACCTTATCACCCTCCACAAATTTCCTTGGCTTGGCGCGATGATCAAAAATCTCCTTCACCTTGAACTGATGACTGGTGATGTGATCAACTAATTTCGCCCTCTCCTCTTCTATCTTTGACAGATACAAAATCCTCTTCTCCAATGAATTTTGAAAGACTTCATTCTCAACACACCTTTGTAACTTGGCAGAGGCTAGCTCTAATGGAAGAGATGGTTGTGCTTCAACTCTGAAGACTAATTCAAATGGCATCATACCAATAGCCCTCTTGGGAGAGGTTCTATCTTCCCACAATGCCTCGTATAATTTTTTGTGCCAGTCTTTTCCCTTCTCATCTACCAGTTTCTTCATGATGTTAATCAGGTTCTTGTTTGTGGATTCTTCCTGGCCATTTCCCCATGGAAAATAAGTTGAAGAGTGAGATAAATTTATACCATGATCATAGCAAAAGAGTGGAATCTCTCGAGATGAGAAATTCTAAGCATTTTCAGCCACTATCTTCAGGGGAACTCCAAATCGCATGACAATGTTTTCTTTTAAGAATCTAAAGACTATATTAGAAGTGGTTAATTTGACTAGTTTTGCCTCCACCCACTTGGTAAAATAATCAATCACTGTCAAGATATGTGTGTGTCTACCACTAGAAGTTGGGTTGATTGGACCAATAAAATCAAGCCCCCATTGTTGAAAAGGCTCTTCTACGATTACTGGCCTTAAAGGTAAGGCAGCCAACTGAGGTTTTCCTGAGAAGATTTTACACTTTTCACAATTTTCCACCCACCTATATGCATCTTTAAACATTCCAGGCCAATAGTAGCAGTTTCTTAAGATCTTGAAAGCCACCATAGATGATGAATAGTGTCCCCCACAGGCTTCATTATGAAATGTTTGAAATAACTTCTATTGTTCCTCTTTGTCAACACATCGCAAAAACATCCCATCCAACCCCTTTTTATATAGAACATTATCTACTATGACATACTTTTCTGCCTTCAACCTCAGATTTCTTCTCTCTTTAGCTGATAGGTGTTCTGGAGGCTCCCCGTAGATCAGAAAGAAAGCTACGTCTAAAAACCATGAGTCATATGTTGCTACAAATAGGTAATTGGGTAAAAAAATTTCCTCTTGACTCTCAGCCATCAATTTACATAGGCCTTGTCCTCTCACCATCTTTGCAGGCTTAATTTCTAGATCAAACTCCTGCACCTTTGCTACCCAGCTAGCCCTATTATTCACTGCAACCTCCTGCTGAGTAAAGATGGTCTTAATAGCAAAATTCAGAACAAAGACCACAGAATGTGAATGATTTTGAGATTTTTTTATACATCAAGACCTGAGAACAACTTATTCACCCCCCCCCCCCCTCTTTGTTGTTCTAAATCATATTAACAGACAAATTAGGAGATTTAGGAGGGGAAAGTGGAGGGACATAAGGGCCCAAGATGGAAGGAAGACATGAAGCCCTTAGTATTGGTGGAGGAGGTCCAAGGATGGACATGGAAGATACAAAAGGATAATCAATAAGTTCATCAACATCTATATGACAACCAAGGACATCAGCATCTTTAGAGTGAGCATTAGGATTTACAATAGGATCATGAACATCTTGAATAGGAGAAACTTCTTTGATAGGATTGTTCGGAGCTTGAAATGACTTAGGAAGAGTAGAAAGTGGAAGTGAACATGGAGTGGTAGAACAAGATGGAAGACTTTGATCTTGACAAGGAGCTTTGGATAGCATAAGCATATAATTTTTCTCTTGATTTTTAATAGGCTTAACATTGGAAGTAACGACACTATTTTTAATAACCTTAATGGAAGTATCATCTTTGGAAAGTGCAAGTGTAGTAAGGTTATTTTTATTGTCAATAAGCTCAATGGTGTAAGTAGTAGCTTGATCTTGCTTAGGAGAAGACTTAAGACATGGTGGAATGAATGAGAAAGGGCGTAGAGGATCAAAAGAACCATGAAACAGATAAGAGACATCATGAAAAGGATTGGATGACATGGAGGGTTCTTGATCTTGATCTTTCATTATGTTATTTTCTTTATTTTTAGAGTCCTCTTGACATGGAGCCCCTTCTAAGGACAAGGAAGCATGTTGGAATTTTATGGAAGACTTTGGAAAAGATGGTGAAGGATTAGCTGAAGTAGGCATTATAGTGCATAAAGGATTAGGCTCTTTAGGTTTAGCATTATTGAAAGTATTTGCAGCCAAGTGAAGGTTAGCTTGAGTTTCTTTAAGAGGTAGCCCTTGAGGATAACTATAGGGAACCACATGAAAAGTATTAGGATCTTTGTTGGATGAAGGATTTGTGACAAATTTGGAAGACTCGGAAGCTTTAGGAAATGTATGGGTATTAGAGGAAGTAGGGGATGGAAGGGAACCATCACAAGACAAAGGTCCATCATTAACATAATCTTTCTCGAGAGTGTAATCTTTATTTTCAGCATGAGAGTTCTTAGAGGAGAGATTCTTATAGTATTTATGTTTCAAATCAGCACGGTGCATTTTATAGTCCTCAATAGTAGTAGATGGATCATCATCGAGGTATTGTTCACAAAACTCATCAAAGTCTCTTTCAAAATCAGAATCATACGGATCACCATCATAATCTATCCAATGGGATGACCCTTTAGTAAGCATGAGCACACAATGAGGAGGACTCTTAGGAATAGAGGTTTCATAGGTATGACTATATGGTTCATCATCATAGCCATCATAATAGTCATCATAGACATCAAAGATAGGTGTGTCACTCTTCGTGGGATAGGTATCACAAGGATTACTATATTTCTCATATTGAGGAGTAAGACTCTTGGGAGAAGTAAAAGATGAACAAGATTGTGAAGAAGAGGAAAGTAAAGACCTAGTGGAAGAAGAAGACTTGGATAATGAAGAAAGTGAATAATGTCTAGAAGAGTCATGATGAGACTTGGAAGATGAGGAATTTGAATGATTTTTAGAAAAGTCATGACAAGACTTGGAAGATGAGGAATTTGAATGATGTCTAGAAGATTCATGATAAGACTTGGAAGATGAGGAATTCGAATGAGAAGACCTAGATGATGAAGAAGATTTGGAAGAAGGACGTTGTGATAGGATCATGAGTATGATTCTACCAAAGGTAGGTGATTCACTTGCTTTCTTTTGTATTTTTGTCATAAATTTATCATCAATGAGAGTTTTGGAGGAATGATATTCTTCAAATTGAGCAAGGAGTTCAAGATCATCCATTTTCAAGAGAGGTTCCATAGAAATATAGTTGAAACTCATGGTTCTAGAAGAGGAGGAATCAAGAATGGAAGAAGAGAAAGAATGGAAATGGGAGACTGGGAAGACTTTCATCATTGGAACAAGTAATAAAGAGAAGTGTTGCATCCACTTTTGATGGTTGTGCTTTTTGGGTACCTAAGGGTGCACATGGTTTGGAGACTTTAGCTACTAGTTGAGATGTGGAAGAAAGAAGACCATGAGTCATTTTGTGCAACTTGATACCATTTAAGTTCATTTGGATGTTGAGCAACATGTCATAGCACTTTTGGGGAGATCTTTGAATTTTTTATCACTCAGGAACTCGGATTTGTTCATTTTAATTGATCACATAAATACATCAACAGATTTTCATCATTCATCAAGCACATAAGACAACAATCAAGGAGTTCAAGAAAACAAATGTCTTCAAACAATGAGCAAGGGGAAAAGCAACCTTGCACATGAACAAGAATAATGACTTAGTATGCTACTCCTTAAAGATTCTACTTGTGTATGTTCTCAAAATATTTTTCCAATCATGCACATAGTCCTAGCAAATAAAAAGTTGGTTGCACTATGGTTCTTAGTAATGGTTTGACTTTGCAAATTTTGTAATCTCAAGAGGGCGAACTCCAATCTAGGTGCACTAGGGTTTTGACACATTCTGAGAATTTAATCAATCAGAGATGCTAAGGAGATCTGACAGCCCAACAAGAAACTACACCTGTGGAGATTTCTTCCACAAGGACATTTATATAGTGGTTGTCACTACCATGGAGAAAATGGCTATTACCACTTGAGGTTCCATCCACATGGTTTACCCAATAAAGGGAGTGTCCACTATGGTTAACCCTCTCTAACAAGGTGACTCACAAAAAATACCACATGGGGACTTGGTTTAGATTCAAAGATTTGAGTTTCTGGTACTACCCAAAAGGGAGTAGAGCATAATCCTCTAGCCTATTCACTTCACCAAAACATAGCAAACAAATTCATTGACATGCTAAGATTGAAACCACCTCACCAAGTTTTATAATTTCAACAATAATGTCTATCAAGCTCTCTAAGTGGGTCCAAGAGAGAATGAACCGATCAATGTTGAGGACCAAACCAAGTAAGACCGTGAGATAGTAACAATATCCTTCCTACCTACAAGGGGTTCTATCATCAAGAAGAGCTTTGCAAGAAACCCACTCTCTCAAGAATGCCACAAATAGTGTTCATAGAGCCTAATTACTATGTGAAACACATATGCAAGAAAATGAATCTATGTTCTTTTTTAGAGCCTTAATTTGAAGTGTGATTTATGAAAGCAATAAACACTCAAGCCAAACACATGAGAGATTCATTTTATTCCCAAAATATAAATGTTATAGAGATTGAACAAAATACCTCAAGTCCAATGCAACGCGCTTAGTAGATTTTTGTTGAGCTTTTTTTTTTGTGCAAGCAAGCCACAAGCTCTCCAACAAGCAAACAAGCAAACAAGAAAACAAGATATGTAATGTATATCCAACTTATGCAAACCCTAGGGTTAGATCTAAAAATCAATTGTTAGGAGCAATAATAGCCAGTAAATAATCCAAATGACAACTCATATCATGCATTGAACCATGAAAAATAAGTGCATACTCATCACAAAAAAAAATTATTTTTGCACTTGACCTAGTCAACAAGATCTGATTTTTTTTATATGATTTTGACCACAAAAATAGAAATAAAAAATAGAGAACCCTACTAAAAACAAAGATCTTTCTAAAAATATAAAAATTTCAAAAAATCCTCTTCATTTGTGCCCTAGAGACCCATTTTACCAAAATAGACCTATTTTTGTAAATCAACTATTTGAGCTATGATATTGCATCCAAATTCAAAACACAAAGAATGGACCCCCTATATAATTTGAATGTATTTCTGAAAATGTAAAAATTTCAAAAAAATATGCTAATTTGCACCGAAAATTAATTTTTTATGAAAAATCAAGAAAAAATTATAAAAAATTGAAAATAACTTAGAAAATTCTAAATTTTTTATTGGAGCTTCTCTGATATGTTGTCAACCTGTAAAAAACAATTTAGACCAAAATACCAAACTGTTTTGGAGATATGATCAAATCTTTGAAAATCTAAGGTTTTAGTCCTCAAGCAAATCTACACAAGGGGGTTAGCTCCAAAAATAATCAAAACCAACATGTAAAAGTGGGTTGCCCCTTGGTGGGTGCCAAAAATGTGTGCTAAAATATTGTCACACTTTTATGAGTCATTATATCCAAGATTGCTCAAGAATGAGATCTCAAATGGTGACTTGTAGCTCTCTATTCATGGAGTACAAGGGTTTGTAATGGAAGCCCTCAGATTAGACCTAGTTTGTGCCCATGCAAGTACACCATAAAATGAGATATTCAAATAGGAAAAGCAAGAATGCTAGTCTCCATTATCATCAAGTATGCATGCAAATAAAAATGAAAGCTATTCTATATGATAACAATGCATAAAAGCAAACTAATCTATGAAAGGAAATGCTTATGCAAGATTATTCTATGAAAGGAAATATGAATCTAATCTAATATGCAAGTGCAATATTAATCTAAATAGATTGCCATGGGGGCATGAGAGAAGAAGATAAGAAAAGAGAAGTTTCAATATCCAAGCTCAAGTGCTCCAAACTCTTCTCCAAAATTGCTCTCCAAACCTACATAACAATATGAAAACCTAGATATGAAAATGAGAAGGAGAGGGCTCCTTATAAAGGAAAGTGGATGGTTAAGATTAAGAGGCAAAAAGAAATGAGCAATGGTGGAGATTAAATCTTGGTTGATCCATGTGCTCAAGATTCTCAAGAGGCAAAATCAATGGACATGGTTAAGAGGCAAAAAGATGTGTGGAAGAGATTAAGAGGCAAAAGGAGATTCCACTCATCTTGGAAAGTGTGCATTCAATGTGGAGAGAAAAAGGGATTTTTATTTATTTTTTATTTATTTTATTTCCTTTTTCAACAAAGAGATATTTTAAGTGGGGATTTTATTTATTTATTTATTAGAAGAGGGATTTTAATTAAATGAGATGATTTTATTTAATTAAAAGATTTATTTAATTAAAAAAGGAATTTTTATTTTAATTAAATGAGGCTTCGGATAAAATGATCAAACCTTAGGAAAAATTAAATTAATTAAATTAATTACGATTTGATCAAGGAAATTGATTTGAAAATATATTGCAAAACATTGATTCAGAAAATTGATAAATTGGTTCCATTTTTTGATAAATTGAAGAATGGGGCCCAAAGTCTAGGCGACCATTTTAGGGTGCATACACTATGCATACCCATAATATTCCTAAATTTGTTGACAATCCATCCTCCCATGATGAAGATGAAACCTTGAGAGTGTCTCCTCAACAAGTACAAAAAATTTCCAAAGACATTGAAAATTTTGAACAATGGTGAGAACAAGAGAACACTAATAGGGAATACATCTCTATAATTAAAGATTTAAGGAATTTGATTCAAAACAATGACCATAGTGTTGATATCTTGTGTAATCTTTCCCACCTTGTTAACAACAATGTTAAACCTACTCAATATTGTGCTCAAGACATTAGTTTAACTCTATAGACACTAAAAAATGGTCAGTGCCTATGGACCCCTTTTTTAACATGTCTTCTATATTATGTGTTTGATCTTCATCATTCATCAATATTGTTTCATTTTTCTATTAATTAAATGTTGATAATTATTTAATTAATTACTAATTTTCGTCCTCTAATTTCATCATGTCCTACCAATTTATCTTCAATAAAATAATTTCATCAAATATTTAATCTTGGTCCTAGGGAAAAATATTTATTTATTTTTCCCTCTTATCCTAATTTCATTCCTTTGGTAAATAAATATATTATTTATTTACCCACTTTCCCCTTTTCCCACAATCAAATAAATTAATTTATTTAATTATCTAATTTTCTAAATATGAGGAAATTAATATTTTTTTATTATTAAATTCCATTCTCATTTTCATGCTAATCTATCTCCACTTCTAACTCTTCCACTTTCCACTTTTCTTTCCACTTCTCACTCTCGCTTAATAATTTTATTTTCCACTTAACTCTTTCCTCCTTCCATTTTCTCCTCCACTTAACTTGTTCATCACTCATCCTTTCCTTCACTTGCAAATAGCATTTTTTGTTGAAAATAAATATTTCTTATATTTATTTAATTAGCGGCGAAAATATGAGGAGCGAAAATAATCAGCAGCAGCAGGTGCATCGGAGGTGACATGGCAAGCAGGAAAGGTTCGTGAAGCAAGGTGTCAATGCTTTGAGGGCTCACTTTCAATCCGGGCTACAATATACACACACGGCAGCAAATGGTAGTTTTCATCAGTCTTCGGCATCCATTGGGAAATCAAAGTACATGCAGAATGCTAACCCTCAAATTCAATTTGGAAGTTTTACAAATAATGGTTTCTCTGTCAGATATGGAGGAAGAAATTTGATTCCTCCCCCTCCTCCTCGCCAACCTCATCTTCGGCCCTCTTTTGACATTTGCTCAAGACCTCTTTTGCCAATACCCATTTCTGATGCAAAGAGTAACCGCATTGGGAATTTTGATCCTAAGGCTCCTCCCTTTGTTTCTTGGCCCAATTCCTTATTTATTCGATCTCCCCCCTTTGTTTCTTCTCCAAATAACATTCTTGTTCAACCACATCCACCGCCTCCTCATAAGAACTCATATTCGAATCCTAGGGTTTCTTCTCCCAAAGATTATGTTTACAAGGGCATCTTGGATACTCCTCTTTTTTCCTCTGATGGAGCTTCTACACAGTTCAAACCGCCTCATGGTAAGGATCCTTTATACCATAAGGGTTTTTGTCAAGCAGGTACGCTTCCTTTGGACCAGCGTCATAATTCCTCAGTTTAGGTGAGTAATTCTAAAATGGTGATTTTTCTAGAAGATGGCTTGTTAGCGCCACAAATTTCTCACATGCAGTAATATGCCCTAATTGGTAAGATCTATTCATTTATCCCTATTTTGGATTTCTGAAATTGGGCTTTTGAGAACTGGTCAAGTTTGTGTGACTTATTCTATTTGGATCATGCTGCTATTTTCTTTGTTGCTATTTTTTCGTCGCCTTCTTCTCGAAATAATGTTCTTTTTTCTAAATTTTGGTTTTGTAAGGGTTTTGGCATTTCTCTGATATCTTGGTGTCCTAACTTTAAAATGGATGAATCGACATGTGCCCTAATTCCTTACTGGATTGCGATGCCAGCCTTACCAATTGAGTATAGTGACACTGATATTATTGAAGTCATTGCAAATATAGTTGGATCTTTTGTTCGTCATGATTTGCTTCCTTTTGAAAAGTTACATAGGTTTGTTCATGTTTGTCTTATATTGGATTCCTCTAAACCTTTTCCCAAAGGAATTGAATTGCAATCAAAATGGGGATCTTGGTATCAACACTTTGTTATTCAGAATGCTGAGACTATTTTGCTCTATGCTAATTTATTGGGTCATTTTACGAATCAATGGAAGGATCCTAATAGCTCAAATTTGATTGTATGTGAGGATCATACTACTTTTCTTGCTAAATGCTCAAAGGTGACATGAAAAGAATTCTCACCTATAAATGTTTCAAATAATATTGAATCTTCGCCTTCAGTGGAGGTTCTTGTTCCAAATGATGAGCCTCTGACTCCTTTTCATGAGTTAAATGATGATTCAATTTCATAGCATCAAGTAGCTCCTTTATATCAATCTTATGCCTTGTCTTTTGATTTGATTTACTCTTTTGTTAGCATGCTAAGATGGTATCTTCTAGTTATTACCTCTGTTTTCAATGCAGTTGACTTTTTGTAGGCTTTAATTCACCCTCAATTTTTCCCGATATCCAAATCTCATTCCAAGACTTTAGACTCTTCAGTGATGAATTCCATTGTTAATAAGTTGATGTTTTTAGGGGATCCACTCAAGTTCCGAAAGTTAACTCTGGAGCATACTAGTTTGATGGCCACAGAAGTTATTTCAGCTGTGAATTTTTGAATTAACCCTAATAAGGACATAAATGATAATGCTTCTATGTTTTTATATTGTCAAGGTAATCATGATGATTCCCTTTATGATTCCTTTGTTGCACCAAATCATGATGGTGTTAATCCTTCTCCTACTTTGACTTCAGATACTTTCCAGTCTTATAGTATTGAGGATTGTTCCTTAACTTAGGATTCTGATCCTTTTTCTGTATCTTCCATTTATGATGATCATAAGGATTCCCCGACCAAATAGTTGGATAAAGCATCTATTGTTTAGACTCCCTTATCTCCAAAAATGAAGGTTCATACGCCTAAAACTAGAGGTAGAAAGTCCAAACTAACTAAAGCCTTGGAAGAAATAGAGGCTGGTGTTCAATCCACATTGGATAAAAAATTTTCTTCTTCAAAAATATGTTCAACAAGGAGAACTAAGTGTTCTCCTTATCCACAATGAGAATCCTCTTGTGGAATTTCAGAGGCATTAATGCCTCTGACAAGAGAAATAGAATTAAGCAAAGGCTTGATTCTTCTCAATGTGACATTGTTTTACTTCAAGAAACTAAGTTGTCTATTGATAATTTTAATTCTTTGGTAGGGAGGTGGGGCTTATGGGAAATTTCCTCTATCCCAGAAAATGGAGCCTCAGGTGGATTGGCAGTCTTATGGAATTCTAAGAACGTTTCGGTATTCCCTCTTCAATCAGGTATTAATTGGCAATTATTGAGTGTTAAGCACTTTTCTCTGTCCTTCCTTATAATCAATATGTATGGTCCCACATCTACCCCTGCTAAGTTCCTTCTTTGGAAATCCCTAACTGATGTTTTCAACAATTCCCATCCTCCAAATTTCTTCTTTCTGGGGATTTTAATGCTACTTTGAGTCCAAACGATAAGAAAGGAGGAATTAATCCTACTAACCGAGTGGTCTTTGATTTTAATAATGTTGTATTGGATAATGATCTTTTTGATATCATACCTTCAAATGGTTCTTATACTTGGACAAATTGTAGGTCGGGTTTTCTTCAGATAGCGGTCAGGCTGGATAGGTTTTTGGGTTCCCATCTTTGGAAATTGGAAAACTTTTCCTTATCATTAGAAATCTTGTCTTTTTCAGATTCAGATCATTTCCCTATTCAACTCCATATTGAATCACCTAATTCACCTTTTTCTACTCTTCGTAAATCTTCTTTTAAATTTGAATCAGTTTGGTTCAGGCACCCTCTTTTCCATTTCCTTTTGAAGCAATGGTGGCAATCTGCACCTCATGAAAATGGAACCAAGATGTTCCAATTTTTTAAAAAATTGCAATTTGTAAAAAATCTAATCAAGCCTTGGAATATCAATGTTTTCAAAAATAGTTTTGAGCAAAAACAAAAGATAGAGAAGGACTTATCTGAAATTAACCAACATATCATAGCTAATGGATTAGACCCTCAATCCTATGAATCACAAAAATTGCTCCAGTCTGAGTGGTCTGAATTATGTACTAGAGAGGAAGAATATTGGAGACAAAAGTCTCATGAGCTATGGTTGTAATCAAGTGATCAAAATACCAAGTTTTTTCATGCATCAGCCAAGCATAAGAAAGCAATTAAATCAATTGTTTCCATAAAAGATGAGCATGGGAATATATTTTCCAATGTAGAAGAAATAGAGCAATAAGGAGTTAGGCTTTTTTCCAATTTGTTATCTCCCCCTATGTCTTTGGCATCTGATGCTAATAACTTCACTGATATTCTTCAACATATTCCTCCTATTACAGCCTAGGACAACCTGATTTTAATGGCTCCTTTTACCTTGCTAGAAGTTAGAAATGTAGTTTTTTCTTTACCTCCTGACAAGGCTCCTGGCCCTGATGGGTTTACAGGCCTCTTCTTTTAGAAGACTTGGGATGTCATTGATTTTGATTTATTAGTTGTTCTAGAGGAGTCTAGTAAGAATTCAGCTATGTTGAAATGTTTTAACACTACAAATCTTGTGCTTATTCCGAAAGTGAGTGATCCTCAAACTTTTTCTGACTTTCATCCCATTTCACTTTTTAATACAATTTATAAAATTGTTACTAAAGCCATTTACCTATGCCTTCAGCATATTATCCTGAGAATCATTTCTCGTGAACGGGCGGTTTTTGTCCTTGGTAGGGACACCATAGATGGGGCTATCTTGGCTCATGAAACCCTGCATTCAATTAATTCACATTCCATTCCTTCTTTTGTCATTAAGTTGGACATGATGAAGGCATATGATAGGGTAAATTGGTCTTTCCTGCTAGAAGTTTTGTCAAGATTTGGTTTTTCAAAAAAATGGTGTAAGTGGATTTAGGCCTATATAGCTAGTGCTCACTTTTATGTGTTAATTAATGGAGCACCTGCTAGTTTTTTTCCATCCTCTCAGGGTGTAAGGAAAGGAGACCCTTTGTCCCCCTTTCTTTTTATAATCATGGATGAGGCTCTGAGTCGAGCCATTAATGCATCCCATGTTGTAGGTTTGTGGCTTGGTATCCTCATTCTGAACACTTCTATTTTGATTACACATTCTTTATTTGTTGATGACACACTTCTCTTTGGTAAGGCTTCCATAACATAGGCTAAACAGGTCAAGAAAGTCTTAGATTTATACTGTTTAATATCTAGTCAAAAAGTTAATAGTCAAAAATCTAAGGTATACCTTTTTAATATGCAACCATCATTAGCTCAAAGGATTGTAGATATCCTTGGGTTCCCTATGCATGAATTGCCTTTTACTTATTTAGGAGTTCCTTTCTTTTCAGGCTCTAATAAATCACTATATTGGCAGGCGATTATTGGTCGTATCAAGTCCAGGGTTTTGGCATGGAAAGCAAGATGGCTTTCTCTATCTGGGAGAATTTTGTTAATCAAAACTATTTTTTCAGCAATTTCCAATTATTATTTTTTGGTTCTTCAAGCCCCGAAGTCTGTGATTAATCAGATTGACAAACTAATTAGGGATTTCCTTTGGACTACCAATATGGTAGGTGAAAGGAAAATTCTTCTTGTCTCACTCTCGGATATGGCTTCTTCTTTATCTACTGGTGGAGTGGGCCTTCATAACTTATCATCTCGTAATCTAGCTTTTGGTGGAAATTTGGTCTAAAAATTGTTCTCTCAACCTAATATTAAATGGTGTCATTTAATGCAAGAAAAATATCTTGATAATTTAGATCCTTCCAGAATTATTTTTGTTCTTGATCCTCTGAAAGACTCGGCCATTTGGAACTTTATGATATGTTGCCCCACTTTTCACCCTCTAACCATGTTGTTAAAAGTGGAAGTATTTGATGTCAAGTCAAAGTTAGTCATGTCTGAGTCTAAGTCTAGGTTTCTTTCAGGATAGGTTGTCCTTGCCAGGTTTCCCTGCCATTGCCTTCTTCTTTTCAAGCCGGGTGGGTTATTGGGAAGTCTTCTCATAATGGGTAGGTGATAGACCCCAACCTGGCAAGGATATCATGCTCCAATTGATGATCTTTTTAGCAAGTGGAATGATGTTTGGGAGTAATAAGTTTTAGGCATTCAAAAGAACCATGAGAAGATTCTTCATGTGAGGGATGCAATGACAGAGCTAGCATTGAATCATTTAGATTTTACTCTATATAGCAGTGTGTTTTCTGCCTTTGGGCCTAAAAACCCAGTGTGTTTTTGACCTTCTCTCTGAAGGTTCACGATGTTTTTGACTTGCGGTTTGAAAGTTCTCTATGTTTTCGATCTTCGGTTTGAAAACCCTCTATGTTTTTGACCTTCAAGTGTGCAACTTTGACCAGGTGGGTCCCAGTTTCTAGCATCACCGCGGGGACAGTCAGCAGTCAAGCAGACAACAAACCGTCAGTGGTCACAGTTAAAATAGTGTAAACAGTTTGCGGTGGCAGATAACACTTCACGGTTGGTCTCATGATTGCATAGGCCTTCCTGGCCGCATGTGATCATGCAACAAATGGTCAAACAGAGGCTTTCAGCTCTGGTGGTGGCTCCTTGGGCGGTGACTTGTCTGGTTTTCATTGGTCGGTGGGGTAATACATTAACAGTGGAGGTTCGGGTGGAAAGAAAAGTCAAAGATCAGAAAGATTAAATAAATGTGCCAACAGTGCAACCCGTGTACGTCAATAGTGGAGTCCACGTGTACCAATGATGAAACGGTCGCATGATCGCAAGAATTAAACAAATACTATGCGATCATGTGAAAAGTAAAAAAAGCACAGATTAGTGGGCCCTGTTTCTTAGCGGGACCTGAGTCATGACATAGCGGGAATCCACGTGCACCAATCATAAAGTGGTTGCATGATTGCATAAATAAAATAACACCTATGCAATCATGCGACAACGTAAGTCATCGAAGATTTTTTGGCGGTAAAATAAGATCCTTCCACGTGTCCAAGGCAGAGGCCGTACTTCATCAAAGCACATCCGACAGTCCTCGCAAAAGTGCAACCCCTACCAAATGCTTTTGAGATCATGTGAGATGCGTACACGTGTCTCTCGGTGGGTCTGAAGGCATCTATATCAGGCGGCTCTCTGAAAGACAATCAACGATCTCTGTGAGCCAATAAGAGGGCAGTCGCATGATCGCATGGAATAAAATAATACCATGAGATCATGCGACAAGGCAAAAAGGGAGCCTATGTATGTTAACAGCATAGATGCACTCTGCTGGGACCCATGAATGCCAATGGTGCAGTCCACGTGCACCAATGAGAGAGCGGTCGCATGATCGCATGGAATAAAATAATACCATGAGATCATGTGACAATGAAGCCTGGTGGGTCCGGAAAGGGTTTTCTTGCGATGCCAAATCAATGGTAGTCATTTTTCCTCAGATGCATACACATGGAGTCAGGATGCTAGCTAACAAATAAAAATGATTGACGATTTCTTGGCCTTTCCAAAAGCAATTGTTACATCAAAAATGGTGAATTTGTGTAACGCGGTATGTTAAGGAAATTATACGTTGATGAATCTTGAATCGAATCATGAGCAGAGGTTATGATGGATAAATACATCTGAAATGGAGGAGTAATAGTTCAAGAAAGTATTAAATGTAGTGTGAAGGTTGAGCCTTTATGAACAGGGGATATGTTACTCTGATCGAAAGGATTGAATTATTTTAGATTCATTTCAAAAATACAGAGAGCGAATATTGGTAATATCAATTCTTTCATGATTATGAGCTGGTGACTGTTCGAAGGATATCATCTGGCATTGTGAGGGATATTTTAAATTAAATCATAGTGATTCAAATACCTATTCAAGTCATTCTATTGAGAAAAGGAAGATGAAAGGGTAGAGTAAATTTCTTTCCTCTTCCTTATGTTTTGGAAACCATTCGATTTTGTGCCTTTTGGTATTCATGAAAATTGAAAGATCATGAGTTCTTATGAACTCTATGTATTGTAAAACTCTATATATACTACTGAGAAAATCAATGCAAAGGTCGGCAAACTGGATATTGGAGCAAAAGTGATTCCATTTATTGAGCTTTATTTCTGGTTTTGTTCCATTTTAGTTAATCATCTGCATTTGAATAGAAATGACAGTTATGTATGAAGCTATGATTACATATTGAATTCCATTTCATGTCTGTGGTTGCAGTAAGTAATTCCATTTGCTTGTCATATGTAACTCTTCTCCTATTCATCCTGTTTGTTAGATTCATTCTGGATAGAAAGTACAATTGTGTATGAAGCTGTGATTTTCACTTGGATTCTATTTCATGTCAGAGGTTGCAGTGAGGGCAATTCCATTTTCTGTTCATATATGATTCTGCTCCTGTTCTCTCTAAGTAGAATTTGCATGATTAGAGTAGTTAGATTAAAGTTAGGAGATAGAATATATACCCTTGCCTGAATTGTTTGTGTCTATGAGAAATTCAGTTAAAACACATCAGAGACAACCTGGTGATCAGTTTAAAAACATATTCATTGAACATCATACACAATCAGGGAGTTATACCTGTTAATTCAAAGGGTAGTGATTGAAGATATACACTGACCCAATTGTTGGTAACATCCTTTTGTTCTCTTACCTTGGGTGATTTGGGATTCAAAGATTGAAAATCTTAGAGGAGGACAAACTGCTAACCAACATGATGAAAGCTAGACTTGTTATTACATCCTCTATTTCATGGGAAGTTCATAATGGTGAATCAATTAATTTTTGTCTTGACTCATGGAATGGTTTACCACCTCTATGAAATCTTCAACCCTTTTTAAGCATTTGGGAAGTGGCCTCTTCTTTGTGGGGTTCTAATTTTTCTAGTTATGTATCTGAAGTTTCAATTCATACGGGTTTAGTCATATGGATTGACTTTTCCCTTCTACCTATTTCTCCCCAGGAGGCTACTATTGCAAATTAGTTTCTCTCTTCTCAAACTATTTTTATTTCTAGATCTCCTGATCGCCTCTTCTGGGCTCCATCCCTGGATGGTAATTACATGGTCAAATTGGGCTATGAGAGAATTCAGAATAGTCAAAATAATAGCTCAAGGCAAAGGGCTTTTATTTTTTGTTGGCACAAATCAGTTCTTCCTAAGGCTGGTTATTTCTCTTGGCTTGTTCTGAAGAAAAAATTCCTCATGAGTGACAGATTAGCTAGACTCAATATTACAAATTTTTTTCCTTGTGTTTTGTGTAACTAGGATCAAGAATCTTCTATTCACCTCTTTCTTAATTGTTCCTTTGCCCAAGAATGTTGGTTATTCATTTTAAATAAACTGAACTTTCCTATGCCACTCCCCATGATTGTTTGGGATCTATTCTAATCTTGGCCATATTTGTTTACTAAGTCCATGTTTTCCTCTATCTAGATTTGTTCTCCTTCTTTGGTGGTTTGGGCCATCTGGTGGGAGAGAAATAAAAGGATTTTTTGAAATTCCTCGTCCAACATTGATGTTGTTCTTAAGAGACTTCAACATTCAATTGTTGAGGTTACTAATGCTTATACTTGTAAGTTCAAAGGTGACTAGGGATTTTCCACTTGGGATAACTCTATTGGAAAGGATTGGCAGGGGTTAGTTTTTCCCTCTCTCCCCTTCCCCTTATGCCCGAAAGATAAAAATAGTGTTAGATCTTCAATTAGATGGTCCCCCCCTCAAAATGACTTTATTAAACTAAATTTTGAAGGCTCCTCTAAAGGTAACCTAGGTAAGTGAGGGATTGGTTTTTTCCTTCGCGATCACCTTGGTTCAGTTATTTATTTTGAGGCTCACCTCATCCCTTCAAGTACTAATAATTTGGTTCAAGCTCTTGCTCTGGTTCATGGTCTCTCTATAGCTAAGAAGCTAAATATCTAATTCCTACATGTTGAAGGTGATTCCTCAGTTATTATCAATGCATGTATTAAAAGAGTCTCTTTTTCAAGGCACATCCACTATGTATTGTCTCAGATCTGGTCCCTTCTAGACTCTTTCCCTGATTGTTTTTTAACTCACACATATAGAGAGGGAAACTATTTGGCAGATTTGTTAGCTAATTTTGGTGCTGATGGATCTAGCATCCTCTACCCTTCTCCCCTTGTAACCCCAATCTCTCACCCCTCCATCTTTAATTTAATAAAAATTGATTCCCCTTAATTATCTTTCCAAAAATTCAAATCCTTTACGCTTATTCTAATTTTTTGACCATAATTATGAAAGATCTGCATTTACTTCATTATGCATGCCATATCAATCCATGATTATTCTTTGATGTCTTTTCAAGATCTTTGTTACCATGAATTATTATTGTTCTGCCTTCGCATGTGTAACATTTCCCTTCACTTCTACCTTCTATTTTTTTCCAGATCAGGTGTTGATTTCATGATTTGGCTCGCATGAGGTAATATTAACTACTTTTGTAAGGATCTTGTTGAGTATTGATTAATCATGTGTGAAACTTATTGGCTCGTACTTGTTTCATTTATGTTTTTGTATGGGAAAAGGCTTCTCATGATGGTTTTATGTGGTTTATTATCGGTCTTGGCTCCATCTTTGTTATTCAAACTCTTCTTTGACAGCATAGCTTTGGTTCTGTTTGTGTTGTTCTCATGGCATTGCATAGATTTGTTGATGAGTTTAGACCATTGAACCTTCGGGTCCATCTTTCAAGTCCTCGTCTGGAAGTGTCGTTCAAAGGTAATATTTCTGATGAAGCCCTTGCTTCCATTTTTTTAATTCATTGTTCAAAGTGTGCTCGGGGTATTCAGAGACTAATTGGTGACTCGGTTCTATCTCCGCATTTTAAAAGGATTATCTTTCCATCTCAAATTGTGTCGGTCTTTTGCTCTAATATTTTGGATTTGTCTCAATCATGGACTTTGTTGGTAGCCATTGTGAATTGGTCTATTCACCCACATTTCCTTCATGAAAATGGTTTACTTCTAGCAGTCCAGAAGTATAACTTCTGGCTAGAAGATGCTCATATTGGAGGTGTATTTCCACGTCACCTTCTTTTTAAATCTGACAAATATGTTATGCTACTTGCTATTGTTAAATATTGCATTGCTTCAAATGCTATTATGCCTCTTGATCACCTTCTTAATAGTACCCCTTTTGACATGGGGCATAGAGGAAAGGCATTTTCAAAAACGTATGCTCTGCTTGCTTTATTGTCACACGTTCGTGCTTCAAATATGGGTTTGGCCTCTCCTATGTTGGATGATATTTCACTTGCTAGCAACTCGATTTCATTATAGTTCCTGTTAATTCTCTAGCTCCATTGTCAGTTGGTTCGTGCTCCTCCCATGCTCGTGTCCCAGTTTCACCTCCATCTACTCATGCTTTGCTATCACCTCGTGCATCTTTGGCTTCAGGGGACTCTCTTGTTTCTCAAGCAGACCATCTTTGGAGCTCTCTGTTCTTGTCACTGCCTTCACATCTCAGTTTTGGGAGTCATATGTCGTGATGATTATAACATGCTTTGTTGTACAATTTCTTTTTGTCTCTTTCAAATCTTTTTTACAAGATGTGCTTCGTGCTGCTTTCAGTTTGCTCATATGGTTTATGGGGATGTGTCTTCTTGCCCTCCACCAATATTCTCTACTCTACTTTAGTTTCCTTGCAGGGGTTCATAATGAAAACTATGTCGACTTCTCTATTGGGTGTTCTATGTACATTGGGTGGCAGTTGTCATACTGTTTCTATGAGGGTCAATTTCTCATTGTAAATGTATTTTATTACTTATCTTATGTTTCAATGTAAAGGGGTCTCTCTCAGGGGGTTTTTGAATTGTAACTTGGCCCTCATAAAGGCTGGAGGTTTTCTAAGGGTAGTTCAAAGTTCTATTTCGAAACATATTGTAATCCAAATTTATTCTACCATTTTGATTGGGGGATTGCTATTTGTACTTATTAACAGGTCATGTTTTCACCTTGGGGGTTTTGGGTAGTCTATGAATACTTCTTCGAGAAACTAGTGCTCTCTTTGTAAATATATAGGTAACGAACGGAGTTTTCTTTACTAGTTCTTTCTCTGAGAGCCCTTTGAACCAGTCAATATTAATATATATATATAACTTTTTGCCAAAAAAAAAATATTTCTTATATTTATTTTCACTTAACTCTATCATATTTATATTTCCTCATTCACTCAGAAATGTAATTTCCAATTTTTCATCACTTAACATGTCCTCTCATTTAATCATAATCATCGATAGTTCTTTGACCTCATCCATCAATTTGAGTTCCAAAAATCTATAAATTGGACTCTCATTTCTGTTAAATTTTTAACCATTACCTTTCAAATCTTCTCATAACTCTTGTCAAATTGCTTTCATGGTTAAGTGTGCTTATCTTTGGAGCTACATCAATCCAATTGGAGAAGCAAGAAAATCATTAGAGTAATTTTTTGATTGAGGTAAATACATGTTTTCAAGGAGCCCCAAAACCCTAAACAAAGTGGTCACAAAAGATATTCAAAATAGCCCTCTAAACGGAACAGAGCAAGACCAAAGCGAGGGTTTAACTGTTGGAAATATTCAAGAATTAACCAAGTTACTGAGAGGGGAGGGGTGAATCAGTAACTTCAAAATGTTCTTTCAATATCAAATGTATTAACATATAGTTCACTTTATCCTTTTGCATATAGAAAGCATGAAACATAGAAGCATTCACAACAATGACACATAGATTTGGTTACCCAAAAACCTTCCAAAAGAAAGTAAAACTGGGGTGGGGATGAAACCCACAAAGCTTTAATACTGCAGTATAAAGTTGGCCGGTTAAGGCTTACATTGATCACTTCTGATGATCTGCCCTGCTAGGAGCAATAAGGACTGCTAGGTCCACCTTGTTAGAGGATTTACAAACATACAATGAAGTATGCACTCGGTGAAGAGATTTTACAAAGACTGTTAAGTCTACCTGGTTAGAGGATTTCAAGTTGATTCACCTATTAGGATGAAACAGTAGATCTCTTACTTTGCAACTGGATTGCTGAATGAGATTCACTGATGTACTGATCACCTTCTGTGATGAATTTGTCTCTGCTGCTTCTTATACTGCTGTAGCCCTTTGTAATTCGCTTATCTCTGCCTTTTTATTCCACATTCATACTACTTGGTATTTGTACAACATTGTTTATATACAAGTCTAAACAATTAATTACAATTACAAAGTCGGCTTGACAAATAAACATAAGTGCTACTAAGTCAGCCCAAGTATGGTTACACGGTTCCTGCAAACTAACTCGGTGACTTTCTAATACTCGGCGTCCACTACATTACTCGGCATCATCATGCACTCGGTAGAAGTGAAGGCTCGGTTCATACTAACCACTCGGTAAGTTTTGAACTCGGTAAATACTTGTGACTCGGTAGACATAATGTCACTCGGTTTACACTGTCCTGCTTGGTTTGCACTGTCCTGCTCGGTTTGCACTGTCCTGCTCGGTTTGCACTGTCCTGCTCGGTTTGCACTATCTTGCTCGGTTTGCACTGTCTTGCTCGGTTTGCACTGTTCTGCTCGATTTGCACTCAGGATGCAAATAAGTGTTGTCACTAGTGGCAATCCTGCTTAATGCCAACAATCTCCCCCTTTGGCATTAGTGACAAAAACACTTATTGCCCAAAACTTATATACATGAACCATGCTGAGATTTATTTTAATTTTTCAAAATTTGTCTTTGTCATAGGGCTTTATAAATTATCTCCCCCTTTCAATGTACTAACTTTTTCTTCTATACATATCTCCCCCTTTTTGACGATAATGCCAAAGGTTTATATACAAGTGTTTTACAGGGAGAATCCAAAATTTGATAGAAAAATAGAATGTACCTTCATTATCAGTGCCAGGGTTTTGTCCCAATTTTCTTGCAAAATCTTGCATGTTTGGATTGCAATTTGGACTTCTGCAGAGAGTACAATCATATGATCTACTATTGAGAACTGATTATCATGAATTAATATTTTGGAATGTTCAATGTGCTTATACATTGTATTCATGATGGGAAGGATCATGTTCTGAATGTCTAGCAGTGTGGACCAGATCCTTGTGTCTTCTTTCAGTAGTTCTGACTGTATATTTGATAGGAATGAGATTTTCATGTGATGAGCAGAGTTTGAACTTGGTTCAAGTTGCAGCTTCTGTATGCTAATCTTCAAATCCTCATCAATTTTATTTATTTTATCCTTGACATCCTTGGTGAACTCAGCAACATTGCATAGTTTGGCCAAAAGAGAGGTAACATTTGAATAGGAAGATTCAATGTTTGTCAAAACTGAAGATAATTCTACTTGATTAATAGCTATGTGCTGAGCAATGTGCTCAAGCACTTTATTGTTGAATTTCTTCTCAGCTTTTTCAACTAACTTGTCTATCCCAGATGAATCCTCATTGTACTTATTTACCGCTTCTGCTAATTGTAACAAAACATGTTGAGAGGAGTCTACTTTAATACCTAATGCTTCTGACAAAATGTCCTTAGCATCCTTAATGATTTTATATTCCTTGTCTCTCTCCTCTTTAAGCTTCTTTTGCTTCACTTTCCTTTGGAGGATTTCACCTATATTTTGCATTTGATCCGCTAATAGATTTGCAAAATCCAATGTTGGAATCTCTATTTCCTCATCTAGGTCTATATCCTCTACTATATTCTTGCCCAAAAATCTTATACTCGGTTGAGCCTTAGGCTTATCTATTATGGTACTTGATGCCTTAGTAGTAGTGATAGTAGACATAGTAGGACTGGCTATAAAGAGTGGTATACTGTCTACTAGAGAACTTGAAGTATTTACACTTGTAAAATCAAAAATTGGAATACTTACTACTGGAAAACTTGATGAAATAGGAGACTGCAACTCGGTAGAAGAAATGGTAGTTACTTCTGTTGTTGCTATAGGTGATTGGACAAATGTTGAAGTTGTCACAACCATGCTTGAAGATGTCTCTGGGCTAGATGTAGCAACTTTTGCTGGAGAGGTAGGAAGTGATGCAATGACTTCTGCCGCTATCCTCATGGTATCATCTACCTCAGTGGCTTCTTCCTGTTCATCACTGTCATCTTCAATGTCTTCTATTATAACTGATTTAGTACTCGGTTGGTGAAGATGGTATATGTTCTTCCATGTGGCATTTGTAGTCTTCACAACCAATTCAATATTGTTAATCAGAATTAAACAAGTATTGAACTTCAGTGTCATCTTATTTTCATTCTCCTTTAATGCCTTCTTTATTTCATCATTTTTCAAGCTCGGCATTAACTGTTTCAGGGTTTGATCAAATATGTCTTTTGCAGCTTGCCTTGCATTGGCCCATCTCATTTTTATTTGATCTAATAAAGCTCCTAGAATCTGTGGGGCTATTTCATCAAGAGAGTATTTCCACTATCCCATCTTTTCAATGACAGCATCTTCAATCTCCTTTTGTTATGTTTCCGATCTTATTTCATATTTTAAATATTTTATATTACTTACTCCAGATCCTGATCCTTCTCTAAAAATTTTGATCTTCTCTTGAAGGGTTAGAGGAGGCTTTTTGAATATTATATCTTTGTCCTTTTTGTCTACCTTACCCTTTGCACTTCTCCTTGTAAATACAGCAGTGGGAGTCTTAGGTACCTTGGTGATGAATACCTTTCCTTTCTTCTTTGCAGGTTCTGGTTCCTCTGTTTTCTCATCTTTTTTCTCTTCTTCTTCAATGTCTTCTCCTCTGTCCTCGGTTAGCATTTGCATTTTGGCTATCCTCTTTTTTCCTTTATTTACTGCCTGTGGAAGCTTTATACTTAATTCAATTCTCACTTTTGCTTCTTCATATGTTCCAAAATATGGAGCTTTGGGATCAACAGCTGATTAAGGAGGGCTTCAATGATATTCTTTGTTTCATCAATGTTTACTTCATAAGGAAGAGGTTTTACATGTACAATCCTCAGTTTAGCTGCTTGAATGTATACATTGTCACAGTCCACCATGAAACAAATATCATCCTTATAATCCTCCACCAACTTCTGTGGAATCCAGAATCTGCCGTTCATTTTCTCCTTGAAAGACTCAAAATAACTATCCATGATGTTCTCAAAATTTTCACCCATTTCTGAAATATATTCATTTATCTCATAAAGAATTGACACATCCTTTCTCCATACTACTTTTCCTTTGGAAGGGAAGAATTTCTGAACGTAGAAAAATAAACAGACCAGTAGAGATCCAAACTTACATGGATTGTTTTTGGAAGTTTGAATGCTTTCCATGTTCTTGTTAAACTATTTTAACAACAAATCTACAAGGTCAAATGATAAATTATTCTTTACCACTTTGTATGCTAGGTCTATGGCTTCACAGGGAACACTATTATGTCAACTTGAACTATATATTTTATGAGCAATGATGTGTGTTCCAAACTTCAGTTCAGCATCAATAATGCTGCTTACTTTCATGCCTCTACCATCCCACTCGGCTAGGGTTTTCTTCTCCAGCTTCGGCCGACCTAGGGTTTTGGTAGATTTAACTTTGTTTAACATGGGAAGACCGGTGATTCGGTGAATCATCTTCTTAGTGATCTCTATGGGTTGCTCAAGCCAAATATTGCCTTTGTGTACACGGCTGAGAATGTATCTAACCCATTTCTCCTGAAAGTTTCGAGGTAAATGTGTAATGTGAACTAATCCCTTGTCTTCCAAATGTTTGTGCTCTGGTTTTAGAATGCCATTCACACACAGTTCCTCACGCACAATATCTAGCTCTAGGTTTCCCATCTCTTGAATTGCACAATCGAAATGATTATGAATATCGTTAACAAGTAGTACCTTAGGAGGAATCTGAGATTGAGCTCCGTTCGGGTCTAGGGCTGCTACAATTGCGGGCACGAGTTTGAAATCTGGTGCTCTCCATTCCCCTTGGATTATCATTTATGTTCCTTTCTTCGCTGAAGCACTGGATGATGCCATGGTAGCTCACAGAGAATTCTTTTCACAAAAGTATTTGAGTCGCTTGATTGCTCTGGAAATTTTCTGCTCTCAAAATGCTAAAGTTCACGGTGAAGAATGAGTTTGATTTCTTGCCTTTTGTTTACAACTCTGTCATTAATGCTTAGTAGAAATTAGGGTATGAATTCTGACAGACTGTCACCCACTATGAATTAATTACTCGGTAAAGACTTCGCAACTCGGTGAACTTGAGAATTCATATTGCTCCGACCTTGCTCGGTAATCATATTAGATAGCTCCCGACCTTGCTCGGTAAAAACTGATACCGACCTTCCTGTGATCTTATTGCATCTTGTATGCCGATTTAGATCTTTCTTTTAATTCAGTTCTGGAACTGCTTGAAATTTGTCTATGAGAATACAGTTCCAGTGCTTTCTTGGGAATTTAGTTTGAGTCGGTAGAGCCACCCATTCCATTACTTGGACTGGTTTGCTCGGTAGATTTAGGAATCCACTGTTGTCTCATCTGTTTCCTGACCTTAGTTGCTTCATTCTTGTTTTCATCTTCAACTTCACTAGCATTCATGCAATTTTTGGCTATATGACCGAGTTTAGTGCATTTGAAACATCTTATGGTAGTATCTCTTTTCCTTAGATGATGTTTTATGCAGTTCATGCCAATATGTCCATATTCTCCACAGTAATGACATCTACACCAAGTGTTGTAATCCCATCCAAACATTGCTTTCATAATTTGTTCTGCTGGATTGAATGTTCTGGATCTGCATTCGGATGCCTTGTGACCTTGTTTGTTGCATTTGTGACAATTACCTTTGAATCTTGGTTTTTCCCTGCATTCATTTGCTTTGTGACCATGCTGATTGCAGTTGTAGCATTTTCCATTGAATTCTGCTTTTTCATTGCTCCAACATTTATTTGAAGTATGTCCTATTTTGCCACAATGATTACAAGTAGGTTTCTGATTCCTTTGAGTACCTTGCTTAGAAGATTCACCTTCTCCTTTGTATCCAAGTCCTGCTTTTCCTTTTTGCTTATGAGGATTTCGATCATACAGCTGATTTAAGTCTTCTTGGCTCTTCAGCATTCTTTCATTGATTTGTTTTTTGGTGTTTAGGTCATCCACCAATCTTAGATTGATTTGCTTTTCAGATCTTAGTTCTTCTCTTGTGCTTTCTATTTCTGATCTTAGAGTCAGAATTTCCTCATTTGTATGGGAGATCTGATCAATTAGGTTTTCTAGCTGAAGGGTTTTATTTTGGACTTCATTGTTCCTTCCATCTAATTCATCTTTCAACTTGTTTCTTTGTTCTAAGATCTCACAAAATCTTGTTGAGTGTAGTTCTTGTTCTCTTTTTAATTTTCTCACTTCTTCCTGCAGAGACCCATTCTTTTCTAGGAGTTCTTTGACAGCATTGTTTGCTTCATCTGAGCTATCTGAGGGAAAGAGATCTTCAATCTTTTCTTCAATGTAATTATGATCATTCATCTGATTTGCAAGTTCCTTCCTTCTTCTTAGGGATTGGGAAAGATGTTCTTTTGCTTCTTTAAGCTTAGCTATGGCCATTTCCAGATCTAGCTTTTCATTTTCAATCACCTTGTTCAGTTTGAATACCTCCATTGTCCTGGATCTTTGCTCAAGCTAGTTAAGCTTTATCTTGAGAACCAATACTACTCTGATACCAATTGTTGGAAATATTCAAGAATTAACCAAGTTACTAAGAGGGGAGGGGTGAATCAGTAACTTCAAAATGTTCTTTCAATATCAGATGTATTAACATATAGTTCACTTTATCCTTTTGCATATAGAAAGCATGAAACATAAAAGCATTCACAACAATGACACATAGATTTGGTTACCCAAAAACCTTCCAAAAGAAAGTAAAACTGGGGTGGGGATGAAACCCACAAAGCTTTAATACTGCAGTATAAATTTGGTCGGTTAAGGCTTACATTGATCACTTCTGATGATCTGCCCTGCTAGGAGCAATAAGGACTGCTAGGTCCACCTTGTTAGAGGATTTACAAACATACAATGAAGTATGCACTCGGTGAAGAGATTTTACAAAGACTGTTAAGTCTACCTGGTTAGAGGATTTCAAGCTGATTCACCTGTTAGGATGAAACAGTAGATCTCTTACTTTGCAACTGGATTGCTGAATGAGATTCGCTGATGTACTAATCACCTTCTGTGATGAATTTGTCTCTGCTACTTCTTATACTGTTGTAGCCCTTTGTAATTCACTTATCTCTGCCTTTTTATTCCACATTCATACTACTTGGTATTTGTACAACATTGTTTATATACAAGTCTAAACAATTAATTACAATTACAAAGTCGGCTTGACAAATAAACATAAGTGCTACTAAGTCGGCCCAAGTATGGTTACACGGTTCCTGCAAACTAACTCAGTGACTTTCTGATACTCGGCGTCCACTGCATTACTCGGCATCGTCATGCACTCGGTAGAAGTGAAGGCTCAGTTCATACTAACCACTCGGTAAGTTTCAAACTCGGTAAATACTTGTGACTTGGTAGACATAATGTCACTCGGTTTACACTGTCCTGCTCGGTTTGCACTGTCCTAATCAGTTTGCACTGTCCTGCTCGGTTTGCACTGTCCTGCTTAGTTTTCACTGTCTTGCTCGGTTTGCACTGTCTTGCTCGGTTTGCACTGTCTTGCTCGATTTGCACTGTCTTGCTCGGTTTGCACTGTTCTGCTCGGTTTGCACTCAGGATGCAAATAAGTGTTGTCACTAGTGGCAATCCTACTTAATGCCAACATTTTACAACATGCGCCCACAACTTGGATGAAACAATGCATGAAGAAACCTTCATGAAAACCCAAGCTAAAGAAAAATCCAAATCTAGGATTTTCCTTTAGCACCCTTCTGATGGGAACAAAGAATCATATCAAAAGAGGAGGAGGACTTCTTTAATTTTTTTCCTTTTACCATAATCTGACCCTCTTCAACTCTAGCCACCTCAACCTGCCAACGTAGAGGATCATCAGCCAAACTAGAGCGAACATGGCTCCCAGTATAGGTAGCCAAAATACCAGTAGAACTAGGAAGAGAATCATCCATAGAACCACTAGCAGCAACAACCCCCACAA
Organism: Chamaecyparis obtusa; assembly: GCA_027943335.1. NCBI lineage: Eukaryota > Viridiplantae > Streptophyta > Pinopsida > Cupressales > Cupressaceae > Chamaecyparis > Chamaecyparis obtusa. Next base: position 1,781,252 of record BSBK01002287.1, on the reverse strand, counting down.
CACCAAAGGAGACCAAAGGCACAGCCACCCCCACCAAACCAGGAGATAAATCAATTAGAGAGGTGCCAATAGGAGGACACATAGGAGCCGCATCCAAACCAGTAGAAGGAGGAGGGGGGACCTGTGCAGCGACCTGGGAGAACTGTTTTGGCTTCTTCTCCACCACATAGTGTTGAGTAGACGCACCATTCCACCAAGAAGTGGTAGATTCCTTTTTACCCAATCCACATTGAGCAGTCATGTGCCCAGTTTTAAAACATCTCCTAAATCTGAAGGGAATCCCTTCATAATCTAGGGTCTGAGTCCAACTTCCTTTAGAGGAGTTGATCACCATCCCCATAGGAAGACCATTAGAAGAATCAATATCCACAATAATACAAGCGTATATAGAATGAGAAATGTCAGAAGAATCACCATCCACCATCAAAAATTCCCCAAGAGCATTACTAATCCCCTCAAAAAGAGAGTCGATCCATAAATGCAGGGGAAGATAAGGAAGACGGACCCAAATAGGAAATTTGATGGAAAAAGTCTGAAATGGGGTTAAAATCGATATGCCAAGGCTTAACCATAAGCATAGAATGATCCTCCCAGCTAAAAAAATGATCACACAGTAGATTATTCATGTCTAAAACATCTTCAAACTTTGCAATAAAATACCCTTTTTCCAAGGGATAGATATGCACTGTATTTGCAAGCATAGGCTCCCAAAACTTAGATATACATTCATGAAGTTGCGAAAGACTAGGCCAAAAGCCTCTAAACTTTCAAATCAAGGCATGGGAAGAAAAAATAGAAATGTTATGATCTATTTCCTCCTCCACATCCATATCCACCATAATGGAGATAGGTCTAGAGACACGAACAGGCCCACGATCAGCCCCCATCTTTAACAATGGAGCATCCCTAGAAGTAGAAGGGGGCTCAGAAAACACCACACAAGGGCCCTTAACCCCATCCATACCCATAGAAGCAAAGTCCAAAGCACACGGAGAGTCATCTTCCGCACTCCCAGTGGAAGCGCCCAGAATGACAGATGTTACAAGAGGAGCAGAGGCAAGAGACCCAGAGGTAGGCTCAACAAGAGCAGCCCCCACAATAATTGAGAGTGGCCCACTGGAAGGAGGAGACTTCCAATGACCAACAAGAAGAGCGCCATTAGTGGGGGCAGGGGAAACCCTAAGCACTGCAAAAGAGTGTGTGGTAGGAGACGCGGCAAAAGAACACACAGCCAGAGACATTTTGAGCTAAATCAAACTAGCATTAGAGTAATGTTGAAAGGGAGTGTTTGATTAATTATTTTCATGTTTTTTCGCTTCCATTTCAATAGATTTAATGATAAGTTAGGATATTATTGTGTGTTGTTAGGGTTTTATGGTTTCTCTTAGCATGCATGTTTCCCCATTTTCTTGTCTTACATTTGGTGAACCCAACATGAACATGCTTATTTGATGTATTTTTGTGTTTTTGTTGTATTTTCCAAGTTTAGGAGAAGATCTACAGAGTTGGTCTATGTCCTACGCAGTTGGTCTCCCAGGTGCGATCTAAAACATAGTTGGGATCCTAAGTGTGACCCTAGCCACACTTAGTCACTTCTGTGACATAGTTGGGAAGGGGGAATAGCATTTAGGGTGTAGACTTTAGATTTCTTTATGTACTCAATCTAATTCTAATCTAATTACTAAATCTAGTTAAAATAAACCCTAATATGAAAAATGAACCTAAAATGAACACTTCATTTTGATTTGGGTTCTTAAAAAAAACTTTCATACTTGATTTGGGCTTCTAAAATGAACAATCACTTAGTTTAAAGTTCAATACAAATTTGGTTAGTTAGGTGTTTCAAATTCAACTCAAATCTACACCTAGTCTAATTAGGGGTTCAAATTAATTCAAGTTCTTCAAGTTAACTTGATTAAATGGCTTAATGAACCCTAAAGCCTAATAAACATGGTTATGAACTCAATTATATCATATTTAGGTGTCTATGTAAATTTATGAGTCTATTTTCTTGTTGTCATTGGTCTTGTGTGACGCAATTGGACCTCTATTTGACGCAGTTGAACCTCTGTTTGACGCAATTGATCACGTATGTGATGCAGTTAGTTACTTTTGTGGTGCCATTGGTTATCTTGTAATGTAGTTGTTCATGTTTTCATATCCTTTGATTCAAATATTATGTCCTACATTCCATATCTATTTCTACTAATAGAATAGATATTTTGGGTTACTAATCAATTTGTGTAGCACCTTGGAAAATGTGGGATGAAGAATGAATGTAAAAACTACTAACGTAATTGATTCAAGATGTGTGACAAAGACCTTGTATGTTTATCAAACTCTTTGTGCTTGTTTTTAGTAGTTAGAAGATACTTCATTTGGTGCATAAAATGAAAAATATAGCTTAATTGAAGTGTTTTATTATTGTTAATCCCAAAAGGAAAAAATGAACGTATCCTCTTCCCTCGTCTTCATGGATCTTGAGTGTAAGAGAAATTCATTCTATCTTTTTTAGAGGGATTGCCTCCCGAGAGATTTTGCAGAGCGGATGAGAGGGGATGACCCAAGCGATAACAGGCTAAAACCAATTTTCCATTCAAACCACTATAAATGTGTGATTGTGACAAAAATTTCAATCAATAGACTGGTTGCATGATAGCTCTCCTCTAGTATCCTCAAGATGCATAAAACATTGGTTCTCCAAGGATGGGAGACCTCTTGTGGGAGTTTATCATGGCACCCTCTGAACTAAAAAATATTGTTATAGTGGGAAAAAAAATTCTATTCACTAACACAAGGGGTCACCCATGCCCATGAATACATCTCACACTCTTGCAATTCATAGTACAAATAGCAATTCCTTGGGAAGTGATGCCCCTTGGAATTCAAAGCTTGGTGTGCCTGAGAAGTGAGTGCATTGTAAGGAGGAGCCTGTTCCTCCAAGCTTCTAGGCTATTATCTCTAAATAAGTTTGGTTCAGATTTATCCAAAGCGGGAATTCAATGAATATTATCCTAGCCAGCCTATATTGTGGTGTGTTTGTGCATTAAAAGGCAAAACAACCATTTCTATTTGAAGTTTCTTGTGTGTGTGTGTGTGTGTGTGTGTGTGTGTTATAACAAAATTGTATTAATCGAAATCACCTCAAAACATTTCAAAATCATTCAAAACCAATTCAAAGTGTTCAAAATCTTTTCAAAGTGTTCAAAGCAATCAAAATTATTTCAAAACATTTTCATAAAACTTTCAAAACATGCCTTGGAGTCTTGTTTCAATCTTAGGATAGCCTTTGCATATAGCTCTTGCATTTAACCTCCATCATAACATATTGCATTCTTGCATTTCCCATCATATCATTACCCTTTATCATATTGCATAATAGCACTACCCCTTTATCATATTGCATATTCCAACCTCATCAACCCTTATCAAGTCCTTATCATAATTTCATATTGCCTTTTAAATCTTTGCAAAATCCGAAAACTCAAGTCTTAGAGTTTCATCTTATGAAATTGCAAAATGGATCTTGACTTTGTTTCAAGGCTTTTCTCTTTGGGTCATTTTTATCATTTGGTCAATATCATATCTTCTCATGATGGATATGGCTTAGTCATTTTTATTTCGATTTTGTCCTTTTGGTCCTTGAAATTCAAGATCCTAACTCAATTTCCTAAGGTCCTATTGGAGCTCAAAATTCTAAAAAAATTTGAGGTCCAAATAATAGGAAAACCTAAAAAATAGCCCCTAAATCCCATGTTCAGTGAGTAAGATTCTCATGAAGTCATTTTTTCCACATATAAATGAGTGTGTACATCCATTTTCAGTCTCCCACAGCCAAACCTGATACATTTGTCAAATGGAAAACTTTTAGGGAGTGCACAAAGTTTTGCAGTTTACACATCATAATGTTTCCAAGGAGCCACCTTTAGAACAAAATATTTTATTACCTACAATTCTTTTTGTAAATCTGATTGTTCCCTACAATTTATCTCATCATAATAGATCCATATGCTCATTTTTCATGATCATGCAACCTCCTTTCATATTTTTCCAAAGCCCATTCCATGAGCAGTTTTTTTGGCTTGTTGTCTATACATTGTTGAATTTATTAAAGTAGTCAACTTTGACAATATTTATTTCAATGTCGGATGGTTCTCTTGCCAAAACAATTGTTAGTGTCAATTTTCCTCATGTTAATATCCTCATATGTCCATTTGCAAAAGTTCCATCAATTTTCTTGATATTTTTCCAAAACTATGTTTGCAATTTATTGCATGTTCAAGGCAAAATGTATCAGAATAGCCTTTTATAAATCCATATCTTTTATCCATATGACCTCTACACCAAGCTAATCATTCCAGGTAATTGTCTATGTTACAAAGACCCCCTCTGACAATTTTTGAAGCCTTGCTAGTTTGTTTAGTATTTTTTCAAGAACAAAACCAAATGAAATTTTTTCGGTTTGTTATCTACACAGAAGTCAGAAAAGAGTCAGAAGTCGACTTTGGGAGATGAAATTTTGTGAGCCTGGATAAATCTTTTAGAACCATCAGTTGTTGTATGTTTTTGGGTCAAATATCTATACGTCTTTCAGTTCTCGTGGTCTTATGATAAGGATTGGTCATTTCTCCAAGGCAATTCCAGATGCAATTTATTCAGTATGATCATTTTCATAAGAACAAGGCATGATCCATTTGATGATACCGAATCTCATTCTTGAGACTCGGACTGCATTCTAGATCACTCTCAGTGTTGGAAAAGGTTTGATGCCCAATTGTTCATAAACAAAAAAAAATAGTTGGGTTCACAAAGGACCCGACTGATATCTTAACAATCTGAGGAGAGTTAATTTCCAATTCAAAATTTGGATAGAGTTATTGCATCAGATTATTTCAAAATAAGGAAAGAAATTATTCCAACCATTTTAAAATGATTTAGATTTATTGAGAATGTGTCTGCATAAAATTAAACTATTTATTTAAAATAATTACAAATAAAATAGCAGCAACTTAATAGACTGCAGACCCCTCCTCTTTTTATTTGGTCAAGGTGTTAACTTCCGTGTTAGATTTAACATCTCTCCCACTCCATATTGGTATCATTTGCACAACATATGATATCGATAAGAAATTTAAATACCTCCCCAATTCTACATGCTTCTCTGATGTTGATCATGTAAAGTTCCATTATCGGATAAACAATGCGAAAGTCTCTCTGAAATAAAGTCATCGGTAGAGCTTACATTGTCGGATGGTAAAATTATGTGCTTCCCGACAACGCAAGGTTTCCCCAATGGAGAAATAAGCAACCCATAAGCCCATCATCAAGAAAACAATAAAATTTCTCAACGAAGCCACAGATATCCATAACTTTATTTGTAGAAAAAGAATGGCTGACTAAGCAAAGACAAAATTATGCAGGCTTTGCCCATGTTTTCCCTGTCTGTATGTACCAGAGTTGAAGCTTTCAAAAGGGGTTTTCAGACAAAATTCTGAAATGGGAAGATTCAGGTCCATGTGCATTTGAGTCATGAATTCATACACAAAACATGGACGCCTAAAAAGTACATGCCAACCATTTTTCAGAACGAGAGGAGTGATCGTGTGGATACAATAAGAAAGGAACGTATCCTATTTTGTAGACATACATACTAAATGGGGTATTGTAGGACGTGCAAGACTGTTTGACAAAATGTCTTTGTATGACATTGTTGCAGAATTGCAAATAATGGATTTGTCAATATGTTTTTTAGAGAAAATGTAAAATGAAGCCGCATACTAGAGTCATTTCCAGTGTCACTACGCGTACCCATATTAGAGTTTCGAAATGGGGGAAGGTGTACCAGCGAAGGTTTTTAAAGTGATGGACATCAATCAAAGCATATTGAAAGGCCATTGAACTGTTTGACAAAATGCCTCATGAATAAATATGTTCGATGCTTTCAAATACAAACGGTGCGAGCACAAAATAGAATGTATAGGTAACAAGGAGATTGAAGGGGTCATCGAGTGAGATGATAAAATGAGCGATGTAAATGTGATTATGAATTTTGATGTCCTAGATGTGGTATATAAGTGGTTTAAATGCCTCAGTACTTGAACTACACGATTTCATCTTGAGGATGTCAGTGTTCCAACTGTGTTAGAAGAGTACTGTATATACTTCAAACTTGTGGCGATTATGTTGATCGGGTACAGAATGTTCATGTACTGCTGATAGATGGAGACGACATCTCATATTCAAATATAATGAATGCAGGGATTGCAGAAATGGATTCTTTGACATATTGATCATTTGTCGACAGGTCCATGTTTGGCTTTCAAGATTGATTCTCCATTATAACCTATTGTTTACCCTTCTATAAATTCATAATTGTGATTGAAGGATTTCAAGGATCTCTGGGACTTATGATTCTTTTGATTGAGGCAATTAATTTTTTGAAGACAAGTGCAAGTAGAGGGGTTTGTGAATAGAGAGAGCATCGACATCTATCAAAATATAGTCGAGGCAGATGTCGAGCATGTGGCAACTATTTGATATAATGTGTCAAAGAGATGCTAGTCCATGGAACACAATGTGGACAACTATTGGGGCCACAAAAACAAAATTCTCCTTATCGAATTCTCCAACGTTCAAGCCACAATGACTGTTTAAAAAGATGACAGGCGGATGTTGTATAACAAAATATCTTCGACGATATTATTTTGAGTGAAATAAATGAGAGAGATACAGAAGTTATTACCATACATGTGTAATGTAAAGTCATAAATGACGCACCGGCTTTGGCATGATTCACAAATAAAATGTCAACAAGGAATGCCGAAGCACTGACAACGAACTTAGTTGTTTGATAGAGTTGCTTTAATACATGAGTGTAATTTTTTTAGGAGGCTTATAGAACTTTCAAACATAATGTTCGAAGCCTGCAAGAAGCCATTTGAATTTAAAGAAAACCACCTACAGAAATGCTGACAGAGTTCCTTGAAGAAATGTGAAACATCATTACAAGAAATGCAAATGAGTAGTTGCAGAAATGGGCACATCACTGATGCAAGATGTTTAGAATAGGAGATACAAATTGGATCAAATCAAAGCACGAGAGGACGAGTGCTTTGATTACTCATGGAATGGCTAAATAAAAGAGGAACAAAAAAACAAAACAAATTATTGTACTTATATTATGTAATTATTTGTCAAATTGTCTTTTGGTTTGTGTTGGTGTAATTAAATATTTGTAATTATATTTTACTTGAGTTTACTTAGAATAATCAATTTGCATATTAGTTTGTCAATAAGACATCTACAAGTTTGCATTTCATTTTAGTACATAGTGTAAGAGAATTTTCACTTTATGTGTGAAATCCACCTTTAGTGCTCTTATCACATTATGATCCTCTCATTGTTGCACATATTTTGTTGTACAATGGAGGATGATCCACCTTTGGTGGACATGTGATTACACCTTGTTTAAATGATAGGTTATCATTTGCATCTTTCATAATTATCATGTATTGTCTTTATATTCCAGCACATTTACATTGTACTTAATCAATTGGGCATCTAATTCATTGTATTTCATTGTTGAACAATATTGAATCAATCATTTGATCATATCATTTATCTATCTCTCTTATGCTATCAATTGAGCTTCTAGATCTTGGCATTTTCATTATTTGTCCTAGGCAAATTCATACATGGTATCAAATCCATAGGAGTGTCATTGTATAGCCTATTTAGAGATAATTTTGTTGTAGGTCAAAATTGGAGCTTGTTGGTATAAATTAGAGATTGGCATCACATTGAGGAGGTCCAAAAACCCCTCCATTAACTTTTGTTTCATCCAAATCAAACATCTGAGGCCAAATCTAGATCCATTTGAAATTTGGAGGTGCGACAACGGCGATTCAAAAAAAATAATTTCAAAGACGATTTTCAAACAGTGATATCTCAGTCATCTGGACTCTTTTTTTGAGCAATTTGTTTTGTTTTGGGGTAGAATTTCACGATAAACACAATAATGCAGATGGTTTCTAATCTCTAATTTGGATATTTCTAAAAATTACAAATCTTGATTTTTGCAACTTTAGAGGCTTCATTTGGGCTCATATGGACACATTTTCAGGTGCCATTTTTTTAAAGTGCATTTTTTTATCTACTTTCCAGATCTGGTATCGGTTTAGAAAAATATTAAGTGGGGATAATACCTTCAACATTTGGTCTATTTTGACCTATATTTGACACTTACATAATTTGTTGGATCCTTAAGTGATCTTGTGTCTTATTTGTTTGAGTCTTCTATAGCCTTATTTCTATAGTTGTAATCATTTAAATCAAAGTCCACTTTGGTCCATTTTGGCAAGTGACAATTATACACATACTAAATATAAAGTGTCAAAATCATCTCTTTTGGGGGGTTATTTGTTTCATTGCATTTTAGGAGTGCATTGATTTTTTTTATCTCATTATTTCATGTGAGAAGTGTATCATAGATGGTTTAATTAGATTGACAAGAGGAAACTATAAGTAATAGAGTGAATTGGTTCTCGCTCATCTTAGTGAGCATAATCTATTGTCTGGCTATTTGTATGAGCACAAACCTACTAGTCCTCCTTATGATTTGGACTCTTGGACAAAAGTTCTTAATGTAATCTATTAGAATATGGATATGGATGTTATGGATTCCCTTGATGACTACGAAGATCAAACAAAAACTATTCCTAATTTTTAGACCTTTCTTTGCGAAATGTATGGAGATCCACATGTTCCTCCACACCCAAAACATATAGAACCTCCATTTGTAGCTCTACTTCTCCTATTGATATTATTTCTATTGTTTCTCCTAATACTGCTTGCATTCCTATAGCCATTGGTTCTTGTGATTTAGTATAGTAGGATATTCTTTGTCTTCTAGTTTTAGTTCCTTGGGATCACTTCTTGATAGACATTGCAAGTTTGTTTGTAGAGTCCTACATTGAGGATTTGGAGACATCATTGATGACATTCATCTTCTCTTTGATGAGGATGATCCTTCTTTAGTTGTTGCAAGGGAACACTTTGACCCTCATCTTCATTCTTCGCTTGATCATTCTTTCAAGTTTGACATGATTGTGGATCCTTTGATATAGCATTTGGAGGAGATCTTTTTATTTTCAGAGAAGACATTTGAATCTTTGGAGATTGATTTTCATGATTCCCAAACTTCACTTGAGATGTCACATTGCATGGTTCAAGTTGCTCATAGTTGGAGATTCCTATTCAGTTTTCTGAGACATGATACATTTTGAGGATTCTTCTTAGAGATTGGGGAGGATTCAATGATACACCTATGGCATTGTTTCTTCCTAAGGGGAGGAACATCATTCTATTTTCTTGGTGCAGTTTCTATATTGATCCAGACACACCTATCATGGGTGTACATTCTACATTGAGGGGGGGTTTATTTGCTTCTCTTTGTAATTCCTATTTTGAGGATACTTCTTTGTCTTTGGAGATTGATCCAAATTCTTACATGGATCAGTTACCATTGGTTCCTTGCTTGTCACCTTCTATTGGGCATGTTCCTGATTGGTTAGTGGCATCTTTATCAACCAAGAACATGGCAACACATGAGCATTCTGCAGAGATATCATACTTCATTTGGATTCCCCTTCCTCCTTCCTATGCACAATGAGAAGCCTTCTTTCATCTATACTTGGTTTATCTTCTTCCTAAGGGGAGAAATATTGTTTGTAGACATTAGAATATGTTTTATCTTCAAGCACTCACCATCCTTGGAGGAGATTATTCATTATGGGTGAGATATCATGTCTCCTTATTTACTTCCTATGGGGGGGTTCTTGATTGTATATACATGATGTATGTTGTAATGGGGGAGTCTCAATTACTTCATCCATCCATGCATCTTCTTTTCATCTCTCTTTTGGGGGAGGATTTTTCCCATGAGGTTTTCTCTCTTTCTCTGCTTTATGAGAGATTGCATTGCATATTTTTTCTTTTGTATATTGAACATAGGTACCTAACATGGCATAGTAGTCAAGACCTATTATGCATTTCCATCTAGCCTTGTGAGTTTAAGTGCATACCCCTAAGTTTCACTTAAGTGGGGATGGTGGTGTAATTAAATATTCATAATTACACTTTACTCAAATTTACTTAGGATAATGCATTTTCATAGTAGTTTGTCATTGAGACGCCTAAGAATTTACATTTCATTTTAGCACATGGTGTAGGATAGTTTCTAATTTATGTGTGAGATCCACCATTAGTGTCCTTATCACATTATCATCCTCTCATTGTTGCACATAGTTTTTTGTACAATGGAGGATGATCCACCTTTGGTGGACATGTGATTACACCTTGTCTACATGATAGGTTATCATTTACATCTCTCCTAGTTATCATGTATTATCTTTATATTCAGGCACATCTGCATTGTACTTAATCAATTGAGCATCTAATCTATTGGTGCTCAAAAATGTTGGACCATTTTGAGGCTAACTAATAGGCACAAATAAGTGCCTCTGTAATTCTGACTCGATCGAGCCAAGGCTGGTAGGCCTAAATCAAAAGTGCTTTCTAACTGCACAAACACATGCACAAACAAAAGCAATTCCTTTCAAAGGGGTTAACAATCCTTGGAGGATAATAACCTAATCTCCTCACTATTAAAAGGTTTGATATCTAAACTAAAGCCTAAAAGTACTACTAAAACCTAATCGAATGCTTTGTAAAGAGAGATATCAGATTAAATATGTAAACTAAAGAAAGAACAAAATGACAATAATAAATGAAATGAGACCAGTGCCTAATGCCAAATTGGGAATAGAGTCAATTACATTCAATCATATGTATAGTCAGAGACGGTTTTAAGGTAACTCACTTCTGTAAAGTGAGACCTGTTGGTACTTAAAATGCAGTTTTGAGGTACCATGTAAAATTTTGATTAGGTGCTCATTTTGGCTTTGTATTGCATGCTAGTATGGGCTTATTTGGGGTCATATCTTGAGGTCTATGTGTTTATTGCTTTGCATTCATCCTATCAAGTTGTTTTGAGTCCTTAGATGGCATGTTCAAATGGGTTTGCATCAGTTCATTTCTAGGTCCCTAAGTCAGAAAATGCTCGTGTAAATTTCACTGGGAAGGGTCATTTTGAGGTTGAGTAAAATACACCTTGGAGAGCGTCATGAAAATATGAGCCTAGCGTCTTGTTGTAAACTTTACATACTCTTTATGTGTCAGGTTTTAGGCCTCTATGATAATTTTTGACCCCATTTATTCATCCCCTTTCGGAGGTGTTTTCTAGTTTCTGCACTTGGCCCTTTTCCCAGTTTTGTCAGGAACCCTATTTGACATGTTATAAATTTTACCCGGTAGATTGGTAGAAAGCTTTTAATCATTTCCCTGCATTATAGACAAGTTTTACTCTACCCCTATCAGTTTGTAGCTCATGATGAATCCATCTGATGAGAAATTGAAACTAGTTCCATTTGCAGCTTTTGTGTTTTGCACTGTTTGGTTATTCACCAATTTTCCAGAGCCCTATTTCGACTGTGAATAACTCATGCCTAGTTGATCGGGTCATCAGTATGTTTGTCTCAGTGTATAGTAGACATAAAATACTTCCATGTTGTAAGATTGTGGCTCTTGATGTATTCATTTGGTCAATTTGCCAGATCTTTTCTGTTTGCAAAAAGTGCAAATTGACCAGTTATGTTTTCTGCAATTTTGTCAGAGGCCTTCTTTGCCTGCTAATAACTTTTCACAGGATAATCCTATTATCAAAATTTTTGTTATCCTATATTTCTGACAAGTTGTACTATATCTCATTCTGATTTGAGCGTCCTGCCAATCCATTCGTGCACTTTTCAAGGCTAATTCCAGATGTAGTTTATCAGGTTCTGACAGTGTGTTTGTAGGAGCAGAATGAAAAGGGAAACTTCAGAGGTTAATAACTTTCACCTCGGGTACAGTCAAGGGATGTCATTTTGCAGAGTGATTCTATGTATCTCAAGGTTTATGTCAGTCACGCGGTGAGATTTGTTCAGGTGATTTAGTCAATTTTCAAAGCCAGTTCTAGAGCCAACTTAAGTGATTTCAGACAGAGCCGAAAGGCAATGTTTTAAGTGGCTAACTTTGGTCAGTTTTATCTTGTGGCTTGGGTCTCTTCGAGATTTCTTCTTTGACATGCATATTTGTTTGTTGGAGGTGAACATGTGTGCTCAGTGACATGACCCTATGATGGCTATTGGCTGGTTTTAAGGCCGCTCTCAAATGTCAGCTAACGTTATTTGGCAATCTTTGCAAAAGATAAAAGTGAAATAAATGGTCCAAACAAGATAATGCCATGATGTGTGAGAGCAAAGGAGTGTGTCACCGGTGTGAGTTATCACTAAGATTGGGTACAAGATATTTGTGTACGTAGAAATGGCTAGTGTTACTGGTGCTCATTTATCATTGTTGTTTTTTAGAGGGCAATGCATCAAGGTCGTGTCTCAAATTTTGAGAAAATCAAAGCAAAGTGATGTTGTGATGTCAAATATCATAGACAAATGCAAAGCATGTGGAGAAAAAGAAGATAAAAAAAGGGTTGAAGGCAAGAGCCAGTTAAAAAAAAGTGTGAATGCATAGCCAGTCACGTTTTTTACCATAACTCAAAAAGTACAAACTGGGTCAGGCTGAATTTTACATATGTTTGAGATGACAATGTGTGAAGTGTACAGAAAAAATTTTAGAAAAATCCAGTTTGACAATCAAAAGTTATGGTCCTCTGAGTACTCGCAGCAATAAAAAATCAGCATTGCTTCCAAAAGTTTAATCCCACATTGCTCAAGAAATGACCATTTCAAGTGTTTAAAAGATATACCACTCACATAATGAAATGAATAAAGAGAAGAAGGCTCTCAAGAGTGTGCACAGCTATTGCATTGGGATGCATGCCAGTGACCATAAAGCACTAAATTTTGCATAAAAATGCTGGCGAAAAATGCTAATGGTTAATGAGATAACATTCACAAATTGGAGAATGCTTAATCTCTAGTTCTCCAAATGCTGGCGGTTAAGTCATAAACATTCAGAGAATTGGAGAATGCTTAGTCTCCAATTCTCCAAATGGTTAGTGGTTAAAAGATAACATTCAGAGAATTGGAGAATGCTTAATCTCTAGTTCTCCAAATGCTGGCGGTTAAGTCATAAACATTCAGAGAATTGGAGAATGCTTAGTCTCCAATTCTCCAAATGGTTAGTGGTTAAGAGATAACATTCAGAGAATTGGAGAATGCTTAGTCTCTAGTTCTCCAAATGGCTGGCGGTTAGTGAAAATGATTCAGAGAACTAGAGAATGCTTAGTCTCTAGTTCTCCAAATGCAAATGGTTAAGTCATAAACATTCAGAGAATTGGAGAATGTTTAGTCTCTAGTTCTCCAAATACTTGACAGTTAGTGAAAATGATTCAGAGAACTAGAGAATACACTCAGTCGCCCATTCTCCAAATGATAACCATGGTCAAAGAAAGATTTAGAGAATTGGAGAATAGAGCTTTCGCCAGTTCTCCAGAGTTAACTGCAGTTAGTCTGATCATCTGGAGATTCAGAGAATGCATATGGTCCCTAGTTCTCCCAATCAGTGGCTTAACCTGAGGTTAGTCTGAGCATACAATGAGGTGATGACAAGTGGCGCTATCTGGTGCTTTCTGAGGCAAATACATAAAATGATATTAAATTGCCAGATTTTAAAAGATTTAAAAAATTAACATAGTTTGGACTATATGATTAAAATTCAAAAATTTAAAAGATAGTTGTTCACGGAAAAGGGGCCTAGAAATTTATTTTTTAACAAAACATATAAGTGTTATATGTTTCCGGAAAGGTCTCGGAATAAGGATTCTAATGGTGATGACTATTTTCAGTTTCAAAGTAGTTGATAAGAGCAGTTCAGGTTTGAAATCCGCGAATCAAGATCAGTTGCAGATCAGATTGGAAGTTTTTGGAGAATGTGGATCAGCTTGGGAATCAGTTGCAGGGAGATGAGGAATGTTGAAGATATTTTTATGCAAGAGGGACAGCTGTCAGTTGGTTTTGGGAATGGACTCTCAATTGCTATATCTTGGATTTTTCTCATTGTAACATGGATGTTGAAATTTATGCTGCAGAGCAGCTTCCAGGCTTTGGGTCTTATTTTCTGGTGTCTTTGTATTGTAAATGTACAGTTACAGATAAATTTTAATGAGAACAATGGGAATCCCTATTCAGTTCTTGTTTGATGTCTTTGTATGCATGATCTTAATTCTTGTGTATTGATTTGTAAGGCATGTCAGTATACCAGTTATAAGGTACCTGTGAGTTTGAATTCAAGTTTCTTTCAAGGAGAGAGTAAGTCTTGATTTTAAGTTCTGAGAATTATAGGTTTGTATATGATTTCGATATCCAAGAACTGGAGTGAGAGAAGTGATTTGTAAGGCACTTCACTTGGTTTCTTTGAGTTTGGGATTAAGGTTTTCTGCGAATGTATGTTTGTATGACTCTGTTACCCAATGAACAAGGCACTGGTCCTGGTTTGCTTTGCAGTTTTCATCATCAACCTTTAAAATTCAATCCATCTTTAATTTCATGTTTGAGAGCATTCATGTTTATGTCTTGTGTTTCATAAATACAAGTGTTGTTAGTGATTCTTTGAAGAAATGAATCCAAGGGTTAGCCTGCCTGAGCTCAAAGCTCGAAGAGAAGAAGGAGTTTATCCTTGTTATCACATTGACCATTTTTCTAGTTCTTAGCAGATCATACAGGTGGGATCCTGTATAAGGCTGGTTGAGTTGAACTCCCACGTTTTATAAGTCTGAGAACTATCCACTAATTTTTATGTCTGCATAAAAGGTTGTAGTGAGCAAGTGTTTATGTATGCAGATCTTATCATGTTTTAGGTGCACCCGCCTGAGTGTGTGGAACTCGAAGCGGAAGGAGGATCAAATCCTCATCAATTAGTCTTTTCTTGCCCCTCAGTTTGCATGAACAAGTAGATTTGTGTTACTGGACAAAGATCCCTATGTCTGGTTTTCATATTTCTCTTCTAGAGTTGAGGGATACAAGAAAAATGGCTAACAAATTGGCGACTCTACTGGGGAAGAAATACATGACAGCAAGTTAAGATGTCCAATTCCTTGCTTTGCTGAATCATCCCAGGGTCTGGTCCAGTTTGGTTATAGAGTCTAGTTCTTTTAAAAATTTGTTATATTCTCTCACTGAATGAGAGTGGCGACTCTAAATCTCTGTTTGATCAGTGTGTAGTAATATGAATTGCAATGAATTTGGTGATCCTGGCAAACAGTGTATCCTGTGAAGTTGTTTGCTGAGAAAGAAGGTTCAGATCTGAGATAAAATCTCTCAGCTGATTCAGAATTTGTCCTCTGTAAAGAGGTGGCGGCTCTATAAAATTTTGAGAGATAATTTGAGGAAGGCTTCAGATCATTATTTTACACCAGCGACAACACGTCGAGGTAACTTTTATCAAAGTACAAAATCAGTCCCTAAATAGGTGAATTAGTCACTAAGAAAAGGGAAAATAATTTTAAGAAGTTGGAGTCATATTTCTGAATTTGAAGTTTTCAGTTATTGTAAAGAGTATCAGAAGTATGCAGTGGTCTGTGAAGTCACTAGTTGCATGAGTTTGGATAGAAATACTATCATGAGAATAAGCTCTATTGTTCTGCCAGTGTGCTAAAATGGAGGTCCCAGCTATAATAAATCAAGAGAATGTTTCTAGATCTGAAAACTCTCAGTCAGATTTAGAGAGCTATAAAGATGAACTTCATTTGATAAATCAAAAGATTCAGCATAATTGTGTATTGATGTTAAGATGTGCAATAGGAGAAAGAAATGAAGAATCTACATTATCTTATTACAAGAAGTTTCTTATTGCATGTAGTGAACTTCCTGTGGGTTTAGATTTTCATGAATCCCAGTATGCTGAGATGTTTCTAGAACTTTCGATGCCTGAATCAATTAGTTGGACTGCGTCCTTAAAGGATGAAGCACTAAAAAATGTTAAGGACTGGACAGACTCTTTTATAAATGTTGAATTCAATGATGCTGAGTCTAGTTCATTTGGGGATGCTGAGTCCTATGATGGTTGTAGTGCTGGTTATTGTGCTAATGATGAAACTTATAAATGTCAAGAAGTGGAAAATGAATCTTCAGTTGATAATGATTTCCTTGAGCTTGTAGATTTCCCCTCTTCTCAGCATGATGTTAATGACTATTTGTTTCAGTTTAGTGATGTTTTGTGTGAACATGAAGAACATGGATATAATGCAGATGTTAGTTCTTGCAGTAGTTACTTCACACAAGGTAATGTGAGACAAATAAATTCAATCCCGGCTTCAAATGGAAAAGAGATTTGCAGCATCAGCGGTAAAAATGAGGAGATGAAATGTGATGTTCAGTGCTTGCTAAGTTGTGAGCAGATTTCAAATTTCTTGGATGCTGATTTTCAGAGGTATGGTACTAAGTTTGTTTCCATAATTCCATGCCCGGTGAATATAAATTTTGATGAAAGTGATTCGGACAATGGCATGATGAGTGAAACATATCTTGACATCTTTTCTCCAATTTTAAATCAGCAAGATTCAAGTGCATTTCATTGTCATGGTTTTGATAATGTCATTTTTGATGAATACAATGATGAGTGTGCTAGTGAGTGTTCAGATTTGCATGAACTTGTTGATTGTGGTTCTGGTTTACGTTTTGATGCTGGAGAAAGTGGTAAATCTGAAAGTGTATTCTCAGATTGTCTAATGCCCAATGAGTTACTCATTGATGGAGTTTGTTCCCTTCCAAATGATGCTGATATAATTTGTGATCAGCAAAATGTTCCCAAACTTATGCAATCAGAATTTTGTTCTGAAAAGTGTTATGTTGGTTTTCAAAGTGATGAGATAGAAATGCTGTAATTTTTCTTGCAAACTAATGATCGGAATGATGGTGTTCCCAGTCGTGATGCTGAGTTGGAATGCTCCAATTTTCAGCATGACAGTCAAAATAAAGAGGGTGATGTTCTAGTGTCACAAAATGATCAGTACCCATGGTATCCTGATAGCTTTCCTTTGCCAGATAATGGTGAGTGTATTGATCACTTTTCTTGTATTATGCTGAAAGTGAATCATGATGTTTCTAATCGGCTGGATGAAACATATGATTTAAGGGTTTTGAGAAATAAAATATTTCAAAACATAAACCCTAAACAAGAAGGTGAAAAAACAATTAATGTTTATTTACAACTAAATTTCAAAAATGTAAAATCACTTAATCTTTTCACCCTTTAAAATAAAATTATTAACATTAAGAATACAATAAAGTGAAAATATATAACTACATTTAGGAGCATGAAAACTAAAAATTAATATCAAAAAATACTTCAAAACCCTAAAACGTAATAATATTTATCACATGCACATTTACTTCATCATATTT
This sequence comes from Chamaecyparis obtusa, assembly GCA_027943335.1. Taxonomy (NCBI): domain Eukaryota; kingdom Viridiplantae; phylum Streptophyta; class Pinopsida; order Cupressales; family Cupressaceae; genus Chamaecyparis; species Chamaecyparis obtusa. The sequence goes on along the minus strand of BSBK01002287.1, from coordinate 1,763,793 downwards.
TTTCACTTTAGGGTCTCTATGAGTAAAATATAAATTAACATTAAAAACAATTATTGGTAACCACAATAATTTCACAAAATATAAAACTTTTATCACACACACAAAATATTAATTCTCTTAATAATTTATTTCAAAAAGGAATAAGATTATCTTTAACTTATACCTTTATTTACACCTACACTCTCAAGGAATAACATAGAGTAACTGGCAGGGGTAGAGTTGAGTAGTTAGGTAGGAAAAGGGATGGGTCGAGAGGTCGAGTGTTCAACTCCCTCTCCCTATTCATTTTTCTTAAAATCAGAAAATAAATAATTCATGGGAAAATAATATTTCACATTAATTTGAAAAAGTGATTAAGGAAGAGATTACTCCCTATATAAAAGTTGTATTAACTTCTCACCTGCACATGAAAACAAAATAAATAAATTTCTTCTCCTAATCCTCTCGAAGAAAATAAATAGACTAATTGGTTAGGGGGTAGGAGTGTAGATAGGTAGGAGAAAAAAAGGTCGGCTTGAGAGGTCGAGGGTTCAACTCCCTCTCACCGCCTTTTTCCACTTAATTTATTTTATTCATCATTTTTAAAATAATTTTATTTCAAAATGAATATACATTAAATAAGTTGAAATAAAACAATTAACAACCTAATATATGAAAATAGAAAGTGACAAACATACATGCCTTTTTATCATTTTAATTTTTTAACATAGGGAAATTATATAAAATATGAAAAATGTATACTATACTTCGCTGACATTTTGTCCATTTAGAACTTGAAATTTTCAGTGTCAACAGTGGCTCTTATTGGGGACGTGCATTCATGCCTGGATGCAGCAAGATCCTAGTTATCTCTGGAAAAGTAGACCATGGTGAGAAAAGAAACATGGGGCTTAAATGAAATAAACAAAAATAATAACATACAAGTTAGAGAATACTCCTTGTTTTAAGAGAAAAAGGACTTCAAGTACTGACCATGAGTTAGTAACTCCTAAATGACTTCATCAGTATCCTGTAGATAATATGAATTCTCACCTACTTTTGAGATGACCATGTAAGGTCCTAGCCATAATGCCTCGAACTTACCATGTTTTCCTTTGTCTTGGTCTTTTGCATTCCATTTTAATACCCAATCACCTTCTTTGAAAGGCCTGTCTGATGCTCTTTTGTCATGAAGGGTCTTAATCTGTCATTGTTGATGAAGATTCCTTTCTTACACTATTCTTCTCATCTCATCTAGCTCTGATAACTGGCTCAACTTGTCTTCCATAAAATTTACATCCTCAAGCTCTTCTTCTTGGATGAACCTGTAAACTAGTAGGAGATTATTCAATGGTAATCTTACTTGTTTTCCATAAACCAACTCATAAGGAGAAAATCCTACCAATCTTTTCACTGTTACTCTGTCTGTCCATAAAGCTAGATTTAGCTTTGAGTCCCAAGCCTTTTTATTATTACTCAATATTCTTCTAATAATCTTTAATATATTCTTATTACTTGATTCTACTTGACCGTTCCCTTGCGGATGATACGGAGATGAGTATGAGAAGTTGATGCCATATTTCCCACAAAATTCTAAAAATTCCTTAGATCTGAAACACATGTCGTTGTCACAAAGAATCAAGTACAAGGTACTCCAAATCTGGTAAGTATGTTGTATGTCAAAAACTTGATAACCACCTTGCTTATAGCTTGTCTCATAGGTATAGCCTCAACCCATTTCGTCAAGTAATCTGTCGCAACCAATATCCACTTGTGACCTCCACTCGAAGCATCTGTAATTTCCCCAATAAAGTCTATTCCCCATATTTTGAAAGGTTCCTAAATCTGTAATGAAATAAGGGGTAAATCACCATTGTATTTCAATTTCCCAGAGAACTTTTGACAATATTCACACTTTTTAACTAATCATAACAATCCTTGAATATATGGGGCCAATAATACCCGGCTTTCAATATCTTATGAGTTGTTGTCTTAGCTGAGAAGTGACCACTGCATACCCCATCATGTAAATCCTTAATAACTCACTTGGCCTGATAGGTGTCTAGACAAAATAGGAGGATACCATCATTATTTTTCCAATATAGGTCTTCTTGAATCAATACATATCTGGATGATTGTAACTTTATAGTTCTTTTCTGATTATCAGTTAAACCTTCTTGACACTTCATATGTTTTAATAAGTAGATTATGTCTGTGTACCATGGACATTGCTTGATGCTCATTTCTGCACTCTCCAAATTGACTTGGTTTACTTGGGCTGCATCCAAATTTATCTCTGCCATAAGTTTAGCCAATCCTTGTCCTCTAATTAACTTAGTAATTTGAATTTCAATATTGAATTCCTGAATCTAATTGATCCATCAACATCTTTTACCTGTGACTTCTGATTGCCTCAATATATCCTTAGTTGCTGCATTAGGTACATATGCCACAATCTTAGCTCCAACCATATAGGGTCTGAATGATTTCACTGATTTAACTAATGCATAAGCCTGCTTTTCATGTATATCATAGTTTAGCTCAGAAGATTGTAAGGTTTTACTAAAGAAAGCTATTGGTTTCTCATATCCTTCATCATTTTTTGTAACAAGACTGTTGCGATGGTGTGGAAAGAAGCAAAGAAAAATAACTGAAATGGTTTGGAAAAATCAGGGGATTTCAAAACTGACGCTTCTTTGATTGCTTTCTTAATGTTGGAAAATGCTTCTAAGGCCTCATCTGTCCAATTTAGAACTGCATCTTTCTTTAACATCTTTGCAATAGGTTTTATGATTTCTGAAAAATTTGGGACAAACCTTCTCACAAAGTTGATTTGTCCAAAGAAAGATTGAATCCCCTTAACATTTTTAGGAATCTGAACCCTATCAATTGCTTCAATCCTTTCTGGGTCTATTCTGACTCCTTCCCTAGAAACAATGTGACCAAGGAGTTTACCCTTAGTTACCCCAAAATGACATTTCTTCAGGTTTAAGGATACTCCATATTCAAGGGCTCTTTTGAAAATTTTCTCTAGATGCTTGCAATGATCTTCTGCCTTCTTAGAATAAGATGTGATGTCATCCTGATATATTACTATGATAATATCAATGAAATCCCCAAAAGCCACATCCATGGCTCTCTGAAAAGTAGCTCCGGCATTCATAAGTCCAAACAGAATTCTTGCATAAACATATGTACCTCATGGTGTAGTGAATGTTGTTTTGTACTATTCTTCTTCTTTAACCTTTACCTGATTGTACCCGGAGAACCCATCCATCATGGATAACAATTCATTTCCTGTAACCTTCTGTAATAATGCCTCCATGTTTGGTAATGCATAGTTTTCCTTTAATGAATATATGTTTAGGTTTCTAAAATCCACACAAACCTGATATCTCCATTTTTCTTCCTAACAGGTACCAAGTTCGAAACCCAAATAGAGTGTCTAATCGGCTTGATGATACCAGCATCCCTCATCTTAATGAGTTCCTCCTTCATCTTAGGAGCCAAAGTCAAATTGATCGGTCTTTTCCTTTGTCTAAAAGGCTTTGCATCAAATCTTAGGGGTATTTCATGTTGGAATAAGTCCTCTCTATAAGCCTTAAGATCGACATAGGACCAAGCAAATACATGTCTATACTTTCTTAATAAACCAACAATATCAGCTATGATTTTAGGAGTTAACTTTTTACCAATGAAAACATCTTTAGGATTATGTTCATTTCCTAAATTTATCTTTTCTATTTCTTCTATAGTAGTATTTTCCATTTTAACCCTAATACTAGAATCCTTATTTTCAAACATTCTTCCTAATGCAACAAGACCTTTAGGAATTTTATTAGTTTTAAGCTGAATTACATCTTTTCCAAAGAAAGTATCCTTTTCATCTATTCTTTCAACATAAGCATTTAAATCAATAAACTGATCTCCGTACCTTTCTTCGCATGCAAGGAACTTTATGATGTCTCTATCATCCTCAAAGATTTGCCAATTATGAATGTTATCAGGTATTGTCGGCCTTGATTTGATCTCTACCTGTGCAATATCTTCACATGGAATATCATTATCCTTAACTGCTAGGTTATCCATGAAATCAGCAAGAATATTTTCAGACCTATCTATCCATGTTATCAAAAAAGCATCAAAACATTCTATGGAATCCCAAACTTCATTCTTGTACCTTTTTAGGGTATGATTCTTAGTAACAAACTTATCCCTAATCTGAGATACAACTAACTCAGAATCACCATAAATAGAAAGAATTTTGATACCATGCTTACTTTCTATTTTTAGACCTAGTAGGTGTTGGGAGTTCCCTTTGATCTTCAACTTGTAGATTTATACTTTGATGGATAAATTTTTAATGATACTTTGACTCTATCACCACTCCAAAGTCTACAAGGAAGAGGGCCAATTAACAAGGATCAACAATGAGATCCTCCTACACTTTGAGCCCTACTACTCAGGCAGGTGTACCCTTGACTCACTTCTCCAAAGGAGTCTCAAAACAATATACAATTATGTCCTTTACTAATTGACTGAAAGATATTATCATTTAAATTTGGGTGTGTGTGGTTGATGATAATTAAATGCCTCCAGAGAATGGACCAGTGCCTTAACCTAGGGCAAAGAGTCACCCAATTACATACATCAGTTGAAGATCTTAAATCAAACACTCTTGGGCTCAGGATAAGTGCTTTTCCTATTACCCCTTTCCCTCAAACACTAGGACATCAAATTCTTATCTAGTTGTAAACTCATTGAACTCACCTAAAAGACTTTAATCCTAACTTTGTTAGGAACTCAGAGATGACTTCACAATACTCTTTATTTACCATATGCTAATACACTTTGTGACACTAACATCTATGAGCTCAGAACCAAAACAAGAAGACATACACAAATGCAAGATTGGAACTCAATAGCATTCTCATTAACATATTCAAGATCAATATACAATCAAAGCAACACAAAGATAGGAAACAGACCCAAAATCCAACTCCTCTTTCCTCAAATGTTCATACAATCACAACCACTGGAACTGACCAAAATTTAGAACAAAACCTCAAGACCAAACCCTTACTCCAACAAAAAACTAACTACTTATACCCCTAGTCACCTTGGAATCCTCAAAGAGGATGCATCAAGCTTCAGGTGACTAGGGTTAGGGGTTTCAACTACCCAATCCACCAAAAATACAACAAAATTTATTGCAGGGGAAGAAACATAGGCAACCTAGAGGAAACAAATCTCAGACAGATCTTTCATCATCAAAATATGTGAGAACAGTACAGAACAGCAAGGAATTGCCATGAAAACTAGTCAAATCAGCCACTTGCAAACACACCTTGAGCACAAAAACATACTTCTCTTGGTACAAAAACATCATGCCACTGACCATAGAGACCCTCAAATTAGTCGGCAACAACCAGCACCACCAAACCAATCGAGATCAGTCACTAAAACCATAAATTTTGGTACCTCATGTCACTGGAAACCCTCTCAGAAATTCAAATTCAAAATGCAATGGTCATGTCAAAAATTTTAAAATGCAACCGTAGATCTTTTCCTTTTCCCGGCAGATCGGGTGGCTTACATTTAATCTCACAACAGTCGCGAACCCTTTTGAAAAGTCTCCGCCACCTCATAAAATTCTTGACAAATGAAATTTGGGCACGTTAGTGATGAATCAGCACTTTGGACCCACTCCGCATAAGCTTCTAATCGAACAGCTAGCATAAGATCGCATAGCCTCAAAAGATTCTATGCAAAGATATGCCAACCGTCAGATCTTCCATCTCGGCATCCCTTTAGAATCTCTCAAGCCCACTGACATGTCCATATCCCTTTCTAGCTTAGCCAATCAAAATGTCACAAGTCATCACCACCTGTCAGAGGACCCACCCTCGTCAGCCATCTAAGAAAAGCAAAATCAATGACTGGTGCAAGATCTCATAGCTCTGACAAAACCTATGAGAACTTACACCCACCATAGATTTTCTATAGATGTCAGGTCCCACTGACAGATACACCAGCAACAAGGTCCCACTAACACATCCAAGTAAGATTTGAAATCAATGGATGGTGCATGATCTCATGGGGTAGGAATATTCCTTAAGATCATGCACTGATCGTAGATTAAAAAGCCTTCACTATAGGTCCCACTGATAGGATCCCAATCAGCACTTCACCGACCAATAAGAAATGGCCAATTGTTCCAACATGGTAGTGGACCTGCTTAGTTTAAAAGATACATCACATAGGAGAATCAATGGCTGGCATATAATCTCATAGGTTTGACAAATTCTATGAGATTATACGCCAACCACCCGATTGAACCATGACCAAGACCTGGGCCCAGGGAAATATTAAAGGCTGAAACTATAGGAAAATTTAGCGCAGGGACTTAGGGAAAATCATTTAGTCAGGCACATAGACTTAGGAAATATTAAAGGCACATGCATTTTAGGAATCTTAAGTGGCCTAAAAAAGGTAACATTAAAATAGAACAGGGCCAGGGTAAAACAAAAGGTTTTTCATGCAACGGCTAGATTTTTAAATTTTGAACTAGGGCTTGAGGCCAGAGACATGAAAAATGTTGCAGAGACCAAAGGGAAAGACCAAAAGCCATGAAAATTTTTCTAAATGATAACAGTGGCTCTATCTAGGGATGTATGCCTCCTGCAGGCATAGCAAGGACTTAGAATCAATGGTTAAATCAGACCATCCCACTAGAAAAGACTGACAATAGAGAGCAATAGGACCAAAACCTTACATACCAGGACAAAATAGGATAGGGGCAAGCAACTTAGACAAAACAGGACCAGGGACCAAACAAAATTACAAAATTTACAAGGCTATACATATATACACAACCTAACTACTACTCATGGAAGATAGAATACTTCAGAAGAAGTATTTTTTAAAGAATTGTCCATGAACAGGCAATTCTTGAACATTACCATTTAGTTCTTTTACAACATAAGAATTATGGCCCCATTTTTCATGAATTTGATATGGCCCTAGCCAAATAGGATCAAACTTTCCATGTTTTCCTTTATCCTCCAGTTTGGCATTCCAAATTAATACTAGGTCATCAGGCTCAAACTTTCTCTCCATAGCCTTCCTGTCATATAGGTTCTTGATTTGCAATTGCAACTTGACATTCCTTGCAGCTGACTCTCTCCTAATTTCATCCAGCCTGATGAGATCCTTAATCCTCAATTTCATTTCATCATCTATGTCATCATCATATAATTGCACAAATTTATACATTTCCAGCAAATTATTTTGAGGCATTCTTGCATGTATTCCATATACTAGGTCAAATGGTGCACAACCAATTGCCCTCTTCATAGTTACTCTATCAGCACATACAGCTAATGGTAGTTTTGAATTCCATGCTATTTTATTCTTTTCAAGAATCCTCCTGAGGATCTTAATCAAACTCTTATTAGTAGATTCTACCTATCCATTTCTTTATGGATGATAAGGTGAGGAATAAGAAATCTGAATTCCTAAACCTTTACAAAATTCCTTATATTTAGCAGACATGAAGCACATGGCATTGTCACTTACTATCCTCTCAGGGCAACCAAACCTCGTAACAATATTATTCAATAGAAAATCAATTACCACCTTACTAGTTGCATTCCTTGTAGGTATAGCGTCTACCCACTTAGTAAAGTAATCAGTGGCAACTAAGATCCATGAGTGTCCTCCACTTGACTTGTTTGGTATCTCCCCAATGAAATCAATTCCCCATTGTTCGAAAGGAGCTTGCACCTCAACTGACCTCAAAGGCACATTGCCTAAAAATTTAAGCTTACCAAAGAACCTTTGACAAGCATCACACCTCCTTACCAACTGCTCTGCATCCTTGAAGATTGTGGGCCACCAGAATCCTGCTCTCAAGATTTTTTGAGTAGTAGTCTTACCCATGTAATGTCCACCACAAACCCCCTCATGCATTTCCTTCAACAATACTTCAGCCTGATTTTCATCTACACATTTCAACAGTATGCAATCCAAATTCTATCTATACAATTTACATTTCACAATTACATACTTGATGGCCTATAATTTCAATGTCCTCTTCTTATTGTCATCCATCTCATCTAGGCACTTCATGTTTCTTAGATAATAGATAATATCTTGATACCAAACACAATCATCCATATCACATGTATAATCAATTTCAGAATGATTTACCTGATTAGCATCAAGATTAGATTGGGCCATTAGTTTTGCCAATCCCTGTCCTCTAACCAATTTAGTAATTTGGATATCAATGTTGAATTCTTGGATCCTATTGATCCATCTGCATCTTCTCCCAAACACCTCCTGCTATGAGAAAATATCTTTGACTTCTGCACTTGGCACAAAAGCAATCACAACTGCCCCCATCAAGTAACACCTAAAAGCCTTGACTACCTTCACAAGTGCATATGCTTGTTTCTCATTTATGGCATACTTCAATTCAACAGCCTGCAAAGATTTACTGAAGAATGCAATAGGCTACTCAAAACCATTCTTATTATTTTGTAACAAAACTGCAACAATAGTGTGAAAAGATGCAAAGGAAAAGATGTGCATCGGGACACTATAATCAGGTGCCTTAAGCATAGGTGCATCTTTGATAGCCTGCTTGATATTTTTGAAAGCTTCATCAGGCTCACCCTCCCATGTAATAGCAGATCCTTTCTTTAACATTTTGGATATAGGTCTAGTGACCTCAGCAAAGTTTGTTACAAATCTTCTCAAGAAGTTTACTTGACCAAAGGACTGAATCCCTTTAACATTCTTTGGTCTCTGAATTTTATCAATAGCTGCTACCCTCTCAAGATCAATCCTAACTCCTTGCTTCCCCACTAAGTGGCCAAGCAACTTTCCCTTAGTGATACCAAATGCACATTTCCTTGGGTTTAATGAAATGCCATATTCCAAAGCCCTCACAAATATTTTCTCTAAATGAGTACAATGGTCTTCTTCCTTTTTGGAATAGGCAGTTAAATCATCTTGATAAACAATAAGGAAATCATTTATGAAATTTGAAAAGGCAACATCCATTGCCCTCTGAAAAGTAGCACCAGCATTTGTGAGACCAAAAGGCATTCTCACATAAACATATGTCCCCCAAGGTGTTGTGAAAGTTGTCTTGAATTGTTCTGATTCTTTTACAATTACCTAATTGTAACCAGAGAAACCATCCATCATAGACATCAATTCAGATCTGGTTACTCTCTCCAACATAGCTTCCATATTGGGCAGACAATAGTTATCCTTTAATGAGCTGATGGTCAAATTTTTGAAGTCCACACAAAGTCTGATATCACCATTTTTCTTTCTCACAAGAACAAGGTTTGAAACCCAAGAAGAGTGCCTTATAGGCTTGATAATTCCAACATCTCTCAGCTTCATTAACTCTTCTTGCATCTTGGGTGCCAAAGTAGGATTTATAGGCCTTTGTTTCTACCTAAAAGGTCTAGCATCTTCTTTCAATGGAATAATATGTTGAAACAAATCTTCTCTATAAACCTTTAGGTCATCATATGACCATGCAAAAACATGCCTGAATTTTCTTAACAATTCAATCAAAGATTTCTTTACTTTATGAGACATGTCCTTACCAATGTATACCTTCTTAGGTGCCTCATGTGTTCCAAGGTTTATCTCCTCTAGATCAGCATGATTTTCTCTTTTGATATTCTTTTGAACTCTATCCTGGTTATCAAAGACAGTCTCCAAAACAACAAGTCCCTTGGGAACCTTGTTAGTTTTAAGTTGAATAACTTCATTGCCAAAGACAACCTCCCTTCCTTCTATAGACTCAACGAAAGTTGAGCAATCAAATTCCTGACCATGATACTGATCCTCACAACTCATAAACTTCAAGATATCATTATCATCATCAAAAACTTGCCAATTTTCAATATTATCTGGTACACTAGGCCTAGCCTAAATTTCAACTTTAGAGATACCAGTAAATGTAATATCACTGGGATTGATTGCTATATTGGCTAACAAGTCAGCCATCTTATTGTTACTCCTATCCTTCCACTCAATATTGAAGGCATCAAAATGTTCAATCAAATCCCAAACTACATTCCTATATTGTTTTAACCTTTTGTTCTTGGAAGCATATACTGACCTGACTTGGGACACCACCAACTCAGAATCACCAACAACACTTAAACACTTAATACCATGTTTTTGTGCCAACCTCAGTCCTAACAACAATGCCTCATACTCTGCTATATTGTTGGTACAAAAGAAATTCAATGTGAAAGAAAATTTGTAGGTGTTTCCATTAGGATAAATAAGTAAAATACCTGCTCCTGCTCCATCCTTGCAATTTGCACCATCAAAGTACATTACCCACAAATCACCCTTCACAAAATTAACACTTACCTCAATAGAGATAGGTGACAAAATAGGTTCCTTCTCAAGTACAGGGATCTCTGCCCTAAAAGCATTAATATCAGTATCCACAAAACATGTAGTTTCATTATCAATACTTCTCTCAATCATGTGGCATACTCTTGGTTCTCGCTCAATCTTGACAAAATGATCATCAATCTTGAAAGTGGCATAGGAGAAATCACAATGTAAACTTCCACCCATAGCATCACTCCACCTTCTAGATAGCAACATCCCATAATGAGGAGGAATGTCCACCACCAAAACACTCATTGTTAACTCTTTCTCTGGATATGCTACCAGCCTATATGGCATTGCATTGATAGTCCCAATGACTGGTACCTCTCTTTGATCCATTGCACAACATCTACCTTGAACTGTATCAACTTTAAGGCCCAATTTTTCCATAATCTTAAAAGGCATAACAGTATTAGAGGCACCACTATCAATCATACAATTTCTTAATTTCATTCCATTCACAAGGACACTTAAAAAGAATGGATCAATGTTTTCAAGGCTAGCATTGACAAAACTGTCCAAATATATAGGAGGAATTTGAGAAATAATTCCCTGTGTAGCAACACCTTTCAAAGCTTTATCCTAAGATCCATTGCATGCAACATTTTTATTATGAACATTATCTACCCATGCAATAGCTCTGTCTCTGTGTTCAGGGATCCTCAACAATTCTGATAATGGAACCTTAACTATAATTTGGGACAATACAGATAACATATCAATAGGAGCAGAGTGAGGAATCTCAATCTACATAGCCTTAGTATCCTTTTTCTTATCTGATACATTAGGTGTATTGGCCACCCTCATTTTTTCAATCTTATCCATTGTGTTAATTGGCTTCTCAATCTCACTAGAAAATCTTTCAACTCCAACTCCCTTAGGCTCACAATTCTTACCTTTTACATTCTTGAATTTCACCATGTGATCACCTTTTGATTTGTTCTCATTAGGCTCTCCAGAGTTGGTACTCTTTATAAACATTCCTACAACTTTTCCATTTGTATCCCTTGCCACCATGCCCCTAGTTTGCACTTGGGCAATCATTTCTGTACTAATCCTATCCATCTCTTCTCTAGAAGGCCTTCTTAAATTAACTGGCTCAGAAGAAGGGTTCATGTTACATGTTTTCTCATCTATGCCTTCATCATTAGAAAATACCTCTTGATGAAAAAGGGCCTAATTGTGTCTCTTCACATTTACATCTACTTCTTCATCAAAATCAAAATCATCTTCATATCCTATATATGAAGTAGCCATGTTGCATCCAACATCATCTTGATCTTCTTCTTGATCTATCTCCTCATTGCCACAATCTTGATTTGCGGCCATAGAATGTGCAACCACACAATGCTCTGTAGAATGAGGGGACTGGCATGCAACACACCAAGTTATGTCCTCCATGACATTTGTTGAAGCTTTTTGTAGAGGGTCAGGGACACCTCTATCATTGTTTCCTCTTGCAACAGGAACAACAGGCTTGCCATCCTTCCATTGGGTGTTGTAGGGGTAGTTTTGCAATCTATTCTGCTTATTGAAATTGTTGTTGAACTGAGGCCTTTCATTGGTAGGAGCACGGATGTTCCTATTTGCAGGTGCCTTCAAATCCTTCAATGCATTGAGCACCTTATCCAATTTATCTTCTTCTTTCCTCCTAGTTCCAACATTCCTATCATTTACTTTTTTGTATTTCTTGTCCCCAAACAACTTAGGGTCATCTCTCTTCCCACCCAACTTCCCTAATATTTTCATATTGTTCTCAATATTGATAGCAATCCTAAAGCATCTCTAAGAGTTCTTGGTTCCTTGTCCCTCAACAAATAACCCATCTTTCCATCAAATGCATTGAAGTATGTAGTTAAACATTGTCATCTAACCGCATAACTTGAAATAACTTATGCATACCCTTCTGAAATCTGATGTTGAATTCAGCTCCAAACTCATTTTGATTTTTCCTTATGGTATTGAATTCATTCAACATGAAACTAGCATTAGGCCTATCACCATACTGCTCTTTAAAACATCTCTCAAAGGAATCCCAAGTATCAATACATTTATCAGGAAGTCTCTTAAACCAATCTCTAGCATCCTCCATTAGAGATTGAACAAACAATTTCATGACTACATCCTCATGCTCTACCTCATAATCATTAAGCATATCAACAAATAGCCTAAGATGTTCCTCACAACTGATAGCATTGTTACCTGCAAACTTAGGTACCTTATCTCTTATATCATTTGGAAAAGCATTTGGGTAGCCTGGTATCCCATCAAAACTAATTTGCCTATAGCCTTCTAGTTGCATAGGTCCTCTTTGAAATCCTAAACTAGTGTTCCCACTAGAATTATTATTTTTATCTACATTCCCACCCACTTGCACATTTGACTATCTATTAGGATCAAAAAATGATTTGGTAGATACATTAGGAATTAGATTACTAGTAGTAGCATTGCTAAGTGGAATAGTAGTGTTCATAGATGGCATACCTAGCTCAATAGCAGAAGGGCCATGAACATTAGCTGATGAAGCCCTCAAGAACTAGATCTTCCTTCTTTTCTCTGCAATAGCAGCATCAACTTTAGCTCTTTCCAACTCTTGAGAAAGAGCTTCATCCTCTTTTCTTTTTCTTTCTATCTCTTTCTCCCTATTTGATTTAGGTGGTGGGACCCTTGGTATTGTCACTGGTTTGCTTATTTGGACACCCACCATCTTCTGCTTTCCTTTTTCATTAATAACTATAGAAGGCCTAGTGATCTCATGTCCATTCCTACCCTTAGGCAAAGGAGCATAACTTTGCACTTGTCTAATCACAGGGCCTTCTTCATCAAACTCATGGTCTTGCAACAAGTGTTCCTGCTCACTTCTTAGAGCTTCAAGATCACCAAAAACATCATGCTGCAACACCCTAGGATCAGAAGCAAGCATCTTGTTTCTCTCCTTCATTTCATTAATTTTTCTTAAAAGAGACTACCTCTCCATTAGAGCGTTTGTTTTTTCAGCCTCTCTCTTAGAGGGTTTACTTTTTTAGCCTCTCTCTCCTCTTTTAACCTTTTATATATGGCATCCTGCTCTGCCAACTGCAACCTAAGTGCATTTAGGTCATGTGGATCTATCATGTTGTCTTCAGAGCTTGATGATACTTCCACATCAGTAGGATGCTAATGTGGGAAATGCACTCACCTTGGCTCCATGGACTGCCTTCTGAATATGTCCTCATCAAGATCTAGATTCAGCCCATAACCCTTTTCTCTAGCATGTTCATCCTAACCTGCAGGTAATGAACCCTTATCTTGAAATACCACTTCTGGGGTATCATAAAATTTGACTTCAGAGCGGCCACTGTCTGATCTAGAACTTATGTCTTTTAAACCTTCCTCATTAGAGGATGCAAGTGATGCTCTACCTCTGGTATTTCTTTTCTTTCTCACAGGAGCACTGGTAGACTCTTCATTCCTCCTGATCCAACTCTTCTTGTCAGCTCTAGGTAACTATTCTAGAGTAATCTTTGGATTTTTCTTGACAAAAGACCTAGTATTCCTCCTTTTGTTCATCTTCAACTTATGACACTGGTTCTTAACCTTTTGAGTCACCACCCACCTAGATGGGAAAACCTTAAAATTCACAAGATGACACTGAAAACTAGAAGAAAACATAAAAGTCCAACACTGTTTTTATCTCTAGACTCTCCCCAATAGAGTTGCCATTTTGTTGGTGACTCGGATGGGTAAATCAATCTGGTCAATAAGATTTTGACTTTTCAAGATAACTACAACCAGAGATTCTAACAAATATAATTCTTCATTGTTGTTCTCCCCAGCAGAGTCACCATTTTGTTGGGAGTTCCCTTTGATCTTAAACTTGTAGATTTATACTTTGAAGGATAACCTTTTAATGATACTTTGACTCTATCACCACTCCAAAGTCTACAAGGAAGAGGGCCAATTAACAAGGATCAACAATAAGATCCTCCTACACTTTGAGCCTTAATGCTCAGGCGGTTGTACCCTTGACTCACTTCTCCAAAGGAGTCTCAAAACAATATACAACTATGTCCTTTACTAACTGACTGAAAGATGTTATCATTTAAATTTGGGTGTGTGTGGTTGATGAAAATGAAATGTCTCCAGAGAATGGACCAGTGCCTTAACCTAGGGCAAAGAGTCACCCAATTACATACATCAGATGAATATCTTAAATCAAACACTCTTGGGCTCAGGATAAGTGCTTTGCCTATTACCCCTTTCCCTCAAACACTAGGACGTCAAATTCTTATCTGGTTGTAAACTCACTGAACTCACCTAAAAGGCTTTAATCCTAACTTTGTTAGGAACTCAAAGATGACTTCATAATACTCTTTGTTTACCATATGCTAATACACTTTGTAACACTAACATATATGAGCTCAGAACCAAAACAAGAAGACATACACAAATGCAAGATTGGAACTCAATAGCATTCTCATTAACATATTCAGGATCAATATACAATCAAAGCAACACAAAGATAGGAAACAGACCCAAAATTCAACTCCTCTTTCCTCAAATGTTCATACAATCACAACCACTGGAACTGACCAAAATTCAGAATAGAACCTCAGGACCGAACCCTTACTCCAACAAAAAACTAACTACTTATACCCCTAGTCACCTTGGAATCCTCAAAGAGGATGCATCAAGCTTCGGGTGACTAGGGTTAGGGTTTTCAACTACCCAATCCACCAAAAATACAACAAAATTTATTGCAGGGGAAGAAACACAGGCAACCCAGAGGAAACAAATCTCAGACAGATCTTCCATCATCAAAATCTATGAGAACAGTACAGAATAGCAAGGAATTGCCATGAAAACTAGTCAAATCAGCCACCTACAAACACACCTCAAGCATAAAACCATACTTCTCCTGGTACAAAAACATCATGCCACCAACCATAGAGACCCTTAGATCAGTCGGCAACAACCAGCGCTACCAAACCAATCAAAATTAGTCACTAAAACCATAAATTTTGGTACCTCCTGTCGCTGGAAACCCTCTCAAAAATTCAAATTCAAACTGCAATAGTCACGTCAAAAATTTTAAAATGCAACCGTAGATCTTTTCCTTTTCCCGGTAGATCGGGTGGCTTACATTTAATCTCACAATAGTCGTGAACCCTTTTGAAAAGTCTCCGCCACCTCATAAAATTCTCGACCATTGAAATCTAGGCATGTCAATGATGAATCAGCACTTTGGACCCACTCCTCATAAGGTTCTAATCTAACGGCTGGCGTAAGATTGCATAGCCTCAAAATATTCTATGCGAAGATATGCCAACCATCAGATCTTCCATCTTGGCATCCCTTTAGAATCCCTCGGGCCCACTGACATGTCCATATCCCTTTCTAGCTTAGCCAATCAAAATGTTGCAAGTCATCACCACCTATCAGAGGACCCACCCTCATCAACCATCTGAGAAAAGAAAAACCAACTGCTGGCGCAAGATCTCATAGCTCTAACAAAACCTATAAGAACTTACGCCCACCATAGATTTTTTGCAAATGTCAGGTCCCACTGATAGATACACCAGAAACCAGGTCCCACTGACATGTCTAAGTAAGATTCAAAATCAATGGATGGTGCATGATCTCATGGGGTAGGAATATTCCTTAAGATCATGCACCGACCGTAGATTGAAAAGCCTTCACTACAAGCCCCACTGATAGGATCCCAATCAGCACTTTTCCGACCAATGAGAAATTGCCAACTGTGCCAACATGGTAGTGGACCCTCTCAGTTTAAAAGATACGTCACATAGGAGAATCAATGGCTGGCGTATAATCTCATAGGTCTGACAGATTCTATGAGATTATATGCCAACCACCCGATTGAACCATGACCAAGACCTAGGCCCAGGGAAATATTAAAGGCTGAAACTATAGGAAAATTTAGTGCAGGGACTTAGGGAAAATCATTTAGTCAGGCACATAGACCTAGGAAATATTAAAGGCACATACATTTTAGGAATCTTAAGTGGCATGGAAAAGGTAACATTAAAATAGAACAAGGCCAAGGTAAAACAAAAGGTTTTTCATGCAACGGCTAGATTTTTAAATTTTGAACTAGGGCTTGAGGCCAGAGACATGAAAAATGTTGTAGAGACCAAAGGGAAAGACCAAAAGCCATGAAAATTTTTTTGAGTTTTAATAGTAGGAGTGCTTCATATTCTGTAGTATTGTTAGTACATTCAAAAGCTAACAAAAAAGAATATTTAAAGGACTTCCCATTTGGGGAAATGAAGACTACACCTGCTCCATTACCACTTTTCTACATGATCCATCAAAAAACATTTTCCAAATGAAATCACTATTTTCCTTAGCACATATTTCAATAGGACTAATCTTTTCAATGAGATTTTTATAAATACTCACCTGGAAATTCTCCATGTCGGTATGGCAGAAGTGCGTAACCTGGCTCGAATCAATATCTTTAATGATGTAAGTAGATCTTGGTTCCCTATCAATCCTTATAACCCTATCATTCACTAGGATAGAAGCATAAGACAAATCTAATTGAACATTTCCACCTACTAAATTGGACCATTGTGTAGATAATAACATTCCATAACTAGGTGGTACTTCTACAATAGTAATATCTATTTTATAAGATTTTTTAGGACGTGAAGGAAACTTAAATTCAACATTTTTCATTAGTACAATAACTAGAACCAACCTATTATCCATAGCATAACACTTTCCATAAGTAGTATCTACATTCAATCCTAATTCTTTCATTACCCCATGAGGCATAATATTAACCATCGCCTTGGAGTCTAGCATACAATTTTTAACCAATTTATTGTTTATCAATAAAGTTAGAAAGAAAGGGTCTACTTTAGGAGCATCTTCATTAATAGAAGTTCCTAGGTAAATAACTGGTAATTCTCCATTATCCTTTTGTTCCTTTGAATATTTTTAACAACATCATTTATTATCTTGATCATTTCATTCCTGCAATTAGTTAATTTAACTATTTCCATTAGAGGGATAGAAAGTTTTACCTGAGATAATGCTTGAGACATGAATGAAGTACAATTTGAAATTTCCTTACCATTTCTTTTCTTATCCATGGGTTTTCTTATGGATTTGATATCTGATCAACTTGCTTTTTATGGACATCTATCTTTGCCTTCTTTATCTCAGTGTTCTTGTTCAAAATCTTGTACATCCCTACTATTTTTTCATTGCCTAAGTTCACATTCTTGTTCCTTAAGCAATAGTTGCTAAGAACATGTTCCATCGCTACCACAGTGTAAGCCTCTCTTTCCTCTTTTGTTGTCCTTCTAATATCTGGACTCTCATCATTATCTAAAAATACTTGTTGCTCTTGTTGGTAACCTAACCTCATGTAGCTTTCATTTGGTATGTTTTCACCATCTGAATCATTGTTATCTCCTGACCAAAAGGGTGTAGATGAAAGAGCATTTATCACAGGCCTCTCTTCGTATCCCTAGTTTTCTTCATCCAGAATATTTTGTGCTATAAGGCATTTCTCCTAAGGGTGAGGCATTTTTCAAATATCACACCAAAGCTCATCCCCTATAAAATGATTATTTTTCTTAAGAGGGTCTGGAGTGTTTGTTTTCTTTTTTAAGGGCTTTCCATCTTTCCATTCTATATGATAAGGCATGTCCTGCAATTTGTACCTATCATTCTTGTTGAAATTTCTATCATGCCTTCTTGCTTGAAAATGACCCTTGTTTGATTGCAAATTCTTCATCAAACTCACTAATTCATCCATCTTATCACTTTCACTACTCTTTTTTGAGACTGCAAGATTGAATAGCTTGAGATCATTTCTTTTATCAACTCTCCTAGCAGCTATTCTATTGTTTTCAATATTTAATGCAATCTTAAAAGCCTATGATAAGGTTGTTGGGTTATGAGACCTTATCTCATAATTTGTTTTGACATCAAAGGATGTCAAATAAAAAGTGATTAGAAAAGGATCAACGGGGTGAATATCTTTTGGAATCTTATTCAACACCCTGTTAAACCTCTTATTAAACTCCTTCACTATTTCATTCATATTTTTCCTTATACTGGTTAATTCATGAGTTGCAAAGGATGGGTCTTTGTGATCCCCAAACTCTTCAATAAATTGATCAACAAAGTTTTGCTAATAAGTAATTGATCTGTCTTGGAAATTTCTATACCACTCATCTACACTATCCTTAAGTGAATGTACTAACATTTTCATACGTACATCCTCATAAGTAATGTCAAATTCATAAACAATATTTTTAACATTAATGACATGTTGTTCTGCTAATTGGGATCCATCGCTAGTAAACTTAGGGATAGCATCCTTTAACTTGTTAGGTATAAGGTCGGGACAATATATTACATTTGAAAAATCCAATGGTTTATATCTCTCATTAATTTCCTAATATCTGACATTAATTTGATTTCTATGTTGGTCATTATTCTGAAAGTAATGATTTTGGTATATAGGATTACCTCTCTGGTGTTGATTTGCCTGGTAACCATGTTGACCTATGTGAGGTTGTTGAACCATACTCATTGGATTTTATGCCCATCCTCTATGTTGTTGATGTTACTATTGTACAAGATTCCTAGATTGCTGATTTGTGCCCATACCATATGGCTGTGCATAATTTTGGCCTCCATCTGTATAGATTTGACTGTGTGCATGATGAGATGCACTACCATTTTGCAGATTATGTCCATTTTCATAATATTGCCTATCAAGATTTTGGTATTACGCAGTACCTCCAAGATATTGTGTATTCAGATAATGATGTTCATTATCACTATTAATACATGTTCTAATACAATTATGAATTTCACACTGCATATGCATCTTATCATTAGGTTGTCGATGAAAATTATTATTATTTCCTTTACCATGTGCATAATCTTCATAATGTTGTGGAATTTCATTGTCTGTGTCATCCATGTTGGCATTTAAAAACTGTGTACAACCCTGGCTTTGTGCATGGTTTCCTGTATATGTATATTCTCTGGTATTCCCAGCATAATTATATTTTCTATCATTTTTATTTTCTCTCACATTAATGTTTCCGTCATATGAATAATTATCTTGCCACGAATAAACATCTTTATTTATATTTTCAAAATCAAAGTGAATATTTTTATTATCATAATCATTTTCACTACACCTGAACTGGTAAATATTATCTAGCATACATTTACCTCCAATTTTTTCACGTTCACCATATTTACGTTGTGCATCATGTACTTGATATCCATCTTTTGTTCCATCAAACCGATTACTATTGTGAATATCACATTCATATTCTTGTTGCGCACATTGGTTTATATTATTTGGTACATTGTTTATCTCATGATTATTAATGTGTTGTGTATTATTCTGTGGATAATAATGAATATCTTCATTTTTTAAAACATAACTGCTTTTCATTCTCTCAACATTATTTTCCCCCTTCTGCGCAAGTTGGATGTTGTACAACTGCTCACGTGGGTTCTTTGGTAATTTATTACATGTTTGATAACATAGCTTATCACCTTCCACCTCTTCCTTCTGTGCAAATGTAGGAAATGCATTTGGTTGCTAATTTGTGTGAGTAATTTGTGCCTTATTTTGGCTTTGCGCAAGTCTATCTGGCTACTGACACAAGCTTCTAGACTTGATATGATATTGCTTATTGCTCTTATATTATTGTGCATGATAATCACCGGGCTACTAGATATATAGATTATTTGCATGAATGAGATTAATATCCTCCTTTTGCACAAATTGATGAATATACCATGGATGCATAGTATTTTTTATATCCTATGGTTGCTGACGTGTGCCTTCAAGTTGGGCATGGACCCCAACCTGTCACACATTCCTTTGGTCTTGTGTAAGCCCATAAGGTTGCTCACACCAACCTCTAGAGTGTTGTGTTCTACTCTTTTGCTATGTTTTATTTTGTCCATAATATGTATTATATGGATCATGTTTTTGTTCATGTGGAACATTAAGATTAACGTGATTGGTTTGTTGATCATTATTTTTACAATAATCCCTTTTATTTTACGCAAGTTGGCCATCATTTGGCTGTTCGTAAAAGTTTGTATTATATTGTTTATTCACTTTCATCCAATCTTCACTATGTGCAAGCTCCTGTGGATCTCCAGGCTGCATACCATCTTGATCAGCTTGCTACGCAATATATAATTTGTCTTGCACATTACTAGCCTACTGCTCACACACATTATTGTTTTGCTGTGAGCTTTTATTATATATGTCTTGCATATATACATCTAGGTAATTTATATTATAATTATTTTGATATGCATGAGTAAGTTTCATTTCATACTCCGGTTGGAATATATCACCTTGCATATTATTAGTTTGCATATCTTCATCTTTCAAACCTAACATATGTGCATGTCTTTATGCAGGTTTATGTAGCTTCTCACATAAACCTCCAAATTTTTGTGTGAGTACTTCGGGCTGCATGACATGGTATCCACAACATTTATCATATTGATGTGGCATTAGAGTATGTTGTACTTTATTACTTTCCAAATCCACAACATCACATTTTCCCACCATATAGTCTTCATGAAGCTGCCCATGATGATGTCGATCATTGCTATTTCTCAAATGAGTTTGATTATTTTTAGGTTGCCGGACATCATCCCTTTTATTATTATTTATGATATCTCTGCTTTCATAATGCTAAGTTTCATAACATTGTTCATTAATATTTTTCTCTCCTTGTATATTGTCATAAAACTTCTCATTATAATTTTGCTCAAAATTATTAATATTATGAGGAAAATGATTTATATCATTATCTCTCTATTGTTTTGAACTTCCACCATACTGGGAGTAACTGTGTTCTCTGCTATTGAATAAACTATGCATATTTCCACTATGCATAGGCTATCTCTGCAAATCACATTCATTATCTCGATCTTGATTTTTATTATTCTGATAAACTTTAGCTTGGTGATTAGACTGTGTATGTTGATCATATCCCATGGAATTCATTTTATTGTTTTAATTATGATGTTCGTTGTCTCTTCCTTTTTTCCAATGTCCTTCATCATGGTTATTTTTTCCCATTCCAATTTCTGTACTTTGCTACAAATGGTTTTGGTTCATCAAACTAAAACATTTTTTGTGATTCCAATTATCTGAATCACTATTATGTCATTTCCCAATTAAACTTATTCCCTCATTTGTATCAAACAACGGATTATTATAGTTTTTCAAAATACACTCAACATCCTTTTTATTTGGGGGAGTGTACTTTAATGTTCTAATATTTTGATTTACTTCCCCTTCATTAACCTTTTCTCCTTCATTTAGTTGCTTTGATCCTTTTATACTCTCTAGAGGAGTGACAATATCATCTCTCTGCAATCCAAAACATTCCAAAATATCGATTGGTTATTTTTTGAAATTCTTTGTGAATCTCTTCTTATCATGAATATGTTTGGAAAATTGTTAGATTGATTGTTGCATCTGGATATCAACTTCGTCATCTTCTTCCTCATCTTGGTAATTGCACTGATTGAAGTTTGAATGAAAAGGATTTATATTATTTTCCTCACTACTCTGACTACTCCTACTACCAAAAATTGATTGTAGAGTCACCACCACACTGTCGTATAGAATATATAACTGTTCTGAGTCCTTTATCCCAGTAGAGTCTTTGTAATAGTAACCAAAGATTTTGAAACTGTCCTTTACTGATAGCATCCCCATCAGAGTCACCAATTTGTTGGTGCTCAAAAACACTGGACCGTTTTGAGGCCAACTGACAAGCACAAACAAGTGCCTCTGTAATTCTGACTCGATCGAGCCAAGGCTGGTAGGCCTGAATCAAAAGTGCTTTCTAACTACACAAACATGTGCGCAGACAAAAGCAATTCTTTCCAAAGGGGTTAACAATCCTTGGAGGATAATAACCTAATCTCCTAACTGTTAAAAAGTTTGATATCTAAACTAAAGCCTAAAAGTACTACTAAAACCTAATTGAATGCTTTGTAAAGAGAGATATTAGATTAAATATGTAAACTACAAAAAGAACAAAATGACAATAACAATTGAAATGAGACCAGTGCCTAATGCCAAATTGGGAATAGAGTCAATTACATTCAATCATACGTATAGTCAGAGACGGTTTTAAGGTAACTCACTCCTGTAAAGCGAGACCATCATCCTACAGGCTTCAGTTGAAACACAAATTTAAATAACTTATACAATTAGTCCTATCGATTTTAACCCAAATTAAGAGGCCAAAAGGAACAATAGCAGGTTCTCAGACCATGCAATTGCTATTCGAATTGTATAAATTAACCATAAACAAATGAATCAAAGAAATAACATAGTAGGATACCTTGGTTCACAGAGTAATCTAAAAAACTAATTGAAAAATAAGAAACTATATAACCTCAAAGCATAAACACTTATCTGTCATTTGCACTTGAAATTTTGGACATTAGGTTCAAATCTGTAACTCGGGAGAGTTTTCCAATTTTTTCCATGATGTGATGATGTCTATTGTTTACAAATTGAATCAATATAAATATATCTCCCAATGGTTCTCTGTGAAAGGACATGCCCTTTCACAGGACCTAATCCTAGCAACTAATCCTAAAAATACAAATTAAACCATAATAATGGTTCTTAGGGAATATTTCTCATACAATTAACTTGATTAATTATACTTTAGGTGTTCCATGCATAATAATCTGACGTTTAATTTCCTGCACAAAAACACCTAACATTAGATAGTCAAAATATAAAAAATCATTACATTCATAATATATAAGGTTTTCATAAAAACTATTTATTATTCATTTATTAATTAATAATTAATTGAAAATAAATTCATGCCATACTTTATACATGCATTTGATAAATAAAGTGGAAAATAAAAATTAAAAAATTAATTATATGTTACCCACATTAATTATCAAAAACATAAGCAATTACATTAATAAGACAATACTTGAAATATTAAATCAAAAATGACATTATGTTTAGCATATTACTTTTATTTTCAAGATAATACATAATGCATTTATATTTATTTTTTAAAATATATCTTCAAGTATAATGCAATGTAACATAGAAATATTAAAAACATTAGGGTAAAGGATTTTACAATTCACCCTTAAAAGGGGGCATTTGCCCTAAATTCACGATATCATTTAAATAATTTTGACATAGGGTAAGTGCAAATTCAATAACAACCCTAATATTAATAATACTTTTAATGTACAACCATATAGAATCAATTTTAAGAGTTTTGAGAAATAAAATATTTCAAAACATTAACCCTAAACAAGAAGGTGAAAAAACAATTAATGTTTATTTACAACTAAATTTCAAAAATGTAAAATCACTTAATCTTTTCACCCTTCAAAATAAAATTATTAACATTAAGAATACAATAAGGTGAAAATATAAAACTACATTTAGGAGCATGAAAACTAAAAATTAATATCAAAAAATACTTCAAAACCCTAAAACGTAATAATATTTATCACATACACATTTACTTTATCATATTTTTTCACTTTAGGGTCTCTATGAGTAAAATATAAATTGAGATTAAAAACAATTATTAGTAACCACAATAATTTCACAAAATATAAAACTTCTATCACACACACAAAATATTAATTCCCTTAATAATTTATTTCAAAAAGGAATAAGATTATCTTTAACTTATACCTTTATTTACACCTACACTCTCAAGGATTAACATAGAGTAACTGGTAGGGGTAGAATCGGGTAGTTAGGTAGGAAAAGGGATGGGTCGAGAGGTCAAGTGTTCAACTCCCTCTCCCCATTCTTTTTTCCTAAAATCGGAAAATAAATAATTCATGAGAAAATAATATTTCACATTGATTTGAAAAAGTGATTAAGGAAGAGATTACTCCTTGTATAAAAGTTGTATTAACTACTCACCTGCACATGAAAACAAAATAAATAAATTTCTACCCCTCTCACCACCTTTTTCCACTTAATTTATTTTATTCATCATTTTTAAAATAATTTTATTTCAAAATGAATATACATTAAATAAGTTGAAATAAAACAATTAACAACCTAATATATGAAAATAGAAAGTGACAAACATACATGCATTTTTATCATTTTAATTTTTTAACATAGGGAAATTATATAAAATATGAAAAATGTATACTATACTTCCCTGACGTTTCGTCCATTTAGAACCTGAAATTTTCAGTGTCACCATAATCTATTGTATTTCATTGTTGATCAACATTAAATCAATCATTTGATCATATAATTTTCCTACCTCTCTTGTGCTATCAATTGAGCTTCTAGATCTTGGAATTTTCATTATTTTCCTTAGGCAAATTCTTACAGTTTGTAATGAGGCAATTGATTAGTTTATTAGGGATAAGAAGTTAGTTTTAGATTGAATAGTGATGTTGTTTGATCTGTAAAAGTTGTAACTATTCATTTGTGTCCCCTTGTGTTTATAAAATGGATTCCACATATTGGTAGAGGTAGGATTTCATACTCAAATTTGCAAAAAAAATGTAAATACAAACATGATTCAATCAAAAAAAGTCTACTTATCTTCTCTTCAATTGTGTTGTGGATAATGTTTTTCAGTCCAAATTAGTTCTCCATGATATTCAATTCAAGCACGTGAATGTTTTCTTAAATCTTTGTATGGAAAAGTTGTTTTTTGCCATGGTAATCTGAATAAATAGGATACATTTGAGAGTTCCAATTCATCATGTATCTTATCTGGTTGGCCTTTTCAAATAAAAGTTAAAATCATTAATACTAATTATTGTGGAAAGAGATCATCCAAGCGGTGATCTTGTCTCACGGAGTTATATGTATGGTCTAGAAGAGAGTGACTCTATAGTCCAAAGGATAAGGCTTTGGTCTACCATACATAAGATTCATATTCATTTTATTTTTTACTTTACAAGAGGGGTAGAAGATAGTTGCAAATGAAGAGTAGGAGTAAAGATAAGAGTTAGTGATGCAGTCAAGGATGGTGGATCCAATTAAGGATAGTCCAAACCTTGCAGCTAACAGAACAACACAGTGGAATACTCAACAACACAACAATAAAGTAATTGTTTAACTCTGATTTTCATTAACATGCTCGGTTGTAAGGCCTTCCGGGTTAGGGCCAATTACAATCAGAAACAATTTTGCAAGATCCGAATAGATCCAATACAATCTAAGCTAGTTCAGCTCTGAAGAAAATCAAAAGTTGATGGAAACCCTAAGGCAGATCTAAACTTGAGCTCACAAGCCTCCAAGCAATCTCCTTGTCTCCAAGTGTGCAAACCACTAGATCTATAGTTACAACTTACCAGATAACTATCTAATCTGCAAGATCATGCAAGATATTTTTCACAACTTCACCAACTCCAGCTTTCAGAACCTCATATCTGATTCACTAAGTCTCCAAAGTCATGAAATCCAATTGATCTCATGATCCTCCTAAACATCTACCCAAACATCCTATAAATACTAATCATCAGCCACAAGTCAGCTGGATGAAACCATTAACTCCCCCCAACAAATATTAAATTCAATACAAGTTGGCATCAAAATAGCCTTATAAACATTTAATCTAACATGTCAGCTTATAACAACAGCTACCAACAATAAATGCACCATGTCGGCCCAACAAATCACACAGAACTCTAGTCGGTAAACTAGAACTACCGAGAAATAGTGAAATAACCGAGCATGCCAGGCATCACCAAGCACCTGTGTCGACTGAGCACCACAAGCATAGCCGAGTAACACTTTTGTCAAGTGCTAGAGGTTACCGAGTTCCTTCAGCGACCGAGCTTCCTTCAATGACCAAGGTCATCGGTCAAGGCTGCAACCGAGTAACACCAGCCAAATATACACCCCCCATGCAGATTCACTGAGTAGCCTAGAATGCCCCCACATCAGACAACCCAAGTTTGAAAAGATGTTCATATGTGAGAAGAACATCCCAGTAAAGGCATTAGGGAAACTTCATGTCATCCTTCTCAATAATAAACACATTTCTTACACAGTCATACATAGCTATGCAATCATATTTCCAAGGTCTACCGAGCAATATATCACAACTATTCATCTTCCCAATGTCACATAACACAAGATCCTTATACTGGCCAATCTAAACATCAATAAAGCATTGTTCTCTTACTTCTAGAGCATGAACATCTTGTAACCAGCCAATCCTATAAGGACAAGGATGCTTCATTCTATTCAACCCAAGTCTCTAAACCATGTCCTCAACAAAAAGTTTATGAATACTACCACTATCAACAATAACATCACAAAGTTTACCTCCAGACTTGCATTGGGTCCTAAACAAGTTACTCCTTTGACAAGGTTCCTCCTTTGTACCGAGAAATGTTCACTGAAGCAGCAAGTTCTTAGATTTGGGTTCATTCTCTTTCACCACAGTAGTGTGTCATTCACCAGGCTTCTTCTGTGTACACTCAAAAGAACAGTGTCCTTCCTCTCCATAGTTATAGAAAGTACCCTTAAAGATAACCATACATGTCTTCTTCTTTGGTTCCACAAGTTTTTGTTCATCTTCTGCATCATTCGGTTTATCCTTCACCAAGTGATCAATCTTTCCCTTCCCTCGGGGATTACTATGTTGTTTCCTCTTTAACTTATCTTCTTCCTTCAGAGCATACTAATAAGCATCTTCAACAAAATCAATCTTCAGCATACCAAGCTCATCCTAAATATTGAATCTCATACCATTCACATACCGAGATACCTTTTCCTTACCAAGCTCTCATTGTCCAGACCGAATAGTAAGTTTGTAGAACTCCTCGGTATAATCTTCCACAGACAAATCCTCCTATTTTAGATTCTACAAATGATTAAACAAGTCAAGCTCATAATTAGAAGGTATGAACTTATCTTTCAACTTAGTCACCATCAACCTCCACCGATTGATCTTCATTTCACCTTCATCTTCTCTATCTCTTTGTAGTTCCTTCCTCCAAAGAGTAGCATGTCCTTTCAACTTTGTTTGTGCTAATCTCACCCGAAGAGGATCTTCAATTTCTTCCATCTCAAATAAATCTTCAATTTCACCAATCCAATCAATCAAGTTCTTGGGCTTCAAAGTACCAGAGAAAGTAGAAACTTCCATTCGGTAACTACTTCTTAACTGAGCTCCAAATCTAGGCAACCGAGCAGTTCTATCTTCACCAGATCTATCCCTCCAGTCATCACCACTAGATCTAGCAGGTTCAAAGTCTTTAGCAACTTCTACATAACCATCTTTAGTACCAACATTATTAGGTATACCATTAATAGCTCTCATGATCTCGGCGACCATGTCATTCTTCATCAATTCCATCTCAGATATGAAATTTGATTTCACCTTCTCTGTGATCCAGGATTCAACGGTATCACAAAGATTAGAAATAACTCTAGGGTCCAATATTCTTGGAGGGATCCTTAAAGATATGCAAAAACCCTCTTCAACAAACCCTCACTAACCACCTTGCGGTAATCTCCAAGTTGTGTACAAGTCAGATCTCAACCTACCACCTTGAATAAACAACTAGGGAAAGATCCACAAGTTTAGTGCCATAGATCTGCAATCCAAATCATACGATCTCTTCACAAACAAGATCAACTTCACAAGATCATCCTTGCTAGGTCAACCTTCGCTTCACAAGATCAACACTCTCGCTCTGATACCACCTGATGCAGTCAAGGATGGTGGATCCAATTAAGGATAGTCCAAACCATGCAGCCAATAGAACAACACAGTGGAATAATCAACAACACAACAACAAATTAATTGTTTAAATTTGATTTTCATTAACATGCCCAACTGTAAGGCCTTTTGGGTTAGGGCCAATTACAATCAGAAACAATTCTACAAGATCTGAACAAATCCAATACAATCTCACCTAGTTCAGCTCTGAAGACAATCAGAAGCTGATGGAAACCCTAAGGCAGATCTAAACTTGAGCTCACAAGCCTCCAAGAAATCTCCTCATCTCCAAGTGTGCAAACCACTAGCTCTGCAGTTACAACTTACCAGATAACTATCTGATCTATAAGATCATGCAAGATCTTTTCCACAACTTCACCAACTCTAGCTTTTAGAACCTCAGATCTAATTCGCTAAGTCTCCCAAGTCATGAACTCCAATTGATCTCTTGATCCTCCTAAACATCTACCCAAACATCCTATAAATACTAATCATCAGCCACAAGTTGGTTGGATGAAACCATTAACTCCCCCCAAAAAAATATTAAATTCAATACAAGTCGGCATCAAAATAGCCTTACAAACATTTAATCTAACATGTTAGCATGTAACAAAAGCTGCCAACAATAAATGCACCAAGTCGGCCCAATAAATCACACAAAACTATAGTTGGTAAACCAAAACTACCAAGCAACAGTGAAATAATCGAGCATGCTAGGCATCACCAAGCACCAGTGTTAACCAAGCACCACAAGCATCGTCGAGTAACACTTTCACCGAGCACCAAAGGTTACAGAGTTTCTTCAGCAACTGTGCTTCCTTCAATGACCGAGGCCATTGGTCAAGGTTGCAATCAAGTAACACCAGCCAAACATACACCCCCCATGCAGATTCACCGAGTACCCTTGAATGCCCCTACATCAATTAGGAAAGAAAATCAGCTAGAAGTAGAGAAGATAATCATAACTTAGAATAATCCATATATATTCAAGGATGCATATTCCACTAAGAGGATAGATAGTATAATTAAAGGATCATAGAACAGGATCTGCTATATAAAAAAATACTAGCGTAGTTGGTGGATAGGTGTACCCACCTAGGTCCTGCAGAGCCTGAAGATTAGGGGAATTCAACCATAATTTGGTCAATCATGTTTGTTGGCCAAGTCACTTGAAGAATTTGACCATAAAGTTTGGCATACTTTTAGAACTTTCCAATATGTTAATTTGGGAACTAACAAGTCCTACTCTTAGGTTTTTATTTCTAAGATTTTTCTAGAGCCCAAAAATTCTAAAAAAAATTATTGTATTTTCATACCCCTTTATTTGAGTTATCATGTAATACCCTCTCAAATGATTATACTTTGACTTTTATTTGGACATTTTCATTATGATGGTTAGAACTATATGTTTACAGTTATGCTCATTTAGATAATGATATGTTGATCAAATGTTTTCATTTATATGTTTATGAAATTTGAAATCATCTATCTTTACATGTTTTATAGAGCTAACCCAAGGATTTGAATCTAACCATTATTATCTATGACATTTTATGTTTCATGTATATTTGTCTGATGTGTTTTCATGACTCAAGATGAAGTCATAGTTACTCAGTTGAGGTCCACACGATGTATCGATCCTAGTCATCTGTTTGCATATGTCTAATTGGATTTATATACATTTATATTTGCACATGTATCTCTTCTCAGTGATGCAAGATTGAAGGTACTAGGCATCGTCTCCACCTTGTCTCATAGGTCTGAGCGATCCCTCAAAATCCTCAATCGTTGTTGTTGTTACGGAGATATCACCAAGGTTCCATGAGAAGGAACTCTACCTCTGACCTTTTTATCCTTAGGTGGGGAGTTCTTGAGTCAGTCCCTTGTGTTGATGATGTATTTTTGTGCCCTCTCAGTTTGTTGGTTTTGAGGATCTTGTAACTTGTTTCTTGTCTTTTGCATTCATTGAGAATGAGGTTTTGAGTATGGTAGCTCTACTTGTCTTCATGGTATGTTCAATTTTTGTTAGTAAATTATTGATGTGAATTATTGTTCATGTGAGGGTGTGATTTAGTAATTTATCTTTATTAGTAGCTACTTACGTACTAGTATATCTTGTTAGGAATGAGTTAGTATGTGATTAAATCATGTGATTTCAATATCAATAATAATGAAGAGTTTTATGGTATTAATGAAGTTTTATAATATTCATGATAATAAGATGTATATGGCAATAATAATAAATGTTTTAATAATAGTGATATATTACATCTTATGTTAGTAGTTTTATATATATATATATATATATATATATATATATATATATATATATATATATATATATATATATATATATATATATATATATATATATATATATATATATATATATATATATATATATATATATATATATATATATATATATATCATTATTGTATTTTGTAAAGAATATGGATTAGTGTATGAATAAATAATATGTTTTATCATAATAGTAATATTCGGGTTGCAATAATATTAATAATAATAATATATGTACACATATGCATATGGGTGCACACATATGCATATGAATACATATATTTATATAATTGTTGGTGGGTAAGTAATCATTGTATTTAAATATTATTAATAAGCTATTTTATAAGTTTATTTTATGGTGTCAAATAACATTTGCTAATTCCCTTTTTACTTTAGCCTAAGTAACTTGGCATAGTAAATAAACTAAAGGAAAAATTATTATTTTCCTTCCTCAATAAGGGAGAGATCAATTAGACTATTAATATTTATTTATAAACCTCTTCTTGGGAATGGATTATTAAATATTATTAAGCCTAAACTATTAATCGATTGATGATTGGGATAGTTGCATTGGTTGAACTTCTCGTGCAACTACTCCCTCCAATCTATATACGGGAAGAGATCCCTGTAGGATGGGAGTTGGCAAGAAGATTGATCTCTGAGATAAGTTGATTTTGCATTGATAGGATAGTTTGTTTAGAGGGAGGTTGGCTGGGAAATTTGATTTGAGGAGAGGCTTCATCTTGATAGGATATTGCCTGTAGGAGATCTATAGTATTTTGAGAAGAGAAAATTTATCATTCTCTGAGAGGACAGTTAATTTGATTGTTTCTGGAAGAGGTTGGAGTTTACTTTCAGAAGGAAACCGAAAGAGTGTTTAGAGTGAGCTGAATCTTATTCTCTCCAATGATTATTCTTCGTAGGACTCCAGGTAGGATCTATCCTGGAGATGATCCTTATGTTGCTTACTTGTTTGCATTGATTTTGTATTTTGGTTTTCTTCTATGTGGTTGCAATTTAAAAGAGAAATTATGCTATTATATTGTGTGAGAAAGGATTTTTATGTTGTTATTGAAATATATATATGTAAGCTTCTTGAAACTATTGATTTATCAAGTGTATGTTAGTTTGTCCTCATTTATGCATTGGGAAGAGTCTTTGGACTTCCTAGGATCCTTGTGACATCTTCTCATATGTCTCAGGGGTCTATAGGAACTTCCAGACCTTAGGAAACTTATAATTTCCTTCACTAGTTGCATTCTGGTCTAGAAGCCTGTTTTCTATTCCTAGACCTAGAGTAGGTTTAGGTTGCTGATAAATTGAGTCTAAGAGCCATTTTTGTAAGGAAATTGGGAGATCTCAAATGGGTCTGCCCCATAATATGCATCCATGGCCTCTATTTTGCCCAGTTTTAACCGAAAGTTGGACCTGCATGTATTTTTTATGTTTCTCAGATTATGTCCAACTATGCAGCTCTGGAGACCAACTGCATAGTTACCATGATCAAATGCACATCTTGAGGCCCCAACTATGTAGCTTAAGCTACCAACTATGCAACTTCTCCTACCAACTACGCAGCTCTTCCATAAACCCTATTTTTTGACCTAGTTAGTATTTTTGGGTTCCCAAGTGATTCGGGGCTGACCTTAGCTAGTATATGGCCTCTTGGATCCCCAAATACTTTAGGTGTATGTTTAATGGTGCATTTATATGCCTTGATAAGCTTCTTAATGTGTTTAGGAATCAGGGACAGAGTTTAGGGTTGTCTGGTGGACTAGGGCTATCCTATGGCTCCCTAAACGTTCCTAAACATTCCTAATCTTTCCTATTCTTGAATGTAAGTTCTTAAATGTTGTTATGACTTATTTTACTTCATGAATTATGTTTTTATGATGTTTGGGTAAGGTTAGGAAACCTAATAACACTAGGTGAGTGGCTCTCAATGCAGGGTTGGGGCCCTAAGTGGCTAGAATCAAGATAATCGACTGAAGAGTTGTTTTAAGAAGTGATAACTTGATTAAAACTTATGGGAATGGGTTCAAACACTAAAAATATTAATTTATACCTTGTAGATGCCATTAGTGCTAGAAAAGGCTATGGATGGGAGTGGGAGAAGGTACCTATGTGTAGGTACAATTGAATGGTGCTTGTCTATACGAAAGGCATTCGGTTCCGCATGTGCCTACTTAGAGGTCGGGGCCCAGAGTGGCTAGTACCAGGACAACCCAAGTGGTGAGGGTTATGTGATGACACTCACCTATATTTTCACTTAGAGTTTCTACCTAGCCTTAGAACCTTTTGGGAAATAGGACTTGCACTTGGATCTTCTTTCAATTGTTATTTGGGAAAGGTTACCCCAACCCTAGGTATAGCCTAGTTATTACTCCTTTTATGGACCTTGGTGTTTATCTCCTAGCACGAGGGAGTGGGCCTTTTGATATCCACATGGTTGGGTGGTAAATATTTTATCGAGGCACCTTTCCACAGTTGCGGAGCTTATGAATTCCTGCTTGCATATGTTCCAGTTTTGAAGAAAGAAGATTTTGTACTTATCTTTCATGATATTCCATCAAATGTAAAGTTATTGTTACCTCCTAAGGGGAGATGAATGTAATGTAATCTTTAATGTATTTCAAATGATGTAATTTGGGATGGATAGATTTAGGGAAAAGGAAAGGGAAAATATGAATATTATGTAAATTATGCTTGTTGGAAAAGAAAAGGATTTTGTAAGATTTCAAGTAAAGAGGCATGTTTCTCATTATTGTTGGTTAAGGAAAGCTAGTGAATCAAATGTGATGTTTTCCTATGTGTAATGGTTCAAATTCTTAGATGAATATATTATGTGGTATTAATGCTTTAAATTTCATATTGCTCATAAAGGATACTTAGGAACATAGATGGATTCTAATGTCAAGTTAGAATGAAAGCATTTACATTTCTTTCTAAAAGAATTTTCAAATGATATGGTGTAGTTGCTTTAAGAGTTAATCATATTGTTAGTACACTTAATGAACATAAATGAATTGTAAATGTACTAGTATGGAACCTTGGAAGGATTCTAAGTTAAATGGTGTTTATATATTGTTCATGTAAATCTTTTAAAGTTTAAATTTTTTTTTCATTATCTGTTACTTAGGTTTTCTTTTCAAAAGAGAATATTTGTTCTCTTCCCTGGTTCCCTTGTGGGGCATGGCATATCATCCTTAAAATTACATTTTCAAAAATCCAAAAATCCAAAAAATACTTGCATTTCATAAAATACACTTAGTTTTCATCCTTGCATTATCATACTCAATTTGCATTTTCAAAATCCAAAGTCTAAAACTCCAAGCTTGCATCCATTAATTATGTTTCAAACATTTCAAAATTCAAGATCAAATTGCATTTTTGCATACCCTTAGTTGCATAATCCTTTTGTAATTCCAAAAGCTTAGCCTAAGTTGCATTAATCCTTGCATTTTAAACTTCAAATCAAAATTGATTTTTTGCATGTCCTAAGTTGCATTAGTCACACTTGTTGTCAATTAGGATTGTGCCTATAGTGGAATGCAAAATTCAGCTATCATATTGGAACATTGATACACTCTCAAGCCATGGGTATCTTATGGTGAGAATGAATCTTTGGGACTCAAAGGTCGGTTCCTTTTGGTATCACCTAAAACTAAAATTGAATGAGGAAAGGGATAGAAGGATGTGCTTGTGAAACTAAATCTAATGCTTAAGGTGATGCATCAAACGTAATATATGAGATCTACAACCAATCAAGCTCATAAAAACCTCAACAAAATAACCCTCAAAACTCTCACAACTCAACTAAACCAATGATGCACAAGTATTTCCTTGAATATGGTTGAACCTAATGGTTGCATGGAGGAAAATCGGATGGTTTTCTCAGCTTCAAACTATTAAAATCAACTACACAATCTAAGACCTGCATCAATCGGGTATCTTCCTACAATGAACTTTGAATAAAAGAGACAAATTAAAGGATATAACTTGCAACAACTCATCAAATCAATCACCCATAATCTGAAATAAGAAGTATTGAGAAGGGAAGCTACTAGTATTTTATTCAGAATTTAGGAACCATCAGCTTAAAAAATTAGAAAAATATGAATCCCAGTACAAATCTCAAACATGGTAGAGCTTTGCCAAAGATGCAACACATACCCTTGGAAAATAATGGGAACCCCCAAAATGAATACAATCTAAAGCCTTATGGAAATGATTCATCACAAACTCCAATGTGATTTTTACTGTAAGTTGATGTAGAACTAAAGGTGGACCCCTGGAATCATGCATGAACTAAACTCCAACTCTGTCTCTTTTCCTAGAATGCATGGAAAACTCCTTTGGGTCAGATACATGAAGTAAACCCATCAAAATAGGAGTATAACTATATGTAACTAAAGTCAACTACTCAAAATAGGCTTTCAAGCCAATTATACATAACTGGAAAAGAACTCATCTTCACTCTATCTACATAAAGAAGTGAAAGAAACTCCCCTCTAGATCCCTACATGCCATGCAAATCAAAACAGCCTTCATCCACTACAAAATCAAGTCCAAGTCAACTAAAGGAGGAAAACTATCTTTTCTTACCCTGAAAAAATCCAAGCACATGCAAAATCAGAACTCCCTTCTCTTTTAAAAGAACTCCAAGATCAACTCCTAAGTGCCAAGAGAACTCCAAACAACTCCAAGTTATCTAATTTGCACATAAATTTTAACTTTAATTAAGCAATTTATAAAGATATCACTTAATTAAAGTCAATTATAATATGTATTATGCAAATGTTTCTAATATATTATTTATCATTTTATTTTTAAATATTAAATATTTAATAAATAACTAATATCACTATTTAATCAATAATAATAAATATCTATTAAAAATAATACAATAATAAATAATATATGCTTTATATTTAATTTACATTTATTTAACAGTATTTAAATGACTATTGAATAAATGTAAATTAAATATAAAGTAGGGCATCCAATATCCCAATAAAATCCTCAAGGGCATGTTTGGTTGCTCGAGTTACAGAATGTTGGATTTTTGTAATACTGGAATTTGCCAATTCAAGAAGTTTTAAATCCAAAAAATGGTTTTTGGAATATGGATAAAACCATTTGGTTCACCTGGAAGATGATCAAAAATAGCCATGAGAATAAAAAATGCCCATACAAAGAGCATATATAACAACGTTTTGATCAAAGACAACTAGTAAAAGAAAATACGCAGAGATATTTAACAAAATGACCATGAAACCTAGTCACCTAACTGGACTTTGAGATTCAAATATATCTGTAGAAATGCGTTTGAGAAGAATTTTAGCAAATATTTGCAAATCAATGAACCAGGAGTCCTTCACACAATGGTATAACAACTGGAAAAACCTACAAATATTTCAACTAGGAGACCTCCGCACGAGGGAAAAATAACACGATCAAATATGTGGACAAGAGAGGCAAAAGATCAACGGACAATTTGTGAACCTGAGAATTTTATAAAATTTAATTTATCAAAAAGTGGAATTGGAATTGGTTTTCCAATTCCACCTTTTGAGGTGGAAGATTCATATGTTCATTTTGGGCCAAAATGAGAATTTGAAAAACCCTATTCCATTTTTTCATTTTTTAAAAACAAAATGTGAATTCAAAAATTATGGTATTTGAATTTTCTAGTTCCATCTCAATTCCAGTAACCAAATGAGCCCTAAGTTCAAAAGACCACTAGTTGCGTAAAATAGGTTCTCAAAACCCTACCTATCATTCATTTCATTTTTGTAATTTTTTGGGAACTTCTAGTTCTGCCTATCACCAACTACAGGCTAGGTTTTGGATAAAAACGTGGAGGTTTTCCCTTTGGATTCTCTCAAGCCTAAAGAATTTTGAAGGTCATCTCTGCATATTGTTGTCTCATGACTGCACTTTCTAGGTTTGTTCTCATTTGCTGGTCTCATCTCCTTTTCTTCTTCAAACCCTTGTATATTTGTAGATTTTTAAAGCGAAAATAAAAATAGAAAAAACCTTTTATTACCTTGTTTCTTTGTGCTCTGAATTTGAATTTTATAATAAAATAAGGAAACATTTTGTAGGTTCCTTTTAATTTCATGACCATCACTTGGACACCCTCGTATATTATTTGAGGTGGCTATGAGGATTTTTGTAGTTTCTGTGTCTTTTTAAAACCCCCAGTCGTGACTCTTGTTTATGTGTTTTCTTTTCCCCTCTAGATCTTATGAGGGTTTAATGCATTTTGAACTCTATTCACCATGGAATTAGCAAGGATTTTTCTATACAAATATGACTCCAATTCTGACACACTCAACTTTTGGACCATTTAAATTAGACTGCCTAGTATTTTGGAAAAACTATATACATTAAGTCATTTTTTACCACATTTCCTGATGATTTCACTGTTAAAGTAGCATGAAGAATACTGTGTCTTTGAGTAACTCTATGCTTGAGGGTTTCCATTTAAATTGTTGGGTTTCTGATGAAATATATTTTGTAATTTCCTAAGCATATTATGATAATAAAACCCTACAAAAATTGGTGGGTTTCCTATAGCTATAAAATTTATCATATGGTGTAAAATGGCTTTGATATTGAAGAATATGTCGTAACTTATCTTTTATATCTCTGACTATGACACGGTAAAAAGAACATAACTAGCATCTCCTTTAGAAATGAGGGTTCCTAGAAATATCACTTCTATTGCCTTTCTCAAACATGACTTGTACCTACATACACAAG
This sequence comes from Chamaecyparis obtusa, assembly GCA_027943335.1. Lineage (NCBI taxonomy): Eukaryota > Viridiplantae > Streptophyta > Pinopsida > Cupressales > Cupressaceae > Chamaecyparis > Chamaecyparis obtusa. The sequence continues at coordinate 1,726,573 of BSBK01002287.1, read as the reverse complement.
GGTTTTGTTGTATCACGGAAAAACTCTTGTATTTTTGTTGAATCTTCTTTTTTGAGATGTTGTTTACAAGACCATTCTTATAATTTTTCTCTATTAATCTGGTCATTATTCTCACTCTGAAAATTTGTATTCATTTTATCATTTTTTCAAGCCTTTGATATATCTATCTGACCCTTCGTAGATATCATGAAACCCTTACATTTTATTGTTATCATGTAGCTTATCATTATGAGAATGAGCAATATTGATATGATTTGTTTTCTTTTCATTGTTGTGAACTGTGAAGGCGTTGATCTCTACTTTGTTCAATTATTTTTAAATATGTACTAGTAGTACATATCTCTATCATTATGGTTGGCTTCAAACAGTATGTAGCTATGTTTCCATTAAATCTAAAATGATCATATTTGTCTCATTAATTCACTTGACTGTCCTATCTTTAAAATAATGATTTATTTCTAAAACTTTGAGTACTCTTCTAATTATGAGAAATAATTAGATATTACTAATGTATTTACCCTTTTGAAGGTGAATATTTGAGAGCAATGTGAAGCCTTAGTTGACATACCTTAAAGTTATGTCATTAGTTTTCTCAGAGAAACAACATTAACAGTGGTTTTCCTTACTTTGTGGAGCATTATGATTCTAGAGAAGTATTACCTAGGTTGTATTGATGTTATCCAATCTCTTCACCATGATTGTGCTGATTAAGTAAAAATAGGATTTGAAAGGTCTCGAAACCTTATACAAAAGCATTAAAAGTTAGAGTATTGGAATACCATAATACAACTGTGGTGCCCCACCAAACAAGCCAAAGGATCAAACCAAAGATCCAACTAAAAAGAACAACCTATTAATGTTTATAGCTAGTCGAATCTAGTTGAGCGATTACCAACCATTTAGATCAAATCTTTAATTTGATTCTAAATGATTTCTTGCTAAAACATCTAAGGGTAGACATTTTCCCTTAAGTCGGCCCTACTCTCACGCCATAATATATTGGCACCAAAAACAAATAAACATATGGAAGGTTAGCTAGAGTAATCAGGTTGGCCTGCTTAATGATTTATCGGCAAGCTCATATACAATTCTTTCCTCCGCTATCAAGAACACAACTCATGGAAAATAACACTTGCGATCTACTCTTGGTGAATACATGTGATTTGATCTACTCTTGGTGAATACATGCGATCTGATCTGCTCTTGGTGAATATATGTGATCTAATCTGCTCTTGGTAAATACATGTGATCTTCTCTACTCTTGGAGATTTGTTCTGCTCTTGAAGAATACTTGTGATCTGCTCTACTCCTAGAGGATATACATGCAATTTGCTCTGCTACATGCGATCTGCTCTACTGAATATAACTAAAGCTATGCTCTGCCAAAATCAACTTCTACAGGGGTTTGCAACTTCATTCATCATCAAGAGTTGTCTGAGATTGATCCTTCTCTGCTCTATGAATGATTGATCAAGTTATCAATCAGATCTGATTACTTCTCCAGGTCAGATTCACCATTGAGACTGAACATTGTAAGTTGTGTCTGGGCTTAATATTATACATCAAACTAATTGCTGGGTTTTCACCTCCACAAGGGAGGTTTCCCAGGGTATATCTTGTGTTGTGTTTGTGATTTAGTTATCTGTCATTGCACTTATTTCTTTATTTTCAATAAATAGTTAGATCTGAAACTAAAAATTAACATGGTATCAGAGCCAAGTTCATATTGAACTAATCAGAAGATCCTAATAGATTCTGTTAGAGATCATATTGTTCCTATCATCTCAAGGATGTCTTCAGCCAGAGATATGTTCAAACAATTGGAAGATATGTTTGAAGTAAACAACATGAGCCGAGCACTTACCTTAAGAAGAGACTTACTTCAAATCAAAATGAAAGAGTATGAGTCAATCATGGAGTTCTTCATGAGGATTTCAAAATTAAGAGATAAAATAAGTGCTATTGATAGTGAAGTTGTAGACAAGGATCTCGTCATGCTTACACTCAATGGTCTCCCTCCCTCATGGGAACCCTTCATTCAAGGTTTAAGAGGTAGAGGTAACTTTCCCTCCTTTGACCTCCTTCGTGCTGACTGCATTCAAGAGGAATCTAGGCTCATATCAAGAGGGATCAAGTCTACCCATAATGAAGAAAACTTAATTCTTGCTACTCAATCAATCAAAGGTGATCATTGGAAGAAGAACAACTTCAAGAGGAACATCGATTTCAAATCCTATGATGCTAACAACTCAAGGAAGAAGCCAAGAGATCTCTCTCATATACAATGCTTCAAATGTAACAAATTTGGCCAGTATACCATGGATTGTCAGGTTCAACTCTTTCAACAAATGGCTAACCCAAGTGAAGTTGTCAACCTGGAAGATAAGGAAGACTTTCTCCTTTAAGTATTTTTTGTTAGATAGTTTAGAATCAATGTTGTTTGAGATCTAACTATTTTTGTTGAAACTAACTTTAGGGAAAGGATATGTGTTGTAGATTTATTTTATTTGTGTAGGTGTGAGGATCAAGAGGGAGTCACACACTTTCTCATCTTACTTGAGTTTGGTATAGTCTAACCTATGTAGTAATGTGATGGTAACTCTCTTGAATTAGAAGTGTTTCTTTTGGCTCAGTAATCTTCGATCTATTGATTTTTGAACTAACTTGGAAGGTTGAGTATATGATTTCCTAACTCTAAGTACAGGAAATTGGTTGAATAGTCAATTACTTGGAATGCTTTAGAATCAGGGTATATTGCTTCTTCCAAAGAAGCTATTGGGATTGATTTTTCTATCACTTGAAGGATGTCTGAGTGCTTTGGAAGTTATGTAGGGCTCAACTACTACTAAGAGGGAGCCTTATCCTCATTGATGTATCTTGTATACCACTCTTGCGGGCAATGCAAGGTGGACATTGTATCTTGTTGTTTTAATCTTCCTTAAGTGAAGATGATTGTAACCACCCTCTACGGGCAATGCAAGGTGGAATTTTAAATCTTAATTTTGTCCATCCTCTGCTGGAAATGCAAGATGGTGTTGTAATAATTCTTACAAGTCCACCCTCTGCGGGCAATGTAAGGTGGCAAAATTCCTCACCACCCTTTGCGGGCAATGTAAGGTGGTGTTGTATTGAAGTCCACCCTGTGTGGGCAATGTACAGTGGCAATCACCCTCTACGGGGAATGCAAGGTGATCTTTTGAGGCTTGTCCTCTTCCACCCTCTGCGAGTAAGTATGGTGGATTGCTTTGGTTCCATCCTCTACAAGTGGGCATGATGGGTATGGTTGATTTGTTCTTACATGTATGCATCCATCCTCTATGAGTAGGCATGATGGAAAGGTAAGGTAATAGCTAGATCTCTCCTAGCTAAGAGGGAGTGTTAATGTTTATAGCTCGTCGAATCTAGCTAAGCGATTACCAACCATTTAGATCAAATCTTTAATTTGATTCTAAATGATTTCTTGCTAAAACATCTAAGGGTAGACATTTTCCCTTAAGTCAGCCCTACTCTCACACCATAATATATTGGCACCAAAAACAAATAAACATATGGAAGGTCGGCTAGAGTAATCAGGTCGGCCTGTTTAATGATTTATCGGCAAGCTCATATATAATTCTTTCCTCTGCTATCAAGAACACAACTCATGAAAAATAACACTTGCGATCTACTCTTGGTGAATACATGTGATCTAATCTTCTCTTGGTGAATACATGCGATCTAATCTACTCTTGGTAAATACATGTGATCTGCTCTACTCTTTGAGATCTGTTCTGCTCTTGAAGAATACTTGCGATCTGCTCTGCTCCTAGAGGATATACATGCGATCTTCTCTGCTACATGTGATCTGCTCTATTGAATATAACTAAAGCTCTAGCCTGCCAAAATCAACTTCTACAGGGGTTTGCAACTTCATTCATCATCAAGAGTTGTCTGAGATTGATCCTTCTCTGCTCTATGAATGATTGATCAAGTTATCAATCAGATCTAATTACTTCTCCAAGTCAGATTCACCATTGAGACTGAACATTGTAAGTTGTGTCTGGGCTTAATATTATACATCAAACTGATTGCTAGGTTTTCACCTCCATAAGGGAGGTTTCCCAAGGTATATCTTGTGTTGTGTTTGTGATTTAGTTATCTGTCATTGCACTTATTTCTATATTTTTAGTAAATAGTTAGATCTGAAACTAAAAATTAACACAACCCAAGCGGTTACAAAAAAAGGGCGATCAAGATTTACATTTTTGCCCATCCTTGTGTGAACGTAAGTTCATATCAAAAGGAATGGATGATTTAGATTTATTTCCCTTTATTGTAGTCCATCCTTCCTCTTACCTATAGCCTTCTGTCATATCTCAGAAGAGCTAGAAGAGCCCACAAAAGGGTAGGTCACATCTAAAACCCCAGAAGGGGCAGGAATAGCACCATGACCATTCCCTCAAACCTTCATAGGAGAAACATGGGAAAAAGGATGCTCAGCTCCAACAGCCAAGAAAGCAGCAGAATCAGAGACATCTTCACCATGATTGTTATTAGCTTTTTCCTTGATGTTAATTTCCTGATGTGACACTTCCACCTTCCTTCTTATAATTTGGCATCATGACTAGGAGAATTAAAGTTATGTAGATTATGTTACTGACATTAGCATGACTGATTCCTATTTGTATTCACTACTTTGTGGCATATTCATGTATCATCTTACCACTTTGGATGCTTAAAAACTATGTTGTGACAACTTGATCACCCTCATGGAAATGATTTCTTTCTTACTTGGTTCATCATATATAGCCACCATGATCATGATTTATTCATTAATACTTTGATAGATTATAATTGATATTTTGGGAGCTTTTCCATATGAAGTTGTTATTACTATGATAATAACCTATATTGTATAACTATCATGAATAAATGAAATCTCCTTTGGTTAAAATATTTTTCTTCACAAATAAAGAAATTGTTTATGAGTGACATAATTTTTGTCTTATATTGTCCTTGGTAGCTTTAAGTATTGATGTTTGTACCAAGTATCTTTTTATTACTCCATTAATATCCACAGATTCATTGGTTTACACTTGTTGATCTTATCTTTTGATATGTACATGCATTGCAACAAAAATTTGTCTTCCACGACTTAGCTTTTCAGATCTATTGTTGATATAGTTTGTATTTTGCATTCATATGTAATGCCACTTTTTCTTTAATGCTCATGTATAATACATCATCCTTTAATATTATTGCATAATAATGTTGATCATTGTGACTTGACATTGTCTTTTAATAATGAATGTACATTTCTTTGTCATGCCTTTTGTTGATCTATTCATGAATCCTCTAACATATGAATGTTGCCCTTATCATGAATACATTAATATAACTTGTCACTGCCTTGGCATTGTATCAATGTAGCTATGAGAATTTATGGATTAGATATCCATGCTATTTTAATTCACCTTGTTGAAGCTTTATGAATTCAATAAATTGCTCCCTAGTTTAATGACTACATGTTTTGATTAATGGTAAAAATAGGTTTTGAAGGGACCTGAAACCCTGTACAAAGAAAAAGCTTAAGATAGAACATTAGGAGTACACCAAACACAACAGATCGGCCAAAACAAAAGGCCACCATCCCCAAGAAACCATCCAAAAGAGCTCAGCCAAAGAAACACCCACACCGATGCATAAGATAAAACATTGGAAGATCGCAATAAAAGCTAAACGAGCTATCTTTTAGTCCCCTTCAAATGAGAACGCAATTTCATGTTAAAAGTTGAGGAGGATTTCTTAGAATTTTTTCCTTTAACTGTAATCCAACCATCTTCAACACTAGCAGCCTTATTCTACCAGCACAAAGAATCCAGAGCTGAAGAAATAGCCCCCAACACTAGTACATTTTGCACCATTTTTCAACGAACTATTGGTGGAAGTTTCTACCCAACTCTGTTGAATAGTTGACCAATTGGTTCATCGCTATTATCGGTGTCAAAATATTGACCTATAGTTGCAACCGTGGGATGATCAACGCCTACATTGGTCAAAAATGAGGCCAATCTTGGTTGAAAATAACATTAGAAAGTGGTCATATTTTGGTCATATTTTGACCAAAGTTCGTCACACTTTAGACCAATATTGGTCGAAATATTTGGCAGCTCTGACCAGGATGCCAAACTCACAACAGTCATATTTCGACCACATTTCATCACACTTTAGACCAATATTGGTCAAAATATTTAGCATCTCCGACCAGGATGCCAAACCCACAATGCCACATTTCGACACAAAATGGTTGATTTTTAGACCAAACTAGGCCATACTTTCGATGAAGGTGAGTCAAAATGTCAACCACGGTGAGTCAAAATTTTGACAAAATACGGAGTGTTTAAAAAAAATTAAAGATAAATATCTAGACTAATCACCAACTGCATCCTAATCAGTGATTAATCTAGATATTTATCTTCAGGTATCCACACTCATTTTGTTGCTTATTGCTAGCGGGTCCCTTCTCATTCTATTTTCCAGACTGCTTTAGGCTCTAGCAATCCATCTGCTATGCTCTGCGTGAAACTGTGGGTTTTTTCATTTTGTTTGAACTATTTGAGAGATAGGCTCTGACTGGTGATGCATAATTGGTGTGCATGTTTGCACCATGGAAGTAGTGTTGGGGATGTTGGTGGTGCTGCAGACATATTCCTTAACCAATTGTTGACGGAGATGGATGGTATGACAGCCAAGAAAACTATTTTCATTATTGGTGCTACAAACAGACCCGATATCATCGACCCTTCATTGCTAAGGCCTGGCCAACTTGACCAATTAATTTCTATTCCCTTACCTGATGAGTCCTCACGTTATCAAATTTTTAGTTCTTGCTTGAGAAAATCACTTGTCTCAAAGGATGTTGACCTAATGGCACTAGCCCGTTATACCCAAGGATTCAGTGGAGCCGATATTACAAAGATTTTTCAACGGGCTTGCAAGTATGCTATTAGAGAAAATATTGAGAAGGTGAGTTTCAATTGTGGTAGCTTTTGCAAACTAGATTTCGTTATGAATTTCTTAATGGTTTTTTTTTAACTAGTTTGTTAGAATTTTACATTTTTTTATTCAATTTTCCTCAACTTGTATCTTATTATTTCAATTTGTCGTGTTCTCTTTCCTCTGCACTTTTACAAGATATTGAACATGAAAGAAAAAGAAGTGAGAACCCTGAGGCAATGGATGAGGATGATAGTGATGAGGTAGCTAAAATAAAGGCTGCTCATTTTGAGGAGTCAATGAAATATGCCCAAAGAAGTGTCAGTGATGCTGATATTCAGAAGTATCAAGCCTTTGCACAAACACTACAGCAATCCTGAGGCTTTGGTTTTGAATTTTGATTTCCTAGTGCTTCTGCTGGTGCTTCGGATGTATTTGCTATGGTAGATAATAAAGATGATGATAACTTATACAGTTAGGAAACTCAGTACACAATTGTCATCTTAATGAAGTGACAAATGTGTCTATTCTAGCAGGGACCTTCCACTGACAAATAGCCAATGCTATTCAATTTGGCTCTGGCTTTTTCTTGTATGAGTTTTATCTGTTCATATGTTTGAAACTTTATTTATTTTATCAGCCCTTTAGCCGAGGACTTACTAACTTGTAAGTCTTTAGAGAAATATTAACTATGGAAAGGAAATTTAGCTATGGAAACTTTTTCTCAAGTGCTAGATAATGCTACGAAAACCTTGCTTTTTAAAAAAAAAATCCTACTGGAAAATATTCTATACTAAATCAATTCTACAATAAAGAAAGTCTAGTTCAACTGATAGGTATGGTGTGCATCCATTTTATGGAGATCTGCCAAGATGATTTCCCTCGCCAAGATGATGTGCATCCATTTTATGGAGAACTACTAAATGTTTTATATGATAAATTAGAGTAATAGTCTTATTGGGTTATTAATTAAATCATTTTGATCTAATTACTAACTCACCTATTCACTCTAGTTGCTTAAGCCAACCTCAAGGTTTCCCTTTTAGGGTTTCATGATTCCTTTTATAAGGATTCACCTCTTTGTATTTCTTAATAGATTAGAATATCATATTGTAATATTGTGCATATGATGTCTCTGGCTTTTTGGCCTCCATAGTTTTTTCTTGCTTTCTATTCTTTGCTTCTTCCATGTGACAGGGTTATGCATGCAGGTGTTCTTGGGAGATTAGTTTGTCATCTAATCTAACAAAGATCACTACAAGTTGGACCTTGGTGAGATCAATATTGCTCGCAATCTCATTGCCAAAGTGGCCAAAGACTATGTTAGGCTGATAAAATATGGGGAGTCTCTTTACCGTTGTAAATCTTTGAAGGTTGCTACACTTGGATGGATATTTACCATTGTTAAGAGAATTGGACTGAGTTTGGCTTACCTCGAACAGGTGAGGTAGCATATGGTTATGTTCTTTTTTCTATCTATTTGGTTTTCACTACCTGTCATTCCTTGGGATATCTTGCAAGGGTTCTATAAATTGATGGTCTATATTTTGGTGGGTATCTTGTATGGGCCTATGAACTTTTTTAGGGTACCTATTCTAAATTAGATGTAATAAGTTAGAGAAGTATGTCTCAAGGAGAATTTATTTTGCAAATTAAAAGTTTATAAGAGTGGAGATGTTTTATTTTGAGGGTATTGATACTCAAAATTTCACCTTTACATATGGTTGCTTCACATAACATTTGTGTTCTTGAAGCTATCCATGTTATACCTAATAGATATTTTGGACATTTTCTCTCAAAGACTCTAATGCAACATCAAATTAATAAAGTATAACAGGTTAATATTGGAGGTTGGAGGCATCAGAGGCATGAGGTATTTTTATCAACTTAAGCTATCTTCTCACTTAGATACAATACTTTGCATAAGAAGCACTATTTTCATTTTATGTCCCTTCATGGAGCAAAGGAGGGTTCACATCTCTTGGCAGAAATGTGGATTGTGTAATCTCTGAAATAAAGTGAGATCGCTGTATTTTTTCAATTAATTAGGAAAAAATTAGGTAAGGATTAGGAAAACTTAGAACAAAAAGAATGCCACAAATGAGAAAAAAAAAAAAAGCCCATAAACCATTAAAAAATTTACCAAAAAATCATGTTTTTATCTTAAAAAATGGATTTTTCTAATGAAATCACTAAAAAGGGGATCAATAGTTGGGTTAACCAATTAAACTAAAAATCCACAATAGTTTAAATGAACAAATTGGTGTCCATGCTGAATGCCAATTAATCACACTTTTTTGTGAATTTCCACAATTATGTGCTATCCATGTATTCTTATAATAAATTATTTTGCTGCCACAATTTCATCTATGTCGATAAACACACAATTTGTTATAATGAAAGAAAATATGTTATTCAAAAGTTTACTCAATTGCCACCGGGGTTTTTTTATTCTCCTCATACAAAGCAACAAGAACTACAACAAAAAAAATTAGATTTGATTTAGCCCAAAAAGATAGCCATTTAGAACTTCTCAAAGAAAATATAAGGTTTAGCTTTTTTATGATTTAAATAAGTGTTCTCGTAAGAAACTAATGAATTCTATAACAAGCCTAAGAAAAATGTTAGCCTTGCATTCATTGTTCAATACAAGTACAAAAATAGAAATCATGGAGACCTTTTGTGAGGGTATCAAGCACGCCGCTTGACTGCAAATATTTCCTAAAAGCTTCCTTCTTGGATTCATTTGTCTGCCATATAAGGATGACAAGCATTATCATAGAGCTTAAAAGTTACAAAAAAACTTATAAGAAATGTAAACCCTTCCAAGAGCAATGCCCATGTTTCAAATAGCTCCCACACCATTTCAAAAACAAAGTCAACCAACAAAGTTCCACAACTTATATTACCCAATAAAACCTTCAAGGGAATAATAGGACTCAATGGACACAAATATATTTACTAGAGAAACAATGACAGAAAAAAATTATACAATGTTTGTGGAATCCAACTAAACATTTGTTACACCAGGGCATTGGATGAGCAACAATGTGCACAAGATAATTCAATTAATAACCACAGAGGATGGTCAAATGAAAATCCAAAAAATTACAAACATCATAAAGAGAACCATCATTAAAAAGATTGCAATAGATTTTACCAATGAAGAAATGGAATGTTGTTATTCAGAGTTGTAATTTTGCTTTTAAGAGATCATCATTGTGCATGCATAGCTTCTTGGATTAGCCACACTTCACTAGGTGCTTGATACTTAACTGCATCAAGTCATCATTTGCAAAGACCTAAACAAATAGGCATTTAAATCTTCTCCTTGATTAGTGTAATTCTGTGTTTTGTGATTTTAGTCAAAAGCGTAAAGTGAACAATATCTGAATCATCTGCTTGGTTAGACAACATTTTAGCATTTTGAGTGCATTAAAGACATTATTTGAGGAAGTAGACCTTCTGACGTTGTCATCATTTGCAAGGAATTAAACAAAGAGGCATTCAAACTTTCTTGATTATTGTAACCCAATGTTTTGTAATTTTGATCAATAGTGTAAAGTTGATTATAGTATTGCATTAATTCTACATTTGAACTAGTTAACTAGATGAATGGGAGATATTGTTGATTAGTAAATTATGGTAAAACTTATGTTTATACCTTTTGCTACTTTTTGATTGGTGTCCTTGAAGGGTTGGGAAGGGAAATAAGCTTGTAACTTCACAAGGAGACAGTGTCAAGGGAAGGTACAACCTTTTTGTGCAAGAGTTTTCACCACATCACGCTTCTCTGTAGTATTATCTTGTGTTATTGCTCTATTTCTTAATGTTCAGTTCTTGTCATTGAATTCATGAATACAATCATCTACAATTGGAGCACTAAAAAAACTAATTTTTTAGCACATAAGGACTATTTTCTTAAGTAAATCCTAAGGGGACAACAAGTAAATTTATTCATGTGGGTGTATTAGGCTATTAGCTATAGAATGTATGTGCTACTTATAGATCCAACTGATATCTGAGCAGTTGTATTCTTTGTAAATTATGGCTTTCTTCTAGTGTGACCCATTTTACAAATTGATGCATGATGCTAGAAATAGAATAGTTAAAAATAAATCCCTTTCATTCAGCATAACTTGAAACAACATGACTCAAGAACTGCATAAAATGGCATTAAGCATGGATTTTAGTTTACATGTGGTACATCAATTCCTTCATCGAAGACATTATCTATAATAAACTGTTAAAAAAAAAGAGGCCACTGAGGACAATTACACAGGTCTCCAGAAACAACATTACCCAACTCTTTCTCTCAAGCCAAAGAGTCAGTGTGTTCAATTGCCCAGACAAGCAATCGATTCTATGTTGAGTATATATGTCAGGCCCTCCTGCAGTTTGAACGAATTAAGAATAGAAGATAGGAACTGATTTAACACTTCACCTACTCAAAAACACAAACCAATGAAATAATCCACATTAGGCCAAGAGAGGTTGACGCATTCAATACGAGAATACTTACACAAAATGAAGTTGAATCATGCCAGACAATGACAATGAGAAGTTGACTATTGGCTCTTCTAGTTTTTAATTTGATAGTTTCCTGACAATGACACATTCAAAATGCAGTTATTAGCAAAGACCTAGAATGAATGAAATTGATTAAATAATGAAGGTATGTTAGTTTGATCTTCACTTGGTTTCGAGAATACTTTAATATTCTCTACTTAACAAGGCCAACCACGTGAAGGTGGAAGCTCATCTGGCCTCACCCCCCCTCCCCCTAACATCAATCTAAATTCCCCATTAACATCTAATTACACACTTCATTCATCCATTTATGAACTATAACATTCAATCAATAAAATCACATAAAATTCATTAATACACAACACTAATCAAGAATTCATTAACACATAACAATATTCATTAACATGACATCTAATTCAATATTAATACACAACATAATTCAATATTATGATAGTTTTACTGATATTTTTGTCACAATTTGATGTTCAGGATAGGGGAAAAGCACCTGCAACAACAAAGGCAATAGTTGTAGATACAAATGAGGATATCCCATAAATCCCTAATATAATAAATACGGTGAAGAAAAAACTAAAAAGAGTCAATGCAGAAATTATTACTATTTTGCATGATGCTACTATCGGCCTCACTACGATGTCCATGACCAAGTAATTGAGCAAGCAAAAAATCTTGTAACAAGAACACATACATATTTTAGTTCACGACATAAAAGAGTATAAAATATAAACCTTTATTGAACTTTTGTTATAACTAAAGATTCATTACTGCTTACTTCAAAATGACGTGCTCACGCCATCAATTCATATGTCCTCTTCAGCATCTCCTCGGTTGGATTTGCATCTTCCAAAATAGTAATAATTTTTGCATGACTCTTTTTAGTTTTTTCTTTATGGTATTTATTATATTAGGCATTTCTCGGATATCCTCATCTATATCTACAGCTATTGCCTCTATTGTTGCAGGTGCTTTTCCCCTATCTGATATTTATCTTCAGGTGTCCACACTTGTTCTGCTACTTGTTTCCAATGGGTCCATGCTCATTCTATTTTCCAGACTACTTTGGGCTCTAGCAATCCATCTGCTTGTTGGGGATGTTGGTGGTGTTGTGGACAGAGTCCTTAACCAGTCCTTAACCTGATGAGTCCTCATGTTATCAAATTTTCAAGTCTTGCTTGAGAAAAGCACCTGTCTCAAAGGATGTGGACCTAATGGCACTGGCCCGTTATACCCAAGGATTCAGTGGAGCCGATATTACAGAGATTTGTCAACGGGCTTGCAAGTATGCTATTAGAGAAAATATTGAGACCCAATATCATCGATCTTGCTTTGCTAAGGCCTGGCCGACTTGACCAGGATGTCCTGTCTAAATACACCTCCCGCACCAGAATGGAATCCCTTCATAATCTAGAGGTTGTTCCCAGCACCCTTTACTAGTTTTAAGTAATTTTATATGATCACTAGCACATTTCGTGCAGGGATGAGAAATAGTATCCAAAGTTTTTAGATTCTAAGAAGAGTTATGAGTGGAGGCCAAAGAAGGGATATTTGTGAAGGTTTTATAGACGTAGGTTACTGAATCATCATCTTTGCACTGGTACTCAATCTGGATAGTAAGTCTAATTTAATTTGTCTATGGACTGAGACCTTAAATTATTGATCTTCTCTTTGTTTCGAGAATAGTTTAATTAACATTCTCTACTTAACAGGGCCAACCACGTGAAGGTGGAAGCTCATCTGGCCCCTCCTAGGAGCCTCTTATGACCCTTTATGACATTTTAAGACCTCTAAGATGTATTCTTAGAGGTTTTAAATGGTCGTAAAGGGTCATAAGGGGTCCTGGGACATAACAGCTGAGAAACATAATTGTAGGCATCATGGTCACATTTTTTTGGAGACAAAATAATTGAGTGGTATACCCAGATGATGAAGAGCAACTTATGCTCCTCCAATTCCAAGTTGACACTACGGGATCCCAAGACCATAGATAAGGAATAAATTTAGAGAGTGGAGGAGGGCCATAATGACAAAAATAATATAGGACAAACCTCAAGTTAAATGAGGCAACTGCAAACATTTTAATAGAATTTTATTATTAAATAATGAAATTTGCATATACTAGTGTTCTAAGAACCCTCATTACATGATTTATTATTGTAAGCCCCCTCTAACTTACGCATCTAGAAAATGAAACTACAACCTATTGGGATTGAGACAAACCTTATAAAACAACAACAACAACTAAGAAGGATCGCTTGCCAACATCTGTTGAATACATCTGTTGGAGGACCTTGTATTCATGAGAAACAAATGTATTCAATAGATGTATTCAACAGATGTTGGCAAGCGATCCTTCTTAGCTTCTGTTGTTTTATAAGGTTTGTCTCAATCCCAATAGGTTTTAGTTTCATTTTCTAGATGTGTAAGTTAGAGGGGGCTTACAATAATAAATCATGTAATGAGGGGGCTTAGAACACTAGTATATGCAAATTTCATTATTTAATAATAAAAATCTATTAAAATGTTTACAGTTTCCTCATTTAAATTGAGATTCATCCTGTATTATTTTGGTCATTATGGCCCTCCTCTGCTCTCTAAATTTATTCCTTATCTATGGTCTTTGGATCCCGTAGTGTCAACTTGGAATCGGAGGAGCGAAATTTTCTCTCCATCGTCTGGGTATACAACTCAATTACATTGTCTCCAAAAAATTGTGACCATGATGCCTACAATTATGTTTCTCAGTTATTGTGAAATCTACATTTATGTTTCTCAGCTGTCGTGTTTATGTGCATGGTTTTTATGTGTTTGGGAAGACATCTCTCTAGCCTGGGCCAGGATCCTTTGGCAATTAGCTTCATAATAATGTAGATGACAGATGAGAAATTAGCTTCCCAATAAAAATCCCATAAATGAACTATGTGTACCCCAATTCATGTACCCTTTGTGCGTACGCAAATGATATATTTGAAACAAGGGTAAGGATAAATTTACCCTTGTTGTTTCAAATATATCATTTAGGTACATGCAGAAAGCACAAGAATTGGGGTACACACAGTTCATTTACAAGATTTTTCTTGGGAAGCTAATTGCTCAACTCTCATCTGCTTCATTTATTATCAAGCTAAGTGTCAAAGGATCCAAGCCTAGGCTAGAAAGATGTCTTCTCATTCTGTTTAAGCCATATTCCTTATTCTTGTCAAACTTCCTTGGTATGGTAGGCCTGCTCTCTACGGGACTCTTCTTCAATTTGTGTTCGACAATAAGCATCTTCTTCTTCTTCCTAATTGCAGCTAGAGCTTCCTTTTCATCGGGATTCAACTCCACTTCCCCCATCTCATCATCCTCATCACCCTTAGCTGCCATCCAAAGCCCTTCTTCCCTCTCCAGTTCTTCAAGCCTCTACAAGATTTTTGGATAATGTCTAGTTTATATAAATAAATACTCACTATTTGGATAATGTCTAGTTTTGGATAATTTGGCAATTTTGGATTTGGGCCTTTGATCTTTGAGCACTTTATATAATTTTGGCATTCTGGACTTGGGCCTTTGATCTTCAAGCACTTTATATAAATACTCACTATTTGGATAATGTCTAGTCTAATGCAAAATAGTGTATACAAGGTATCTAAGAACACTAGCACGAGGTACATGAGTTATATTCATCTCACTAGATATAGATGGGCATTAATGCTCAATTGACTGATATGTTCCCATAAAAATGTGAACTCCTATTAATCTACAAAATCTCATGTTAAACAACTTCAAAATAAAGTCAACATAGTTCCTTTAACACAACCAAACTTAAAATTAAATTATCTCTATCCCTAAGATAAACTAAGTAGCCTTCATATATGTTATGTCAAATCTTCCTTTGTGCTAGAAATTGGTGCAGGAGCACCAAGGTCAAAGGCAGGAGTCATGAAGAGCACCAGGGTCACTAATGGATCCTTAGGTGTAGTTGAAATTACCAGATGACCTTCAAAGGTCAAGGAACAAATGGAATAACCAAGAAAACACTATACGTTAAATCATGTGATTGATAGTAGATTGGGGTCACTTGAGCCATAAACATGAAGAATTATTCTAAAAAAATATGTAAACCATATATACGTGCACTTGAGGCAAAGAGAAGTTACGTCATATCCATATTAAAATATTAGTTACAATATGAAAATACTAAACTGACTAATACTTGAGTTCATCTCTGCATATGGTCGCAACAAAGATATGCGATTACCATATAAAGAAGGCATCGTAAAAATATAATTTTGGAATTTGCCCTAGCATAACACGTTTTGCACTCAAATCCTTCATCGTGGATAAGTGGAGATGGGTGGATAGATGCAAATGAGTTGTCATTGACCCAACTAAAGTATCTGCAGCCATTGTTTCCCTGTGATGCCCAATCTACATTAGTTCTTATAATATAATGAATAGTATTTACATTAGAAACATTAAATATATACACATTAGCAACCTTTTTTCTATTTGGGTAGCACCAAAATTATCGTCCAGGGTTGCTCTGTGTATGTGAAGTCTTCAACACACACTGCCCACCACCACATTGATAGTTTGGCACAGTGACAAGAGTCATCAAGCCTATATCAATAATGCACCGCACCATCGTTACTACATTTATTACATAAATATTATAACATATAATCATATGACTATAATAATCATACATTCACCACTATTGTTCTATTGTAGATTCAAGTACTTAAAAAATGTTTGCAATCAATGGTTTGAACAAAGCTGTCATTCTAGGGCAGCAAGGACAATTTAACTATACTTGAGCTAGAATTAGTCAACTTCAATACTTTCAATACTTTCAAAATTGAATATGAAATAGGGATATAAACAAGAACTATCCACACAGGTTATAAAGAATAAAACCTTGCCATTGATCCATACGGGTATAACACAAAACTTTACCACAATTTAGAAAACCCGAATGATATTATACCACTGTTTACTTCAAAACTAACATGGGTTCTGAAACCAAATAGAGATTTTATCAAGATAACAGTTGCTAAAACAGATTTACATAAACCAATTAACTCAAAACACAAACCCTTTTTTGAATAATTTAATTTTAACTTTGGTTGTGTTAAAGGAACTATGTTGACTTTATTTTGTAGTTATTTAACATGAGAGTTTGTAGATTAATAGGAGTTCACATTTTTATGGGAACGTATCATTCAATTGAACATTAATGCCCATCTCTATCTAGTGAGATGAACATAACTCATGTACCTCATGCTAGTGTGCTTGGATTAGACTAGACATTATCCAACCGCCTGTGAGGGTTGTCACTGTTATTAATTGGTGTAAAAGGAGGACCGCCTATGTGTTATAGCACTTTATATAAATACTCACTATTTGGATAATGTGTAATCTAATGAAAAATAGTGTATACAAGGTATCCAAGC
The DNA here is from genome assembly GCA_027943335.1 of Chamaecyparis obtusa. Lineage (NCBI taxonomy): Eukaryota > Viridiplantae > Streptophyta > Pinopsida > Cupressales > Cupressaceae > Chamaecyparis > Chamaecyparis obtusa. The sequence continues at coordinate 1,709,618 of BSBK01002287.1, read as the reverse complement.
ACACTAGCATGAGGTACATGATTTATGTGCATCTCACTAGTTATAGATGGGCAACTATGGAACACTAGTATCTGTGAACTCCTATTAATCTACAAACTCTCATGTTAAACAACTACAAAATAAAGTCAACATAGTTCTATTAACACAACCAAAGTTAAAATTAAATTATCTCTATCCCTAAGATAAACTAAGTAGCCTTCATATATTTTATGTCAAACTACTATTAAACTGACTGTACCCTAGATGTTTAATAAAGAAGAAAACCCAAATTATTGTACCCTAGATGCTGACCACAAAAACAATATCCTTCACCATATAAAGTTTTATTATGCAAAATCATTGCACATAATTTCAAAGGTGACATGTATTGAATGCCTAAGCTATCACCATATTTGCTACTAAGATAGTTTAATCGTTGATTTTTCCATTCCTTACTTCTCATTTAAAAGAATGGCATAATGGTAGTGGTATAGTATTATATAAGAGAAGTATGAAATAGCATTTGGGTAATTACAAGAGTTCCTGCAACTGTAATGAATGCTATCATCATTGATGACATATTCTAGTGACCCTTAAACCGGGCTATCCAAGCAATTTGAGAATGTTCTTCCACTTCACTGTCTACCCTGCATTCAAGAACATTTGAAACACATAACATAATGACAATCCATCCTTCACAACTCCCTTCCATTCATGGAAAATGTTAAGTACTATCTCATTACCCTGTCCTCATGGTATTTCATTGGTGCACTGTGCAGGAACAGTCACTGTTGGTTGTGTTTCAACATACCAACTTTCTCTACACCCTTAGACACTCATGAATGGATTCAACTTGATAAAAACAACCATTCTAACATACTCATTATGCACAAAAAGGAAACAATCTTAAATCCAATCTTTGCATCTATCTAATCTGATTGGTGTATACCCTGACTGTACAGGGACAGTCACGTCTAGAGGACCTAAAAATGCTTTCAAACCTGCACAAAACTATTCATAACTCCAATGAAATGCAACACCATACCCTAGCAATCATTTGGATCCATATCAACCATAAAAATAAATGTTTTTCAATAGAATAGTCAGACTGTACCCTCGCGGGTAGTGACTGGCAGATTACCAATGAATTTACATTTTCATTACTTGAAAATAGTTTACATTCATTACTGTTGCGTGAATCCATTGCACTTTGTTTTAATCATTGGAAGGCATTCTAGTTTAATTCATGTTATAATTTATCTATATAAATAGAAATATCAATGGTAAGGTAAATTACTTTTAGTCTCATCCTCCAACTTTTGAGATCAAAAAAGAAAGGTTTAGTTTGTTATATTATATACTATGAACTTTTTTGTATTATATATGGTAGATCAGTGTGTAGGGTAATATTCTCTTATAGTCCTTTATTATGATTATTTTATTATGCCTTGTGTCAGTAAGGTAAGTGTTCAAGGAGAGCAGGACTTAAATAGGACAATGGAATAAGCTGTAATCTGATCTGTATGTGACAAGATACCAATTAAGTAATTTATGATGTGAACAATGATCTCCTTATTAAAGATATTATGGATTATATCCATCTAGAATCTAAAACTTAATACTGGTCAGATATAAAGAAATGTCCAAGAGGACTATCCATATATATATATATATATATATATATATATATATATATATATATATATATATATATATATATATATATATATATATATATATATATATATATATATATATATATATATATATATATATATATATATATATATATATATATATATATATATATCCCTCACTATTTATTGGATTCTTACAACACTATCATCTCAGTCTGATCCTAATATGGCTAAGATTAATTAAGATTCCAATGCAATGATTCTTCCTACTTATCGAGAGTTACCAGTTACCAGCTAATATTTTCGTGACCGTATGGACGTTTCTCTAATAAGGTCGTTGGGTCATAATATTTGATGTTACTCCCCTTTCTTAAATCTGTCTTCAATTGTTGACTATGTTTATCTATCCATTGTTTTAATAGTTCCCATTTCTTTTTATGGCTGACTGTATATCTTAGTCATTTAACTCTCATGTTCTTTTCCTTCCCATTGGATTATATGCAATGTGTACATACTATACATGCACATGTAGAGACTTTGCAATTAATTTTAGGTACTGACAAAGTGCATTTTATTGGATTTGTAGCATCACTGACATTGAGCTCGGGAGTTTATGGTACATCTCAGTTGGTGCTTCTGCCAAACTATTCCCATCTAATAGAAGTTAGCCCCATTTTTGTTAAGGAGATTCAGGTAATTTAACTTCCAATTGTTTTCACATTTAATCTACCAAGTCCCACCATACAAAAGCCCAGTCAATCCTATACTTGAAATTGAAGTCCCCATAAGGATGAGTGCAATTAAAAATTTATATTTTCACTTTTATTGCCCAATCTGACTTCAACATTATTTAATGAGATGTAATATGAATTTTTTTAATGAATTTAGACATATTTTCATATCTCGAGTTGGCTGATGTTTTTTTGAAATTTTTGGGCTTTGGAAAAAGTTAAGCTTGAAAGCATGGTAATAAAAACTTGTCATTTTTTAGTTAGGAGGTGGTAGGCTTAGAATAGTAATTAAACTTACTCATTTTCAAGTAACAATTGATGAGCAACAAGGTGGTCTTGTGCTGTATGGTTTCTCAAACAAGCCAAAAATTGATGTGGAAAGGAACTGGAGCTTGAAGCACACTCTCATGTATATCAATCTTGATTATCATAAGGTTCATTTTAGTTCTTTTTTTTGCATGATCTTGGATCTTATCTTCATTTCTACTCTCCTTAGAACATATAAATTGAATACAAATGGTGCCTTAGAGACCACATATTCTATATAAAGGACACTCAATGGTAAAAAATAGTGATATGTTATCCATGAATCAATGAGTAAAGTGATTATAACCCATCCTAATGTTATCTCAATTACGGCTTATTACAGTCTGCCCCTCCCAAATTTGCTTGTCCTCAAGCAACTATTAAATGATCATATCTAGACCTATTTATAGTACTTTTCCCATCACTTGATATTACCATATATGTTTTGTCCCTTATTATGATCTAATAGTAAAGACTTGGTGAAGGATAAGACAAGTTTCAGTCGTCTTCTAAAATAGTTATAAATATTTCATACTAAGAATACTTGTGAAAACACTTCAAACATAAGGCATGCACGTCTATGAAGTAATCATGCTAACACAACTCAAACATGGAGCAACATATAAATTCTCTGAAGATGTGAAGTATATCCATCAATACACATGAATTCACCCAAGACATGGAGCATACCTGAATATATGTAGCACATAAAGTATGAATTATTTTAAGTCATGAGACATACTCATATCACACAAATTTAATTAAGTCAGGAAGCACATATGTAAAGAAGGATCTCTACAATGCCACATATGTCAACAGCGGGTTTAATGCATAAAACCATCACACGGTGCCATGTGGTAAACAAAAAATAAGAATGATGGAAAATTCACAGGCTCTGGGCGAGTAAGACCAGTGAGTAGACAGAGGGTCCACAATGCCAGGAGTCTAACTCCTTGGTTGTTTATGAGAAGAGAAAGGGACAGTAAGCAAGATACCACAATAGTATTAATAGGGCACAAGTATAGCAATAAACATAGCATAGACGCCATGGCAAACTCATGGGCTAACTGGTAATCAGCACTAGGAGTGTCGAAAGCAATGAGCAAACACTACTTGTTCACTATATTGCATACTTGTTCACTATGACAACACAAATACAAAGAACATGATCAATATTGAAGGATATGTAGCAATCATAAACCTAACACTAGTACATTTACAGTGTAACATGATGCGGTGATTCAGAAATTTAGGGTTTTTCAATTTCATCTCTGCAAGTTCATCTCTGAATCAAATGTATATAAACAGTGATCAAAAACGTGCCAGAAAATACCCAATACATGATGCCCTGGCACATTGCTCACGGGCCCTAAGTAGGTAACCAACAAGTACCAATCGCATAGATGCATAAATTAATGCCACACAAATGCAGAGTAAGGAAATCCTTACAGGCGGTCCTCCTTTTACACCAAATCACAATGGAAACCCTCTCTGGCAGGCGGTCCTCCTAAAACTCTCACCAAATAACAGTTCAAACAATCGCAAGCTCCAACTCCTTCACGCACTCCAAGTTAAAACCAAATAATGAAATGAGATACAAAATCTTTTTTCTTTTTAAAGTTATGCCCGTGTTGGTCAAAATTTTGACCTACATGGTATTCGTCAACATTTCGACCAACACGGGCATGGATTAAGAAAAAAAAAAAAAGGAAGTTTTCCCTCTATAATCCGACCAACCTAAACCTTTTTAATTGATGGTCAAAAATTATGGTAGAAAAATGAGGTCAAATGTAGTAGTGCAAGAAAGAGGTAGAGTCACCTAGTGAACCAGCCAACGCAGGACCGCCATTAGATCCAGCTAAAGGGAAAACAAGAAATGGAACTATAATGTCAGAAGAAGCACCTAATAAAATACCATCATTTTCAACAAATCCAACATCCATCGAATCAGCAATAAGTCTAGTATCACCCAATGTAGAAAGAGAAGGTTCAGATCCAGCAACCAGGACAGGGATAGAACCAACAACCCCAACAAATCCTTCAAGAACATTAATATCAAGACATAACCCAGCCTTCACCCCAGCAGGCAAAGGAGAGCTAGTATTAGGAACCACCTCCATCTCAAGGTGAGAGGAACTTTTCAAGATAGTGTAATGTTGGGTAGAAGCACCCTTCCACCAAGAAGGAGAAGATTTCTTCTTCTTGGTAAGAAAGCCACATTGGGAAGAAATATGACCAGTCTTAAAATATTTACGACATCTAAAAGGAATGCCTTTGAAGTCAATCTTCTGGATCCAAGGTCCCAGGGAAGATTCCATTTTAATATCAGGTGGGAGGCCCTTTGAAGTATCAATTTCTACCAAGATACGGGAAAAAGTAGAATGATACATATTATCAGAGTCATTATCAATCAATAGGAATTCCACCAAAGCCCCACCCACTTCCTCAAGGATGGAATCATGCCACAGATGAAGGGGCAAATTGGGAAGTTCGACCCATATAGGGATAGTAATAAAGACTTCAGTGGATGGATTGAGATCGGGGTGCCACGGATTTATCATGAGCATAAAGTTTTCATCCTCCCAACAAAATAAATCAGGATGCCATGGCTTTACCATGAGTAATGACTGCATGTTATCCTTCATTCCTTCTGTTCTTTTCCAAATGATCATCATTGTCTATTATGGGAAAGGATTAGTTCATGATATGAACTCCCATTAGATCTAGATTTAATGATTCTAATGTTGGTCATGTATTTTTTTTCATTGTCACTGTATTGTATTCATTCCTTTGTTTTTTTTAGGAACGTACTCTTGATTGTCTTTTATTTTCATAGTAGCATACACTGTTGTAGTTTATCTTGTAGCATACATCATATTACCATATATTATGATCTTGTATGATTTGTAATTATGTCTACACATTTGAAATAGCTCTTTAGATAACACAGTGATTTTTTCTAACTTGATCTTTGATCTCCTTCCATATTTTTCAATTATGTACTGATGTGAGTAAGCATACAGTGGTCAATCTTAAGAAGTAGAGTTTTAGATCTTCCATTGCTCGGTCTTTGGACTAACACTTTATTTCATGATTTTGTAGGTACATTCAGGGCATGAAATTGCCTCCTACAATTGTTGAGCCAAGATATGACCTCATCCATCATTCCCTCAAGAAATGGGGAACCTTGACCTTTCTTCTTTTCTTGACTTCTTCACTTGCACACTTATTCATAGCATTAGTCTTTTTAGTTACCATGACTTGTGTAAATTAATTCTTCAAATTCAGTTTACTCTTTTCATTCAAAAATGAAAAAGAATTGAATAGAAAAACTTTATAATGAAAAATGTATTTGCGATGTTTCTTTCTAAACATTCTTGTACATCTTTGTAATATTTCTCTTTATGATTATGAATAAAGAAATAATCTTTCATTTCCTGTATTTATTTCTTTTCAACTTACTTTCTGCAATTTATATATCAGATAGAACATAGCACCTAAAACTTTAACAATTTAAAATGAATCCAATGTACCTTTACTTAGTTGAAAAGCATCACATCTCTACCAATTGGAATTGGATGCAAAAATTGGTAACAATACTTATACAAAAGTATTCAAAAATCCAAAAACAAATTGCATATTTCATATCCTAAGTTGCATTTCAAAACCCTTCATAATCCAAAAACAAAGTTGCATTTTGCATATACCTCTCATACCATTATGTGCATTTAGTCATCATTTTGATTGTAACAAGATCTCAAATGTCCAAAATGCAACATGGTTCATATCAACCCATGTACATTTCAAGTGGGGACACACAAGCATCCTTTGACCATAGACAAGTTGTACCTTTGCATTCACAAGGTTTTGATCCAAACATCATATACACTTCAAGTGAAAGACAAATGACATTCTCACAATCAATCATATCAATCCCACCCATACTTGACCAAAACGTTGGAAGTAAAATTCGCTAAAGAATTGAGAATCTTGGAGGAAAAAGTGGAAAGATGGAAAAGAGTAGAACCAAAATGTCCAAACTCCTTAAATTTTCAAAAGAAGACCTTGGTGAAGTTGACATACAATCTCTCATTTCAAAATCAAAAATACCAAAACTTATTTCACAAATAAACAAGAAAAACACAAATTTCAACCAAGTCTAATTCAATCATGTCCAAGAGAAAACTTTGTTTAATCAAATTCCAAAAAAATCTCCATTAAATCAAATGTCATTCAACCAAGTTCCAAATCAAACCTTCCAACTAGAGCATGACATAATCCAATTGGGTCCACCACCTAATTTTGAACCAACCTTCATTCCAATGCAATCAAGTGTCCCTCAAGAAATCACACATCCCCTTTTACCAATCATGCAAAAAATTCAATCAATACCAAGGTCACAAATAATTTTTCCTTGAATAAAATCACATGTCATTTAACGTCCTCTCATGTCCTCAAATTCACTACCAAATTTTTTGCAAATAATCACACATTCAAACATGCCATATTTTGTACATCAAACAAGAATAATCAATGAGCAACCTATTGCGGAATAAAATATATCTATAAATGCTTTACAACATGCAAACATTGATGTGATATCACCAATAGGATCACCCAAGTAGTGAAAATTCATATCTAAAGCTTTAAAGAGTTTGTTTCAAAAATTGGATCATGTGTATGAAGAGAAAGAAAAAAAAAATTTACACATTTCAAAGCAATATATCAATGACACATTTTCCTCCCATAAAGAAAATGATTCCCAAGAAGTTTACATGTCTCCTTCCTTTCCTTCATCCCCTAAAACTTCACAAGAGTTATTTCCTCCATCTCCATCATGTGACATATCCAATAATGAAACCTTCCAATGTCTATCTATTGAAGAAATCCAAGATAATCTATTTCTTAATACAAGTCCCTTCCATGCTTCTGATATGCTAAATCCAATACCACCATGTCCTACATTTTCAAGAAATCTCATTTCAGAGAGCACAATCCAAAGTCTATCTCCTTCATGTCAAAACATTGACTCATTTCTAGAGTTCCCTATGCATATTCCAATTCATACCCCATGTCAAGAGGATGATCCAAAGAATGAAGAAATGAGTCTTGAGATAAATCAAGATCAAGATCCCAACAAGGACCAATCTCGTCCAATTGTTGACCAAGATCTCATTTTCCTTGAGCCTCATGTTGTTCCTATTATCCCTAACTCTCCTATCGAAGATGATCCCTTTCCATATCAAGAACAAAGTGTCCTTCCAAGTCCCATTGACCTTCCACTTCCTAAGAAAGATTGTGACCCCACTTCCATCCTTTCCAATTATTCCATTCAAATTCAAGAGAAACCCACTTTTAAAATGGAATCCAATGATCCCCTTCCAAGTCAAGATCAAAGTATCCCTTCACCTTCATTTCCTCCTCAAAGTCCCTCCATCCCTTAATTTTCTTGTCCTAATCCTATAGATCTCCCACAAGATCCTATCCAACCAAATGATCCTATCACTATTCCTATTCCATCATAGGATCACATTATTCCTCCTAATCCCCCTAATGATGTGAACACATTTGTGCAAGTTGTTTAAGAACCCCATACATGTCAGATGGGTTCCTCTACTTCCATCCAATCTAGTCCATTTCATGATCCTATTGTTTCTTCCATGTCATATACACTTCAAAATTAAATTTCATCTTGTAGCAAGTATCCTATTGGTCAAATAAAGCATTACCAAGTCAAAGGATTAAACCTCCATGAACAAGGTATATTAGAACCCTTTCATGTCAAAGATAACTATGAAAGTCATGGCCTCAGTTACATACCTCATTCTCAAGACATTAGTATCCCTTCCAATTCCAAATCTCAACATATACATTCCTCTTCACCCCTTCCATCCATCTTAGTTCCATATATTCCTCCATCCACTAGTTCACAATCCACTTACCCTTTCCCACATGCAAGTCAGCAAAGGAACACATCTTGGAGAACCTTCCACCCATCTAAAAGGCCTCCATACAATTCATATCCACCCATGAATCGCATTCCCTTTCCAAGCATTTGTATGCCAAGAATAAAGTCCATAAGTCAAGCAATTCACATGCTACCAAGGATCAACATGTCCAGTCTAATCGGCATGTAAAAATAAAGCAAAATATGATCCAAAAAGAAAAGAAATGTCCAAAAGGCCACAAAGGTAAAAAGAAAAGTCAAAAGCAATATGGGTTCCTAAATCTCTTGTAGAAGAAATGCATTCGAAGGACCCACATTCAAAGGACCCACAAAAGAATGAAAAATCAAAATGTATGTGGATTGCTAAGCAACTCCTTGAAGCACAGTGTGCCAAAGAAAAATTCAAGCCAGCATCCAAAATTTCTATCCATCCATCTAAATACCTTCCATCTTCCAAATCTATTTTGGGTCTTTATGTCCCAAAATCCATATGCATTCCTCCATTAAATCCAAAATATTTTTTTCCATCATCGCCCCTCATGGTGTGTGTCAATGTTGTTCTTGCCCATATTTTCATCCATTCAATGGCAAGCCTTCTTACACTCCCTCCATTATCCAACACCCATTTTCCATCCATTTATCCATCTTATCCAATCATTTTCCTAAATATTTTTTATACCTTATCCAATCATCTATTTTATATCCTTTTATCATTACTCTACCAACGTCTTTGAGCATACTATCATAGTCATGGTCCATTATTGCATATATTTCAAGAGCACCTTCCAAAGAATAAAGTCTTTGATTCATTTTTCCATGTCATGTCATGTGTCCATTATCTTTTGAAATTTTTCAAAAAGTTAAAAAAAAAGCAAAAAAAAATTAAAAATCAAAAAAAGGAGGAAAAGTCAAAAAAGCAAAACAAAAGTTGTCTTGATGAAAACCTAGCAAACATGCGTCTTCATAATACATTTTAAAAAAGAGGAGAAATATCTAAAAATCAAATCTTAGTGTTGAAACTTTCATTTTCATTCCCATTTCAATTCCTAGTGTTCCTACATACACTCCACATCCATGCCAAACATTCCACTTCACATGTTAGTCTCCCTAATCCTATCAATCCCCTTCCTTCAAGTGTCCCATATGTTTCCCAACCCTCATCCATACTCACTTGTACCATTTTCATAATCTAGTGTTCCTTCCATTTCTCACAACACTCTAAATCATTCACATATGTCCAATACCATGCTTTCAACCAAATCCATTATCAATAGCCTTTCTTAATCGATTTCCTCATTGCAACAACAAATTGCATCCATGACTCAATCTAAATTCAACAACCCTACTTGTGAAATAGCTAGCCCTTTGTCCTTAGATACCATTCGTGTTGTTTTCCCTCAATACATGGAAATGCCACACTTAGAGACTTGCAATTGTAAAGGTGACCCCTTGACCCATGTGAAGACCTCTCAAATGACTTTTCCTCATGACCATAGCTTCATGGCTAAGTTGATTACTAGAACCTTTCGAGACAAGGCCTTGCAACAATATTGTTCTTTGCCTCTTTATTCCATTGATTCCTTTCAAAAACTTTCCAATGTCTTTATCCAATAATTCCAAAATAATATTGGTCCCAATATTTCTTTGACTGATCTTATACATTATAAACAGGGTCTTAAAGAAAAAATAACCGATTGCATTGGTCAATTTAAGCATTTGCATGCTCAAATTTCTTGTCATGTTTCTTATATTGATATGCAATACATTTTTATAGCTAATTTATGAAAATAAATTAGAGATAAGATCTTTCTTTCTGAATTTTCTTCCTTTTCTCAACTATGTGTAGTGCTTCATAATTGTCTTCAAGTAAGTCAATTTGAGAGCACTACTCAAATGGATTCAATTGATAAGATTGATGTCACATCTTAATCATTTCAAAAGTTTCAAAAATCTAAGGGTTTCATCAAGATCAATCCTTCATTAAACAAAATTGATGTGCAAGTGGCAGCATCATCCAAAGTTGTGGCTACTTTGTCATGTATTTTTAAACCTTCACTTACTTCCACATCACTTTCTAAATCTTTGCATAATGTGATGTTAAACTTTATTAATGCTAATGTGTTAACAATTTGTCCCATTAAACCAATTGACACGTCCAAACCTTTGTCTAAATCCTTTGATCACAAAGTCTTTTGACAATATCATCATATACCTGGTCATGATACTAGAAAGTGTTTCGGTTTGAAATTTGTTAATCAAAACCTCATTGATTCTAATGGGTAAGTGCACAAAGATGGGTGACGAAAAAGTTACCACTCAACTTTTTTGGCCCCTAAAGATGACATGGCATGTATCATATGTGGCATATACCATATGTAAACCATTATATATTTTCAAATTTCATTTCAAACCCTCACTATTTTATCTACAACTACGAGCAAGGGGGCATTTTTTAGTTGTAGAATGGCGTACACAATATTGGAAGCCAAATTTTCTTCGTAGGTGAAATGGATTGTCACTAGAATGCCACCAAGATGTCAAGGAGGTTGAAGAGGTGGGCATATTTATAATATTAGCTTCTTTTTTATTAAAATATAAGTTTATTAAGGTTTTAAATTAAATTTTATTTTAATTCCTACAGATATCAATCCACCTCAACAAAACCCTCAACCACCTCCTCATGAAGAAGTTCATGAAGAAAATGTACCTCGACCTCCTCCATCAATCCATAGACATCCACCAAGCACACAAGAAAATCTTATAAACCAAATAGAAAATAACAAAAATCAATTACAAGCTTTGATTGGGAGCTTGAAAGAATCTATAGGTACAAATCCTCATAGGGTATCACTTGCAAATTCAATGCAATCAATCTTGACCTACGTAGACATAGTTAGTGGGCAACTCAATTTATGCTCAAACAAACGAGAGGAGCAAAAATAATATTATACAAATAAATTATCATATAAGGATGTAAAAGGGAAAAATAAATAAACAAAGGTGACATTTGTGTGCTCTTTATAAATTCTAGAATGAATCAATCTCTTAATGTTAATTATTGGAGGTTCCCCATCCATTGGTGCCACCATGAAGGAACTAAAAATAATTTTTAGGATAGATGGTGGATGGTTTTTTATAGCCCTCCTTGTAGTAATCATAAGGTTCCCTTGTACTTTTTCAGGAAACTCTATTGTGAGTTTGTCCTAATGAGGTTATTTTGATTTTTTAGAATTTCAGGGTAGAGGTGGAGGGTCCTCTCATGAAAGACTAGGGGCACTCATTACCAGAATTCATATAGAGCATATTACCATTCCTTATGTTGTGAAGGATATTGTTGAATTGGGCACACTATGCACCATTAGTGCGCTCACTTGAACCCTCATACAGTATGCAAGTCCTTTAGTACAAAGTGAGATGGATGAGTCTTCAAGGGCTCAAGTTTCACCCTGTTTTTGTCAATCACGTGGATCCCTATGCACATATGGTGGTGGCAATGTTGGGTAGGCAACAACAGATGATGACTAATGAATTTCTCAATGCAACATTCGACATTGATACTGGCATAATTATTTGCAAGTTCATGTAATTTATTTGATTTATTTAATTTATAAATGAATGAATAACTAAAATTAGTAGAATGATTATGATCAAAATCTAGTGTCAAAGTGTTCATGGTAGTGGCAGTTTTCCTCTAGCCCCCTTTTTCATGACATCGTCAAGTCCATAGGTATATATTTAATAAAGGATTGTAATTATTACATATGAGTACTACATAATTATATGAATGGTTATCTCATAACTCACTATGCATGTGCATTAGTTTATTGTTGGACTCTCGATGTTGACACCATGCAGTGAAGGACATCGTGAAACTTTCATGAAGGTATCATTTATTCATTAGTGGTGTTGTAAAACAAATTTAGATATTCTTGATAACTAAAAAATACTCTTATTTTATTTCAGATGTTGACATCAAAGACTCCTCCTAGTGTTTGTGACTCATTAGATTGCGGAGTTACCACAGTTATAGCAAGCTCTAAAGCATTGACAGAGAGATTAGTTAATTTTACTTGTTGTTTTAATGGTTTATATTGAAAATTTTAATGATAGTCATGTATTTATTTTAATTATTATTTTTATTATTTTTTTAGGGGCTTGTAACTCCAGATCATCAATGTGCCCCTCCCATGGATGAACACAACAATTAGTTGTTAGCGGTAAGTAAATATTGTATTGTATGTTATGCATAATTTAATTTGGATGTATATTAGTTATTGATGCTTATACTTGTTATTTTATCAGTTGGAGCTTCAAAAGAGTCTAGAAAGGAGGATGAGTGAACGCACTCGAAAGACTCTAGCATCATATACATCTCCATCCACTCGACATTTGAAGATGTGTGATTTGTTTTCTTCCCCTTGCAGAAAATGACTAGATTAAGGACAGTTTTTGTATGCCTATATGGCATTTTTTGACATTTTTTGTATATTGTATATGTGACATTCTACATCCATTTTGCTTTCAAGAAGCTTGTCTAACTATATTGGATATATTCCATGCATCACATTATTGGATATATATATATGTGGCTTTATGTCCTACGAGTATTTATAGTTCATGCTTTATGCATGCAATTCATGTATCATGTGTATTAACGTGTACTACTTCATGTTTTATGTGGATGTCTTATGCTTTGTATATTGTTTGTGTTATATATATTTATGCTTTGTATGTATTTATGTATATTGTTACTTTATGGTTCATGCTTTATGGCAACATGTATGTTTCATTCCTTAACTATAATTATATTTATCACTCATACCATACATGTATTCTTTGTGACTTAGGTAAATGTATATGTGTTCACCTTGTAAATTCATGTGTATGTTGCGTACCTTACACATTATGTTGAATTGATATATATTCTTGTTGACTTAAGTGAATTCATCTATACGCTTCATACGTTATGTGCTTTGTGTATCCAGATATAAACTTGTTGACTTAAGTGAATTCAAATGTTTGCTTCATACTTTATGCATTGTGTATTCACATAAATGATGTAGAGGAATGACCTTTAATATGACAAATACTCAAAACTTATAGTGGTGTATTCACATATGTGATGTAGAGGTGACCTTTAATATGATGTAGAGGAATGACCTTTAATATGACAAATACTCAAAACTTATAGTGGTGTATTCACATATATGATGTAGAGGTGACCTTTAATATGACAAATACTCAAAACTTATAGTGGTTTTCACCAATGTCTTATGTGTACTAACTTGGGTTGAATTAGGATCTTTTATTCACTAAAGCTTCATCTTAGGAGAGGAAGAATTGGATTGTTGCTAGTGATATCATCATCTTTCACTGAAATATCATCACGAGTAGGACAACTTTTGGGAGAGGGAAAAACATTATTCATCAATGCTTCATCTCTAGAGGGTGGGTCAATGAAGTGAACTAAAGGGATATGTCAATGGAGAAGTTCAAAAAAAAATTGGTCCATGAAAAAAATTGTACTAGAGTACATGGTTTTAAATTGACGAGATTGACCAGATTTGTAGGTAAAGTGGAAAGCTCAAACATGTCAAAGATCAAGGGGAAGAGTATGACTTCAAAGTGGTGTTTTTCAAGTTATATAGTAGGAAAACATATTAGACTATTTTGTATTCAATCAAGTAGGGAAACAAGGTCTATTTTTTCAGTAGGGTTTTGAGATGGTGGTGGATAAAAGATTATGGAGTGACAAAAGAGCAAAGTGAAGTGAGCATAGCCCCAAAAGTATTGAAGAATTTGTCCATACAATAGACCTTTCAATTTTAATGTATGACAATTGAACCATTAAAGGTGCCTTGAATGCAAAGAGCTTTGATGTGCTCTAAAAGCCAACCATGGATCTTCCTTTAGTAACATTGTTGCTAGATTTAACAAGATATCTATTTTTCCTCTAAAAGCCAACCATAGATCTTCCTTCTATTTTTCCTCTAAAAGCCAACCATAGATCTTCCTTTAGTAACATTGTTGCTAGATTTAACAAGATATCTATTTCTCCTCTTTGCAAGAAAGAGAAAAACACAACCAGAAAGCATCTACATGGAGTGAAAGGCTAGGAATATGAAAATCCCTTTTAAACATAATAACTCTAGCGAGAGGAAAACTCTTTTTCCTTCCCTTGTTTGGCAAAGAAAGGATAACTCTACCAATACTTACCCTTGTTGTCTTGTAGGTAGCAAATAACAAATGAGTCCTCAAAAACCATCTATTGCGCCCAAACTCCAAATTTAGAAAACAAGATAGAGAAGTTGGAAGAGATTTATCCACATTTGCATAAAACAACCAAGAACTTGACCTAGTAACCTCTACAACAATCATAAACTAACCAAAAGATCAAATAAAATCGTCTAAAACCTCAACCTCCCAATACTTCTAAGGCAAACTAAGAGCCAAACTCCAAATTTAGAAAACAAGACATAGAAGTTGGAGCCAAACTCCAAAATCGTCTAAAACCTCACCTCCCAATACTTGAAAGGCAAACTAAAAGCCATTATGTTCTAAATACAATCAAAATTATAAGGTACTCAATGGTGCAACCAAATTGGTGACACGTAGATCAAATTTCTTGAGACACAAAAAGATCAAGGAGGAAAAACACATTCGCACGTTCATTTCACAAACAATTCTAAGTAAAAAATTAAACCTTGAACTCTAGCTTCAAATCATCTTTGTAACATCGACTCAATGCAAATACATTGGCCTCTTCAAAAGGCAAAAGACCAAACCCACAGGCACGCATGTAAAATGAGGAGCAATGGACAAAGAGGGCTTGCCTAACGAGAATGTTGTGGAACATTTCCTTTCTAGTTGCCCCTTGAAAGTTACACTGCCAAACATCATTGTGTGGGACAAAATCCCCTAATCAACAGTGAAGTAATTGCTATCCTCACTATGTCCTCCATCCGTAGTACACAAGAGTGGTTTGTTGCATTCGACGACATCATGGGATTCCTGCTGACAAGAAAAAAACAATTTCATAAAAGCAAACGTCCCACTGCTGTCACTTGATGGGATCGCAAGTGGGCCATTTACTTCCAAGATGAATGAAATGAATCGAAACAGGATTGAATGAATTTGCAGCAATATGTTTATCACAACGTTAACTGTATAAATTTAAAGAATTTAATTCCCAATCTTGAAGAAATTATCTTTGATGTGTTCATTAAATTTCAATGATCAATCAACATGTTATTCTCTGCCAAATTTAGCATTCATATTTGTTCACTACGACAACTTCGAAGTTCTAAGTAATTTATAAACAAAAACAAATCAGCATAGTATATTCTACGTATCTTTTCATTTTTATAAGAATATTTTTTTAAACAAGTGATAAAATTTTAGAGGTTATTCTTCTCAGATGACCCTTGTTGCGAGGGCCAGCAAAAGTAAGTACCGAATGCAATTGAAATAATCGATATAGGCAAAATAACAAAGAAATTTCATGCCGTTAGCCAGAGGAATCTAGAACAAGATTCTCCGCACAAACCTCCAATTTGTGTTGTGAACTACACCAAAAGGTGTCATGGCCCAACCCAACTTGTTGCACAAGTGATACGCTACCCCACAGAATCAAGCTTTATTGAGAATACTATATTATCATCGAACACAATTGTGAGAGTCTAGAGAATAAAATTATAAGCAAGCAATCAGTCAACGGTGAACAAAACTTGTCCAACGAAATACAGAAACCTATAAAATTAAAAGAAACAAGCACCAGCAAATGATCTTGACCGGAATAAAGAGCCAAATTCGGGCTTTTTAGAAGAATCCAAGAGTCCAAAACAAACAACAAACTAGCAAACAGTCAAATGGTTTGAAACCAAACTTCACCAAAGGCCTTCCAAGTGGGGCAGGATGAGAATGAAATGTCCTTCCATTAAAAAGTCTTGACTCTACCCTACATAGGGATCCGATGCCCACACCATTGTGGTAATTTTCCATCTTTCTGTCTACCAAAGGGGTTTGAAGATGACAACCAAGACCAACTTTGCAAAAAAAAAATTGTTTTCAGGAGGGGTTTTCAAACACAGCTCGTTCCTTGCATGAGGAACCTAAAACCTTACAAATCTGATCTCTCAATACTTTCCAACCCCATCCATTATAAAGATGCAGAGGAGATCCCTCATCAAACGTCTTGACTTCATTGGAGTTAACATTTTCATGATCTTGGCATAACATGCAGAAATGCCCAACAGTGCAGAAGTGGTCAACCAAAGACGTCTTGTATTGATGTTTCTGCTCCCAAACACCAAACTTGGAGCAACTCCAAACTAGTTTCAACACAAACTCAAAATCTAGCAAAAAGAAACCTTGTTCTAGATTTTGTGACCTCTTCAATAGTAGTAAACTAAACAATACCACCAATAATACTATGAATGATATTACATTCCAGAACTTAAAAGGGAGGTGAACCCAGGTAGGAGCTATGTTAATCTTGATAGCATTGAAACCTGCAGGCCATCTTTTTAAAAGAAGAAATGTCTTACTAAGGAACCACAGATCTTTCCAAAGAACTCTGGTGCGATCATATCAATGGATCCAAAAGAGAATAAGAGGATTCTGTTTATCAGAGCCGTCACACATAATAGACCTAGAGTGAGTCAACATTCAAACATCCGGCCGCAAATGAAATCACAATTTGGTTTATGAATAAGAAACCTCCCGACAAGGGCAGAATACTTGTCTACAAAAGCTGCCCACCCACACATCAAGAATACTAAAAACAGTCCAGCAAGAGACGAGCTGGAATGGAAATATAGTATCCATGGAGGGGGTGACCTCCCCAAAAATGCACTCTTGCATCATACTCAAGGGAGAAGAGGCACACAATGGTCACCTTCCATAACAACCTGAGCAACAAAAGAGGAACGAAGGCCATCACCTGGGAAAGGAACTCCTTACACAAGTCATCCCTGGAATAAAGGGAGGATAACACACTCAACCCAGCAACTGGACTAGGAGCAGATGCCTAGAAGAGGGCTACCAAAGTGGGGAGAATGACAACATGGGGAGCACTAACCTCAGCTTAAACACAATATTTCTGCAGACTCACAATGTTCAAGGTGGGATTCTCACACCATATATCCCCAACAGAGCCCGACAAGCCAGAAAGTCAAAGTTTCCCTAAGGAGACAACAGAGCAAGGAGGGGTGCACAGGTCAACGCCAAGGGAAGGAAGCCCTTGCACAGACCAAAATCCCTAGTAAGACCTGACTCAACCACCACCAGAGCGTGCCTAGGAGTATCAAAGAACCCAAGGCAAATGTCCAACAGCCTGGACTCAAGGAGATCCAACAACATTCCTCATCATCCACATCATCCCCAAAGGCCCACTTATCCACATCACTTTCTCCCTCAAAGTTAAGAACCTTGCCACCACAAGACCTGGCTCAACCACCACTGGAGCATGCCTCGGAGCATCAAAGAAGCCAAGGCAAATGTCCCACAGCCTGGACTCAAAGAGGTCCAACAAATGCACAATGGATTGCACCAAACTAACTTACAGATTAGATTTGTATGGTGAGAGACAGCTGATCTGATACAAAAATTTGCAACAGAGATGAAGCTCTGGTGAAGAAACCATTAACCCCCATAGTGCAGATCCTCCTTCCAACCACATTTAGGCTGAGCTAGGGGCAGTTAAGAATAATATGAGATGGCTGATTCAGAGGCAGTAGGTAGTGGTTCCATTCCATACAATGCTTTTTTAAAAAGTCCTATTTGTATTCGAGTGTCTGCAAATTAATCCTGTTCCTTTCAATTCACTGTATTTTGAAAATGTACAAAAAAATTGTATCCAGTTGCATTGCAATTTTGTTACAAAATTTCATTATTCATAAAATGAGCGAGTACAAATGGAGACATAGTCTCCTTATAAATAGAAACAACCGAGAGCGAAATAGAAACTTTCTACAAGACTAACTAAGAAAATAGAAATTACCTAATAAACTAACTAATGACCTAAACAACCATTAATCATACTTTTAAAATTATGCTCAGTGCACCTAAACTAATAAACAGTTGATTCAGTATATTGTATAACAAAGTAGACTGGGAATAAATAGTAAATTTCTAGTTATAATTACCTACCCTGCATATAGCATAACTGGACTAACAATAAAATTCAGTTTCCAATAATAAAAATTTAATAAACTTAATAAACCATGAATTGCTACGGAAAGATGTAAAATATTTGCCAATGCCAATCAAATTACAGCACTAATCTTTTTACAATTCAAAACAAAAAAGATTTTGACTTTAACATGCTATTTCTCTTTTACCACACAGCAACCTCTAGACAAAAACAACTGATCAGAGATTGAATGCTTATAAATCCCTCATAATACTTACGATTCAGGAATCTAAATAATCACTGGATACCAATCAACACTATTTTATAGAATTAGTTCAAGCATCCCAGTCAAGTTATCAGCAGTAAACCAGGACCAACATAGATAGAAAATAGTTATTCCTGTTTACATAAGCATAATAATATTTATGTAGGTACATTAAGCTTATCAGAAGCTATTTGTGTTCACATTTTCTAAGGGCAGAATTAGCAAAACATTATAATCTAGATAAAGCCTATGTGAGAATATGAATGGATATATAAATAGTGAGTTGTGAGCAATGGATCTGATACAAGGGACACGTATCAGAGCTGTTAAGGATCACAGAAAAAGAAAAAACAGTGAGATGCCTTCAATTTGCCTGGTTTACTCCAAACAGGCAATGGATATACATATGTAAAATACATCTAACAATAAATATAGCATAACTACATATCTGCCAAATAGGCCAGAATATAAATTTGTCATCTCAACCATTCATCCTAGACCTGATCGATAAGGGTGCACAACTATTAAAAAATGTTTCTAAATTTTTGACAAAAGAATGGACCAAGAATCACAAGAATAGGGAAGATAATAAAGAATTGTGCTGGCAGACTGAATTCTAAGATACATCAGGAGTAAAAGGCAAAATCTACAGACATTACCAATGGTTAAGAGCAAACTCCAACTGTGAGTTGAACACTGAATTAATATCCCAAAATGGCCTGATCTTGCTGAAAGCATCACCTCTTGCAGAAAACTCGATCATTAATGCTGACGTATAGCTGTAGCAATAAAAACGTTGCTGCCTTCCAACAAGCATACAAATGTTAGGTGACAATTCTGCTATAACCTCACTCCCCCAGGTAACTGGGGGATGACTTTATCTCAAGTTCTTAACCATACTTGCCAAGACCCCTTCCGCACAATTATCACCAGGAATGATCAAGTGCCAATAAATCTCCATCATGTTAATATATAAGCAAAACAACACTCTGAAATTACAAGGCCTGCAGCTGTGTTTATTCAAAGTTGTGCTCGACTTGCATCTTCCCCTAAAAACAGGTCTCCAGAGTCGATGAACATTACAAAACCAAGGCAACTTTCAACAAAATCGCCCAAGCTTTTTGTGCAATGGCAATTAACTCACTTGTTCCCCAATCAGATCAAAACCAACAAGGAGGAAAGAAATGCCTTGAAACAGTAAAAAGTAAAAATGAATTCCTTGGGCTGATAATAAGCTCCTGGCAGCAGCCGTGAGAAGAAGAAAAGCTAAAGCCAATTCCTTCCTATAAAGCCGATTTGCCTTCTTTTTCAAAGGTTGCTTCTGCTGCTTCTCATTTAATTTGTTCAGAACATCAAGTTCAGATTCTGAAGCACCACGATGATGCCTTGGACGTTCTAATTGTGGGTGTGATTCCTTTTCCATAAAAGCAACTAAATCAGCCTCTGATGATCTACCCAGCTTTTTTGTCACCACCCATTCATAGGCACTACCAAGTTGAAAGAGGCCAGAGATCATAGCATTGAACTTAGTTACAGACATTGTGTTTTCAAAGAGAAGATATGGAACAATGAAAGGGAATGATCTTGGAGCAGGTAGAATATTCAAAAGAGACATGATAGCAGGTACATAGCATATGACCCAAGCTGGTAACTGTGCTTCCGGCAAAAACATCGTCATTGGAAGAATGATGCAAAAAAGAGTGAACGAATAGAAAGGAAGAACAAGCTTCCGCAACAGGAAAAAAAGGAATATTAAGTTGGCCTTCTTTGAAAATCCAATCTGCAAACACAACGATAAGTATTTAACTTTTTAGTACTTCGCCACATAAATAGTTGATAAACCAGAATGCAAAAAACAAGTTTGAACTGTCTCATTCTATTCTAAGAAGATGTCGGTAACAAACTCACATTAGAACGGATTATATCTGGAAGACACAAACGAAATAGCTGCATTGGACCAGAATGCCACCGATGCTGTTGCTTTCTGTAAGCTTCATATGACTCTGGAAGCTCACAAAGGCACTGCACATGTAGATAGATGTAATATAAAAGCTGTAATTTAAGTGGATTACTGCATTGACCACACACACATACACAGCTCAAATCAGAAAATGAGTATCTCATATACCTCAACATCATTCAGAAAGATGAATTTCCATCCATTGAGGTGAGCACGCACAGCAATATCCATGTCCTCCACAGTAGTTCTTTCCAACCAGCCCCCAGATTCCTCAAGGGCCTTGATTCTCCAGACACCAGCAGTACCATTGAAACCAAAGAAATTGATGAACACACCATTAACCTGCTGCTCCACCTCAAAGTGAAAGCACAGGTTTATATTCTGTAACCTAGTCAATAAATTCTCGTCCTTGTTGACAAAGGCCCATCTTGCTTGGACTAGTGCCAAATCTTCATTGCCCTGCAGTTTGCCAGAATACAATTAGATTAACCAAATTCAAAAATTATATTTTATAAACTTAAATAAAGCCACCCACCAAACACTTAAAAAGCACACAAACCTTGAAATGTGGAACAGTTTTTTTCAAGAAATCTGAACTGGGTTGAAAATCAGCATCAAAAATGGCAACGAATTCATAATCCTTCACATAATCACAACTCATTGCTGACTTTAAGTTCCCTGCCTTGTACCCAGTACGGATCACTCGGTGCCTGTATACAATGTTAATACCCCTCTGTTGCCATTTCTGAACTTCTGCCTTAATGAGTAATTGCACATCTACATCATCTGAGTCATCAAGAACTTGCACAAGCATCCTCTCCTTTGGCCAATCCAGACAACACACTGCACCAATAGATTGCTGATAAACCTGCATATCAGGATAAAGAATTCAATACCATATTTGACAAATCTAAAAATCAACACCAATTCACCTTGGGCTACTTGATTATGATACGTGCCAATGATATATGATGAAAAATATGGAAAAACAAATTTCACAGCCTGAACTATAAGCGTGTTCCTAATAACAAACCCACTTGAAAACACAAAACAATGACAACAAATACAGAAGAAAAGGAATTAGTGTTCAAAGACACCTCATTTTCAAATCTTACAATGGAAGATTGCATGTACTAATAATAGATTATACAATTGATAAAAGCATTAGTTTTCTTTACGTACAGTTTGGAGTCTGCAAATCATCTGAATTTTGGGGAAAACAATTTTTTCTAACTACCGACACATACCATAGAACCTTGTGTATCAAGTAAATCAGTGGCTTTAAAAAGCATTTTCTTGCAATATCTGACTCAAAAAAACTCCAATATTAGCTTACAAGAATTATATTGTTCTGTAAAATATATTCACACTCAAGAAACCTAGGTTGAGTTGATAGAATCTAAATTTTTTGACTTAAGAAACTAAAAGAACTTAATTAAAAGAATATAAGCCCTAACAACATAGCTAAATAATGCATGTCCATATTCATACAGAAAATTAAATCAATTACAGAATTTATCTTAAGCCTTATATATTTACAAGTAACAGCAGCATACATGCATATAAAGGAATAAACAGTAGCTGCAAATTCGGATGAACCAAGCATTGCTTATTATGTTTATTCTTTCTCTTGTAAACTACAAACAATATTGCAGATATCTCAAGCTTTGCCGATTTAAGACTGAGAAAAACACTGCATAAAGTAATTATATGCTGTGGCATATTTAGAGATCATATAGAATAATTATTAATTCAAGGTAACTGACATTAAGAAACTAACTGACATAGATAAA
Source organism: Chamaecyparis obtusa (assembly GCA_027943335.1). Lineage (NCBI taxonomy): Eukaryota > Viridiplantae > Streptophyta > Pinopsida > Cupressales > Cupressaceae > Chamaecyparis > Chamaecyparis obtusa. The sequence goes on along the minus strand of BSBK01002287.1, from coordinate 1,686,868 downwards.
GAAAATTCATATTCCAAGTTCAACAAATAATATCCGTACCTGTCAGCAAAAGTTAGATGACAGAAGTTGAAATCAGGCAAAAAGAAAAACACTACGCCAATTAGATTAAGTATACTCATTCAAATCGTATAGTTTTCAAAGGAGCAATATAGTGCAGGGGAAATCTGCATTGCAAGCAAAAAGCGATTTTGATGAATTGGTTATATTTTTTAAAACAAAAAAATAGTCAAAAACCTCATTTTTCAAATATATATTTTAAAGATGGTGTATCTATTACCGTAGCTGGGTTCAAAAAATATACCCTGATTTATTCAAATAAAGAAATAAGAGGCTAATCAGGATCCATCTAGAAGGAGCTCAACGAGAAGCTTTTACAAAATTTCATCAAGCATGAATAGTTGTCAACTTCACTTGCATAGCTTGGCAAGAGCCCAGTATTTCTTATACCAGCAGCTTGTTAAGATATCTTTACCCGCATATAACCAATATGTAATAGCAGCCCTATCCCACTTAAAATCAATAAAATTAAATTAAAATAAAAAATGAAGAAATAAAGAACAAAGATATTTAAGAAAGAGTTATTTTACTTCTTAAAAATAGAGGCAAAACAACTCCACACAAAATTATAGAAAGGAACTGACGCAAATAAATGAAACTAATGTTTCTCTTATAAAGAAACAGCGACTCACACCTACACTTGAATTCATCTTCGACTTTGGTCTGGAAATGTACATTTATTCTACTGTATGTAAATTTTCAGACTTTTAATATTATATTGTATTAATATATTACATATGCCATATTCAAGTTTTATTGCATCATGCATTTTGAATCTGCCATCCTTTTACATGCAATCTAGCTGAAAACAATTTATGTATCCTACGGTTGCATCAAACTAGAATAGAGTTACAGGTGTAAATTTGAAGACCAACCTTAAGACTTCTGTAACAGTATAGTTTGGGTCAAGAGGTTGGGAATGATAAGATACACAAACTTTACCACGGTTCCATTTCTACAGGCTCCTAGGCGCCTCAGAGTAGCCACAGTAATACTCTATATATAGGGTTTTTAACTTTTTAAATTTATCACTTATGAACCCAAGCCCAATCCGGTTTATGCTTCCCGCTCTGCCATAACTTTAATCCTTGATTTTTTCCCAATGTGTGTATACAAGTGGTAAAGCCTGATTGTTGCCGCAGAGGAGACCCAAATTCAAATCACCATGGGTATCAATGGACGTAACCTGCGATAATGCAGGTCCCAAGCGTATCCAGAGAAGCATAAACACAAGCAAGAGGGCTGCTCCACTGTTTATGTTCCAAGGTCGTGGGTACTTTATGTTCCACGGTTGATAAACCCATAAAAACACTCATTCACCAAATACGTGATGCCAATAAATTAAAACCGTGCAAATCAATGTATTCTGAATCAGTGCTAGTCGTACTTGTGTAAATTCAAACGTTGATTAGAATTGTCACACAAGTGTAGCTTATAAAAAACATTAGGAAAGAGGGTAAAGAAATAACGGCCGAAATGCAGTAGATTGCACGCAGCAAGCCTCCAGTGCTAGTAGTACTTGTGTTAATTCAATCGTTGATTAGAATTGTGACAAAAGTGTAGATTGCAAGCACCAAGCCTCCCGCCCACTAGCCCCCTATTTACTAATATCACAAAACCACCATGTGTGCTAAGTGGGTCTGCTTCCCTGTCCATATGTAATTTTTAGCCTCGTGGACGCTAAGATAATTCTTCCTCTTCTTCTACATAAGAAAACCTGTCAGCAGAATTAAACCTATCCTGGAGACCATTGTGGTGGCATCCGAACTCATACACATCAAATCCCATAGAACTTATAAACTACCGATCCCCATTGCTAAACGGTGGCATTTGGACAAATCCAAACAGACGAGATTGCAAATCAATGCTACTCGAAGGATCTCGAACAGCCACAATGCAGACTAGTGCTATTTGAATGAATTCAATTCACGCACATTGCAATTTAATGTTATTTGTAGGAATTCAAACTATAATGCAAAACAGTATCACTAGAATCAAGTCGGTACCCCCCCAATCACAATTCAATGCTGATAGATTGGAATGGCAGATATTGCTAATACAAATTAGAAAACACGAAGATTGCAAATCGACCCACTCACCTCCATCTCATTACACATAGGAATCTGCACAAGCACCATCGGATAGTCCTCTAACTTTCCACCTTGCTCCAGATCACCATCCGCAAACTCATGCTGAGGCACGGGCCTGATCTTCTTAAGACGAATCCACAAACAACCCAGCGATAAAATCATCCTATCCAACGACTGAATGAGGAACAGCACGATGCAAACATTAGCCAAAGTCTGAAGCGGGGGTGCAAGATAATTAGCCCTGATAAAAACCCACGTCGAATACACCGAATGCAAGAGACCCTGCAAATCCAATGCCGAAGTTGTTGGAATCTGCAGATGAGGGCGACCGAAATGCCATCCTTTCCAGTAGGCCACGATCTCAAACCCCAGCATTAACACCGCAAATACGAGAAACCCTCTGATCACTCTATAGAACCTACTTTTTTTACTCTCTTCTCTACTACCACTCCTTTTGTCTAAATAAATCCGTCTTTTCACAGCTGCAAGCAGGCTCCACAGCCCCTGCGCAAGCCAGGCAACACAGCCTGCGGCTCTGTGTGCTTTGAGCAATAAAACCCATGTTAGCTGCTTGGCATTCTTACCCCTCCCCACTTTATCCTGTGCACTGAAATTACCCTCACCATTAGCGTCACCAGGGCTCTCTAATTCCAACATTGACCAATTGGGGTTCTCCATTTTCACCACCACAGATGTTCCCCTGTGTATCTCTCGCTCCTTGCTCCACCATTCCTGAAACTCGAAATTAGGCGCCATAAACACAGTCCACACCCCACCCTCACATAAGGTCCCACAAAACACACTAAAACAACAACTCACAGACCATCAAGGCTACTTGTTTGAAACAAACCCTCATTGCACGCCGATCTTTTATACAGCCAGATCTCACAACAGCACTGAGATTCGATCCGAATATTTCGAGCCCCTCCTACTCCACAGCCGCCCTTCTGTAACTAACTACTTCCCCAAACCCTAGGAGCATATTTCACACACCACAAACACATTTTTACGCTCATCGAACACAACACACGCGAAGGGGCAAAGACCTCTCTCTGCACTACAATGCGCCTGCCAACTATCCCCTGCCCGGCCTGCCCTACGCTGCCCGATCTGTGTGTATATATCACAACGTACATAGGCGAGCCTGCCCTATATCTATGCGTATATTCATTACGTATATGCCAGTTCCCCCTTTTACTGCGTTACGAATACCGTGCGTTCAAAGCTTTTGTAAGCATTCATTTCTGTACCCGCTGTTTAACTTTTTCTGCCTGTAAGCAGAGCAAGGTGTTAAAACGAAATGTGTCTTCAGAGACAGTTCATTTATTTACCGCGGGGATTTACTGCAAAACTCATTAGTTAAAACTGAGGGTGCCACGTGGCGGAGGAAGGGAAGTTCCGTTATGTGAATAGGAATGGGGATCCGTCACGTCAATAGCTGGAGTTTTGCTGTCAAACAACAGAAGACGACATCTGATGTTCATGTGGGACTTTATCTATAATTCTATTTCTCTGCCGCGTTGGCCCAGTTTTGAAAGTGCTTAGCATATTTGTTTTTGAGCGCCAACAGGGTCCTCTTTTTCCATTTATTTTGAATTTTTTTAAGCTCTTAATACGTACCCAAGGAAAGGGAAACGAAACATCAAAGAGAAATCTAGTATGTTGATAGGACTTTTATTTATTTTTTATTTTTGGGTTTTTTAATTTTGTGTGAAAAGTTGTTTGATGTCAAGGAATAAAATAATAATAATTTAGTGAGAATTATGTTATGACTTTATTTGTATGTAATATTGTTGCTTTCCTATCATCATAGATATTTCACTTTCTAAGAGTTAGGTAGTGTTTTTTGAATGGCATGTCACATTATAGTGCAAAATAGGTGGCATCTCTTGCATAGTTTTTGAGACAATGTGTTCGATAATTTGCTTCCATTTAAGGCAAGTGTGTCTTACCTTATTTTATTTGTTTTTAATTTTAATAAGGAAATGGGAAAGAAACCTCATCAACTTACGACTTTTATTTGTTTTATATTTCTAGGCTTTTAAGTTGAAAAAAAAATTAGTCTAAAAAATATTAGAAAAAGTTATTTGATGTCTAAGAAAAAATTAATATAGTAAGAATTGTGTTACATATCTGTGTGTAATAGTGTTTTTGATATTAATCAACAGTAAAACTAGGGTGTTGACCCTTACAAAACCACAATCCAAGGACGTACAAACACGGTACACTAACAGTATATAAACATCAAAATTAGCCTAGAAAAGAACTAGTGTAGGAAATAACTATATAACCATAGGTCATAATCTAGCAGCCTATCATCCTCAAAATTACCACTATATTACAACTTAGTACCAATCATAACAAAAACAACCAAAATCCTACTTCTACAACCAAAAGCACATAAAAAGGAAGTATAGTCCAGGAAGAAAACCCTAAAGGGGTAGGGGGTCACAACATCGATCAAGCGGTGTTTAAGCATTATGGGAGGGTCTAATGTCACAACCCAACTAATACAACACATGGCTCCAATCGTCTATGAAGAATTTAAACAAATCCTTGTAGTTACCTTCATCTTGCCCATCTTCACCATGAGCGTTGGAGCAGGCGTAGGGAAGTTGCAAAGTTGTGCATCACCCTAAGGCTAAAGTTGGATATGCTCCCCATTTTTTGTTCCATTTCCCTTAATTGTTTTTTAGATTGCATCTCACTTTACAGGTTAGCCAAATCTGATGCACGAGCCCAGTTGGGGTTGGTTGGAATAGGATTATCCTCATTTGGTAGTATACCTTATGTAGGACCCATGGGCCCCTCCTTCACACTAGCACATATGTGGGTAGAGTTGTTAGAGGCAGTGGTATTTTTAGTGGAGAATATTTGCCAATTGGCAAAAAGTGGGGCCCAACAGGTTGGCAAATTGGTGAATAGTTTTGGTGTGGTTAGTGGTCGTATCACCTAATTTACACATAGTAATGGTCTCATGCATGGTTAATTCACTACCTTTTGGTTGAAATGATTATTCATAGTTGTGGTCTTTCGCCACCAACTCCTACACGGTTTCAATAATTGCTAGACAAATTTTCGCCCTGAATTTTTGGACGAATGCAAGAAACCACCAATGCACACTGTTGAATTCGCCAATAGCGACACACAGTTTTTAAATTTCAAGGGGCCTTATCACCAAAAATATTAATTATTTTATTCTTTAGGTCAGACCCAATTCGCCCCCAACTATTACTAAAAGGTAATGCCAAGTCCATATTCACCTTCAAAATCCAAATTGCACCGCCTATAATCCCGCCCAAATTTGCCACATTTTTATCTCCCAATTGTAGAATGGTGTGTAATTTGCCAAATTTTGTTTGATATAAATACATGAGAAGGTGAGGTTTTACACCTTTTGTTCAGGTTGGTTTGCACTTCCAGAGGCTCTCAATACATGTTGCACAGGAACTCTTTAGATGTTGAGTCGCTAACGGACCCTATCACTGTGAAAACTTAGCGATAACTAACAAAGGTTATGAGATTGTTGTTAGTGTTTGCCATTTTGAGTTGTTAATGTTTGTCATTTTTATTTTATAATTTTCTTGCATCTTAGCTCTTAGGACTTAGTTTTTTTCATTCTTATTTATTATTGTTTAAATGGTATGCATTATTACAAGATAATTTATCTGTTTTATTTTCCCTCTTTTTATATTTTACTGTATTTTGTAGGAATCGGATTCCTTCTTATAGCTTCTGTTAGTGGGAGATGTCGAGCAGCAGGACTCCTAAAACTATTGAATGGAGGCCATCAAAATACATAAATAATATAATGTCATACTTTTGTGGTCAATCAGACAGAGCTACGACATCAACACTTTCACTCGATGCAATAGTTGACACAGATGTGTCAGTCTCAAAGATTATTCCAATGGATACCAAGTATAGCTAGACTAAAACAATCGACTTGGTTGACAATGTTAGTGATGCTATTACTGACAATGTCATTGCTACTGGCAATGTTGATGATGTTGTTGATGATGTTGTTGCTGAGAATGTCATAGATGCTAGTGTAAATATTGGTGATGGTATTGCTGACAATGTTGGTGATGATGGTTGAATTACACTGAAGAGGAGAAGAAAAGTGAAAAAAAATTGGGCACAAGTTGGAAATAACAAGGACATTTTAGATGGATTGGGTTTCAAGGTACCCAAGGTGGGTTTTGGCATTATATGGTACCAAGATCGGCCTACCATCAAAATGTGATGAAGTGATAGCTTGTCATATACCTTGGTGAAACTGTCTTATAAACAAATAAAAATCATTTCAATATTTCTAAATTTGTGAATTAGCTTTAAACTATTAATTTTGTCTTCAAATAGTGAGTCCTACTATCAATATGTGATTATGTGAAATAATGCTAGGTGGGTTTTGGTACTATATGACTGGTTAGGTCTCTTGCACAACATTATATGTTGTGTAAGATAGGCCTACCACCAAAACGCGACAAAGCCATAGCTTGTCATATACCTTGGTGGGACCATCTTATAAACAGATAAATTATTATTCAGCCTTTAAATGGTGGGTCATATCACCAATATGTAATTATGCAAAATAATGTCAAGTGTCTCATCTTATTAGAAATAGATACAATTAATTAATAATCGATTTGTACTACAACTGATGGTCTTTGTGACCGATGAAGATCAATGGCCCCCAAGTTCAAAACTATAGGCTAGTGTTTTGTTTATGATGTTGGTTCGCGTGTATGGTCCTTAGTGGTAGTTTTTGCTAATTATCATTGAATACGGACTCGGTCACTTCATAATTGCATTCAATTATAGATAATTCAATATCTATGAAGAGTTGTAGTTTATGAATTTGTGTAATTCAGGCAATGTGAGCATTAGTAACTAACAAAACTACAAGTATTTAAACTTTGAGTTTGCTTAATGCGGTATCAAGTACAAGTAAGTTGGCATCTTGTTGTTTGGTTTAATTATTTCTATGAGTGTGAAAGGGTTTTCTCAATATTTTAGGGCTTAGTTTTTGTTAGAGTTTTAGGTGGCTCTACAACACCCCCAAGATCAAATGAAAGACCAAGATAAATTCCATAAGAGAATGAAAAAATAATTGCATTAAGATGCAAGAATGATATTATTTGATAATGAACATTGACATTACATCCTATATTATTGAAATGTACATAATATGCCTTCTTATATAGGAAAGGCGATAAGAGACAATGATAAGGAGAAGATAAGCTATTGCCAATGCAAGGTGTAATCACATGTGCACCAAAGGTGGATCATCCTCCATTATGCAATGAATTATGTGTCATGATGAGGATGATAATGTGATATGTGCACTAAAGGTGGATCTCACACCTAAAGTAGAATTTATCCTACACCATGTGCTTAATTAAGGTGCAAACTCCTAGGTGTCTCAATGACAAACTACTATGCAATGTATTATCCTCAGTAAGCTTAAGTAAAGTGTAATTGGTAATATTTAATTACACCAACACCCCCCCTCAAGTGAAACTTAGGGGAATGCACTTAAACTCACAATGCAAGATGTGTCCCGACTACTCAGCCATGTCAGGTATCCATGTACAATATGCAATGCAATACATGAAATGCAATCTCTCATAAAGTGGAGAAAGAGGGAAAACCCCATGGGAAAAACCTTCTCCAAAAAAGAGAGATGAAAACACATAAGATGCATGGATGGATGGAGGACTCAAGACCCCCCAAGGACTACATACATCATGTATATACAAAGAATTATCCCACCATAAGAAGGATAGTAGGAGACATGATCCCCCCCCCCCCCATAATGAAGAAGCTCTAATGTTGATGAAGAGTACTTGTGAACAAAAGATAATCCAATGCCTACAAGAAACATGTCTCCCCTTAGGAAGAAATAAATGTACAAAAAATGATGAAGAATCCAATCCATGTGCAAATGGAAGGAGGAAAAAGATGAAGGTCTCCATGTATGCATCTCTAAAGACTAGATAGGTCTCTCCAAGATCGAGGAATCCATCACATCATCAAACTGAACCACGAAATGTGACAAACCAAGTGAAGGATAAGAATAAAGCATTTCAATCTCCAAAGAAGGTGAAGAAGTATCTCCAATTCCAACTGTGATGCTATCATCAAAGAGAAGAGAAACCCCCTAAGTATGTCACCCAAATCTGCAATATGAGACTCAACAAACAATGTTGAAATGTCATCCAAGTAGTCATCCCACACTACAAGATCTTAAGCACTATGATCATCATTTTGAATAGTAGAACCCAATTCTGAAGAAGTTGGAGGTGGAGGAGTGGGAATATCAACACTTATCTCAAGAACAAAATGATTCAAGTATCCAAAGTTCTCACATACATAATTCACCCTAGCTAAAAGGGTGGGTACATCATGAACATCATCATCGACAACAACAACAAAATGTAAAAATAATACAAGCGTGATGCATGATCAACAACTCTTGTAGCTATAACATCTCTAGGATCCATGTCCCTAATGTAGACATAATCTAGAGTGAACTCAACAATTTTACCTTATTCCCCATGAGTAATTTGATAAATAGAAAGGAGATTAGTGGTAAAGGATGGTACACAAAGAACATCATTAAATGTCCCCTCTCCCATTGGAATAGAACCTTACCCACAAACCTTCATCTATTTGTCATTACCCATCAATATATTTAGAGAATTACAAGGCTCAATAGAAGAAAACATATCCATAGAAGATGCCATATGATGGGAAGCACCTGAATCAAGAAGTCATTTACCTTTTTCAGGATGTGTAGAGGCTATGAGTGTTTGACCTTTACCTTTATCCCTAGATGATGATGATGATGTAGATGTAGAAGCTACCAAATGTGTAGGAGTAGATAGTGATGAGGGAAACTTATTATTATTCTTTTGAATAATGTGAGTGAGCTCATTAATCTTCTTATGGAAACATTTATGCTCATCATGTCCTAGCTTTTTACAATATGCACATTTTCCCCTCTTTCTTTCAGGTGATTCCTCTCTTGAAGAGGACTTGGATTCAAAAGTATGTTCTGAAAGAGAATCATCACCTTTGTCATGTTGCTTAGGATCCTTATGTTGCTTCTTTCCTTTTCCATTGGAAGCCATTGGAGTGGAGTCATTTGCAATAAGTGTGTGATGCATTGAAGGCTTCAATTGACCCATGTGTGCTAACTTTGCTTTTTCCCTTGTG